>CM062294.1:218360958-220760958 GCA_031216915.1 Pictodentalium vernedei
GTACCTCGGTATGTAGGGAAAACAAGACTCTCTCTGTGTGTGTGTGTGTGTGTGTGTGTGTGTGTTTGAGGTTAAAAAATCGCACTGGCACAGACATTTCCTACTGAAACGTTTTTTTCTTTTAATATGCCGCCGAAAAATTGTTTTCATTTACTGAACCCTGATTGGTTTCAAACATGACAAAAAAGTACATAAAATTGATTTAAACTAAGTGATGAGCTAAGGAACTGGTTAAACTGACTGGCAAAAATCGATGTTATTCGTTGATGGGCTCTAATTTAGTCCTTTCAAGGATGTTACGCAAGCTTTTGTTTTTCTTATAGGCGATGACAGGTCGAAGATTCAAAGGTTCATTTAATTTAGCATTGGTAAAATTGAATTCATCTTTTAACATTTTTGCTATTTCGATATTCATTCTGTTGTACGTTAAAGTGAAAGGAATGATGGACCTCCTTTCGCATTCGCCCTCTGATATGTTCATACCACATGGCCCGATGGTTTGAAGCGTATTGATCCAAAAAGCTTCACGTGTTTTTCTAAATTCATCCATTTCTTCTAATGTGTCTTTAATTGGTGGTTGTTCAATAGGATGGATTTCGAAATCGTCCAAAGAATGGCCAGGAAGGTTAAAATGTTGTGCTACTGGGGCATCAGCATTATGTTTTATATCCTGTTTGTGTCTAGTAGCACGTTCTCGGAAAGGATTTTGACTTTGACCAACATACTGTTTCCGACAGCGCTTACCTGTGATAAGGTAAATAATGTTTGGTGAATCACAATGGAGGGGGTTACGGATCTGATAATGATTTTTCGTTTGTTCGGAGAAAAATTCCTCTTTCTGATCAGGCATAAAAGTATGCAATCTACATCGAGGCTTTTTGCAATTAAATACCGCGCCACTACCATTCTGCAATGGTCTGTTGTGTTCAATCTTCAGTGGTTCGAAATCAGAGGTTTCAGCTGGACTTCCGAGCTTTTTCAAAGTTTAAGAGTTTAAGGTACGCAAAAAGCGCAACGAGTATCCCCTCGATCTGAGGGCGCCAAATAGAGTAGAGCAAGCCTCATTGAAATTTACCTTATCACTTGAATTGCGGTGGAAACGAATGAGTTGTGATTTGATGATACCTTTAAATGTATGTTGAGGATGAAATGATTTTGTGTGCAACAATTGAATCAGTTGGTTTAAAATACACTTTATAATCTAATTGATCGGACGCCTGAAATTGCTTGCCTTTATACACGGTCACATCGAGAAAATCAACAGAATTTTCACTGATAGTATCTTTCAATTTAATATTTGGATCGTGATTGTTCAAAATTTCTAAAAATTCATCAAAATCTTCTTTTGAATGTTCCCAAATAATAAAAATGTCATCTAAATACCTGAGATATACGAGAAGATGCTTTGCACATTTGCTTAAGGCATTTTCCTCCCATTCCGCTACATAAATGCTTGCAAAATTAGGACTGAATCGTTTGCCCATAGGACAACCCATTATTTGTAGAAAACATTCTCCATTGAATTGAAGGTCATTACCTTTTAAGCTCAGCTCTAAAAGATCCAAAATTTGTTCATCCGGGCGTTTCGCATCCGGATATTTTTCAAATGCATTTTTAACTGATTTAACACCTTTATCAATATCAATGTTCGTATACATACTGTCGATATCCAAAGTAGCCAGAATTGCATTTTTCGATATTTTCAATTTGTTAACCAGTTGGTTAACAACCGGGCTCACGCTGACGAGTACAACCCATCAAGTGTACTCGTCAGCGTGAGCCCGGTTGTTAACCAACTGGTATCTGAGCCCGTTCGTAACACAGTACAAAACTCTCTCTCTCTCTCTCTCTCTCTCTCTCTGTGAGTGTGTGTGTGTGTGTGTGTGTGTGTGTGTGTGTGTGTGTGTGTGTGTGTGTGTGTGAGTTGTGTGTGTGTGTGTGCTTTTGTATGTGTATATATGAGTAGGTATGCGTAAACACTTCAAATCAAAGTCTAAGATAAAATTGTGTCGGTCAACACGGCCAATATGGGCATCGTACTGTCATCGATTGGTGATAGAGCGACGCGTGAACATGAATTCTGGATATGACCGTTTAGTGAGCTCCCGTTTCATTCCACTCGTGTAGTGTTACAGATGGTTCCAGTGTGGTTCCAGTGTGGTTCCAGTGATACATATTTGCATGAGTTCTATGGCTACACAGCAGGAGTCAACAATCGATGTGTTTTTCCTCAGACAGTCGCTATAACACTTAGTCCACTGTTTGAGGCTTCATTATCCTTCCCTCCGCATATATATAAGCATCAAACTCCCGTAAACCTGGTTAATGGAGGTATCAGTAAGAGAGTCAATAGTGGTTATGTAAATTCCGAGCATTATACGGGTATTATGCTACACTTAAAATGTATTTGCCCTATTGATTTTGTTTCAACTGTAATTCAAACAATCTTGTATGTTCTCAATGTTACGTATAGCGAAATAAAATTTATTCATTCGGTATCGGTTAGGTTTTTCGATATATTGCCCACCTCTAGTAGAAGTATACTAACTACTAGTAGCTTTTACTTCTACTTTCGGTAATGGCTATTACTGCTCAAAGTTTCAGCATATGAAAACTACTAGAGGAGTGCAAGGCCTCAGAACACCAGTCAAATTCTTTCAAGAAATCTGATGTTGTTATGGGGTGTTTGTTTCCCCACTATTCGCGGAGTTTTAGTGCACATAACCCTTGATTTATTTAATTTAATGTGACATATAAATACTCTTTCGTGCTCCAATTCTAGATATTCCAGTGAATAAGTATGTAATATTCTGCCAAATCAAGCCTCGATCGAGAAACATTTCTTCAACGAACATGAATGTTTATGGCATTTTTCACATTAAGTCAGATGAAATATCTCAGTTGGTCGGATAAGGGAACGCAGGTTCGCTCTTCCGACCAACTGAAATATTGCAGCTAATAAAATTTAACAACAGGCAATGGCCTATTTAGGGGCTAAAGTGGTTACAGGCCATAACAGTGTAAGATTCACTTCAGAATTTGACTGGTGGTCTGAGAGCATGTGGGGAGTGATCAAGTACAATGCAGCAAAGTTGTTTTTAGCTCACGTGGCCTAAAAGGCCATGTGAGCTTTTGCTATCACTTGGCGTCCGTAAACTTTTCCCATTTTGATCTTCTTCTCTGGAACCGTTGAGCCGTTGTGAATCAAACTTGGCAGCTCTGCTCTATGGGATGTCCTCTACAAACGATCCTTATTTAGTTCCCGTCGCTTGAAAAACCTTGTCGCCAGGGGCATTCTTTGTTTCTGGTTGGTGGATTTTTAAAAAATCTTCTCCACTGAAACTGCAAAGCCAAATGTTTTGAAACTTTGCATGGTCGATTACTAGGATCCCCTCTACCAACGATCCCCATTTAATGCTGATCGGGTTGCCAACCTGGCCGCAATTGCGGCTTACAGTTACCATAGAAACCCTACGGGAAATCACATTTTCATCTTCTTCCCTGGAACTACTGAGCCAAAGTGAACCAAACTTGGTAGGAAAGGTCTATGGGAGGTCCTCTACAAACGATCCTCATTTAATGTTGATCGGGTTGCAAACATGGCCACAATTGCGGCTTATAGTTACCACAGAAATCCTATGAGAAATCACATGTTCATCTTCTGTTCTGCCAGGTGAGCGATTACAGGCTCTTTAGAGTCTCTTTTTTTTCTGAACAAACTCATCATACTCTTCAGTTTCTACTTCTGCAAAATGACATCATCCATGTCGAAATAGGTCTTGTTTTAGAAAAGTTAATTTTTATGGTAAACTAATTCATATGTTTAACCTGCAGCCATACGGATGGTTGCAGGTTAAATATATTAATTGATTTACTGTAAATAACAAATCCACACCCTTTTCTTGTATTGAAGTGAAGCCAGATATCAGTTCCTCCATTTGTGCTCAAAATCGAACAACAAAGGTCGGTAATGCCAAATGTAGTTTCATACAGTATTTTCACCGTGATATTTTACGGCAGCAGTACCCACTGTTGTTTAGTTTAGACAATATTTATTTCCAGTTCTCAAATATATACAATGACATCAGTTATAGTACGTGTGGATCTAAGCTCTAAGCTTATACGAGGTTGTTTCCTTCAGTAAAACACACAAATAAAACAGTCGAGGATACAGGTACATATACAATCAAAATTAGCGAACAAACCCTATAATGGTAAGTTGTTCATTACACATTTAAAATACAGTTACGATTTGATAGTAGGTATGGTACTGAGGGAAATATTAGTAATTGTGTATGCAGATAACTTAAAAATTAAAACAAGAAGAAAATGGGGAAAAATGGCAGAAAAGAGTTAATGACTTTAATGGGTATAAATAACTGCTGTACTTCGTTTCAGTTGAGGAACCTGGATAACTGTCAATTTATACGATAGTTTATCGTAGGTGAATGACCATCGTTATTTATATTTATTTATTGGTGTTTAAGGTCACATATTTCTGCACAATGGCTAACCATGACCGTGACAGTTTTACGGGTGCAGGAAGCCGGAGTACCCGGAGAGAACCACCGAGCAATGGCGAACAACTGTCAGCTCCCCAACATACCAACTCCACAAAAGCAGGTTTAGCATTGGTTGAAGTCAGGTGCATCATCGACGTGCAGTACGCCTTAGTACACAGCGTCACCGTGTCCCCACGTGGGCAATGGGGTGAAGTGTCTTGCCCAAGGACACAACGCGGTTGCCGCAGGTGGGATTCGAACCGAGGACCTCTCGGCTTGCAGCCTGCACCTCTACCAACTGAGCCACCGCTCCCCGAATGACCATCGTTAGTGTCATTCAAGAAGTACTAACTGCTGACTCAAGTCCGAAACATAAGAATAAGAATGACCGAATGAGACAATAGTATTCATATAGACATATATATGTCCATACAAAAAGAAATGCTGCCGATTTAAAAAAAAATTAAATGTACTTTCCTACCATTTGCATTGATAGAAAGGAACCATAATCCAACCAGCACCGGTACAAACATTACTACCCACACCGGTCAGGTAGAGTAAAGCGTTCGGTGAGAGACCAAACAACTAACAGCCAATTACATGTGAAATATCAGCACGGGAGCAGCCCTGGTAATTCACCCTCAGCAATCAGCAGTGCCGAGGAAAATGCCGAGGAAACAAACAATATTCACAGCAAAAATACTGCCGAGGATGGCTTCTTCAGAAAGCCTTGTGGTGGCAGAAATTGTACAACTTCCAGGTTACACAAGGAAGCAAACCATGTGGGTTGCACTACGCTGTATTGCTAATCTTACAATTTACAGTACAAGTTGCAACATAACCACTAGAAACTATGTGTTCTGCTTCTTCTATGTTGATAACACAAAAACCTGACATCAGATTCTGGAAAGCTCTGTAAGAGCTTTCCAGAATCTGATGTCAGATTCTGGTGTTATCAACATAGAAGATGTGAGATATTTAGATCGTTGTTATGCTGCATCTTATTTTCACTCATACTATACATATTGAGCAAGCCGCCTGCTTACCTCCACGATTTTTTTCTCAACATTCACATGGTTCATGATTGAGTGAAAGATTCTGCACACTGACTGTGATTATATACACATGTATCTCGAACTATTTTCACGCGTTAAAATTACTTGAAAGTTTTCACTTCACTGCATACTATATATACATGTACATTGAGACTATGCCCTGCACCCTGATGATTTTTATGCAATCGAACAGGCTTCACAGCAATTGCCATATGAGCATCAGTTTTCCACAGCAATTGTTTTGCCGAGGAAACAAGGATGAATTACCAGGACTGCCGGGACTGTTCTACGGGAGTGGTTCAGCAAACCAGCTACATGCAGCCAAATTTACCGGATAACTAACTAGTAATGTAGGTGTAGAGAAGACAGTTATTTGTGAAAATACTGTAACGCGGCGTCCTTCGTGATCAAAGCGGCTACATGGTAGGGGTGGCCATGAAGAAAGAAAGTTCCGGACCACCTCGGGAAGAAAAAAAAAAAAAACATAGTGAGGCACAATCGTTTCGATCGGTACTGAATTTTATAGTAACTTGTCATCGAGTAGGCACGATGTTGAGTATCCATATTTACGGCAACAGTCCGTCCTGCTTTTCTGGTTGTTCAAACATTAAGTGGAGCTCTCGGATTTAAGAATAAACGGATGCACCGCTCCAAATATTGTTCGATTATCGCGAGTACTATAGAACTGACATCCGTACCGCAGGGTGTTACAGTCAAACATGAAAGGAAGTAAGCATAGTGTATCACTTCTTATACGATTACAGCTTGGACATTTTAGAAGAAAGTGTCCAGTTGTCTCGCGTTCATCGCATATGCAGTTTGGCGAGATGACCAGGTGGTCCACAAAGAGGTGCCCATAAAGATGACTTCATTGTAATCGCAGTCTGCAGTGGTATACCTGTGCTTTCTGGGATCTCGAATTGTAAGAGAATGGTGGTGGTCGACGCACGTTCTGATTTAGGTAGTTCATGAAATCTGTTAAGGAGCCATTATCTCTGGTGTTGGCAGGGATATCATTCCACAGGTTGGTTGTTGATGGAATGAGTGATAGTTGATAATTTTTCGTTCGACAGAAAGGGACACGGCGATTTTGACCATGACGTATTTGATTCACTGATATTGGTGGAGGGATTCTATTGGAGAAATAAGACGGTACAAGATTAAGATACATTTTAAGATACATTTTAAAATACTGTATTAGCTTATGTTTTCCCTGCCGTATCTGCAGTGTCTCCCAACCAGTTTCTTCATATAATAAGATTTTGCTGGCACCCAATGTGGCACCAGTAATAACGCGGGCAGCTGCAATTTGAATATTTTCAAGATTCTGTGTCATTTTCAGTACAGTTGTCCCAAACTGTATCAGCATATTCAAGCAGGGCCCCACAAAGGCAAATATAAATTTTCTCAAGTGTTTTGCGATCTAAGAGAATTTTACATGATGTGATCATAATTTCAGTGTTTGCAGGGGTGAATACTAACCATCAATGAGTCCACTGTTCTATTCGGGCTAGGTCGTTGCTCAAAATACAAGGGGCAAGGTGTGGATCTTCAACAACTAAGTACTAAGTTGTATAATCTGCCAAGAAGCGGATGCTGCTTATTAGGCCAACAGTTATGTTGTTAATATAAATCAAGAACAACGGGGGTGGGGGAAGGGGAGGATGAAGCCTTGTGGAACGCCTCAGACAACTGGTTTCCAAGAATTTACTACAACTCTTTGTAAGCGGTCACTGAGACTTGAATAAAGTAAGGAGCTCCCCTGTAGTACCTATTTTATTCGATTTATAAATCCTTTATTCCAGACTTTGTCAAAGGCTTTACTGACATCGCAAAATTCAATTTCAACAAAACCATATCATGTGACCCCTCGTTGGAACGAGCTCGTTCCAACGAGGGGTCACATGATATGGTTTTGTTGAAATTTTTTGAAAAATAATATTTTTTCAACTACTGAATTTGCATATTACGCGGGCGGATGCGGGCGATTCGTTGGGTAAAGGGTTAAAAGGCTTTTTGCGTAACTCAGATCGGTGTCTGGTTTGTCATGTGTGGTGGCTTATCAACATCACGTAATTTTTAGTTATCAAATTGCAGCTGCAATTTGGTAAACTGGACCTGTAATTTAGCTAAATTGTAGCTGCAATTTAGCTAATTGTGGCTACAATTTACTGAATTGTAGCTACAATTTAGCATTTTCACTCATTGATCAAGCTAAATTGTAGCAGAAATTTAACTCAACCAATCAGGGGCACGGGCCCGTTATTCGGCGCGTGTGTATATTGGGAAGATAATTGCCCCAGATCATGCAGTATTAAATTCTCAGGTCGATTCAAATGACTTGGAAAACAAAATGAAGGTGCCAGTGACACTGCTGCAGCTCAACATGTGTAAGACATGTACATGTATTGTATGTGACACAGCAATGACACACATCTAAGTGATGACCTGATAACAAAGGTACATGTAAAGTATTGTAAAGGTCTGTACATAAATACTGACCGTAGCCTGTAACAAATGTACAGGTAAAGTATTGTAAAGGTGGGTGACAGTTAGATGCTCAACTAGAAAAGAAATCTCCATGGGGTTAAAGTTACAATGGGGATCCTTGTATGGTGCACCATAAGCCAAATGTTAGCAATTGTTTTGGCCTGTTTGATTCAAACCCTTTTAAGGTTCATTCATACTAATTAATAGATATTTGTCCAGTCCTTGTCCAGTCCTTCCTAAAATATAGGTATTTGAATTTTTTATCTTTAGCTCATAGGGTTCTTGCGGGTGAGGAGGTTTTATTTTTCTCACTGGAAATAGAAAATCGGGTTGTGCCAAAAATGTTTACCCTCCCCAAACAACACCACATATTAACACAGGAACTTGGCTTCAACACATTTGAATATACACATCATACAAAAATTTATTCAAATCAGAACTTTCATATAGAAGTTCTGTACAAAAAACTGATTGCACCTAATGTTGGTACAAAATGGCCACTGGTGGCCATCTTGAATTTCGGACCGCACACAAAAACACCCGTTCTCGCCCCAGGGTGATAACAAAGGTACCCAAGAAGTTTCATAAAGATCGGTTGATAAATACGGCCTGCAGCCAGAGCCGTGTTGGCGGACGGACAGACATCCAGATGGACAGACGGACGAAGAGCCATGACAAAACCTCAAATCTGACTACGTCAAAGTTGAGCTAAAAATAAACTCATCAACTCTTTCACCTAATTTCGGCACAAAAGGGCCAACGGTGGCCATCTTGCATTTTGGACCGAACCACAAAACACTTGTTCTTGTCCCACGGTCACAACAAAGGTACCCAAGAAGTTTTGTGAAGATCAGTTCATAAATACGACCTCTAGCCAGAGCCGTATTGAAATGTGCATTAACTGTGAAAAGTAGCACTGAATAAATCAAAGTTTGTCTAATTGGCCGCCGGCGGCCATCTTGAAATTTCGGACCTCACCCCAAAACACTCGTTCTCGTCCCAAGGTGATAACAAAGGAACCCAAGAATTTTCGTGAAGATCGGTTCATAAATACAGCCTCTAGCCTGAGCCGCATTGACCCGTGCGCTTACTGTCTATACGTAGCACCGAATAAATCAAATTTCATCTAATTTGCATAATTTCAGCACGAGAAAAAATCCCGTATTATATGTCATTTATTCCATGTTACTAAACATTCATTCAAAGATTTATTCAAATGAGAACCTTCATATAGAAGTTCTGTACAAAAAGCTGAGTGTACCTAATTTCGGTACAAAATGGCCGCCGGCAGCCATCTTGAATTTTGGAGCGCACACAGAAACACTCGTTCTCGTCCCACGGTGATAACAAAGGTACCCAGGAAGTTTCGTAAAGATCGGTTCGTAAAATACGGCTCACCTCTAGCCCAAGCCATATTGAATTGTTGACCGACGGACAGACGGACCATGACAAAACCTCAAATTTAACATACAGACAGACAGACGGACCATGACAAAACCTCAAAATTGACTACTTCAAAGTTGTTCTAAAATGGAATTGTATAAAAATGTTACAGGGAATTAGTGTAATCAGGGTTTTCACGAAATTCCAAGGGAAAACATGAAATCCCTAAAGCAGTTCAGGGATTCATGAAATCACTAAATTTGTTAGGGACTTCAAGTAATTCCTAAAATTGTCCAGGGATTTCAAGAAATCCCTGAAATTTTCATTTCAGTTTTACGCTTTTTCCCTGAAATGGTCTGAGGAAACATGTGTAATACTTCATCTGAAGTCTTGTCTGCATAATTGTTAACATTTCCATTAAATTATCAGACAAGCTTATACTAATTACCTCTAAAAGTATGGCTTTATAACTACAACTTGTTTGTGTCGAGTATATTCTCAGACAGGTATGATTAAATAAGCCAGCTTTTAAACAGATTAACATGGCTTCATACTTCTGTGGTTAATTACAAAAACTAATGGCTGACTTCCTGAGCATCACCTTGCTAGACATGAAATTACCAGACAGACTTGTGAAAGCCATTTCAGCTCTGGGCGTCTCATGCCCTATTTCCTGGACTATCCAGGAAAAAGGCTTGAGCGTCCACCTGAATCTGGAGTTCGAAATTGAAAAGAAATCAACACCAACCTCTTCGGGGAGAGGTAGCACCTTTGGAGAGAGGATCCCCTCTCCCACTGGTCCTCACCCGAAGGGGCACGGAGGTCCTGAAAAGAGCATCAACAAGAGAAAGAAGAAGAGTCCATCGACCAAGCGCAGGAACGCCCGGCGCTTGGAGGCCTTCCGGAATAGGAAGAAAGAGTTGAGTGAGGGGTGGAGGCTCTGGAGGCAGCCGCCAGTTCCCCTCCTAGTCCCACTGGTGCACCCAATCAACTGCCGGCTCCTGAGCCGGTTCAGTTGGATGAGGAACATCCAGCGGAGACTGAGGAGGAACTGGTAGCTGCTTTTTCACCGCCTCCCACCCATCACTCCCTCTTCCTTCACTACCGGAAAGCCCCGGAGCGGATGAAGAAGAAGATGAACAGCCAACAGATCCTATAGACCTCATCATCCAAAATGCTCTAAAAGTATCCGCCAGAACTGAACAACTGATAAAGGAATCTAGGGAACTAACAGGACATTTACCAACACCTCCACCAGCCTCATCACCATCACCACGCCAACCTCCACCTAAGAAAAAGAGCCGGAAAAAGCCAAGAAGGGGATGAACCTTCTCCCTCCTTCCTTTTCCTCCTTTGCCACGCCTCGACATCACCAAAATTATACAGCCACCGAGGGTCGAAAGGGGCTTGTCCCCCATATCGTCCCTGCGCGCCTTCGGCGCGCGAAATCATTTCCTTTCATCCTGAGTACAGCTGACTTGAGTATTGGTTCTCAGATACCATAAATACTGAATACCCAACTGGCCTGCTGCACATCTCGCAATGGAGTCAGACAATAGTGAACAAGTTTTTAAAACCGAGTTGAGCTCGTTCCAATGAGGGTTCATAGGCGATGTTTTTTCTCATTGAAACCGGCTCAGGAGCCGGCAGTTGATTGGGTGTACCAGTGGGTCTAGGAGGGGAACTGGCGGTTCTCAGATACCATAAATACTGAATACCCAACTGGCCTGCTACACATCTCGCAATGGAGTCAGACAATACTGAACAAGTTTTTAAAATCGAGTTGAGCTCGTTCCAATGAGGGGTCATAGGCGATGTTTTCTCTCTCAAAAATTGAAAATTTGTAGTTATTCAAGAAGTCATTTTGAAAGTGTATTCTACCCGCGTTGGGTAAAAAGTTAATTAATATCGCTATTTCTCTAGTTGACACTCTTTGTCCACCCTTTTCCAACATATTTTATAATATAAATTAAATACAGTAAATTAAACCAAACAAATAAGGATGGCAAGAGGGAAAGAGATATACCCAGGGGCAGATCTGTTAAGAATAGAGGTGGTTTTATCTGATGTATTTTGTGGGTTCCCCATAGCAAAACATGGACTTTGCCATTTGAAAATGAGGGTGATGGGGGTGGGGGGGGGGGGGGTGTTAATTGAATGATGGATTTCAATTAAACTTTCACAGAATGATGAATGGAATAAAATACTGACTATTTCTATTTTATTGGGTCATAAATATTAGTAGGCCTACAGCACCTTTTGACAAGGTGAGGGGGAATATATCCAGGGAGATATCGTTGCACATCGGCTCATTGAGCCAGTTATGATGAGAATGTTTCAATATACTTCAGTATAGTTTTAAATATCCTTAAGTATAGGGATATCAGAACAAAACAGCTGTGGTAGTAGGCTCAAAATTTGCTTTTCGTTTTTCAGGTATGAAGTTCTCCAATGTGGTGACATCGAAAAACTCATCAAACGTCGTAGTAAGTCTGATGATCCAATCCTCTACTATGCTATGCTTGAAGATATATATGACAACAGGCCATGGAGGTCGGGACAGAATGTTGAAGGAAGTTCAAATCAAGTATGTAAACATTTCATATAAAGCCCTGAAGTTGTACAAATCATTATGTATTGAATGTCAGAAGAAAAGAGTGAGGCCAATGACAAAAGGAGTTGTGGTGCGACCAATTCTAACGAAGGAGTTCACATCAAGAGGTCAAGTGGACTTGATGGATATGCAGTCAATGCCTGTTTCTAATTTTAAATGGATAATGGTGTACCAAGATCGTTTAACAAAGTTTTGTGTTTTAAGGCCTCTGACAAGCAAACGTGCATCAGAAGTTGCATTTCAACTTATGGACATATTCCTTTTGTTTGGAGCGCCAGTAAATCTGCAAAGTGACAATGGATCGGAGTTTACAGCATCTGCCATAAAGGAACTGAAGGACTTCTGGCCAGAAATCTCAATTGTGCATGGGAAACCTCGACACCCCCAGAGTCAAGGGTCTGTAGAGAGAGCCAGCAGTGATATTAAGGACATGCTTGTTGTGTGGCTGGCAGATAACAAAACAACAGACTGGGCAAATGGTTTAAAGTTTGTCCAGTTTCAGAAGAATCGTGCTCACCATTCGGGAATCAAATCTTCACCGTACGCAGCATTGTTCGGATGTTGCATGTGTTGGCCTTTGCAGCACATTACTCCCCACAGACATGTTATCAATGATGCAGTCTGAAGCTGACCTTCAAAGAGCAGTTTCTGGTTCATTGGATACTGAAACACTCCAATCAAACAGTGAACATTCAGAAACTGAGCTAGCACACCCATCAAGTAGTGAGGAGCACACAAACAATTCAGACTGTGACGATGCATCATCATCAGACCAACAAGCGAGTGAAATAGCTCAGCTCATAGAATCCATCAAGAAACAACGCCGGCAAGCATGTGAAAATCAGGGACGCCAGGCCGAGAGAATGGTGAAAAGAAGTAGAATTCAACTGAAACCTGCTGAGATTGGAGATAATGTGGCAATTCCTATTCCACATGTAGACAGAGGACGTGGTGACCTACGTAACATTTTAGGTGTTGTTGTGGACAGAAACCTTGATACTGATCTCCATACATTACTTGTGAAGTGTGGAGTAATTGCCGAGAAATATTCTCGAAACCAGTTTGACTTGTGCCCACAACGTCTTCTGACATTGGATGACATCTCTCAAGATGTGACAGTTTCGGGCAGCAGTACGCGACCTTTCGGCTACAGGTGGACAGTGGTTTAAGAAGTGCAACTGTAAAGGTGGTTGTAAGTCATCCAAATGCAAATGCCTCAAGTCTGAACTGAAATGTAATTCCCGCTGTCACAACAGCCTCACATGTTTCAATAAATAAACCCAAAACAAGCGAGAGAGAGAGAGAGAGAGAGAGAGAGAGAGAGAGAGAGAGAGAGAGAGAGAGAGAGAGAGAGTTGTTTTGATTAATTTGTAACGTTTCAATTTCTGTTTCTAATGTAAACGAGAGATAGAGAGGGATAGAGGATAGATAGGGGGGGGGGGGGGAGGAGGGCAAAGAGTATTAAATCACCCAAGTGAATGTATCAATGTTTTTTTTAATAAAAATGAAATATCACAAATTACTTATTTTTGGTCAGTGATTTCATGAAATCCCTGAAGATGAAAATTAGTGATTTCAAGTAATCCCTAAAAATATCAGTGAATTCACGAATTCCCTAGATGAATTGGTAATTTCGTGAAATCCCTGTTTTGACGAGGAATTTCGTGAAATCCCTGATTACACTTATTCCCTGTAACATATATACTGAACCCACTAATGTGTGGAATTTTTTTTATCAAACTGGGATTCACCGCATTCAGTGTTTCAGTATTCGTGTTGTGTTATGCCACCTCCAAAGTTAGAAATACTTTTTTAAAACCTTTTTTGTTATGTTACATCCACCTTCGATTATATTAGGCGAGATGTCTGCGTGAATATTTTCTCCCATTTCGCGATATACCTGCAGCCTACATTTAAGCATTCTGGTTTGCTTATGTTTTGTGGACGGGTGGGGTAGTTTTCCAAGTTTTTTTTTTTTGAATGGAGATCTTTACCCCAAAGTGTATCCACCCCCCCCCCCCTCTCGGCCAATAAGCTTGAAGTTCATCACCGCTGCCAAGACTTGGAGATGGTGCCGGTCAGTTTCTCTCAAAAATCACCTCGGCACGGGCGCTTTGTCCCAAGTCGAGTTTCGTACCGGACGATTCGTCCAAAATGTGGGGATGGCGGCGGGGGGGGGGGGGGGGGTGGGGGGGGGGTTTGGGTGGGTTGTGGAAGAGGTGTTTGTGTGTAAGAAGGGTACCTTTCAAGTGTTTTCGAAGGAAGATATTAACCTCCATACACTTCAACCCTGTACAATAAGTTTGAAATTATTTTAAACTAATATCTTGTGAATAACCAGTCACAATGCTTTGAGATGCGGTATTCAACTTCTTTTAGTGAGAGAGACTCAACTTTGTTCACAAAATGTTTCTTGTTTATGTTGTAATACGAAAAGATTGCAAGAAGTATGCACACAATATGTGTTTTCATGGCATTTTATCGCGCGCTTGTGATGACCCCGGTGGATGACCTCGAAAGTGACGTCACGTGACTCAGTGGCGCCATATTGTGTTGTCATGGTAACCCGCGTGAGCGGCCATCTTGTGACGTAATCCCCATAGTGATATGTGGTGTTAGTGCGCATGCGCAGAGCGTGTTGTTAGGGTGATACGTGTTTCCGTCGTTCATTTTGTATACTGGAGACCGCCATCTTGGTTTCTATGGTAGCACGTGGTTGCTATGTGACCTACAACCTTCACTCATTCTCCTATTCTCACTCATTCTCCTATTCAATTACTAGAAGGAGTGAAGTGGGAAGTTGATTCTTAAATTCACCTTATCAAATTCGCAAAATATTCCACAGCTCTCATAGGACTGTTCTACATGTGAAATAGAACTAGAATAACAGATACAGTTTTTCCATTTAGGATTTATTCTTTCATTCACTCATAGACTTTCCTCACTTGACATTTCTCATAGGTATAATCCATCCATCCACCCGTCCATTCATCCATCCATCCATCCATCCATCCATCCATCCATCCATCCATCCATCCATCCATCCATCCATCCATCCATCCATCCATCCATCCATCCATCCACGAGTGGGTGGGTGGGTGGGTGGGTGGGTGGATGACTGGGTTGGCGGGTGGGTGGGTGGGTGGGTGGGTGCATGAATGCCTGCATATTTGTCTTCTCGATAGGATTTATTCTCTCATTGACTCACATACATGTACTTTCCATCCATCCATCCATCCATATCCACCCATCCATCCACGAGTGGGTGGGTGTATGCCTGGGTGGGTGGATGTATGAATGTATGCATATTCGTCTTCTCGTTCACTTAGTCTTATTTGCATACTCGTCCATTCAATTTGCTATTTCGTTACACCTGGTGCTTAAACGGAATTTACAACCAGAAAGACATGTTCTACCTGGTCACAGTTTCTACACACTCACTAAGTCCCTCCATAGTGTGATAAATTCACCAATAACAATCACTAGTTATGAACATTTCTATTAACAAGTCAAAATCCCCCAACAGTCTTCATGTGAGTCAAACAGGGAAAGAAATATTTTTCTAAAAGCCCCACCCCGCTGCCTTACAACTGCAATGGTGAAGTGCCAGACAATTCTCATTGTCAAAATTTATCAGTCAAATCACGATAAGTTGTTTATTAATGTGTTAGGGAAACTGACACAAATCACAAAAAGCTGTTTATTTGCATCCTCAACCACAGGGATAGGAGGGGCAGTTAAACAAAAAAAGAAATATTATTCTCAAAATATATAAGGAACAGAGATAGCTGTCAAGTTTCAGCCACTGTTTTACCGAAACATCGGTTTTCTTTCGTGGTTTCGTGATGGATTTTCGAATATAGTGCTCAAATTAACTGAGTTCTGTGTTCGGGAATCTGGTACGAAACTACGAAGGGTAGTTTGTTTATTAATGTGTTCGGGAACCTGACATAAAATTGCAAAAAACTATTTATTCCCATCCCCAAACGCATTGACAGAAGTGTTAGATTTTTTAAGTGTTGTTTGATCAACACATGTTTCCTGCTTTGTTGTATATTTTTGCCAAATGACCCCCCCCCCATCCACCCGTCCATCCATCCATCCATCCATCCATCCATCCATCCATCCATCCATCCATCCATCCATCCATCCATCCATCCATCCGTCCATCCATCCATCCATCCATCCATCCATCCATCCATCCATCCATCCATCCATCCATCCATCCATCCATCCACGAGTGGGTGGGTGGGTGGGTGGGTGGATGACTGGGTTGGCGGGTGGGTGGGTGGGTGGGTGGGTGGGTGGGTGGGTGGGTGCATGAATGCATGCATATTTGTCCTCTCGATAGGATTTATTCTCTCATTGACTCACATACATGTACTTTCCATCCATCCATCCATCCATATCCATCCATCCATCCATCCATCCATCCATCCATCCATCCATCCATCCATCCATCCATCCAAGAGTGGGTGGGTGTATGCCTGGGTGGGTGGGTGGATGTATGAATGTATGCATATTCGTCTTCTCGTTCACTTAGTCTTATTTGCATACTCGTCCATTCAATTTGCTATTTCGTTACACCTGGTGCTTAAACGGAATTTACAACCAGAAAGACATGTTCTACCTGGTCACAGTTTCTACACACTCACTAAGTCCCTCCATAGTGTGATAAATTCACCAATAACAATCACTAGTTATGAACATTTCTACTAACAAGTCAAAATCCCCCAACAGTCTTCATGTGAGTCAAACAGGGAAAGAAATATTTTTCTAAAAGCCCCACCCCGCTGCCTTATAACTGCAATGGTGAAGTGCCAGACAATTCTCATTGTCAAAATTTATCAGTCAAATCACGATAAGTTGTTTATTAATGTGTTAGGGAAACTGACACAAATCACAAAAAGCTGTTTATTTACATCCTCAACCACAGGGGTAGGAGGGTCAGTTAAACAAAAAAAGAAATATTATTCTCAAAATATATAAGGAACAGAGATAGCTGTCAAGTTTCAGCCACTGTTTTACCGAAACATCGGTTTTCTTTCGTGGTTTCGTGATGGAGTTTCGAATATAGTGCTCAAATTAACTGAGTTCTGTGTTCGGGAATCTGGTACGAAACTACGAAGGGTAGTTTATTAATGTGTTCGGGAACCTGACACAAAATTGCGAAAAACTATTTATTCCCATCCCCAATCGCATTGACAGAAGTGTTAGATTTTTTTAAGTGATGTTTTATCAACACATGTTTCCTGCTTTGTTGTATATTTTTGCCAAATGACCCCCCCCCCCCCGCCCCCCCCCCCCCACCCCTACAGTCTACATAGGTCACAGGGAAGAAATATTTTTCTAAAAGCCTCCCCTGCCTTATAACTGTTATGGTGAAGTGCCAGACTATACTCATTAGAATTAACACCCAACATACCATTTAACAATGCCATTGTAGTTTAAAGGAGTATTTTTGTGATGGATTGTCGAATATAGTACTCAAAATAACTGAGTTCTGTGTTCGGGAATCTGGTACGAAACTACGAAGGGTAGTTTGTTTATTAATGTGTTCGGGAACCTGACATAAAATTGCAAAAAACTATTTATTTCCATCCCCAATCGCATTGACAGAAGTGTTAGATTTTTTTAAGTGTTGTTTGATCAACACATGTTTTCTGCTTTGTTGTATATTTCTGCCAAAGGACCCCCCCCCCCCCCCCCACCCCCTACAGTCTTCATGTCAGTCAAACAGGGAAAGAAATATTTTTCTAAAAGCCTCCCCTGCCTTATAACTGTTATGGTGAAGTGCCAGACTATACTCATTAGAACTAACACCCAACATACCATTTAACAATGCCATTGTAGTTTAAAGGAGTATATTTGCATTGAATTCGTATTTTCATGCAGGACATTTGAAAACGGTGATCGCGAGAGCCGTGTTGGAATGTCTAAAATGAGAACTCGAATAAAAAGTCGTTCGGTTAATCTGTGCAATGAAACTTCTTCAACCGTTCATTAATTTATTGTAAATTAAAGGTATGAGTTCATCGGAGAATATCAGTAGCCAAACCCGGCACCGCGAACCAAAATTCTCTTATTCATCAATTCAACCGCTTCTTATCCACTTACACATTCACTCATTCTCCTGATCAGTCACTAGAAGGAGTGAATTGGGAAGTTGATTCTTAAATTTACCTTACCAAATTTCATTAATTTATTGTTGCACCGCGAACCCAAATTCCCTTATTCATCCGCTACTTATTCACTCACATATTCACTCATTCTCCTATTCAGTTACTAGAAGGAGTGAAGTGGGAAGTTGATTCTTAAATTCACCTTATCAAATTAGCAAAATCTTCCACAGCCCTCATAGGACTGTTTTACATGTGAAATAGAACTAGAATAACAGATACAGTTTTTTTCCATTTAGGATTTATTCTTTCACTCACTCATAGACTTTCCTCACATGACATTTCTCATAGGTATAATCCATCCATCCATCTATCCATCCATCCATCCATCCATCCATCCATCCATCCATCCATCCATCCATCCATCCACATCCACATCCATCCATCCATCCATCCATTCATCCATCCACGAGTGGATGGGTGGGTGAGTGGGTGGATGCCTGGGTTGGCGGGTGGGTGGGTCGGTGGGTGCATGAATGCATGCATATTTGTCTTCTCGTTAGGATTTATTCTCTCATTGACTCACATACATGCACATACATACATGGGTGGGTGGCTGGGTGGGTGCATGGGTGGGTGCATGAATGCATGCACATTTGTCTTCTCGTTAGGATTTATTCTCTCATTCACTCACATATATGTACTTTCCTCATCCATCCATCCATCCATCCATCCATCCATCCATCCATCCATCCACGAGTGGGTGGGTGGGTGGGTGAGTGAGTGGATGCCTGGGTGAAATACATGTGGTAATCAGAGACTCTCATTAGTCACGGTTTCTGGTAATTCCGTTTAAATTCTAAACTCGTCTGCTGAAGTGCCATTCAGTAACGGAACAGAATGATTTGTCGCAGTCCAAACTCCACTAAGTTAATAACTATTGTTATGAGTTGTTGTGTAACACATATTATTACTATTGATATAACACAATTATGTACGACCAGAAGTATACCTGATGTTTACCAACCAAACATTCTACAACCCATTTTTTGGATAACTCCAAGTTTCTATTCACCAATCCACTGATCGCATTTTTCACTGGCGTAATAATCCATTGATCTACCCCCCCCCCCCGCCCCCATCGTCAGTACTGCACCACTGTAGTCCAAACTTTGCCCAAACTCACAACTATTGATGTGGTGTGAATTGCTGTCAATCAATCATTAGTGCTTCCAATGAAAAAAAAGACCCACTTAACAAGGCATCAGAGAGTACAAAAGAATTCGTTATTTGTACCCAATGTACATCGCGTACGAACACATTTATCTCGAGTTTCAATGCATGATATTTAAATACGGTACTAGTAAAAACCGTTATAGAATATGCGAAAACTCAATAAATAAATAAAAGTTGTTCACAAATTCCCCCATCGGAATTTGTTCAATTGCGAAAAAAATTATTAAGTTATATGTACTTGTTAATAAGAGACTTTCAGCGAGATTACATGCTTTGTTTTCTCCAGTAATGTATCAATCATTCACCGACTTGGCACCTAACGACCCGTGTTCTGTCACTCATCCATTCACCTGGTCAGGGTGAATTGTAAGGCTTCCATTTAAAGTCTAGTTTTTTCCTCCTATCCTCACATTATCCACTAAGTTCTCCAGTTAAGCTTCATACCCATCCAAGATACCAAATGACGTGATGCTGAATTCAGCAAATTTATGTACATATTTTAGTGTTTTTACCATATTTGTACAGAATTATTGTGTTCCCAATCTGACACCAAATCATATGCTTAAACCGAAACAGACTGTGACTACAAAAATAAAAACATTTTCGTCTACCAATTCAACCCTCATTAAACATTGCCACAGTGTCCGGATCTTGAACTCCTACTATATTCACCTTGGATTAATTCTTGAATTAAAACATCCAAAGAAATTACGGTATTCTTATCCAGCGGGAAGGTACGGTGACATGTCGACACATAATGGCGGGTAGCATTGCGCTCGACGAGGTGCAGATGGAAGCGGAGTACGACTTTATCCGACTTCACAATGAAAAAGTATGTTCCCTACCAGAAAATAATGAATCCCCATTCAAACACCACATAAACGATTGTAAATACTTTTCGCCTAGTGACTTTCGGTCTAAGACTAGCAATTTAGATGCCGGATTCTCACTATTTCACATTAACTGCCAAAGTCTAAAAGCTCACTGGGATTCCTTCCAACACTTGTTATGCAATTTACAAACAGAAAAAAATTCTTTCGACATAATAGGACTTACCGAAATATTCCGTATTCCTCCAGACACTTCGTTTAAACTTGAAGGTTATGCCCCTATTATAAAATGTATGAGACCCGATGATGATGATGGCCGGGGAGGAGTTGGGCTATACATTAAAGAAGGGATAACATATAAAGTCAGAAGAGACATCTCAGTCTTCATTCCTCATGTCTTCGAATCCCTATTTATAGAAATAAAAGATAAACATAACTCCAAAATTATTGGCATCATATATCGACCCAACACCCCACCTAAAGCCGACATCAACCTCTTCTTATCAAAATTAACTGAAATAACGGATGTTTTGAATTCCGAAAATAAAAAAGTTTATATTATGGGAGACCTGAACCTCGACCTTTTAAAGGCATCAACACACTCCAAGACAGAAGAATTTATTAATCTCATGTTTAGCCAGGGATTTTTACCTTATATTACTAAGCCGACGAGAGTTTCTAGACATTCTGCTAGTTTGATAGACCATATCTTTACAAACAATACTTCACAAACAGCACTACCGGGAATAATTTTATCGGATGTATCAGACCATTTTGGGGTTTTTTACGTTGAAGTTACACCCAAAATATGTAATGCACCACTGTTCACTCTGAAACAAATTATAAACGCAGAAAGAATCGCCGAATTCAAAACACTTCTCTCAGAGAGTGATTTTAACCCGGTAATGGAGTCGAATTGTCCCAACGAGTCATACGAAACTTTTCTTAGCATCTACATGGAAGCCTACGATAAAGCTTTTCCGTACAAATGTGTTCGTAAGAATAACAAATTTATTAAGAAGCAGCCTTGGATGACAAGGGGGCTTATCATATCCTCTATCAATAAAGAAAAATTCTACAACAAAAAACTTAAGACCCCCAACGAACAGAACGTATTAAATTACAAAAACTACTGTAGAATCTTCAACAAGGTAAAAAAGCAGTGCAAAACCATTTATTACAGAGACATCTTAAACGAAAATAGAAACAATATGCGAAGAACATGGCAAATCTTAAATGAAGCTATAAATAAGGGAATACGCGAAAGGGGGTTGCCATCGTTTTTTATACAGGATGATATAGAAATAAAAGAAGCAAATAACATAGCAAACGAATTCAACAAATTTTTTATCAGCATTGGAAAGGCTGTAGCCGACCAGATTCAGAAACCAAACAAGACGTATTTAGACTACATGGACACTAATATCTCCAATAACTTTTATCTGTTACCCACAGATCCCACAGAAGTCAGCCGAATAGTAAATAAAATGAAGCCCAAATTATCAAAAGACTGCGATGGTATAACTAGTAGTCTTCTTAAACAAACAATAAACGAAGTATTGGATCCCCTCACACATGTTATTAATAATTCTTTTATTAATGGCAAAGTACCTGATAGGATGAAGATTGCAAAAGTGATACCTATATTCAAAACAGGCGACGAGCATAGAGTTACCAATTACAGACCTGTTAGTATACTTCCCGCGTTTTCAAAAGTACTGGAAAAGCTAATGGAAACGAGACTTACAAATTTTCTAAATAGATTCAATATTTTATACCCCCACCAGTACGGATTTAGAAAACGCCATAGCACCATTCACCCAATCCTCCAACTTCTGAAAAGCACCGCAACAGAAAACAATAAACAGGATAAAAACAGCACTTTAGCACTGTTCTTGGATTTGTCAAAGGCCTTCGACACGATAAATCACGAAATTCTATTATGTAAACTCGAAAAGTATGGTATCCGAGGCCTCGCGAATAATTGGTTCAGAAGTTACCTGTCTGACAGGCTTCAGTATGTTATGTACGAAGAACATAAATCAGATTCAGCGAAACAAAGCTGTGGAGTCCCACAGGGCTCAATTCCGGGCCCTGTACTCTTCCTTCTATATATCAACGATATTAGTAAATCAACATCACTCGATCTTTTGTCGTTTGCGGATGATACCACGGTACACTGCTCCGGTTCAGACGGGAATGCCATAACTCACTATTTCAACAACGAATTTCAAAAAATATTTGAATGGTGCTCGGCGAACCAACTGCTGTTGAATGCTAAAAAAACCACTTATATTATACTTAACCCAAATAAAGGTAAGAATAATAATTTCTGTCAAGAGATAAAAATAAATAATCAAAAGATAAGCAAAGTCGGGGGAAGTGAGACAGAAAAATCTCTAAAATTTCTTGGAATAAGCATTGATGAACACTTAACCTACAAAGCTCATATATCTAGGCTATGCTCGAAAATAGCTAACGCAAATTATAACCTCAACAAAGTAAAACACATTCTCCCACGCAAAGTCCTGAAAACATTGTACTACGCTCTGGTTCATAGTCATCTGGTGTACGGGATTTTAGCATGGGGCAATTCAAGAGCTGTTAATAAACTAGTTATCATGCAAAAGCGCTCATTAAGAATAATAAATAACAAAAAGTACAATTCCCATACATACCCCTTATTTAAGGAAAATAAAATACTCAAAGTAGAAGATTTGTTCAAATTGCATGCATTACTGTTCGCGCATGACTGGCAAAATGGCAGATTACCGGCTTCTTTTAACGATACTTTCAAGGTTATTGACAACCCACTCGGTAGGACAACCCGGCAGTCGGGACATTTATACATAGAAAAAACACGTACACGAACCCTAGATAAACTTCATCTATACGCCATCCCGAAACTATGGAACGCTTTAGACGACACAGTTCGAAATATCAGTAACAGGGCTACATTTAAGAAAACATTGACCACAACATTCCTTTCGTCATATTCGACGTATGTCCGTTGCGATAATCCCTACTGCCCAGACTGTACTTAGTAAATATTGATCATAGTGACACTTTAGCAAATTAAACAAATCCGCAATAGAAACATACTAGTCGTGCGACATGTCTTAATCTTGCACCCTCGTCCAATGCAACCTGCAGAGTTTTCCCCTCTAGTTGCCCTACTAACCTCGCGTAGAGACACACACGGTTAAGAAGCTCCAAACAATACTCTTGAGGAACGAATTTGCGTTCTGGAACACGTATTTAAGCAAGTGCTTGGTCAAGTCGGTCGGCTAATCATGGGAAGTCGCATGCGGTGAACTGACCGACACCTAAATGCTGTCAGCTAGTTTACGGCATTCGCTTCCCATGGTGCGCCCACCGACATTGACCCCTCGTCCAATTATAAAGATCATGATCTTTCTAGTTGGAACGATATTATCCACTCGATTTGACTAATTGTGTGTCTTGAATTTAATGCGGAGCAATGATGGTAATTTAGCAAGCAGGTTGCTCTCTGCGGACTCTGCCTAAACAGAAACACCACCCTCCCGCTGGCTTCTTATCCTAGCCTCTCACACTTGAACGTAATTTCGACCCAAGGAACGGAAGAACCAGCATCCCTATCATAGACCGGACAAATCGCCCTATGTTTACTCATCTAGTCACAGTCTGTTCGTGAGTTATGTTTCCTTTAGGGGGTGGCAGGTAGACAGCCAATCTGGCTATGCCACTTCCCACGGTATGCTATTTGTTACTCATGCATAATCTTTATTTTTGTTTACATCATACATATATGTATATCGTGAATAAAGAATCTGAATCTGAATCTGACCTTCTAATAGGATAGCGGTATATTCGGAGGGTGTGTTCGATTGTATAGGAGTAATTTCCCGTTTCGTAGAATTACCACGAACAACCCGACAAGTTTTACTATTTCGAATTCGTCAGAATTCTCCGCTTCTATCTATATATGCAATAGTTTTCGTCTACCTGACCATGTTCCTTTGTCCTGGAGTATACTCCAGTAGAGTAGAAGAGCCTTTCAGTTGGAGCACCTTTGCTTATTGTTACTATATTTAGCTTTTCTGGTCTGTTCTTGTTAGTTATGACCCTATTCCGAGTAGTCTTATTGTTTTCATCGTATGAGGCCATGAGGGCTATGAGAAAGGCCCTCAATGAGGCCTCATTTATTATCCTCTTAGCCTCTTTTTTTCTTTTGAGGCCATGAGGGCCATGAGAAATCCCTCAATGAGGCCTCATTTACTATCCCTCATAGCCTCATTTTCTTTTGAGGGCATGAGGGACATGAAAAAATCCACCAATGAGGCCTCATTTACTACGACGCTTAGCCTCATTTCAATATTTGAGGTACCTATGACCTAGTATTGTATTATTTAAGGATACCTATCGATGACACTTTATGGAGAACCCCTTTTTAGTCGTATGAGGACATGAGGGCCATGAGAAAGCCCTCAGTGGGGCTTCATTTACTATCCCCCATAGCCTCATTTTCTTTTGAGGACATGAAACAATCCACCAATGACGCGTCATTTACTACGACTCTTAGCCTCATTTCAATATCTGAGAATACCTATGGCCTGGTATTGTATTATTTGTGGATACCTATAGAGGATACTTTCTTGAGAATCCCTTTTTAGTCGTATGAGGCCATGAGAATGCCCTCAATGAGGCACCATTTACTATCCCTTATAGCCCCATTTTCTTTGAGGGCATGAGGGACGTGACAAAATCCCTCAATGAGGCCTCATTTACTACGACTCTTAGCCTCATTTCAATATTTGAGGATACCTACGGCCTGGTAGTGTATTATTTGAGGATACCTTTTGGAGAATCCACCGAGGTCATCCAACCTAGAGGTGTAGGGGAACATACACTACTACTGCCTGTGCTTGCACAAAACGTTTCTTGTTGGATTTGTTGGATTTGGCAATAAGGTGAAGATGTTTCCTGCGATGTATTAAGAGTCTAATTATGTTGTGCATCCATTCAGATTCTTTTCTCCTAACAGTAATTCATTTATTTGGAATATACATCGATTCTTACTCTAAGATTTTGAAAATGAAGTTTCCGACCAGATTATCTAAATGTGGGTTAGAAAAAAGAGTATATCCCATTCATAGCAGGAAAACGCGTTGTTAAGCCCATCAAAGTCAGCTTCGTTGTATAACCAAATTTGTCGTTTGAAACTTCCATGGTTTTTTTTCGTTAAGTTGACTTTAACTGTTCCTGGACAATGATACCTTATTAGATCAGGAAGGAAGAGACCGACAACTTCCCTGGATAACACTCTAACCGAGTCACTAACAGCGATTACATCCAAAAGGGATTCTGATGTTTCTGTTAAGAAGGTGAGTTCCGACACCAACTGATTGAGGTTAAAGTATTCCGCAGGCTCTTTGAACTCCCCGTTTGGAGGGAGAGTAAGTTGTCATTGAGATCACCAGTTATTATTATGTCGGTAACTCCAGAATCTTTGATCTTCTCAATGGATGAAAATATAACTTGAATGCCCCAGATTGCATCGTCACTATTTGGAGGTGGGTAGAAAACTACCGACAGAACGACGTAGTGCCAGAGAATACCTCCACTCAAAGGCATTCAAGTGGAGGTATTTCGATCTGGTCTTGGTCTAAATGAGATACCATACTTTAAGTAGAGTGCTATACCCCAACTCCTGGTTTGTCAGTCCGTCCTTACGTAGTACCTCATCAAAGCCTTCAAGATTGATATCAGAGTTGTTATCATCAGAAACTCTCTCTCTCTGATGAATACCGATTTCCTCGAGTACTGTCGAAGTGCTAATTAAATGCATCGATGCAAACATTAGAGTGACCCCTTTAATCTTGTGTTACAATACAAGATTTATTAGTAAGACGCAGTAAGCGTCCAGTTGACTCTTCCTGTGGCCACTCCCACGAGCACACACAATGAACAGACCCTCCCGCATCCTACATATGTTTATGTTATCCACGGTAAAACAATAAAAATAAGATTTTCAGAGTAAGGTAATGCAGAGCGGGTCCGACCTTGTGCAAGTATGCGGTGACCATCGCATGCACCAGAAAAAAAGTCGCCACGGGAGAAACTCGGAAATGTAAGATGTTTGAGAACTGGCAGAGACACGGAGTCAGTGTCAAAGAGCAGAAACAGCAAGAACCAGAGCAGTGGTGTATGAAAAAAAAGAAAAGACATGAATAGGATATTATACAACAACAATGCAAGACATCAGCAACATAGCTGACTTTCAGAG
Source organism: Pictodentalium vernedei (assembly GCA_031216915.1). Taxonomy (NCBI): domain Eukaryota; kingdom Metazoa; phylum Mollusca; class Scaphopoda; order Dentaliida; family Dentaliidae; genus Pictodentalium; species Pictodentalium vernedei. The sequence goes on from CM062294.1 coordinate 218,387,456, forward strand.
GTTAGGTGTGTGAAACTCAGCAACTGATTTACAGAAACAAGATTGGATCGAAACCATGTAAAAGGAAAGGGAGACGGGTAACCTTGTCGCACCACGAACACTGCTATCACTTGGCACCTCACTGAATTGGCAAGCCAGCTCGCCCAGGACTCGTGAGTTTGTAACCGGAGCAGATAAGTGTAAAAGGTGAACCATCCCTATGACATCGCCCCTTAGTTGAGTGGATGGGAAAAAGTGGAAAGGAAAATAAATAAGATTACGAAATATACTAAGGAGGGTTAAAGGACGTCACAGTTTTTATAAATGACTCACGCCCACCCAGGTTACTGTTTGAGGTGGACAACGCACTCAAACAATGTTTGATTTCAACGCAGCCAATGGCCTGAGGCTAAGGGAGCAATCTAACTATGACCTGAGGCTAAGGAAGCGGTATAGTACCATCATACTCGGGGTGTGGCTCCCTTCTATTGTGGCTTCTTTCTAAATCAAAGGTTTATATTTATATGTATATCACAGGCGCAAGATCGGGCTGCATAATGTTATCAGAGAGCCACAACAGGCAATTTGAATCAAGCTCACTGGTGATAAGCCGTCCACATATTCCATTGCCTGTGAAGAAATACTGAAAAGAAAGTGTTTAGTTAATCTCTGAACCTTTGAACCCCATATATAGGGAGGAAGGAGTCACAGGCGCTAGATCGGGCTGCATAATGTTATCAGAAAGCCACAACAGGCAATTTGAATCAAGCTCACTGGTGATAAACCGTCCACATATTCCATTGCTCGTAAAGAACTACTAAAAAGAAAAGGTTTAGTTACTATCTGAACCTTTGCCATTAGGTATCTCGAGATGGTCAGGCTACCCGTACTAATTCGGTACTGTTGAGAATGTAGGTGAGGCGGTTGCTGTGACAAAGACAATGGGGACATACTGGTTACATACTATATTAGGAAAAGAAATATATGTAAAAATACATAAATACTTTGTACAGTGAGCACACATACAGCCACTCAGACACACACCCCTATTACCACCCCCATCAATATTACACACTATATTAGAAAAAATATATATATACATAAGCAATTTGTACACTGAGCACGCACACAGCCACTCACGCACAAACACCCCTTATCACCACAACCAACAACCCGTATGTGCTCAACGAATCGTCTGGACATTTTGGTTTTAAGCCTCCAGTCCAAGCGCGCGGGGAATTTACCTCGAATAATAGGACATGTATGTGCCACAACATAATGCACACTTATTTAACGCACCTGCTCTAAGCGAACGTGTTTGTAGATGCGAAGTGTAAACATAGGAACCAATCAAAGACTTCTGACAACTTTTGATACTCTTTGAACTGAGGCTTATAAATGGAAAGACTATAGACTCGGTTACCTTCATTATCTCATTATTGTAAAAAATATCAACAAGATTATTCTGGGTTCCACTTCATTATCATAGAACCTCGCATGTGTTCCCCTGCAGGAGAACACCAATAGGGCTCTCCATGGGGAGGGGCCACAGGCAGTGTACTAAGATGACAGAAATGATACAACTTATGAAATACATGCAAGAAGGGAATATTGGCAATTCCTGGCAGACTTGGAAACGGGGGTGGGGGGGGGGGGGGGGGGGTGGGATTCTACTTGCTACTAGGAACATCGTAAGATGTCATCTATGGATACTATGGCTCAGAAATATTTGGCGCGAATTATTCGGTTGTGTCACAACATTATGCATACTTATTTAACGCACCTGCTCTAAGCGAATGTGTTTGTAGATGCGAAGTGTAAACATAGGAACCAATCAAAGACTTCTGACAAGTTTTGATACACTTTGAACTGAGGCTTATAAATGGAAAGACTATAGACTCGGTTACCTTCATTATCTCATTATTGTAAAAAATATCAACAAGATTATTCTGGGTTCCACTTCATTATCATAGAACCTCGCATGTGTTCCCCTGCAGGAGAACACCAATAGGGCTCTCCATGGGGAGGGGCCACAGGCAGTGTACTAAGATGACAGAAATGATACAACTTACGAAATACATGTAAGAAGGGAATATTGGCAATTCCTGGCAGACTTGGAAACGGGGGTGGGGGTGGGGGTGGGGTGGGGGTTCTACTTGCTACTAGGAACGTCGTAAGATGTCATCTATGGATACTATGGCTCAGAAATATTTGGCGCGAATTATTCGGTTACGAACTGCGGATGTTGGCTCTAACGATAGTCTGGGAACATGAGTTCACTCAATATCATCCGGTTGTTCTTTATATTTTGTAAATTAGATATCCTTGGTCTTTACTCCGTCACACAACAGACCACGGACGAACAATGACTACAAGTCAATTAAAACGGGATCCCCGGTCTGTTGTGGTTAAGATGATCGAGTTGAGACCATTCCGAATGGCACAACATTAACCGGCGTAAAACAGGTATCGAGTGATACGTCGCGGTGAAAAACTATACAATCAATAACCTCACCTCACTTCCCCCTCTCACCAATAATTTGCACATAGGGGTATCGTAGATGTTCGTTTGCTTCACCCAGAATGCAGAACTCAAGGCCCGTCCCAGACATACTCAGATAATTTGAGTAGGCAGGGATCCATAGGCCATGGTCCAGATGAGTTGCCAACATAAATACCCATGACTCCTAAATATCAGTATAAAGATCGATATGAATCGATAGTTCACGCGCGTTGGGTGAATTCACACCAAGCTGGAGGCTATACCATCATTGCCAACACTTGATTACGTAATCCATACCAGCCTAGACTTACACCATAGTGGTTATATAAGTTGGTGGTTTATCCTCTTACTTCCAGTGGAGATGACTGAAGGGCTACACTTATCAGGTGCTGTTGAGTGCTGAATCATATAAAGACTACGTAAACTGTCACACCACTTGAAGGTGGCACAGCTGTTTGCCGGCAGTTTTATTGTTTGGCTTTTCCCTCTGGAAAAGACATTTGTTATTCTACGGATTATTATTATTTTTTTGGGGCGATTCCCTCTGGAAAAGATATTTGTTTTTCTACGGATTATTACTTTTTTGAGGTTTTTTTCCACACATTTTCTCCGTACGATTCAGAAGCCATTTTCTGACCGATTTTTATAGTATTTTGCACACGCATAGACGGGCACAAAATCTAAAAATGTACGCAAGCGGAATTTTCGATTTCGGCCTTCCTTTGCCAAGTGGAATTCACCGAGGATAATTTTTGTAAGTAATAAGGGTATTCACGAAACCAAACCGTAACCCGTTTTGCGCAGGTTAAACATCGATACCCATCAAAAGCTTAACAATTCATGTTTTCCCTGGATTTCGCTAAAAACATCTTGTAAAATTTCAAGAAAAATTAGCCTTTCGCAGGTCTTGGAGTGACATTACAAGTTGCAAGGAAACAATATTCCGGTAAGCGTTTTGTTAATCCTCCACAAATTGCCAAACATCAAAATTTTAGATAAAATGGGGTGTCTACAAATAGTGATAGTACTCAGTGGGTATGTGTCAAACAAACATAACTTCTTTTGTCGGACTTAGACTTGTCGGGCGACGCTATTGATATTAACCCTTTACCTAACATGAAAAGCAGACGACACTTGTAAAGTAAAAATAATTCTTGAATAACTATTTTTTTTCATTTTTTGTCTCAAAAACATAGGTTATGAGCCCTCATTGGAACGAGCTCGACGAGCTCGTTCCAATGAGGTGTCATAACCTATGTTTTTGAGACAAAAAACGAAAAAATAATGAAAATTAATTGGCGATTTTTGAGAATGGCGCTGGCCGGTTTTGGCCGTTACGTTGGGTAAAGGGTTAACCCTCTCCACCAATAATGATGGTTTTAACCTAAACATTTTTTTATCAAACCGAGACATTTGAGACTCCTGTACCCACCTTTCTCAGGACATCAATAAAGGCACTTTAGTGATACAGTTAAAAACAATTCTTTTGACACTCTGTAGTCATGAAAAAGCATGGAATCTCATCTGGAAAAGGCACGATTCTCCAGAATCATTAAGTCTTGTATTTTTAATGGTATTTTTACAGTGTACATTTTGGAGGCAAAATTGTAAAAAATACTGAAATTTGAATGGCGATTTTTACGAATAGCACTTTCCAGATATGATCAATATATTGGTATGATTTAATTTAAATACATTAATTGGTTATGTATTTATTTAAACAAGCACTGCTTCACTTCTCGAATTTCCCACTGGAGACATTAATTGGTTAACCCTTCATGATTATTGAATAGCTTTCTTGTGCAATGAGGCTAAACTAAATATCAAATTCTGCCTTTGATCGAACAAAATATGTCGTCATTTCCGAAACACATCGGTTTTTGTACTGTAACAATTACGGCGGTAGTGCCGTACTACAGACAGCCGGTTGCCAAATATCATCGGAAGCCACTTAACACTTACGCTACCGAAAGCGACTATTGTCTCCCATTTTATGATGATTATCTGTACGTTCTGGTATGTGCAGATCAAACCTACCATCTGATTAATTGTTGGAAAAGGCTCAGAGAGCCTTTCCCAACAACCAATCAGATGATAGAGTTTCAAGTATGTCATAAATCTTATTAAACTTCCACATGTACAGGCGTACACAGAGGTCCCCCATATATATTTAAAGTGGACGTAGCAGTAAAAGGGTTAATAACAATTTCTATACTGAATCCAAGAATAGTATCACCATACACCCTGATGATGCTACGTAAAAAAGAATAATCTATTTTGTGTTTCAAGGAAATAATTCAATTCTAAGAGATATTGAAGTGAATTGTTGCTGATCCTCGTTACCTGTTTGCTGTGTCTTCTCTTTGCTGTCAGGGACGTAGCTAGAAGGTTGTCAATGGGTAGGGGGTGTATATCTACCAAAATTCTAACTATTATGAGGTCTAAAAGATAAAAAAAACAAAAAACATGAAGTTTTGATGGCAAAGAGATAATTACAAAAATAAACAAGAGGCCGGCCCCAAGGGGCCTGAGGGCGCTCACCTCACATGGTAGCCTAAATATCAACCCAGAGAATTGATTTCAACAAGTTGCATCTGCTCCTCCTAAGAAAAGCTTATATCAAATATCCAAAGATTCTAACCAGTGGATCTAAAAAAAAAAGGATTTTTAAAGAATATTCCTCATATTGAACTAAGTTATAATTCAGGCTCTCACAGGGAGCCCATATATGAACTCAGGGTCTTGGCTTTAACAAACTTGAATCTCACCCCCCTAAGGATGCTGCACACCAAATATCAAAACATTCCGACTGCTGGATCTGAAGAAGAAGATTTTTTAAAGAAAATTCATCATTTTGAACTAAGTTACAATTCGAGCTCCCACAGTGAGTCCAAATATGGACCTAGGGACATGGCTTGAACAAACTTGAATGCTGCATACCAAATATCAAAATATTCTGAAGAAGATTTTTAAAGAAAATTCCTCATTTTGAACTAAGTTATAATTCGGGCTACCACAGTGAGCCCAAATATAGACCCAGGGACTTGGCTTGAACAAACTTGAATCTCACCCCTAAGCATGGTGCATACCCAATATCAAAAGATTTTGCCTGCTGAATCTTGAGAAGACGATTTTCAAAGAAATTTGCCTGAAATGCACTAAGTTCAAATTTGGGCTCCTATACTGAGCCCAAATATAAACCCAGGGGGCCGATTTGAACAAACTTGAATCAGATCCACCCCACAATGTCGCATACCAAATATCAAAAGATTCTGACTGCTGGATCTGGAGAAGAAGATTTTTGAAGAAATTTGCCTGAAATGCACTAAGTTCGAATTCGAGCTTCTATAGTGAACCCAAATATGAATCTAGGGAGCCGATTTAAACAAATTTGAATCAGATCCACCCCACAATGTTGCATACCAAATATCAAAAGATTCTGCCTGCTGGATCTGGAGAAGAAGATTTTTTAAAGAAATTTGCCTGAAATGCACTAAGTTCGAATTCGGGCTTCTATAGTGAGCCCAAATATGAATCCAGGGGGCCGATTTGAACAAACTTGAATCAGATCCACCCCACAATGTTGCATACCAAAATGAAAAGATTCTGCCTGCTGGATCTGGAGAAGAAGATTTTTGAAGAAATTTGCCTGAAATGCACTAAGTTCGAATTCGAGCTTCTATAGTGAGCCCAAATATGAATCCAGGGGGCCGATTTGAACAAACTTGAATCAGATCCATCCCACAATGTTGCATACCAAATATGAAAAGATTCTGCCTGCTGGATCTGGAGAAGAAGATTTTTGAAGAAATTTGCCTGAAATGCACTAAGTTCGAATTCGAGCTTCTATAGTGAGCCCAAATATGAATCTAGGGGGCCGACTTGAACAAACTTGAATCAGATCCACCCCACAATGTTGCATACCAAATATGAAAAGATTCTGCCTGCTGGATCTGGAGAAGAAGATTTTTGAAGAAATTTGCCTGAAATGCACTAAGTTCGAATTCGAGCTTCTATAGTGAGCCCAAATATGAATCTAGGGAGCCGACTTGAACAAACTTGAATCAGATCCACCCCACAATGTTGCATACCAAATATGAAAAGATTCTGCCTCCTGGATCTGGAGAAGAAGATTTTTGAAGAAATTTGCCTGAAATGCACTAAGTTCGAATTCGAGCTTTTATAGTGAGCTCAAATATGAATTTAGGGAGCCGATTTGAACAAACTTGAATCAGATCCACCCTACAATGTTGCATACCAAATATCAAAAGATTCTGCCTGCTGGATCTGGAGAAGAAGATTTTTTAATGTTTTTCTCATTGCCTACATTGTTAAAAAGTGCTGACTCAGCACTTTTTCAAAAGTCCTGAAAAAAGTACCTTGTGATCAAACCGATAGGGATTTTTTAACCATTCTATTCTACTGGATAAAAGTAAGCTTTATACAAAATAAGAATTCTCTGTGCCGTGTAGTTTTGGAGATATGGCAGTTTCAAGGTTTTTCCTATTTTTAGCTCCCGAGGTTCCCACGGGGCAATGAGATTTTTTTTTGCAAAAATCAACTACTTATGACCCATTATCATCTCATATCAAATCGACCTCACGGTTCAGAAAATAGAAATTTTAGGCATGGCCAAAATTTTTGCCCCTCCCATAACTAAGGCAAATAATGCCCTACAAACTTCTCTTGAACAAATTTGATTGTACACCTCAAAAGGAAGCTGCATACCAAATATCAAGTCTCTGCTACTGCTGGTTCATGAGAAGAAGATTTTCAAAGATTTTGGTGCCCCTTGGGGGCGTGGCCCCACCCAGGTGGAGGGGCAACTTCATTTGAACAAATCTGAATTGCAATTAGGTAATAAACATTTACCCAACATTTGAAAAATATTGGGCCAGTTGTTTCTTCGGAGAAGTTGGTTTTGTAAAGTTTACGCCGGACGACGACGGACGACGGACGACGACGGACGGACGACGGGCGGAAAGCTATTAGTAAAGCTCACCTTGAGCTTCGATCAGGTGAGATAAAAATAAAATAAAAAACCGCTCGCTCACATGCAATTTTACAAATAAATGGCATGAGAAACAGAAGATCTATTTCGTAGGGCCTAACCATTGCGAAATTAAATATGGCCCATTCGTGAATCCTCAATGGCTTGAAATTGTAATATGTGGAATTAACCTCGAGACGCTGAGTAGTCGGAAAATCTTGCGTCGAGATCAGTATTTCGTCTGTGAGGGTTGGCCACATTCGGAAAAAAACTCTGTTACAACAATGCTTCGAATTTCCAACTGTTGGAATTTTTGGCTGAAACATTTCCAACTATCTTGAATTTTGGACAAATATTGGGGTTGGGGGCAAAACCCCGACCTCACCCCTGTAGCTACGTCCCTATAAACTACCGTTAAATAAGTGCTAATGTGGTGGTTGGCTTGGTTCAATTTGAAAATTAAAACTTGGTTGACGATAAATTGATTTAGCGGGCGTGCTCGCGTATCTACTGGGTTGATAATTGTCCTAGATCATGCGGTACTGAATTCTCAGGTCGATTCAATTGACTTGGAAAACCAGAAAAACTGGAACCGTATATATATACTGGATCCACTAATATACGGAATTCGTTATTACTTCTCGTTTTCATTTTTAATATTATATTTCTTTTACATAAATTGTTTCTACATTGCACAAGCGTAATAAGCTGGTATGAAAATTTCTGATTTTATGGCGTTCTTCAGTAATTTGCAACCATGTATGCAATATATTCCGTCCAAAAATCACGATATTTTCAGAAGCAAACGCGGTGTCACTTGGGTTGGTTCCTTTTAGCAAGTCATTGTTCTCTCGTAGAAATGCAGCATTCAGAAAAAGTACAGATAAAAAGAATCTGTTTGATACAATAACTCGGCCAGTGCGCCAAATATTCAACTTGGCGTTTTTCTGCGACGTAACTTCCGTTGTCCCCAATGGAATGACTTAAGATTTCAAATTACGTTTTTCCGCATTAGAAGTACTGTCTGCGTGAATATTTTCCCCAATTCCCGATATGTCTGTAGCCAACATTTAAGCATTCTGCGTTGCGTTTTGTATGGTGGGATGGGAGGTAGATTTCCAAGGGGTTTTTGCATGGAGACAGTGGCGTAGATAGCTTCTCGCTGGCGGAGGGGCAAGCCCAAACTTTTCGGACAGACCGAAAATTTTCCGACAGTGTAACAACAACAAAAACCCAAACAAACAGAAAGAATCTGTTTGTTTACTGCAAATGTACTGAAAATTGGTCTTTTTTACCCAAAATGGCATGTCTTTATCCCCAAAGCCAGCATTTTAATGTTATTTGGCATTAATTAGCCTAAAAATGGTCCCAAAAAATTTCCGACAAAACTTCTGGTGGGGGGGGGGGGGCTCCCCCCCGCCCCCCGCCCCCGCCCCCTTTATCTACGCCACTGCATGGAGATCTTAACCCCTAAAGTGTAGCCATCTCCCTTGTCCAATAAATTGGAAATTCTTTAACAAGAATTTTCGAGAACCACCACTGACAACACTTGGAGATGGTGCCTGGGCATTTGCCCCTCAAAACCACCTCGACACAGGCGTTTTGTCCCAAGACGAGTTCCGTACCGGGACAATTCGTCAAAAATCTGATCTTTGTTGGGGGTGGGAGTGGGGACACCTTTTCAAGTATTTTCGAATGAAAATATTAACCGCCATGGCTTGGAACCCTGTCCAATAAACTTGAAAATATTTTAAAATAATTTTTTTGTGAACCACCAGTCACAATGCATTGGGATGTGGTATTCATCGTCTTTTAGTGAAGGAGATTCAAGTTTGTTCACAGAATGTTTCTTGTATTTGTTCCAAAACAAGGGATTGCATGGTATATGCACAGAATAAGAGTGTGTCATGGGCATTTGCTCGCGTTCATGTGCTTGGCGGAACGTTTTCTTGTTATTCACTGTCACTTTACTCGACTCCGTGGGTAAAATCAATAGGTTTTAGACAATCGGCAAGAATAGCTGACTCTTACACATCAATGCCAGAACATTCATACTATTTTATTGAAACAAAACACGCACACAGTTGTTTTATTGTACTGACCGAATGTTTTAGTTAATTTCGCCCTTGTGCGATTCGAAAATGGTCCCATTTTTATGCTTCGTTTAAATTATATTCCCACTAATGCAGAACAAATTTACACGACGAACATATATATATTCAGAATATCTGTTATTATCGCCAATCGAGATAGCAAGGTGGAGAATTGACCGAGGATATTGCATTAATATACTGTTATGGATGACTTATTTACGAGTTTGAATACACTAGCAATTATTTTAATTGTGGTAGTCTTAATGTCTTCTCTAAAGTTGTTTGGATTCTTGGACAAATCTAATCTGCCACCTGGGCCGATGGGGTTCCCTATAGTTGGTCATCTTCCAATTATCGGACCAAAGCCACATATAAAATTTATTGAATGGGCCAAAAAATACGGACCGGTGTTCAGACTTAGGCTTGGATCTTGGCCTACTGTCGTTATTAATGATTTGGAAAATGCGAAAACGGCCTTGGTTGACAATGCGGATGTATTCTCAAGCAGACCACCTTTAATAAGTGCTTATGTGATGGTTGACTATAAAGGATTTACTTTTTCGCGTTCTGATGCGCGGTGCCGTCTGCATAAACGAATTGTGAACAAAGCTCTTCAAAGGTTTATTGGTACCAAAGACGGTGCGCTGGAAGATCTTCTACAAACAGAAGCTTTGAATTTAGTTGAACTATTTCTGAAACACAAAAATGAAGCATTTGATCCAAGGGACGTGGTTGTGGCCGCACTAGTTAACGTTACCTACCAAATTTGTTTTGGAAGAGGCAAAGACGTTAGAGATGACACTGCTTTTCAACTTGCTGTGAAGGAAGCTAACGCAGAAGTGCATAATCATCAGGTTACAGGTAATGTTGTTGACATGCTGCCCTTTTTGCGACCATTTTTCAGAAGAAAAATAGAAGAATTCTCGAAGGCAATGTCGGAACTGCATAGACTCAGACGGTCAAGAGTCAATGAACATCGTGAGACATTCAAAAAGAATGATATACGTGATGTCATAGACGGTCTAATTCTCGGAATAAATGAAATCCCCGAAGAAGTTAAGATCTCAACAGGTATCACAGACGAACAAATATTCTCCACACTGTTTGACTTCATGGCTGCAAGTTCCGATGATCCACCAATAAACATACAGTGGGCTTTAATGGAACTCGCACAATACCCAGATGTTCAGCTCCGTGTTCAGAAAGAAATCGATGATGTTTTAGGGCAGAATCGACTGCCGAATTTCGCGTTCCGATCTAAGATGCCGTTGATGAATGCCTTGGTTTTGGAAGTTCTTCGTTTTATACCATCATCACCGTTGTCTATTCAACACTATACGACAAACAGCTGTAAACTAGGAAACCTATATATTCCAGAGGAAACTGTAGTAATATTTAATCTCTACGCCTACGCGCATGACAAACAAGTATGGGGAGATCCTGAAAACTTTCGCCCGGAAAGATTTCTAGACAACAATGGAAAAGTAGATTCCAAACTGAGAGAATCATTTCTGCCATACAGTGCAGGAAGGCGTCGCTGCATAGGAGAGCAACTTGCAAACATGATGTTGTTCTTATTTCTTACAACTATTCTGCAACGTTGTAGCATTCAAAAGGGTAACGAGGAATACACATTTGAAGGAGAAATGTCAATGGTCTACGAACCGAAACCGTTTACTATTAAAGTTGTAGCCCGCTGAATAGCTTCGGTGTTATGGCATATGCAGGTTGCAGATTGCTTGTATTCGAAACAGTACTGAATAAATAAGAAAATTCATATCAAGTTTGAAAACTAATCTATTCTGTGATTCGAGAGGGGTCCAGTGATAATTCAGTCCACAGAGATGTTGAAAAGAATTGCTGCTGATCCTCATTACCCGTTTGTTGTGTCTTCTCTTTGCCGACCTTTTCACCTTTTGCAGCCAGCTTTTGTAGTTTCTGTCCACACTGTTAGAGTCCATTCTTTTACAAAAATATACATATTACGCTTCAACGACTTCGAATAACACTAAGTCTTGACACTTAATCAAGCCATAAACCAAGCTATCCAACCACCAGTCAAATTATGAACGAATCCGACGCTAGTATGGCCTGGAACGAGTCAAGACCTTAAATAGTCCGTCGCCTAGTTTTAGATTCAATCGGCTGGGATATTTCAATTGGTCAGAAAAACGAACAGTAGGTTCGGATTTCTGACCAAATTAAATATTGAATCCGATTGAATAAAAAACCCATGTGAATATATGCATTCTCTTTGAATCAACATAAAAATGTTCCTTACTCGGTGCTTGATTTGATGGAATCTTTAATAACATTACCCATACTACAATGATTGCACCGCGCAGTTCCACAATTGTGTTGATTGTGTTAATATCTTGTTATTATCGAGGCGAATACAGTTATTGACTGGAATATCTATAACTGGGGCACGAAAGAATATCTTTAATGTTTGTGAGCAAAGGGACCTCATATGAAATCGACGTTAGTCTGCGCGCAAACACATTCCGTAAAACCGTCGGATTCCTTACAGAGTTTGACTGATGGCCTGAGAGCTTGCCCAAAACCATGGTAGTTCAGCCAGAAAGGCAATGTCTTCGGTAGTTTGTGACGACTCGTTCACAGAACGCATCGAAGGTTGATCAAGTGTTTACGCTACGAGGGTCTGAGTTTTCGTTAAGTCGTGTTGAGTATTTTGTAGAAGTTCGGTGCGCTACTAAATATGCACAAACTATTTTAAAAATGGGCTCTAATGAACGAAAACTTACTCTCTGAGTCGGTAAAGAAACCCGCAATTTTGAATGTGCACAATTCACTAATTTGAAACGTACATTCTCCATCCACCTTGTTGTGTATGGGCTTTTTGTTGAATTGATATCGAACATGCCGGGTTGTTATGTCAGGAATGTATGGTTTAACCTTGGGAACTGGGTCTAATATCAAACCAAAACTTCCATCTGCCGTGCATTCATCTAAAACTGAAACACCAAAAAATATTTATTAATGCGTCGTATCCCACCCACTGTGGCGGAACTCTCTAAGCTTTAGTAGGAAACATGATGGAAGGAATATAAAAAAAATCTTACCAACTGAACTAGTAGTCACGCTGGTCTTACATATTCTACCACTGTATAACCAGAGCGAACATGAACAATTACTGCTATTTCAACAATCCGCGGATTATTGACACACGACGATTTGTTGCACCGTCAGCTTTCATATTTTCATAATGGGACTTGACGATAATCATACTAACCTAATATGCTTCCTTATTATGTCTGCTTTTGGGAGCAACCAATCAGCGTGGATACATGGTGGCGGCCTATAAGGTCATATCAGGTGGATGATGACGTCATCGGCGACCCCATATGAAGTCAATATTAGGCGTGTGTCCACTAGATTATTTTTAGAAATAAAATACAGCCGCCTTGTCTCAAAAATGGCAACCTTACAGCAAACGTTCTGAATCCTCCACTGAACGTGATTAAAGTTCCATTAAACTCACCAGAACAAAGAGAAATAATCTGTTTATAATATGTGTCCCAAATTGAGAAACCTTCCTCGATCGATAACCCCATCCGATAGCTCAATGTAAATCGAAACACGCCCAACATTCACAACAACCCTTTACCTCATACGAAAAGCAGACGACACCTGCAAACAAAATTCTTGAATAATTATTTTTTTTCATTTTCTGCTTCAAAACCATAGCTTATGACCCCTCATTGGAACGAGCTCAACGAGCTCGTTCCAAAGAGGGACCATAAGCTATGTTTTTTAGACACAAAGTGATAAAAATAATGAAAACAGAAGGGTGTTTTTTGTGAAATGCGCTGGCCGGTTTTGGCCGTTACGCTGGGTAAAGGGCCTACCGATCGATAATCATTTCAGCACGAAACGATTGCTACCTGGAGTTACTCCTCTCATACTGTAAACTTACGAATGCTTGTCTACATTTTCACAAGTACGAAACAACAAAACAATTCAAATCATAACAATGAAACGTTTCGGTTCTTCTTCGAGAAAATAAATTACCGGGCCGATGAATTAAAAGGACATACTGGATGTTAAGTGGTCGGATATGGTGTCATGTGAGGCTCAGTAAGATCAATATTAGGCTCGGCTAACGCCTCGCCTAATATTGCTCCCCCTTCGCCTCATATGACACCATATCCGACCACTAAACATCTCGTAACTTATAATGTGTGACTCCTGGAATTGTAATTAGGTGCACAGGTACTCGTCGGATTAGCCGAATTTAACATATTCGGTAAAATATATATTATACTATTAACACTGAAAAAACACAGTGCACGGTGTTGTTCTAGTTTTAAAATTCTGCCAATATGACCAGTGCTTGTGATTAGATAGAGCCTGGGAGTCAAACACGAATCCTTGAGGGATGCGAGGCGCCCAGTTCTTCGGCTCCCCAATTATAATGCAGAAGGTATTGTCCCAAAATACCCCGGGATACCAGGGTATTATTCTGGTATGCCAAAATGACTGGTCTTCATCAATAAACGACTCCTTGTTACATTTATTACCATTCCCTAATCCATGAGGTTACTAGCATTTGGAGGATTGAACAATTATTTGTGAAGATTTCAATATACGATTCCGCAGTTTATTGTAGAAATGAGAAACAAAACTCATGTCCCTACCCACGTGTTTGAACTTAGAGGAAAACGATGGAAATGTTAGTGAGGGCATGCGACTCGTTCGCTCGCACCTGAATTCTCTGCTGGCGTGGACAGTTTCTGTATGTTCATTATGAGTTTGACCAAACTATTAACACTTTCAACCCCAGAGGCCGTTTTTCCAACCGGGCCACAAGCTACGTCATAATGTCATCAAGTGGCATGGCTACAAGGTAAATGAGTGGTGTAGACCAATCAATATTTTCAACGTGCAGCCCCAAAGGCTGCACGTTGAAAATATTAATTGGTCTAACCCCAAATAATAAATATGGACTCTCCTAACTGCTGCTATTGAACTGACGTGGAAGATACCACTAGGGTTCAAAGGGTTAATTTAATGATAAGTTTCTAAAAGCAAGACCTTAAGTATCCATGCATCTTTGGTCTTACTCTTCTGGCTTTGCATTCTTCATCACTTTTTTTTATTTTTGATAACAATCTGCTGAGTTCTGAGAAATTTTTATCTTGGCCGTGACTGATATTAACTCGGGGATGAAATATACCGTGAAATTGGTATCAAATACGAGAAATGAGAAGGGCTGAGAATCCTCTTTAATGCAAGTTTAGTTTTAAGTCATATGAAGTAAAATTTCCAAACCGGTTGCGGCTAAGCGGGTTTGAGAGGTTCGGGAAATTTGGCATCCAATGACGGAACTTGAGGAAAACTATAACAGCCTATAGCAGAGAATACAATATTGCAACAGGGCCTAATAAGCATATTTGTTGCTTATGGACCACCGAGTAGATAAAACCCGGTGAAACATGAACAGCAAACTTGCTTATTACAGTACAGTCGTCTTGGACTGGCCCTCCTTCGTGTGCAAAATGATATCCTGATATCCATGGATATGCACCTCAATTCCTGTCTTGTGTTGCTCGATCTGAGAGCTGCTTTCGACATCAAGAATATCCCCGCAAGGAAATTCAAGCCATACTGGCTGGTGATGTAAACTTTTATGTTGATGTAGATAATAACACCGACACCTGTAAACTTAAAGACCTACTACTTTCAATGATTTATCTCAGCATGTAACCGGACCAACCCATAAAGTCGATCACACGCTCGACCTACTACCAACTGGAGATGTCGAATGTGATTTACTTCGTGAAATCAACGTTACTGACACAGACTGACATGGCATTATCAGACTATTTTGTTGTTGAGTTTAAACTCAGCTGGCCGCGACCGGCACTATGATTTCCTACAGAAAATTTCACATAAACATTTTCCGAAAAACGTTGGGTGGGAAGGACACACTAGTGTATGATGGGTCGGGATAAAGCGATGATATATGCGATCTAATGACGTGTGTTACGACCCATAATATAATAAATGCCCATAATGTAATACCTACCCATAATGTAATACAAAAAATGCCCGTAATGTAATACGTACCCATAAGGTAATAAAAAAACGACCCATAATGGAATAAATGTAATAACGTGTCATAAATGCTAGGCGCCCATAATGTAATAAAATTAAAAAAAGTCCACCACACGGACTATCACTTAAACCACCTACAGGAACTGTAGGTGGTTCAAGTGGTAGTCCGTGTGGTGGACTGATAATATTACTTGACACATATGATCACAGGATCGGGAATATGATGTGGTCGTTATTAAGAGTCATCCTGGGATCGGGCTCATTGGTTTCCAGGTGCGGTGGGTGCGACATGAACTTATAGTAGTACAGTACAGGGAAATGACCAATTTGTTCAGGTAGTGAATATTGGAGAGACAGAGGATAGATCGCACGCTTAATTTGGAGCATAGTAGCCTAATCCAAATCCCATCGAGCTATAGTATATCCCCTATCCCCACACCAGTTCACTCACCATATCGCCTCCCGATATTCCTCTGCGCCGCTTGACTCATCGTCTTGCTTCTGTTCTATCTTTTCCTTGTATCCCACATTACCCCCCCCCCCACCACCAATCCACCCCCACCCCCACTATCCGGCCATTGTGCACCCAAACCCCACCGCACCCACTCCACCCTCAGCCCCTGTAACTTTGGGCAGAGTTACTTGCATTTATTAACAGCAGGAACCTGCTACCCACATTGCTTTTGTGCAAGTGGACAGCCGGTCGAATATGATGATTGCGGTTATAAATGACCATCCTGGAATCGAAAATATTGAATGTCTGATATGGTATACATATGTGGTTGTGGCAGGGCAGTAGAGGCTATCGAGGAAGTCGTTTGCGTGGGCGGTACAAATAGAAAAGGGATAATGCCTGTCACTCAAAGCAGAGTATACCCGCCCCAGGTCCCGGAATACTCTCCATCGTAATCCCAACACCCCCATACATGTTGGCTGTGTACGGCATAGGCGCCATTGGCAGCATTGGAGGATACGCAGGATGTGTCATAAGTAGCCGAACGCACTGCTGGAGTAAAGAGAAAAAACAAAAATCAAGCTTAGAATTTTATTACATTACGTCCTGGATGAGTGTAATTTGTATCTAAATTTTTTTAAATTTTATATTTCATTATGGGCGCCTAGCATTTAGTACACGTTTTTACATTTATTACATTATGGATCGTTTTTTATTACATTATGGGTACGTATTATATTACGGGCATTTTTTGTATTACATTATGGGTAGGTATTACATTATGGGCATTTATTACATTATGGGTCGTAACGGACGTGGACAAACTATTAACACACACACCGTGCATTTCAGAAAACCCTTCTCCGCCTTAAAAAAAGTTTACCGGTTTCTTCCGTTCACTTCCTTTTGAACACAGTGTATTCACCAGTTTCAAAAGAGGCGTCACCGCAAATGTCAACTGTTTCAGTTCGCTTCAATAGGTCACCTGATGCTGCTTTTTGTAACATATACGTTCGGTATATACGGAACCTTTTGATTCCCCTTCCGAATATACTATTAATTTTTCTCTCACGGTATAAGAGTAAATTTTCCTGGCATTTTGATTTCGAAGACGTCGAGTGAGAAACGGTAGGAGAAATATCATCCGAGGGGAGAAATATTTGATCGAGAAACGAGGCAATTAACCTTCGTGCATGGGTCTTGCCCTCGGGTGCGACATCCCCATTCCACCCCTACACAGCTCGAGGGTAACAATAATCTTAGTAAAAGGGCGGAAGAGTTTATCATTTGTTTTGTCGTTGCATTTTGTCCCTTGACTTCAAAACAAGCGTTATTACCATTGGCTAATTCGTTGCCCGATACAATTACCTTTATTACTCCTACCCCCGTAAAAAACCCAGCCCCCCCCCCCCCCCAACAAGCCATGCAAGCTTGCAAGAAATTAAATTGTAATTAGATAAACTGCAGTATGGTTGTCGAGGATAGGTAAAGATCCACGCGTGGGCAGTATTTCCACGCATCTGTTAGTAGTGAATCTCGACACAAAACAATGGAATCGCCATCAAATATTCAATGAATGAAAGCACCAGGTACGACCCGGTGCTTCTTTCAGTGAATATTTGCTGACAACTACTGATTATTGATTGAGAAAAGCATCCGTGAGTAACAATGCCCACGAATGGAGTTTGCCCTTTCCACGGCGACTGTACTGTACGATGCTTCAAGTGTGAATCTAAATTAGAGGGCGCGTTAGACGGCTCGTGTTCTCGAATCTTTAAAACTTAAAATAAAACCAAGAAAAAAAGAAAAAATTGTGTGAATTTCTCCTTGGAAGCACTAAGAACATGGTGATCCTCGCTTTCCGGCACAGTCCAAAGTGTGTGTGTCTCTGTGCTTCAAGAGACATGAACAAACATTTTATAAGTTAAACATTTCCATATTCCATGTACAGTCTTCCCTGTTCACACAATTTGTCACGATTTTTGAAAATTCGCGAATATCATTACATGGGACGCTAGGAGCGATTCTGTTATCTCCTGTTGTCTTTCCAACTCTTGTCTGATGGGCTCATGTTCTATGCTAAGTGGAAAGGCCAAAAATTGCCTGTTATGTGAGGGAATGGATCGGTGGAAGTGCTAACGCTCCGATTATATTGCCGCCCCCTCCCCTCAGCAGTAGGAGAGGGCAGATCGTACCACATTGAGGGAATCTCATGGAGAATCTCATGTGCCGTCATAGTCACGTGACCCATTATATTTGGTTGCCATGGTAGCCGCGTGAGCGGCCATCTAATGACGCCAGCCCCAGAGTGATACGTGGTGTCAGCGCGATAAGGATGTTGTTAGGGTGACACGTGTTTCCGTCGACCATTTTGTTTACTGAAGGCCGTCATCATGGTTTCTATGGTAGCACGTGATTACTATGTGACTCAATGGTTTACAATCGGACTAATGTGTGTTCGGAGGGTGTGTTCGATTAAATCGAGTAATCTAATTACCTAAAAGAACCCGACAATTTCCTCAAATCACCGAAACGGGTTCGGATTCCCCCAGAATTCCACTTACAATAGTACCACACGTAGTGGTATAAGGCGCTTTCCTTTGTATAACAGTATACCTAATTAACACAAACAACCTATCAGTTTTCCCAAATCACCAAAAAACAACCGAAACGGTTTCGGGTTTCTGGATAATACGAGTAGGCCTAGCACGAAGTGCTCAAAGACGTCGGATTTCTTTGGAATGAGAGTAGCGTGTTACTACTATAAGGTGTATTCGATTGACCTTGAGTGCCTTTGCTGTTAGGATTTCCCGTAAATCCCCGTTCATTTTTCTGCCTATTCTTATCTTCTCTGTGGCTTATTCTTCTATTCCTGACCCATTTTGCAAATTACTGACTCTATTCAGACCATCCCAGCAGTCTCTCTAGTTCTCTATTTCCGACCCCCGTTCAAGCATTCTGACTGGTAATTATAAGACTTGAACGAGGGCAGATGTCGGAATCATATGCCAAGACAGACTACTGCAATAGTCTGAATAGGGTCAGTAATCCACAAAACATGTCAAAGATTAGTAGAATAAGCCACAGAATAGATCGGGATAGGCAGAAATACGCTGGTTGTTAGTGGGAAATCAGAAGAGCAAAGGTACTCTAGTTCAGTCGAACATACCTTATAATACTACGTGCTTCTTCTATTCTGAAGAAATCCGACGTCTTAGAGCACTGCGTGCTGCTCTTATTCTTCAGAAATCCGAAACTGGGGGCGCGGTGGCTCAGTTGGCAGAGGTGCAGGCTGCAAGCCGCGAGGTCCTCGGTTCGAATCCCACCTGCGGCAACCGCGTTGTGTCCTTGGGCAATACACCTCACCCCGATTGCCTACATGGTGGCACGATGACGCTGTGTACTGAGGCGTACTGCACGTCGATGGTGCGCATGTCTTCAACCAATCTAACTCTGCCTGTGCTGCGGTGCAGAGTTCAGAGTTACGATGTTGGGGAGCTGACAGCTGCTCGTCGTTGCTCGGTGGTTCTCTCCGGGTACTCCGGCTTCCTCCACCCGTAAAACTGTCACGGTCACGATTAGCCATTGTGCATAAGTATGTGACCTTAAACACCAATAAATAACAATAAATAAATCCGAAACTGTTTCGGTGGTATTGGGTGATTTGTGGAAATTGTCAGATCGTGCCAGATTGGGGAATCTCTTGCGGGATCTCATGTGACGTCATATTTACGCACCCAGTTACGCAATGTTTGGTTCTCATGGTAACCCGCGTGAGTGGCCATTTTGTGACGTCATGCCAATAGTGATACGTGGTATCAGTGCACACGCGAGCGCGTATTCTAAGGATGACAAATGTTTCCGTCGTCCATTTTGCTTAACGGAGCCCGCCATCCTGGTTTACATGGTAGCCCTTGGTTGTTATGTGACCCAATGGCTTGCAATAGGGCGAGGGGGGAGGGAGCGGGGGCGGGTCGGAGGGTGTGTTCTATTGAACTAGAGTAAATCTAATTACCAAAAGGGGCCCGACAATTTCAACAATTCACCCGAAAACACCCCAAATCACTATAACGGATTCGGATTCCCCCAGAATTCTACTTACAGGAGTAGCACGTAGTGCAATAAGACGCGTTCCATTATATAAAAGTGTACCTAAATACCACAAGCAACCGCCACTAGTCCACAAACCAATGATATTCGGTGATCCGCGAGTGACCAAAATTCAAAGTAGCGATCTATATCCTCTGCGGGTCTCTCAACACCAGCTACAAGCACACTAAACAGACATGTGATTCCATGTCTTCGTACGGTCTGATTGGCCAGAAATGACAATAACTTGGTGACAAACCATTTACCCTGATCACAAACGCCTTTACATACTGATTAGTGTACAAGTGGAGGTTGTGTGCACATTTGGGGCTGATCCCAATTTAATCATCTCAAATATGAGGTCACGCTGAGCAGTGAACACACTAATCTTGAAATGAACTCAATGACTTACAGACATTACTATGTTTCCAAAGTATGAGTAATGATTTAGCAAACTCAGCCTATATGTCAAAATATGTGTGAGATATTAATTCTGCAAAAGAAAACTGTGCACAATTTTGGTAGTAACTTTAAAATTCCAGGACACAGCCTCACAAGAGGGCACATTTTGAGGTATAATACAAACTGCAATCTGCATCTCGTAATGTGCCTAGCATACTGGCCTCATCAATCAGTTTCTTATGACTACTGTGAGCACCAAATTGATCAACTTGTTCGCATTTCCGCAAATTCTGATATGCATGTAATTCAAGAAACGGTTTGCCAAATGCCTGTTACAACATGAAACACGTATTATCCAATAGCCTAAATGAAAACTCTTAAGTACATGTTGTTACGAATGTCTGTATACTGCAGTGGCCTAACGGGTTACAACGTGTACATTGGATATTAAATTAATTTGCAAAACTATGACTTGTAAAAAAATTCATGAACAATGAACCTCCAGTTCTTACTTATATAAAAGTAAAACTTTACAAGATAAAATATTTAACATCATAACTGAAAATGAAGGACGGCAATATCTGTCTTGCATTTGTTTAGGCCTTTCATTGACAAAGTTGCAAAAAAAGAATCGAGAAGACTGAATGGAAAGAAAACTCAGAACAATTACAATAAATCAAACGACTACAAAGTTAACAACAATAATCATTCTCAAGCTAAAATTTAGAAACTTGCCAGGCCTTCAGTAACATACCATAATTTTTATGGTGAATATTAAGCCCTGAAAAAGTTAAAAATCTGTTTCTCAGGCCCTCCCACATGGTCATTTTGGATGTCGCATGCTCTCTCTTTATATAACCAATGCAAACTTAAAAAAGTAAAAATAAAATGGTTTATGTCTGTTATTTTACCCAAGTTAATCAAATTGTTAAATTTGTCCCCTTGAGTGCAACAAGGCTTTGCAATGCTTTAACACTGCAAAGCCTTTTTGCACTCAAGGTACGAAATACACCATCACCCATGCTATTTTGTAGATTATGAGGCCTTAAACATAAAACAAACCAAGAGCACGAACTTCTGATGGTAACGAAAGAATTAAAAAAATAAAAAATAAAATAATAAACCGCTCGCCACAAAAAATTTTTCCAAAAATCGGCTGAGAAACAGAAGATCTACTTTGTGGGACTTAACCATTGCGAAATTAAATATGGCCCATTCGTGAATCCTCAAGAGGGTGAAATTGTAATTTGTGGAATTAACCTCCGAGCCGCTGAGTAGTCGGAAAATCTTGCTTTGTTCGATCAGTATTCCGCCTGTGAGAGTTGGCCGTTGGAATTTTCAGGGAAATGTAATACCACATTCGGAAAAAACCCTTTGTTTCGACAATGCTTCCTACTGTTGGAATTTATGGCTGAAACAACTGTCTTGAATTTTGGAGAAATACTGGGGGGGGGGGGGGGACCCCTTCCCCCACCTCATGTAGCTATGTCCCTGTAAACTGCCATTAAGTAAGTGCTAATGTGATGGTTGACTAGGTTCAATTTGAAAATTGTGTTGCGCCGCAAATTCAAACTAGGTTGACGATAAATTGATTTAGCTCGTATCTACTGGGTTAATAATTGCACCAGATCATGCGGTACTGAATTCTCAGGTTGATTCAATTGACTTGGAAAACCAGAAAAAATGGAACCGTATATATATACTGGCTCCACTAATATACGGAATTCGTTATTACTTCTCGTTTTCATTTTTACTATTATATTCCTTTTGCATAAATTGTTTCTACATTGCACAAGCGTAATACGCTGGCATAAAAATTTCTGATTTTATGGCCTACTTCGGTATTTTGCAACCATGTCTGCAATATATTCCGTCCAAAAATCACATCGACATTTTTAGAAGAAAACGCGGTGTCACTTGGGTTGGTTCCTTTTAGCAAGTCATGGTTCTATCGTAGAAATGCAGGATTCAGAAAAAGTATAGATAAAAACATCTGTTTGATACAATAACTCGGCCAGTACGCCAAATATTCAACATGGCGTGTTCTGCGACGTAACCTCCGTTGTTCCCAATAGAATGACTTAAAATTACGTTTCTCGGCATTAGAAGTACTCTTTAAAACCATTTTTGTTATGATACATCCACCCTCGATTATACTAGGCCTAGCTGAGATGGCTGTCTGAATATTTCCCCCAATTCGTGATATGTCTGTAGCCAACATTTAAGCATTCTGCGTTGTTTTTTGTGTGGAGGGTGGGAGGTAGATTTCCAAGGGGTTTTTGCAAGGAGATCTTAACCCGCAAAGTGTAGCCACCCCCTTGTCCAATAAGCTTGAAATTCATTAAAAAGAATTTTCGAGAACCATCACTGACAATACTTGGAGATGGTGTCGGGCCATTTTCCCCTCAAAACCACCTCGGCACAGGCGTTTTGTCCCAAGACGAGTTTCGTATAGAGACGATTCGTCAAAAATCTTATCTTTACTGGGGGAGTGGTGGGGGCACTCTTTCAAGGATTTTCGAATGAAAATATTACCCGCCGAGGTTTGGAACCCTGTCCAATAATCTTGAAATTATTTTAAAATAATTTTTTGTGAAGCACCAGTCACAATGGACTGGGATGTGGTATTCATCGTCTTTTAGTGAGAGAGATTCAAGTTTGTTCACAGAATGTTTCTTGTATTTGTTCCAAAACAAGGGATTGCATGGTATATGTACAGAATAAGAATGTGTCATGGGCATTTGCTCGCGTGCATGTGCTTGGCAGAACGTTTTCTTGTTATTTTCCCGACCGTCACTTTACTCATCTCCGTGGGTAAAATCAATAGGTTTTATAGACAATCGGCAAGAATAGCTGACTCTTACACATCAATGCCAGAACATTCATACTATTTTATTGAAAAAAAAACACGCACTCAGTTGTTTTATTGTACTGGATGAATGTTCTAGTTGATTTCGCACTTGTGCGATTCGGAAATGGTCCCATTTTTATGCTTCGTTTACATTTTTTTCCGACCTTATGCAGAACAACTTTACACGACGCACATACATTCAGCGAAATTTATTATCTCCAAACGAGATAGCAAGGTGGAGAATTGACTTCTTTCGCGGAGGATATTACATTAATATACTGTTATGGATGACTTATTTACGAGTTTAAATACACCAGCAATAATTTTAATTGTGGTAGTCTTAGTGTCTTCTCTAAAGTTGTTTGGATTTTTTGACAAATCTAATCTGCCACCTGGACCGATGGGGTTCCCTATCGTTGGTCATCTTCCAATTATCGGACCAAAGCCACAAATCAATTTTTTGAATGGGCCAAAAAAATACGGACCGGTTTTCAGACTTAGGCTTGGATCTTGGCCTACTGTGGTTATTAATGATTTGGAAAATGCGAAAACGGCCTTGGTTGACAATGCGCATATATCCTCAAGTAGGTCACCTTTAATAAGTGCTTATGTGATGGCTGACAATAAAGGATTTACTTTTTCGCGTTCTGGTGCGCGGTGCCGTCTGCATAAACGAATTGTGAACAAAGCTCTTCAAGGGTTTATTGATACCAAAGACGGTGCGCTGGAAGATCTTCTACAAACAGAAGCTTTGAATTTAGTTGAACTATTTCTGAAACACAAAAATGAAGCATTTGATCCAAGGGACGTGGTTGTGGCCGCACTAGTTAACGTTACCTACCAAATTTGTTTTGGAAAAGGCAAAGACATTAGAGATGACACTGCTTTTCAACTTGCTGTGAAGGAATCTAACGCAGAAGTGCATAATCATCAGGTTACAGGCAATGTTGTTGACATGCTGCCCTTTTTGCGGCCATTTTTCAGAAGAAAAATAGAAGAATTCTCGAAGGCAATGTCGGAACTGCATAGACTCAGACGGTCAAGAGTCAATGAACATCGTGAGACATTCACAAAGAATGATATACGTGATGTCATAGACGGTCTAATTCTCGGAATAAATGAAACCCCCGAAGAAGTTAAGATTTCAACAGGTATCACAGACGAACAAATATTCTCCACACTGTTTGACTTTATGGCTGCAAGTTCCGATGATCCACCAATAAACACACAGTGGGCTTTAATAGAACTCGCACAATACCCAGATGTTCAGCTCCGTGTTCAGAAGGAAATTGATGATGTTTTAGGGCAGAATCGACTGCCGAGTTTCGCGTTCCGATCTAAGATGCCGTTGATGGATGCCTTAGTTTGGGAAGTTCTTCGTTTTATGCCATCATCGCCGTTGTCTATTCAACACTATACGACAAACAGCTGTAAACTAGGAAACCTATATATTCCAGAGGAAACTATTGTAATATTTAATCTCTACGCTTACGCGCACGACAAACAAGTATGGGGTGATCCTTAAAACATTCGCCCGGAAAGATTTCTAGACAACAATGGAAAAGTAGATTCTAAACTGCGAGAATCATTTCTGCCATGCAGTGCGGGAAGGCGTCGCTGCATAGGAGAGCAACTTGAAAACATGATGTTGTTCGTATTTCTTACAACTATTCTGCAACGTTGTAGCATCCAAAAAGGTAACGAGGAATACACATTTGAAGGAGAAATGTCAATGGTTTACGAACCGAAACCGTTCACTATCAAAATTGTAGCCCGTTGAAATGCCTCATTGTCGTGGTAGATGTAGACTGCAGATTGCTTGTTTTCGCTACAGTACTAAATATATAAGAAAATTCATGTCAACTTTGAAAACAGTTCAGGAGAGGGCCCCACTAAGATCCGAAATTCGTTTCAATTCAAAATCGGCCCAATGATTCGATTTGTGTCGTGTTGATTAGGAGATTTTCAAATCATTAAGATGTTCCCAAAATCCCACCAAATGTCTCCTCTTGAACTCCTCTTCTATCAACTTAGAAGATTTCTATTTGATGATAGAAGAAGAGTTCAAGTTTAAGGAGATTCCGCTTCAGAAATCGCTGCTTTGATTCCTTTCTGGAAAATTCCGCTTTTTTATTTACTTGCCCAAACAGAGGAGTTGAATACAATACTGGAGTGAGGACCCAGAGGCGGACTGGCCATACGGTCCACCTGGAAAATCCCCGGTGGACCCCCTTTTGGCGCCCATCTGGAACCCCAAAATTGACGCAGCGCAACACGTGTTGCTGCATGACATTTTGTAAAAATGACCAACAGGCGAAATGAATCCGATTAATAGACTGCCGGTGTACCGAAATTCTATCTATGTGGACTGCCATTGGCAGTCCACATAGAAAGCATTTCGATATATCGACAATCTAGTCTGCAATTGATCGCTCAAATACAAGGACACAGCGTTCTGTCAGTTTCAAAAATCAAAATTTCTCTCACTGGGTCGAACTATGGTCGGTTCCGTGGGTCAAAGCCAGACTCGCCCCCCACACCCCCCCCCCCTTACTCGGTGCAACCATTTTCTCCGAATGAACGACAAACATGATATAAATATGCCTCGAAATGTCCTTTTGTGGACTGCAATTGATCGCTCAGATGCAGGAGAACAGCGTTCTTTCAGATCGACAGTCCGCCCCTGTGGGGACCAGCCGCGAAGGCTGGCAACAATTACGGTGCTAAGAAGGTACATTATACCACGATTGCCGTGTGTATTCAACGTTACCCGATATAATACAGACATTGGGAAGTGTTCCCGGTACACCACGCGTGGAATCCAGTTTACGCGTAAGAACGCCATGTAAGAACGCAGCCAATTGGACGTAATGTGTGTGAGTGACGTTATGGCGTATTCAGCAAAAAAGTTATCAGATCGCTGAAGGTGATAATTTTCTTTAAAAATATCAGCTTCATTCAGTAAATTCAAGTTTAACTCCTTCCATGCTGTTGGGGGATATTCCTGCCAGGACACGATTTTTCTTGCCACTGACAAGTATAATATGGGCACATTTAAGCAAATTATCTCCCTGTAAATTATATGAATTTTTCCACCAATAATTCCTTGAGTTAAACTTGGATGAATTTTTCCTCAAATCTAGTCATGGCTGCTGTCAAGCATCCATGAGTAGATTTGATGAAAAATATCTTGAGAATTCTCATCGGGTTAAGAGTTAATCTTGGTATAAATATAGAGCATAACTCGGGAAGAGGACGCGGGTCAGAAATCAAACGGCACTTCTTTAAAACTGGAAAAACTTGGAACTTTGATCGTTGATTCAATTTCCACGTACTCCATCCTCATTGTGAGATGTAATTCGAGATTCGTTTCGAAATCCTCTGTTTGATTCGATATTTGGAATTGGTTCCACCATAATTTGAGATTCACAGGGTCCTAGCTCATGATACTCCTGCAATTGAGAAAATTAAAAAAAAAACTTTCATAAAGTATGACATTTTGAGACAACACCGAATTTTACCATGTTACGTTTTATAAGGGAATTAAAAATATCGATATTGACTTTAGCTGTTCTGCTTTGGCTTTAAAACTGTAAAAATTTACCCTTAAAATTATGTAAATCTTTAAGGAGACGACGTATATAACCCGTACACTTTCTGTCGAATCCCTCCATTATACTGTATTTTGTCTAAGGTGGGGAGTTTGAGGGCCTCCCCGGGAAGAGTTTTAATTTTTTGAACCCCTGTGATTGATTCTGAGGCCTCCCTCTGGCTTAAATTTAGTCATTTTATCCACAAGATAAGTAGGTCCATGAGTTTTCCCTTACACCGACCAGTCCTCACAAGAACTGTAGACTTAGAGCTTTTCAGCCAACGCTTATTCCTTCCAACTGACGGGCAGTCAGTTGGAAGGAGTAGGTATTGGCTGAATAACTGTCGGACTATAGTTCTTTTTAGCCTGGTCTTTGTAACGGAAACGGAACGATGAATTCGAAAAACCGGACCAGTCACAGATTCGAGTCGGAACTTCGGAAAAGTTTGTCAGCTGATTGAGAAAGTCGGAAAATTTAATCGAAAATTGCTCTGACCGAAAAATTATGACAAGAGCAAATTGAAAAGATATTGAATTTCCAACCATTGAAATGTATACCCTCGATTTCCAGCTATTGAAAATTATAATGGTTATTGGAGGGGGGGGGGGGGCGGCATGTCGCTACGGGCCTGTGTACTGCTGCTGTATATCCAAGTAGAGCATTGTTACATTTTCTGCTATTCTGTTCTGTAATCTTCAAATAACATAATCTTTGAATAAAATATTATTGGAACTAAATTTGACTAAAGTTATGTTTTAAGTTGAATCATGCCAAATACAAACGGAAAGGGTGCTCCATCTCACTTGAGCAAACATTCTTCAGAACGGTCGAAATAATACTTCTCTTGAACCTCAACCAAGTCGATTAGGAGACACTTGCTTTAAAAAAATATAATCTTGAATTACTAAAACTTTTCTTTCTTTCTTGTCTAAAAAACTTAGTTTACGATCGGTTTTCAGAAACGACTGTAGCCAGAATTCCATAGTAGGGCTTGCGAAGCCAATTTTTTTCGGGGTGGGGGGGGGGGGGTGGGGCTGAGGGCAGGCATAATATTCGGAAGGCTGTTGTGAATGTTTGAGGTCGAAATATTTTTTTTTACAAAATTGAGTACTCTAGGAAAGAATCTAAAGTCTTTGTATGGTATATAGGCCTATCCTGGAGACCTTTTGGGGTCCTATGTTTTGTGAAATTTTCATTGGGCCAATGTTTTGGGTCCGCGGAATTTTGAGGCCCCAGCCTCCCTACTCTGTGGCTACACCTCAATTTTGACCTTCAAATTAGGTGAAGGGTTTTTAAAAAGACCACTTCTTAAAGTAGGCCAATTGATATTTCACCACCCCCCCCCCCCCAACAATACAACCTCAGGTTAACTCTTTACCTAACACTACCATTGAACTATGTTTACTAAACTATTCCACAACAAAATCCAAAACAAAGCTTATGATACTCTCACTGGAACCAACATGTTCCAACAATGGGTTAGAAACTGCACTGTTATTTACCGTTAAAATTACGGTAGGAATTAGAGTTGGGCGGATTTTGAGTTCGGTATCGGTTTCGGTATTTTTAAAGGGATATAACTCGGTATCTGTTCTGTATTCAGTATCTTACTTGACTGAGAGTTTCTGGTAGGTACTACCAAAGGGGACATCAGATCAGGAAAATACAGAATAAGTTTTTCTTGTATCATTCTACCATCACGCCACAAATGCCACTGACAGTGCGCTCTACAGTGGCATTTTTCTTACGAAAACAAATCATATCTACAGTAATTTTGTGACGACTTCTAAACACACCTAACCTTTAAAGCCCTAGTTCACGCGTATCCATTCTCAGGGCATGTGCCATAACCATGCCATCTTCAAGAGATCCTGCTCACAGTAGACAAAGTACCTGGGGCGTGATTGCCTGGGTTGTTAAGGCAGCCAAGACTTGGCTAGACATCATTGCTAAGTAGCTGGGCATGTACAGGTTGTAGGCTATTGAGTATTCAGGACAACTGCCCAAGGTTCCGAGGGTTAACACAACTGAAAATAAAATCAGCCTCTTCTTTCATCAAAATGACCCCTTTAACCGCTATCAAGTCTCAAGAAGGCCTTATAAATAGAGAACGCGAGAAAACTGGAAAATTCAGACAGTTTCGGTATTCGATGATTGGTTTGGTTCGGTTGTTGTTTTGGTTTGCCCCTGATATCGGTATCGGGTCGGTTTTTCGGTATATTGTCCACCTCTGCTGGCTACTAGTAGGTGTTCCATCTACCCTACTTTTTATGATAATGACTGTTACAAGCTCCCAGGACACCAGTCAAATTATTTCAAGAAATCGGACGTTGTTATTGGGTGGTAGTTTCCCCACTTTTCGCATAGTTTTAGTGCACACATCCCTTGATTTAATTTAATGTGATCTAGCTTAACGAAGATATATAGATATTCTTTCGTGCTCCAATTCTAGAAATTCCAGTGAATAAGTATTTAATATTCTGCTAAATGAAGCCTCGATCGAGAAACATTTCTTGCGTTGATCCAACGAAAATGAACTTTTATGGTATTTTTCACATTCAGTCAGATGGAATATCTCAGTTTGTCGGATAAGGGAACGCAGGTTCACTTTTCCAACCAACTGAATTATTCCGGCTGATAAAATCTAACAACAGGCAATGGACTATTTAGATGGTAGACTGGTTCCTGGTCACAACAGCGTAAGATTCACTTGAGAATTTGACCGGTGGTCCGATAGCTTGTGGGGCCTGATCAAGGGCAATGCAGCAAATTATTTCTTCAGAACGAACTCATCCCGCTCTTCAGTTTTTACTTTTGCTAAATGACATAATCCATGTCGAAATATATTTTGTTTTTAGAAAAGTAAATTTTTATGGCAGACTAATTATATTTTTAACATGCAGCCATACGGCTTCGGGTTAAATATATTAATTAATCTACTCTAAATGACAAATCCACACCCTTTTCATGTATTGATGTGAAGCCAGATATCAGTTCCTCCATGTTTGCTCAAAATCGAACAGAAAAGGTCGGTAATGCCGAATGAAGTTTGATTCATTTTCACGGCAGAAGTATCCACAGCTGTCTGTCGGTAGGTGTATTGAATTTTAATTGGTAATTTTTACAGTGTACATTTTGCAGGTAAATTTTTTTTAAAAAATAATGAAATTTGAATGCCGATGTTTACGAATGGCTCTTTTCAGATATGATCGATATGTTGGTAGGGGGTTAATTTAAATACGTTATAATCGGTTAATCCTTCATGACTATTGAAGTGTTGTTGGGCTAAACTAAATATCGGATTCTGCTCCTTGATCGAACAAAATATGTCGTCATTGCCGAAACACATCGGTTTTTGTACCGTATACATTTACGGCAGTAGCACCGGACTACGGGCAGACGGTTGCCCATCTTTTACCTTTGTGTCAGCAGTGCGTATTTACTGTATGGGTTGAAGAACCATTGCCGATGTCCTAAAAATAGAAAAGATAATCTGACAACTATTTGTCTCGCTCGAACAATTTTTCAATTTCTATTCGAACACAGGGAGCGCGGTCGCTCAGTTGTTACTGCATTGAACTGAAGGTCCACGGTTCGATAAACGTCACGGGTAATTGCGTTATGTCCTTGGACAAGGCACTTAATCCGCATTGCAAACGTGGGACACGGTGACGCTGAGTAGTAAGGAGTACTGCACGTCGATAGCGCACTTGTCTTCAACCAATGCTAACCCTGCTTGTGTGGAGTTAGTACGTTGGGGAGTCTGAGAGTTGCTCGCCGTTGCACGGTAGTTCTTTCCGGGTACTCGGCTTCCTCCACCCGTGAAATTGCTTGACACCACGTGACCTTGGCTAACGAAAGTGTCGTTAAATCCAATAAATAAATAAATAAATAATTCGAACGCCTGTTTCTTCTCAGCATCATGAGCTGTTCCGAATATCATCGGAAGCCACTTAACACTTACGCTGTCGAAAGCGACTATTGTCACCCATTTTGTGATGATTATCTGTACGTTCTTGTATGCGCAGATCAAACCTACCTGTTGGAGTCCATGTTTTTACAAAAATATACATATTACGCTTCAATGACTTCGAATAACACTAAGTCTTGACACTTGATCAAGCCATAAACCAACCTCTCCAACCACCAGTCAAATTATGAACGAATCCGACGCTAGTATGGCCTGGAACGAGTCTAGCCCTTAAATAATCCATCGCCTATTTTTAGATTCAATCGGCTGGAATATTTCAGTTGGTCAGAAAAACGAATCGTAGGTTCGGGTTTCTGACCAAATTAAATATTGAATCCGATTGAATAAAAAGCCCATGTGAATATATGCATTCCCTTCGAATCAACAAAAAAATGTTCCTTACTCGGTGCTTGATTTGATGGAATCTTTAATAACATTACTTATACTACAAGACGTGTTTGTTTACTAATTTAATATGAATGAGTACTCACCACAGCTACGATGATTGCACCGCGCAGTTCCACAATTGTGTTAATATCTTGTTATTATCGAGGCGAATACAGTTATTGACTGGAATATCTATAACTGGGGCCCGAAAGAATATCTCTGTATATTTGGGAACAAAGGGACCTCATATGAAATCGACGGTAGTCTGCGCGCAAACACATCCCATAACATCGTGGGATTCCTTACAGAATTTGACTGATGGCCTGAGAGTTTGTCCAAAACCGTGATAGTTCAACCAAAATGGCAATGTCTTCGAAAGTTTGTGACGGGTCGTTCACAGAACGCAGCGAAGGATGGTCAAGTGTTTACGCTACGAAGGTCTGAGTTTTCGTTAAGTCGTGTAGTGTATTTCGGTACGCTACTAAATATGCACAAACTATTTTAAAATGGGCTGTAATGAACGAAAACTTACTCTCTCAGTCGGTACAGAAATCCGCAATTTTGACTGCACAATTCACTTATTTGAAACGTTCATTCTACATCCACCTTGTTGTGTATGGGCTTTTCGTTGAATTGATATCGAAGATGCCATGTTGTAATGTCAGGAATGTGTGGTTTAACCTTGGGAACTAGGCGTAATATCAAACCAATACTTTCATCCGCATTGCATTCATCTAAAACAGAAAAACAAACAGATGTATTAACCTGTCGTATCCCACCCACTATGGCGGAACTCTCTAAGCTTTAGTAGGAAACAAGTTGGAACCAATATAAAAAAATCCAACTGAACTAGTAGTCACGCTGGTCTTACACATTCTACCACTGTGCAACTAGAGCGGACATGAACAATTAATGCCATTTCAACAAACCGCGGATTATTGACACTGTCGAATGATTACGGGGTTGAGTGATGGAGGAAAATTTATGTTCTTATCTGTGCTCAGTCGACAGCCAGTGACTGTCGTCTGAACTCCAGTTCGAACGTAAACCTTGCCACCTTATCAATGCCCTATCCGCTTGGGACTCTTAGGATTCCTGAAGGTGCCTGTGGCTTACAACGTCAAAGGGTGATCAACGATAATTCACTGAAAAGATTATTTTTTTTACATGTACGAAGAAATATAATATCAAACAAATTACTCACAAAATTATCCATACGAAACCACCAATTACGCGGATACAGGTTTATTCTTTAGGGCCTTCGACGTCTCCCACGACTAGCTATGTCCGCTCACATCATCTTCATCCTCTCACGGTTTGTGACAAATACAAAGTGTCTATTCACTTCTCGTTGCTTCCTCCTCGCAGAGTTAACCTCGCCGTCAGTCGGGCTTAACTCATATAATGCTCTGCTTGTGTGACTCTATCAGCGTTCTCACAGTTCAATCACAATTCAATCGGCGTCTACCACAGTTCACGATCACTTTGCGCCTTGCCTGGCTCTCACGGGGTTAAGCTATTCTTCGCCTTCAGATATATACTTAACAAAGCTTACGTAATAATATTCTGCAAAGTGCTCTCAACATCACCAATTCTCGCACCACCTAAAACTATTTTATCTCGCGAGCTATTCAAGCGCTTACTCGAGCTCTTAATACGGCCTCTAGACCTCAACGTCACAGCTTTTACTTCTTTGGCTACTATGCCACTACGGTTCGCAACCGTTAACAACTACTATCGGTTCCTTACAACCCTCACGGGGTTACGACAATACGCGGACTTTCAATTTCGGTGCCTATGACCCTCGACGGCCAAGGCTAAATTCGGACCTTCTCTGAGTGCCCTCAGGCCAACTGCCTCTCAGAATTCTGCTTCACTCTTTATACATTCGGAACGCAAAGTTTAAACATATTAATTCTGATTTAACGAGTGCTTTGTAATTCGATATGAATAGAGATATAAATGGGAATTTTCGTTTGAGGTAAACCCATTCGACATTTCGGAGACAGGATAGATGCGTAATATGGGAGTATGTCCAGACCATATGTGATGCACCTTTTCCAATAATTAGATTTTAACTGGCTTAAATTACCTAGATAATGATACAGAAGAGAATATTGTCTCTCTTACTATTGATCTGTTATCAGAAGCCCGTATGGCGTTGAACACGTGCGCCGTAATGGACATTAAATGTCATACTTCATTTAGAATCTCTTGAATTAACGTCAGTTTGACAAACCTGTTTTCGGGGTCCGTCACATATCTATCTTACTTTACATTTAACCCAGGCAGAAATATTTATCGAAAATATTTACATTTTTGTACAACAAAATCGTAACTTTTGGCTATCACCTTGACAGACACACGACGATTTGTTGCACCGGTAACTCTCATATTTTCATAATGGGATTTGACGATAATCGTACTAACCTAATATGCTTCTTTATTATGTCAGCTCTTGGGATCAACCAATCAGCGTGGATACATGGTGGCGGCCTATGAGGTCAAATCAGGTCGATGATGACGTCATCGGTGACCCCATATGAAATCAATATTAGGTGTTTGTCCACCATATTGTTTTTAGAGATAAAATACAATCGCCTCGTCTCAAAAATGGCAATCTTACAGCAAACGTTCTGAATCGCCCGTTGAATGTGATTAAAGTTCCATTAAACTCACCAGAACAAAAAGAAATAATCTGTTTGTAATATGTGTCCCAAATTGAGAAACCTTTTTCGATCGAAAACCCCATCTGATAGCTCAACGAAAATCGAAACGCCCAACATTCACAACAACCCTTTACCTAACACGAAAAGCAGACGACACCTGCAAAACAAAATTCTTCAATAACAAAGTATTTTCATTTTCTGCTTCAAAAACATAGCTTATGACCCCTCATTGGAACGAGCTCAACAAGTGATAAAAATAATGAAAATAGAAGGTGTTTTTTATGAAATGCGCTAGCCGGTTTTGGCCGTTACGTTGAGTACAGGGCCTACCGATCGATAATCTCTTCAGAACGAAACGATTGCTACCTGGAGTTACTCCCCTTACATTGTAAACTTACGAATGCTTGTTTACATTTTCACAAGTACGATACGCCAAAACAATTCAAATCATAACAATGAAACGTTTCGGTTCTTCTTCGAAAAAATAAATTACAGGGCCGATTAATTAAAGGGACATACTGGATTTGCCCGTTGTTATTATAAACACGTTACGGGATGATTAGTGGTCGAATATGGTGTCATGTGAGGCTCAGTGAGATCAATATTAGGCTCGACTAAAGCCTCGCCTAATTTTGCTCCCACATCGCCTCATATGATACAATATCCGACCACTGAACATCCCGTAACTTATAATGTGCGACTCCTGGAATTGTAATTAGTTGCACAGGTACTCGTCGGATTAGCAGAATTTAACATATTCAGTAAAATATATATTATACTATTAACACTGAAAAACACAGTGCATGGTGTTCTTCTAATTTTGGAATTCTGCCAACATGACCAGTGCCTGTGATTAGATAGAGCCTGGGAGTCAAACACAAATCCTTGAGGGATGCGAGGCGCCCAGTTCCCCGGCTCGACAATCGTAATGCAGCAGGTGTTTTCCCAAAATACCCCGGGATACCAGGGTATTACTCTGGTATGCCAAAATGATTGATGCTCATCAATAAATGACTCCCCGTTGCATTTATTACCATTCCCGATCCCATGAGGTTTCTGGCATTTGGAGGTGTGAGGATTGAACAATTGTTTGTCAAGATTACAATATACGATTCCGCAGATTATTGTAGAAATGAGAAACAAAACTCATGTCCATGCCCACAAGTTTGTACTTAGAGGAAGGGGCGCGGTAGCGTTGCGGTAACCGGTTCTCGTCAGATCACTGAAGTTAAGCAACGTCGAGCCCGGTTAATCCTTGGATGGGCGACCATTTGAGCGATCGATTTGGACTCCCGCGTTGTGTCCTTGAGCAAGGCACTTCACCACATGGGGGCATGATGACGCCATGTACTAAGGCGTACTGCACGTCGATGGTGCGCATGTCCTCAACAAGTCTAACCTTGCCTGTGCTGCTGTGCGGAGTTACGATGTTGGGGATCTGGCAGCTGCTCGTTGATCGGTGGTTCTTTCCGGGCACTCCGGCTTCCTCCACCCGTAAAACTGTCATCGACACAATATGACCTTGGCTGTTAAAGTGTCGTTAAACCCTAATAAAAAACAGTGTATTCACCAGTTTCAAAAGAGGCGTCACCGCAGTGTCAACTGTTTCAGTTCGCTTCAGTAGGTTAACCCATCGCTATGGTCACCTGATGCTGTTTTTTGTAACATATACGTTCGGTATATAAGGCACCTTTTGATGCTCCTTCGGAATATACAATTATTTTTTCTCTCACGGTATAAGAGTAAATTTTCCTGGCATTTTGATTTCGATGACGTCGAGTGAGATACGGTAGGAGAAAATCATCCGAAGGGAAAATATTCGACCGAGAAACGGGGCAATTAACCCTCATGCATGGGTCTTCCCCTCGGATGCGACATCCCCATTCCACCCCTACACAGCTCGAGGATAACAATAATCTTAGTAAAAGGGAGGAAGAGTTTATCATTTGTTTTGTCGTTGCCATTTTGTCCCGTGACTTCAAAACATGCGTTATTACCACTGACTAATTCGATGCCCGATATAATTACCTTTATTACTCCCACCCACGTAAAAAACCAGACCCCCCAGACCCACCCCCCCCACCACCCAACAAGCCATGCAAGCTTACAATTAATTAAATTGTAATTAGATAAACTACAGTATGGTTGTCAGAGAAAGGTCAAAATCCACGAGTAGGCAATATTTCCACGCATCCTTTAGTAGTGAATCTCCGACATAAAACAATGGAATCG
Source organism: Pictodentalium vernedei (assembly GCA_031216915.1). Taxonomy (NCBI): domain Eukaryota; kingdom Metazoa; phylum Mollusca; class Scaphopoda; order Dentaliida; family Dentaliidae; genus Pictodentalium; species Pictodentalium vernedei. The sequence continues at coordinate 218,423,746 of CM062294.1, forward strand.
CCTCAAATATTCAATGAATGAAAACACCGGGTACGACCCGTGCTTCTTTCAGTGAATATTTGCTGAAAACAACCGATTATTGATTGTTATGTTCTAATTCGCTCCCTCAACCGAACATAAAATATTTACCACATACAAGAGAAAACACGTCTTGCAACTAGGAAGGCGCTCGCACGAGGGTAGCCTCGTCGAAATATAAAAAAACACTAAAGGCCAAGACGGCGCGTGACTTCTAGACGCTCACTAGTGGGTTCGCGTACACACAGATCTTTAGCGCTGTAAGATTTCCAGCGTCCGTGTTTCTTAAACAGATGGCCAGAAAGGCCGGCAGAAGCTGCGGCGGTCGCCCTACCCGAGCGAAAACTATGAAGGCCAATTTTTTTCTTGTCTAGACCAATACTCTCCAGGGCGGCAAGCAAAATTTCCCGCGCCCGGGTGTAAGACAGGGGCTTAGAACCACGCAACCGGTAAGTATTATCGGATTTGCAATATTGAAGCGGGCGAAGAATAAATTCGTTGGATAAATCTGCAGTATTGGCCATAGCAAGATATTTGATAAGCGTGGCAACTGGACAAGTCGGTTGAAACGTTTTGGCTATCAGAACCTCCGAACCCTCACCATAACGGTCAGTTTTACTCTTGTTCAGATGCAGCGACATATGGGTAGGAAAAAACTGAATGTCAAAACGCTTAAGATTCACAACTTCCGAGAAACGGAGAAAACCGGTAAAACTGGTAAGAGACATGCAAGCAAGTCTCACGTCACTAAGATTACTCGAGTCGTTGTTGAACTTTCGCACTAATGATCGGAGAATTTCCGGAGTCACCGGAGCTTTTTGATTTACCGTCCGATGACCTAAAACTCTGTGTGCGCCTTGGCGCACGGAAGTACACAAATCTGACTGACATGGATCCTGAAAACCGGCTAAATGGTGTGCCCAGCTTATCGAATAGAAAGCTTGATCAACACTGTTCGCAGAATGAGAGTTTGCCACGTGAATAAGATAAAGAGCAACGGAAACGTCAGTCGCTGGCAACGAGCAAATTCCATTACATGAAGAACACCATTTACTAAAGTTATTGAAAGCATACTTGTCAGTTCTCTGAGTAGTGTCCGCTTTTGCACTTAAACAAAAGTCTGGTAACTGGCGTGCCAACTGCTGGAGGCAAGGTACAGCAAAACTACTGGGGTGAAGTCCGGCCCATCTACCACTACGGAATACATCTGAAAAACGTGTAAAAATATATAAATGCAATGCAGGTGCTGCAAACATATGGGGTACTTTGTGTGTCCCCAAGCAGCAGGACGGGACATCGTGTATAACAAACTGGTGGCTATCGGCAAGTCAACCCAAAGCAATACTTGAGCAAATGGCCATCCAAAAGCCGAAACAGATTTGCAAATAATGGCTGTCCATAGCCCAACGGTGACATTCTATAGCCCCACAGAAGTGCATACGGCACTCACGTCACAGCGTGAAAGTAAAAACAATTGAAAAAACACCATCCACAGGTGCAACGCTCTAGTCGGACTAAAGAAAAAACTCTGGAAAACGCTCGATTCATATACCGTAAAAGCACTAGGCTCAGCAATGCTCAGCGTCAAGTTTTATTGCTAAAGTGTTGGATTTGAAATTTGTGGAACCAAATATTACGTGCTTATTTGAACCTTGTGTATAAATATCTTGATTTGGGTGAAATTCTAGGACGTCTTTCACGTACGGTAAGTATTCATAGCCGGATTTAAACAAAAGCGTCCAAAAAGGGGAGGAAGGCCATTTCGGAACTATGAGCGTACCTCTAGCCCGACACTGTACTAAATGTCAAATGGCCATACTCACTAACGCAATCGGAGGAACCAACCAGTCACATTCCCCACTCGAGTCCTGAGTAAAAGCGTCAACCACCTCCGTACCAGGGTTCCAAAAGAGAGAATTAAAGCGTGTCAATTTTTTGTTAACATGGTTCGCAAATCTGTCGACTGTAAAGGGGCCCCACACGTCATTCACGAAGTCAAAAAATTCTGGGGTAGTGCCCCAGTCATCAAAATCAACTATTTTTGATAAAAAATCGGCCTTGGAATTTTCGTCCCTAGGAACCCATTTAATGTCAAGATCAATGTTGTATTCCATGCAACTCGTAAAAATATCAAAAGCAATTTTTTGCAAGTGAATTTTTGTGCTGCCCCGTTCAACAATGGTGACACACCCCTGATTGTCAGTATGCCAACGAACAGCCTGATTAATGAAATCGTATTTGAATGTATCGATGGCGTAGGAGATAGCTTTCAACTCCCGCCAGGTGGAGCTCATACATGACTCCTCGGGAGACCACATGTGATGAAATAACTTACCATTCAAACCAACGGTAAATGCACCGGCTGCAACGTCACTGGCGTCAGAATATACAAGGATTTTGGGCAACTGGCGGACCGAAAGTCTTTTTCGATTCAACTTGTTTAAGTGTGCTTGCCAAAATAACAACCCTGTTTGTACAAACTGTGGATATGAAAGCTGCAAAACTCTGTCCCATTTGAATCTAGTTTCAATGGCCATATACAAATGACGTGTCATTAAGGTGATTCTAAAGTCATGGTAGCCAACGTGGAAGCCAGAAACACAGAAAAATGTGAACATTTCATTGAACAATAACTTGGCAACGAAACAGCCTTGCCCTTGGATACCAGGGTTGGGGAGAATGGTCATGTCACATAGAACGTGATGGGACCCGCAAAATATGCATTTAACAAATTTACGAGTCATTTGGAGACATTAGAAAATGTGTACTGTCAAAAAGTTGGAAATGGCGTGGGCAGGATTTCAAAAAATAGCGAGACGCCTCACCTTCCAATGAACAACCAACGTGAACTATCAATAATGTATTGCAGCAGTTGAGTCTTAATTTTTAATAAAACACATAGAAGATAGGACTAAGCATGTTGTCAACCTGGGTCGTTTCAGTCTCAAAAGTGTCCGCCATGTTTACGGTGGGAAATTCAAAACACTGAAGGTTGTGGGCAACATTGCGACAAAAGATCTCGCCATATGTCCCGTAAATTCTCATGACAATGCCACTGCTGAAATAATTCTGATTGTCGATATATCTCAAGGGAAGCAGACTAATAGAGGCAAATTGCATTGATTGTCTGTTCTATGTAAATATTCTTCCCTCACCAACTGAAGCAATAAATTTGTTTACATGGATCGACCTTGCCATTAGTTTGTATTCATGCGCCAAAATTACCAATAGAGAACAAAAATTTCAATTAACAAAACGGTGACATATAGTGGAATTAGAAAACCATGTTGTATTCTTTCATTGTTGAAATATTCGTAAACTGGTTGCTTTTTCACTTCTTTTAATCGCAAATCGGGGGAACTATTGTTCGTCATGTAATGTTGATGGTTATCTTTATTGGTCTGCCATTCGGTCCCGTTTCGGTCTGGTTTCGATGAGTTCCAGAAATAATGCTCCTAATTTTGCGATCTGGTGTGATTTACATTGCGAATCATTGTAAATGATGTATTTCATTAAATTTGTTTGCAATCCACAAAGATCATCGATAATTTCGAATAATCTGTGGGCTATTAGACTCATGCCTGCAAGTATTTGTTGATCGAAGTTGTTGTCACCGGAAAGTCACATGCGTTGGTAAGTCGCTTATTCAAAGTGCGAAAAATAATATTTTTTCTTTCTGTCCACCCCACTAGACCTCCTAATCACAATGAAAATATGACAGAAGTGTGAACATGAAATTTTTCTCCAGAAAATTATTTTATCAGTCGTTGCATAGAAATTCTCAATGAAAGTGAAGTATGGCAACACACACAAGGCACAATCGAGCATCAAATTTGGGGAAACGGGTCAACTCATCACCGGGTCAAGTCGCCACCGGGTCAACTCACCACCAAAAAAAAAAATAATACAAGGTAGGTTTCTGACACAACATGAGTTTATTCATGATCCAAAACATAGCATTTAGCACATGAAAAATACTTTTATACATTAAGCACCTTATCGGATTTTTTCAATAATTGGACGAATATTTTATACTTTGAGCACTGTAAGTATTGGTCAGTCGATACGACTTATTGGCGGAATTCAATTCCATAACTTCCCTTCGAGCCGGCATGTAGTCCTGGTAGGTGATTTCAGTGTCACACTTTTTTTAACTTTGAAAACTCCTTTTTTTTAGTTTCCAACCAATAACTTGAGCTGTAATTGACAGAATCAAATAAAGTTTATTGTGTAGGTGTATCAACATAAAATGCAGGTTAAGTCAGATGAGGGTTTGATCCAAAAATTTTTGCCAGAGTTATGTCCCTTTTTCAATTTTGAAAAATTCAATTTTTTTGTGGTGGGGTTGGGGGTGGGTGGGGGTAGCCACGCAGTCTTTTGTCTCTTATTGGTATTTGACGATACACTTTCAACAGGGTCATTTCATGTCAAGACAGTTTTACTTGTGGAAGAGGGCAGAACAGATATATCACTTGTATGGCTAATATTTCCAGGGAAGGTCAACTAGATTACTGATTAGTGTGGTGTGCCATACTTTTGAACTGTAAATAGTTCCCTGTGCAAAAATGGCTGGACCAGTGCATGCAGTGGTCCTTCAAAAATTTAAATAAACATACAATTGGATTGATTTTTTAAAAAGTTATGACTCAACTGTTGTTCTCCGGTGCACATAGAAAACATATTTTTCAATGTGAGATTCATATTTTAAGTTTTGGTGGCAGGAAGTTGACTGTAAGTTAGAGATTTTTAAAAGCATTTTTGTGGTGAGTAAATTCATTTTTTAAATATTTTCATCACATTTTTGTAATCTATTAGGTAGGAAGCAATCATTCATGTATTGAATAACCATTACTATTGAAAAGTTATGAAAAAAACATCATGTTTTCGACCTGTCCACTCAAACTACAATCTTCAGTTTCGAAACACCTTAAGCACGTTATGTTCCCAAGAACGGGTGACATAGACACTGCTGTACCTGTAAAAATAGGCAGTTTTCGTGCTGAAAAAATCGGGAAATCTTTCAATAGTGATTGTAAAAGGCTCGTAGCAAAGGAAAGTCTCCTATCAGGTATACTCAGTGAAAAGTCGGAAGAATCCCAAATTAACCCCAACCATTCTAACGACGTCACAGGGTTAAAACACGATTTTTTTCAATTTGATATAGAACCCCGCCTCAATGAGCGAGGTTTCAACGAATTTTGAGTGTTCCTGTGCTAACGAACGAGAGGCTCCCATGCCCAAGCCATTGTCCAAATAAAGGACAATGTTGACACCATTTTCTCTCCAGTATTTAACCAATGGTCGCAGACATTGTGTAAACAAATATGGTCCGAGTGATAAACCAAATGGTAAAACAATGTAATAGTAGAACTTACCACCCCAAGAAAATCCAAAATAGGACTGCTGCTTTGTACAAATATCAATATGAAAATAGCCCGACTTCAAGTCAAATTTGAACATGTGGCAATCAGCGCTGAAAAATTGTAACGCCGTTCGCCAATCTTCAAATTTGACTTTACGCTTCTGTACAAATTGATTTAAAACACTCAAATCTGAAATTAATCTCTGTTTGTTGGATTTATTGGTAGAAACACTCAGAGGGTTAACAACGTACGGTTGAAAAGGAACATCAATGATACAGCCAGAACTGAGTAATTCTGCAATTTCATTTTCCACAAAATCAGAATTTGCTAAAGCCGATTTATTATTGTGAAATTTTAACGGGGCGAAGGTGTCGCAAATGGTATAACGAAGCCATGTTTAATGGTGTCAACGACACAATTCATTGACTTGTATGCCTTCCCAAAAAGATAAGTGTCGAAATAAACTGCCTTTAACCTCTTTGTCAACGTTCGACAAATTAAAACTGTCGAAATAAGATACAGTGTGTAAAAACAAATCTGTGGAGTCAGAAAACAGACATTGATCATACAGTTCCAACAGTTCAAAATACTTATCTTTAGGTTCGTTACTGCGTAGTTGGTCCTGATGACATTACAGCTCCTGTTCTGGCGGTGATGTTGGGACAATGTGTTTTCCAGTGTCCGAGCTGGTAACAGTTGTAACAGACGTCATATGGAGTAGGTGCTGTTCTCCTGGAGGGACGAAAAGTATGTCGTGAATAGCTCCGCTGTTGCTGAAATATGGGCCCGGCAACAGGAACAGAAGGGAAGTTGTCAGGAGGCACCGAGACAGAAGCACTGGGCTTGTGGTAAGGCTGGAAACGCTGTTTTCCCTTTTTGAATTTAAGAGCACGACTCTCCGCTTGACGCAGGCGCTTTTCATCCTCCGAGTCAGAAGCAAGGTCATCACCCTCATATTCCCTGACAGTCTGCCACCCACCAGGTGATTTGTCAGCGATGCGAATCAGCTTATTGCGTCTCTGGAGTTTCACTATGACACCGGAAAGCAAATTAACAGCCACACTACCAGCAGTTGATATCCGTTTCTGAAGTTTATTAAGATCCGATAGAATGTCGGAATTGAAGGTAAACTGAATCTGGTTTCCCTCACCCTTAAGAGTGACCGAGTTGGACTGCGATGGTTTCTCGATGATATCTGACTCTAAGTCCCCCTTAACTGCAGAAAACTTATTGTCGAAATACGACCTGAACAGGTTAAAAGCATCAGCTATATCACCGTGCGAAGACTGGTGTGCATCTCGTTGCATTTCAGCAGAAGCCGTGTTGAGAGCTGAGTTTGTTGCACCGATTTCGGAATCCGACATTGCACACAAACAGAACGACAGGTTACACGAAGGCTGAGCGTCGAATGACCAGACCACTACATACAGTCAGTATTGTGACAAACAATAACCACGAACACACATTTCATTAATCAACCTTAACTCCGAGAAACGCTCACTTGTCAATGCCCGAAACCAAACAAACATGTTTGCCATAAGACCAGCCGACACGCTCAGAAGACGTGTTAACCCCTCCTGCAGTAAATATATAGAAAGGCGTCCGTGGGAAACACGGTCCACGCATGGAGTTGGCCCTTTCCACGGCGACTGTACTGTACGATGCTTCAAGTGTGAACCTAAATTAGAGGGCGCGTCAGACGGCTCGTGTTCTTGAGTCTTTAAAATTTAAAATAAAACCAAGAAAAAAGAAAAGAATTTTTTGAATTTCTTCTTGGAAGTACGAAGAACGTGATGATCCTCGCTTTCCGGCACAATCTAAAGTGTGTGTGTCTCTGCGCAATCATTCAACACACGAGAACAAACGACATTTTATTAGTTAGAAATTTCCATATTCCATGTACAGTCTTCGCTGTTCATCACGATGTTCGCATATTCGCGAATATCATTGCATGGAACGCCAGGAGCGATTCTGGTTATCTCCCGTTGTCTTCCCAATTCTTGTCTGATGGGCTCATATTCTATGCAAAGTGGAAAGGCCGAGAATTGCCTGTTATGTGAGGAAATGGATCGGTGGAAGTGCTAACGCTCCGATATTGACCCATCCCCCAGTAGTAGGAGAAGGGCGGATCGTGCCACATTGGGTGAATCTCGGGGAGAATCTCATGTGCCGTCATAGTCACGTAACCCATTATATTTGGTTGCCATGGTAGCCCGCGTGACCGGCCATCCAGTGACGCCATCCCCAGAGTGATACGTGGTGTCAGTGCGCTAAGGGTGTTGTTAGGGTGACACGTGTTTCCGTCGACCATTTTGTTTACTGGAGGCCGTCATCATGGCGTCTATGGTAGCACGTGATTACTATGTGACCCAATGACCTACAATCGGACGAAGTGGTGTTCGGAGGATGTGTTCGATTAAATCGAGTAAGAACCCAACAGTTTCCTCAAATCACCGAAACGGGTTCGGATTCCTCCAGAATTCTACTTATAATGGTAGCACGTAGTGGTATAAGCCGCTTCCCTTTGCATAAGAGTAAACGTAATTAACACAAACAACCTACCAATTTTCCCAAATCACCAAAAAAACAACCGAAACGGTTTCGGGTTTCTGGGGAATAAGACTAGGCCTAGCACGAAGTGCTCTAAGACGTCGGATTTCTTTGGAATGAGAGTAGCGCGTAGTACTATAAGGAATGTTCGATTGAACTTGAGTACCTTTGATGTTAGGATTTCCCTTAAATCCCCGTTTTTCTGCCTATTCTTATCTTTTCTATGGTTTATTCTTCTATTCCTTGACCCGTTTTGCAAATTACTGACTCTATTCAGACTATCCCAGCAGTCTCTCTAGTTCTCTGATTCCGACCTTTGCCCTCGTTGAAGCAATCTGACTGGTAATTATAAGACGTGGACGAGGGCAGATGTCGGGATCAGAGGACTAGATAGACTGCTGGAATAGTCTAAATAGGGTCAGTTATTCGCAAAACAGGTCAAAGAATAATTGAATTAGCCACATAATAGATCGGGATAGGCAGAAATACTCTGGATTTGAGTGGGAAATCAGAACAGAAAAGGTTCTCTAGTTCAGTCAAACATACCTTATAATACTTCGTGCTCTTCCAGTTCTGAAGAAATCCGATGTCTTAGAGCACTACGTGCTACTCTTATTGTCCAGAAATCCGATACTGTTTCGTTAGTATTGGGTGATTTGTGGAAATTGTCAGATCGTGCCAGCTTGGGAAATCTCTTGCGGGATCTCATGTGACGTCATACTTGCGCACCCAGTTACGCCATGTTTGGTTGTCATGGTAACCCGCGTGAGTGGCCATCTTGTGACGCCATGCCAATAGTGATACGTGGTATCAGTGCACACACGAGCGCGTATTCTAATGGTGACAACTGTTTCCGTCGTCCATTTTGTTTACCGCCGGCCGTCATCTTGGTTTACATGGTAGCATGTGGTTCTTATGTGACCCAATGGCTTGCAATAGGACGGGTGGGGGTGGGCGCAGGGTGTGTTCTATTAAACTGGAGTAAATCTAATTACCAAAAGGGGCCCGACAATTTCCACAAATCACTCCAAAACCCCCAAAATCACCGTAACGGATTCGGATTCCCCCAGAATTTTACTTACAAGAGTAGCACGTAATACTATAAAACGCGTACCATTGTAAAAACGTGTACCTAAATTCCACAAGCAACCGCCACTAGTCCCCAAACCAATGGTATTCGGCGATCCTCGAGTGACCATAATTGAAAGTAGCGAGCTATAGCTCTGTAGGTCTCTCAACACCAGCTACAAGCACACTAAACACACATGTGATTCCATATCTACGTAAGGTATGATTGGCGAGAAATGACAATAACTCGGTGACAAACCATTTACCCTGATCACAAACACCTTTACATACTGAGTAGTGTACAAGTGGAGGTTGTGTGCACATTTGGGGCTGATCCCTAAAGGGATCAGATTTAGGGGCTGAAAGTGATCCCTAAAAGGGTAAAATAAGGAGAATGGCATGGAAACCCCCACACACCAAGGTTTTTGCAAGGGAGCAGTAGAAAGGGATCAGGCGAAAAAAAGTGATTTTCTAAAAGGTTTGTAAAAATCTCTCCGACACACAGATTTCCTGGTCATGGGACACTAAACCATTAGGAATTACGACAGAAGTGCTAACGTATAATGCGAGGTATTAAATTAGTGAAGGTTCGGAGTGGTTTGATCTATAACAAAACAATTTGGTAAGGTATTATTGAGTGTGGCCACACCAATGCACAAGTAAGATAAAAGTGGAAGAAAAAAATAGTACCATTAAACAAACCAAATAAGACGTTTGCAGTATGGATAGTAATTTGTTTTTCTGTGTTTCCGAGGTACGTTATTGGGCTCAATGATGTCTATAAAATCAGAACTTTTTAATTTAAAGTGCTTTAGCTTGTTTTGAATTATACAGCTGAGAAAAGCTGTGACTTTCATAGAAACGGTTATTTGATTTTTGTATTAAAAAAACGAAAAAAGCGCGCGTACGTGTCCGAATCCGTGTTGCTGTGAGTACAGAGAAAACAAATCCGCGAATAGTTTTCTGAGCGCAACGTTAGGGTTTTGATGCTGATTGTTTTTTGGTTATCCCCCCGCATGACCATTGAGAATACAGCACATTATTTAATATGCTTAGAGAACGGTATTTGTTTTTAAACATTGCATTTTACTCAATACCAGATAATGTACCGTATAGCATTTGAGCATATCAATATACATGGAAAAAATAGGCTGAAAAAAGATAGAATACTAAAATTGTTCTATCATATATTGAAATAATAAAAACACTACGTACCAGTGATGATATTGCAGGCCTGGCAGACTAGAAAATCAAGGAGTGCAAAACAATTGCCCTCCTCAGATTGCTTGGGAGTGAAATTGCACCTGGAATTTCCAATACATATACTGGTATGTTATTTTGGTTATGGTACGTGGAGGGTGGATTCTCACCCAATCACCCATGGAGTGGAGGTATCTCCCTAGGTACTACTCTCAAATTTCGTACCGAAACACAAGAAGCACAAGCCAAGTTTCAACCAATGGACCTCCGGGTTTAACCCGGAGGTCCATTGGCTGAAACTTTGCTTCTGCTAAATTCTACAGGTGATTTATTGACAATACACTCTCTATGTACTGTATAATCACATCAAGGTATTACTGTTGTGACCGACAAATTGTTCTACGTTCAGCTACATAATGGAAAATTGACACACACATACTCTCATTACTGAAAATATTGCATTCAATTATTATGTGACCGTCTTCTACACTCGAAATGTATCGAAATGCGACACAGAATAGGTCATGAATTATTGCGAATCAACACAACATTGACAAATGATAATAGATTTTAAAGGCAGTCCCAAACAAAGTCTGGTATTCCAGAAAATCAAGGAGTGCAAAAAATTGCCCTCCTCAATTTTTTTTTCTTGGCGTGCAGTAGGCGTGCTGCACTCCTGCACTCCTAAAGAATGCCAGACCTGATATTGATTGCTTGTTATTTCCTTCTCAGCCCACACTGTGTTCTTGTTCAGTTGATTGACAAAATAAAAAAACTCAGTATCTGCACTATGACAATACAGGTTTGAAAGGACGTATTCAACAGTGTCAATAGGAATATTTTTTTTTTTTTTATTACTTTCCAAAGTGTGATTTACTGGGATTTCCGGGTTTGACTATAAACGATAACTTCACAAGTGAATTATGCAATCAACAATTGTGTCATGTATCCGTGCCTGCAAACGAAGACGTTTTGCCGTGGTGTAATGGGGACTTCACTGTTTTGTTTTTTTTGTTGCTTTTTTAACCCTTTACCTAACATGAAAAGCAGACGACAGTTGCAAAAAGAATTCTTGAATAACTATTATTTTCATTTTTTGTCTCAAAAACATAGGTTATGACCCCTCGTTGGAACGAGCTCGACGAGCTCGTTCCAACGAGGGTTCATAACCTATGTTTTTGAGACAAAAAATGAAAAAAATAATGAAAATTAATTGGCGATTTTTGAGAATAGCGCTGGCCGGTTTTGGGCGTTACGTTAGGTAAAGGATTAAAAGAAATGTTCAGCCTTTTCAGGCTTTCAAGTTATGCAGTGTAATTTTGTGTTGTAATCTTTTTCTTGTATATGTTACAGTTAAAAAGTGTAATCAGTTATTATGTATAATACCTAAAAATTTCAGTTATTATGCATACTAACTGATGGAATCAGGTATTAAGCACAATAACTGAAAATTTCAATTATTATACATAATAAATGATTATACGTTTTAACTGTAACATATATATATCAAAGGCAATACATGACTAACAATAATAAGAAATGGTCCGCTTTTTCAGGCTTTTACATTGTACACTCTAACTTTTGTATTTTAATCTTTTTATATACGATTAAAAAAAAGTAGGGGATATTTGATAAAAGTGAGATATATGATGAAATATATTTGTATTTTCATCAAAACGACAGTTGGGGCATTGCACTGTGACATCTGGTGAATGCTTTCAGCGATAGTTGGGTGTCTGACAAGCACACGTTCCACGCACTGAGCTGCAGAAGACATGGACGGTCAGTCAAGAGAATTTACTGCATTCAGTCCAAGACCTCAATACCTTGTAAATCCTCCTCGGTTCGCGAGACAAGCGCGGATCCGACGTGGCATACTCCTCACCAAACGTCCAATATCAGCTTGAATGATGCTATTTCATTCATCATGTAGTGCAGCGGCGAGTTCCTGGACATTGGTGGGGGGCTGTTGGCGTTCTTGTAAGCGCCTGCCAAGCATATCCCAGGCGTGCTCGATTGGTGAAAGGTCTGGACTTGGTGCTGGCAAAAGCAGTGTAATGATGTTCTGCTTCTGGAGGAACTCTGTAGCGACACGGGCCCTGTGTGCTCTTGCATTGTCATCATGGAAAATGAGTCGACGACCGTGACGTCGCGCAAATGGCACCGCATGAGCTGCTAACATATTGTAACAGTAGTACTGCCCTGTGACACGCCCTTGGATGACATGTAATGCTGTTCTGCTTGTCATGGTTATGCCTCCACACACCATAACCGATTCCCCACAAAACGATCGTGCTGCCTAACGGTTACGTCATGGTATCGTTCGTTCCACCGCCGCCATACTCTGTTTCGCCTGTCGTGGAAGTAAAGAGTGAATCTCAATTTATCGGAAAACATGACGTTGCTCCACCGACGATTGTCCCAGCGCTGTCGTGCTCCACGCCAATCACGCCTTGCTGCGATGTGACGTTTAGTCAAACGTGGAATTATTCGAGGTCGTCGACTGTACAAACTCCAGCTGTGCAGGCGATTTCGGATAGTCTGACCATTGACTTAGTTTAAACAACATTTACTGAAAAAAGACAAGTTAACTGTATACATGCAAACAAGTGTAAACGGGTTGAATGTTTTGTGTATAAATTTCAGTGAATACAATTAACACATAACATATCAAACTAACTTGTTGTAGTAGGGGATTCGGAAGAAAGCTGAACGCTCATGTGAACCGTCTCCCAAGTCTGTAAGATTACACAATTTCAGTTAGACAGATAGCACGGGTGGGTTGGCTGGATATTGTTTAAACCCGTAAAAAATGAAGGAAGTAGAACGAGAGGACGAGTGAATGAGAAGAATGACATTTGAAAAGGGCCAACTTGAATACACAAGACATCAACATTGATCGACAACAGTTTGGGAACTGACTCACTTAGAGATCGCAGCCTGACGCTAGTATGAGAGGAGGATATTCTAATGGACAACTGGGTGGGGAGGGGGAGGGGGTGCGGACACTTAACGTTTTTCATTCCAGGACGGAACACGGCTCCGGAGAACCGTCGCCAGCACCATGCCCCGTCGGGAAACGAACAATGTCTCGTAAGTGGAAGACGCATTATTCATTAGCATGCAATGTATTGTTCAATAATATACGAAACATTGTTCGCCCCCGCGGCACACAGCGCGGCAACAATATCTCAGACCCCCTCCCCCCAAAAGAATACCCCCAACAGTGTGAGAAGCTAATAGTGAATCAGGCCCTCACCCCGCAGATATTTCATTTGATGTAGGTGTTCACTAAAAACTCACGTAAGACAGACAAGCAAATCCTCCGCCACCGATCATCAGGTTAGCTTGATGGTCCATTAACAGAAGATATAGTTGGATAACTCAATAGCAGCTCACTTGAAAGAGATGTTGTATTGAGAGATCACCCATTGGGCGACTAGGCCCAGATTCCACCCATTGTAAACTATAAGGTGAGCAGCGGTAGGGTCGCAGTTATTGGAAGCGTTTACTAAGTAGAATAAAGTCCTGCACCATTTCAAATACAGACAAATTTTCATCACTGGTAAGGGATTCGGAGCCAAATAGGAGTGTTGTCACATCTGGTGCGAATGGAAGTGATTTTATTGTTGACCTGCGTGCCTCTTCAAAGACAGGACAGAACAAAAGAAAGTGACACAGGGGCGATGGCGACAGGTGGTTATTGAATAAATGGGTGCTAAGATTACTGCAACACAACCGCAATCTGCAGTGATAGATTTGTCCTATTCGCGATTGTGTATGGCCATAAAAAGAGGGCGGTCGCAGATTGCTCCTGTTAAGATAGCTTGCGAAATTACTCACTGATGAATTTTCTCTGATTGATAATGGTATGTCATTCCATAGGCTTGTAGTTCTCGGTATAAATGAAGACTGGTACAGTTGGGTGTTGCAGAAGGGAACTCAGAGATCATTACTTGCTCGGAGATTAAGACATCGGCCGGTGGCAGAGACTGTTAGGGGTACTTTATTAGCAATATATGGAGGCGTCGTATGGTGAAACATTCGGAAGAATTGTGTCAGTTTGTGTTTGCGACGTCTTTCCTCATGGGAGTCCCAGCGGGTTTCTTTGTACAACGCGGAAGTCCTAGAACTGATGGTTGCGCCAGTCACTATCCTTGCTGAACCCAACTGTACTTTTTCCAGGTCGATTGTATTACTCGCAGTGCAATTATCCCAAATGGTGCTACCATATTCAAGAAGAGGCCTAATGAAGGCAAAGTAAATAATTTCAAGGACATTGCGGTCAAGAGTAAACTTTTGCCTCCTCAGTAAATCTACGGGAGACCATGCTTTACTGCAGATATGTTCAATGTGGTCATTCCACGTACATGCACCATTTAAGATAACTCCCAGGTGCTTGTGACTTTTAACTTCCGATATCTGGGTATTACCAAGAAATAGTGGTGGATGCAAAGCAGGGGTAACCTTGCGCGATATGCGTATGCTCTCAGATTTTTTAGGATTCAACTCAACCAACCACGTCTTGGCCCAATGCTCTATTGTAGTCAGATCCTGGTTGATCACCAGTGCTGCTTGGGTTGGGTTCTCAACTATAAGATACAATGATGTATCATCGGCGAAGAGCCGAATGCTACTTAAGAGGTTATCTGTTATGTCATTGATGTATATGAGAAATAATAAAGGGCCAAGTATCGATCCCTGAGGAACTCCAGAGTTTATCGGTCTCCAGGATGAGGTCTCGGGGGTAAGTGCGACCCTCTGAACCCTATCGGAGAGGTATGATTTTAAAAATGCAAGTAAATCACCGACACTCCTATTTTTTTCCTGCTTGCGAACGAGACCCACATGCCACGCCTTATCGAATGCTTTACTGACGTCACAGAAGACCACACGAACCTCTTTATCGTCGTCGAGGGCTCGGCAGAATTCGTCATAGAGGTCAGTTAGTTGAAGTATAGTCGAATCACCAGGGGTGAATCCTGACTGCAATTGACTTAAGATGTTATTGGCGTTCAAGTACTTCCACAATTGTTTGAAAATACATTTTTCAAAAACCTTGCCAACACAACTAAGGAGGGAAATCGGACGATAGTTCGTTACTAAATTGGAAGGATGCTTTTTTAAAACGGGCGTTACATTAGCTTTTTACCACATAAATGGAAAGTAATTATTATTCAGGAGAATATTGAAGATTACTGAGAGAGGTTCACATAAGGATAATTTACATTCCTTCAGCAACCGGGGACTTATAAGATCAGGTCCTGCAGCCTTTGATGCATTAAGGGATTTTAGCGCTTCGTATATTTCGCTGCTCTGTGTGGTTATCCTGTCTACTGAGTAAGGGGCGGGTGTGGCCAGTATAGGTAGAGAGGCCTAAGAGTCGTCCACTGATGAGATAAAGCTAAAGTATTCATTAAACACGTCAGCTTTTTTTTATTTTTTACCACTGACTTGCATATCTGTCGTTCGGTGCAGCTGCTGTCCAATTTCTAAGGCACTTTGATGTCGGTTACGTAATGCTGTGGTTCAGATGAAACGATCCTGGTTAGCAGTTGTCGCCCTTGGCCGACCTGACCGACGTCTGTCATCAACATTGCCCGTCTGACGGTAGCGTGACCACAACCTGCTAATCACCGATTGAGTAACGTTGAGAATTTGAGCCACTGCAATCTGTCTTGCCAGCTTTCAACATGCCAACGGCACGTAAACGGTCGTCACGTCTCAGTCTTCACATACCTCAAAAGTTACGTTTCGACCGGAAACTATTGAAGAACGAGTTTATACCAAGAAAAGAACGATGAGACCTCCGAAAAAGCCCATCCAGTACAAATGAAAATTTAAAAACGTACCCCACAGACATTCATTATATTTTTCACACAAATGATATTAATATACATTATAAGCATTACATCCATTGTTGAATGTCAGCATAAACGGTGCTAACAATCCACTGTGGATTTCACCACAGTCTAGTTGCATTGGATATATGTTATCATCACTCAAGATACGCAAAACATGGCAACAGCAGAACAGTTCAGTATAACGCTACCATCAAATTCAAGCATGGATCTGTTTCCCAATAACACGCTGACTCAGTACACTGTACAATTGCGCGGCTGCTTGAATTACCGCATGATCAATATGAGGTTGGTCTATCCCAAATTATTTTACCCACACAATGGAAACATACTTATGACACACATAAAGAATTCACTTTGGCTGATAATGATACACATGCATGCGTTTTATCTATCCATGTACCGAAAAATCAAATATTAAAAAAAATCCATGATAGAATTATGGAGAACCTTAATGAAATAGCCGTTAAATTATATGACGATGTTAAAACTACGATAAAATTAGGAAAAAATAAATTTCAAGAGTTCCGAACATTTGAATATGGTGTAATATTTCCTAAACTGATAACATCTATTCAGGACATAGCAAATCGGATTCTTTTGGTTCAAAGAAAACTGTTATTCACTTGTAGCAAAAAATACAATCTGGAATACGAAAAAGAGTTGTTAAAACATCATTTAACAAAACGTATTGGAAATATAAGTGCTACTAGGTTTCTTACAAATCAACCGGATGTCTTAGATGTATTTCTTCAGTGCGCCACACTCAATATCAAAATTACAGAAAGAGACAACATTAAATACATATAAAACATTTCTCAAACCTCGGACGTTTTCTCGGTCAACACTCTGACTTTTCCCTGCAAGAACATGAATTGTAGGGTACACATGCAGATTCCTTCTTTGTAACAGATCAACCACAAACACATATTGGAGCATTTTATATTTATTCAGATTTAAAAGACCACCAAATAGTAGGCGACACAACTGCACAGCTTTTACGCGTGATTGGTCCACATACATTTTTTGGTACAATCAATTCACTCCATGAAATTAGCAATGTTCACCACATGCCTCTGTTGAACGTGAGAATGGAAACTATAACCATAAAAGTTACTGATGACACAGACTCACCCATACCAATTTGTTTTCTAGTGGTCGAACAATTGTGACATTACATTTCAAACATAAGTTGTTTTAAAACTTTGACACACAATCAAAACGAATTCATTCTCACACAATGGCGTCTAATCATAAGACTTCTATACCTACATTCAGTGGACCATATTATCAAAGAGGTTATGGCATAGGCGGGGTTTTCCAAAAAATGGCTCGAGCCGCTATGCTATTAGCCAAACATGCCGGAAAACCTCTACTCTCAAGAGGTCTTGAAACGGCTTTAAATGTAGGTCAAGATCTTTTAGCAGGTGAAAATATTAAATCCTCTCTCAAACAACGCGGTAAATAAGCAGCTCATTATTTGTTAGGTGATGTCGGCACTAGTGTTACCATGGGGCGGAAACGTAAAAACACTTAAATTTGAATCCACAGAAGAGTGCAAGTTACAAACCTCGAAAGAAAAATGATATTTTCTCATAATGCATAGAAACTCCTGTGCTTGTACAAAATCAGAACTTGACTTATTTGGTGTACCCGATACCGTTACCACGATTGTTGATGGTGGATTTATTGAAAAACAACCTGCAACTACAGGCTATCAATACAATGAACTCTTAGAATTTGCTTTTGAAGGACCAACAGGTCATTTTGTGGATTTAACAAAGTCTTACTTGCAGCTAGATGTCAAAATCAGTCGACTTGACAACAAAGAGTTTGAAGACAATGATATTGTTGTGCCTACAAATAACTTTTTACGTTCATTATTGGAACGGGCCGACTTATTATTAAACGGTGAAGAGGGAAGCCAAGGGCGGAATTACTCATCCAGATGCTACATTGAAAACCTGCACAGTGCAGCTAAAGACAAAGTTTTAGCTTACACAGACTTATTCATTCAAAGTCGAGGAACCCTCGATGCCCCGAAAGATGATGCAGAGAGATATGTACGTTTTAACGAAGCTGATTCGTGGCGATAAAACGCCGAAAACGTTTCAATTAACAGGACATATCCATAGCGATATGATGTTACAATCAAAACTTGTTATACCCGGTGTACCTGTCAGACTTAAACTCTATAGAAATAAACCAAAATTTTCTCTTCAAGGCACATGTGGACCTTATAAAATAAGCATTGATACAGCCAA
The DNA here is from genome assembly GCA_031216915.1 of Pictodentalium vernedei. Classification (NCBI taxonomy): domain Eukaryota; kingdom Metazoa; phylum Mollusca; class Scaphopoda; order Dentaliida; family Dentaliidae; genus Pictodentalium; species Pictodentalium vernedei. The sequence continues at coordinate 218,442,070 of CM062294.1, forward strand.
ATGGTTCGTACGTAAGTAGGGGGAAATGGGGGATAGGAGCCCACCAAATCATGTGCACAAATCGTGTCTCACCAAAAACTTAGTTTTTTCGGGCAATTGCGTCCGTCATGATCGAAATCCATGGACTCATACGATGCGACTCGTGTGCGTTCACATCGTTACTTTCTCCTGGTTTTTACAGTGGTGGCGGTAGACGAGGTGTCGTGGGTTCGACGTTCAATTTCTCTAACGGTTAACATGGGTCCAAATAAAATTTCGAAGTTATTGAAAACTCGAAAAAATTCACTCTCTTAAAAATTCACTTTTTGATGGGCTCGACAAATCTGACAACGACCGTTCTCAGGACAACACACACCTTTTCGCAGAGGTAACACGGACTCCCCATTTTAGGTGAGTTTTTTCATTTTGGATATTACGTATTTTGCAAGATTGCGACGGAGACAAGATTAGCACTGAGATTCCCACTGACAAAAATTCCAAAAAGACATTGTCGTCGCGGACGGAAGATGAGTGATCCAACACAGATTCCCGTGGGAAAAACAGAGTCCGAATCGAGCGGTGAATTTTATTTGGTGGGCTTGAACCCTCCAGCGATGATGTATGAGGGGTTTTTTTTTGGACAAAGAGAGAGAGAGAGAGATCGCTCATCCGAGTCTAAAAAAATGTGAGGTGGGCTCGAACTCTCTCCCCTGTGAAAAAATATAAGTCAACTAGTGATGTGACCTATCAAATTAAAGGTATCGAATAGTAGATTACGAAAATAATCAGTCATAATAATAACCGTTTTTGTCATTAAAGAAAAAAACTGTAAAAAAAAGAAAAAAAGTTGTTATTTTACAGTTTTTTACATATATAATAATAATAATAATAAAAAAATATATATTTTACAATTAATAACTATTATCATTTAAAAAAACACACACACATAAAATTTAACCGTTTTTGTCATTAAAGAAAAAAAACTGTAAAAAAAAGTTATTTTTTACATATATAATAAGAAGTAAAATAAAAAAAAAAAAATTAATAATTATTATCATTGAAATAAATAATCAGTCATGAAATCGACAGTACCTAAACGATCCGCATTAAAATTGAAGAGAGATATTCGAAGTTCGATAGTAAAATTTATAGACTGCAATCGCACTATGCCATCGAATTGAAGGACGTGGAGACGAGTGGATTGAGAGAGGAATATGACAAATAAACACTGCCTTTGAAATTGAATGAGACCACCCTGGAATTAATGTACAAATGTCAAGATGATCTATTAGCCATCCTCTCGAAGAAGATAAAAAATTTCGATCCAGACGATCTGTCGCTGATCTACAGGAGTAATATATATCCGAACGTCTCTAAAGAAGTGGTTGACAAATTGAATCTGATCATCGAAGAAGAACAGAGGGTGAATCTGGTTTTCCGATCGAGTACGCCTCAGCCGTGTGGTCCCCATACACACAATCAAACAGCTGAGAAGACAGTGACGACAAAACAATGTCAACAAATGACCGTGGAGGAAACTAAGAAGAAGAAGACTACCATTAAATGAATAGTGGTGGAGCGCCAGAAGGTTTCGAAAGAGAATAATAAAAAAATGAAAAGCGACGCGGTTCGAGATGACGATTCGTTAGAAAAAAAAACGATTGATGCAATCGCAAGAGTGGTGAATTAAAAAGGGATTCAACGCAGTAAAGAAAATCGTAATCGAAGCATTGGAGTCACCATTGATTTTGATAGAACGAGACAGTCATTAAAGGATGGTTTAAAAGTTTCAGACTGACTTCGCACAAAGAGAGAGATAAGATGATTAATTTGTTATTAACCCTTTACCTAACATGAAAAGCAGACGACACTTGCAAAAAAATTTCTTGAATAACTAAATTTTTTGTCTCAAAAACATAGGTTATGACCCCTCGTTGGAACGAGCTCGACGAGCTCGTTCCAACGAGGGGTCATAACCTATGTTTTTGAGACAAAAAATGAAAATATTTTGAAAATTAATTGGCGATTTTTGAGAATAGCGCTGGCCGGTTTTGGCCGTTACTTTGGGTAAAGGGTTAATTTCCGAGGGTGACAATTCACATTATTGCTGGATTAAAAATATGAGTCATTTGCTATCGAAGCAGATTAGTAAACAAAAGTGCCAGAGATTTTTCAGTCTCAACTGCATGAATTCGTTCCGTTGTCAAGAATCGTTGATACGTAATCGAGAATATTGCGGCGAAAAGCAAGGCATTGCCTAACCCTAACACTTACATGGATTTTCACAACTACAACAGAAGATTAGAACCACCATTCGCCGTCTATGCCAATTTCGAATGTTTCACCACGAAGGTGAATTCTTGCCAACCCGACGAGCGTAGGAGTTATGACAAAAAATATCAGAAGCACGTACCTTCAGGCTATTGTTATTATGTGAAATGTTCTTTCGTTGATCAAGAATCGTCAGGTCCATTCGTCTACACCAAATGTTCAGATGACGACGACGTGGCTCAAAGATTCGTGGAAGAGTTAGAATCGAAAATTCAAATATTATATGACAAATTTGAAAAACCTAAAAAGATGATCATCATGCCAGAGCAAGAGCGACAATATGAGGAAACCATCGAACGTCACATCTGTAGACATTTATTCAATAATCAGTCTGAAAATAATAGAAAAGTTAGAGATCATGATCACTACACGGGTCTGTTTCATGGCACGGCTCACAACAAATGTAATTTAAGATTTCAAGATGCTAAATTCTATCCGGTGATGTTTCACAATCTCTCGGGCTATGACAGTCACCTGTTCATGAAAAATATGGGTGTCACCAAGGGTGTCACCGAGGGGGAGTTGAGCTACATCATGCAAAGCGACGAAAAGTACATTACCTTCACTAAATAGAAGGTTATCAGTGAAAAGAAAAAGGAGAATAAAAAGAAGGATGGATCAAGTGAGGAAATAAAGAGTCCCATCCATAAAGAGATACATTTCATCGACAGTTATAAATTCATGTTGGCCAGTCTGGAAAAAATTAGTCGATGGCTTGAGTAGGGAGAAATTTAAAATCAAGCGTAAACATTTTCACGATCGACGAGAATTGGAGGACGTCATGTTGAGGAAAGGCGTATACCCTCATGATTACATGAATGATCTCGAGAAATTCGAGAAAGTCGCTCTACCTCCCAAAGAAGATTTTATTTGAAATTATACCATTCTCACATTTCTGATGATGATTACGAACACGCACAAAAAGTCTGAACATTATTCGACATGAAATCCATGAGAGATTATCACAACCTCTATTTGAAAACCGACGTGCTTCTCTTGGCCGATGTGTTCGCAAATTTGCGAATGGTGTGTCATCGATATTATGAACTAGATCCGGCTTGGTATTTAACGGCACCCGGACTCGTTTTGGATGATCTCTTGATGACAACCGAAGTTTGGTTGGAATTATTAACGGACATCAACATGTTGCTCATGTTAGAAAAGGGCGTGAGGGGTGGCATCTCTATGATTTACACCAGATATGCCAAAGCTAATAATTATCACATTGGAAAAGAGTTTGATTCGGAAAAACCAAGTAAATACATACAGTATTGGGACGCTAATAATTTGTACGGTTGGGCCATGAGTCATCCTTTACCAATCGGAAATTTCAAATGGGTCGAAACGTTGGAAGAAAAACAAGAATGGAGAGACTATCCTTGCATTTTAGAAGTCGATTTGGACTATCCAGAAATGTTACACGTTCCACACAACGATTATTCACTGGCTCCCAAACGAAAAGAAGTGAACGGCATTGAAAAACTCATTCCCAATTTAGATCGCAAATGCAAGTATGTGGTCTATTGCGAAAATCTGAAATGTTACATCGATCACGGGATAAGATTGATTGACGTGCATCGAATCATTTGATTCAACAAGGAGCCTTGGATGAAAAAATACATCGATCTCAACACGAATTTAAGTATGCAGGCCGAGAGCTACTTCGAAAAAGATTTCTTCAAACTCATGAACAATAGCATGTTTGGAAAATCTCTGGAAAAGATTAGGAATAGAACCGACATTCGACTCGTCACGTGCGAAGAGAAGTCTAGAAAATGAATTGTGAAACCCAATTATCAACATAGAACCAAATTCGATGAAAATCTAGTGGCCGTGCATGTGCAAAAGATGCATCTGAAGTTCGACAAACCCTGTTATCTTGGAGCGATCATCTTAGATGTCAGCAAGCAGTTGATGTGCGCATGCGTCGGGTTACTGAATGTGCGCATGCGTCGGGTTACTAACAACAACTTTTCTGCAGCTCCAGACTTTTTCTCAAAAACAGTATTTCCTGGTTTCAGGAGTAGTTGATCACTCTTTCTCATGTTTAGTTATTGCTTTATTAACAATATTTAATTCATACTTTTTAAAAAAAACCTCATTCATGCACTGTTTCTACGCTGTACTTTTCAAGCGAGAAATGATGCCGGTTTAACCTTGACCTTAAACAAACATTTGGCAAACTTCCGGCTTGCAAAATTGTGCAGAGCGAAAATGTTTACAGGTATCTTTTTTGAAATTTTGCTCCTTGTGTTCTTTCTAAGATGTATCCATTTACCCAGGCATTGAGATACGACAAACACAAATGGGACAGGACTTGGTGCTTGCCGAAAATATGCAGCATTGCCAAAAATGTCAGCTTGTAGCTCACTTCTTTCACACTTGAACACAAGTCCTAAGAAAAGGTACTACTGTAGGTACCCCTCTTTACCTTCAACATATTTATGCCTACTATTAGTGTGGGTATCATCTGACGTTGAGACAAATCCGGGTCCCAAGTACCCCTGTGGCAGTTGTAATCTCGAAGTCGTCGACTCTGACCCAGCCATTGAGTGTGACAGCTGCAATCAGTGGTTTCATATAAACTTCCAAGATGTTCAAGAAGAAACTTACAAGATACTGGTAAATGGAAATGTGTCCTTTTCATGGGTCTGTTCATCGTGTGATCAATCTAACTACTCACAGTCACCCATCCAAATGACCCTATCTGGTTCCTCTGAAAATAGCTTTTCACTGTCATCAGAACCTGGTGACATACCTCACGCACCACAAAAGGCACACCCACAGCATCAATACCAACTCAAAGGACAAATAAAGTTGTCAGACCTAAAATTAAATTAATGTACACAAACTTCCAATCCATTTTAAATAAAAAACACGAATTTTATTTAAAGCTGGAAGAGCACAACCCAGAAATAGTTGTAGGTACAGAGTCATGGTTAACCAAAGAACATCTCACTAGCCAAATATTCCCCAGTTCCCTTGGTTACACATGTTTTCGCAAAGATAGAGCAAATGCTAAAGGGGGCGGTGTATTCATCCTTGTTAAAAACTGTCTCATTGCCACAGAACAGAAACAACTGAACACAGACTGTGAATTATTATGGGTAAAAATTGAAATTGCCAAGTGTAAGCCCTTATATTTAGCTGCATACTACAGGCCCAAGGAAAGTGATGAGGGCAGCATATTGCAATTTGAAAAATCAATGAAACTCGTTCAAGCAAAAAAGGGTACAAAATAGGTCCTTGGAGATTTTAACTATCCTAAAATATCATGGGACACAGAACACATACCATCTCCCAAGACTGGCTGTGACTTCAATAAAATATATAACATCTTCAAAAACATGTTACATGATCACAATTTCACTCAGATGATCAACGAAAGCACTAGATACAACAACATACTGGATCTGTTCCTGACATCAAATGAAACACTAATAAATAAGATTGACATTCATGCAGGCCTATCAGATCACGACATCATCATTGCTACTGCAAATCTCAAACCACAGGTCAACAGACAAAAATCCCGTTCCATCTCTCTGTATCAGAAAGCTGATTGGAAAGGTTTTAAAAAATTCATTCAGGAATCGGAGAGTAAAATTCTAGAAAATTGTGACAGCACCTCTGTCGATGATATTTGGGTAAGATTCAAAAACACCATTCATAAAGGCATCAACAAATTCATACCCTCAAAAAAACTGAACTGCAAACCAACACTACCATGGGTTACTCAGGACATAAAAAGGTTAATTCGGAAGCGAGACCATCTCTTCCAAAAACTGAAAAAACAAACAAAACAGATAAAATTAAGTCCCATTTTAAAGAACTGAAGAAATTAATTAAAAGTAAAATTAAAACGGCATATGCAAATTATATTGAGAATATCTTAGATATTTCACAGGACAACAATCGCTCAAAATTCAAGACCAAAAAATTATTTAACCTAATAAAGAACTCAAGACAGGACTCACAGGGCATTGCGCCATTCGAAGACGCAATTAGTCAAACACTCAACTCGTGTAATGTAGATAAGGCAAATATTTTAAACAGACAATTTCAAACAGTATTTTCACAAATGTCACCTCTCAGACTCTACCAATCACGTAGGAATAAACTTAACATCAGTAAATTCCCACAGATGCCAGACATAGAGGTCAGTAGAAATGGTGTCCATAAATTACTCTCAAACTTAAAGCCAGACAAAGCACCATGCCCTGATAACATTAGACCTATCATCCTGAAAGAACTTTCAAATGAAATAACCAACATTGTGCAAACTATTTTAAACGGTCCTTAGAGAGTGGCAAACTACCATCTGATTGGACGAATGCAAATGTTGCTCCCTTATTCAAGAAGGGTGACACTAGCAATCCAGCTAACTATAGACCCATCTCTCTAACATATATTTGATGCAAAGTCCTAGAACATATTATTGCATCAAATCTTGTTTCACACTTCAACCAGCACAAAATTTTTTACCATCTCCAACATGGGTTCTGGGAAAAACGATCATGTGAAACCCAACTAATCGAACTGATTGATGACCTGGCACGCAGCCTCATGTATGGAAAACAAACTGATATGATACTACTAGATTTTAGTAAGGCTTTTGATAAGGTAAACCATCTTAAACTTCTCTACAAACTGCGGGAACATGGTGTATTACCATGTATAATTAACTGGATAAAATCCTTTCTCATAGGCAGAACCCAAACTGTTGTTCTTGATGGTGAGGCCTTCTCTTTTGTGCCTGTGACGTCCGGTGTCCCACAGGGGTCGGTTCTCGGTCCTCTGCTCTTTCTGCTCTACATAAATGATCTTCCTGACTCACTGACCTCACAGGTCAGGCTATTTGCAGACGACACAGCAGTCTACCTTACTGTACAAAATCCCACTGACTGCCAAGCCTTACAAGCCGACTTGCTCCGACTCGAGGCTTGGGAATCAAAGTGGGATATGCAATTTAATCCAAGTAAATGTCAAGTGATACATATATCGAGAAGTAAAAACATCTTAAAACACAACTACATACTTCATAACCACATATTAGATTCTGTCCCGGATGCAAAGTATCTTGGAGTTGACATCTCGCATGATCTCTCCTGGAACAAACATATCTGCAGAATCAGCAACACCGCTAACAAAACTTTAGGCTATATTAAACGAAACATTCATTCGAAAAACAAAAAGGTACGCGAATTAGCATATAAGACACTTGTTCGGCCCCAGCTCGAGTACGCCTCAGCCGTGTGATCCCCATACACACAATCAAACATACTTAAATTGGAAATGGTGCAAAGGCGAGCTGCCAGATGGGTCATGAATAATTTTTTTTCCATATGAAAGTGTAAGTAAAAAGCAGTCTGACCTTGGGTGGAGAAGCCTTGAAGAGAGACGTATGTGCTCCAGGCTTGTTATGTTCTATAAAATAATTGAGAATAAATGAGAATCTCAGTGTTAATCTTATCTCCGTCGCAGACTTGCAAAAAACGTATTATCCAAATCGAAAAAATTCACTTAGAATGGCGAGTCAGTGTTACCTCTGCGAAAAGGTGAGTGTTGTCCGGAGAATGGTCGTTGTCAGATTTGTCAAGCCCACCAAAAAGTGAATTTTTAAGAGAGTGAATTTTTTCGAGTTTTTAATAAATTCCGTCGATATTTTATTTGGACCCACGTTAACCATTAGAGAAATTGAACGTCGAACCCACGACACCTCGTCTACGCCACCACTATAAAAATCAAGAGAAAGTAACGATGTGAACGCAAATGTGTCGCATCGTACGAGTCCATGGATTTCGATCGTGACGAACGCAATTTGCCCGAAAAAACTAAGTTTTTGGTGAGACACGATTTGTGCACATGATTTGATGGGCTCCTATTCCCCATTTCTCCTACTTACGTACTACCAAAATCAGTGAGGTAGAAGCCAATAACATAACACAAAATTAATTAGCGGTAACACAAGACCGCTGTATCTTATAAATCGTGTTTCTGTTAGCACTTTCACTGTTGGACCAGGAAAATTCAGCTTCAATAATGACAATATGCTTTTAGGTGATCCTGAGTTACCCAAAAGAGTTATTATTGGATTCATTGAAAATGATGCTAAAAATGGTAGTCTGCATACATCACCTTACAACTCTAAACATTTTGGTTGCACAAAGCTTGATTTAACTGTCAACAACAAGTCTGTAGCTGGGAAACCTTATGAAAAAATATTCGCCCGAGTGCTAGAATGTCCTATGTCCCCTATGTGACATAGGACATTCTAGCACTCAGGCGTCGAAATGTTTGCTGAAAAACTTTGTACAAACTCATATTATTCATTTTTATGTTCAATTGACAGAGATTACTCCCCGGAACATTGCAGAATATCATTTGTTGATTATGTAGACGGTTATACTCTGTTCGGATTTGATTTTGCTCCTGATCAAAGCAGAGACAGCCCCATTCTCCGTCCAAAACGTGGAGGATCCGACGTATGTCGGCACAGTTTGCAAGTACACTTCCTAAAACAATCAATGTAATAGTTTTTTTCTGAATACGAATCTGTTTTAGAAAATAATTGAGAAAGAGCTGTATACAAAGACCTTGACTAAAAAAAGAAACATGCTGAACACAATACAGTTAGAAACGGCTATTCGCACTGACTCAAAAAATGAGTGCTACGATTGTTGGTGTTTTTGCTTCTGACAAATTACCAAAAATCTATCTTAGAATCAAATACGGGTCTCATAGCAAATACAAAGCCTTCGAAACATCCTGGCGAACACTGGATAGCCATGTGGAAAACTATAGATTTGAAATATGTTTTTATTTTGACCCTATTGGCAGACCACCATTAAAACAATTTAAACCGTTTAAAAAATGCATTCAGAAATTGTTTATGCTTTCAACCCTGTGCAGAATATTTTATTCCTTTACTGTGGACATTATTGTTTATATTTTTTGTATCATATTTGTAGAAATGTTCAGAAACCATTTCTATTGTTCAAATCGTCGGGAAATTTCAATGATATGATTGTTATGAATTGGTTTAGACGAAGTTTTCCAAAATTTACACTTGTCTAATTGCACAGATTTGTTTTTTTTAATGGACCCGATTTCCAGTAGTTTTTCTCGAGTCACAACTGTATGTTTTGCTGTAAATATTATGCTATACTTTCTTAATATCTGTTGTATTATGCACTACAATTGTTTTGTTTTTTTAATTTACTTATGTATTCCACACAAAAAACAACATGTTTCGCTGATATTCTGTATGTATCTTTAACTATTATCTGCTTTTGTTTTTGCATGACTATTATAAAAGGTGTTTATTGTATCACACATATATTGCTTGCTTAATAAATAAAAGAAAAAAGAGTACATATGTAGGTTATGTATACACAGCTACGACAAAGACCTTATAAATTCCCTTTCAATTTTTATATTTACATAACCCCCTGGAAGTATATTATTGTTATAATCCCTTACTTTAGGGGTCAGAACAATATAATACTATTTCTACAACCCCGTTTGGATCCATGGAGCTGATAACAAACAACTTTTGTACGCTATTCTCACCATGTTCTCACCATGTTTTTGTATAATTCTTAAGCCCCATATTCATAAAGTTCCTAACAATTCATTGCCAAAAACTATTCGTTACAAATCAAAACCAATCTGGATTTTTCTAAAATAACGCTATACAGACCCCTAAACATTACTTTCCCCACCATTGTTTTTTATTTATTGTGTTTTGTTACCTCCAATATATGCTAGGTCTCTCACAACACTATTACCTTAGCATTCCTTTATAGGGTGTGTGTGGGGTTTTGCATACCATTCTCCCTACTTTATCCTTGAAGGGATCAGCCCCAAATGTGCACACAACCTCCACTTGTACACTACTATACTGACTTCTGTCAGATATCACAATTTCGCAAGACACAGGGTCAGCTGTCGGTGTAATTGAAGCTATCGCCAACATGGCTTACCAACAGCCAATACACCGAGACACTATCGAAGTCTGTTATGTTCTTCTGCTTCACTGCCAGCGACCAGTGGCTACCACCATAAGGACAATTCACACCCGAACAGAAAGTTACCAACATCATTCTCGTCCCTTCATCGAAGCCTTATAAGGACCCCCTCTGGGTCGATCCCTTGGGTTTCTTCCCACGAACACCAACGCCTCAGCAAGGGGGCACACTTACAAACACGTAGGCCTCTGTAGGCTTTGATTGTACCTTATACACGATAAACACCCTCAGTAGTTGCAGTATGTCACCCCAACAGAAACAATGACTCAGCCGACCCAACTCGACAGGTGATAAAGAACCACCCACGGCTGCGCAGTAACGGAATCATCTCCAACGTACAAGCAGCCGGCGTAGACAATAGTACAGAATTCAAAAGACTGCCACACATTGACATTGGGAACGTCATGAGACCTTACAGTACAGTCACCGTCGGAGTGGTTGTAGTCCACGTGAGGGCAGTGATGTCCAGGCTTGCGTTTACCGGGTAATAAAAATCATCATCAACAAATTTTTAATTAATGAAGCACCGGGTTAATATCATTGCGTCCGTGGAAATATTGCCCATCCGTGGAAGGTGACCAGTCCATGGCGGTCGTACTGTACCACATTGGTTAATGCGACTGAAAAGCACACTTCCAATTTTTCAACCACGAAACAAATATACTGGGTAAACGATTCAAGTTTATACCAACACCCGTGATATCAAGAAACTTCCTTCTTAAAAAAGATATCCAACTAAATCATAACAGAAAGCGACAAACAGCATTATCAGTTAACAACGATGTCTAGCTCTTTCTCCTCGGGACAATATACCTGCAAGTCCACCATGGACAACACATATCTTTCTCACCAGGAGTAACCAACTTGCTGAGCCACCGCGTATAGCGTAGCTACTAGGAGAAATATGTCTGGTGGGCCACCAAACATAATATAGCTCTTTCTTGTCCAGAGCAACATGCCTCCTGGAAAGCTTTGCTCTTTCCAAGTAGACACACCATGCCTACTTTTGTACCTGGCAGTGTGGCTCTTTCCTGTCAGGGTCAACCTGGCCACTAGACCACGACAACCAACATGTTTTTCTTCTGTCGGCACAATATGCTTGCTTAGCCACCGCCTTCGACGATTTCGGACATGGACAGGAAATGGGTGGAAGACGATGTTTATTTGCCATCAATTGTCAATTAGTCTAGCTGTGGGATCACTATTTCCATAAACCTAACGCATTATAATGAAGTACCACAGCTACCAGCCCTGGACTATTTATTTTATTTACTGAGGTTTAACGACACTTTCCACAGCCAGGATCACTTCGTGTCTGGTGGAGGAAGCCGGAATACCTGGAGAGAACAACCGAGCAACGACGAGTAACTGTTATATTCCCCAGCGTACTAATTCCATACAAGCAGGTTTAGCAATGGTTAAAGACAAGTGCACCATCGACGTGCAGTATGCCTTAATACACAGCGCCACTGTGCCCCCAACGTGCGCAATCGGGATGAAGTGCCTTGCCCAAGGACACGACTCAATCACCCCTGGCGGGACCGAACCGTGGACCTTTCGGTTTGAAATCCAATTCCGTAACCACTGAGCCACCGCAATCCCAACCCTTGGACTACAATTTCCATGAGCGTATACCAATATTGGTCCAAACAATTACATCCTATGGGTGATTGAACAAAACTGACGTGAATTCTTTATCTAATGAACGGCCGGCCTCTTCGCCCGCGTAATATACAAAGAATACATGGAAAATACACATTTACAATATATATTTGAATGAAATAGAGTTGCAAATTCATCAGTACTGCAATTGTATACTGGCAGGGAAAGACATTGCCAGATTGGCTGTCTTCCTGCCTTTCCCTGAGTGAGAGAGACAGAGAAGAAAAAAAATTGTAATACAGATGAAGAAAATAGAAGGAAAGAGAAAAAAGAAAAGTGCATGAGAAGGAGGAGAAGATAATGGTGCAATATAGTCAATTTCTGTCATATTATTTTAAAAACAGCTCGAATATTGCACGTGGTGTAGTTGGTGTGTGTGGTGGTCAGTGCCCATTTCAACTAGGTCGAAGGTCCGGACCGTACCATTGCAGTAATTAACAGCATACAGCCAAAAGTTACTCGAGAAGAGAAATAAAAAAATGATAGTGCAAAGGCCGGATCCAAGGCCATTTGAGACGAGAATACCAGACCAATTACGTTCAAATTAAATTACCGACACATCTTGTCAGCTAATAGAGGCAGATATTAGCCTCGTATTGAATTGGTGTGAATCGGCACGAGCTGAAGAAAGGGTATACACATCCAGCGATGCGTTATGAACACAAATAAACACATCGACATTAAATGACACAATCTGGGCAGTTGGGATTAGAACAGGAGACATTAATTGAATATGACGAAAGCAATTTTGTAATTAGCGGTTCCTTAAACTTCTTCGTATTTCTTATTGCCTTGATGTCCCTTTCCAGTTCGTTCCATAATTTAGGAAATGCAAAGACTGGTAATATTGTCTGCGTTGAGTAGGGGCGCGGTGGCTCACTAGGTAGAGGTGCAGGCTGCAAGCCGAGTGGTCCTCGGTTCGAATCCCACCTGCGGCAACCGCGTTGTGTCCTTGGGCAAGACACTTCACCCCCATTGCCCACGTGGGGGCGCGGTGGCGTTGTGTATTAAGGCGTCCTGTACGTCGATGGTGCACCTGTCTTCAACCAATGCTAACCCTGCTTGTGTGGAGTTGGTATGTTGGGGAGCTGACTGTTGCTCGCCGTTGCTCGGTGGTTCTCTCCGGGTACTCCGGCTTCCTCCATCCGTAAAACTGTCATGGTCATGATTAGCCCTTGTGTAGAAATATGTTACCTTAAACATAAATAAATAAATGTCCGCGTTGAGTAAAGGGTTAAACAAGTGATGACTTCCATTCCACCGATCACCTCAAACCATATCTCATTGCATACAAAGTACTGCGATCTTCAATCCCAGGATCACCAGAGCCTGGACTGTACATCAGCAGTTGTCAAAGCAACAACCTGCTAATATTGTTTCGATAGCAGAGGCATCAATCAGCGATTGGTTTCATTCCATCGACAACAGACCTAGTGTAGATAAATGTGCAAAATCCTCGGTGTCTAACTGTTTATTTTGTTCGGATTCCTTCAGGATCCTCTGCTTTTGTCTATCTGTACCCTACCCAATCTATTAACCCTTTACCCAACGTAACGATCAAAACCGGCCAGCGACTTCTCAAAAATCGCCAATTAATTTTCATTATCTTTTCATTTTTTGTCTCAAAAACATAAGTTATGACCTCTCGTTGGAACGAGCTCGTTCCAACAAGGGATAACCTATAACCTATGTTTTTGAGACAAAAAATGAAAAAAATTAGTTATTTTTGCTGTTGCAAGTCTCGTCTGCTTTTCATGTTAGGTAAAGGGTTAGTGACCCTATTCTGACTATCATAGCGCTCTGATTGATCTTATCTATCTCTGATCTCGAACTTTAGCCCCAGCCAACACACACTACCTATTGAAGACATTGGCAACCAAACCAGTAGTAGTTAATATAATTCTTTTCGTCAAGGTTGTTATGGAGGCACTGGATTCGTTGAAATGCTGGTCATGGCCTAATAAGTCCTGCAATAGTCAAATTTTGTAAATTTTCACTTGCACAACCCCTCTCGACCATAGAAATCGGATAAAAAGACTTTTTCCGATTTCTATGCTCTCGATGATTTTCAATAGATTCCTAACATATTCGTTCTTTCCACCGGAATGTACGGAAGCGTATTTAGGACATGTGTGAAATGTTTTTAAGTGGATATAGCGACTTAGCAGCGCGTTATAATGAGTTCCGAAGTCTTTATAACGACTTTGCTAATTCGTTATAACGACTTTAAATTCGTTATAACGTCTTACGTAACTCGATATAACAACTTGGTAAACTCATTATAACGACTTTAAGAATCGTTATAACGATTTACGTAACTCGTTATTTTATTTATTTATTATTTATTTATTTATTTATTTATTTATTTATTTATTTATTTATTATTCATTTATTGGTGTTTAAGGTCACATATTTCTGCACAATGGCTGGTCATGACCATGAGAGTTTTACGGATGGAGGAAGCCGGAGTACCCGGAGAGAACCACTGAGCAACGGCGAGCAACTGTCAGTTCCCAACATACCAATTTCACACAAGCAGGGTTAGCATTGGTTGAAGACAGGTGCACCATCGACGTGCAATACGCCTTAGTACACAACGCCACCGTGCCCCCACGTGGGCAATGGGGGTAAAGTGTCTTGTCCAAGGACACAACGCGGTTGCCGCAGGTGGGATTCGAACCGAGAACCGCTTGGCTTGCAGCCTACACCTCTGCATACTGAGCCACCTGTGTTACTTGTTATAACGACTAAGAAAGTTGTTATAACGACTTTCGTAACTCGTTATAACGACTCAGTAACTCGTTATAACGGCTTAGTAAACTCGTTATAACGACTTAGCAAGTCGTTATAATGATTTACGTAACTAATTATGTTGACTTAGTAAACTTTTTATAACGACTTAGAATATCACAACTTTCGTAACGAATTAGTAACTCGCTAAAACGACTTGCATTAACTCGTTATAACGACTTAGTAACTCGTTATAACGGTTTAGTAAACTCAAGTCGTTATAACGATTTATGTAACTCGTTATACGAGTTAACAACTCGTTATAAGGATGTCGAAAGTCTTTATAATGACTTAGTAACCCATTATAATGACCGAGTAAACTCGTTATAGCGACTTAGAAAGTCGTTATAACGACATTCTCGTTGTAACGACCCAGAAAGTCATTATAATGTATTACATAACTCGTAATAGTGATTTGTTATAACGGCTTAGTAAACGTAAGTAGCCTTACGTAACTCGTTATAACGACTTAGTAACTCGCTATAACTTCTTAGAAAGTCATTATAACGACTTACATAACTCGTTATAACGACTTACATAGCTCGTTGTAACGAGCTAGTAAACTCAAGTCGTTATAACGACTTACGGAACTCGTTATAACGACTTAGCGACTCCTTATAAGGACTTAGAAAGTCGTTATAACGACTTAGAAAATCGTTATAAAGACTTACGTAACTCATTCTAACGACTGTGATATTAGTAAAGCATTCGACTTAGTAACTCATTATAACGACCAATACTTTCTAAGTCGTTATGGCGAGTTACGTAAGTCGTTATAAATAGTTTCCAAGTCGTTATAATGAGTTGCTAAGTCATTATAGAGTGATTCTTCAATTGGAGTGCATTTTCAGAACGGGCAGTTTTGTTTAGTCAACCACTTCCAAATAGCAGTACATTTCATTTCTTTTAACTGTTCGATCTCATAGTTGAGCAAGTCAAAACTTAGAGCTCAAGCTGCATGTCTTCTTTTGATATGTTCTCACCAAATGTGGATGATCGCACTAAATATGTCACTGGTGTAACGGACGAAAACAGTGCCGGTGGGTTCATAAGAAATGGAACTTATGACATTTCAGAACACCCGCCGATATTGTTTTTTGTCCTTTCTGGTAGATACTAGGATAGAAAGGCGTAGATTTCGTTATTTGCGCGACCTGTTCAGTTTCATATGGCGAATATATATATTTGGTATGAAAAGTAACAGCTTCAGAAGACGTGAAAATCTGAATAGTTTGCTTTGTAAGGTTGGGGCAGCTTTATCATATCAGACGAGGGAAACACATGAAATAGCATAGGCATTTACACGCTATATTTACACCATTTGTGCAAAAAAACACTCAAAACCTGTTGTTAACACAAATGGCAATAAAGTTACTCCAATGACACGATATAACACCAATGACCATTTTATTAAAGACTAACATACAAACCAGTTAACATAAACAAACGTCTAGTGTATAACACTTTATTGAACATTTTTATTATTATCATTTCCAAGAGGGGACGCAAATGACACCATATTGCTGGAGGATCATGTTTGCGAGAAGGTGAAATGGAACAGAATGGGAATGTCTCCTCATTGATATAGCACACACCGGTGTGTAGAGTGGCTTGTTGGTGAGAACCACCAAAATAAACGGACTGTATTTCATCAACATACTTGCAAATATATTTTTCACTGAAGTCTACATGAATCAAACAAGCATTTGGTGTTAAGTTTTGGCGTATTTGTCTGTATGTTTTAAATTGCCAGTTGATGTTGAAGTTGTGTCTTTTAAATTTATGTAGACTGTTTTGAAAATCATCACAAAGATCATCCAAGCAAGTTGTCACTTCCTCCTTCCTTGTCACAAGACATGTGTCGGAAGTGTCTTCTGTGTCGCAATTTTTACATTTAGGTATTTTTTGTGTAAACCACTGGTAGTAAGTAATTTGTTCCCTTCCCTGAAAAGATGATCTGTTGATAGGATATGCGTTGGAGATGCATAATGCACACACTCCGCATGCACAGTCTTTATTGCATGGGTCGCACATGATATTTTCCAGGATTAGAGCAAGATTGTTGTGGGGAAGAACTTTTAAATCTCTAAGCTTATTTACAACAAACTGTAAGTTTTCATGTGTTTTACACTGACATGTTTTGCGGTCAGACTCATTTGGAGGCACAACCCAAAACGGTCGGAGTTTACAGAAGAACGAATAGCTGACATCTACAGCATTCTCAGTGAGGAACTTATCGTGTGTATTGCGTAGAGTATCAGTTAGAGTTCTGCGCTGCATTTTTTGCTTGTTGCGCGTGACAATGTTGTGCTTCCCCGTCGTCGGTCTACTGACATCATCCCTCAAAAAAAATTCCCTGCATTGAGCATGTAGTGGATTTAATTTCAATTATCTGTTATATTCATTATCGACGTTATCTTTAAACATACGCCATCTTTTTCGACAAAAAGGGAGTTGCTTTTGTGCAATTTGTTTGAGTTTGTATTTTGCTATAATTTTACCACATACAAATCGACAAAATCATTGTTTTTTTTCTTTCATTTCACGAGGTTTTGTATTTATTGTTTATGTCAGATAGTAAGGCATGGTGGAAATCTAGTGTCTTTTTGATTTTATCTGGATTTTAGTCCAGTGTTTCAATAATAATTTAGTCTTTGTTCTTGGGCTCGGAAAGATCCTCGTGTTTCCAGTATTCTTTCCAGTATGAATGCTTTCACGAAGTCTTCCATATCTCTTCCTATACATTTCTGCCCGTCTATGTTCTTGTTTATATTTTATCTGTAGGCTTCTTTTATCCCTGTAACACTTTGCTCTATCTGATGGTGGCGGTGTGCAATATTCGTCTAATGGATTTTTTTTTCTCATTCGGGACGTTCTCTGGTTCTTTCTCCACATCGTCCTTACACGGCGCTTGCTTCTTTCATCATGATCTGAAATACTTTTTCTCGTCCCACATGCCAAGTCATCATGGTATTTTGTTTTTTTCTGTGCAAGGTAGGCATTTCAACGAACCGGATCTGCATCTCTCCTAAGTCTGTATAACCGCTGCCGTTCTGAGTTACTCACACGTGCCATTCTACCTGAAATGGAGGAGACAGAACTTAGGTTCAGCAACTAGTGGATATTCGATGCCGTCAAAAGCACACTATACACAATGTCTCAAATTTGTTAGGTGAAATACACATGCACATACCCCCCCCCCCCCCCCCCCACACACACACACACATAAAACGCTTTCACCCTCACGGGCACGCACACGCAGTCTCTCTTAACTGGGAGAATTCTACGGGGATGCAAAAAACACTATCGCCCTGATCCTCAAGTCATCGGTCAAATATGTGCACACATATCCTTGAATACCCCATATACAAACACCCATGCGCGGGCACAACCCCCATCTCAATCCTCAAATAACCATTTGTGTGGAATACGTTCTCTTGTTTCCCGTGTGTGGGGAGAGAAGTTAACTGTCAAAAATCAACTGCTAGCATCATTAAATCTGAACATTCAATTATTGGTGTAACAATCTGTCATTGGTGTAACAATTAACAATTAACACCTATGACTTGTTACACCAATGACAAATGTTTTAAAAAATAAGGATTTCTCCCTTATTCACCTTCAAAGTGAAAATGGAGGGAAATACAATTCTTAAAAACATTGGATCCCACATTATAGGGAAAAAAGAAAATTATGTTTCATTTTTAGGACTACTTTTATGATGTAACTCCAGTGATACTTAATAAACCTATTCTGCATCAACTTGTTTAATACGACGCACAAATAACTATTAAATTGAAAATTACTCACCTTGTCCTACAATTCTCTTGTCTTCAGATTTGTTTAAATGCCATCTGGTGGTAAAACAGCCAGTTTGGTGGGCCGTTCCGTATTTTCTGTGGTAATTTCCAAGTGTTACACCAGTGACAAGAAAGTTAGGATTGTATACGGATTAATATCCCATTTTTTTAAACAAAATGTTGTTTCACCGGATTTTCAAGTTAGGGTGTGCTTGAAAGTAAATATAATAAAATTAAGAGACCCTTGTAAATAACACTTTATTAGAAATTCATAAAAAACATGTGAAATATGTAAGAACAGACAACGGGACATGTAACACCAATGACATTAAACCAAAAATATTAGTGGAATCACATCTTTACCAGTGCAATTACCAATAGATTGATGTTGAATAACTGGATTTTTTCTGTTTTTGTCGTTTTCACTTGTAAAAATTGTTGTCCAAAAATATTTGTCAATGTGGTGAACCCAGGACTGAGAATGCACTTCAGCTGAAGAATCACTCTATAACGAGTTATGTAACTAGTTATGTAAGTCGTTATAACGACTTTCTAGTTGGTATAACGAGTTACTAGGTCATTATAAGGAGTTTTGTAAGTCTTAGCGTTATAACGACTTACGTAACTCGTTATTTATATTTATTTATTGGTGTTAAAGGTCACATGCTTATGCACAATGGCTAATGGTGACCGTTTTACGGGTGGAGGAAGCCGGAGTACCCGGGGAGAAGCACCGAGCAACGTCGAGCAACTGTCAGCTCCTCAACATGCTAACTCTGCTCAAGCTCCGCTCAAGCAGGGTGACAGCGGCTGAAGACATGTGCACCATCGACCTGCAGTACGCCTTAGTACACGGCGTCAACGTGCCCAAATGTAGGCAACAGGGATAAAGTGCCTTGCCCAAGGACACAACGCGGGTCGTCCCGGACAGGGATCGAACTCGGGACCGCTAGCCTACCACTGAGCCACCGCGCTCTCCGTAACTCGTTATCCATAGGACTGAAAGTTGCTAATGCTTCTCCAATTTCCAAAAGTAGCGACGAGTCCAACGTAACAAATTATCCACCTGTGTCTGTACTGAACTCGGTGAAAGAAAAATAGTCTGCTGTCTAGCTTTAAGTCGGGATTTGCATCTAATGGCTCAACTGTTGATCATCTAACTGAAATCTGGGTGGCCATAGCGAGTGCTCTGGATAACGAAAAATAAATTCGTCTAGTTTTCTGTGATATTACTAAAGCATTCGACGCGGTTTGGCACAGTGGTTTGATATATAAAATACAGAAAATTGGCATAACCGATAATTTTTTGTTGTGTTTTGAATCGTATCTGTCTAGAAGACAAAAGAGAGCTTACTAGGCCGAGCCTCGTCTAACTGGAAAGCAATTGAAGATGGCGTCCACGAAGGATCTATTCTTGGCCTCCTACTCTTTCTTATACATATAAATTAACGTCATAGTCGATCACATAAAGGGCTATATTCGATTATTCGCTGACGATACATCCTTGTCAATCGTAATTAAAGACACGGTGCAATCTGCTGAGATTCTCAGACAAAATATCCAAGAAATAGAAAATTGGTCAAAACAATGGACTGCATGTTGCCTTCAACCCAGCTAAAACAGTAACAATGACAGTCGCAGGGAAAATTAACTCACGGCCACAGCCGACCCTTAAAATGTTCAGCGAAGCAATTTGTCAAGTAGTTTATCATCAACACTTAGGTTTAACAAACATTCCCGTCGCGCGGAAAGTGGTCGGATCATTTGGAAATAATTATAGATAAGGCATGAATTAGAATCAACCTGCTGAAGAAATTTAAGTTTTGTCTCAATCGTAAAGCCCTCCAGTCTATATACTTCTCTTTTTTCGTCCTCTCTTAGAATGCGGCTGTCAAATATGGGGTAACTGTACTTTGGGTTTGAATCTAATCGTCTAGAGTTTATTCAATACGAGGCTGCAAGAGTTAAATTGTCGCAGGTGAAACACGCGGTGCTCCCAAAATTAAACTGGAGCTAGAATGTGGATGGGAATATGTAAGCAGGCGAAAAAAATCTAAGCTCGACCAGTTCCATAAAATGTCATAAGCTTACATCGTCTCAACACTGCAATCTGCTCCCATCGCCGGTTTCGTTGGCACAGAGCTATAGCCGGAGAAATCCCGATAACCTGTCATTACCCCCCCCCCCCCCCCTCCAACTGTCAAAGCATGGAATGAACTTCCAGAACATGTTCGGCAAACATAGGCTTAAAAGGCCCCACGTTAACAAAGACCTCGTAACTCCGCCATCACATTTTTATCACTATTATACACGTAAAAGTCAACTTGTCCATTGGAATGTAGTAATCTTCAAGCCCATCTCTTTGGGAGTCATCTATCGACTACAAATCTATGCCAGTGTGGGTTAATTGAAACTACTGAACATCTTCTTTTCAATTGTGTGAAGTACAATCACGCTCGAACAGAAACGCTGGGTAACTTGACAGCGTCTGTCAATCTTGATACTCTTTTGTACGGCCCGGAACTGTATAATAAATCGACTAACATTACAGTATTCAGAACTTTACCTGTAGAAGTTCATTTAGGTGAGCAAACGCCTCACATGACATCTTTCTATGTGCATCTTTAGATCCCATTAACCAAATGATGTACCTCACGACCATGTTTTGTCTTTTAATTTTTACAAACCTTTTTACTTAAACGGTCAGCCGATATCATCACCAGCCAAAGACATTTTAGATTACATGACTGTTGGAGGGCAGTCGTCGCAAAGACAATGTGTCTTTGTTGGTATTCGGAATCCAAATTACCTGATACATCTAACCCAATCAACATGACATCCAACACAGCTACTTTGGAGACGACTGACATAAGCTATTCAGCTTGATGTCGACTCCACAAATATTGGTGTTTTAATTATAGGTATCGGTGCCTTTGTGTAGTTTTTTATGTATGTGTAGCGGTCGAGGTATAATGGTCATTTACCAATCAGTCTGGTTGGTGCAGATTTGTTAGTCTCGTGATAAATCGGTCGCTTTGTGCGCTAGAGATCGACGGTTCGAGCCTTAGCTCCCGCACTTCTTTCTCGATCTGTTACATTGGTCCTGCGACCAGCCCTCAGCAGTTACTGGCATTGTGGATGCTGTGGTGAAGCATGGTGGATATTTCGACCGGTCTGAGGTGGAAGCTGGGGTGAATTCATCGTGGGTGAATTTCAAAGAACGTGAGAGTAGTGTAGCGGTCGAGGTATAAGAGCCATTTATCAACCAGCCTGGTTGGTCCGGATCCCTCAGTCACGTGGTAAATCGGTCGGTTTGTGTGCTAGAGGTCGACGGTTCGGGCCTCGGCTCCCGCACTTTTCTCTCGATCTGTTACATATACAGTAAGTCGAATATGTGATTCCATCAACGGACTTTCAGCAAATTTTAAGATTCCGTGTATTTTTGTGAGTTTCATGTCCAACGATAAATGTAATTCCAATTCTATAATGAGCAACATATTTGGGTAATTCTCAGAATAGGGGACATTTCGGATTGCACAAGATGCGAAAACAAATATTGCTTAAATTTATCTGTCATTTCCCAGCTGTATTGCCCTAATGCCCCCGCAACGTAACGGCAAATATCCGAGCTTAATTATGTTTCACACTGTTGCTATGGCAACCGGGGGTGGGCTTCGACATGAAAAATTGTCTTTTCCGTTACGGACATTTCAGAACCAGATCTAAAAGCTAATGAAGAAATTAACAATGAGCTCCGCGTGCCCCGTGAATCAATGCATGTCCTTTCACGTGGGAAAATGTTGACACCAGGCAGTTTACTTATGGGATACAGGAAAATATGTACACTATTAACAAAGACGTAACCGTACGGCATTTCATTTGATTCTTAATCCAGTATAATCACACCAGAGGTTATTTTGATGGTACCAATGGACGTGTATTCGATACGCCCCTGACAAAGGAAGGCGTGTTTATTTTATCCCATTTGTGCAATGTATAGAAACACATTATATGAAAAGGTCACGCATGCCGTAACGGGAAAGAGTGACGTAACGAGAAAGACAGGGGTGTAACGGTACGAAGGCTTACATGTAGCGGGTGGGGGCATTCACGTGTTAATGTGTTGAACGAAACATGCACGTGAGTTGCGGACAAAAAATGCTATCATACCATGATTGCCCTTTGTATTCATCGTTACTGAGTGAGATACGAGTGAGAAATTTATCCAATACATCACGCGTGCAATACAGAATTTCTACCCAAAACGACACACAAGAGCGTGTCTGATTGGTCGATGCGCGTCATCTTTCGATTTTGATGTTAATGAAAAGCTCTGACGTAATAGCGTTCAGCACGTAACATCATTCAAGTAAATTAGCCGAAAGAGCCGAAAAATGTATTGATTTGTTGAAAATGTGCACTTGACTGATGTATATTATTTCCAATCGTGTTGTAAATACAGAACATAACTCGACTGAAGTGCAGAGGACAAGAATCAACGGTCCTTGTTGGAGTTTTCAGGTGTTTCACGCGCGCCTACGGCGCTTGTGAAACACCTGAAATACTCCAACTCGGGTCCTTGATTATTGTCCTCCATACTCCACTCTCGTTGCGTTCTGTCTTATTCCAGTTTTTAAATTGTTTTGTCGGCTATACTTGAGCTGAGTTGTAATAGATCGTCGCCTTAGAACCATCAACCATTATGTCCTAAGTGCACTCTATTATATAGTGCACTCAGGACATAATGGTTCGAAGGCGACGAGATGTTGGTCAGTGCAAGACTCGGAGAACAGTGACCATAAACCAATATTCTAAAGGCTTTGGGCCGGGAAGGAAACTCGGTGTAGTTTTTTCACATTGTTTGATAACTCAGGAGAAAAATGAGCACCAATATTCTGGCTCTATTGGCATTAAATCAAAACAAGGAAAACCTTTCCTGAAAATGTAAATAGATTTTAAAGGTTGCATTTTGAGGCAATCTCTTCCCAAATTTGGGGGCATATTTGTCTGTGTCGTTTTGTAACCTTTTCGAGCTCGGGTATGTTGCTGAGAACCTCTGGTATCTTATATCATACAATATCTTCAAAAAGCGGACAAAAATATCTATTGACCCCCACTCTGCTCATGACTTTAACCTCGAGGGAGTCGTGGTCTCCATCAAGTATAAAACCCGGGTATGGTTTTTCATCATACTTCACCACCACCCATTGCCCTACAAGGTCCACGTCAATTTGGTTTTCTGAGAGGGGACGCAAGAGTGACTGTCTCCACTGCTTTCGTTTCATTCTTTTTTCTCTGTCGTTGCACTCACTTATTGTTTTGATTTGCCCACTGATCTTTTTTTTCTTGTAACGTTTTTTTTTCCTTGAGAAGGTATTCATGATATCTCTGGGGGTCATTTTTTAAATTTGCCCTATATTTCCGCATCCGTTCAGCGGCGGACATTCCCATTGTGGACGTTTTGATATGCAAGAGAAGAGATCATGCCCCTAGTTAGTTCACAACCACTGATAGGTTACAGTAATTATATGATTAATGGACCACTTTAGAGCAAGAGCACACCATTAGGTCACGTGGCTATGACGTCATTTGCGGAGGCCACCACCCGCTCGCGGTATATTGGCCACATTAGATATGTTGGGAATATTCAGCGCACACAATCAGACGCACTCCGACATGAACGTACATGCACTTAACTATGTACGCACACACACACAAGTTATGGTATGGCACCTTACAAACCTATCAACCCACACCACACCATACCACCGGTTCCACACACACACACACACAACCTTATTTTGCCCACTTACCGAGGTTCGCTATTGTCTGTACTTTGTGTAGACTAACGGTTTCTACCTCGTTTTGTCGCTACAGTGCTAGGTTAATACTGAGGTAAAGCGTGTTCTTTTGTCTTTTGTACCTCGGTGAGGCAAAACACTCTAACTCTTTTGTCTAATTGCCTCCTCAAGTCGGTAAAACAAATCCGCCCTCACACACACACACACTCTCTCTCTCTCTCTCACACACATATCTACGCATATGTACACCCCTTCCCACACGCACATAGACCCACCCCTACCACCTGTTTTATCTCTACAAATATTGCCCCCAAACTCACACAAACACATGCACACGATCACACAAAAACAGAGACACGCGTGGGAGAGGTTTCATACATAAACAGGTATATACACACATGCGCACATGATAAAAAAAAACTCGTGAGACACCCTGGATTACTTATGGTAATATATAGTTCGTCCGTACCGTTACATTGTGATGTTCATAAGAGAAAAGCAATGGTTCTGCTATATTGCCAGTGTTCACACAAAGGATAAACAAAGCTCTGTGCGTAATCAGATGACTCCTTAACATGGTTACAAATAAAAATTAATGTTTATTATTTATATAAAAGACTATATAATTACCGTTACATTGTCAATCCGTACCGTTACAGTTATACTTGTAACGGTATGGACAGTAATGGTATGGATATTTTCCGCATTGTTATTGCAAGATATTAAGTGTTGTGCTGTTTTGGGCATTGCTATTTTCCGAATACTATGTGCTCACCCCCTTGTTTCCAAAATACTTACTTTTTCAATAGATTTATGCACTCGGCATGCTAAAGGGTAAACGGTACGGAAGAGAATAAAACCACGCTTTGAATACCATTTACTTACCTAAGTATATCTTTTCTAAAATTGTTCTTTTGTCTGATACTGGTAATCTGCATTAAAACATACGTGTCCTTGAAAGTTTAAACGCGGGAATATACAAAATTACCAAAGCGGGAACGGTGCTACCTAAAAACTACCCGGCCATAACGGGACGGACATGATTATAGCGGACAGGCAAACAGATGTATATATTTAACGTCTCAGACCGTCCGAGACACAATACTCTTTCATAGCACATAGTTCTCGTTATCTACTAGTTTATAAATTCGTCTTACACGGATATAACATGTTTACATACATAAAATATCAATGGTAATACGAGAACGATGCATCCGGACAATTTACCGTTACGGATTTCAGCACACTATTATTAACACAACACCAGTAAATTTGGGGAAGTACATATCATTTATGCATGTTTACTCTCTACAGTGAAAAACATTTCCACGGGATATTGAAGAAACTTCCTAAACTATTACAATATTATTGCAACCCGCTTGGACCGGAATTGTCCCGTATTCTGAGAATCACCCATTTCTCCTTGTTTCGTATGTTTGGTACTAGTTTTCGAACTTCTGTAGGTGAACCCCAAGTTTCAACTTATACTCTGACATCCACTCTTGTTGTACGACCAAACATTTAGAAGCTAATGGGTAGTCATAATGCCGGAATGTAAATCTGCCGGGTATTCCAAGACTACCTCTAGAATTGATGAGTTTGGAATTTCCAGACCATTGTGTTCGATCCATCTAAAGTTACCTATAGGCAAAGGTTGACTCATAGCTCATTCATACATGAACATTAGCAATTTCCAAGAAGATTCACCTTCCTCGTCAATTTTCCATCATGTTCATACTATATACCCAAAGCCATGTGTTTACATATATCACTATACATGTATGTGCCATAGCATACTATACTTGCAATACGCATACCACATGCCGTATCAAGCTGAATAGAGCCGTGATTTCGCACCGGAAAAAGTTGAAACCGCGGGGCTTCGTTTCCTATGGGAATTTCACACTGGCTGAACCGGCAAACCTTGAGGTAAATTTGGTTTTTTGTCAATGCGGTCGGAGTTAATTCGGCCTAATTGCAGGTCGAATTGATTCACCTTTTAGGCCGAAATGACCCACTTTCAGAGAGAGACAAATAATCGATTAGAGTATATTTTAAATATATTTTAGTTAAATAAAACATAAATAACAGAAATTCGGAATTTTTTAAATAACTCATTATTGTGAAAACAAAGAGGTACAAATAATTCATGCTTTGATTTCTAGTTTCTGAACATCTGCTTTCTCAATCACAGAGTGGATCAGTGTCTGTTTTTTCGGATGGTCGCAAAGTTTTACCACAGGTAAAGTTGTTTTTAGAGTGATAATGTTGCATTCACCCCGAAGAATGTCCTGAAGAGCTGTTTTCATTGTAATCATTGTGAATGGCTGGTGTCGGGTCGTATCGCCCCAATAGACCTTCGCCCCTGGTCGTTTCGCCCACAAGATTAAGGCGAAACGACCTGGGTAAGAGGTGATTTTTTTTTTATTATTGGTGGGTGGATGACTCCCAGCTTTCAAAAACACATATTGGTGGATTTTTCCTTTTTGTAACCATTAAGGATAATATGCTGGGGCTGCTCCCAAACCAGCGACTGCTTGGGTTTCTTTTTCTTTTTTCTAAAATAACCACAAAACTGCGGTTTCAGTATTGCCATAAATATGCCCACTTCTCTAGGCAAACACGAAGCAGAACTCTTGTAGTTATGCAAAATTCCTAGCCATATTCCAGTTCGAGGTTCTCGGGGATCTCAACCCACTATCCTACTGGCAGTCGCGCACTCACACTTAATAAGATTATTGGCTCTCGCTCACGACTCTCGTGGATTTATAAGCAAATATAGCTATACAGCAAATAACGTTAGTAGGGTCGCAATGTATTTCAATCCCATATCGTCACTGTGCGCCTTCGGCGCGTAGAAACTTTTCATTCACACATTAGTAATAGTAAATTCACATCACATTCGCAAACATGTCAGAGTTATGCATAGACTGCAATATGGAGGTGAGACGCAGACAGCATGCTATCACTTGTGATGTATGTGGGAACTGGCGAGTATGGAGTAATTAAAGGTATTGACATTTTTATATTATTCATTTTTGTAAAAAAATTACATCCATTTTTTATTTAGTTACAGGGTTGTTATTTTATATTGTTATATTTATGCATCTATAAAAATGTAAACATTTGAAGGAGAAAAATAAAATTTAATAAATGGTAACAATGCTAGTCCTGTTTTTGATTAATCCCATCAAAACCAGTCGTTGTCCCCATATAATTTTCGGGGGTGAAACGACCCACCTCTGAATGTGGGGGCGACACGACAGGGGCGAAACTACCTGGGGCGAAACGATCCGGGGCGAACGGGATTTGAGGAGAAATGACCCGGGACCGAATGGCTCTTTGACGACAACAACAATGCAAATACTTTTACCTTGAGAATGTTCCGAAAGGCTGTTTTGATGAAGATGATTGACTAAATGTGTATAAACCATGTAAAAAATCAGATTATTTTCACTTGTTAACAATGCATGTGTGTACTAAATGTAATACAGAAGCTCGACCACGTCACTGACAACGTATATGGACAATTTGTTATGACTAGAGGGATTATCTGTTGTTAAAATTTCCATTCCTAAGTACTATTAATTGTAGTCCTCAGAAGATAATAAATCCCAGGTATTCGATTGGTAATGAAAATTAGTCATGCAGGCCTAGTGGGAATATCTATTGTTATAACAACGCATTTCCTTATTAGACATGTCACATTTTCATACGTAGGCCTAAGTTCTATTAATTGTAGCCTTCCAAAAACGCCAAAAGAAGTCCCAGAAATCATGATTATTTTCCACATAAGTTTACTTTATGTGCATATTTTCATTTCATTTGCATCATTATTGTTTTTCATTTTAATTTAATGTTTTTTTTTTTTCGTTTCAAGTGTAATTTACTGGAATGACAAAAATCGTGAAATAAAACGTAATAAAGCTTGGAAATTTGTTAACTTTATCTCGCACATCAAACCCAGTTTCCCAGTCGTTGTTAGGCCGAATCGACCCAAGACCGAATCGTCCCAAGGCCGAATTGATTCAGGTCGATGCGACGGGAACTGGACAACTCAACCTCGGGACAACTCGACCTCGGGACAACCATAGAAATCGGATATCCAATTTCTATGGGGACACCTGGGTCAAGTCGGCCCGGGACAAATCGGCCTGGCTTCAGATTTATATCCAAATTGATTTTGAAAATTGGGAGGCATTAGTTATTAACAAGAAACGAACAATGAAAGTGCTAAGCCCAACTTTATTAACTTCCAAACCAATCCTTGCATTAAAATTCCATATGCTTACACGAGAATAAAGTTATTAAATATTTTATAAGAATTAATTATATTAAAAAATGCATCAAGACTTTTGGTATTTTAAGTTTGAGTTGTCCCGAGGTCGAGTTGTCACGGAACCGATGTGACTCAAACTCAACTCGACTCAGGGCTGAATTAACCCGTTCCCTCGGCAAAGCTCCGGGTAATGAGGCAAGATCTGCCCCTCATATACCACTAGAGTCTTTTAGAAGCCGTGATTAGCATATCACTCAGTTACACACATACATAAAATTCATACAATTTTCTTAATTTCCCCTTTTCCAACGTATTGAAGTACGTGATCAAACTGACAGCATAATGGATTGTGTATTATGTTCAGATCAGATTCCTCGCCTGGGCCGACTTCTCCTTAGCTGATTTTGCTGTGGAGTTTCATCCATACTCACATAGGACATCTTACCGTCCTTTGATCGCCGTTCAATAAATAATGCACTACAACAATTAGGACCCGAGTACAATAACAAAATCATCATTGTTGAGAGAAACAATGCCATTTCAAGTTACCGAGTGTCATATTGAATCATATAGAAATTTTGCAGTGTTTTCTTGAAATGCGGGATCAAGATTTTAACAGATACAACATCCTGTAATGATATATATTAATACGCACCCTTTTCTACAACGTGCTCGAAGATGGTGTGTGGATTTAACAGCGAAATCTATTTATGAACAAAAAATAATCATGTTTAAACATTGTATTTCAATACAAAATATTCATTGTGTTGGGGGGATACGTACTATTATAATAAAAGTGGACATCTCTGTCCACCATCACGTCCATAGATATTTACCCAAGTTATTGTTACAAAAGTTACCAAATTTCGCGGTGACGGGTCGTTTCGTTCCTTTTCCCTTTCGTCCCCCGGGTCGTTTCGTACCTTTACCTTTTCGTACTGGGTCGTTTCGTACCCCTTTAGGTACGAAACGACTCACCTAAATAAAAAGCAACGAATCGACTCACATAAAAAGGGGGACGAAACGACTCAGTTTTTGAGGGAAGAAGCGAGCGGACCTAAATGACAACTAAAAAGGAATAGGGGGCGCGGTGGCGTCGAGGTAACCGGTTCTCGTCAGATCATCGAAGTTAAGCAACGTCGAGCGCGGTTAGTAGCTGGATGGGTGACCATTTCAGTGACAGATTCGCGCTCCCGAGTTGTGTCCTTGGGCAAGGCACTTAACTCCAATTGCCCACATGGGGGCACGATGACGCTGTGTACTAAGGCGTACTGCACGTCGATGGTGCGCATGTAATCATCATGGGTGTTTAAAGTCTTCTGGGGACGATGCATATGGACTATCCTAAGCTTGGTAACTGGCTTTTGAAATCGTTTGATGTTTATTTAACTTGTGGAGAATTGTGGCGCTACGCTCAATTCTTCACAAGTTAAATACACACGCAGAACTTAGAAACAATTTTAAAAGTAAAACCTCCAATGATGACATAAATGAAGTAATTTTGGGCTGTATAAGAAGAAACAAATGAACGATGTGAATACATGTTTTTATTTCAACCGAGTTTCACCATTTTTTTCAATTTTCACAAAAAGAAATAAACAACGAAATAGCACTTGCGAAATTTTACAACAACAGTGTTTCTCAAATACTGTCCAGCTGAAATAAGCTGAAGGATACACTACCAGCTGAAGTTAGTTGTAGGAAAATAAATAAGTTCATTTTGTTTAACAGTGTCGATTTTCGTTTTCTTGATAATCTTTCTTGATGAGCTTTTCGATGTTGAGCATCCCAAGAAATGACGCCGAGTGTTGGAATCATCAACAACGGAAAACTGCAGTGGGAGATACAAAGGGGGGGGGGGGGGGGCACTTGGGCGATAAAGGAGAAAGATAGCACCGTGAAACTATTGTATGTTTTCAGTGTGCTTCCTGTGATAGAAATTGCATTTGTATCGAAAATTAAGGAATCCGGAACATCATGTTTTTTTTACAATAATAATAGTTATAACACCTAGCATGCAATAAGCAGGGTTATATGTTTAAAAACTTGTCATCGTACTAATTACGACACCCCCGAAGAATCATATGTTACTAAACCGTAGGGGTTGTTTACATAAAACCCTCACGGAAAATTTCTTTTCTCATTACATCGGTCCCCCCCCCCACCCCCACCCACCCTAGAAAATATCCTGGATCCGCCACTGGAAAACTGTGAAGAAAATTTCATTCCGAGTATCCTACAATGAAATTGCCGTTTTAGGCATAATGTTCTTTAAAAAATCTATACGCTGTATTGATTTTTTTAAAGTTAAAAACTATGCCTAAAATTTTGGAATAAAAATTTAGAAAAATAGAGGTGAAAATTACCTGAGTTGTTTCGTTCCTTTTTAGGTACGAAACGACTCAGTACGAAACGACCCAGTACGAAAGGGAAAAGGTACGAAACGACCCGTAACCAATTTCGCTGTATACTAGACTCTATAGGGGACACACTAAAAAGTGTAGTCCGTGTCCGTGTCGGAGAAAAAGTGTAGTCGGGAATTAAATTATCATTTTCTCCTTTATTTGTCGGTTGTTTTCTATGAAATTTGGAAAGTATACTCAGGGGACGATTCGAAATATATATGCCAAACGAGAAGTTTGTACAATGTTATTTTACGATGTTCGAAGACATTTTCTCTTTCAAACACACTAAAAAGTGTAGCTGACTCGGCGCCGTGTTATCTAATTAATTGGTTTACGCTGTGTTGACACAGCGAGGCGGGCTGATAATCCTGGTTCTTTTTATGATTATGAGGAGATTAATGGGGTGTACATGAAAGAAATAACGATTAAATTAATTTTCAGTATTTTATTGGATAAATACAGGACATAAAGGATATATCATAGCAGAAAGATATCCCTTATAAAAAAAAGTAACATGGTAAACCATGGTAAATCCTAAAACTGGTAATACCACATGGTATTACCAGGGTATTTTGGGTTTTACCACGGTTTACCATGGTACTTTTTTTTTTATAAGGGATAGAGATACAGCACAAACATAAACAAATAACAAACAGATTTTTGTGTAACAAGCAAAAGTAAATTTAGTTGGTATGTCATTCCGAGTGTTTTGTGGTTGGATTCCCTGCGACAGTGGATAAAGGTGTCGATTGTGTTTTAAAACCAGGCGAAATAAGAACAAGATTTTTTTTCACCTAATTATTTATAATTCCAAAATTTGACATCATTTCTTGGGAAGGTCTCAAGCACGGAGACCTACCTTACAAATCATGTCAAGTGTCGCGATTACCAACAAGCACGTGGAGTACAGTGGTAACGTTCGCTTGCATGATTGCTGCTTAGTTTTGGCATTACCGTGCGGTCTCTCAAGATGAAGTGTTTCATTGCCTATATAGTGAACTAGGGCAAGTTCTGTTGATGTTGAATAATATACCATTCTTCGAAGTAGGTCGTCCCCTTTTTTGTCGCCAAAGTAAGTTTTCATCTGTGAAAAGAGATGAAAAATGAATTTCGTAAATTTATACAGATGATTTTAGGGGTTATATGGGGGATATACTCCAGTGTAGGCAGAGGAGTACGGGCCAAGGGGGCTGGGCGGGCTGAACTCCCCTGGAGTCGGGTGAGGCATATATTTTGGGCATTCCATGAGAAAATGTTCCAGGGTCTCCACTACTCCACAATTTTACAAATTCCAACACCTGACATAATATCTTTGGAAGCTTTCCACGAGGGCTTCCAAAGAAATATTGTCAAGTGTTGGAATTATCAACAATTGGAAAATATAAGAGAATTCAGTTTTCCAACGTCTGTCCTACAACTCCAGCTGATATTGTAAAATTCTTAATTTAGTTTATTGTTTCTGTCTCGCCCACTTCATTCTTCACTCAATGTGCAGCATCCTATACTTTATTTCAATGTTTGTTTCTCCGCCCCCATTTTGGTGAAAAGTATTTTAATTATTGATTTAACAAAAAAAAAACCTTTAAGGGGTAATTAATTCTTTTTGCCGGGGGTGGGGGGGGGGGGGGGTGGTATTTGAAATTCTAGAAGGATAACCAGATATCACATATATCTCCCCCGTATCCTATCTCCATGAAGGCTTGATGGATGACTCCCGGTTATTCAAAACTATACTGGCGGAGCTTTCTCCACTCCTTTTTGTAACCGCTATGGTCAATATACCGGGGCCGCTACCAAACCGGCGTTGCTGTTTGGTTTTGTTTTCTTCTCTGTCAGTCCCAGTTTCATTCATTCATTCATCTCAACCGATTTGTGAAACAGAGTGAGACTGAGAGGGCGCATGAGAGAGAGAGAGAGAGAGGACGTGAACGTGTAACGACCCACCACGGACATTTAACATAATCTTATATCTTATATGAAATAATCTTATTATATCCTCACTCTTGTACTTTACTTCATGTAAATGGAAAAAAAGTAATGAAAGAAAATCTATCAATCCAATCAACACCCCACTAATCTCCTCATAATCATGTATCAACACAGCGTAAACCAATTAATTAGCTAACACGGCGCCGAGTCAGCTACACTTTTTAGTGTGTTTGAAAGAGAAAATGTCTTCTATCATCGTAAAATAACATCGTACAAACTTCTCTTTTGGCATATATATTTGGTATCGTCCACTGAGTATACTTTCCAAATTTCATAGAAAACAACCAACAAATACAGGAGAAAATGATAATTTAATTCCCGACTACACTTTTTCTCCGACATGGACACGGACTACACTTTTTAGTGTGTCCCCTCTATAGTTTAATTAAGGTCTTTTGCAAGTTTTGGAATCTGTGAATTTCCCCAAATGGTCCAAAACAAAAGAGTTCTAAAACAAGTAAATTAAACGATTTTCGTACAAACGGTGACAAGCAATGATACTGCTTTGATCAAAAGAATATTTTATTTGCTGAAGTTTTAAACAAAAGTACAGTCAACTTTGCACTGCAGTATCGAGTCGTCGGCAGTATCGATTCAAAATTTGCTGACAGTCATGTTACGTTTAAACAAACGGAATATTTTTAGCTCAACTTCACAAAGTCAAGGTGAGCTATTGCCATCACTTCTCGTCCGACGGCGTACGTACGTACGTTAGTACGTACGTCCACAATTTCCTTTGGCACACCTCACAGGTCGCATTTATGATCAGATTACTTTGAAACTTCTTATGCTTGTTTGGGGTGACCTCTAGATGGGAGCTATCGATTTTCTTCAATTTCCGTCAAAAAATGTTGCCGCTGCCAACGTTCTTGGAACTTAGTTTAGTCAAACCACAATATTTCCCTTTGGCACACCCTGGGGCGCGGTGGCTCAGTAGGTAGAGGTGCAGGCTGCAAGCCGCGAGGTCCTCGGTTCGAATCCCACCTGCGGCAACCGCGTTGTGTCCTTGGGCAAGACACTTCACCCCGATTGCCTACATGGGGGCACGATGACGCTGTGTACTGAGGCGTACTGCACGTCGATGGTGCGCATGTCTTCAACCAATCTAACCCTGCCTGTGCTGCGGTTCAGAGTTCAGAGTTACGATGTTGGAGAGCTGACAGCTGCTTGTCGTTGCTCGGTGGTTCTCTCCGGGTACTCCGGCTTCCTCCACCCGTAAAACTGTCACGGTCACGATTAGCCATTGTGCATAAGTATGTGACTTTAAACACCAATAAATAAATAATTTGGCACACCCTACAGGGCACATTTATGATTTGATTGCTTTGAAACCTGATACGCTTATTTAGGGTGACCTCTAGATGGGAGCTATCGATTTTCTTCAATTTCCGGCAAAAAATGTTGCCACGGCCAACGTTCGTAGAACTTAGTTTAGTCAGACCTCAATATTTCCCTTTGGCACACCCTACAGGGTACATTTACGATCAGATTGCTTTGAAACCTGGTATGCTTGTTTGGGGAGACCTCTAGATGGGAGCTATCGATTTTCTTCAATTTCTGTCAAAAAATGTTGCCGCGGCCAACGTTCTTAGAACTTAGTTTAGTCTGTAGACTCAATATTTCCCTTTGGCACACCCTACAGGGTACATTTATGATCGGATTGCTTTGAAATCTGGTACGCTTGTTTGGGGTGACCTCTAGATGGGAGCTATCGATTTTCTTCAATTTCTGTCAAAAAATGTTGTCGCGGCCAACGTTCTTAGAACTTAGTTTAGTCAAACCACAATATTTCCCTTTGGCACACCCTACAGGGCACATTTATGATTTGATTGCTTTGAAACATGGTATGCTTATTTAGGGTGACCTCTAGATGGGAGCTATCAATTTTCTTCAATTTTCGGCAAAAAATGTTGCTGCGGCCAACGTTCTTAGAACTTGGTTTAGTCAGAAGACTCGATATTTCCCTTTGGCACACCCTACAGGGCACATTTATGATCGGATTGCTTTGAAACCTTTCATGCTTGTTTGGGGTGACCTCTAGATGGGAGCTATCGATTTTCTTCCATTTCCGTCAAAAAATGTTGCCATGGCCAACGTTCTTAGAATTTAGTCTAGTCAGACCACAATATTTCGCTTTTGTACACCCTACAGGGCACATTTATGATCGGGTTGCTTTGAAACCTGGCATGCTTGTTTGGGGAGGCCTCTAGATGGGAGCTATCGATTTTCTACGGTTTCTGTCCAAAAATGTTGCCACTGGCAAAAAAAACTGACATTGGTCCCAATGATCTTCAATTTTGCCATTTCATTTATAACTTACCAAGTTCAAGTTTGTCAAGTTGAGCTACAGTGTCATTGACACTTTCATTTTTTCTTTCTGGTTACTACTGACAGAAAATATATAATTCGCAGATATCATGAAAAAGAAATATGCTTTCGCAATATATGAAGTCTGTGTGGCGATGTTTTTGTTATTACCGGAACCGACCGCGTCAAAAATGAAACTTGCTCACCCACTTGCTTTTTTAATTTTACTTCAAGAAAACGAAACAGCCCAGATAACGCCGAAGCTGAGTTGTTTAAATTGTTACCCCACTATTATTCTCTAACTAATAAAAACTTTGAGAGTAAATTTCTTACCATTCTAATGCAAATAGTAAAGTTGATGGAGGTCATGTACTCAGCATTATCGAACCAGTACAGGCTGCAGTGCCTCACGTGATATTATTACCTGTGAAAGAGATATTTTTAGAAACTCAGTGTAAATATTGGCCTGTCAATATTCAGCACGTGTTAGAATGCTAAGAAGGTGTTGTTTTATCTCGCAATTGCATGTCCTATACAATAAGTTACTAATTTTACTATAATTTATCCATTTTACTGAACAAATCAATCGTTTTATTGCAATTTTCACACGTGTGTTATTGATGTTCGCACTGGTTTCCAAATTGCACGCGGGGGCCTATATGCACGTGTATACCGGGCTCCACATTTTTCAAGGGTGACTCCGACGGGCTGTGCGAGGGTGGCGGAGAGGGGTTGGAATATGATTTTGTTTGTTTCCGGTATCCACAACTACATGAACATCAAGTTAAAATTCCAATGTTTGCCTCTGATGAATTGTTGAAATTTCG
Source organism: Pictodentalium vernedei (assembly GCA_031216915.1). Taxonomy (NCBI): domain Eukaryota; kingdom Metazoa; phylum Mollusca; class Scaphopoda; order Dentaliida; family Dentaliidae; genus Pictodentalium; species Pictodentalium vernedei. The sequence goes on from CM062294.1 coordinate 218,478,270, forward strand.
TCGGGATGAGTGTGCTCGTTTTGTGTTGTTTTTTCTGCTTTTTGTGGGGGTGGGGGGGGGGGGGGGGTGTCGTTGCGGCCTAATTCACTTTCGGCCTTGTATGATTTCGGCGATGAGAGTGGGATCGACCAAGGTGTTTCGACTAAAGCATTCTGGTCTGTATTTGCGTTAGGTGGGAGGTGGTGGGATGGGGTGGGGTAGGTGGGATGGGGTATGAAGTGTGTTTTAACTAGACATGGGCAAAGGCCCAAATTGAACATTTCTGACCAAAACATGTCTGGGGAGATGAGGAAGAAATGGGAGTTTCGTTGAAAAACATGGCCGTCAGTGACCATCTTGGATTTGGCAGATAAATTGTCAACAAGTCCATTAGTTCAGCCTACTGGCCACACCCCTCACCGATCTTTTTCAGAAACATGAGTAAATGAATTGGCATTGCCATTACTGGATCTTTCTATTTAGTTCAGTCCCTTCTTGAACAATTTGAGCTGCAGTGCCATTGACACTTTCGTTTTTTTTCCCCATGTGTCGATAATTCCACCACTCGACATCATTTCCTGGGAAGCCCTTCGCAAGAAATATGTCAAGTCTTCGAATTATCATCGAAGGTAAATTTTATTTATTTATTGGTGCTTAGTGTCAAATCAACATCTAAGACCGTATCGTGACAATACAACGGATACAACAAGTAAAAAATACAAGACTAACCAATCGTTTATATCCATTGCCAACATTAGAGGACTTCCTCAACAGGCATTGATTACCGGATCCTATTTTACCAGTAAAGCAGGACATGTTTATGACATGGAACAGGTACTACTCCACATCCCGTCGTTCCTACGGGGATAACAAAGCTAAACTGTGAGGTAAAGTTTCTAGTGGTTACCCTGCAACTTATTTCACCTGGTACAGCATCCACCAACTCAACAACTGAACTCATCACCTGAACTCATCAACTCAACAATTCAAATCATCATCATCATAAGCATCACCACACCATCAACTCATCATCATCAACTCATTACCATCATCATCATCATCATCATAATCTCTCTGTGAGAATCAGTTTGCTTTGAATGCTTTCTATTTAATACATATCTCATTTCTTGAAGTATGTTGTTTGTTTTATTATTCCCAACATTACAAATCATATTTTGGGGGCATTCAAAGAATTATCACCTACTGGAGGTTACTTTCCAACAAAATATACATCTCCTCACCAAACATTCGCTCTCAGTGACTGTGCATTGATATTTTGAACATGACTTCAGAGAGAGGCCCTTGGACACTCCGCCAATGGCAGGGACACACCCTATCATCTCTCTCTGATCCCAATACCACCAATAGAGGGACCTGGTCCTCTCAGACCTAAGATGGTTAGAGGTATTACAAAAGCTAGTGACAGACAACCTTCTGCCACTCGGCCTCGCCCTTCCAGATATGCCTGCTGCACATCAACCTCCGACTCCCCCCCCCCCCCCTTCAGAAATTTCCACTACGGCCTTTCACATGCTTTACTGCCTTTTAATCAGTCTGTATGCCTGGTATATAAATAGCGTCACTCACCCTAAGGCCATTTATTTATTTATTGGTAGTTAAGGTCACATGCGAATGCGCAATGGCTAATCATGACAGTTGTACGGGTGGAGGAAGCAGAAGAGAACCCCCCGAGGATCGACGAGCAGTCAGCTCCTCAACATTCCAATTCTGTTCAAGCTCCACTAAAGCAGGGTTACAGCAGTTGAAGACGTGATCCACTGGGGTGCAGTACACCTTAGTACATGGTGTCGTCGTGCCCCCATGTAGGTAACCGGGATAAGGTGCCATGCCCAAGGACACAATGCGGGTCGGCCCACAAAATGACCCTTATGCGCTGAGGCGGAACGGCTAAAAATTTGATTCGGGAAAATTCAGCAGCCGACCGGCCCATATGGCAACAGTGCCGGATCCTCTACCAATTTACCGGTCCACCCATGTATACCCCCCCCCCCCCCCCACGCAGAGTAGCGATAAAAAGTTGTGATTTTAGTCAAAAAATCTCGATGTGTGTCAGTCGTTTATTTGTTATTTGGGCCACCGGCCCATCGGGGAAACCTGGTCGCCCGAAAGGCCAGTTCGCCTCTGCTTATTGGTAAAGTCGACATTGAACACCAACGGCGCAGTCTACCGTGAAAGGAAAAAAACACGAGCATGATAATCATGAATTGATGGCATATGCTTTGTGAATTTCCTGTCAGCTTTGAGCGAAGTTAAGTTTTTTAACCCGATTGCAAATGGCGGGCACCCGTTTACTCTCGGTTCAGGTCTAACTTGACAGATCGCTGGGAATGTATAATAATCACTCTTGAGATAAATTCTAATTTGTATCTGTTCTTACAGAAATGTGTCTCAGAGAGTTCGACAACCACAAATTACCCAATTTAGTGATACAACACACATTTGAACTGGCGCAAAATGTGTGATTCTTTACTACCTGCGATGACTCTTTACTGTCGCTGTTATGCGACTGATAAAATGATTTCGTACACGGACACGTAAGCGTTATTTTTCCTCGTGCAGTCGCGGTAAGCAGTACCTACAGTACTGTGATCACAAAAGCGGACACCAAATCGCGGCGCGTTCTCGACGGCGGTCGCGATCGAGGTGACAGACAAGAAAAAAAACCTTATCGACAGAAGCGCGGCTTAAAGCGAAACACAATCTCCATTCCGCCGATTGGATTTTCGCGGAGATTTTTAGCGAACGTCAACAGCGCCGCGATTTTGTCGGAGGGAACAGTCCGAACTGCATGTGCACAAATGTAACCGGTTTGCAATGTTAATGTACACGTAGACCTAACCAATGTATCGAGTTGTTATATATTCTTAAAAATGGTCAAATTCAACACTTCCCAGATGTCGCGATTGCCCACACCCCCAACATTAATCATAACATAAATTCATAATCGTATTCATCTGAATTTGAAAATCGTGATAAACATGGACTTGAGGCAGACACCCCCGCTCCACCCACTATGTCTTTCACCACTCCCTCTCTTTTTGTTGTCCCCCCGATCTGACATTGTGTAGGCAGCACCCTCCAATCTCAACTTAATTTGTACTTTCCGTTTCAGTTTCACGCATATCACCACAATCTGTCGTTTGGGGTGAATACAATATCGTCGTGACCAACTATTCTCTCCGCTAGAAATTCAAGAGTTTGTTGTGTGTGTGTGTGGGGGGGGGGGGGGGATTAGGCCAGCTCGATATATGCCACATGCATATCCGATGGTCATAGCCCTGAGGTGGGCGTGGCCTTCCCGCTGGTGGAGCTTCGATGGAATTGTAGATCAGTCCTACTTCACTGTTTTTGAAAGTGCGAAGTCTCTGACGGAAATTTTATTTATTTAACTGCAGGGGATATACATGTAAATATACCAGGTGCACAGTCAGGGGATGGGACGGGGGGGGCGGGGGGTCTTGCATAGAGTCAATGTTTTTTTTGGTGGGGGAACAACAACACTGAAGTTTACTGGTTAAATACCCCCCCCCCCCCCCCCCCACCTCCGCCGGTCTTCTACACATGATATTGTAGACTCTAGGCTACGTGCCTGAAAAAGACTTCGGATTTGGACCATGTCCGTGGCGTTAACCACCAACATTAGCATTGTTGATGCAGTGCTCGACTATGTTCATTATTCATAATTGCCATAATTTGCCTACAGTACACACTGAATGGCTGGGATTAGAAGAGGGATAAGTACTGGATGATTGGGGGGGGGGGGGTGGCTCAGTAGGTAGAGGCGCAGGCTGCATGTCGAGAGGTCCTCGGTTCAAATCCCACCTGCGGCAACCGCGTTGTGTCCTTGGGCAAGACACTTCACCCCCATTGCCCACGTGGGGGCACGGTGGCGTTGCGTACTGAGGCGTACTGCACGTCGATGGTGCATCTGTCTTCAACCAATGCTAACCCTGCTTGTGTGGAGCTGACAGTTGCTCGCCGTTACTCGGTGGTTCTCTCTGGGTACTCCGGCTTCCTCCACCCGTAAAACTGTCATGGTCATGATTAGCCATTGTGCAGAAATATGTGACCTTAAACACCAATAAATAAATTGGTTGATTACGACAAAAACACTCATGTAGTGGAGTTTCCACTCACACAAGTGTGTTCAGGTTCTGTGAAAAAAAAAAACTTACAGCACACTGGAGACATACTTCAACAAATTCGTTTCAAAGCCTCTAGACCAAAATACTAAGTTATGTTACTTTAATTTAACCCGTCGGGGCGAACTGTAAGGAGCGAAAAACATTCAAACGATAAAATGTCGGACTCCTCAAACACGTGTTGTTTGAAAGTTGAGAAAAAATAATGCCCTCGTATTTAAAAAATACACTTTCTGGCGTGTTCTTTCATATGATATTCATGAATAAATAGTCAAAATGTACGATCACTGTTTTTCTTTCATTTGAATGCGCTTTTCTTTAACCATTTAACTTGGAAATGCATGTCCGATCAGAATATCGATTCACCCCAAAACAGCCGACTTTGTGGTGAGAGGAAGTCCAACCGTAAAATTGGCTTTTGACTGATTTCTGATGTTGGGTGAAGAACTTCCGTTTGAAGTAATTTGGATATGGCCGCCTTTTTCCTTTTTATTTGTTTATTTGTTTATAATAATTTTACCAATTGAGAGTAATGTTTCTATCGACACCCAGACGGGGGGGGGGGGGGGGGGGGGGGGGGGGCAATTTTTGAAAATGGAAGTAGTTTTAATCATTTAATTATTTGTTAACCTTTGGCTGCATCCAATGGTAGGTTAAACAGATAGTTCTGTAAAAAGCTCAGCCAAGTCTAACTGAAAAAAATCCTTTTTTTTTGGCATCAACTTAATTATAGCTCAGGTCGTGAGCTCTCATTTGACCGAGCGCATTCCAGTCAGGAGGCTAGAGACATGTTTTTTTTCAGGAAATCATTTTTTAAAAAAATAATTGAATCTGCCTAGGGATCGGGCCATCACTTTCTGAATTCAAAAAAAAAGTAAGCCTATATGATTTCATTTTCATTTTAATCGAAACTCGGGGCAAAGTTGGCCTGTTTGGCTACACCAAACTATATTGGAGGACGTTTTGTTGGGGGAGGACTTATCCTGCTGAATCCTTCATGACATTCATTGATGGACCTCGAAATACTCTGTCTCTCTTAGCTACCAGGGATTTCGCAAGGTCCACATTGACTGTATTTCCATAAAATAAAAGACGGGTGGAGTTACGACTGCAGGCTTAATACTTTTCGTTCTCAGTTTGATGCGATGAGGATTTACCCGCACAGACCAGGTCAATTCTTATGATAGTGTTCACTTGTTCACATCTATTTACATCTCCGCACACTTTTCTTTCAAAATTTTTACTTTTGTCGATTTGAAAAGGGAGCGAGTCGGAAAATAACTTCAGGTTTGTAACTCGACTGGATTTTGTTGTTTTTTTTTTAATTGCGACATACGAATACATCGAACGAATCTTAGAATGTACTACGATCCGTTCACGCCGAACTTTGAAGTTTTCACCATCAAGGAATAAATGTAACAAATCATCTCACAATGTATTGGTGTTTCCGTTGCGATTTTCTCTCGATTCTACCTAAATTTTGTCTCGATTCTTTCTCCATTCTGCCGCGTTTTATCGACAAAACCGCGATTCTCAATCGCGACGGAACCGAAGCCGGATCGAGAGCCGATCGACTAAAAGACCACTTTTGTGATCACAGTACTGTAGTTCTACATGATACATTGCCAAGACAAACACATCGATGTTTAGTCTAACGACGGAGATGGCAGAAAAATTAAAAAAAAGTGACTCGATACTGCCGAGTAGACTGTAATTTGATTGTTGAGAATCCACTTTTAAAATGTAGATCGCACTAATAACAGAACGGAAAATTCACTCAGAGCACTCTTAAATTATTGAAACCAAAATTAATCCCAAACATATCTATAGCGCTTTACCGAGAAATAAACTCTGGGGTGATTTTAAAATTAATTAAAACAGGTTTTTAATGTCAATTCCCAAATATTTTCCCAGTAATGACACCACACCTTAAGAGACAAATGGCACATGCAAGATGTACATAACCCCTTGGCTGATGTATTTGGTACAGATATGCATGAATGTTTGTTGACACTGGCTGCTAAATCCAAACCTCTTACACTGACAGAGTTGTACAATGTTGAACCTTATTACAGTGTGTGCGACAGTAACGGGTCACAGGCAGTAACTGGTCAGGCGATGTTGAGCCTTAAAAAAAATCGAATTTGAAGAGCATTTCAAACTGAAATTTTATTCCAGTTTTGTGAAGTAATTTGCTGCCCGTCGTCTTTGAAAGTTTCGCAAGTTTGTTGTTGTTTTTTGTTGACGAAAGTGATTTTTTTAAAAAGACTGAATGTGCGGCGGAAGAAAATTTGGACACGCGAAACCGCAAAAAAAAGTTTTCGTCTCAGTTACGGGAAGAGAAATATAAAGAGTGTGAATGTAAGTATTATTATTTGAACAGGTTTGTCAGTGCTTCAAATTCAAGATAAAATAATTGAGATAAATATCTGGCATCATGATATATTTATTCCGTTTCAACAGCGAGTCGAGTTGTCAATACCGGGTCACTGTCAGACATGCGCAGTGAAACCCATTGAAACTATTTTGAACTATTTTTAGAAAATTAACGCAAAACTACTGCATTTGATCTCCTTCGTTTTCACTTCTTTCCACTGTAAAAGTTACACGACTGGTGTGGTGAAATTTATTCAGAGAAGACACAAAAGACTTTTGTGTCCAGTAAATACATATAAAGTAGGAAAATAGATCGCCAGTGGGTGCCAAAGAGGGCGATTCTTTATATACACAAGCGACCCGTTACTGACCAAATTGCGACAGGCAAATGATCTAATTTTATAAGATAAACAGAAGCTTTATCTGAAGATTTCCACTGCAACAGTGAGTGTCAGATACCTGTCTGTCAATAACGAAAAACAAAATTTGGATTACTCATTTTATTTGAGAGAAATAAACGAGAAATATGAAAGGTGACCCGTTACTGTCGCACATACTGTATGAAAGGGCAATACATGATACAGCTGACTGATCAAGGATAAATACATTAATTATTTTGTCCCAATCATTGTTCAGTTGATGGTAAACAGAACTAATGAAAAGTGTCAAGCTCCAGTGAATCCTAAGCATGCATTCTTAAGGTTACACATCTTAATATTGATACTAAAAAAATCTTTCAGAGTGGAGATTAAAAATGTATTTTAAATAATTCAAAAAGCACCTCAAAGTTCATTTGTCGGTAAAGTGCTGTAGATACATGGTTCAGATTAATTTTGGTTTCAGTAATTTAAGCAGTCCTTCTCATGAAGCGGGTGCTATCGCTCTCGCGCCCGGGAATGCCCGGGTTTTTTATTTTCCGAGTGCAAATTGATGCGCCCGTCTACCATACTATGGGAAGACAGCTTACACATGTCAATCGAGGTGGTTCGGGCCTGTGACAGGATTATTCAGTCAGTTGAAGCCAGTGAGATGGGCGCATAATATACAATGGAATATTTAGTGAGGTCCATGTAAATGCAGTTCAAAAACACAAGTGAAAAATCAAAGCACTGTCTGAACTCTGAAGTTTTCATTTGAGTCATTTTGGGGATCTAGAAACTTTTGCTTGATGAAAATTCCCAGGAATATAGCACACGGTGTTTATTCCAGCCAATCGGGTCATCTAAAAATGTGGGTTTACCGGGAATTCCTCATTGACGTAATCAACTTTGTGACAGTCACTGTCACGTGATGCTAACACTTCAAAGTGTGTACATTCTTTCAGAAATTTAGTGTCAATAAATTCCACATCGCCATTAAATTTATCGTATTTAAAAATTAAAATGGCAAAAATTAACTTGGATTATCAACAATTTTCTCACAATAGCTTGATCCAGAGCAGAGTTTAGGTATGACAACGTCCACTTCATGAAATAATATGCAAGGGTAAAGTCAAAATTACTGCCTATTTTCGTGATATAAACAATGAATACGAAGGATAATAGGTACCGAGAAACGTTATGTGTCACTCGCAGACCAATATCATTCAGCGGCATGATGTATACGGCTAAAAAAATAGTCGACTATGAAAAATAATAGTCGACTATAGCACCTTACACCGGCTATTCGATTAATTGAATAGCCGAGACAGTCAAGTGTTTACAGACACTGGTTCTGAAACTGACATTGTTGACGTAAACTAAAAAGTAACTACTTTTTTTTCCACGTGCGCGATTGATCGTTCGCTGCAAATTGTAATTTGCGTGAGCAATGGCATGTGAGAGTGATCGCGTGCCATTAAAATGAAGGTCTGCATGGGTTGCTGTTTTGGAAAATTCCGGGGATAAAAAATAATCGGGTTTGAGGTGGGTGAATAGAGGGGGAAGGGGGGGGGGGGGGACACTGATGTGCTTTCTAGTACTGATATTTTTCACCATTGGGCTCTCATTTTGAGGCAGAGATGTTTTCGTTTCAGGGAGAGGGGTTGTGGAGGGGAACAACAACAGTATACATGTATCTATAACAAGCATATATAATTTATGATCCAAGAAAAGTATCGCATACAGTATAATTATTAATAAATGATAGCATCTAAGAAATACAAAGAAAAAAGGTCAAAACTAGCACATCAGTAGACCAGTTTCTTATGTAATGTTTTTGGACCACAATACCTCCTCACATAGCAAAATTAGAACAATAATGCGTATCTGAATCCAGTGCCCCCCCCCCCCCCCCCCCCTCCTTCCCAATGACAGGGGGTCAAAACATAATTAGACTGTACATCCCTCACCCTCGAAAAGTGTCACACGGTGAAAATGCTCCATAACAGGCATTAAAAATGAAAATCTCTCTATCAATGGAAAATTGCATAAACATGGAATAACAAAGCCTGCCTAGAGTTGTCCCTTTCAAAAAGGCACGAAAATCACATTGCAGTTGGTCAATAATGGTGATGTGGCATTGTGAGAGCAAATTGCTCCCGTGATTTAATTTGCGAGAGCAATTTTTCACTCCCGGTGCAATATATTCATGAGAAGGACTGTATAATTGTTCCAAATGTGAATTTTTAGTTCTGTTGTTAGTGCAGTTTGCAATTTAAAAGTTTATTTTCAACAATAAAATCACTTTTTAGTTTGAAACTTCAGCACTCCAAGTATAGCAATTCCAATTGTTAAGTTTATGAGTCTTCGGAGAAAAACTCTACCGGGGCCACAACCGAACAAGTGAAATTTAACAAACCAATCAAGGACTGTAGTTCTCGTAAAGTGACCTTGTGTCGCAGAAGAAAATCGCAAATTTTTTCCCTGCACTGCTGGAGTTTATTATCAGGCAAGCGGGCAAACATGGACACTGTATCAAGCTCAGTTCTTAAGAAAGTCATACAAGTTGATGGTGCGCAAGATTTCTCATGTGCGATAGGGATTTCTGAAAATCCGCTACTCGGATGAAAGTGCCGAGGTAAGCCGCACAGTGCACCTCTGAGTTCCCCGCGAAAAAACAGAAATCGCCGAGATCATGAACTATATTTTTGACATAGAATTTTGCTTTCACAATCGACTGAAGGGCAGAGCTAAACTGTTCAAATATTTGACGACTGCTGGCAAAAGGCAGGCTCAATATCAGTTTTTGCAATGAAACAGTGACTGCCCAGGTTAATATCAACGGCATCCTGTACGGTTGCATACTGAACACTGGTGAGAGATGATGGGATGAAATCATTAACCGAATCCCCTTTGGGGTAAGAAAGATTGTGAATGAGCCGAAAGTGCCCAGTGATTTTCTTAGGACGACCCCAATGGGGGAAGTTCGAAAATTTTCCAAGGGTTCCGTGAAAAAAGGTCCCACAATCCTGCCAGAATCTCGTTCTTGAACAACTTTCGCTTGAACGGAAAGAGGAAAATCATGAGTTGAAACCATGTTGGAACAGTTACATGCAACCAGTGGGCCATCATAACCTATATGGAACCCATCGATGAAACCGGAGACTAGAAACGTAGCCTTTGCATCGTCATAGCCAAATAAAAGTTTACCGATGAAATAACCGAATGAAAAATCTCAAACGCATTGAGCCATGCAAATATACTGTTTATGTGACAAGTAGTCTTGGGCATCCAAACCACAGATGGGGATGAACCATCAGTATCACAAATAGCCATCGAAAATGAAGCGGGTGTGGGATCGTTGCTTGGTAGAAGCACTGCAAAATTGATATATTTATTCGCCCAGATTTGCATCTTCACCCTTGCACTGACCGAAGCAGCCAGGGGGGAATGGCTAATGATACAAATGTGTTGCTTGGTGAATACAGTGGCACAGGAGACGGTATGATGTGTGGCTGTCCCGACACCAATGAGCCCAGTGGCAGGGTGAATGTGGTAGCATTATTACCTGCATGGCAAAAATCCTGGATCGCTGCTCTCAAGGCTGCTGAAATACGTTGTTCTAACGATGGCTGAGGCGTGCCAATATCCAACGAAGCAGGAACTTATGAAGGCGACTGCTCTAGACATTCACCACACAAGGTCTGATTGTTAACCGCAGAGAAAGAGTCTTCAAAAGATGGCATAAAGATTGGAAACACTGAAGGCACTGATGTAACCATACCAAACCGATGAGTCTGTTGGAAGTTTTGAAATGCATGTAACAGGTCCAGTTAGAGCGCCGATAGAAGCACCCATTGTAGATCTGACTGGGAGAGACGGAATCAACAGATTTGAAGACACTGACTGTACCGAAGCATCCAATCTTGACGAGGAGACTATGCAGTCCAGAGATGAAGACAGCACTCGATGAGGCACGTATGAGGTGTGAAATGTTGGCGATGTTGAAATAGGAGGCAATTGAGAATGAGAATACAAGTATCAGGATTTCAGGCGTCAACGGAACCGAAAAATCGTTCCTGTGGTCTAAGAGACACGGAACCCAACGGTAACGGAATTTAGGTACCGTCTGTGAGCAGTTATGGGAACCTTTTTGAAGTTTTTCCGAATCGAGGAAATTTTATATCATTCGTAGCTTTTTAGATTTCAGACACGTTTCCCTCCTAGATAAAACTGCCTGCATACATTGATATACTTGTAAGTTATATGTGAAATGATATTGGGACATTTCGCCCCAGAGACATTTCGGCCTCCCATATTAACAGTCCAGAGTGAAGGGAATTACCCCCGGCACGATAGATACCAAACAGGGGTTATTGGGATGTTGATTTTTTAATATATATTTATTGATTTAGATATTATAACACCAGTAAACCTGTGCATGATACCTTTGTTCAAAAAACTGCTTTTCAGTTTTCAACATATATTGAACACAGGCGCTTGTTATTTTATCATTCTTAAAACAATTCTCAGACACACAATGAAATTACTTGTGATAATGTTACTGACGAAAAAAACGTCAAGATGTTTATAGAATGAGCCAATCACATTTACTTCAGCAAAAGGGTCCCGCACTTTACTCATTCCGAGAATGTTATTGGTTGAAATGTCTAACGTGTGCAAAAGGTACACACGTGTTTTTCCCACTTGTTTCTGTATTCGATGTAAACAGCATTTCGTTTCTATCACAGTGATGATTGTTCACCAGCGAGCAGCTCTTATGAGCATTACTTTCAACAACAAATGTTTCATTGTCTTTGATGACAGATTGAGTGGGTAACGATATTTCGGTTCCGTCATTTTGTGACCACGCTACCGGTAACGATCGTTAGCGTGAAATCCCAAGACTTGAGAAGAAGCAGGTGAGCTAACAACTGGTAACCGCTGTGAAATGCTGGCAGAGTCAACAACCCTTGCAGAGAGAGAGAGGTAGTGCAAATGGTAACTGAAACTGGCGATACTGCTGGTTGAACGTCAAAACTCTGGTCTGCAGAATTAGAGGGTTGACTAAAACGAACATTCTGGCTTCTATGACTGGGGTGAGGAGTAAAAGCTTCCGACAGTCCATCCATCAAAGTAGATTTCCGCTTCCGCCTCATGTCTGCAAAATAAATGAAAGAGGGCAGAAACAGAATACAAAAAAAAAATTAACAAAAGTGCCAGCTCTCCTCCCCCCCCCCACCCCCCTCCCGAAACATACATGTATTTATGCATAAAAATCCCCACAGAGCAACATAGTTATGCATCCCACTTAATGATATGAGATCCAGGCACAAAGCTCACAAACATTTCTGGATCATAAAACAAATTATATATATTGTATATGCAGGTTCTCAAAATAGGCCAATGAACCACCAAGCCTGCACCCCTAGAGAAAGTAGGGGCTAACAAACACAGAAGAAACAAACAGGCTGAGTGGTCAGTGTACCTGCACCTGGCGAAATCCGCTCAGGCAAACATAACATATCATGAGAACCAAAATAGTGACAGTGCATATTAAGTATGAAACCTCTTCAGCCAATATAAAAGAGCACCACGCATGCTGCTCCAATATTTCGTAAGACCCAAGTGGTTGAAATGAACACTGTCACTCAATACAGCAGTAGCACTTGAGAATAACTTCTTATGTGCCCAGGGACCAGCCTAGGGGGGAATTTTAGGGAGACTTCAAGTCTCCCTCCATCTCCCTCCAGAAAAAATAGGGAGACTGCAGTCATGTAGGGAGACTTCATAGGCAAGTGGGGAAAATTAGGAATATTCATGTACCACCCCTGCCGCCCCTTCGTATTTTCAATTTATGGTCCTCCATTAACGTACAAATAATCCAGGTCCAGTTGTCTATGATGCATCTGTGCCAGGTTAAAAAATCACAATGTAATTATTGACTGAAAATCCCCCACTGCTACCTTCTCCTTCATGACCCCTCACCTCTTCTTCGTGCCAATCCCCCATCACCCTCCTGTGGTTGCCTTTCAACAAAGTCTACCAAGCTAATAATTTCCTAAGTCTGAAAGTGTGAACAGGACCAGATGTAAGAAGGTTGCTTGGGAGGTACTTTGTTAGTTAATAAACAAAATACATTCTGGGGTCGAGTATTTTGTAAAGGAAATGTCATTCCGCATCATTAGCTCACCTGACTGAAAGTCAGGGTGAGCTTTTCTGATCACTTTTCGTCCGTCGTCCGTCGTCCGTCGTCCGGCGTGAAGGTGGTGTTTGGGTCTTTTTCTTCCAAACCACTGGCCGCATGTTAATGAAATTTCATGTGAGTAGGGGTTATATAGCGGCATTTTGATTTTTGGGCAAATTAGGTTTCGGCTCATATTGAGCAGAGGGGTGGGGCAAAAATGCTCCAATTCTTAAAAAATCTTCTTCTCAAGAACCAGCAATAGCAGAGACTTGATATTTGGTATGCAGCTTCCTTTTGAGGTGTAGACTCAAGTTTGTTCAAGAGAAGTTTGTAGGTCTATACTTGGCGATGTTATGGGAGGAGCAAAAATTTTGGCCCCACCCCAAATTTCTATTTTTTAAACCGAGAGGCCAATTTGAACCAAATTTTATGTGAGGGCTTATTGGGTCATAAGTACCTAATTTATGCAGAAATTTTTTTTCCTGTAGCCCCGTGGGAACCACAGGAGCTAAAAATAGAAAAAAATTAAAACGCCTATATCTCAAAAACTGCACGGCACTGAGAATTTTTATTTGGTGTGCAGCTTCCTTGGGACCAACAGAAAGGATTGGTAAAAAAAAATTGCCATCGGTTTTATCATAGGGTACAGTTTCGGGACTTTGAAAAAGTGCTGAGTCAGCACTTTTTAACACTGTAGGCAATGGGAAAAACATTAAAAAATCTTCTTCTCCAGATCCAGCAGGCAGAATCTTTTGATATTTGGTATGCAACATTGTAGGGTGGATCTGATTCAAGTTTGTTCAAATCGGCCCCCTGGGTTCATATTTGGGCTCAGTATAGGAGCCCGATTTCGAACTTAGTGCATTTCAGGCAAATTTCTTAAAAAATCTTCTTCTCCAGATCCAGCAGGCAGAATCTTTTGATATTTGGTATGCAACATTGTGGGGTGGATCTGATTCAAGTTTGCTCAAATCGGCTCCCTGGATTCATATTTGGGCTCACTATAAAAGCCCGAATTCGATCTTAGTGCATTTCAGGCAAATTTCTTAAAAAATCTTCTTCAGATCGAGCAGGCAGAATCTTTTGATATTTGGCATGCAACATTGTGGGGTGGATCTGATTCAAGTTTGTTCAAATCGGCCACCTGGGTTTATATTTGGGCTCAGTATAGAAGCTCGAATTCGAACTTAGTGCATTTCAGGCAAATTTCTTAAAAAATCTTCTTCTCCAGATCCAGCAGGCAGAATCTTTGGATATTTGGTATGCAACATTGTGGGGTGGATCTGATTCAAGTTTGTTCAAATCGGCCCCCTGGATTCATATTTGGGCTCACTATAGAAGCCCAAATTCGAACTTAGTGCATTTCAGGCAAATTTCTTTAAAAATCTTCTTCTCCAGATCCAGCAGGCAGAATCTTTTGTTATTTGTTATGCAACATTGTGGGGTGGATCTGATTCAAGTTTGTTCAAATTGGCCCCCTGGATTCATATTTGGGCTCACTATAGAAGCCCGAATTCGAAGTTAATGCATTTCAGGCAAATTTCTTTGAAAATCTTCTTTTCAAGATCCAGCAGGCAGAATCTTTTGATATTTGGTATGCACCATGCTTAGGGGGTGAGATTCAAGTTTGTTCAAGCCAAGTCCCTTGGTCCATATCTGGGCTCACTGTGGGAGCTTGAATTGTAACTTAGTTCAAAATGAGGAATTTTCTTTAAAAATCTTCTCAAGATCCAGCAGGCAGAATCTTTTGATATTTGGTATGCACCATGCTTAGGGAGTGAGATTCAACTTTGTTCAAGCCAAGTCCCTAGGTCCATATTTGGACTCACTGTGGGAGCCCGAATTATAACTTAGTTCAATATGAGGAATCTTCTTTAAAAATCTTCTATTTTTTTTTTAGATCCACTGGTCAGAATCTTTGGATATTTGGTATAAGCTTTTCTTAGGAGGATCAGATGCAACTTGTTGAAATCAATTCTCTGGGTTGATATTTAGGCTACCATGTCAGGTGAGCGCCCTCAGGCCCCTTGGGGCCTCTTGTTTTTATGGCATTCCGGTGTCATTCCGCGTCATTTCATGTCATTCCGATGTTTAGGAGGACCCTTTTTCAAGATCGTCCACATGCACACTTGTGTCCTGTACAAAGCTTATCTTGACATCACTAAAGCTTTTTTTCATGTGTTTCAATTCCATTCGTGTTTTTCTGGGAATAGACAGCCCAACAGTTAACAGTCGTCAGCAAATCGAAATGAAAATAATGTGTTATAAAATACGTCCGTTGTGTATACATTTTCGGCATCCTAAGCGACGTAACCTACTTTCAAACTGGGTTGTTTTGTGAGTCGCGTAAGTCACCTATTTTCGTTTCGACACTTGAAGCTCCGACTGGAATGCAACAAAATAGAAATAAAAAAATCCGCCAAAAGCGACAATGGACAATTGCTTGTCGTGTGATTTCAAATAAATGGACGTTTATTTGACGAATTAAAATGCCCATTTATCACACTCGAGCACATTCGATTTTTGAAAATACTCGTTTTCATGTAAACCTCGCATCACTCAGTTCAGCCTTTTCTCATTTTGGCCAATTTTTAGAGGGCGACTTGTAATCGCCCCGACTATTTTTCTAGGCGACTTTGGGCTTAGAAGGGCGTCTTAATCGCCCTAGTCGCCTTCACGGCTGGTGCCTGTATGTGCCCAAAATTTTATGTTCGGTGATGAAACAGGCAGAACCACACGCAAGTAAAATTTCTATTTTCTGAACCGATGGTATTTTCAAACGCCCATATTTCCCAAACCACACATAACCGAGAGCTGTTATGTGGTATGAAGTATCCTTAGGACCAGTAGAACTGAAAGGTAAACAAAAAATGTCATCGGTTATGTTAGGGTGTTCTGTAATGGGCATCGTAAAAATGCTGAGTCAGCATATTTGCAAAAATTTCAAAAAATCTTTTCTCCAGAACCAATCGTCAGAATCTTTTGATATTTGGTATACAGCATTCATAGGGGGGGGGGGGGGGGGGGGGGGGGGGGGGGGGGGGTCAGATACAAGTTTGTTGAATTAAAGCTCATTGGTTCATATTTGGGCTCACTACAGGAGCCCGAATTTTTAACATAGGGTAATAGGGAGAATATTCTTTAAAAACCTTCAGAACCACCAGTCAGAATCTCTTAATGTTTGGTATACATCATTGTTATGAGGGTCAGATTCAAGATTGTTCAAACCAAGTCCCTAGGTTAGTATTTGGGCTTCCTATAGAAGCCCAAATTTTAACTTGGTTCAAATTGGGGGTGGGGGGGGGGGGGGGAGTGGTGTGTAATTTAAAAAAATAATCTTCTTCAGATCCACCAGTCAAAATATTCTCATATTTGGTATACAACATCTCTAGGGGGTCAGATTCCAGTTTGTTTAATTCAAGTGCCTGGGTTAATATTTGGTCTCCATATGGGAACCTGAAATTTAACTTCGTACAATATGAAGGAATTTCTTCAAAAATCTTCTTCAGATCCACTAGTCAGAATGCTTTCATATTTGGTACACAATATCTCAGGGTGGGGGGGGGGGGGGGGGGGGGGGGGTGAGGGAGCAGATTTAATTTTGTTCAAATTGTATCCATAAGTTAATATTTGGGCTCGCTATGGTAGTCCAAATTTTAACTTGGTGCAATATGAAGAAATTTCTCTTCCTGAGAAATTTCTTAGTCCTCTAAAATAGCCAACATGGGGTATAAAATGATTGACTGACCTTGACTTTATCTCCATGTTGCAGTGTGCAAAATTTGACGAGCACGCTCGTTTCGTTCGCATGGTGATTACGCATATTGAAATCTACGTGTACGGATGACCAGTTGGCCAAAAGTTGAATTCTGAATGGTAGAAGTCCAAGTCACATAACTGGTAGAGTGGTAATAAAAAAAATTTCAGCCTCAAGATTTGTTTACACATTTTTATCATGTTACAATTCATGGGAGAGTGCCTATATTCTATCAAGCTACCAGTTACATTGCCGACAGTTCGGTTAGCTATCTCCAACCCACGTGAACAAGTCATTTTTCAAATTTTGCACACTGATGTTGTGGTCATGAGCCTTTTTGTGCAGAAGTATGTGGCCTTAAACACCAATAAATAAATAAATAATCAGCTCAGTTATTCTAGATACATTTATGCTATTGTATCCATGGATGGGTATTGAGACACTTGGCTTCAAAGGATAATAGGATTTATCATGCTAATTACTTAAGAGAAAAGGTTGGAAATATGTATTATTTTTTAACAGGATGCTGTCTCCTTTCGCCATGATCCATGCATGCACAATTTAATGGGCAATCAAAATGATAGAACTCCATGTCACAGTGTGTATCACATGTAGGGGAATGCTCGGACTATCTTCATGTAGATGGGTCTTTTTTGTAGGGAGATTTCGAGTTGGTGAAAGTAACTGGTTGCAAAACTCATTGCACAGCTTTGAATAGGGTATTTAAGTAAATTAAAAACACACAACACCAGTCTTTCGATTTTGTAAAATGCAGGTGTGCCAAGAGTCAGGCCTGGAAATAAGTAGTCGGTCACGGACAGTGACCGCCACGAAACGTCGATGTGACCGGCGCTAACTGTATTCAACCTGTCATGAATGACCGGCGCATTTTTCTCCCAAGTATCGTACTGACCCGTGTCAAAGCCCATATTCGTGATTAAGCCCACCCCCCAACTTTCTGCACTTCGAAAAATAAGGTCCCTCTCCATGTTTAAGACCACTCCCCCAATTTCGAAAACTGTAAAATTCCGTCAGTTCGCAGGTGAATTTGAAATGAAATTAGGTAACAACGTGTTGTCATTACCTTGAGGCTGCTGTTTGTTTTCTTTATTATAATAATCGCACCTGGCTGTGTTGACAACACAGTCAAACAGAAAATAAATGTCTTTAAAGTCTGCCGATGATATTTGTATGGCTTTTCCCACAATATGTATAAAACTTGGGCCAGGCAGTAACTCAAACAGTCATCGCAATGGAATCTGATACTAAATCAGGCATTTGAACTCGTTAATTGGTAATTTCCTATAGAAGTATTAGTGTCAATACATTTTCTATAGTAAATTTCCTGAGTACTCCAGGGTACCACCATAGGGGGTAGACATTATGTGAATTTTCCCTCAATGTCAATCCCCATAAATGTGACAGTGATGGAAGCCTCGAGTATCAAGAGAAACTATCATGAAAAGTGTATTGATTTCAATATATCCCATGCTTAAAGCATACTATAAGGATGGCACCCTAGGGTACTACTGGAAACTACTATTAAAAGTGTATTGTTATCAATATCAATACATTTTCTATAGTAGTTTACCAAAGTACCTCTGGCCGGTCCGAAGCCAGGAGACTCTGTGCAACCCGATAAGAGGAGAGGAGGGGGGGGGGGGGGGGGGGGGGGCAGCGGTCCAAGCAGAAGTTGATCTGTTGATGCGATTTTCACCAAATTCAAGCGCAAATATATTCCAACTGGCTATTAGATCAGTGCCACTCTAGAATGTTGTGAAAGTCACAGATCTGCTTGATAATTTCCAACTGGGACGCTCATGATGGGAGTGGGGGATTTGTATTGAGTCAAGAGTGGGTGTAACTTGGGGAGAATAAGTATATAATGTATTGTAATGAATATGAAATGAGCGAGTCCCTCAGGTGACATGGAAAGAAAACAAAATCTCAATTCCTGTGAACGAACTGAATTTGCACCCGGTGTGAATTCGCTTAAAATGAGAATTTTTTGTTTCTTTGCATGTCACCTGATGGGCGAGTTCACGAATGTACATCTTTATGGTTTGTGCTATTTTGGGCGGTTTTTTATCACGTGTTTTATTTTATATTTGCATTATTCAGTTGATGTTTTATTGAGTAATTAGTGTTAATGAGTAATAAAAAAGATAAAACTGGGTTCGTTGTATTGTTATTTTGTCACTCCAAGTGGATTCCCACTGATAAGATTGTATAGTTGGCTTGTTTGGGTCTTTAATTTGCTGGTTTTCGTCCTTGTTTGCATGTGATGCAATTACCAGAAACAACAATGTTTACTGAAAAAAATACGAACAACACACATGGATTTAATAGAATTTTTATTCACAGAGCAAGTGAAATATGAAACATATTAAAATAATTGAACACTGAAAGTAAAACATGTTACATACTCATTGGTGATTTGACAAATGATACTGAAAACCATGTTGATTTTGTATTTTGTTTCCCCGTGGGAACCCCGGGAAGTAAGCAGCATTTGTTTACTGTGGTAAACTAGTTCCGCTTTACTAGTAAAATAGGACCCAGTCACCAATGCTTGGGGTGAAAGTCCTCTAAAATGGGCAACATGTAGATCAACTATTGACTAAACTTGACTTCATCTCCATGTTGTGTCACGATTAGCCATGGTGCATAAATATGTGACGTTAACCACCAACAAACAAACAAACATTGTATTTTGTTCATAAAGTGAATGATGTGAGATCGTCATTTTATCAGTATCATTTATCAAGAAAAACCCAGTCACAGATTCAATTCTTCGTGTTTAAGCCCACCCCTCGATTTGTTCTCAACCCACTGCAAGCACCTTGTGGGCTTAGGCAAGGGTCAGTACGCCCTAGTTAATGTTTGATCTGAAAGTCAAAAAATATGACCGGTCCGGGTTACTGTATGACCGATCTGATCATTATGGAGCCGGTCATTATGCCCGATGCACCAAAAAAATTATTTCCAGGCCTGCAAGAGTGGCGCGTGCCATTTCTAATTCGCAAGCGCCATTTTCCTGACTTTCGAAACGCTCAGCTATTGTGATAAAGTTATGAAAACGATGATGTTTAATAGAATACAGCGTGTGTATGACAGTGACAGACCGTGTATCATAAACACGCTGTGTTCTATTGAAAAACATCCTCGTTTTCATAGTGACCTTAAGTCGCGTTTGTTGGGTCATAACAATGAAATAAAGGTCACATACTCTCAATATACGTTCATTATTTCGAACATTCTTTTTCAAAAAATAAATCCATAAATTAAACTGAAATGCACGCACAGAATCGAAAGTAGAATACACAGCCTGAATAAAGAAAAACCGGAACCGGGAACAGTAACTAGAAAACTTTTAATTGTAACGGGTACGTCTACAGTTTTTTCTAGTGTTGTTTCTTACACTGTTTAGTATACAAAAGAAGACGTTTCATACATATATCAAAGGACATTTCGTACACAGGCAATTTTATAGGGTTTTTAAGTATTTTTTATTTGAAGTAATAGACTCCTTACTTTTGTAAGGTATTATAATCCAATATCAAAAAATCCACATTTGAAATATCATGGAACAGAATTTAATATGTCCAACCACCACAGTATGTCGTACATTTGAAAATATTGTTAGGAAATAAAATGAACCTCAGACTGTAAAGAAAAATCAAAACATTATGATATGAGCTCATTGACGATTGATCAGCTTTGATCAGTTCTTGTGTAATCACAGCATTATTACACTGAACTCATACCAAATAAGATTATTTATATCAATATGTTATTGTAGTATTTTTGTTATTTTTACATACAGGTTTTATCTTTACTTGGCCCAAGACAGTCATAATCTCTTGTACAAAACATCCTAGCTTGTGTACGAAACATCCTAAATTGCTGTGTACGAAACGTCCAGTTCCCCAATTTCATCTAGAGCTTGAAGGTTAACTGCAAAAGTGGTTCGTTGTCTGTTGTGTGAAACTACCGAAAACCGAAACCGCAGTTGGCTGCAAAGAACTGCATTTTCAGTAGTTGAATATTCCAGTGTGTAACATTAGCAGGTGGAATGTCTCAAGTGATGAGTGGTCACAAATTACTCACAATTTACAAATAAATTTATGAAAGAGTGTGTTTGGGACTGGTGGCTACAGGTTGGCTTTGCTTCAGTCGGAACATGTGTAAAATGGAAACATGAAAACGTTCATGCCAAGGGAGTTAACTCTACAAATAGCTGTTCACATTGAAAAGATAAAATACCTTGTTCTGATCTTCGCACGTCAAGTCTCTGGCTGTGGCGCAAACGGAATTGATTAATTGTTGTAAAATTTATGTTGGACTGTAAAACAAGAAAATTTGGGACAGCAGTCACAGCACACACACATGTGCACCCTCAGTTATACAAAATAAAATTGAGAAGTCGAATATTTTATTTCTGGTACAGAATTTCGGTGCTTGGACGTTTCGAGCCTTTTGGCCCCGGAACGTTTCGGCCTCGTGATGATTCGGCCCGAGAGCCTGGCAGCTGTATTCGTGAAGATAACCGAAAACACAACCGAGGTTTTGGGGTCTCAAAAAACCGAAACTGCAACCGCAGTGTAATTTCACAACATCCAAGCTCTAATTTCATCATTAGCTCAACTTTGACGTAAGTCAAATTTGAGCTTATGCCATGGTCAGTCGTCCATTGTCCGTCTGTCCATCTGTCCTTCAGCAATTCAATACGGCTCAGGCTAGAGGCCGTATTTATGAACCAATCTTTACGAAACTTCTTGGGTACCTTTGTTATCACCGTGGGACGAGAACAAGTGTTTTAGGGTCTGATCCGAAATTCAAGTTGGTCGCTGGCAGCCATTTTGTACAAAATTAGGTGCAATCAGATTTTTGCACAGAACTTCCATATGAAAGCTCTGATTTGAAAATTTTTTTTTATGAATGTTTAGTACCATGGGATACATCACATATAATACAGGCTTTTTTCTTGTGCGTAAATTATACAAATTAGACTAACTTTGATGTATTTAGTGTTACTTTCAGCAGTGTAGGTGCAAATGCCAATACGGCTTGGGCTAGAGACCGTATTTATGAACTGATCTTTATGAAACTTCTTGGGTACCTTTGGTATCACCGTGGGACGAGAACAAGTGTTTTTGGGTCCGGTCCAAAATTCAAGATGGCCAATGGCAGCCATTTTGTACAAAATTAGATTCTTGTGCAGAACTTCCATATGAAAGCGCTATTTTGAATAATTTTTGGTGTGACTGTTTAGTACCATGGGATACATCACATATATAATACAGGTTTTTTTCTCGAGCAGAAATTTTGCAAATTGGATGAACTTTGATTTTTTCAGTGCTACTTTCACACAGTAAGTACACATGTCAATATGGCTCGGGCCAGGTGCTGTATTTATGAACTGATCTTCATGAAATGTCTTGGGTACCTTTGTTATCACCTTGGGACAAGAGCGAGTGTTTCTGGGTGTGGTCCAAAATTCAAGATGGCTGCCAGTGGCCATTTTATACCGAAATTAGGTTTAATCAGTTTTTAGCTTACCGAAGGGAGCTAAACTTATCACTTGCCGTCCGTCGTCGTCGTCCGAACATTTTTCAAACGACTTCTCTTCTGAAACCGCTAGGTCGGTTTGCTCGAAACTTGGTATGGATGTTCATTAACATATGTCAGTTCAAGTTTGTTCAAATGAAATGGACATGCCCACTTGGGGTTCCATAGGGGCCATAACTCTGATAGCACCCTATGTATATTAGAGAAATTACTAAAAAATCTTCTCCCGCACAAGTGGGCAGAAGCATTTGATATTTGGTATACAGCATTATGGGGTGGGTCTGATTCAAATTTGTTCAAATCGGACCCCTGGATTCATATTTGGGCTCACTATAGAAGCCCAAATTCGAACTTAGTGCATTTCAGGCAAATTTCTTAGAAAATCTTCTCCAGATCCAGCAGGCAGAATCTTTTGATATTTGGTATGCAACATTGTGGGGTGGATCTGATTCAAGTTTGTTCAAATCGGCTCCCTGGATTCACATTTAGGCTCCGTATAGAAGCCTGAATTCTAACTTGAAGCATTTCAGGCAAATTTCTTAAAAAATCTTCTTCTCCAGATCCAGCAGGCAGAAGTCGTCTCCCTGGATTCACATTTGGGCTCAGTATAGAAGCCCGAATTCTAACTTAGTGCATTTCAGGCAAATTTCTTAAAAAATCTTCTCCAGATTCAGCAGGCAGAATCTTTTGATATTTGGTATGCAACATCGTGGGGTGGATCTGATTCAAGTTTGTTCAAATCGGGGGGTGGGGGGGGGGGGGGGTGGGTGGGGGTCGAGATTCAAGTTTGTTCAAGTCAAGTCCCTGGGTTCATATTTGGGCTCACTGTGGTAGCCCGAATTATAACTTAGTTCAATTTTTAGGAATATTCTTTAAAAATCTTCTTCAGATCCAGCAGTCGGAATGTTTTGATATTTGGTATGCAGCATCCTTATGGGGGTGTGATTCAAGTTTGTTCAAGCCATGTCCCTAGGTCCATATTCGGGCTCACTGTGGGAGCCCAAATGATAACTTGGTTCAAAATGAGGAATTTTCTTTAAAAATCTTCTTCAGATCCAGCAGTTGGAATGTTCTGAATTCAGGGCTCGCAAATAGAGTCGCCCAACGTCCTCAGGCAACCAAAAATGCTATTCCCTCTGCCCCACGGGCAACCAGATTTTTCTGTCCGATTTTAAAAGATAATTCTTTGAGAAAATTAAAATATAAAAACGAGCGGGAATTAATGATTAAACAACTGTTAAAACGGTTGAATACGCATTCCGCTGGTTAGGGGAAGTACTTTTCAGACAGTGGCAACGGCTCATAAACTTCAGCAATCAACAGGTACATATGGTAATCCCTTTTCTGATCTATGATATTATCGATGGCACGTGCTGGGATTGGTTGTCAATAACGCACCGCTATCTATTATCAGTGTTTAGCCCTGTCCCACTGATACTGTTAACAACATGCTGACAGCCCCCCTCCCCCCTGCCCCCCACGCACACACACCTCCCACAGCGACATTCAGAGCAAATTTTGCTATAATTCAGTAATGCTCACGAGTGGAGTCTGGTTGTATTTGAATCAATGTTCCCAGATATAGGGAGTGCACCGGTACGATAAGCAACCGAGAACGGCGTGACGTCATATCCCTGTAGAGACAATACTGTGCACTCATAATGTCCTGAACAACGATTCAAACACAACCATTACCTTCCCAGAAATCGTTTTTCGAAAGTGAAACTGTGAAAGTGGATGTTGTGCTCATTCAATTTCAGCATTGCAACGGTCTCTGTTGCTGATCTTCCTCTTGATCAGGTACTTATTTATTTTTTTTGTTACCACTGTGTTCAACAAACGATATAATATGTTTGAGATTAGTTCTCAGTTGTGATAGCAAGTTAACGTAGCGCAGTGACCGAGGACACTTTCCAGGCCGTAATAGGGCGGGGGGGGGGGGCTACTACGGTGCCGTATCCAACGTGTCAGTTTTTTGCACAACTGAATCTTGATCTGTCCCCATCTTTCAACACCTGTTGTTATACATCGTTGGTTGTCATATCTGATCAACTCACATTGAAATGTGTATAAATAGAGCAATCAAATATCAGTCCTAATGTTGGGCCACCATTTTCCAGGGTGGGCAACCAGATCTCAAAAGAAGCCTGCCCAACGGGCAATAAAGTTTTTTCACTATTTGCGAGCCCTAATTGATATTTCGTCTGCAGCATCCTTAGGGGGGTGAGATTCAAGTTTGTTCAAGCCATGTCCCTAGGTCCATATTTGGACTCACAGTGGAAGCTTGAATTGTAACTTAGTTCGAAATGAGGAATTTTCTTAAAAAATCATCTTCTTCAGATCCAGCAGTCGGAATGTTTTGATATGTGATGTGTAGCATCCTTAAGGGGGGGGGGGGGGGAGGTTGAGATTCAAGTTTATTAAAGCCAAGTCCCTGGGTCCATATTTGGGCTCCCTGTGGGAGCCCGAATTATAACTTGGTCAATATGAGAAGTTTTTCTTCAGATCCAGCAGTCGGAATGTTTTGATATTTGGTATGCAGCATCCTTAGGGGGGTGAGATTCAAATTTGTTCAAGCCATGTCCCTAGGTCCATATTTGGGCTCACAGTGGGTGCTTGAATTGTAAGTTAGTTCGAAATGAGGAATTTTCTTAAAAAATCTTCTTCAGATCGAGCAGTCGGAATGTTTTGATATGTGGTGTGTAGCATCCTTAGGGGGGTGAGATTCAAGTTTATTAAAGCCAAGTCCCTGGATCCATATTTGGGCTCCCTGTGGGAGCCCGAATTATAACTTGGTCAATATGAGGAGTTTTTCTTTAAAATTCTTCTTCAGATCCAGCAGTCGGAATGTTTTGATATGTGGTGTGTAGCATCCTTAGGGGGCTGAGATTCAAGTTTATTAAAGCCAAGTCCCTGGATCCTTATTTGGGCTCCCTGTGGGAGCCCGAATTATAACTTGGTCAATATGAGAAGTTTTTCTTTAAAAATCTTCTTCAGATTCAGCAGTCGGAATGTTTTGATATTTGGCATGCAGCATCCTTAGGGGGTGAGATTCAAGTTTGTTCAAGCCAAACCCCTGGGTTCATATTTGGGCTCACTGTGGGAGCCCAAATGATAACTTAGTTCAAAATGAGGAATTTTCTTTAAAAATCTTCTTCTTCAGATCCAGCAGTCGGAATGTTTTGATATTTGGTATGCAGCATCCTTAGGGGGGTAAGATTCAAGTTTGTTCAAGCCGTGTCCATAGTTCCATAAAATTTGTCTCTCATGACTTCATTCCTTTGTAGTTTTGATGAACCATGTCTAACTGAATGTGACCCCAAATACTTCTTTGAACCACTTTGGCCGGTGAGCGATTAAGGCTGCTTGGGGCCTCTTGTTTGTACTCAACTGCTATACGGCTCAGGCTAGAGGCCGTATTTATGAACCGATCTTTACGGAACTTCTTGGGTACCTTTGTTATCACCGTGGGATGAGAACAAGTGTTTTTGGGTGTGGTCCGAAATTCAAGATGACCACCAGCAGCCATTTTGTACCAAAATTAGTTCAATCAGTTTTTTGTACAGAACTTCTGTATGAAAGTTCTGATTTGAATAAATTTTTGTATGAATGTTTAATAACATGGAATACATCACATATAATACATGTTTTTTCTCGTGCAGAAATTATGCAAATTAGATTAATTTTGATTTATTCAGTGCTACTTATACACAGTATGTGCACATGTCAATACGGCTTGGGCTAGAGGCTGTATTTATGAACCAATCTTCACGAAACTTCTTGGGTACCTTTGTTATCACCTTGGGATGAGAACGAGTGTTTCTGGGTGCGGTCCATAATTCAAGATGACTGCCAGTGACCATTTTGTACCGAAGTTAGGTCCAATCAGTTTTTTGTCAACTTCTATACGGCTCGTATTTATGAACTGATCTTCATGAAACTTCTTGGGTACCTTTGTTATCACCTTGGGACAGGAACAAGTGTATTTGGGTGCCTTTGTCATCACTGTGCTATGAGAACAAATATTTTGGGATTCAGTCTGACCCACTCTGGGACTCCAAGATTTCTTTTCTAGTTTAGCATCTGACTGTCACCCACCTTTACAATACTTTACCTATACATTTGTTACAGGCTACAGTCAGCATTTATGTACAGACTGTTACAATACTTTATATGTACCTTTGTTATCAGGTCATTACCTAGATGTTTGTCATTGCTGTGTCACATACTACACATGTACATGTCTTAACAAGTTGAGCTACAGTGTCATTGACACTTTCATTAGCTCAACTTTGACGAAGTCAAATTTGAGCTATTGTCATGGCCCGTCGTCCGTCCGTCCGTCCGTCTGTCCGTCTGTCCGTCCGTCCGTCTGTCCGTCTGTCCGTACATCAACAATTGGCTATGGCTCGGGCTAGAGGTCGTATTTATGAACCGATCTTTACGAAACTTCTTGTGTACCTTTGTTATGACCCTGGGACGGGAACGAGTGTTTTTTAGGTGTGGTCCGAAATTCAAGATGGCTGCCACTGGCCATTTTGTACCGATGATGCAAAAATCAGTTTTTTGTACAGAACTTCTGTATGAAAGTTCTGATTTGAATAAAGTTTTGTATAAATGTTTAGTACCATGGGATACATCACATATAATACGGGTTTTTTTCTCGTGCGTAAATTATGCAAATTAGACTGACTTTGATTTATTTAGTGTTACTTTCAGAGCTGTAAGTGCCAAGCTGCTATGGCTCGGGCTAGAGGCCGTATTTATGAACCGATCTTTACGAAACTTCTTGGGTACCTTTGTTATGACCGTGGGACGAGAACGAGTGTTTTTGGGTGCTGTCCGAAATTCAAGATGGCTGCCAGCCGCCATTTTGTACCGACGATGCAGAAATCTGTTTTTTGTACAGAACTTCCATATGAAAGCTCTGATTTGAATAATTTTTTGTATGAATGTTTAGTACCATGGGATACATCACATATAATACGGGTTTTTTTCTCGTACGTAAATTGTGCAAATTAGACTAATTTTGATGTTTTTTGGGGTTACTTTCAGCACTGTAAGTGCAAATGCCAATACGGCTCGGGCTAGAGGCCGTATTTATGAACCGATCTTTACGAAACTTCTTGGGTACCTTTGGTATCACCGTGGGACGAGAACGAGTGTTTTGGGGTCCGGTCCGAAATTCAGGATGGCCGATGGCAGCCATTTTGTACAAAATTAGGTGCAATCAGATTTTTGCACAGAACTTCCATATGAAAGCCCTGATTTGAATAATTATTTTGTGTGAATGTTTAGTACCATGGGATGCATCACATATAATACGGGTTTTTTTCTCGTGCAGAAATTATGCAAATTAGATGAACTTTGATTTTTTCTGTGCGACTTACAGTAAGTACACATGTCAATATGGCTCAGACTAGAGTCTGTATTTATGAACTGATCTTCACGAAATGTCTTGGGTACCTTTGTTATCACCTTGGGACGAGAACGAGTGTTTCTGGGTGCGGTCTAAAATTCAAGATGGCTGCCAGTGGCCATTTTGTACCGAAATTAGGTCTAATCAGTTTTTTGTACACATCTGCTATACAGCTCAGACTAGAGGCCATATTTATGAACCAATCTTTACGAAACTTCTTGGGTACCTTTGTTATCACCGTGGGATGAGAGCGAGTGTTTTTGGGTGTGGTCCGAAATTCAAGATGGCCACCAGCAGCCATTTTGTACCAAAATTAGTGCAATCAGTCTTTTGTATAGAACTTCTGTATGAAAGTTCTGATTTGAATAAATTTTTGTATGAATGTTTAGTAACATGGAATACATCACATATTGTAAGGGTTTTTGTTTCGTGCCGAAATTATGCAAATTAGATGAACTTTGATTTATTCAGTGCTACTTACACAATGTAAGCACACATGTCAATACGGCTCAGGGTAGAGGCTGTATTTATGAACTGATCTTCACAAAACTTCTTGGGTACCTTTGTTATCTCCTTGGGATGAGAATGAGTGTTTCTGGGTACGGTCCAAAATTCAAGATGGCTGCCAGTGGCCATTTTGTACCGAAATTAGGTCCAATCAGTTTTTTGTCACAAGTTCTATACAGCTCGTATTTATGAACTGATCTTCACAAAACTTCTTGAGTACTTTTGTTTTCACCTTGGGACAGGAACGAGTGTGTTTTGGGGTGCCTTTGTTATCACTGTGCTATGAGAACAAATATTTTGGGGTTCAGTCAGACCCACTCTGGGACTCAAAGATTTCTTTTCTAGTTCAGCATCTGACTGTCACCCACCTTTACAATACTTTACCTATACATTTGTTACAGGCAACGGTCAGTATTCATGTACAGACCGTTACAATACTTGATATGTACCTTTGTTATCAGGTCATTACCTAGATGTTTGTCATTGCTGTGTCACATACTATACATGTACATGTCTTTGTCTTGACAAGTTGAGCTACAGTGTCATTGACACTTTCATTTTTAAATTAGGACGCACTGTGGCATCAACTGTTGATGTGTCGCCATGTTTGAAGTTGGAACATAGTTTCTGGACTTCTTTTGAAAGTGCAACCTACACCGTGACTGTACCATGTAGTTGTATTTTACTGCATAAGGCCATGTGCACATGCTATCAATGCTTGATGAGCATTAACCCCACTTGTGTTAAGGTCATTTAAATATTCAAACAGTCGATCATATAGCGCGCGTGCTTCTGCTTTTTGCCAAGGTGCGTCAGTGGCGCAAAGCTTTTCAAAATTGTGTGCTCAATGATGCGCAAACACGATGACGCACCTCAAAATCGAAAGACTGCAACACAAGTAGTACATTCATTTTAATTCCTTAAAAAAATTGCCGCAGTAACTGCTGTAGTAACTGGTTTTTATGATGGCAGTATATTGTTGCAGTAGAATGCTCCCAATTTCGAGGGCTGCTGTGAGATCAATCAGGGTTGGGGTATTCATATTCAGTATTCCTATTCAGTTGTGTTCGAATACAGTTTATCAAGTATTCACATGTATTCAGTATTCACTGAATGTTATGAATACATGTATTCGTATTTGCATTCAAATACATTAAAATTTGAGCTGTATTCATGAATACATTTTGAATACTTTCTATATTTTGGAATTAAAGAACCATATACTGTATAAAAGGTTTTCACAGATCAAGCCCATGGACTCCAGACAACAAATTCACACCTCATATCAATATTAAAGACTTAATGAATCAAATGGTTTTCCGCGCCGAAGGCGCGCAGGGACGATATGGGGAGCAAGCACCTTTCGACCCTCATTAGCTGTAGAATTTGAAAGTGTCAGACCGTGGTAAAGGAGGAGAAGTTGTGGGTTGTTAGCGGCGCTTGTGTCTTTTCTGCTTCTTTTTCAGAGGTGGAGGTTTGGAAGGAGAGACAGTGGTAGTTGGTGTTGTTGGTGGGCTGCCTGATGGTGGTTGCTGAGTTTTGTAGGGTCTGGTCCTAGCCGAGTCTGGAGTGGTTGTGGGTGATTGCTGAGTCTTTTGTTGTTGTAGATTTCTGGCGTCTATTAGTTTTTTGGTTTCTTCGACTTTTTGCATGAATAGTTGGTATTGCCTGTCCATCTGTTGTCTGTGAAGGTCCCCTTGTATCTCGTGTTCCCGTAAGATGTTCTCTATCCTGTCGTCCTCGTCCTGACATTCTGGTTTAGAAGGAAGAGGCGAGTGGGGGTCAGGAAGAGGCGAGTGGGCAGCTTCCATTTCCACCTCATTCTCCACAGACTCTTCCACATCCGACAATACCGACTGGGAAGCCGGCATTTGGATGGGGCTGTCTGTGGGAGTGGGAGGGGAAGTGGTGGCCGCCTCTGGCTCTTTCTTTTCCTCACCTTTCTCTTTCTTCATCTCCGAGAATGCCTCCAAGCGTCTGGGAATCCCTCCGCTTGGTGGATGGGCTCTTCTTTCTTCTCTTTCTCTTTTCAGGGCCTCCTTCCCTCTTCGGGTGAGGACCAGTGCGAGAGGAGTTCCTCTCAACAAAGGTACTACCTCTCCCTGAGGAGGGCGGTGATATTTTCTCTTCTTCAACTAGGAATTCCATAGACAGGTGGACTCTCATTCCTATCTCCTGGACAGTCCAGGTGATAGGACGAGAGACCCCTAAGGCTGAAATAGTCTTCAACAATCTATCCGGTATTTCCATGATTGGATGTTCGCTTTCTGAAATCAGAGGTGCGAATGACAAGAGCGAAAATGATGAATGAAATGATTGTAAAGACTTAATAATCCCTGATATTATTTATATACCACCAAACACCTTGTTTGAAATTTATGCATTGAAAGCAGGCAATAGACTTAATTATCAATTAACTTGTCACAATACAACTTATTTGTGTAACAATGGCCACATATCCCCATGGCTTTTTAAATTGTTGAAAACATGGACAATAAAAATAAAACCAAAAAACTTGTGTTATTGGACACAACTCAGTTATTCAATGATATTATATTCTAAAATTTCTGGATTTATTTAAAGTTTTTCTATTTATCCATTATTTCACAGTGAAAACACCTTTATTTATTCCTGTTTAAGGTCACCTTTGTACAGCTCAGTATGTCTAATTATAATCGGTGAAAGCACGTAAATATTATAAAAAAAATACTACTGCTGTTAGCAAACTTTCAGCCAACAGACCTCCAGGTTAAACCATGAAGTGCTTGGCTAAAACTTTACTAGTCCTTATGTGGTGTCATTGCGGGTAATCCACTCACATTTTGTGATGTGTTGTCACAACGGGAAATCCACTCTATGGGTGTCATAGTCTAATTACTATGACACCCATAGAGTGGATTTCCTGTCAGGTAATTATTTTAGTTTTCCAACAAAGCATGGTAAGCACAATTAAAGCTTCAGCTAAAGGACCATCAGTTTAAAAATGACTTTTAACCCGAAAAACAAAAAACTTAAAGGCCTTGCTATATATACTTCTAATTTAAAAAGTATTCAAGTATTCAAAAATGTATTCATGAATAGATTGTAATATATTTGTATTCGTATTCAAATACATTTGAAAATTTGTGTATTTGTATTCGTATTCATGAAATTTCAAAGTATTCGTATTTGAATACATTTACAAAGTATTCGCCCCAAGCCTGAGATCAATTAGACGTGAAAGTTGAACTGTGTTGCATCGGCTCCTTTGAACTTGCCGACAGTGGTCAAACTGCACTTGCCTTAATACTGTTAATATCATAGTTAATGTCTCTATTCTGTAAAATTTCTATTATGGAGATAGTGCAGGATATTTCCCAATTAATCAGGTATAGCAATCAGGTATATAGTTGTTAGTAATATCGTCAGAAATAAAAAAAATCGAAATATCATCATGTCGAGAAATCATTCCTCATGCCCTTCTGGATTGACAAAAACAACACTGCTCAAATGCAGTTCCTGTCCCTTTCAGAAGTGTTTGGAAAAGCAGAATGAACACTAATGAGCTCAGTTAATGCAATAATTGGGCTGATATTGTTTTGATAGTGGGCGGGATGTTTTCCAGCTGATCTATGTCACAGGCCTTCAATGACACAACATTGCATTGAGTACATAACATTAAAGAATAAATACAATGTGTTCAGCTGGAAGTCTGCAGTATGATTTCATGATGCAGACATCACAACACAATTAGAGAATTAAATGGAGAAAAAAAAAAAATCAAATCTTTTTTTCAATGGCAGATGATTGTTACGCAACATGTATGTCGCATGGTTGTCATGAACACATTTTCAGTAGGGCCCTGCGAATTGGGAAATTTGTTTAGAATCGAATCTCGAATTGAATCAGGACTGATGTCGACATTGAATCGAATCTCTAATTGAATCGGGATAAACTCTAGAAGAGATTGTTGACATAACTTGACAACTTGCCGTTGTTTTAATTTTCTTTCTCGTTGAATGGCCATTCAGATGTTCACTTGGCCCGACAATAAATTCATGACATAAATATGGACAGAAATTAAAGTGTAACTGCCCAGAGACATTTGAGACAAATCACTTACACTTAATTGAAACATGAGAATTAAAAGCACAAATGTAATACAAGTGGCACATTAATTCCCATGGGTTGAAGTCGTCTGCAGCCGCTAACTTCATGTATGTTAGCTTGGCTAAATACATGTACATCTTATAGGAACCTCATCATTGTAATGTTTGGTTGTTTTTGTATTATCAGGATTCGGGTCTTGTAGATTTCGGTCCGTTCTCAACTCAATAACTCAGTATACATCAAAAGCAGCGAAGGCGTTAAACTGTGTTAGTTTCTGCATTAGTTAACTCGAATATTGACGCAGTGCTCATTCACACAAATTGCTTTTACTTCATTCCAACTTCCAAGTACCAACGCCGAATGATGCAAAGAAACTAAAGAGGTTTTCCTCCCACAGTTTTCTAACATAATAATGGGAGCGCTCCAGGCGACATGCCCCATTATTGAGTTAGAAGATTCTGGGACTGGGAGCGGGCCTTAGGCCCATAGCTGGATATTTCGGTTGTATAGATGGGGCGTGAACAGGTTACAAGTTAAAACAGCTCCAATTTGCAAAAGTCACAAAACGAACGTTTAATTTCCCGTTCTAAAAACTCAAAATGTACATCATCGAACAGTGATTCATTTTCCTCGAAGCTTCGTTTGACTAACGAATCGGCAAACTATTCAAGATCGATATATGAATACCAAAGCGATGTCGACATAGAATCGAATACTCGAAGCTTCGCAGGGCCCTAGTTTTCAGTTTGTAAAATTGATTGTCCAGTTCAGTTACCTCCCTTGATGTGTCTCAGAGTTGTATTCCAGTAAACATTGGAGAAGTACATCAAGGGAGATAAGTTGAAAAATGAAAATTACAGTTTGATATGTCCTGTGACCATGAACGAACACAAGTGATTGCCGTGGCTAATTTTCGAAGGCTGGCAGATGTGGGGAAAAATCGCTTTTTGGAAATTGAATAGCACTTTTCAAATTATATTATTATATGAACATCAGTGTTGATTTTTCCTCACAAGTGTATTTCAATCTACAGTTCAAGTCAAAATAAGTTGTAGCATAACCGCAATAAACTACATATACTGCTGCTCCTGCACTGATTAGATCAGAATCTGACATAATTTTCTGGAAAGCTCTCTAGAGCTTTCCAGAAAATGATGTCAGCTTCTGGTCTTATCAGTGAAGGAAGAGAATGATACAAAGTTTATAGTGGTTATCCTACAACTTATTTTGACCTGTTCTGTATTCTTGAATAAATTGCCTTGGCTGGCCTGGAACTAACACACGAACGATCATTTAGGTTACGTGCAGGTTACATGAATTGTAAAATATCATTTAGGTTATGTGCGGGTTACATGAATTATAAAATATGAGAACACACTTCAGGTCACGACAAAGTAATGCAACATAACTTCATCAGATTACGAATCTCGGGTGTTTTACATGAATAACCTGCCCACAGGTTATGATATAAGCTCTTTATTTCCAGACCCTACGTTGGGCACAACAGCTTGCTTAATGTTGTTCAGTTCCTGCATGCTCAGCAACACTGTCTTTTGTCGCGAATACTGTCGACACACAATTAAAATTTCATAAATTTCTACTAAATGATGCAATCATTCCTTGTACCTCTCAAACAGCTCTCACTAGATCACAAAAATGTTTTCACCTAATCTTTACTTTTGGGTTTATTTTTTGAGGGACAAAAGATGCAACTTCTGCACTCTGATGTCATAATGACAAAGTTTTCAGCAGCAAATATTTCCCATAATGCAGTTTGATATTTAGCTAAATATGCTTTGTTTGACAGAGCTCAGTGAGCTCTGTTAGCTCTGTCAAATGATATAATTGGTTAAATTCATAGTTAAACAAGATAAAAACGGAATGATTGGATGAAATTATGTTGCACTATTAGTGTGTCAGGGGTTAATGCACAGTAATTGCACACCTTGGTTGTCCAAACCGAAGACCTGTGTTTTTGCATGACAGAATAATTTCTGTGAATACTGCTTATAAATCACAGTTGTCTAGATAAGATTGACAGTGAACAAAGTTTATTGAAGTTATCTGGCTACAGTCCATGCCTATCTAGTTGGGATGATTGATTATCTGTTTTCTGCACTGGTGCTGTATTTCAATGTAAAACCATTAAGCGCAGTTTGCACGGAAAAAGTTTATTAAATGTGTAAAATGTTACAGGTGAATATTTTATTACTCAAGAGTTTTTTTTTTTTTTCCAATTTTAGACCGTCAAAAGACGAAATAACGGTCGAAGCAAGAAGGGACGAGGTCACACAAAATTTGTGCGTTGTACAAACTGTGCAAGATGTGTACCAAAAGATAAGGCTATCAAGAAGTTTGTTATCAGGAATATTGTTGAAGCAGCAGCTGTTAGAGATATTTCTGATGCCAGTGTCTATGATGGTAAGTATACTACTCAAAGTTTGCTAAGCACCAAATATTTGACTCATCATTATGAAATTTGCATGTGACATATTTGCGATATTTTTGGTGGATATGATTGAGGAATGTATTGAGATGGTCCCCAGTGTTTACATAAGCTCTTTTGACAGGCATTCTTTTCATGACAGACATGGAAAGCATGTACCCCTTGATTTTCATGATGTTTTCATGTACTGTCTGCATGTATCTGACATAAGTAGGGTATTAAATCTTCATTTCAACACAAACCCTTGTGATTTAATGATTGCAAATGTAAGAAGACATTTGTCTGAAGCAGAATGTGGTGGGCTGTAGGGATGGTGGAACAAGGGGCTACCCATCGTTAGGTTTGTGAAACGCTTGGTGTGCACAATACGGTGATCACCAGAGCCTGGGTAAGATTTCAGTAGTATGGCACACCAGTCAGACGACATGGTGGTGGCAGACACAGGGCAACATCTGCAGCTGAAGACCGGTTTTTGATCATTCAGGCCCGTAGGAACCGCTATGACACAGCAACACAGCTTCGCAGTGACCTTCAGAATGCATCCAGGGTAAATGTTTCAATGCAGACTATCTGGGAAAGGTTGCACGAAGGTGGTCTCCGATCGAGAAGACCAAGTATTTGTATTCAGTTGTCCCAGAAACACTGCCAGGCACGATATGAATGGGCCATGGATCACGTTGGATGGACCAGAGAAGACTGACGACCTGTCCTTTTTACAGATGAGTCGAGGTACTGCCTAGACAACACAGATAGGCATTCTTGGTTATGGAGAAGACCAGGAGAGTGATTCCATGCAGCCAACATTGCTGAGCATGACCACTATGGTGGAGGGTGAATAATGGTCTGTGGCGGCATCAGCTGGGATGGACGTACGGATCTCTGTGTTCTTGACTGTGGTACATTGACTGCACAGTGATATATTGATGTGATCCTGGATGCCCACGTCAGATTGTATGCAGGTGCAGTGGGTGATACATTCATTCTGATGGACAATAATGCCTGTCCTCATCATGTTGCCCATGCTGTCAGGCAGTACCGACAGAGGGAGGGAATTGAGTGTATGGACTGGCCAGCAAGATCACCTGACCTCAATCCAATCGAACATGTCTGGAATGAGTTGCAGCTTGTAATTTCAGTCCGTCCTGTCCAACCAAGAAGTGTCCAGGAGCTTGCTTGGTGCCATGCTGGTCCAAGAATGGATCAACATCCCACAAAGAACCATCTGGAACCTGATTGGGGGTATGAGAAGGCATTGTCAAGCTGTAATTAACAATAATGGGTCTCTTTCTCGATATTGAACCCATATCAGTTTGCTCCGTCAACTTTTTGGCAAATTTGAAAAATTTCCTCTTTTACCAATAATATCCATTTTCCATGGTTATCGTATTCAAAAGCTAAAAAATAATGTCAAACACAAACAAAATCTTAATTTCTGTGCTTAAATCATTAAAGATATAATTGAATATAAAATATATACACTTTTCATAACAGTATTTCAACTAAAACGTAAAACAGGTAGTTGGATATACTTGGTGCTTAACAAACTTTGAGTAGAAAAGTTATCTGCTTTCAATTTCAGGTATAGTCTACACAGACTCTATATGGGCAGTGTATTTAGGCCTTCAAATTTGTCAACATTCACGGGAATCAGTTTTGGATTCTCCAGAATTTCTGTTGCAAGAATCAATTTTCTGTTCTTAAATATTTAGATTTTAGAGTACTGTTATACCTCTGTGAGTGCCATGGTAAGAATGCTGATGAACATACTTTTGTAGTGCTTTCTAGTGAAGTCTTGGTTGCCTAAATAGGCAGCCAAGACCTCACTGGACACCACTACTAAGTGATATTTTGTTACCGTGTTATGAGGGTGCAAAGAAGAAGAATTCTTCTGGTTTTTTAAAGCCACTTTTAGAATCTTGGTCATGAATCAAATGAATATTTCACACGATTCAATTCTGATTCTCACTGTTTTTCTTGCGAGAATCATTTGAGCGAATCAATTCTGATTTTCGCATGAATTTTATGCTCTGGTATTGTCACTGAAATCCCTATCAAGTGAGTCAGAATCGATTCTCATAAATTATTCTCACAAGAAAACATTGAGAATCAAATTGCAAAATATTCACAAATGTCTGAGGGGAGCTGAGTGGCTAAGTGGTGGACTGTTGGACTTCTATGCTAGAGGTCCCGAGTTTGATCCCTGTCCAGGACTACCTGTGTTGTGTCCTTGGGCAAGACTCTTTATCCCGCTTGCCTACATGGGGGCACAATGATGCCGTGTACTAAGGCGTACTGCACGTCTATGGTGCAGATGTATTCAACCGCTATAGCCCTGCTTGAGTGGAGCTTGAACAGGGTTAGAATGTTGATCTGACAGTTGCTCCTCTATGCTTGGTGATTCTATCCGCGTAGTCGTACTCCGACTTCCTCCACTCATAAAACTCATGGTCATGATTAGCTATTGTGCATATAAGTATGTGACCTTAAACACCAATAAATAAACAAATATTACACGTCGAGGTCAGCATTTTGATAACAGTAATTACGTGACAAATATATCACCAACTCGGTGAAATTAATGATAGATCAATTTTTGCCATGATGATATTTTAGCTCACCTGACT
This sequence comes from Pictodentalium vernedei, assembly GCA_031216915.1. Classification (NCBI taxonomy): domain Eukaryota; kingdom Metazoa; phylum Mollusca; class Scaphopoda; order Dentaliida; family Dentaliidae; genus Pictodentalium; species Pictodentalium vernedei. Next base: position 218,515,747 of record CM062294.1, read on the forward strand.
GAAAGTCAGGGTGAGCTTTTCTGATCACTTTTTGTCCATCGTCTGTCATCCGTCGTGTCGTCTGTCGTGAAGGTGGTGTTTGGGTCGTTTTCTCCCAAGCCACTGGCTGCAGTTCAATGAAAATTCACATGAGCAGTGGTTATATAGGGGCTTTTGGGTTTTTCTTCAAATTGGGTTTCTGCTCATATTGAGGAGGGAGGTGGGGCCAAAATGCACAAAATTTTAAAAAATCTTCTCAAGAACCAGCCGTTGCAGAGACTTGACAATTGGTATGCAACTTCCATTTGAGGTGTAGACTCAAGTTTGTTCAAGAGAAGTTTGACGGGCAATATTTGCCTTTCTTCTGGGAGGGGCAAGAATTTTCGCCAAACCCCAAATTTCTATTTTCCCACCGAGATGCAGATTTGAACCAAATTTGATAATGAGGGCTTATTGGGTCATAAGTACTTAATTTATAGCTAAAAATAGAAAAAAATTAAAACGCCCATATCTCCAAAACAACCTGGCACTGAGAATTCTTATTAGGATCAACAGAATGGAATGGTAAAACAAATTGGCTATCAGTTTTATCATGGGGTACTTTTTGGGGACTTTGAAAAAGTGCTGAGTCCGCATTTTTTAACACTGTGGGTAATGGAAAAAACATTTAACACTTCTTCTCTCCCAAACCACTGCTCCAAAAGCTTTCAAATTTCACATATAACATCTTTGGAAGATTGTTTCACATGTTTATTGAAATCAATTCCCTGGGTCCATACTTGGGCTCTCTATGGGAGCCCAAATGTTTAAATTAGTGCCGTATGAGGAATATTCTTTAAAAATCTCCTTCTTCAGATCGACCAATAGGAATCTTTTGATATTTGGTATGCAGCATGCTTAGGGAGGTGAGATTCAGGTTTGTTCAAGCCAAATCCCTGGGTTCATATTTAGGCTGAAATTTTGGGGTCCCGGTCTGGACTTAGAAATTTTGGACCAAAATCCGGAAATTAGTTTTTAGCTCAACTTTGGCAAAGCTAAATTTGAGCTTATGCCATGGCCAGTCTCTGTCATCCATCTGTCCGTCAACAATTCAATACGGCTCGGGCTAGAGGCCGTATTTATGAACCGATCCTTACAAAACTTCTTGGGTACCTTTGTTATGACCGTGGGACGAGAACAAGTGTTTTGGGGTCTGATCCGAAATTCAAGTTGGGCGCTGGCAGCCATTTCGTACAAAATAAGTTGCAATCAGATTTTTGCGCAGAACTTCCATATGAAAGCGCTGATTTGAATAATTTTTTGTATGAATGTTTAGTACCATGGGATACATCATATATAATACGGGTCTTTTTCTCGTGCGTAAATTATGCAAATTAGACTAACTTTGATGTATTTAGTGTTACTTTCAGCACTGTTAGTGTAAATGCCAATACAGCTCGTGCTAGAGGCCGTATTTATGAACCGATCTTTACGAAACTACTCTTACCTTTGTTATCACCGTGGGACGAGAACGAGTGTTTTTGGGTCCGGTCTGAAATTCAAGATGGCCGATGGCAGCCATTTTGTACAAAATTTGGTGCAATCAGATTTTTGCACAGAACTTCCATATGAAAGAGCTGATTTGAATCATTTTTTGTGTGAATGTTTAGTATCATGGGATACATCACATATCATACATATTTTTTTCTCGTGCCGAAATTATACAAATTAGATGAACTTTGATTTTTTCAGTGCTACTTACACACAGTAAGTACACATGTCAATACGGCTCGGGCTAGAGTCTGTATTTATGAACCGATCTTCACGAAACGTCTTGGGTACCTTTGTTATCACTGTGGGATGAGAACGAGTGTTTTTGGGTGTGATCCGAAATTCAAGATGGCCACCAGCAGCCATTTTGTACCAAAATTAGTGCAATCAGTCTTTTGTACAGAACTTCTGTATGAAAGTTCTGATTTGAATAAATTTTTGTATGAATGTTTAGTAACATGGAATACATCACATATAGTATGTTTTTTTTTCTCGTGCAGAAATTATGCAAATTAGATGAACTTTGATTTATTCAGTGCTCCTTACACAATGTAAGCACACATGTCAATACAGCTCAGGGTAGAGGCTGTATTTATGAACCGATCTTCACAAAACTTCTTGGGTGCCTTTGTTATCACCTTGGGACGAGAACGAGTGTTTCTGGGTGCGGACCAAAATTCAAGATGGCTGCCAGTGGCCATTTTGTACCGAAATTAGGTCCAATCAGTTTTTTGTCACAACTTCTACACAGCTCATATTTGTGAACTGATCTTCACGAAACTTCTTGGGTACCTTTGTTTTCACCTTGGGACAGGAATGAGTGTGTTTTGGGGTGCCTTTGTTATCACTGTGCTATGAGAACAAATATTTTGGGGTTCCGTCAGACCCACTCCGGGACTCAAAGATTTTTTTCTAGTTTAGCATCTGACTGTCACCCACCTTTACAATACTTTACCTATACATTTGTTACAGGCAACGGTCAGTATTTATGTACAGACCGTTACAATACTTTATATGTACCTTTGTTATCAGGTCATTACCTAGATGTATATCATTGCTGTGTCACATACTATACATGTACATGTCTTTGTCTTGACAAGTTGAGCTACAGTGTCATTGACACTTTCATTTGTATGAATGTTTAGTACCATGGGATACATCACATATAATACAGGGTTTTTCTCGTGCAGAAATTGTGCAAATTAGATGAACTTTGATTTTTTCAGTGCTACTTATACACAGTAAGTACACATGTCAATATGGCTTGGGCTAGAGTCTGTATTTATGAACTGATCTTCACGAAACGTCTTGGGTACCTTTGTTATCACCTTGGGATGAGAACAAATGTTTCTGTGTGCGGTCCAAAATTCAAGATGGCTGCCAGTTACCATTTTGTACTGAAATTTGGTCCAATCAGTTTTTTGTCACAACTTCTACACAGCTCATATTTGTAAACTGATCTTCACGAAACTTCTTGGGTACCTTTGTTTTCACCTTGGGACAGGAATGAGTGTGTTTTGGGGTGCCTTTGTTATCACTGTGCTATGAGAACAAATATTTTGGGGTTCCGTCAGACCCACTCTGGGACTCCAAGATTTGTTTTCTAGTTTAGCATCTGACTGTCACCCACCTTTACAATACTTTACCTATACATTTGTTACAGGCAACGGTCAGTATTTATGTACAGACCGTTACAATACTTTATATGTACCTTTGTTATCAGGTCATTACCTAGATGTATATCATTGCTGTGTCACATACTATACATGTACATGTCTTTGTCTTGACAAGTTGAGCTACAGTGTCATTGACACTTTCATTTGTATGAATGTTTAGTACCATGGGATACATCACATATAATACAGGGTTTTTCTCGTGCAGAAATTGTGCAAATTAGATGAACTTTGATTTTTTCAGTGCTACTTATACACAGTAAGTACACATGTCAATATGGCTTGGGCTAGAGTCTGTATTTATGAACTGATCTTCACGAAACGTCTTGGGTACCTTTGTTATCACCTTGGGATGAGAACAAATGTTTCTGTGTGCGGTCCAAAATTCAAGATGGCTGCCAGTTACCATTTTGTACTGAAATTTGGTCCAATCAGTTTTTTGTCACAACTTCTACACAGCTCATATTTGTAAACTGATCTTCACGAAACTTCTTGGGTACCTTTGTTTTCACCTTGGGACAGGAATGAGTGTGTTTTGGGGTGCCTTTGTTATCACTGTGCTATGAGAACAAATATTTTGGGGTTCCGTCAGACCCACTCTGGGACTCCAAGATTTGTTTTCTAGTTTAGCATCTGACTGTCACCCACCTTTACAATACTTTACCTATACATTTGTTACAGGCAACGGTCAGTATTTATGTATAGACCGTTACAATACTTTATATGTACCATTGTTATCAGGTCATTACCTAGATGTTTGTCATTGCTGTGTCACATACTATACATGTACATGTTTTTGTCTTGACAAGTTGAGCTACAGTGTCAATGACACTTTCATTTTTTTTTTAATGTTCATCGAACCGTATGTGACCCCCTCATTTTGTATGTTCCAATGAGGGTCACCTATGGTTTTCTTGAATTTTTTTTTTATTATTGTGGGAACCCTGTGCACTAAAGCAGTACTTGTTTACTGTAGTAAACAACCTATGTTTAACTAGTAAAATAGGACCCAGTCATCAATGCCTGGGGTGGAAGTCCTCTAAAATGGGAAACATGGGTATCAACAATTGGCGAGACTTTACTGCTTTATCTACATGTTGCTATCACGATTAGCCATTCTGCAGAAGTATGTGACCTTAAACACCAATAAATAAATAAGTTTTTCCAAAAATTAAAAAAAAATATTTGAAATAAGTTTTGATATTGTCAGGCCTGGCATTCTTAAAAAAGCAGGAGAGCTAAAAATCGCTCCAGTCGCATGGCCTAGGGAAGTGAATTGCTCTCCTCAAGCTTACAGAAGCTAAAAGTGGCAAAATTAAGTTTTACTATTAATGAATTCTGCCTAGTGGGCTTTGAACATTTTATTTGGTGCTGATAACAAGGTAGTCTCTGTGAGGCATACACACTGCCCCTCCCACACCTCCAGGCCTTGGCAAGGCCCGGAGGTGTGGGAGGGGAAAGTGTAGTCATCTTGAAGAGACCACTAACATAGCAGAGATCTGAAAAGATGCAGGGTTTAGGAATAGGCTGTTAAGATAATAATTACTTTCAAAGGACAAGAGGGCTAGTTTTTACCCTCCTTAATTTTTGTAAGGCGTGCGAATAAATCGCTCTCCTGAAAATGCCAGGCCTGGATTCTGTGCACCTTGGTAAAGGATTAACCCTTTACCCAACGTAACGGCCAAAACCGGCCAGCGCTATTCTCAAAAATCGCCAATTAATTTTCATTATTTTTTTCATTTTTTGTCTCAAAAACAGGTTATGACCCCTCGTTGGAACGAGCTCGTTCCAACGAGGGGTCATAACCTATGTTTTTGAGACAAAAAATGAAAACAATTAGTTATTCAAGAAATTATTTTTGCAAGTGTCGTCTGTTTTTCAGGTTAGGTAAAGGGTTAAGCATCCATACACTGCTATTGAAGTATAAAATATTTCAACCTGAAAATTTTCCACATAATGCAACTAGAAACTTCTCGACTTCAGTCTCGTTTGACACAGCTCATTTAGCCCTAACAAGATTAAATTGGTGAAAAATAGGTTGCATCATAGGAAAAAGTTGCTGTTTGAAAGTTTGGTATTTTGACTTTAACAGACATTGACATACTTGTAAGATTTATGTTCCATGCACATGGACATTTATATACATTGTGGTAGTTTCTGTATATGAGAACAATATTTTGTGCCTTTCAGTGTATGCTCTGCCAAAACTGTATGCAAAGCTGCTCTACTGCGTTTCCTGTGCTATCCACAGTAAAGTTGTAAGAAACAGATCAAGAGAAGCTCGTCGGGATAGAACACCTCCAATCAGATTCAGGCCAATCAGGGTAAGTCTGTTCATCCATAAAGTCTATTCACTGCATGTGCCACTAACTTTGCAAGATTGCTGGCCTTAAAATCCATGTGCCAATCAGAATTGAATCTTGTAAATAATTCTCACACAGAAAACTAAGAATCAACTATGATTTTCGCAATTGGTTCATTTTGATTCTCTTCCAATGTTCTGAAATCGCCCTTATAGTGCTGGAGAATTTGTCTTATCTTTTGCTCCCTCATAGTAAGGTAACACTGTGCCTACCTCGGCAATGATGTTTATTGAAGTCTTGACTGCCTGAACAGGCAGTGACTCAGGCAGCCAAGACTTCACCATAAACCACTTCTAAGGTACTGTACTTGAGAGCGCGGTGGCTTGGTGGTAGACTGTTGGACTTCTATGCTAGAAGTCCCTAGTTTGATCCCCATCTGGATGACCCACGTTGTGTTCTTGGACAAGGCACTTTATCCCAGTTCCCTACATGGGGGGCATGATGACGCTGTGTTTTAAGGCGTACTGCATGTCGATGGCAGACATGTCTTCAACCGCTATAAATCTGCTTGAGTGGAGCTTAAACAGAGTTAGAATGTTGAGGAGCTGACAGTTGCTCATCGATGCTTCTCTCTGGGTTCTCCGGCTTCCTCCACCCGTAAAACTGTCACAGTCATGATTGGCCATTGTGCATAAGTATGTGACCTTAAACATAAATAAATAAATAAATAAATAAATAAATAAATAATAAGGTACTGTACTTAACGACAACAAGAATAACAAAATCCTGTACAGTACAGTCACCGTGGAATGGTCAATCTCCACGCGTGGGCAGTGTTGCCCACTGCAGCTTTTCTACATCAATAATCAGTAGTTTTCAGCAGAGATTCAATGAATGAAGCACCAGGTCATACCCCGTGCTTCATTCATTGAATATCTGATGGAGATTCCATTATTTCATGTCAGAGATTCACTGCTAATACATGCATGGAAATATTGCCCATGCATGGATTTTGACCTTTCCACGGTGACCGTACTGCACGTGGGAACAGTGTTCTGCATGGACATACAAGACAAAAAACTCACCGAATGTGGGACTGACAGATAAGACAAGAAACTCACCAAATGTGAGACTATGATTGTAAAGGTTTAAACGCTGGCAAATATATAAACATGAGGTTTGATTTATAACAGTTACAAAATGCACTCACAGGGATTATTATAAGAGTGTTGTCATATTCTGAATTATTTGAAAATAGAAAACTTATATTTTTATACTGTACCAATGACCCAGACATAGCTGGTGCTAACTCTTAAAATATAGGGCCAAACACAAATTTTGCCCCCCAATCCCCAAAATTTGCATCTAAAACTAAAGAAAACATGTCCTGAAAGGCCCTCCACACTTCGCCCCTACTGCGCATGCGCAGTGTCAAGGACGTTCCGAAATTGGTGCCATTAATCATTCTAAGTTTGGCCCTTCATCAGTTAACATCTGACTGATCTTTGTGCTTATAAATCTCAGTTTAAATGATGCCAGACACATAAAGATTAGTGAAATGGTGATTCTAAGGAGGGATAGAGAAGGAGGAGAGGAAAAGAATGTGTGACAGAATATTATCAGGGCTGTAACTTAAAATTTTTTAATGAAATTATGTTAAGTTACCTATTTTCAAGGCAGCAGCCATTTTGTTGTCATTCTGATTATTTAGTTACACTGTTTTTTAAGTGTTTTCCTCTCTCCCTGTCCTTTAAGGTCCCCCTTGCTATTCTCCCATGCTTTTGGCATAGTTTCTGTAATTATTATTACTAAAATTTCTTGGGAGTTTTAGCTGAATAACAGAATGAATTCTGTTCTTTCCCCATGTTTACGTCTTCACCTACGGGTGGTTAGGCGTTGTGTTCTGCATCTACCATCTGATGTTCTGCAGTTTCTTCCCTGGAAGTCTCTGTTTTGCATCAGATAGTGTATTTTTGGTAACTGATTTCGGGCCTGGGTGCCTGGAGTCTTATTTTAGTGTTTTTACACTCATTGTTTACATTTACAACAGCCCTCTGTGTGAGGGGTGGATTTCTAAAGAATAATATCTTTATGTTATTTTAATCATAACTAGATACATTATTATTGTTCGTAAGTGTTGAATAAATTGTTTAAAATATTTTTAAAATTTTTGTCCACACTTAGGCTTGGGATCCATTGGGGCTCAACGTTACTTTTCAGAAACTTGGGCTGTTCTGAAAAAATATTTTTTCAAAATATTTTGATTTCAATTATTTTTTCTATATTAATGGATCATATTATTATTATGTATTTTGATTGCCAGGGGTTAGTGCGAGTACCAGGACTTGTTTTCTTTTCACATTGAAAGGATATTGATCAATTGTTTTAAGAGGAAGTCTTCCTCTGACTTTATTATCATTCTATATGTGGTCAGTGTACTCGCATTAACTCCTGTTCTGTATCGTATGATTTCGATGACAATATGGGAAGCGTATGTCACGGTATGTTGTTGGGGATTTGGACACTCCGGTCCTTTCCCTGCAGGGTCACTCTACTTTATCAATTTCTATTTCAGACGATCAAGATTAGGGTGATGTATCTGTGATGTCTTCCAACAGTGTGCCTCCGTCGTCACAATTAATGAAGGGCTAGCGGAAAAGTGCTCATGTAAATACGCCAATTGCCTAAGAGGACCCTAGTAGGTTCGACGGCCTTTGACGTCCGCTAGCTCGCCCGGTGTAGCGTCCATTCACCGAATGGTTCGGCAGCCGGGTTCGTCCGTTGCGGTCTAGAAGGAATTTTGGGGTGATGCGAGCACTATAAATTAACTTAATGCACACCCAGTGACGGCGGATCGGAGGGAGAACGCAGGAAGCCTTTTAGTCCGGTTCATAGCTCGTTCCGGTCCATCCGGACGGCAAGCGAGAGAGGCCCCTCTCTCGTTCAACAACATCTGGCCCCAGATGTTGTGGTACAAAATGTGTCGCAAGCGGAGCATACGTCCGTCGCTCGGGACGCTCCGTTGTATAGGCAGTCCGCTGAGACTGCTAAGGCTTCCTCTTCTCGTCAGCGCACACGACCGCACCTTGGCTGCGTGACCGCCGATATATTACCAGCTTCGCCGATCAAGGATTCTTCGGCGACCAGGTCACACCATCCGGTAGCCAGGGACACGAGGCCTGCAGACTCCGGACGTTCGCATAGGAAGTGTGCGGGAGTCAACGTACACGGAGCTTCCGGCGGCAATGCATCGTAAGACCGCTACTGCACAGGCCTTGGGAACGGACGTGCTTTCCTTAATAGCACAGTTTATCGCAGCATCCCAGCATCAACTGAATCTGTCGCATATATTTTATCCGACGATGCTGGGTCGGGACGCTCCGCGGAAGCGGGTACGGACGTCCAAAATTTTCATCCGGTCCGACGGGATACCGAAAGGGATTCGGAGGATTTCGAGCTTTCCCTTTCGGAACAACATATGCTGTTGTGTATGTCATCTGACTTGGTCTTCTACAGCTTCTTTCGTCGGACCAGAATGCTGCGATGCCGGATAAGAAACTGATAGCGTCGGTGGACTTAGAAATTTTTGGTTCGGTTCAGGGACATCGTCCCTCAGTTCCGACATAGTCCAATAATGTCACACAAACTTTCGAATTATTGAACGACGCTATATATATTATTATTTTATGCTTGCTATCCAAGCATTTCTGGTTTCTTGTTCGAAGAGTTATGGAGATGTCTTTCAAAAGTGTGCCTCTGTCGTCATAGTTAATGAAGAGTTAGCGGCAATAAGTGCTCATGGAATATGTCTATCGCCTACGGAGTGACATTCGCTAGCTCACCCGGTGTAGCGTACATTCATCGAATGGTTCGGCTGCCGGGTTCGTCCGTTGCGGTCTAGGAAGGAGATTTGGGTGATGCGAGCACTTTAATTACTTTAGTACTCACCCAGTGACGGCAGATTGAGGACAGATCGGAGGAAGCCTGTTAGTCCGGTTCCTGGCTTGTCCAGGTCCGTCCGGGCTGTGAGCGAGAGAGGTCCCTCTCTCGCCCAACAACATAGGGGACCGCATGTTGTGGTTCAGATATTTTACATTCGGAGCATATGTCCGTTGGTCGGGACGCTCCGCTATATTGACAGTCCGAGAGACTGTCTTTAATGCTTCCTCATCCTCACAGCAGGGCACACGACCGCACATTGGCTACGTGACCTCGAGTATCCGATCAGTTTCGGCATTCAGTGATTCCACGGCGAATAGGTCGCGCCATCCGGTAGCCAAGGGACACGAGGCCTATACACTCCGTTCGCTCGCATATTGGTAGTATGCACGGGGTAACGATCACGGAGCTTCCAGCGGCAATGCATCGTAAGACCGCTTCTCCTCAGGCATCAGTGACGGACGTGCTATCCGAGTTAGCACAGTTGTTTCGCAGCATCCCAGCAATTGACAGTTTCTCGGTCGAATCAGGAATTATCCGACGGCGCTGGGTCGGTGCGGTCCGCGGTTGCATCAGCTACGGACGACCGAACGCTTTATAGGGTCCGACAGGATGGCGAAAGGGATTCGAAAGATTTCGAGTTTTCCCTTTAGTAGTATCGGAAGATGCCTTTCATATCTTCTGGCATTATCTTCCAGTGATTATTATTTCGGACTTCATTGCTGCGATCTTGGATAAGAGACTTATAGCGTCATTGGACTTGGATTTTTCGATCGGTTCAGGGACATTGTCCCTGACTTACCGACGCAGTCCAATATTGTCATTACAACATGTGTTTTATTTTTCGACGCTATATATATATATATCTATATATACAAGCCTGCTACTAAGCATGATAGTTTAGTTTCTTGTCCGCGTTGCTCATTTCTGCCATTTTATCATTTATACAAATAGTTTATTTTGGCAGAGCAGGGCATACCGAGAGTTCATATGCGTCTAGACGGTGTGATTAAAGACTGCGTATATTCTTTTTCGCCGTTTATGTCTTTTCCAATTTCAATGTTGGGAACGACATTATGTATAGTAGACTTAACTTAGATGCTTTATTATACGTAATCCACCTTACTGAGGCGTTATCATTACGTCTTCAAGAAAAGATTTACGGGATATTATTCTCAATGTAATTTCTTTTGAGGGCAGTAGTTTGTTCACGTATAACTCCGCCCTTCAGTGGCTGTTTGGAGTTAGTTAGACGTGACGCAGCCCTAGCTACATCCACACGCGTGGATAGTAAGGTTAAGAACTCTCTCAGAGTCGCTTCGTTCTCGGAGGAGCTTCTCTTCGACGGCAACTTTTCGGCAATCCATGAATTGCTCGATTTATACGTTCTCTTGTCTATCTAGTGTTACAAGAGATTCAGACTGGGGCAAACATTCGGTGGTTGACTCAGAGAGTGCCGCCGCAGTTGCCGGACCTGAGTGTGGCTGTTATGACGGTTGCCAGTCAAACAGATTGGGATATAATACTGATCCCTACGGATTCGAAGTGCCAGGGTCTTTGGGTTCCGCAGTCTTTTAGCAATCAGTTTAACTTCCGCGGAATAATGTTTTTTAGGCTTGCTTTATGTCATTGCATGAACATTATTCAGAAACGCATGCCCAAATTCCTCTCCTTTTCGACAGTAGTGGCGTATCTCCGGAACCAGGGAGGCACTCTTTCGTTTCCGTTATTCAATTTAATGGAAAGAATCCGTCTGTTGGTTATAGGGTTTAATGATTTCCCGGTTTCTTAAAAAATCGGGACCGGGAAATTTTTCCCGTTTATATTCGGGAACCGGGAACGGAACCGGGAATAGAAGGGGTTGTTAACTTGTTACAAGTCTGTGTTTACAATAATGGAATCGGACCAAAATCGTATCGTTTTTTAATCTTAAATGAAAGACATTTCACACAAAACCTAGGTAACATTCATACAGAAAACAAACATTGAATTTGAAAGCTGTAGTTTCAACTTTCAGCTGTAAAAGTGTAAATAAACAATGTCTTTTGAATCACTGTCCAGACTGTCCAATGCTCAATACTGTAAAGTTTGTAAACTACTGTGTAGTGTTCAATGTTTATTGAGTCACCGAAATGCATCCAAATAAATCGAATGAGTAAAGTACTAGAGTGACTGTCACTATAGTACTTTACTCATTCCATTTATTTAGATGCGTTTTTACATCTTTGTGCACAATAATACTTCCTCAACAACAGCAAATTACTCAACGCTTTGTCACTTAATCTGGACCGTATTTTGGTACCTATGTGCCCAGCCGTAGAAAAACTGCGCTCTGACTCTACAGATGTCGGCTTTCCCGTTATGAGGGCGTTATATAAAAAGTTCAGATTGTCCGTTCTAACTCCGTTGGTCTCATACAACTTGAATTCGTTCCCGATATTTGCATTTGTTGGTTCTGCACGTGTGGTAATAGATGTTTTACAAGCTGTATCGTCAATATAGCCCTGCAGTACATCCTCAAGTGTCGGTGCAGTTGAAGGATTTTCAGTGAGATCAGGTGATACATTGCTAACACTTGCGGGAGACTCGACGACTTCGGAAGCCTCACTCAGACTTAAGTCACTTAACCCTTTGAGGCGGATGAGCTCTGTACGGGCAAACTTTACTCTGACAGTTTTCGCACATGTCTCAAGGAATGCTGGTTCGTCCAACAAACAAAAGTTTGGGTTGTGGAGGTATTTCAAAAGAGTTACAAGGGTTTTGTCTCGTCTCTTACATAAGCGTTCCTTCAGCCTTTCGCTCAATCGCTTGCTTATGTCAGAATCTAATGAATCTAACTGTGCAAATAGAAATTTCAATATCCCCTCAGCAGAAACGAAAGTTGTGTCACGCCGGCATAAAGCTTCATTCGCCACTGTAATAGGCCTAAGTGCATTGGCGATATCTGTGACAGCCTCGACTTCAGGCTGAGTAAGACAAGATGTGCATGAAATATCTAAGAATGCCTTTAACATGCATGGTCGGAGTCTGAGATAGCGAGTGAACATAGCTTCTATTGTATTCCAACGGGTTTTCACATCGATTATGGGCTTCAACTCTTTCCCTTGATCCTGCTTCACATAAGTTTGTAAAATCTCATCAGCGCGTCCACGTCGAAACTTCTTGCAGTCACTTCTAACCTTGGTCACCAAGTCAGCAAAGTTTATTATATCCAAATTTATCAAAGTACCACATTGACTTTCTTCGACGTTGAGACCATCGTCAAATTCATCATCGGATATATCATTATCATCGTCACCCTCATTACCCGTGAGCGAAGCAGATTCCTCGTCCTCAGGCTCTGACTCACACTGTGCTGCACCAGCAGCACCACTAGTACTAGTACTACCAAAGCCTTTGTACATAACATCTGATACTGCAAGGTGAATACCATGGCTGAGACACAACACAGAGACAGTTGGCATAAGTCGACCAAATTTGACCATTACTAATGCGCCATCACTTGTACATACGGCTATATGCTCATCAACAGACAACCCAAAAGTTGAAAGGTGCTCAGTGACAGAAACAACCATAGCCTCTGCTGTAAACTTCCCAGTAATTTTGCAAAGTCCTGTATTCCAAAACTCACCGTCTTTAGCATGTATATCTATGTTCATGTACCGACGGTTCCTAACACTTGTCCATTCATCTAGTGTTATACTGAAACGTTCACCATTAGCAATTCGCTCAGATAAATCGGCCTTAATTCTAGAACGAACATCGTCTGCATGATTAGCGACCAACTGCATAACTGCTGATGGATCCCGTGGTAGTTTATGTCCCATTTTTTCGATATTTGACCGTATAAAATCACTTTTGGTTATACCGTTTATTGAAAATCCATCAAGGGCAGCTAACTTGGAAATTATTTCCTCCAATGGTTGCCTTTGTCGTACCAAAAAAGCATCAACTGACGTCTGTTTAGCAATTTTCGATGGTCCCGCACTAACACTACTATCTGTAGTCGGACGTTTGATCAACTCAATCTTGTGAACCAGACGTAAATGTTTTGCAAGACCTCCCGTGGAACCGCCGGAAAGTGTTAATGTTTTTGAGCATTTCTTGCATTCTGCCTTTGAATCAGATATTCTGTTGAAGTATTCCCAGGCGGGAGATGCATTCTGCCTCGACGCCATTGCAAATTTGCAGGAAAGTGTAATAAAGAATAAAGACAAGTAGAATCACAGATTAATTTCAAAGTTGAAACTTGCAGACGATAAAATGTTTTTGACAAGATCACAAGAACGATAACACAAAAGTTTGACAAAACTGCATAAGCACGCTTGACTGGAAATGTATATTGTAAGATCGATAACTCTAAATGTCTATAGCTACGATTCTGGCTTTACAAGTTACAAGTTACAACTGGAGAAGATTGGAGTTATCGATCCCGCGATATATAAATTCCCCGACAGGCGCAATTTTGTTGCTCTTCTAAGTTGTAACATTACTGGCATGCTATGCATGTTACCATATAACTAAAAGTGAATTTATACGGTCAAATATCGAAAAATGGGACATAAACTACCACGGGACTGACGGGAGTGAGTCCGAGTGACGGAATCCATGGTAGTTACTAACTTACTAGTTATACGGTTGGTCGCCAATCATGCAGGCGATGTTCGTTCTAAAATCAAGGCCGATTTATTTTTCGGGTTGTTTGTTGTTGATGAGCATATAGCCGTACTGCCTATGCACAAGTGATATCGCGCCAGAAATGACTGATAACGAGTTGGAACTCGGTATACAAATAATAAAATCGTTGAATAAAGGGGTATGTGACAAACATTGACGATAGATCTGAATAAGTGAGCTTTTAATCTTATAAGAAACACAGTAAGAAGTCCGTAAAATATCGTTTTCTCATTCCTGGTTCCCGAATTTTCCCGATGGTAAAAATCCGGTTTTCGGGAACGGGAAGTAACCAATCGGGAAACGGGAATTCCCGGTCCCGAATTAAACCCTAGTTGGTTATAGTACACCAAGTTCAGTTTTGGTCCGTCATATTCCGGGTCGTCTGATTGTTTTATCGGACTCCCGTTCTCTTACGGGTCGCTTGTTGCTGTCAGAATGGACTCTCAACAAACAAGTATTCAATCAGATTTGCTATCTATGGGAGCGCCCAATGATGATTTATTTATGACACAGCTTGCTAATCAATTGCAGGCGTATGTGTTGGCTTGTCCAGATCTCTGAGCTAATATTGTTAACGCTCTATTGATCTATAGGACGGAATGATAGGATACGCGTATCCTCCGGCGCTGTTGTTTTAGCAGGTATTGCTAAGATAAACAACCACAATACATTTCTGTTGATAGCATCTCTATCTTCACAGAGATCATGAGTAATTTACTCTCTTGTCTACTGTGGGTCTTAACGTGAAATCTTCCTCTATGTGAGGATCTTTTTCACTGGGTAAATCGTGTCATCTTTATCACAACCAGCAAGGTCGCAACCTTCATGTATTCCGTTGTGTGGTCCGTATTGCATTGTAAGCACTCTACTGGACGAGCTTTGGACGCGATTTCTTACTATAGGAGATCCTCTTCTTCGCTATTCTATGCGGCTAAAGTGGAGGCTCTTCCGTCGTGGTGTAGGGATCATTATGTTCATATTGTTGATCCCTCCATACTACTCATTGCTACTTTTTAGTATACTTGTTTCACAAGATCTACTGCAGCCTGTTATTATTTAGGTTATAGGTTTATGTTACCTCATACCTATGCACTCTACGATAGTTTACAATTGAGTCTTTTGTCTCTTTAAGTCAGTTAGTAACTTTTTGATAAATAGACTTAGAATCTTTAGATTAAATTCCTATACGGATTTTAACTTCGGTTCTTATTTAGCTAAGTAATCATTTGAGCCTCTGGAAACAGTAGTTTTCAAATTCTGACCTTTTAGACAGTAATTCTGTTGGTTTCTCTTTTACTGTAGAGTCAGTGAGTTTTATGCACTATCGATGGATGATTTTCACTTTCATAGTTTCGGAATCAATACTTCCGTTACTATTTAGGTTGGATTGTTGCATAAGAGTTAGGCTCCTATTATCCGGAACCTATTATTTTAAGGTCCTTCCGTCTTCGTATGGGCATAGGCCTTTACTCTTTCCGGGTACAGTTTATGTATTTATAAACAGATATCTGTTTATTACAAAGGGCGTAAGCTTCTTCTGTCTTTGATGTCTAGTAGAAGGACGTTACGCTCCATTTTATTGTTAATGGATTCTATTAACTATCGGTACTGCTTATGGTATATCATTGACTTAGCAGTTGTGCTTAAGATTTCGGCTCATGAAGTAAGAGTTCTTCTACTTCTTGGGCTTACTTTAATAGTGTCGCTATTATAGATTTTTGAAGGCCGCTCATTGCGCTCAGCCATCCACATTCATGAATTTTATCTTAGAAATATCGAGTCCATTTCTGGAGGCCTCTATTGTTAGGTCTATTATCTACTGCTCAGAATGTCATTCACTTAACAGTTGCTACTATAGCTAGGTAGGCTGTCTGTTTCGGCAGTGTCTCCGTTCTGCTGCCCTCTTCGCTCTGGGCTATTTGACCCAGGGCAAGAAAAAGGGGAGGGGGAGGGTGTTCCCTTGGGTCACCTGTTTTACTATGAAAACAAGGGGATACCTCCTCCGGAGTTAGTAATTCTGAGCTGTTATTGGGATGGTTGTTTAGTGAGAAGTTTAGGTTTTTAAAATTCATTCAAGTCTTAGTTTTTAAAGTATAGCTTTTGAATATTGCATATGTCAACGGACATGATTATGCAATCCTCAGACACTTTTAGGAGTATAAGAGTCTCTATTCTCTAGACTTACTTTATTTATTGGCTTACTTTAAAAATTATTAGTATAAGGATTATATTGGATATTAATAGAGTACATGGATGTATGAAGCTCAATTTTGGAAGGTGTTGTATCTTTCTAATTTATCATAAATAAGAAAGATACATGTAAGGCCTATTACTTCTTTTTCCCTACAGGGGATGACTCTATTTTATTTTATTGAGCGTATTCCATTTTGCTCTATGTCCTTGGCCCTCCAGCCTTTTTACTATTCAGCTATGTCTGGGTCATTGGTACAGTATAAAAATGTTAAAAAATTTATAGTAATTTATATATTTTTTATACTTACCAATGACCCAGACGGGGATGGCCCTCCCAGGAGTTGGGAACTCTTGCCTCCCCGCTGAGTACATAGCGCTTACCAGGCACTGGTTATTAGAATGATTAATGGCGCCAATTTCGGAACGTCCTTGACACTGCGCATGCGCAGTAGGGGCGAAGTGTGGAGGGCCTTTCAGGACATGTTTTCTTTAGTTTTAGATGCAAATTTTGGGGATTGGGGGGCAAAATTTGTGTTTGGCCCTATATTTTAAGAGTTAGCACCAGCTATGTCTGGGTCATTGGTAAGTATAAAAAATATATAAATTACTATAAATTTTTTAACTTTCGTGGCATTCCCCGCGGGAACCCCGGGAAATGAAGCAGTGCCTGTTCACTGCAGTAAACAGGCTCTGTTTGACTGGTAAAATAGAACCCAGTCATCAGTGCTTGGGAGGTGCAAACCCTCTCTAAAATGGGCAACATGGCTTATTAATGCTCACCCGGGGGCGCGGTGGCTCAGTTGGTAGAGGTGCAGGCTGCAAGCCGAGAGGTCCTCGGTTCGAATCCCACCTGCGGCAACCGCGTTGTGTCCTTGGGCAAGACACTTCACCCCGATTGCCTACATGGGGGCACGATGACGCTGTGCACTGAGGCGTACTGCACGTCGATGGTGCGCATGTCTTCAACCAATCTAACCCTACCTGTGCTGCGGTGCAGAGTTCAGAGTTACGATGTTGGGGAGCTGACAGCTGCTCGTCGTTGCTGGGTGGTTCTCTCCGGGTACTCCGGCTTCCTCCACCCGTAAAACTGTCACGGTCACGGTTAGCCATTGTGCATAAGTATGTGACCTTAAACACCAATAAATAAATAAATAAATAATGCTCACCCCTGGTCTTTAGTCGATACTCATGTTGTTGTCATGATTAGCCATTGTACAAAAATATGTGACCTTAAACCCCAATTTATTAGCTCACCTGACTGAAAGTCAGGGTGAGCTTTTCTGATCACTTTTCGTCCGGCGTCCGTCGTGAAGGTGGTGTTTGGGCCTTTTTCTCCCGAACCACTGGCCGCATATTAATGAAATTTCATGTGAGAAGGGACTATATAAGGGCATTTTGATTTTTTGTCAAATTAGGTTTCAGCTCACATTGAGCAGAGGGATGGGGCAAAAATGCTCCATTTCTTAAAAAATCTTCTTCTCAAGAACCAGCAATAGCAGAAACTTGATATGTGGTATGCAACTTCCTTTTGAGGTGTAGACTCAAGTTTGTTCAAGAGAAGTTTGTCGGGCATCATTTGCCTTTGTTATGGGAGGGACAAAAATTTTGGCCATGCCTAAAATTTCTATTTTCAGAACCTTCAGGTCGATTTAAACTAAATTTGATATGAGGTGATAATGGGTCATAAGTAGTTGATTGATGCAAAAAAAAAAATTTCTCATTGCCCCGTGGGAACCTCGGGAGCTAAAAACAGGAAAAACCTTAAAACTGCCATATCTCCAAAACTACACGGCACAGGGAATTCTTATTTTGTATAAAGCTTACTTTTATCTAGTAGAATAGAGTGGTTAAAAAAAATCCCTATCGGTTTGATCACAAGGTACTTTTTTCAGGACTTTGAAAAAGTGCTGAGTCAGCACTTTTTAACACTGTAGGCAATGGGAAAAAGATTAAAAAATCTTCTTCTCCAGATCCAGCAGGCAGAATCTTTTGATATTTGGTATGCAACATTGTAGGGTGGATCTGATTCAAGTTTGTTCAAATCGGCCCCCTGGGTTCATATTTGGGCTCAGTACAGGAGCCCGATTTTGAACTTAGTGCATTTCAGGCAAATTTCTTAAAAAATCTTCTCCAGATCCAGCAGGCAGAATCGTTTGATATTTGGTATGCAACATTGTGGGGTGGATCTGATTCAAGTTTGTTCAAATCGGCTTCCTGGATTCATATTTGGGCTCACTATAGAAGCCCGAATTCGATCTTAGTGCATTTCAGGCCAATTTCTTAAAAAATCTTCTTAAGATCGAGTAGGCAGAATCTTTTGATATTTGGCATGCAACATTGTGGGGTGGATCTGATTCAAGTTTGTTCAAATCGGCCCCCTGGGTTCATATTTGGGCTCAGTATAGAAGCTCGAATTCGAACTTAGTGCATTTCAGGCAAATTTTCTTTAAAAATCTTCTTCTCCAGATCCAGCAGGCAGAATCTTTTGATATTTGGTATGCAACATTGAGGGGTGGATCTGATTCAAGTTTGTTCAAATCGGCCCCCTGGATTCATATTTGGGCTCACTATAGAAGCTCGAATTTGAACTTAGTGCATTTCAGGCAAATTTCTTAAAAAATCTTATTCTCCAGATCCAACAGGCAGAATGTTTTGATATTTGGTATGCAACATTGTGGGGGTGGATCTGATTCAAGTTTGTTCAAATTGGCCCACTGGATTTATATTTGGGCTCACTATAGAAGCCTGAATTCGAACTTAGTGCATTTCAGGCAAATTTCTTAAAAAATCTTCTCAGATTCAGCAGGCAGAATCTTTTGATATTTGGTATGCAACATTGTGGGGTGGATCTGATTCAAGTTTGTTCAAATCAGCTTCCTAGATTCATATTTGGGCTCACTATAGAAGCTCGATTTTGAACTTAATGCATTTCAGGCAAATTTCTTTAAAAATCTTCTTCTCAAGATCCAGCAGGCAGAATCTTTTGATATTTGGTATGCACCATGCTTAGGGGGTGAGATTCAAGTTTGTTCAAGCCAAGTCCCTAGGTCCATATTTGGACTCACTGTGGGAGCTTGAATTGTAACTTAGTTCAAACTGAGGAATTTTCTTTAAAAATCTTCTCAAGATCCAGCAGGCAGAATCTTTTGATATTTGGTATGCACCATGCTTAGGGAGTGAGATTCAACTTTGTTCAAGCCAAGTCCCTAGGTCCATATTTGGACTCACTGTGGAAGCCCGAATTATAACTTAGTTCAATATGAGGAATATTCTTTAAAAATCTTCTTTTTTTAGATCCACTGGTCAGAATCTTTGGATATTTGGTATAAGCTTTTCTTAGGAGGAGCAGATGCAACTTGTTGAAATCACTTCTCTGGGTTGATATTTAGGCTACCATGTCAAGTGAGCGCCCTCAGGCCCCTTGGGGCCTCTTGTAAATAAATTTTCATGGCAGGAGTTCTCTGCATGTCGATGGTACACATGTCTTCAACCAATCTAACCCTGCCTGTGCTGCAGTGTGGAATTATGATGTTGGGGAGCTGGCAGATGCTTGTTGTTGCTCGGTGGTTCTCTCCAGGTACTCTGGCTTCCTCCACCCATAAAACTGTCACAGTCATGATTAGCCACTGTGCATAAGTGAATGACCTTAAACACCAATAAATAAATAAATAATATCACCTTGGGATGAGAACGAATGTTTTTGGGTGCAGTCCAAAATTCAAGATGGCTGCCAGTGGCCATTTTGTACCAAAATTGGATACAATCAGTTTTTTGTACAGAACTTCTGTATGAAGCTTCTGATTTGAATAAATTTTAGAATGAATGTTTAGTAACATGGAATACTTCAAATATAATACCGTTTCTTTCTCGTGCAGCAATTATGCAAATTAGATGAACTTGGATTTATTCATTGCTACTTGTACACAGTAAGTACACACGTCAATACGGCCCGGGCTAGGGGTTGTTTTTTTTAACCGATCTTCACGAAACTTCTTGGGTACCTTTATTATCACCTTGGGATGAGAACGAGTGTTTTGGGGTGCGGTCTGAAATTTCAAGATGGCGGCCAATTAGACAAACTTTGATTTACCTAATGCTACTGAAACACAGTGAGTGTACATTTCAATATATGGCTCTGGCTAGAGGCATCTAACTGTCACCCACCTTTACAATAATTTACCTGCACATTTGTTACAGGCTACGATGAGTATTTAATATTTATGTAAGACCTTTGAAATATTTTACATGAATCTTTGTTATCAGATCATTACCTAGATGTGTGTCATTGCTGTGTCACATACTAAACTATACATGTACATGTCTTACACAAGTTGAGCTACAGTGTCATTGACACTTTCATTACAGGTTTAAACAGGGTTTCCCTGCCTTCTTAAGAATTCTGGAGTTTAGAAAGTCCTTACCAAAGGACCTACAAAGTTCTGAAATACTGGAACCTTCCTTACAAATCCTTGAAAAATAAGGTATCACACAATCTGGGAAGATTCATTTGATTGTTATTAGCTCAGCTTTGACAAGTCAAATTTGAGGTTATGCCATGACCTGTCGTCTGTCTGACCGTCAGCAATTCAATACGGCTCGGGCTAGATGCCATATTTATGAACTGATCTTTACGAAACTTATTGAGTACCTTTGTTATCACTGTGGGACGAGAAGGAGTGTTTCTGGGTTCGGTCCAAAATTCAAGATGGCTCCCAGCGGCCATTTTGTACCAAAATTAGGTCCAATCAGTTTTTTGTACACAACTTCTATATGGCTCAGGTTAGAGGTCGTATTTATGAACCGATCTTTACGAAACTTTTGGGGTACCTTTGCTATCACCTCGGGACGTGAACGAGTATTTTTGGGTGCGGTCCAAAATTCAAGATGGTCGGCGGTGGCCATGGTACAATCAGTTTTTTCTACAGTACTTCTATATGAAGGTTCTGATTTGAATAGATTTTTGAATGAATGTTTAGTAACATGGAATACATCACATATAATACTGGGTTTTTTTCTCGTACAGAAATTATGCAAATTGGATGAAATTTGATTTATTCTGTGCTACTTATACACAGTAAGTGCACATGTCAATACGGCTCGGGTTAGAGGCTCTATTTATGAACCGATCTTCACGAAACTTCTTGGGTACTTTTGTTATCACCTTGGGGCGAGAACAAGTGTTCTTGGGTGCGTTCCAAAATTCAAGATGATTGTTGGCAGCCATTTTGTACCGAAATTAGGTCCAATCGGTTTTTTAGCTCAACTTTGACGAAGTCAAATTTGAGCTATTGTCATGGCCCGTCGTCCGTCTGTCCGTCCGTCCGTCCGTCCGTCCGTCTGGCCGTCTGTCCGTCTGTCCGTACGTCAACAATTGGCTATGGCTCGGGCTAGAGGTCGTATTTATGAACCGATCTTTACGAAACTTCTTGTGTACCTTTGTTATGACCCTGGGGCGGGAACGAGTGTTTTTAGGTGTGGTCCGAAATTCAAGATGGCTGTCAGCGGCCATTTTGTACCGATGATGCAAAAATCAGTTTTTTGTACAGAACTTGTGTATGAAAGTTCTGATTTGAATAAAGTTTTGTATAAATGTTTAGTACCATGGGATACATCACATATAATACGGGTTTTTTTCTCGTGCGTAAATTATGCAAATTAGACTGACTTTGATTTATTTAGTGTTACTTTCAGAGCTGTAAGTGCCAAGCTGCTATGGCTCGGGCTAGAGGCCGTATTTATGAACCAATCTTTGCGAAACTTCTTGGGTACCTTTGTTATGACCCTGGGATGGGAACGAGTGTTTTTGGGTGTGGTCCGAAATTCAAGATGGCTGCCAGCCGCCATTTTGTACCGATGATGCAAAAATCAGTTTTTTGTACAGAACTTCTGTATGAAAGTTCTGATTTGAATAAAGTTTTGTATAAATGTATAGTACAATGGGATACATCACATATAATACGGGTTTTTTTCTCGTGCATAAATTATGCAAATTAGACTAACTTTGATTTATTTAGAGTTACTTTCAGAGCTGTAAGTGCCAAGCTGCTATGGCTCGGGCTAGAGGCCGTATTTATGAACCAATCTTTACGAAACTTCTTGGGTACCTTTGTTATGACCGTGGGACGAGAACGAGTGTTTTTGGGTGCAGTCCCAAATTCCAGATGGCTGCCAGCAGCCATTTTGTACCGACGATGCCGAAATCTGTTTTTTGTACAGAACTTCCATATGAAAGCTCTGATTTGAATAATTTTTTGTATGAATGTTTAGTACCATGGGATACATACATATATTACAGGTTTTTTTCTTGTGCGTAAATTATGCAAGTTAGGCTAACTTTGATTTATTTAGTGTTACTTTCAGCACTGTGAGTGCAAATCCCAATACGGCTCGGGCTAGAGGCCGTATTTATGAACCGATCTTCACGAAACTTCTTGGGTACATTTGTTATCACTGTGGGACGAGAAGGAGTGTTTTGGGGTCCAGTCTGAAATTCAAGATGGCCGCTAGCAGCCATTTTGTTCAAAATTAAGTGCAATCAGATTTTTGTGCAGAACTTCCAAATGAAGGATCTGATTTGAATAAATTTTTGTATGAATGTTTAGTACCATGGGATACATTACATATAATACAGAGTTTTTCTCGTGAATAAATTATGCAAATTAGGGGTCCGGGTGGGACTTAGAGAATTTTGGACCAAAATCCGGAAATTAGTTTTTTGGTTTTTTATGCGTTTTGGTCAATTTTAAGACAAAAAAAAAAAAAATTTTTTTACACTGAAAATTTGGGGTCCGGGTGGGTCTTAGAAAATTTTGGACCAAAATCCGGAAATTAGTTTTTTGTGTTTTGATGGATTTTGGTCAATTTTAAGAAGAAGAAGAAAAAATTTTAGTTTGAAAATATTTTGTTTGGGACTGAAAATTTCCACACAAAAATAATAATCTACAATGATTGGTCTTAATCTGTAGTCCATTACAGTCACCTTGTAATTCTTTTATTATTGTTGACTGGGCCAAAACAAATACTAATTCCTGTCATATTTATTATTCAGTTGTCTTGGTCACAGCAAGTACTAATTCCTGTCATATCCAAGTTGAGCTACAGAGTCATTGACTCTTTCATTTGTACATACCTTCTATATGGCTCAGGCTAGAGGCTGTATTTATGAACCGATCTTCACGAAACTTCTTGGGTACCTTTGTTATAACCTTGGGACATGAACACGTGTTTTTGGATGCCTTTGTTATCACTGTGCTATGAGAACAAATATTTTTGGGTTCAGTCAGACCCACCCTGGGACTCCCAAGATTTCTTTTCTAGTTTAGCATCTAATAGGGTTCGCACACGTTATGGAAAGTCTTGGAAAGTTATGGAAAAACGAAACTGACTTTTTCAGGACCTGGAAAGTTATGAAAAAATGTGGTTTTTTCAAATGGGTTATGGAAAAGCTATGGAAATTTGCATTATTCCACTTGAAGCAACTCTTCAAAATCACTGAAATGTCTGTCCCTGGAGATCATCCACGCAGTTTACAAAAAATAATTGGAAAAAAATCGGTAGTTTTACTCGTCTTTTAAACGTTGGTACAAATCGTGCTGGTGCCGATTTGTGGGGGTTGCGCTACCAATTCCAAACCAGTTTAACCTGTTCTAGAACACAGAATCAAATGTTTCCGTGTTTTTGTCACGCATGTGCCAAACCTGTTGAAATATTTGAATAACAATACTGCTGAACAATAAAGATGCCTGGCAAATGTGTTCTCAGTGAAACATGGACAGAAAATGAATTGAAAAAAAACTTCAAAACAATAATTTAGTGGTCTGAATTTTGAAACATCTGACTGAATGTATAAATAAAAGGTAAGAGTAAGATTGGTTTTCAACATACATTCATAAACCCATTACAATACATGGTGAGCGATCTGTAAATAAATCACCTGTGGAGCGGTATCGCTACCTCAATGAATAACACTCAGCCAGTGGATCTTGGGGTTTAACCCTCAGATCCACTGGCTGAGTGTTATTCATTGGGGTAAAAAATCAAGAAACTAAAGGGTTGCCTGTAATACATATTACAAACACACCATGTTCATTGTTTATGTTAGCTGTCCATACATTACATTCCGCCAAATCCTGGGCTATGGAATTTTTCATTCTGGGCTATGGAAAAGCTATGGAAAAGCTATGGAAAAAAAAATTTCCAAACCTGTGTGAACCCTGATCTAACTGTCGCCCACCTTTACAATACTTTACCTATACATTTGTTACAGGCTACGGTCAGCATTTATGCGCAGACTGTTACAATACTTTATATGTACCTTTGTTATCAGGTCATTACCTAGATGTGTGTCATTGCTGTGTCACATACTATACATGTACATGTCTTACACAAGTTGAGCTACAGTGTCCTTGACACCTTCGTTATCACTTATTTTTTTTATTTCTGAGTTACTTACCTTGGAACAAGAAATCATTGAATCGCATTCTGCTTGCACGAGTGACAAATGCATATCTAAACTTCGAAAATGCATTGCAAATGGCGATGCGAATCTGCTTATTTCTAGCCCTGCCTATTAACTATCATTTTGCGTGAAATTATAGGTGGAGAATTTGGTCTTTCGGGCAGATGTTGCGGGCGAAGTTGCTAGCAGACACGTTTTTTGGCACATCACAGTAAAAAATAATCTTTATAAGGCCAAACAAAATTAAATAATTGATTCTCAGGCATTTTTTTTTTCAAAACGAATGAGGTAGGGCGGTTTTTATTTTTATTTTTTATTCCTGGTGGAATGGTCGCCCGTAAATTATCAATGATGCCTGAGAGCCTAAAATTAAATACTAACGCTTCCATTTGGATTTCACTGATAGTTTTTTTTTGTAACAGCGATCACACAACACAGAATCCATTTAGAACAACTAAAATGGAGATAAAACATAACAAGGAGTTTTTTAACTGATTGAGTGCCAGAAGCCACAATCAGGCCTTTCAAAAAAATGAGGATACCAGTGCAAAAGTAACATTTTCCTTACCCATCTTTCGTATTCAGTAAAACGTAAATAATAGTTTGTTTATACAAATTTGTTCTATTACAACTTAGGGGTGCGGTGGCTTTGCAGTCTCGTTTCTCATCAGATCACCGAAGTTAAGCAACGTCGAGCCCAGTTAGTCCTTGGATGGATGGCCATCTGGGCGATCGATTCGGACTCTCGCATTGTGTCCTTGGGGTTAGGCACTTTACCCTGATTGTCCACATGGGGGCACTATGACGCCGTACACTAAGGCGTACTGCACGTCGATGGTGCGCATGTCTTCGACCATTCTAATCCTGTTTGTACTGCAGTGCGGAGTCACGATGTTGGGGAGCTGACAGCTGTCGTCGTTGCTCCGTGTTTCTCCGGGTACTCTGGCTTCCTCCACCCGTAAAACTGTCACCGACACGATATGACCTTGGCACTCTCCAATAATTTGTAGCAGAACAATGTTTGATGAACAAATTCAGACCACCAAAAATAATCTAGTCCTCAACCGGTTAAATAAATATTTATTTTGTATACATATGAGAATCGTGTCGCATTTCGCGAAAAGAATACCAATACTGTATTAATGTATACAACATAATGCATCGCAAATAGAGATATGATACCGCTAAAATCACATGGTAGTTTTATATATTTTGAATTTTACCTCCGAACTAAAAATCACGAACCTGGGCCAAAAAAACGAATGCGCCGGTGCCTGAGAATCAGAAGATTAATTTTCTTTAGCCTAAATGGTATTCCATGACATCATTTTGTGAATAATACCAAGATATTTATCCCAAAACCCTCCATTGCTAGGTGTTGTGCAAAGGTCCTCTCCCCATACCATCTGTATTTAAGATGCAATGTTTTTTCATTTAATTTTTGACAAGTGAGATTCTACAGCATATTTGTCAACAAAACACAAAATATATCTTAACCAGAACTTGTATGGAATTCTCTGTCTGCAATTGAAATAACAAAACTGTCCATTACCATATAGTACTTTTCATCACTTTACTAGTTTGCCTTAGGTGCTTGAGGTTTTCAAAGCAATTTTTTTTAAAGGACTGAGTTCATTTTTGAAGCAAAAATGTTAGGGATGGTGAATGGTATAGCAGCTATCTGAGGTTGTTTTATCTTTCTTTTGCAGGATGGTGCAACCGGACCAAGAATTGGCGCAGGTGCCCGGACACAATGAAGATTGGTGTTTCTGTAAATTAAGAAATTAAAAAAAATCCAATATAAATCTCTTGAGTTACTTTTTAGCTCACCTGAGCGAAGCTGAAGGGGAGCTCAACTGATCACTTTCCGCCTGTTGTCCATTGTCCGTCATTAACTTTACATTATCGACTTCTTCTCACGAACTGCTGGACCAAATTCAACAAAATTTGCTGTGCATGTCCCCTATCATATGTCAATTCAAATTTGTTCAAATCAAGTTGTCCTGCCCCTCGGTAGGGCCACGCCCAAAAAGTGTGCTTAAATCTTAAAAAATCTTCTCATGAACCAGCAGTAGCAGAGACTTGATATTTGAGGTGTAGACGCAGATTTGTTAAAGAGAAGTTCGAGGAGGTATATTTGCCTTTGTTATGGGAGGGGCAAGAATTTTCGCCAAGCCCAAAATTTCTATTTTCCAAACCGAGAGGCAGATTTGAACCAAATTTGATATGAGGGCTTATTGGGCCATAAGTACTTAATTTATGCCTAAACTTTTTTTCCTGTCGCCCCATGGGAACCGCAGGAGCTAAAAATAGTAAAAAAATTAAAACGCCCATATCTCCAAAACTACACAGCACTGAGAATTCTTATTTGGTGTGAATCTTCCTTAGGACCAACAGAATGGAATGGTAAAAAAAAATTGCTATCGGTTTATCATGGGGTACTTTTTTGGGACTTTGAAAAAGTGCTGAGTCCGCATTTTTTAACACTCTGGGTAATGGGAAAAACATTTAACACTACTTTTCTCCCAAACCACTGCTCCAAAAGCTTTCAAATTTCACATATAACGTCTTTGGAAGATTATTTCACAGGTTTATTGAAATCAATTCCCTGGGTCCATATTTGGGCTGTCTATGGGAGCCCAAATGTTTAAATTAGTGCAGTATGAGGAATACTCTTTAAAAATCTACTTCAGATCTACCGATAAGAATCTTGATATTTGGTATGCAGCATGCTTAGGGAGGTGAGATTCAAGTTTGTTCAAGCCAAATCCCTGGGTTCATCAATAGGCTGAAAATTTGGGGTCCCGCTCCGGACTTAGAAATTTTGGGCCAAAATCCGGAAACGAGTTTTTTGTTCTTATGCATTTTGGTCAATTTTAAGACAAAAACTAAATTTTTTTTTTACACTGAAAATTTGGGGTCCGGGTGGGACTTAGAAATTTTGGACCGAAATCCAGAAATTAGTTTTTAGCTTAACTTGACATAGTCAAGATAAGCTATTGCCATCACGCATGCGGAAGTCTGTTAGTCTGTGAGTCTGTGACGTCTGTTCACATTTTCCTTTAGCACGGGCTACACCCCGCAGTTCTTGTCTGATCGTCATGAAATTTCATATCCAGGTTTGGGGTCATGTCTAGATGAGAACGTCCCCTTTTGGTCGCGATCGGGCAACCAGTATGGCTGCCGAGCCCAAAACAAGAAAACCATTAGCACAGTCTACAGGTCATATTTATGAAGGGATTTCATTGTAACTTGGTAGGATGCCTCTGTATAATCCTAGATGAGAATGTCCTCTTTTGGGCATGATTATCAAAACCGTGATGGCTGCCCAAGCCGGAAATCCAAAAATTTTAGCACAGTCTGCAGGTCATGTTTAATATGTAGGGATTTCATTGTAACTTGGTAGGATGACTCCTTATGATGTCTAGATGAGAATTTCCCCATTTGGGCATGATCTGCCAACCGTGACGACTGCCCGAGCCCCAAAACCTTTAGCACAGTCTACTGGTCATATTTATTAAGGAATTTCATTGTAACTTGGTGGGTTGACTTCATACAATGTCTAGATGAGAAAGACCCCATTTGGACGTGATTGGGCAACTGTGACGACAACAGGAGCCCGAAGCCCGAAAACCTTTAGCACAGTCTAGAGGTCATATTTATGAAGGGATTTCATTGTAACTTGGCAGGATTACTCCAAATAATGTCTAGATGAGAACGTCCCATTTTGATCGCGATCATTCAGCCTTTATGGATGCCCGAGCCCAAAAACCTTTAGCATATGTAAAAGGTCATATTTATGGAAGGATTTCATTGTAACCTATTAGGTTGACTCCATATAATGCCTAGATGATGACATCCCCTTTTTGGTCGTGATTGGTCAGCTGTGATGGCTACAAGTGCCCGAAGCCCAAAAACCTTGAGCACAGTCTACAGGTCCATATTTACGTGTATGAATGGATTTCATTGTAACTTTATAGGATCACTCCAGATGATGCCCAGATGAGATTGTCCCCTTTGGTTGCGATCATTCAACCATGATGGCTGCCCGAGCCCGAAGCCTGAAAACCTTAAGCACAGTCTTCAGGTCATATTTATGAAGGGATTTCATTGTAACTTGGTAGGTTGACTTCATATAATGTCTAGATGAGAATGTTCCCTTTTGGACATGATTGGGCAACTTTGACGACTAAAGGTGCCCGAAGCCCGAAAACCTTTAGCACTGTCTACAGATCATATTTATGAAGGGATTTCATTGTAACTTGGTAGGTTGACTCCAAATAATGTCTAGATGAGAACGTCCCATTTTGGCCGTGATCATTCAACCTTGATGGGTGCCCGAGCCCAAAAACCTTTAGCATAAGCAAAAGGTTATCTTTATAGGATTTCATTGTTACATTGTTAGGTTGACTCCATATAATGCCTAGATAATGACATCCCCTTTTGGTCGCGATTGGTCAACTGTGATGGCTACAGGTGCCCGAAGCCCGAAAAACTTGAGCACAGTCTACAGGTCATATTTATGAAGGGATTTCATTGTAACTTCACAGGATCATTCCAGATGATGCCCAGATGAGATTGCGATCATTCAACCATGATGGCTGCCCGAAGCCCGAAAACCTTTAGCAGTCTTCAGGTCATATTTATGAAGGGATTTCATTGTAACTTGGTAGGTTGACTTCATATAATGTCTAGATGAGAACGTCCCCTTTTGGACACGATTGGGCAACTGTGATGGCTTCAGGGGCCCAAAGCCCGAAAACCTTTAGAACAGTCGACAGGTCATAATTATGAAGGGATTTTATTGTACCTTGGTAGGATGACTCCAAATAGTGTCCAGATGAGAACGTCCCCTTTTGGTCACGATCATTCAGCCTTGATGGCTGCCCAAGCCCAAAAACCTTTAGCATGTCTGTAGGTCATATTTATGGAAGGATTTCATTGTAACTTGTTAGGTTGACTCCATATAATGCCTAGATGATGACATCCCCTTTTGGTCGTGGTTGGTCAACTGTGATGGCTACAGGTGCCCGAAGCCTGAAAATCTTCAGCACAGTCTACAGGTCATATTTATGAAGGGATTTCATTGTAACTTCATAGGATCACTCCAGATGATGTCCTGATGAGAATGTTCCCTTTTGGTTGCGATCATTCAACTATGATGGCTGCCCAAGCCTAAAGCCCGAAAACCTTTAGCACAGTCTTCAGATCATATTTATGAAGGGATTTTATTGTAACTTGGTAGGTTGACTTCATGTAATGTCTAGATGAGAACAGCCCCTTATGGACACCATTAGGCAACTGTGTAACTTGATAGGATGACTCATTTTGGAATAATTTCACTGTAACTTGGTAACTTTTGTTGATATACATTAACTGTGAGGGCCACATATATTAACTGTGAGGTCATATTAACCCACCCTTCAGATCTTTAGTACAGTGTACACCTCATATTATTTTTATCATAAACATAGCATACAGGGAGCAGAAATGAACATATTCCCAATTATCACAATTCTTGTCTTATTTCATAATCCTTTCATAAACATTGAACATTATCCTTTTCATCAAACACAACACACAAGTTAAGCTACAGTGTCATTGACACTTTCATTTTGTTTTTTATGCGTTTTGGTCAGTTTTAAGAAGAAGGAAAAAAAAATGTTAGTCTGAAAAAGTTTTGTTTTGGACTTAGAATATTTCCAAAGAAAAATAAAAAAATCTATTTTTTATGCTTTGATCTCAATTTTGGGACGTAAAAGTGCAGGAACTGAAAATAGAAGGAAAAACCTGTGTATTGTGTGGGCACAATCACTTTATCTAGTTGGTATATGCTTTTCTTAGGAGGGGGCGTATGCAGCTTCAAGTCAAGTCCCTGGTTTGATATTTAGACTACCATGTCAGGTGAGCGTCCTAAGGCCCCCTGGGGCCTCTTGTTAACATGCCTTTTATAAACTGGGCATATTATGCTATAACTTCATCTTTTTCATTCACCCTTTCAGTGCCTCATCAGTCTTTCAATTTTGAAAATGAGAGGCACGCTGTATAGTGATCGTACCATTTGAAGTGAAGTGCAACGCTGTTGAAAAAATGTTCTCAAGAAAAAATTTCCAAACATCTGTATGCCGTACACTCCTCCACTGGTGCATAGAAAGTAGGGATTCCAAAAATATTACCTGATTTTCAGCTCACCTGACTGAAAGTCAGGGTGAGCTTTTCTTAACACTCTTCGTCCGTCGTTCTGCGTGAAGGTGGTGTTTGAGCCTCTTTCTCCTAAGCCACTGGCCACATTTTAATTAAATTTCATGTAGGTAGTGGTTATATAGGGGCATTTTGATTTTTATCCAAAATAGGTTGCGGCTCATATTGAGCAGAGGTGTGGTGAAAAAATGGCCAAATTTTTTGAAAATCTTCTAATGAACCACCAGTAGCAGAGACTTGATATGTGGTATACAGAGTCCTTTTGAGGTTTAGAATGAAGTTTGGCATTATTTGCCTTCGTTATGGAAGGGGCAAAAATTTTGGCCACGCCTAAAATTTCTATTTTCTGAACCATGAGGTCGATTTGAACCAAATTTGGTATGAGATGATAATGGGTCATAAGTAGTTGATTGATGCCAAAAAAAATTTTCTCATTGCCCTGTGGGAACCTCGGGAGCTAAAAATAGGAAAAACCTTAAAACTGCCATATCTCCAAAACTACACGGCACAAAGAATTCTTATTTTGTATAAAGCTTACTTTTACCCAGTAGAATAGAATGGTTTAAAAAAATCCCTATCGGTTTGATCACAAGGAACTTTTTTCAGGACTTCGAAAAAGTCCTGAGTCAGCACTTTTTAACACTGTAGGCAATGGGAAAAAACATTAAAAAATCTTCTTCTCCAGATCCAGCAGGCAGAATCTTTTGATATTTGGTATGCAACATTGTAGGGTGGATCTGATTCAAGCTTGTTCAAATCGGCCCCCTGGGTTCATATTTGGGCTCAGTATAGGAGCCCGATTTTGAACTTAGTGCATTTCAGGCAAATTTCTTAAAAAATCTTCTTCTCCAGATCCAGCAGGCAGAATCTTTTGATATTTGGTATGCAACATTGTAGGGTGGATCTGATTCAAGCTTGTTCAAATCGGCCCCCTGGGTTCATATTTGGGCTCAGTATAGCAGCCTGATTTCGAACTTAGTGCATTTCAGGCAAATTTCTTAAAAAATCTTCTTCTCCAGATCCAGCAGGCAGAATCTTTTGATATTTGGTATGCAACATTGTAGGGTGGATCTGATTCAAGCTTGTTCAAATCGGCCCCCTGGGTTCATATTGGGGCTCAGTATAGGAGCCCGATTTCGAACTTAGTGCATTTCAGCCAAATTTCTTAAAAAATCTTCTCCAGATCCAGCAGGCAGAATCTTTTGATATTTGGTATGCAACATTGTAGGATGGATCTAATTCAAGTTTGTTCAAATCGGCCCCCTGGGTTCATATTTGGGCTCAGTATAGGAGCCCGATTTCGAACTTAGTGCATTTCAGGCAAATTTCTTCAAAAATCTTCTTCTCCAGATCTAGCAGGCAGAATATTTTGATACTTGGTATGCAACATTGTAGGGTGGATCTGATTCAAGTTTGTTCAAATCAGCCCCCTGGATTCATATTTGGGCTCACTATAGAAGCCCGAATTCAAACTTAATGCATTTCAGGCAAATATCTTCAAAAATGTTCTTCTCCAGATCCAGCAGGCAGAATCTTTTGATATTTGGCATGCAACATTGTGGAGTGGATCTGATTAAAGTTTGTTCAAATCGGGCCCCCTGGGTTTATATTTGGGCTCAGTATAGAAGCTCGAATTCGAACTTGGTGCATTTCAGGCAAATTTCTTCAAAAATTTTCTTCTCCAGATCCAGCAGGCAGAATCTTTTGATTTTTGGTATGCAACATTGTGGGGTGGATCTGATTCAAGTTTGTTCAAATCGGCCCCCTGGGTTTATATTTGGGCTCAGTAGAGAAGCTCGAATTCGAACTTAGTGCATTTCAGGCAAATCTTCTTCTCCAGATCCCGTAGGCAGAATCTTTTGATATTTGGTATGCAACATTGTGGGGTGGATCTGATTCAAGTTTGTTCAAATTGGCCCCCTCGATTCATATTTGGGCTCACTATAGAAGCTTGAATTCGAACTTAATGCATTTCAGGCAAATTTCTTATAAAATCATCTTCTCCAGATCCAGCAGGCAGAATCTTTTGATATTTGGTATGCAGCATTGTGGGGTGGATCTGATTCAAGTTTGTTCAAATCGGCTCCCTAGATTCATATATGGGCTCACTATAGAAGCCCGATTTCGATTTTAGTGCATTTCAGGCAAATTTCTTCAAAAATCTTCTTCTCCAGATCCAGCACGCAGAATCTTTTGATATTTGGCATGCAACATTGTGGGGTGGATCTGATTCAAGTTTGTTCAAATCGGCCCCCTGGGTTTATATTTGGGCTCGGTATAGAAGCTCGAATTCGAACTTAGTGCATTTCAGGCAAATTTCTTCAAAAATCTTCTTCTCCAGATCCAGCAGGCAGAATCTTTTGATATTTGGTTAGCAACATTGTGGGGTGGATCTGATTCAAGTTTGTTCAAATCGGCCCCCTGGATTCATATTTGGACTCGCTATATTGAAGCCCGAATTCAAACTTAATGCATTTCAGGCAAATGTCTTAAGAAATCTTCTTCTCCAGATCCATTTGGCAGAATCTTTTGATATTTGGTACGCAACATTGTGGGGTGGATCTGATTCAAGTTTGTTCAAATCGGCTCCCTAGATTCATATTTGGGCTCAACTATAGAAGCTCGAATTCGAACTTAGTGCATTTCAGGCAAATTTCTTTGAAAAACTTCTCAAGATCCAGCAGGCAGAATCTTTTGATATTGGGTATGCAGCATGCTTAGGGGGGTGAGATTCAAGTTTGTTCAAGCGAAGTCCCTGGGTTCATATTTGGATCACTGTGGTAGCCAGAATTATAACTTCGCTCAAAATGAGGAATTTTCTTTAAAAATCTTCAGATCCAGCAGTTGGAATGTTTTGATATTTGATATGCAGCATCCTTAGGGGAGTGAGATTCAAGTTTGTTCAAGCCATGTCCCTAGGTCCATATTTGGACTCACTGTGGGAGCTTGAATTATAACTTAGTTCAATATGAGGAATATTCTTTAAAAATCTTCTTTTTTTCAGATCCACTGGTCAGAATCTTTGGATATTTGGTATAAGCTTTTCTTAGGAGGAGCACATGCAACTTGTTGAAATCAATTCTCTGGGTTGGTATTTAGTCTACAATGTCAGGTGAGCGCCTTCAGGCCCCTTGGGCAGTTGGTAGAGGTGCAGGCTGCAAGCCGAGAGGTCCTCGTTTCGAATCCCACCTGCGGCAACCGCGTTGTGTCCTTGGGCAAGACACTTCATCTCCATTGCACGCGTGGGGGCTCGATGACGCCATGTACTAAGGCATACTGCATGTCGATGGTGCGCATGTCTTCAACCAATCTAACCCTGCCTGTGCTGCAGTGCGGAGTTACGATGTTGGGGAGCTGGCAGCTGCTCGTCGTTGCTCGGTGGTTCTCTCAGGGTACTCCAGCTTCCTCCACCCGTAAAACTGTCACGGTCATGATTAGCCATTGTGCATAAATATGTGACCTTAAACACCAATAAATAAATAAATAAATCAGGCCCCTTGGTTTTTGTCTTCTGCACATTTTGAATATTATGCAGTGGATGCATCTCGTTACTAAGGGTTAATTGTTCACTAGGTGGAACCGTGACACACAGTTGTCTACTCACACAGAGTAAAAACTGCAGGGATGAAGGTACACAAGAGAGACTTCTCACCTCAAAATAAAAAAAAAAACTGATGTCTACTCTGGGAATCAAAAGTGAAGCAACAAGCCTAAAGTCAGTAAGTAGTGTGAGTACCAGTTCCAGTGTTTTGCTATTTTTATGAGCCACTATTTTGAATTACTGCCGTGAAATAAAGACAGTAGCAGCATCGTTGATTCTTGGAAGTGATATTGGGTCTTTTTGTCAGCTACAGTACTCTGATCACAAAGTGATCTTTTTCAATCGAATTGAAATCCAGTCACAACACATTTACTTGTATCAAGATTTATAAGTAAAATATTGAGGAATTAACTCTTAGCTGGGTGTCGAGTTTTCTTGCCTCTGGCATAATACGGCAGGTAATCTGGCTGTGACGGTTCGGCTATCTTTGGGCTGGGGGAGAATAAAACACTGAGCAGGTGCTTCTAGTCAAGTGTTGTCTGCGTGAATGGGCAGACACTTGACTAGAAGCATCTGCTTACTGTAAGTTTTTTCGCGGTGTGTCATGTTCAATAAATTCATTCTGATTCCCCGGCTTCTAAGAGTTGAGACTTGAGAAGAATGGGGGAAAGAACCCATCCAAGTCAATGTTCTCACATTTTGTTTTTCAACAAATGAGATGTAACAGTTTTGTGGCATAGAAGTGGACGAAGAATTTTCGTTGAATTATGATTTGGCCGCAATCTGGTAAAAATTCTCTATCTGCTTTGTGACAACAGTACTGTACATTTGTTATCACCTCAGGCATTTTATCAGTACATGTATCAAGAATTTAAAAGTAATAGCAGCTAATGCTCAGTCTTTTTGCTCAACTTGGCAAACGTCAAGATGAGCTATTGGAATGGCTTGGGATCTGTCTGTCCATATGTCTTTCTGCACATCCACAATTCCTTTAGCACATCATACCGGCTACATTTCTCACCCGATCAGTTGTAAATTCCATATGTGGCTTTGGGGTAAGGTCTAGATGGGAACTGTTAAATTGTCAAATTGTTTGAAAAACATGGCTCTCAGTAGCCATCTTGGATTCAACATATAAATTGTCAGCAATTCCATTTGCCCATCTCACAGGCCGCCTCTCTCACCTGGCTATTTTTCAAACTTATATATAGCTTTGGTGTGATGTCTAGATGGGCGCTCTCCAATTTTTTCTGAATTTGTTGAAAAATAATCAGAATGGCCGGCAGTGTCCATCTTGGATTTTTAGCTCACCTGAGTGAAAGTCTGGGTGAGCTTTTCTGATCACTCTTCGTCCATCGTCCTGCGTGAAGGTGGTGTTTGAGACTCTTTCTCCTAAACCACAGGTCACATTTTAATTAAATTTCATGTAAGTAGTGGTTATAGGAGCATTTTGATTTTTATGCAAATTAGGTTTTGGCTCATATTGAGCAGTGGTGTGGGGAAAAAATGGCCAAATTTTTTGAAAATCATCTTCTAATGAACCACCAGTAGCAGAGACTTGATATGTGGTATACAGAGTCCTTTTGAGGTTTCGAACCAAGTTTGTTAAAGAGAAGTTTGTCTGGCATTATTTACCTTCGTTATGGGAGGGGCAAACAATTTGGCCATGCCTAAAATTTCTATTTTCAGAACCATGAGGTCGATTTGAACTAAATTTGATATGAGATGATAATGGGCCATAAGTTGATGCAAACATTTTTTTTCTCATTCCCCCTGGGAACCTCGGGAGCTAAAATAGGAAAAATCTTAAAACTGCCATATCTCCAAAACTAAACGGCACAGAGAATTCTTATTTTGTATAAAGCTTACTTTTATCCAGTAGAATAGAGTGGTTAAAAAATCCCTATCAGTTTGATCACAAGGTACTTTTTTCAGGACTTTGAAAAAGTGCTGAGTCAGCACTTTTTAACACTGTAGGCAATGGGAAAAAGGTTAAAAAATCTCCAGATCCAGCAGGCCCAATCTTTTGATATTTGGTATGCAACATTGTAGTGTGGATCTGATTCAAGTTTGCAAGTTTGTTCAAATTGGTCCCCTGGATTCATATTTGGGCTCAGTATAGGAGCCTGATTTCGAACTTAGTGCATTTCAAGCAAATTTCTTCAAAAATCTTCTCCAGATCCAGCAGGCAGAATCCTTTGATATTTGGTATGCAACATTGTGGGTGTGGATCTGATTCAAGTTTGTTCAAATCGGCCCCCTGGATTCATACTTGGGCTCAGTGTAGAAGCTCGAATTCGAACTTAGTGCATTTCAGGCAAATTTCTTAAAAACCTTCTCCTCCAGATCCTGCAGGCAGAATCTTTTGATATTTGGTATGCAACATTGTGGGGTGGATCTGATTCAAGTTTGTTCAAATCGGCTCCCTAGATTCATATTTGGGCTCACTATAGAAGCTCGAATTCGAACTTAGTGCATTTCAGGCAAATGTCTTTGAAAATCATCATCTCAAGATCCAGCAGGCAGAATCTTTTGATATTGGGTATGCACCATGCTTAGGGGTGTGAGATTCAAGTTTGATCAAGCCAAGTCCCTGGGTTCATATTTGGGCTCACTGTGGTAGCCCGAATTATAATTTAGTTCAAAAGAGGAATTTTCTTTAAAAATCTTCTTCAGATCCAGCAGTCAGAATGTTTATATTTATTTATTTATTGGTGTTTAAGGTCACATACTTATGCACAATGGCTAATCGTGACCGTGACAGTTTTATGGGTGGAGGAAGCCGGAGTACCCGGAGAGAACCACCGAGCAACGACGAGCAGCTGTCAGCTCTCCAACATCGTAACTCTGAACTCTGCACCGCAGCACAGGCAGGGTTAGATTGGTTGAAGACATGCGCACCATCGACGTGCAGTACGCCTCAGTACACAGTGTCATCGTGCCCCCATGTAGGCACTCG
Organism: Pictodentalium vernedei; assembly: GCA_031216915.1. Classification (NCBI taxonomy): domain Eukaryota; kingdom Metazoa; phylum Mollusca; class Scaphopoda; order Dentaliida; family Dentaliidae; genus Pictodentalium; species Pictodentalium vernedei. The sequence continues at coordinate 218,553,200 of CM062294.1, forward strand.
GGGTGAAGTGTCTTGCCCAAGGATACAACGCGGTTGCCGCAGGTGGGATTCGAACCGAGGACTTCTCGGCTTGCAGCCTGCACCCCTACCAACTGAGCCACCGCGCCCCCAGTCAGAATGTTTGGATATTTGGTATGCAGCATCCTTAAAGGGGGGGGGGGGGGGGGGGGTGAGATGCAAGTTTGTTCAAGCCATGCCCCTAGGTCCATATTTGGACACACTGTGGGAGCCCGAATGATAACTTAGTTCAAAATGAAGAATTTTCTTTAAAAATCTTCTTCAGATCCAGCAGTCCGAATGTTTTGATACTGGGTATGCAACATCCTTAGAGAGGGGGGGGGGGGGGGGGGGGAAGGGTGAGATTCAAGTTGTTCAAGCCATGTCCCTAGGTTCGTATTTGGGCTCACTGTGGTAGCCCGAATTATAACTTAGTTCAAAATGAGGAATTTTCTTCAAAAATCTTCTTCAGATCCAGCAGTCAGAATGTTTTGATATTTGATGTGCAGCATCCTTAGATGGGTGAGATTCAAGTTTGTTAAAGCCAAGTCCCTGGTTTCATATATGTGCTCCCTGTGGGAGCCCGAATTATATATTTAGGCTACCATGTCAGGTGAGCGCCCCCAGGCCTCTTGTTAACTCTCAGCCCTGGTCTTGAGTTGATACTCATGTTGTGGCCATGATTAGCCATTATGCAAAAATATGTGACCTTAAACACCAATAAATAAATAATAATTCTCCAGAACCATCAATTAGAATCTTTGGACGTTTGGTATATAACATCTGAAGGGAGGTCAGATTTTAGTTTGTTCAAAGAGGGTCCCTGTAGTTTTAACTTTGTGAAATATGAGGAAATTTCTTTAAAAACTTCTCAAGATCCACCAGTCAGAATCCTTTCATGTTTTGTACACAACACCTATTCGGGGTCAGATTCAAGTTTGTTCAAATTGAGTCCAGGGTTTATATTTGGGCTCCCTATGGGAGCTTGGATTTTAACTTAGTGCAATGTGAGGGAATTTCTTTAAAAATCTTAAGATTCATCAGTCCTTTCATATTTTGTATACAACATCTCGATGGGGTAGGTTTGTTCAAATTGGTTACGTGGGTATCAAGTTAGTGAAATATGAAAAAAATCATCTTCTTTAGACCCTGTAGTGAGAATGCTTTCATATTTGATACACAACATCTCTAGGAGGGTCATATTCAAGTTTGATTTGTTCAAATCTGGTGCCTGGGTTAATATTTGGGTTCTCTATTTGAGCCCAAAGTTTTATCTAGTGCGATATGAGGAAATTTCTTTAAGAATCCTTTCATATTTGGTACATGACATCTCGAGGTGGGTCAGTTTCAGGTTTGTTCAAATCAGTTACCTGGGTAAATATTTGGGCTCCCTATGGGAACCTGAATATCCACGTAGTGCAATATGAGGAATGTTAAAAAAAAAAATTTGAAAATCTTCTTTAGACCCTGTAGTCAGATTCAAGTTTGTCCAAATCTGGTCCATGGGTTGATATTTGGGCTTCCTATAGGAGCCCGAATTTTAATTTAGTGCAATATGAGGAAATTTCTTTAAAAATCTAAACCAGAACCATCAATTAGAATCGTCTGATATTTGGTATACAACATCTCTAGTAAGGTCAGATTCAAATTTGTTGAAATCGGATCCCTGGGTTGATATTTGGGCTCCCATAGGAAACTCAAATTTTAACTTAGTGCAATATGGGGAAATTTCTTTTAAAATCCTCCTCAGAGCCACTAGTCAGAATCCTTTCATAGTTGGTACACATCATCTCTAAGAGGACCAGATTCCAATCTGGGAGGCATGCTAGATAGAGGTTTGTTCAAATCCATTCCTTAAAATTTTGCCTTTCATGACGTCATTCATTTGTAGTGTTGATGAACCCTGTTTAACTGAATGTGACCTCAAATACTTCTTTGAACCACTTTGGCGGGCGAGCGATTAAGGCCCCTTGGGGCCTCTTGTTTTTTAGCTCACCAACTTTAGTTGTGTGAGGTTATGGCATGGCTCTGTCGGTCGGTGTCAGCGTATGTGTCCAATAATGTTAAAGCTTCTGCTTAGGTCACTTACTCACCCTATTTCTTACCAACCTACCTTGCAATTGTTCACTACAGGCTTGCACTACAGTGGAAGAACCTAACTCGGATAAAATACTCGCTATTTTAATCTTTCCCAAGAGATTTGGGAAAGAAAAGTGGTGTAAAACAACACGAAAAAAATAAGCCAAAACTGGGTCGAGCGCCATCGGCGCACACCCAGTATGGGATGCTCTTCCATAGTACAAATCCACGACTTCCGTAAACCAAAGCGCAGTGCGTCATCAATTCATCATTCTTTTGATTATCTGCACATGTGATGGATGTGTGCCATTTTGCTACGTAACAGTGATAATTCAACTCGTCGATAATGTTTTTCCTGTGACTGGATTATGGATCTGAAGATCGTATAATAACAGGACTGTGTTTTATATATTCTCGTTGATATTTTCAACCACATTCTCATTGTATATTATTTACTATTCCGTTTTCGCGAATGTTTTTTTCGACATCGTGTTAACGCGGTTCGACAATGAAATTTTTCGGTTGATAAATTTAATTGTTATTGGAGTTAGGTGTCATTCAGGGTCTGTCTGGACAAGATTTCTTCACTCTGTTGAGGGCTGAATCTCTGGTTTTTTCAGTCCCTGTCGGCCGCCTGGGCTCTGTCGTGTACCCACCGGTTCTTTTTGCCACCTTCTCTCGTAGTTGAGGGTGTTCTGCTACTTTCTGTATCTGTTGAGTTCACCTTTTTTCTTCTACTGCTCTCACCTGTTTTTTCCGGTTCGGTTCCTTTAGGGCAATTCCTTTTGCCCTCGCCCTGGTGCGTTCTCGTGGCCGTTTCTTCCGCACCCGTGGGTGGTGTGGAACGCTGTCGTTTCGGGCCCTCCCGACTCTACCACGTCTGGTGTGAGTTATACACCCTCCAAGGGGATGTGCAGCTCCTTACGCACCCGTGGGGGGGGGGGGTGGGAACGCTGTCGTTTCGGAGCCTCCCGACTCGACCACGTCTGGCGAGAATTACTCCCCCTCCGTTGGGGATGTGCAGCTCCTCCCGCACCAGCAGGGGGTGGGGAACACTGTCGTTTCGGGGCCTCCCGACTCGACTATGTTTGGTGAGAGTTATTCCCCTTCCGTGGGGGATGTGCAGGGTTTTTTTTACCGTGGTGGATACTGCGGAAGCTGTTGGATTTCTGGTGAAGAGATGCTGGTTCCGGGACTATGCGCCCTCTCCAGTCGACATCTGAGGCTGTCACTAGGGTTGTGTCTCCTGTGGAGGCCGAGCTAGGTGGCTCTTGTGGCGAAGCCCTCCACGTTGTGATTGATTTTTGGCCTCGATCAGTCTAGATCATCTAGGCTCCACCACACTCCACTTTCAACTATAACTGGAATAAGTCTGGAAAATGATCCAAGTTCCTTGGAGTCTGAATTCTGTGGTACATTGGTCAAACACTCAGTACAAGACAAGACTGTCCATACAGTGGGATGTATAAGCTAACCTTATACACTTTTATTAAATTACAACTTTCAATATAAGTACAGTGTCCTACACTGGAGTCCCTCTGAAATGTGTTAACAACTCAAGTATGAACAGAATAATTTCTATGCGAGAAAAACATTTCTGAAAGTCCGTCCTGGAAGTAATAACCTACTGTAGGTTTTTAGATGTGATCAGCATGAGTTTTCAGAGGAGACTGCTGACAAAATGGCCGACTGGGGATTATATATTATTAATCACGTGGTTTATTTTCCTGTTAAAATCAGGAAAACTTTCCTTAGGAATTTCGACGCCATCTTTGTTGACGTTCAACTTCAGTATCAGGGAGTTAAACTTTCATGTACTTTCATGCCAAGTATTGGGGGTACAATCTCACTTGGCAGAAAAGTATCAATTGTTGCACTCTCCTGACCAGAGATGGAGTTCCTTGTTAAGTGCTTAACTCCGATATATTCTAGCTTATAATTGGCTTTTGATAGGTTTTATATCCTTATTACATTTAATATCACGTACCCATACCTCTGGTAGGTGGAAAGCCAATTATTGTGATTGGTTTTAGATATGTGTTATACCTTTAATTCCAATATTGTCACAAACCTCTCTAAAACAGTCAGATTAGAATTGCTTTATGACATTAATCTCCAATACTCCTCGAGAGTAATGAGATAATTAGTTATACCTTCTCTTAAACAATGGCTTTTGGAAATGTTTTTACCTTTCTAATCTTTCAACTTCGTGGGAAACCACTTTTACCTACACACCTGGACATTGAGATCATGATGATATTATTTCACTAACCTAATTGTTCGAATAACTTTCCACTGTTCTCTTAAAGGGATTCTTGTGTAATACCATATGCCTTCCTCAATACATGTGGCTGCTAACACTTTCTGACAATAACTTTCTACTGCTCTCTTAAAGGGGCTCTGTTGTAATGCAATGTTTATGGCTGCTAACATTCTGTGGCTCTATCCACAATGTGAGCGTTTTCTAAGAGCTACAAGCTCATTAAGCAAGGGGGGTTCTCACGGGGCTAGGGTGCATTTCGTCACATTCCTCCCGTATCCAGGAACGGGGCTTGATCGTAGAGGCAAGAGGCATGGCTCAGAAATGCACTTGAAGTGATACCAGAGAGGTGCTATTATTCCAGGTACGGCGAATAAAACAACCCAAATATATAAATAGATACTAAAATGCATTCAACCACCGTAATATTTTATTAACTATATATATTGACTGAGTAATATTCATATAGCATCTGGCATCAGTGTTGGAGTTGAGTATAATCAAAGCTATGTTTATCCAGGGTGGTACCCCAGACCAAAGGTTGACGGCAATAGGGACAATTATGTCTCCGCATCATCCATGTCAACCCACAACGTATGTGCACACACTTTGCACAACGAGGGCATTGATACGCTTTGCGGGGCCCTATTGGCACATTCTCTAAACATACTATACAATGTTGACTATTTCCATCAACCAGGTTAATTAACATTTGTTGATGTCGTCGATGTTGATAGGATAGAGCTTGTTGTAATCGTGTAAACTGAGGCTGCATTTTCTCCCATTCATATGTTTCCCTAGGGTCCACAAAGAGTCCTTCCCTTCCAATGATAATAGAACATGATGCATCCTCAGTGGCAGGTTCAGACAAAACAAACTCACCCTCTCGGAATGGTCGAACCAACCCATCATTAGGTTCGAGATTCTCGGGCATGGGAGATAAAACATCAGGGATACGATGATCATAATATCGTCCATCCCACTGGCTATCATTCCAGTATCGGATGACATCATGGAAACCTGCAAAATAATATTCATCCCCTTGGGGTTTTCGAGGAGGATTTTTAATGGTAGTTAGATGGGGAAGAGCAATTTGTGTCCCCTCTTCACTTTGTCTAAGGCAATATTGGTAATACACCTCGTATAACACGAGTTCCATATCACCAGTTTCTGCATTAGCATCTGCTGTTTCCCAATATCTAATCCGTCGACGGAAGGTAGTCAAATCATCAGGCTGGGGAAGATGGGAAGTTGTCATAGTCATCCCCCTGGCCATCCAGACTTCTGCTTGATCGTCAGGGAACTCCATATAATTAGCAGTAGATACTGATGCCAACATATTGGCCATCCAGTAATCTGCTCGTTCTTCTGCAAACTGAGTGAATCCATGAATTGACACTGATGCCATTATTTCTCTAAATATATTTATATATAAAAAAAAGAAATCAATAATTCTCGTTTTCCGTTCCACAATAAACAAATTACAGGAATTATGGCTCAGCAATAAGAAAACTAATATTTAATTATTCAATTTGATAAACTATTTTACAGTTGCCGCCGTATAAACACTTCTAGTTTGTTTCCTAAAGAGTTTTCTCGCTAGCTTAGAGGTTGTCACCTGCACACCTTCAGGGATACTTATCTAAATCCGTCTAAAGGGGCAGTATCAGTATAAGATTTGCATATTTTCAATAGGCAATAGTTCACTAATAGAGACAACCGTGAATGACGGCGGAGGTCGTTATCGAGGTTTGGAAAACAAATTGGGGTCAATTTCACGCTTCTCCTGTCCCCACTCAACATTTGTCCGACAATGGGGTCATGTTCGAGAAGTATTCATCCACCTTTGACCACACGCAACATGTACTCGTTGGTCACAAACATGGCACCAGTAAGCGGTTTCAGGCTGTTGTTCTACTGTACCATAACAAATACAACATTTTTCACCGGTTCCGTGCGTCATTCCACAGCAAAGGTATCTTTGTCTCCGAGCCTCATGGCGACAGAGAGTGTCTATTAAAAGAATATATATGGGCTGCTCTCTCTCCCATGCATACGTCTTTTGGACATCATTATGTTGTGGAACAAGGGCAAAAGAGGGAGCCTTCGGAATATGCCATATTTCTAAACTAAAGTGATATGGTGGAATAACAAAAGAAGGCTCCATCGGGGAATGCCATAACTCAATACTGCGGAATGGTTGAATTAATCCTGGATTGGGGTTAATTGCATACCGTGAAGTGGGTAAATCAACCCTATGGTCGAAGAAGCGGCCATTCCATTGTTCGCTATTCCAATAACTAAGAATTGCGTCAGGTTGCCCGGCATCTAAATTATTCCAAGAAGGGGCCTCTCTGGGCTGTCCCACCAGTTCCAGTAATCTTGGAAATAATAATTTTGTCTTTTGTGTGTTAACATGATACATATAAAAGACCTTATGTAGAATTAATTCAGTTTTATTTGTTTTGGGGTTAAAATGTTGTACTACCCAATGTCGAACATATCTGATCACACTCTCCCAACCCAAATCCTTAGCTTCCCTAGTGTAACACTGAGGAGAAACACTCCTCATATTCCTTAAATTTTCATGATATTTCAATTGTTCATCCGTAAATTCAGTAAATTCAGGAATTATTGCTGAAGCCATGATTCACTTTCTCGCTGTCTATTTATTTAATTACCTGTACTCAAATAATTCAAAATGCAATGTAAATATTCGATACCTAATAAGTCACCAATACACAATACTCAATATATAGGATATATCTGACAATTATTTATTCACACTTTATATAAACCCGTACAACTGTACTCACTCCCCAAGGTTCGTATGTACCTGGTGTATCTGGTTAGCATCCTTTTTCCACCAGCTTTCCTCTTGGATGTCTTGTCAGTTGGAGTGTTGTGTGCAACTTATCTAATACACTCCGGACACTCCAACCTTTTCGCAATTTAAATTTGACTTGATCAGTTCAGTATTAATTAGCCGAATCACAGTTTTGGACAAGACAAACACATACAACCTAAAATTTCCATGGAAACTCTCCCGCCATCTCATTTATCAACAACAGATGAGGGGGCCAGTATCCATCCAAAATTCTTCGTCATGGCTTTTATTTGTTTCATCATTAGTTTCATGATTCTCTTTCTCTATTACGACCTGGTAGGTTATAGCGTTGATACACAGTATTGGGACCGGTCCTGTAATCGAAGGTGTAACCATGATAATCAGGGTGTGACTGTCGGTATAAGATATACGCTTGATAACTCCTGGGACGTCCGTCTCGATGGAACAAGGCACGTAACCTTCTTGTCCAATCACGGAAGCGAGGGAAAGGTCTTACGCTCTCTACATGTCTTCTCGACTGGAACCTTGACCTTGTTGACCTATGGACTGCTATGTTATGATTATAAAAATGGTAATTATTCTGTAATAATGTAGGGGGTCGGGTCAAATCTGGACAGTTGTATATAGCCAGGTATCTCGTCCTTTCTTTAAACGTCAAATGTGTTTGAAGGGCAGACTCATGATAATAGACAAGTTCTCTTTCCAATTCAACATAAACATTATAATTGATAAAGTCATAATAAACACATCCAAATGTCTCTGCTGTAATTTCTCCTTGATACATTCGAAAGAATCTGTATTCATAAGTGTTGGGTCGAATGATTGGCCTTTCTGGGGCATGACAAGGGGCTGTTAAGAGTGGTTCAGCATGCAGCCTCGCTACTGCCCAATCCCAAGGTCCTGGGACAGGCTCAGATATACGATAGGGGTGATTTCTGGGAATTTGTGTTTGGATGAGATGAGCTCCTTGTTGTATATTCTCATCTAGTTCAGGGTCATGAAATAGGTCACCTGGTTGTATTGGGGCAGAATAAGTTTCCATTGGTTCTCCCAGTTCATTCAGAAATGCATCAACTTCAGGAGTTTCAGATGTATCGGAATGTTCTGGAGTAGTATCACTATCACTAGGTGTACCAGGTGCTGTTGCCATAGTTACTGAAACAAAAATCACACAATCACTGAGCAAGAGACTCACTTTGGGGCTTTGCTTCATCGATATCCCTATCCACAAGAGTAATGTTAACAGTTTCAGTACCAGGGTCATGATGAATACGAGGATATTCTTGCCGTCGACTCAGTTTTGGTGAATTTGCGGCATTTTGAATAGTTCGTTTCATCAAATCTACTATACTTCTCGGAGGTTGGGGTGCAGAGGGTCGTTTCTGGGGTGTCATGTCGGCGTATACCTCATCTTCAGCAAATGCAAAATTAGACATTCCACACTCATCACCAGCAGAACAGGTCGGTTTACCCTTAAATCTAAGATTTCTGATCCAATGGTATACCTTAATGTGCCCGTCTTTTCTACAGCAGCGCACAAGAAGATTTACCACAAATATAATTACTAGGCTTGCGACAAAGTAAGCCCATTTTGGCACGTCAAAGACTTCAATCTTTGATAAATTCAATGAATCCAATTCATGGACGAGGTCATCCATGGGCAAGTTATCTAAGTGTTGCAATTCTTTCGGTACTTTGAATTCACTAATATTCACTCGGGTCCATATCGGTTTCCATATCTGTCGTTGCGTAAACGAGAAATTTGGCAACACTGTTTTTGTTACTAATTCATATGTCGCATTATCCCTCTGATGAAAATAACTTGTTAATGTCAACTGGCCACTAGTGGCCATACACAGGGGTCGTAATTCCACAAACCCTATAGGAGGTTGAATCCGTCGAGGTTTCGGATTCCTTCGTTTTGGACATGTGATCGAGAAACGTAACGGCACATCTGTCGTTACATACCATATGCCTTCCTCAATGCGTGTAGCAAAGGGTAAATCAATATTTAATCTTATCTCTGTCGTACAGAGCTTTTTTATCTCTTGTTTCATATTAAGGAATATGGCCAATAAACAACTCGTAGTGGTATGTATGGTTCGCACCGCTCCGACTAATGGACAAAATAATTTATTGTTGTCCACACATTGATCATGGCCAATCTCCGGTACATATTTAGTTCTCTGTTTATCCACTATTAACGTATCAGCTTCTAAGCGATAGATCGCAACAAGTTTATTCGCCTCTTTTGACGCATTTTTACTAATGTTCACTAACGGCACAGGTAATGCTTGTACCTTAAAGACTTCAAATTGGAAATTTGAATTGCTTAAGGGGATCTTCATTAAGATCACTAATTTATCATTGGCAAATACCGTTGTCGTGGTCAATAAGTGATAATACTGCCATAGTTCTTTATGCAAGTCCAGTGGCAGTAATGTGCGATCGTCAAGCCTATCTCTTACTCCTTCGAGTACCGAAGTGAGCAGAGAGGGGCTCACAATTTTTGGTGATAATTTCTCATCGGCCAAAATATCCATTTGACCGTGCAGATCCCTCATATAGGCTTCTGCAGCGAGCAACATTAACTCTAATTGATTCAGTACCATTTCAACTTGATGATACGCATGGGTAAAATGTTCAAGTATGACTACTCGCTTCTCATGGTCTTGTATGGTGCGTGTAACATCTTCAGCGAAGATAGCTACGGATCGTGACAAATTTGTCATATACTCGCGATTCTCTTGAATTGCCTCATGATTCAATTTTATCATTGTTAGACTAACTTTAACACTATGTTGTATTATTCCTTGATTTGCACTTAATTGATCAATATTTTCTTTCATTCCCCTAAGATCGGATTCAGTTACAGTGCCAAAGAGGAAACTCAAACCTTCACCTATAAAATTGAACACTCCTCGCCTCTCTCGTGATGAGGGAGTATGCCCATTTAGTGTGCGGTAATCGGTTAGATCGTTTTTGACTTGTTTACAGTGGTTTCGTACAAATTTGATCTCTTGGTTCACATCCATTATCATCGATTTAAAAGCGGTTTGAAGGGTGAGGTTCTCAGTTCCAATGGCCCCAATAACTTCACTAAAATCATGTTCTATGTCACGGTAAAAGTTAGTTGCAAATTTCACGCCTTGTTCAACTCTTTCAACATATTGGATAAATGGTTTCAAGTCAAACACGTACATTGTTGTCCAGTCACTTGTGACCATATTAACTTCTTTAACTTTCTTGAAAATCACATTGTTTCTTATTATAGTATTTCCTTCCACTATTGTCACTAAACTTATTAGAACAACCAAGATTGCCTTGTATAACATCATGCTCCTACAACGAGAAAGGAGACATGGGTTAGTGTCGACAGGTGATTCTCGGGTCAAAATTTACATTCTCTACCATTTCACTTCCGGATTGAGAGACGGCAGAAAGAACAATCAAATAGGGAGTAACCACTATGTAGGTTCGCGAGACCTACCATGGTCACCTCACTATTTCCCGCTCTTGACAAACTATAAATCAATATAATTTTGTCACCTACAGTCACCTTCCCTATCCCCATTCTGAAGTATAGCATTGCATCTGCATATTATGATGTCTAATCTATATTACTCCAGGTAGTTGGTTGAACTATTGTTTCTCTATTATTATTTTTAACTTCTTCATGTTTACTTAAAACTTTCTGAATATTATTAATCATCTCACTTATTTTTACCTCTGACGGTTTATTTCTTACTAAATTAGCCACTTCTGGAATATCAATTTTTACATGGTTTACATCCATGGGTTGATCATACACTACTGCATTGTGTGGCAGTTGTGTATGACTAGTACTAGCCACTGTCGGCTCTTTGTCTGACAGCAACTTCTTCATTTTTTCTTGGGCTTCCCGAGAACGTTTCAGACGTTTTCTTAGCTCTTCCATGGGAACCATCTCTTCTTCAGAAGACGAATGTTCCCTTATTTGTCTCTTTGAGTTGATCAATTTTGTCAATGGCTTATCATACTCACTTCCATCACTACTGTCACCAGTATCAGTAGAAGAGTCAGCTGGTGGGGCTACATAACGTTGTATACGTTTTGCTTGGTTCGGTTCAGGTACCTCCCACTCCTGGGGTGCTAAACTAAGGCGTTCCCCATGACATTTAATTATTCTACGAGTTAATTGGTCTTCAATTTTGTAACTCACAGGTCCTGTCTTCTCGATAACCCTAAACGGATATTCCCATTTAGCTTCTAATTTACCTTTAGGTTTCCCATCAGTGTACATGACTGAATCACCAACCTTAAAGTCAATATTCTTTGCTTTTTCATTATATAATCTTTGCTGTTTGATTACACGTTTCTTTTGTGTGGCTTGTTGCCTTGAAAATGCTTTATGTTGTTCCTGTATGGCTATTTCGTGGGGTTCTTCACCCATATATTTTTCTCTGGGCTTGAGTATATTATCTAATGGTAAAACTACGTCACGGCCATACACTAAGTAGAATGGAGAGAAACCTGATTATTCACTCCCATTGAACCTAATGGCTGCCAAAGCCTGATTGAGAAATAGGTCCCAAGTTTCAATTTCTTTTCGAGCCAACTTAGCAATTGTATCATTTAAGGTTCTGTGAAACCTCTCTACTTTCCCGTTTGATTGTGGATGATAGTAGGAAGTTGTCACATGATGTACCCTAAAGTATTCTGTTAAATGTTTCATTACTTCATTACAATTTTCAGATCCATTGTCTGTCAGTAATTCCAAAGGACAGCCAAATCTTGGGAATATCTGATCAGTTAGCAAATTAGCTATGGTCTCTGCACGTTTATCTGAGACAGGAAATGCTTCAGGCCAGCCAGAATATACATCTATAAATGTAACTATATATTTATTTCCCGACAGTGTTGTTGGGAACGGGCCACTCATATCCAAAGCAATTTTAGCGAATGGATACGGAGGTCGGTCAGCTTCTTGTAAGGGCAGTTTATGTTTCCGGGTATTTCTTGCTCTACATGTAAGAAATTTGTCAACATAATGATAAATTTGTTTATATAAGTTCCACCAATAATATTTCCTACTGATGTTATAGTATACTTTATCAATCCCTAGATGTCCTAGGTCGTCATGGTATTGTCTTAATACATCCTCAGTCAAGTGTTCAGGAATACACAATCTTACGCGTGGTTCATTATCCACTGCACTGATATAATATAACACTCCCTCAATCATCAAATATTTACTACTAATACTTGATGGGGTGTTATTACTTAAGTATTTCTTCACAATTTCCACAATCTTTTGGTCTTTTTCTTGTTCTATTTTCATGTTTAGGTTTTTGTAACTAATACTTTGGGGTTCCACAGGAGTGTCTTGTTTATCTACTTTGACATGGGCATATTTTCTAGGGTCAATTTTATTGCTATTAATAACTCCTACTTGTAATGCCTTTTCTGTTTCCACATTATCCATTTTAGTGTTGAAACGATTAGCCGACTAATCGGTGTCGACGCGATTATTAAATTAGTCGATCCCTAAATCTGCTAGTCGATTAGTCGGAACATCTGCCCCAACCATACACCATCCCCTTAAATTCACCCAACATTGTTGCGAACGTCACAAGTAAACTCCCGAAATCAAAAAACAACCCACGTAAATAACGCGTTTGATGTTTCCGACTGCATGAATAACAACCCTAGTTGGCCAACTGACCAGAGATTGAATAAGACCAGGGGTGCGTGAAGTAAACAGGGAAAAATATATGGGTGAGCTTATTCTCGAGGGAGCAGCCTGCAGGAAAATTAGGACCCAAAGTTGACGTGAAATTAGGCCACCTTCGGACATCAATTTGTTCACCAGGTTCTGGTAAGTTCGAAATGTCTTACAGAAACATCAAAGAGAAGTTATGGAAGAACACATACCAGTTCGTATTTGGAACAATTTGTTATCACTAAAGAACCAATTACAAAATCCATGTGCTTTTTATTTTCATTTTGTAAATACATGCTGACAAATTCCTGGAAATCTGTGAGTTTCCGGGAAATTGAAAGTGAAACTAGCTTTTCCTCGAACTGCAACTGAGTTAAGAGGAAACCCAGTCAGGTCAGGTGATGATTTTCAAAGCAGACAATATGGAAATTAGTAGGCGTGTTCGATGTATGCATAATTATGGACAGATAAGAGGTTAAGTCATAATACGAGTAGTTGTGTGGGAGTGTTCAGTGTACAATTGTTGACAGACTGATGACTGCTGTGGGCGTTAACTGTGCTTAATTTTCGACAGGGGATGTACATCACGCATGCGTAAAGAGCACTTCCTTTTGTTAACATTCAATGGGATGGAACGAATAATATAAAAAAAACCTGAATAATGATTTATTTTATTAAAATATCAGAGACTATATTGAGAAAAAATGATTTTAAACAGAAGCTACCAACATTAATTCTCTCTCGAAACTGAAAGAGGTTTTGAGGACTTTGAAAGCTTCACTTGCCATTGTTTCATTGCAAGAATTACTGTTAGTTTTAACCAGGGAAGAACGGCGGTACACGTGTTTGATAACAATAACATGGGGGCTTCGACTAGTCGATTAGTAATCGATTACTGCTGGCGACTAGTCGATTCCTGAAAATCACTAATCGTTTCAACACTAATCCATTTCATAATCTGGGTCAGCATTTGCAATCACTTCAGGTAATCTAGAAAGTAGGTCAGCACAGGTATTTTGTCGACCAGGTAAATATTCGATCTTACGGTTATAGCTGGCTATTTTTAATGCCCATCGTTGGACTTTAGCATTGTTCTGTTGGCTTTTCAACAAATATTGCAAAGGGGCATGATCTGTCTTAATGACAAACTGTGCTCCCTGCAGATAATTGTTGAATTTGTCTAATGCATAAGATATTGCAAATGCCTCCTTTTCAAAAGTAGACCACTTTTGCTGAGTTTCACCCAATTTATGCGAAAGGAATACGATGGGTTTTTCATCTGGTACTCCTGGCAATTGACCTTGTTCATTCTCACAAGGTTGGGCTAAAACCGCTCCTACACAGGTGCCAGAAGCATCGGTGTAAAGTACGTATGGTTTCTGAGGATTTAGGTATGACAAATGTGCTACCTGGGTTAATCTCTCCTTTAGCTCTTCAAATGACTTTTGTTGAGCCTCCTTCCAGTGGAACCTTGAATGTTTCTTAGTCAAGGCGATTAATGGCTGAGCTATGTCACTAAAGCATGGAATGAACCTTCGATAATAACTGACCATCCCCATGAAGTTTCTCACTTCAGTCACAGTTTTTGGTGGGATTATTTTTCTTATAATTTCAACTTCAGATAATTCTGGCTTGATTCCATCTTGGCTTATTATGAATCCAAGATAAGACGTTTCTGTTTGAAAAAATGAGCACTTTTTAGCTTTTAATTTGAATTTATGCTGTCGTAACCGTTGGAATACCTGTTCAATATGCTCAATGTGCGAATTAACATCACGGCTAAAAATTAAAATATCAAGATAAGCCAAAGAAAATTCTAGGCCTTCCAGGACTATAGTCATGAGCTCCTGATAGGCGATAGGGGCATTAACAAGCCCAAAAGCCATTACATTGAATTCATAAAGGCCTTTGTGACACGTAAAAGCTGTTTTTGGTCTATCTTCTTCATCCATCTTGACTTGCCAATAACCTGACTTCATGTCAAGAGTCGTAAAATACTGACAACCATTCAGTAAGGTGAAAATGTCATCAATCAAAGGTAAAGGCCAGCTTGTCACTTTCGTGACTCGATTTAATTCTCTAAAATCGACGCAGAATCGCTTCGAGCCATCTTTCTTGTCCACTAGCAAACAAGGAAAACTCCAAGCGCTATTAGAGCGTCGAATTATACCAGCATCTAACATTTCCTTCAATGCTTCATCCATAATCTTTCTTTTTAATAAAGGTACCCTGTATGCCCTTTTTCTAATAGGCACTGTGTCTCCAGTATCAATTTTCATTTTTATTGTATCTGTTTGAGTTAATTCTTTGTCTGTTCTCGCAAATAGATCTTGATTTTCATTAATTACTTTCATTAACAGGTTTCGTTTATTGGGTGGCACCTGGATTTCTGATTCAGTTATTTTATCTTCCCCCTTATCTGGTCCTACCCTTTGTTCTGTCAATAACTGTTTAACTTCCAATAATTTTTCTCCTTCATTTACGGGTTCAAGTTTCCCTATTATACATCCTCGCTTCAATGTGTAATGTTTATTAGTACTATTAACTATCATCACTGGTATATTTCCATTCTCGTTTGCTACTATGCTGTTACTAACAAGTAAGCCTGGTTGCTCGGCTACATAGCCTGTCTTTAATCCATAATGTTATAAAACTTTTGAAGAAAAAGTCGACCTTGCACCAACTGCCTTAGCTGTACAAAGACAGGTGGTTTGTGGTGCTAGTTCTACCTGATTAACCAAACGTGTAAGACAACTGACATGTAAATCTTTAACCAGAGGTATATATTGGTCTTGTAATCTCAATTTTCTCATTCCCCAATAAGTGGTAATGTCATTTGCAAGAATCCAATCCAATCCCAGTAGCATACTTCGATTCAATTCATCCAATACCAAGAAATTATGTCTTTGATAAATACCTTGTATATGAAACTCTAACTCAATGATTCCCTGAGGGCAAACGTCATTTCCTGTAACGCCAGAAATTCGCGGAAGTTGGTTCTTACCCCCCCCTCAACTTTGGCCTATTGTGCAAATTTTTCCAGAATTTTGTACTAATACATGATGTTTGTGCCCCTGAATCAAGGAGGGCTCGAATCTTTTGCTTACCAATATGTATTTGAACGCTATCTAAAGAAGCAGTTCCAATATTTATATTAATTGTCTGTATTTTAGCAGACTTTTGTTGTTGTACTTTTCTTGGGTAATTAACATTGTTTATTACATTATTTGTTCTTGGGTTTTTCAAATTATCTCCCTTCTTCCTATTTTGTTTACATGGAGTCTTCTTATTTGTTCGATCTTGACTTCCTAATTTCTTATTTCCTGGTTCAATTTTTGATTCTTCAGAATGTTCTGACATATATACCTTAGTATTTGTCGGAATCGTCTGAGTTTCATTTCCTTTTATGTTCACGTAAGCATTTTTCACAAGTGCTACCATTTCAGGATTTAAATCCACTATGTGTATTTCCTTAAGATTGCTATTATTATTATTAGCAGCAGAATGGTCTTCAATGGCCTCAACATAAATTTCTGCACACTTATTCTTGGGTAACCCATATATGCTACTACTAATAGTAGGCATGGCTACTATCTGGAATTTTCGTTCCTCACTCACCTGTAAAATTTTCCTTATGGTTTTATACAACTCATAAAAACATTTATTTTTATCAGTGTAATCGCTCCATCGAGGACCAACAGCATGGATAACCTTGAGGCATGGTAGATAACCACATGTGGTTACTACATTATCACTTACATGTAGATTTCCATGATGTTGTATGTGTTGTTGGCATTCTTTCATAAGAGCAGGCCCAGCACTACGAGCGATTGCCTTGGCAACGCCTCCGCCATGTGACAGCTGACTATTGGCAGCATTCACTATGGCATCGGCATTTAGCTGAGTGATATCGGCTGGGTATACCTCCACCTTCAATCCAGTATCGGTCTGGAAGACAAAAGTATCTTGTTTTTCTATTAATCTTTTACAGCTCTTAGTAAAATGCCCGCCAATTGTGAAATGATCACATTGTTTGGCTCCTTTACAAAATTTTGTATAATGCTTCATACTACCACAATTTTTACATATTTCCCCAGGTGTATAAGGGTTAATTTCTTTGGGTTCGGTTACCTTTTGTTTTGTTCTGGTCCTCCTCATAGTCACTTGTCTGTCTGTCAAAGGGCTGGGTTTATGTTTTAGCAAACTCTCTTTCCAATGATGCCCCAAATTTGTACACTTTTTGCATTGATTAGCATTGCCTATTACTGGAGAGCTATTTTTAATTTCCCCACATTTATTCATTTTTATTTTTGGTTTACCATTACTGAGAACGCTATTCTTGTACCCATGAGGTTTATTGGTAGTGTGAGGGTTTGTTTTCATAGGAGAACCATCCTTGGGCCTCGTTAACTCATGTTTAACTGTCACCCTGGGAGAATTATTTTTGATTCTTGTAAAATATTTATTTTGCTTCTGGTGATCCTGAGTCCCATATTTCTTAGTTGGGTTATACACAAACTTATTTCTATTCTCATTAACCCTTAAATGCCTCACTTCTCCCATCCGTTTAATACTATTTTTTCTATTTTCAGTTTCTCGTTTTTTGGGAGCTTGTGATTGTTGTAACTTAACCCCGCCTACTGCCCGGTGTAGACAGAGTTCTGCTCGTTTAAATTAACCCTGCAATTCCAGGCGTAATGTCCTAATTTCCCACACTGAAAGTAGGTAAAACCAGGTCCCCCTGGTCCCTCATTGGGTTGCTGTACGTCTAACACCCGTACCTGTTTTATTATATTTACCCTACAATCTTTTTTCACATGGCCTGGCCGGCCACAGCGGTGGCAGATAGGCCGATTAACCCTCATTGTTCCCTGGAACCTATTTGTATTATTTGTGGGATACCGATTATTATTCATATTTCTGGTGGGCATAACCCTAGTATTTTGATGCGGAACATGTTGACGTAAATTACCTGTTTGTGGTCGGTTATATGTACTTTTGGTCAACATATTTACACTGTGACATCGCCTATTTGTGTCCACTTCCATTGATTCGATGTTCCTATCATCCTCATTTTCTCTGCCAATACGATCACGTATGTTTGGCTCTCGCATTTCCCTGGTTATATTTTTACACCATGTGGGCATTCGTACTCCCTGACCTTGACAGTCTGAACGGGCTCGGAATTTAATTCGTACTGTGAACTCAAACATAGCCTTACTTAAAGCCTGGTCAAAATTCACAGGGGCTGCCCTAATAAGCTTGTATTTCATATCCCCATCATACAATCCATCGCAGAAGTAGTCAGCGATTAATTGTTGGATTATCGGTTCATCGATTTGTTCACCATAGGCCTCTTTTGCGAGGTCCAATAATCGTTCCCCATAGCCTACTACAGTCTCATTTTTCTCCTGTTTCATATAGCGGAGAAACTTTCCAGCGATCGCGGTATCCATCACTTCAGAATAGCGCAAGCGTAATTCCTTATATAAGTCAGCCCATTTCAACTTTGGGTCTTTTCGCATAGACCGCAGCACAAAATCAGACACCACATGGTGACTGGTTTGTGCAGCGATCATTTTGCGATCGTCTATCGGTATTCTGTTTGTATCACAATAAAGCTCTATTGATTTTATCCACTCACGGAAGTTGCAAGGATTGCCATCAAAGCGTTTAATTTGGGAGGCAAGATTTTGAGATCGAGTTGCGGCAGCTGTTGTCGCATTATGTTCATTGCCTTCCTTTAGAGATTCATGCAAGTCTATGATGGCTTGAGCTGCAGCATCATTTCCCCCAGCAGTTACTGTGGGAGTTTGGGGTCCAACATTACCCATTTTGAACTCATCCCTCAACCTACTGGTCACTGCATCAATGTCCAGTTGGTGTTGGGCGTCCAAAATAGTTTTTTGTCTATTTAATTCTACTATATGGTCTCCCCTTTCCTTTGCTATTATCGCCTGTAATGCCTGATCGGTTTGCTGGTGGGCACTCTTTTCATTAACAAGTGCAGACTCTGCTAAGTCACCGCGCTCTGTAGCCTTTTCTAATTGTTGTTCCCCAGCAATCAATCGCATTTGGAACTCCAATTCGGCTTGTTCTAGTCGCTTTTGGGCCAATCTTTCTGCGTGTTGCTGTATTTCATGTTCCATTTCTGCACTTGGCACTGACATTTTTGTAGGGTTAATTTAATTAATTTATCTAGCAAATTATTCAGAACTTCCAAATGTTAAAATGAAGCGATTTGTGTGGATCAAAGCGCTATTATTACACTCAACAATACAGTTCTGCTGGCAACAAATGAAAATGTACTAAATTTGCACCTACCTTGTTTATGTAAACACTTGACGAGTTCTTTCCAGTAGGCGTTCAAAGTCAGTATCGTTCTGTTTCTGTCCTTGAGTCACGGTTCTCTGTTGATGTGTCTCTAAATACTTTAAAAATGTCAGTAACAAAGCCCTGTGTGCTCTGTCTAAGCTCACTTGCAAATGGAAAGTTTTTTCTTTAACCACTGGTGTTGCTGATGCTTCCGACATTCACTTCTTCTTAAGGTATCATGAAGGGAATACTTTCTGTTACTTTCTCAGAAAATACAGTGTCTATTTGTTGAGCTAACTGCTAATAGTCACTTTGAATAGTTTTGATTAAGTTTTTCTTCACTTGGTCAAAGAAAAATAGCATGGAAATGTCAAATTTCACACTTAAATTTTCGGCACAGCGCCCCTGCAAGCAGTATATGTTCAGCTTCCTGGTCTGACTGTTCATAAATGGATGTAGTGTCCGACAGTGGCAGGTATTCTTCCCCTGAATTGGAAGATTCTGGAGATTCTGGTGTTTTTCCCACTTACACACACAAATTTTATCAAAGTCCAAGATCCCGTGGTCGCGGCACCAAAGTGAAAGGGTTAATGTGGCGAAGCCCTCCACGTTGTGATTGATTTTTGGCCTCGATCAGTCTAGATCATCTAGGCTCCACCACACTCCACTTTCAACTATAACTGGAATAAGTCTGGAAAATGATCCAAGTTCCTTGGAGTCTGAATTCTGTGGTACATGGGTCAAACACTCAATACAAGACAAGACTGTCCATACAGTGGGATGTATAAGCTAACCTTATACACTTTTATTAAATTACAACTTTCAATATAAGTACAGTGTCCTACACTGGAGTCCCTCTGAAATGTGTTAACAACTCAAGTATGAACAGAATAATTTCTATGCGAGAAAAACATTTCTGAAAGTCCGTCCTGGAAGTAATAACCCACTGTAGGTTTTTAGATGTGATCAGCATGAGTTTTCAGAGGAGACTGCTGACAAAATGGCCGACTGGGGATTATATATTATTAATCACGTGGTTTATTTTCCTGTTAAAATCAGGAAAACTTTCCTTAGGAATTTCGACGCCATCTTTGTTGACGTTCAACTTCAGTATCAGGGAGTTAAACTTTCATGTACTTTCATGCCAAGTATTGGGGGTACAATCTCACTTGGCAGAAAAGTATCAATTGTTGCACTCTCCTGACCAGAGATGGAGTTCCTTGTTAAGTGCTTAACTCCGATATATTCTAGCTTATAATTGGCTTTTGATAGGTTTTATATCCTTATTACATTTAATATCACGTACCCATACCTCTGGTAAGTGGAAAGCCAATTATTGTGATTGGTTTTAGATATGTGTTATACCTTTAATTCCAATATTGTCACAAACCTCTCTAAAACAGTCAGATTAGAATTGCTTTATGACATTAATCTCCAATACTCCTCGAGAGTAATGAGATAATTAGTTATACCTTCTCTTAAACAATGGCTTTTGGAAATGTTTTTACCTTTCTAATCTTTCAACTTCGTGGGAAACCACTTTTACCTACACACCTGGACATTGAGATCATGATAGTATTATTTCACTAACCTAATTGTTCGAATAACTTTCCACTGTTCTCTTAAAGGGATTCTTGTGTAATGTAAATACTTGTGGCTGTGGCTGCTAACACTTTCTGACAATAACTTTCTACTGCTCTCTTAAAGGGGCTCTGTTGTAATGCAATGTTTATGGCTGCTAACATTCTGTGGCTCTATCCACAATGTGAGCGTTTTCTAAGAGCTACAAGCTCATTAAGCAAGGGGGGGGGGGGGTTCTCACGGGGCTAGGGTGCATTTCGTCACACTCTCCCCCCTTTTCCACCAGTTCCAACAGCTCCCGTCGTATCTGCTGCTACTGCTGTTCCGTCTACAACGTCATTGGGCACCGTTTTTAGCCGGCCTCGGCTTATCCCTGCAAGGGTCTGCAGGGATGTCTGTAGTGTGGTTGTGGGGTATCAGCCTCAGCCCTCCCCACTTCAACTCGGCGAACTCGGAAGTGGCTGCCGACTGAACCCCCTACTGTGTCCTCTCAGCCGTTGAGCACAGTAGTTTTATACCTGCAGTGGTCTGCAGCGGTGTCGGGGAGTGTAGATGTGGGGGTGTCGGCCTCAGTCTTCCCTGACTTCAACTCGGCGAAGTTGGAAGTGGTCTCTGCGCCGTCGAGTACCACAGTTTTGTCATTGGCGTTTTCTGTCCTCTCATTCTGGTCAAACGGCCAGTTTTGCGAGATCAATGCCTTCTGTGCAGCCTGGACCTTCTGCCCCGCAGAGGTCCGCGGCAACTCTCCCGAGTTCCCGCTTTGTTAATCCTCGTGGTGTGTTGTACCCCTATACACGTCTGCCCTCAAATGTTTCGGCTGCCGCCCGTCGCCCCGCTTCGGGTGTATTGGAGGATCGTGACCCTTCGCTGGTTAAGAGGGTCAGGTGTGAAGCCACTTTGCTGGTTCGTTCCCATGTCAAACCGGCTGGTACGGGCAGTGAGCTTAGGGAGGCCCTCTCCTTACTCACTCAGGTTCTGTCCAAGAGCCTTCCCATGAGGCAGCGTGTGGTTTCCAGGCACCCCATATGGTGCCGCCTCCCGGGATTGGAAACAGGCCGCTTTCTGATCCCCCTGGTGCCTACACCATGGGAGGCGTCGGCTGGTTTGCCCACGATGGGCTATGTGTCTTCCGACTCCGGGGAGGAGTCAGACATCCTTGATGTCGAGAGCCAGCAGTCTTCTGACTTGGGGGCAGCTCTTGACTTTGTGTTTGGGTTCCTTCCGGATCTCAAACCACCAAACCAGCCGACAGTGTCAGCCAGGCCGCGATCATCGGTCGCGCGCCAACAGCCTGTGGAGCAACCTGCTTCTGGTCGGTCGTCTTCGACCGTGCCAGTCAGTACAGGTGGTTGAAGCATTTTCAGCATTGGACTCTTAAGCTGAGTTCCAAGGCTATGAAGGCTCCGTTCTTCACCATGGTTGACACCTTTTTGCCTCCGGTGCGTTATCGTTACTACGATTTCGCCAATCCATCAATCTGCCAGACTTTAACGGTTTTGGATCAGGACTCCAATTCCCTCGGGCTTTCCAAGCCCAAGTCGGCCGTCATTCCTATGATGACTGGTGTCCATGTTGGGCTTATCGAGAGAAATGCTGGGTATGCTTTCTCTCTCCGATCACGTCGTATCTGCTTCCAGATAGGTTTGACGATGTACAGGCTCCTTTGTGTGTGCTGTCCAAGGCGCTCATGCATCTCACTCACACGCATGTCTGTGACACGGCTATTTTGGAACTAGTTCGAAGGGACTCTGTGCTGGACACAGGCCGATCTTAGGGGCAGCACGCTGCTCTTCGATCTGCTTCATTGGCAGGTCCGCTACTGTTCCACGGGTTCCGTGTCGACGGTCCGGGATGACAACCTACATCATTCCAAAGATCAGCTGCTGCTTCGTCAGCTGGATCAGCCTTCTAGGGAAGGCAGGGACCGTTCAAAGCCTAACAAGTACCCTTCTGCTTCCTATGTGAAGCAAAGGGCTGATCCTTCTGCCACCGCTTCCACTTCTTACTCACGGGGTAAGGGTAAGCACCGACAGGCTAGAGGGAAGTTTCAGGATTCTTCATTCAGTAGAGGAGGTGGTTTCTCCTCTCGCCGTTCTCTTCGGGGCTCGAACTGAAGGTCCTCCCCTCGATTCGTCCAGGTTGGAGGAAGGATAGCAGAGTTCGCAGACCGTTGGGCCACCATCACATCCGATCCTTGCGTGTTAGATGTTGTTCGGTCCGGTCTGCGAATATCCTTCCGAAGGCACCCCACTCGGTCCAGAGTGCCTCTTCCAACCACAGTTCCTTCAGACGTTTTACGTCGGGAGCTTTTGTCCACGGAGATAGACAATCTCCTGGCTAAGGGGGCGATCGAGGTCGTCAAGAACATTCAGTCAGTGGGGTTTTATTCCCACCTGTTCTTTGTGCCGAAAAAGGGCGGCCGACTCCGAACGGTTCTCGATCTGAGTTTCCTGAACCAGTCTATCATTGCTCCCAAGTTCAGCATGGAGACTTTCAGGTCGGTTCTCCGTTCCATTCACTAGGGAGATTTCGCTTCCAGCATCGACCTGCGAGATGCTTACTTTCACGTTCCGATTCATCGGTCATCGCGGAAGTATCTCAGGTTCGCTTTTTTGGGGCGAGTTTACCAGTTGAAGGCCATGCCTCTCGGCCTCAACCTGGCTCCTTGGGCCTTCACCCGTCTGATGTCGCATGTGATAGCCTTCCATCGCAAACAGTCCACGGTGACTACTTCGGCATATCTAGATGATATC
Source organism: Pictodentalium vernedei (assembly GCA_031216915.1). Classification (NCBI taxonomy): domain Eukaryota; kingdom Metazoa; phylum Mollusca; class Scaphopoda; order Dentaliida; family Dentaliidae; genus Pictodentalium; species Pictodentalium vernedei. The sequence goes on from CM062294.1 coordinate 218,576,734, forward strand.
CTCCAGAGGCATTCCGATGCTGCCTTACTGGAGTTGGATGTCGACACTCTGTTGAGGTTGCTCACATTGCTAGGATTCAGAGTCAAGGAGGGGAAGTCGAATCTGGTCCCTTCTCAGTCGTTTTGTCATCTGGGGATGGCCTTCCGCACTCAGTTCAATATGGTGGCAGTTCCCCAGGCCAGGGCTGTGATTCTCTCAGCTTTTGCTCTGACTCTGTTCCCAGTCCACATCCGTGACAGCACGGGGTATTCTCCAGCTGCTCGGTCTCTGCGGTTCGGTGACGGATCTCATTCCTCTAGGTCGGCTGCATGTCAGACCTCTCCAACATTTTCTGCTCAGTCGTTGGAGGCCGAATGTCGATCCTCTGGGTCTGGTGCTTCAGTTACCAGTATCTCTTATCCTCACCATCTCCACTGGACGAATGTTCAGTGGATCACGCAGGGTGTCCCGTTGTCCGATCGCGTTTTGTGGCAGATGTCGGCGATCTCGGATGGGGTGCGACGTTGTATCCTCTTGGTCTTTCCCTTCACGGGATGTGGGACCAGGATCGGGCATCTCTACACATCAACCAGAAGGAGCTTCTTGCTCTTCTTCTTAGTTTCAGGCAGTGGATCCCGCACCTGTCGAATCGTCAGGTCCTTCTGTTGTTCGACAATTCGAGAGTGGTTGCTTACATTCGGAACCAGGGTGGCACGCACTCGGTTCCAATGTACGAATTGGCTCGGGAGCTTCTACTGCTCGCTCAGGATGTCAACGCCGGGGGTGGTTGTTCGTCACATTTCCGGTCGTCTGAACACCCTAGCCGACTCCCTGTCCCGGCAGGTTCTTTTCCACCGAGTGGATGCTCCACATGGCGGTGTTCCATCGATCTCTTTGCGACTCGTTGGAACCATCCGGTGGACACTTTTGTGTCTGGCTTTCGCCGTGGACGCTCAGGCCCTCCTTTGGCACGGTCTTGTCGGCTACGCCTTCCTACCGGTTCCGATTCCGCCTCAGGTTCTCGCCCAGATATGAACCTGCAGTCGTCGAATCCTTTCGATCACACCCGTCGCCTCGGTAGGTGTGGATCAATCTGCTCCGCTCTCTGTTAGCGGCGGTTCTGGCATGTCTCCCTCAACGTCGCGACTTTCTTTGCCAAAGTCGCCCGAGGAGGTTTCAAGTTGACCCGACTTCATTGTGCCTTCGCACATGTCTTTTATCGGGTCCTGTCTCCTCCGTAGTGGTTTTTCGAGACAAGCAGTGGAGTTGCTTTTCTTCTTCAAGGAGGCACTGACTCCACTGGTTTATCCTCTCGATGGTGTGCGATCACTCTGTTGCTTCTGTCACTCCTTTGATCACACCGCTTGCGGGGTTTCTGGTATATGTTTGTTTCTGGGGGTCTCCAGCAATGGGTACAAGTCCTGCTTCGGAGACCTTTTTCATATGTGGTACCGCATTGTTTCTACACTCATCCTTGCCTCTCCAAGCTTGTTCAGCTCTTTTCCTTGAAAAGGCCTAGGACTTTGCAGTTTACTCCAAGATGGTCACTTTCTTGGGCGCTACTCTGCTTGGGGGTGGGGGCGTTCGCGCCTTTATCCTGGATGGATATGCGTTTTCTCACATGCCAGATCTCTCCTGCATCCATTTCTTGATGGACTTGTCTTGCTATTCGTGCAGCTTTCGCTCGTCTAGCTACTGGTGATTGTATTACCAATTGTTTTTTCTGCCACGAGGTGCGTGCATTGTCTTCCTCTTTTAATAACTCTGTCATGTTGTCGGATGACGGATGTTATACTGGCAGCCTACTGGAGAAATGCTCCATTCTCCTTCTTTCTGCGACAGTTGCAGGAGCCGACAGAGGACCCTTGTCCTAGGGGCCCTCTTTCTTCACTTCAGGCTGTTGTCTATCTCAGCCATTCAGCTTTTTTCATGGTCAGTTCCAGCTCTGTGCTGTTACTGCCCTTTCTGTCTGTGCGTCGCTCTTCACCATACGCCTCATCTTTTATTGTCTTTTACTAATGTTTGTGATGCTATGGTTTGATAAGCCTAGGGATCTCTTCCTCTGTCCACGGTTCCAGTGCTATTGAGTTATGTGTGGGTTGGTTATGTGATTCCCTCCATCCTATTGTGTATTCAGTCTGTAGTAAACAATTGCAAGGTAGGTTAATAAGAAATGTAAATTTTATAGTAAATTTCCTTTCTTATTATACCTACCACAATTGTTTACATGGAGGCCCTCCCGTCTTCTTATTCGGGTAAGAATCCTTCCTCCCCACTGATCACATAACTCCTGTGTAGTCGGAATCAAAAGAATGATGAATTGATGACGCACTGCGCATTGGTTTACGGAAGTCATGGATTTGTTCTATGGAAGAGCGTCCCATACTGGGTGTGCTCCGATGGCGCTCGATCCAGTTTTGGCTTATTTTTTCGTGGTGTTTTTACACCACTTTTCTTTCCCAAATCTCTTAGTAGAGTCGCTTAAGGAGAAAAAATCGAAAAAACGTTACACGGTAGACAAAAGCACCAAATTTGGCACATTGGTAGATACGGACCTACTCGTCAATAATTTTTCAAGCTCCAGAAATTTTGATGCTCGGAACACAGTTTTGGGGCTAAAAAACGGAATTTTGATGAAAAAGTAGAGAAATTTGGAATCGCCTTCTATCTCTGTGTTTACATGCACAACACTAATATAAATTAAAGTAGGTGATTGTGATTGATAACAAGTGATATGTTATATCTAAAAATCTATATTTGGCACCATGGATTCGGTCACCTGTCATTTTGGGTGAAAATATGTTTAAAAAAAGTGAAAAAACGAGAGGAAATTGGAATCTGCTTCCAAATCCCAATTAACACACACAAATGACCCATTTTCTGAATAATGTAATTCTCACAAGAGACAGCCTACTTATTCCAAATAAATAATCGGAAATCCTAGTTGATTCGGTAGCATTTTTGTGGGATAAAATGATCAAAAAATTAAAAAAATGAGAGAAAAGTGGAATCCATCCTGATATGTTGGTTCACACATGCCTACACCACTCGTATGCATGTATCCATTTCACGGAGAGCGGAGTAAACTAAAATCCTCCAATATGCCATCCACACAAAAAGACGAAAGCAGATGCTTTTAAGTGTTTGAGTGGTGGTGGTTAATATTGGAAGGGTGGAGCGTGGGGGTAGGGGTGTTATGGCGTGGTTTAATGATCGAAGAGTTCAATGCAAATGGAGTAAAAGCAAGAGGCTTGGTAAACTGAAGATGTTTTAAAGACCACGCGAATCTTTTTTCCAAGTTCCTGAAAACCTGATCTCAAGAAGGTACGAAGAAAGAAAATGGTAACTTTGAAAGGTGAGTGTTAAATTATGGTACTCGCTGGCCGCCATATGACACATTAAAAAAATAAACACTTTGTTCGCCAGATTGTTTGTGAATAATATTGACGCAAATATAAAATATGTAAAATTTGAAATTATAAAGGTGAGTGCGGTCAATTCAAATTGTGATTGTCCAGTGGATGTTGTCATTTGCAGCTAAAAAAACTGATAAAATTTAATGTTGCTGAATATCGAAAACATTTACGCTAGCTGCTAAGTGCAACAGTACGTCGTCTGCGCATTTTGTTATTCAAAGTAGTATGCATTATTCCCCAGAAGTTTAAAAACAGATGCAATCAAAAATAAATAAATAAATTAAAAAAAAGAATTTTGTGAATACACTTTGGAACATAAATGAAAAATTAGTTTTTTTCTTTTAATTGAAGCGCCGAAGCGGGTATCTGGCTAACATAGGACACAACACAATACAATGGTAACTGTGTGACCTGGTTAAACGTCGCGAAAAGCAAAATGTATGGAAGGCCGGACGTACCAAACGCTTTAACTCCAACTCATGCGATTCGATAATTAAGGTGTTTATTTTTGGTTTCTAAATTTTCTTTTACCTAAGAAGGGTGAGAGGGGCAGATAATTTAGTGGCCGGAGACATGCACAATACACTTATGAATTGAGGTTTACTGTCAGTATGTGTAAGAAGCTTCGGCCTATAAACGATGCACTGCCGTAGAAATTCGTCAGCAATATGAAGATAGATAATTTATCGCTTACTGCTATATGCGTTGTTTTTGTGGGAATTGTTACTTCAACGACAACTTCTCCAAAGTGTGATACATTTATGTATCACATTTAGCAGAGTATAATAAGGTATCAGACTATTCAAATTTGACAAATCTTTCAATAGATTTGGTTGAATCATGATGTGTATAGTTTATGTATTAAATCAGATAAGCACCCCACCCCCCCCCCCCCCCCCAACAACAACTTGTTGTTTGTTTGAAATCCCGTCGAAAACGAAAAGTCGGTCTTGTTTCTTATATCGTCTAATAAGGGTGGGGGAGTAGGTGAGGGTTGGTGTGTGTGTGAGGGTCGGTGTGGGTCAGCGTGTGTGAGTGAGTTAGGGTTGGTGTGTGTGTGTGTCTGTCAAGTATGCTTTTTGAGGTAACTCGTAGTTCTGGATCCCAACATACCGAGGTTTGTGAAAAAACCGAGGTATTTTTTCCCATTACCTCGGTAAGTTAACCCCGGTAAGTTAAGCAGGAGTTGGTGTTAAAAACTATGGTGAAGTATGGGATGTACCCCGGTTCAATAGTAGGAAGCCTATGTGTGTGTAACGAACACTGTTTGTGGGTGTGTAAGCTTACGATTTACCTCGATTTACCTCAAAAACCACCACGGACAGACACACATACACATGAGTTCTTAGATGTACCTCATAAAGATTAGTAGACAAACAGGTGTATGTGTGTGTGGGTGGGTGTGTGTGTGTGTGTTAGGGATAAGGGGAAGATGGGTGTGTGAGGGAGGGGGTGTGTATATTAATGGAATGTGTCTGTGTGTGGTGTGGTGTGAGGGTCATAGGTGCATGGGCCGTGGTGGGTTGGGGGCTGCAGCCACCCCCCCCCCCGATTGTGAAAAATTGAATTCTTCGAGCAATTTCATATTTTTTTCCGGGCAATTTTGAGTCGCGGCGCACTTAATTTTCGGGAAAAAGTCTCCCAGTCCCCACCCCCCTCCCTTAAAAAACGCGCCCATACGACTATACTGGGGTTGTGTGGGGAGAGTGTTGGAATTTAAGGGTGTGTGTGGGGGGGGGGGGCGGGGGGAGGGTGTGCGTGTGTTTTTAATGAGTTGTGGGAAAATACGTTTCTTCTTTGGACCGATTTTATGTGGTGAAACTGTACTCAGCGTATCATTGCAATTTTAGAATAAGAAAGGAAGTATCAGGGAAGGGAGGGCGTAAGGCGTATTGCCAGAAGGCATTCATTTACGCTAATTTCTTCTTTGTTTTCAGGCTCGACACGGATAAGCATGGGACGGGATTGGACAGTTTGTATTATTTGTGGCAAGCAAACAACAGAACGTTTAGTGTGTCCTTCCGATCGTAAGTACCACGATGCTACCAGAGTTTATTCTGACTTTTTAGCACATGTGAACGAATTCGAAACTCTGAATGCTTTGCCTGTTGATATCACATTTGGAGAACAGTGGAATACTGACGCCTTTGCAAAAAATAGAGCATCATGGCACAAGTCTTGTCATCAAAAATTCAATAGATGTAAATTGGAAAGAGTAAAAGAAAGAAAACGGAAACAGGACAGAGAGTACAATGACAACAACGAACCAGTAGAAAGGAAGTCAAAAAGACTGTCAACAGAAAAGCAAAACGACGAGATGTGTATTTTTTGTGGAAAGGGGCGAATTTACAAACCGCACGATTTCACAACTTTTTCCGCAGATGCTTCATTGCGAGAGATGGCAGAAGATATGCAAGATTTCAATATTCTGGCAAAAATATCTGGCATTGACTTAATTGCAGTTGAAGCAAAATACCATTTACTTTGTTTGACACGATACAGAAATCAATATCGCTCATTCATTCGCCATAAAATTCCCAAAGGTACTGACGATAATGAAAAATCTAAAGCAATAGCTTTTGCTGAACTGGTGCTTCACATAGAATCTTCACTGGATGATGGTATTTATCACCATAAATTACCAGAACTTCATGGGATGTATGTAAGCCGTCTTACTGAACTTGGTGTGCACGTTTCCATAAACAAAACTCGACTAAAAGAAAAAATAATTGATTATTTTGCAGACATGGGCTTGGAAGAACATTTCGATGGACGCTGTGCCGTTCTAATTTTCCCATACGGTATACGAGAGATGTTAAAGGAATATATTAAACATCGAGACTGTGAAGAAGACACCATCATACTAGCAAAAGCGGCTCATATTTGCAGAAGAGAAATAATTAACGACCGAGAAAGGAGATTTGATGGAAAGTTCTCAAAACACTGTCAGGAAAATAGCGTAGTTTCAAGCATAAAACTTTTGGTATCCATGATCATGTATGGCTCTAATACAAAGGAGAATGGTAGTTATTCACAGCAGTGTTTGGCCGTATCTCAGTTGCTCAGCTTTAACAGCAAGAAAAGGGGAAAAGGAGAATCCGCCTTTCAACGCCATCCCCTTGATCGGGAGCCACCTCTTCCAGTTTATGTTGGTATGAAAATTTATACACATACTAGAAGTAAAAAGTTGATTGATCATTTTGCAGCACTGGGAATTTCTATCACGTATGACAGATTTTTTCAGATTGAAAATTCATTAGCCGCAACAATAAGCAAACAATTTGCTGTCGACAATATTATATGTCCTTCAAATCTAAAAAAGGACTTGTTTACAGTTGGTGCTATGGACAATATTGATCATAATCCATCATCCACAACAGCACAGGGTTCATTCCATGGCACCGGTATAAGCATAATTCAGCATCCTACAAATGAAAACCCTGGATTACAGAGAAATGCTCCAAAGCTTGAATATGAAAAAAGAAATGTATTGCAACCTCTTCCAGAATCGTATTCAGACGTTCCTTCTACCTCGCTACACACGTCTGCGATTTCGGTACCAGAAGTGTCGACAATATCATCCAATGGACACCTAGAAAGTGCTATAGATAAAGAGCGTTTGTGGCTAAAACGTGCTATGGAAATAATTGAAACCGACTCATTAGAGAATGATGCCCCTGTGTCGTGGTCGAGTTATCACGCTTCCAAGCAACCTACGGCCGTTAATGTCCCGGCCATAATCGCCTTATTGCCACTATTTCACGAAAGAGCCGACTCTCCTGCAATGATAAAACATGCTTTCAAGATAATAAAGTTAATAACAGATTTCCTGAATCCTGGACAGGTACCCGTTCTTGCTTGTGACTGCCCAATTTTTGCACTTTGTAAGTTTATCCAGTGGTCAATGCCAGACATCTATGGAGAGAATAAATTCATCATTATGTTCGGTGGGCTTCATTTGGAGAAAGGATTATGGAATGCTCTTGGAGACTTAATTGATCACTCAGGTTGGACGGACGCTTTGGTGGAGGCCAACATTGCGACAAACGGGACAGCAGAATCTTTTCTGAGTGCTTCACATATTACCCGCACCCGACATGCACATTAAGTAACTGCAATTACACTATCAATACTTCAAAGAGAAGCTTACTCCAAAAGCAGTGTGACCAGCAAGGTAAATGATAACTTTGAAAGTTGGCGACTCAAAATGAAAGATAAAAGTCCAACTTTTCAAATATGGGATCTTGTGCTGAAGATACAGGTGTTAATACTCGCATTTATTTGTGCACAACGAGAGGGTGATTTAACAGTTTACGTTGAGTGTTTGGAGTCTCTGATGTTTCTGTTCTTTTCGCTAGATCGCTATAACTACAGCCGCTGGGTTAGCATTCACATACGTGACATGAAATCTCTTCCATCAACTGTCAAATCTGAAATGATGAGATTCTGGGTAGTTCAGAAAACAAGACACAGATTTTCAAAACTCCCCATCGACCAAGTTCACGAACAAGAAAACAAGAAGGTAAAGGGCAGTGGTGGAATAATAGGGCTAACAGAAGACCCAGTTGCCATGCAGAGATGGATGATTGCAGGCCCAGAGCAAACGCGACTTCTAAATGAATTTGAAAACCAGTATATTCCGGAAGATGATACTGACTGCAATCATCACGAAGAAGGGTATTCAACTCAAAAATTGCTTAGACAACAAGTGCAGGAACTCAATAAAACTATAAAAGAGTATGGCAACCCATTTGAAGACGTATGTCCAGAACTACTTATTCTTAATACGCGATCATGCGCTGAGCCATCATTCGTCACAACTGTCAACAATCTAGAAATCATTGGCAAAAAACAATATGAAAACTTCAAAAAAGAAGTTATTGAGGACAGAAGACGATCGATCTGTGTTGCTATCAAGAAGAATTATTTATCTCTTCTGAGGTCACCAAAACCAAAACCAAACAAGGGAAGTTCTCGGCTAGCAGCTATTCGCCAAGACGCAAGTCTTTTTGGTAGAATGTACATTGCAAATCTCAAACGTGACGGCGATCCTGATACTTTTTTTTCACATGAAAACCACGCATATCCACCATCCATTTCAGATTTTGGAACACTTCGTCAGGGGTCAAAATCAAAGTTGCTTGGCTGTGTTGGAAATGAAAACCAACCCGAAACGCCTGAATCATTTGATTGCAAAATATTTGAGAGCGCTGCACTTATTCATACCCTACCAGCATCTGGTTATGCTACATTTGAAGATTATGCTGAACAGGTATTTGTGTGTTTCCTCCAAAAAGAATTAAATGAAACTAAACGAGTTGATGTAGTTTGGGACAGATATCTATCTGATAGCATAAAAAATGGAACGAGAGAAAAAAGAGGGAGTGGGATTCGAACAAAAGTTTCACGGAACACGAAGATACCAAGAAACTGGAAAGACTTTCTTCTCAATTCTATCAATAAGAAAGAGCTGTTTGATTTTTTATCACACCATGTTGAAAATCACACCTTTCCAGATGGTAAAAACATGTACATTACAAACGACAAGTCTGTCATTGCACTTGGTTCTGGTGAGGCTATGGATGACTGTGCCCACGAGGAAGCAGACACTAGAGTAGTAACTCATATCAAACATGCACTAAAAAATCAAGCAAACAAAATTGTTGTCCGCACAGTAGATACCGACATTATCGTCATATTGATAGGACAGTTCTTTACCCTTCTTCGTCAGTACCCAGATCTTGAATTGTGGGTAGCATTTGGTGTCGGAAAATCTTTCCGTCATTACCACATCAACAGTATGGCTCAACAACTTGGGGAACATAATGCATCAGCTCTTCCTGTCTTTCACGCTTTCACAGGTTGCGACACAACTTCATTCTTCTTTACAAAAGGTAAAACAACTGCATGGCAAGCTTGGAAATACTACACACAGGTAACAGATGCACTTTTATATATACAGAGAAATCCGTTTACGGAAATAACAGACATAATGCCATGTTTCCATACTTTAGAAAGATTTGTAATTGTCATGTACGACAAAACAAGCGCATCTTCGAAGGTAAATGAAGTGAGGAGGGAACTTTTTGCACACAGAGGTTGCAAACTTGAAACAGTACCACCAACCCAAGATGCTCTTCAGCACGTTAAAAGAGTGGTGTATCAGAGTGGTATCTGGACAACCTGCCTTCAGTGTCAGCCTAATATTCCTGGACCAGAAAATTGGGGGTGGCGTTTGTGTGAAACACAGTTTAAACCAATATGGATGTCTATATCTGAAGCCGCTGATGTTTGCAAAGAATTTATCAAATGTGGTTGCAAATCTCAACGTGGCTGCAAAAGTTGCAGTTGTGCAAAAGCCAATCTCCAGTGCACTGACTTGTGCCGCTGCATGTGTCAGAAGTCTTAAACAATTGCACTCCGTATTAATATAAATTAGGGGATGTTTGTTTTATTACAATTTATTAGAGAGTACTACTTGCTTCGGCTTCTCTAATAAATTGTAATAAACAACAAACTGATTTTAAACATTAACAGCAGCATTTTGGAACCTCAGCACTTCCGCAATTAGGTATACGATTATCTGGCTTGACGTTATTACTTGATGTCGGTGATGAGAAAGTCAATTTTCAGAAATATGGCGTTGTCTTGCTGTTAAGGCATGACATTAAAAGCATTGCCAATACGTGTAAAATCTCCATGTTATATTCCACAATGTGCCTCGACCGCGTAATTAATTAGTCTTTCCCTGCAACTCGACCCATTTGCTTCATTTACACGAGTATACGCAAATGATCAAAAATAGTAACAACTATTTAATATGAAATTTATAAACGTAGTCCACCAATCCAGATTCGAGTTTTGGTAATCTTCGGCTCAGATCTAATTTTGTGAACTCTGTTTATAAATTACATACTAGTTAGTTTATATGAACATCTATTACCACAGGTGTACGGGACAATTGTTTCCGGATGGGGCTGGAAGATTTTGCGGGCACCATAAAGGTGCGTAATGACGAGGTGGGTGCCGGGAAATGTGCTGCCTCCTCTCCACTTGTGGGGTTCGAGGGGTATCACCAGAAAAATGTTGACAAATATTATGGCCTGAGACTTATTCTACGGCACCCCCCCCCCCCCCCCCGCCACATCCGACACTCGATTCAAGAAAAAGCTAGTTTTTGGGGTTGTTTGAATCCTTTTTTCGTGAAGACAAATGTCTACAGTTGCATCGTGTATCGCTTTTTCAGGCAGTTTTTATAATTTTGGCGGGCAACCCAAACTTGCCAGACAAAAAATATGAAACTGTCTGAAAAAAATCGATATGTCCAAGACTCGGGTAGTGGGGGTGGTGCAGCCCGACCCATATACCTATTTCTAAAACTTTCATAATGCGCGTGTTTTTATTTCTGAATTTGAGGAGGAACAAATTTTGTTATCATCAGAAACGATATGATGTTATGGCCATTTAAAAGCGTGATCACACCTAGAGAATCTTACGATTGTTTACTGATACGTAAAGCTCTGACTCCCATCCCCCCCCCCCCCCCCGCCCAATAACAGACGGCGTAACGTGGTTGCCTTAAATACTCTGTCAAAATATTGATTCACAATGTATTTTCGGTTATTCGTTTGGTTCATTTTATTTAGATTCTCTTTAGAACGATACAGATTCAAATAAAATGCGTCTGAATTATTAAGTATACACTTGAACACAATAGCCCTGTATTAGTGAAACGCCACATGGAAGTAAATTCCGATTTTCGCTAACTTTTGATAGGCTGTTTAACGTTTAACAAGTTCAGAGAAACAAACTTTTTTTCAAGAATTTCAAAGTACTTTCAGTTTAGTGTCATGTGAAATCCAATATATGGACGTTGCATATAGTGAGTAGGGGATGGGTTCGGATTCCAGTTTTCTCTCATTTTTTCCCCTTTTTCAATTATTTTCGCCCAAAATGACTACCGAATATAACCCTGAGTGTCGAAATTCTCTATTAGTTATGACGAGCTATCGCTTTGCTGTAAAATATTCAGCAAATTATGAGTGGGGGTGTTCCAAAACGGGAACATATGGGCGGATCCCAATTTTCTCTAATTTTTTAGTGATTTTTTGAGTTTTCACCCCAAAAAATTGGTTCCGGTTACCAAATTTTTTGGAGCTAGAAAAAAAAATAACAAGTAGGCTAATATCTAACTCTGTGCCAAATTTGGTGCTTTTGTCCACCAAGTAACGGTTTAAGCACTAAGCGACTCTACTATCTTGGGAAAGATTAAAATAGAGAGTATTTTATCCGAGGAAGGTTCTTCCACTGTAGTGCAAGCCTGTAGTAAACAATTGCGGTAGGTATAATAAGAAAGGAAATTTACTATAAAATTTATATTTCCATATCATGGCCTTTATAATGCTGCTATATGATGATTATTATCATTCTACCATGATTTAACCCCTCATACTCTGCATTTTAAACATTTTTCGTGACATTTTTTAGTTGCGTTTAGCTCAGAATTTCATGTTTAACTCAGTGTTTAGCTCACCTGCTGTTTTCCTTCTCTTCCCATGGTGCTTATATTCATCATACATCTTCTTCATTATCATTCTGCCATGGTGTAACCCCTCATACTCTGCATTTTAAACATTTTTCTTTTTATCATTCTACCGTGGTTTAGCCCATGTCCAGTGAATTTCTTAAAAATTTTCTTCCAATTTTGAACGTTTAGTTTTCTGTTTAGCTCACACTTCGACATTTTCAGTGGGTTAAATTTTTTGTTTACATCGACTGCTGACACACCCTTTTCATCCCATGGCCTTCATAATACTTCCATATGGTGCTTATTATCATTCTACCACTATTTAACCCTCACCCAATGTGTTTTAAACGTTTCTCTTAGCATTATTTAGTTACGTTTACTTTTCTGTTAAGCTCAGAATTTCATGTTTAACTTAGTGTTTAGGTCAGCTGCTGTGCCCCTTCTCTTCCCATAGCACTTAAATTCATCATACATGTTCCTCGGTATCATTGTTCCATGATTTAACCCTTCTCCAGTGAATTTCTTTAAAATTTTTCATCAAATTTCGAACGTTAACTCTTCTTTTTACCTCACACTTACACATTTTCAGTGTGTTACAGTTCCTGTTTAGGTCAGCCTTCGACACCCTTTTCTTCCCATGGCCTTTATAATGCTGCTATATGATGATTAGTATCATTCTACCAGGATTTAACCCCTCATACTCTACATTTTAAACATTTTTCTTGACATTTGTAGTTACGTTTACTTTTCTGTTTAGCTCAGAAGTTCATGTTTAACTTAGTGTTTGGCTCACCTACTGTGTTCCTTCTCTTCCCAGGGTGCTAATATTCATCATACATCTTCTTCATTATCATACTGCCATGGTTTCACCCTTGCCCAGTGAATTTCTTAAAAAAAAATTCTTCCAATTTTGAACGTTTAGTTTTTTGTTTAGCTCACACTTCGACATTTTCAGTGTGTTGAATTTTTTGTTTACATCGACTGCTGACACCCTTTTCATCTCATGGCCTTTATAATGTTTCTGTATGGTGCTTATTATCATTCTACCACTATTTAACCCTAACCCAGTGTGTTTGAAACGATTCTCTTAACATTATGTAGTTACGTTTACTTTTCTGTTTAGCTCAGAATTTCATGTTTAACTTAGTGTTTAGGTCTGCTGCTGTGCTCCTTCTCGCCCCATGGCACTTATATTCATCATACATGTTCCTCGGTATCATTGTTCCATGATTAACCCCTCATACTCTGCATTTTAAACATTTTTCTTTACATTTTAGTTGCGTTTAGTTTTCTGTGTAGCTCATGTTTAACTTAATGTTTAGCTCACCTGTTGTGTCCCTTCTCTTTCCATGGTGCTTATATTCATCATACATCTTCTTCATTATCATTCTACCATGGTTTAACCCTTGTCCAGTGAATTTCTTAAAATTTTTCTTCCAATTTCGAACGTTTAGTTTTCTCTTTAGCTCACATTTCGATATTTTCAGTTGGTTAAATTTTTAGCTTAACTTGACATAGTCAAGATAAGCTATTGCCATCACGCGTGCGGAAGTCTGTTAGTCTTTGAGTCTGTTCACATTTTCCTTTAGCACGGGCTACACCCCGCAGTTCTTGTCTGATCGTCACGAAATTTCATATGCAGGTTTGGTGGGGTCATGTCTAGATGAGAACGTCCCCTTTTGGTCGCGATCAGGCAACTGGTATGGCTGCCCGAGCCCAAAACCCGAAAACCATTAGCACAGTCTACAGGTCGTATTTATGAAGGGATTTCATTGTAACTTGGTAGGATGCCTCTGTATAATCCTAGATGAGAATGTCCTCTTTTGGGCATGATTATCAAAACCGTGATGGCTGCCCAAGCCGGAAATCCAAAAATTTTAGCACAGTCTGCAGGTCATGTTTAATATGTAGGGATTTCATTGTAACTTGGTAGGATGACTCCTTATGATCTCTAGATGAGAATTTACGCATTTGGGTGTGATCTGCCAACTGTGACGACTACCCGAGCCCAAAACCCGAAAACCTTTAGCACACTCTACAGATCATATTTATTGAGGAATTTCATTGTAACTTGGTGGGTTGACTTCATACAATGTCTAGATGAGAAAGTCACCTTTTGGTCCTGATTGGGGAACTGTAACGGCTACAAGGGCCCGAAGCCCGAAAACCTTTAGCACAGTCTACAGGTCATATTTATGAAGGGATTTCATTGTAACTTGGTAGTCTGACTCCAAATAATGTCTAGATGAGAACGTCCCATTTTGATCGCGATCATTCAGCCTTGATGTGTGCCCGAGCCCAAAAACCTTTAGCACAGGCAAAAGGTCTTATTTATGGAAGGATTTCATTGTAACCTGTTGTGTTGACTCCATATAATGCCTAGATGATGACATCCCCTTTTGGCCGTGATTGGTCAACTGTGATGGCTACAGGTGCCCGAAGCCCAAAAACGTTGAGCACAGTGTACAGGTCATATTTATAAAGGGATTTCAGTGTAACTTCGTAGGATCACTCCTGATGATGCCCAGATGAGATTGTCCCCTTTGGTTGCGATCGATCATTCAACCATGATGGCTGCCCGCGCCCGAAGCCCTTTAGCACAGTCTACAAGTCATATGTATGAAGAGATTTCATTTTAACTTGGTAGGTTGACTTCATATAATGTCTAGATGAGAACGTCCCCTTTTGGGCACGATTGGGCAACTGTGATGGCTACAGGTGCCCGAAGCCCGAAAACCTTGAGCACAGTGTACAGGTCATATTTATAAAGGCAGGGTTCATATACAGCTCCTGAAAAACCCTTGAAAATGAGTTTTTTCTTGAAAAACCCTGGAATTTGAAATAACCCCTTGAGAAACCCTTGAACTTTCATAAATCTCTTGAAAAACCCTTGAATACCAAGCTATATCCTGGGCATTGTAAATATATGTGTACTTGCCTTTTACTTGTTTGTTGCGCTCGTGTCGCTCAGTTAAAAAAACAAAAAAGTATGGAACGTTTTACCAAGATTACTGTAACACAGATCACACTTTGGGTACCAGTACTTCCTGACTTCCAAAGTCAGATCCGTGTCACATGAATCTTAGATTTTTAGAGCTCATACAACAAGCTGGATAGTATATGTAGCCCTTGAAAAAAATCCCTTGAAAAACCCTTGAACTTTGTGAGCAAATTTTTGTATGAACCCTGAAAGGGATTTCAATGTAACTTCGTAGGATCACTCCTGATGATGCCCAGATGAGATTGTCTCCTTTGGTTGCGATCATTCAACCATGATGGCTGCCCGAGCCCGAAGCCCGAAAACCTTTAGCACAGTCTACAGGTCAAATTTATAAAGGGACTTCATTGTAACTTGGTAGGATAACTCCAAATAAAGTCTAGATGAGAACATCCCCTTTTGGTCGCGATCATTCAGCCTTTATGGCTGCCCGAGCCCAAAGACCTTTAGCATATTCTACAGGTCGTATTTATGGAAGGATTTCATTGTAACTTGTTAAGTTGTCTCTATATAATGCCTAGATGATCACATCCCCTTTTGGTCATGATTGGTCAACTGTGATGGCTACAGGTGCCCGAAGCCCGAAAACCTTTAGCACAGTCTACAGGTCATATTTATGAATGGATTTCGTAGGATCACTCAAGATGATGCCCAGATGAGAATGTCCCCTTTTGGTTGCAATCGTTCAACCATTATGGCTGCTCGAGCCCGAATACCTTTAGCACAGTCTACAGGTCATATTTATGAAGGGATTTCATTGTAACTTGGAAGGTTTGGCGTTATATAATGTCTATATGAGAACGTCCCCTTTTGGACACGATTGGGCAACTGTGACAACTACAGCGGCCTGAAGCCCGAATACCTTTAGAACAGTCTACAGGTCATAATTATGAAGGGATTTCATTGTAGCTTGGTAGGATGACTCCAAATAATGCCTAGATAAGAACGTCCCCTTTTGGTCACGATCATTCAGCCTTGATGGCTGGCCGGGCCCAAAAACCTTTGGTATTGTCTATAGGTCGTATTTATGGAAGGATTTCACTGTAACTTGTTAGGTTGACTCCATATAATGCCTAGATGATGACATCCCCATTTGGTCGTGATTGGTCAACTGTGATGGCTACAGGTGCCCGAAGCCCGAAAATCTTGAGCATAGTCTACAGGTCATATTTATGAAGGGATTTCATTGTAACTTTGTAGAATCACTCCAGATGATGCCCAGATGAGAATGCCCACTTTTGGTTGCGATCATTCAACCATGATGGCTGTCGGAGCCAAAATCCCGAAAAACTTTAGCACAGTCTTCAGTTCATATTTATGAATGGATTTCATTGTAACTTGGTAGGTTGACTTCATATAATGTCTAGACGAGAACAGCCCGTTTTGGACACAATTAGGCAACTGTGACGGCTACAGGGGCCTGAAGCCCGAAAACCTTTAGCACAGTCTACAGGTGATATTTATGAAGGGATTTCATTTTAGCTTGGTAGTATGACTCCAAATAATGTCTAGATGAGCACGTCCCCTTTTGGTCACGATCATTCAGCCTTGATGGCTGCCCGAGCCCAAAACCTTTAGCATAGTCTATAGGTCATATTTATGGAAGGATTTCACTGTAACCTGTTAGTTTGACTCCATATAATGCCTAGATGATGACATCCCCTTTTGGTCGTGATTGGTCAACTCTGACGGCTTCAGGGGCCCGAAAACCTTGAGCACAGACTGCAGGTCATATTTATGAAGGGATTTCATTGTAACTTCGTAGGATCACTCCATATGATGCCCAGATGAGAATGTCCCCTTTTGATTGCGATCATTCAACCAGGTGGCTGCCCAAACCCCAAAACCTTTAGCACAGTCTATAGGCCATATTTAGGAAGGGATTTCATTGTAACTTGGTAGGTTGACTTCATATAATGTCTAGATGAGAACGTCCCCTTTGGACGCAATTGGGAAACTGACGGCTCCAGGGGCCCGAACCCCAAAAACCTTTAGCACAGTCTACAGGCCATATTTATGAAGGGATCTCAATGTAACTTGATAGGATGACTTGTTTTGGAATAATTTTACTGTAACTTGGTAACTTTCGTTGATATACGTTAACTGTGAGGGCCACATGTATTAACTGTGAGGTCATATTAACCCACCCTTCAGCTCTTTAGTACAGATTACACCTCATTTTTTTATCCAAAACAAAGCACAGGGAACAGAAATGAATATATTCCCAATTATCACAATTCTCGTCTTATTTCATAATCGTTTCATAAACATTGAACATTATCCTTTTCATCAAACACAACACACAAGTTAAGCTACAGTGTCATTGACACTTTCATTTGTTTCCATCGACTGCTAACACCCTTTTCATCCCATGACCTTTATAATGCTTCTTATCATTCTACCGCTATTTAACCCTCACCCAGCCCCCGTGGGAACCCCGGGAAGCGAAGCGGTGCTTGTTTACTGTGGTAAACAAGCTCTGTTTCACTGGTAAAATAGGACCTAGTCACTAATGCCTTGGGGTGCGAGTCCTCTAAAATAGGCAACATGGGGTATAAACGATTGACTGACCTTGACTTTATCTCCATGTTGTGGTCATGATTAGCCATTGTGCAGAAGTATGTGACCATAAACAACAATACATAACATAACCCCCACCCAGTGTATTTTAAACCTTTTTCTTACCATTTTTAGTTACGTTTACTTTTCTGTTTACCTCAGAATTTCATGTTTAAGTTTGTGTTTAGGTCAGCTGCTGTTTTCCTTCTCTTCCCATGGTGTTTATATTCCATCATACATGTTCCTCATTATCATTCTAGCATCATTTAACCCTTGTCCAGTGAATCTCTTCAAATTTTTCATCCCATTTTTAATGTTAAGTTTCCTGTTTACCTCATACTTAGACATTTTCAGTGTGTTAAAGTTTTTGTTTAGGGGTCAGCTGCCGACACCTTTTTCATCCCATTGCCTTTATATTGCTTCCATATGGTGCTTATTATCATTCTACCATTATTTCATTCTCACCCAGTGCATTTTAAACTTTTTTCTTAACATTTTTCAGTTACGTTTACTTTTCTGTTTAGCTCAGAATTTCATGTTTGACTTTGTGTTTAGGTCACCTGCTGCGTTCCTTCTCTTCCCACGGTGCTTATATTCCTCATATATGTTCTTTATTATCATTGCACCATGGTTTCACTCTTGTCCACTGAATTTCAATTCCAATTTCTCTTCAGCTTTTGAACGTTGAGTTCTCTGTTTAGCTCACACTTAGACATTTTCAGTGTGTTAACGTTTCTATTCAGGGCAGCTGCCGACACTCTTTTCATCCCATGGCCTTTATATTGCTTCTGTATGGTGCTCATTACCGTTCTACCACTATTTAACCCTCACCCTATGTGTTTTAAACCATTCTCTTAACTGTTTTATTTATTTTTTATTTACGTTTAGTTTTCTGTTTAGCTCAGAATTTCATGTTTAACTTGGTGCTTATGTCAGTTTCTGTGTTTTACTTTTAAGAGGTTGTGTTTAGGTCAGCTTTGTCGCATGTTATGAGCCTGCTGGATACAGTTCTTGTGTTTGCCAAAGTTACTATCAAAGAGGAATGTTAGTGAGCTGTAGGGCGCTGGCGTCCTTCTTGTTATTTATTTTTTAACTTACGTTTAGTTTTCTGTTTAGCTCAAAATTTCATGTTTAACTTAGTGTTTATGTCAGTTTCTGTGTTTTACTATTAAGAGGTTGTGTTTAGGTAAGCTTTGTCGCATGTTATGAGCCTGTTTGATACAGTTCTTGTGTTTGCCAAAGTTACTATCAAAGAGGAATGTTGGTGAGCTACAGGGCGTTGGCGTCCTTCTTGTTATTACTACTCTAAAAAAAACAACACTAGTTCATGTGGTAGACTTTCGTTTGATGTGAAAATTTACGACAGTCACAGGGTAACCGTTTTTCCGTTATCGATGGGTGGAATTTCCGTGTTGATTTTACGCCATCTTCGGTCGGAGCAGAGTGGTCTGTGGCGTTTTTCGCTGATGTTCCAGCAATCCACTCGTAAAGTTATCAGTCGTGAGTGTGAAGGCTCAAGTGCGTTTGTCTTTCACCGAAAGGTCGGCGGTTCTGTCCTTACCAGCGGTAAATGCATTGTACTTGGGTGAGATAATTCATCCCGGTTGGCACGGTGACTCGGTGCACTAACCTTCAGCCGCTGATAACCCAGCTTGTGCAGAGTTAGCTAGTTGGAGAGTCTGACAGTAGCTCGATGGTTCTCTGGGTAATTAGGCTTTCTGCCCTCCGTTAAACTGTCCGACACGATGTGTCCACTGCTGATGAAAGTGTCGTTAACCCCCTATACCCCCCTCCAATAAACAAAAGGAGATGACACACATTAGCTCCAAGCTTTGTCAAATCCCCCTCCCCTTTAATTAGCAATTTGTTTAGTGTCATATATATGTTATATTGTGAACTACTGTGCCCTGTGGGAGCGCGGTGGCTCCGTTGGTAGAGGTGCAGGCTGCAAACCGAGAGGTCCTCGGTTCGAATCCCACCTGCGGCAACCGCGTTGTGTCCTTGGGCAAGACACTTCATCATCATTGCCCACGTGGGGGCACGATGACGCCGTGTACTAAGGCGTACTGCACGTCGATGGTACGCATGTCTTCAACCAATCTAACCCTGCCTGTGCTGCAGTGCGGAGTTACGATGTTGGGGAGCTGGCAGCTGCTCGTCGTTGCTCGGTGGTTCTCTCCGGGTACTCCGGCTTCCTCCACCCGTAAAACTGTCACGGTCATGATTTGCCATTGTGCATAAATATGTGACCTTAAACATCAATAAATAAATAAATACTGTGCCCTGTGCTGTTACTTTTCTGTTCATTTCACTAACATATAGCAGATTCTTTGAATGAACATTGTTTAAACTAAACAAACAAAGAGATCATTTGTTTGTAGTCCAGCTCTATAGATAATGAAAAGAATATTAGTCGAAGGTCCAAAGAGTGCTTTATCACCCTCGATCCATCCATTGTTAGTCCTTGAGGTGATGTTTGAATCTTTCCCCAAATTCCGATGTTTTGTTAAGTATATGAGCTGTCCTCACGGATAAGGGGTAGACGAAAAACAATCCTATATTTGGAAAAATCACATGAACCCATAGATACCAGTTCGAGTGCAGTTTGTGGAAAATATTTATTTTTAGTTGGGAGCAGGCCTGAAAATAAGCAATCTGACATTGCAGAATGAGCTCCCCAGGGGGTGAATTTGATGATGCTATCCCATACACATACAGTGGGCCAATGTATCCTCTGGGTACCTCTTTCTGTTTAGTTTTGAGACCCTGATTCAGATTGAGGTTCACAGATCGTAAATGTAGTGACGGCGGCTATGCTGGGTAGCATCACTAATTTCACCCTCTGGGGATCTCATTTTGCATATGACAGTCTGCTTATTTTCTGGCTTGTATGGGAGGAACAAGATTATTGGAATACTTTGACCGATTTGAACGAAATTTGGTACACGTAATTGATATGTGAAATGTTTTTGATTTTATGCAGATAAATTGAGTCGGTAGCAGTGGGAACCTACGCAGTCTAACAAAAAGAAAACTTCAAACCTATTCAAACGGGTATTTTCTTTCACCGTTAAAATAGGACCCGGTAACGAACGCCAGGTGAGGAAGCCTTCCGCGTCAGCACAGATATAAACGGTTGGCTAAAGTTGAATTCACACCAATACTGATGTTACGGTCATGATATAGCCCTAGGTGCCGAAAGAAACTTTAAGCACTAATAAGTAAATAAATTGTGTCAAAGGTGAAGGTCACATTAACCTGGAACTTAACCTGGACGGAGTTTGTTTCCACTATCTAAAACTCAGTTTCAAGAGCACTTTTACATCCGTATAAGCTGCGGTTTTTGTGTCGTATGTATATGCCATAATAAAGTTGGAATGTAAACATCAAATGGTGAAAACCGTCTCTGAGGCGTCAACCTGACATATCAGCAATTTGCATCCAACGAAGTGTGCGAATGGAATTTGGAAGTATACGTGACATTCAATGGATGTGATGAAATCTGGATTGTGGCAATAACGATCGCTGTGATTAGCCGTTTTCTTCAAAGCAGATACGCATACTGAAACGATACTATTTGCCACAATATCTCCGAACATTTTGAACATGCTATTTTGGGTATCCATTGAGAAATTCGTTTTGGCGAGCAGTTCAGCAACGTTTGGGAAATCGTTTGGGTATCCGGCAGTTCAAGGGAAAAGAATGCCCCCCTCCCCCCCCCCCCCCGCCCAGATACTGACATGCAGTGTTGGATTTCTGCTTGACAACAGCGTGCGCCGGAACTGCGGTAACCCCCCCCCCCCCCCCCATTCTGTCGATTAACAAGAGGATCATTGAAGTTGTTTTGGTGGTCTTGCTTATGTAGAATAATGGCTCATTTGTCATCAAAGTTAATGGCACGAATGCAGAGATGCAGAGCCATACGGTCACGGGGCAGGTGCTTCTCTAATGTTTACATACATTTTACGTAGTTACCCGTTGGGTTATAAATGGTCACGTGCAAAAGTATCAATATACAGGCATTCCTGAAATATCTTGTCTGCAAATCCAAACAAATTTATTCGCATTTGGGTAAGGATTTCTACTTTCGGTCGTTTCGATGGCTCTCTCATCCTTCAAACATCTTCGAACCCGAAGGCTAGCTAGAAGTGGAAGAAATAGACCGAATAGTGACCACACTGCGGCATTCTCATCTAGACGAGAGACAAGTGCCCAAATCGTACATTTGTTGACATGCGACTGTAACTTCTCCAACTGGTCCCAACTACGGTTATCTTGGAATTTGTGCTTCCCATCACAGGGGCGCCGGAACGGTCCAAACATTGGCCCGACCATAACACCCAGATCCCTGTTTTTCGAATTGTTGCCACCGATTATGTGGGGGAGAAAAAAATGACAGTGCATGCAGTTCGTCTTTCGAGGAACATATGACAAAATTCCTTGCCAAATTGGCAGGGAATTTTGTCATATTATGTTCCTCGAAAAACGAATTTCAAATGTGGGGGCCCTGGGCGTCCGCCCAGTCTGCCCATTCGTAAATCCGGCCCTGCCCCCAGAAAATATTTGAAAAATGACATCTCTCAGACCCATTTTGGGGCTACTTCTTTAGTATTCCAACCGCTTCCGAAGCTGTTGGAATACTAAAGAAGTAACCCCCAAAATCTCCTCATCTTGCGTTAACTCGTCATTAATAGCTACCATTGTGTGCCCAATATTAAAGAAACAAGACGATCTTTGCGCGCACTATTTTCGGATCTCCACCAGAACAAAATTAAAAAATCATAGCCTAGTTATTTGATATGAACGACGTTCGGCTGAAGGTCGATCACAAAAATATCATGATCGGCAAATTTTTTGCCCCGACATTAGTCGGGGCGGCTCCGGCGCCCATGCATCACTAGACCGCGAAACCGCCACGACGAGCCGCCGACAGCTCTTCAGGCCACAGCCAGCCACTAATTTCTTATACCTATTAAATTTGAAATATCCACCCGCAAGGCGGGAGAATATTTTAGATTTGAACAAATGCGAGTCTCCCTTGTGTGTAACTTTTGGCACGAAGTCGCGGAGTACACGCGCAGATCCTCGTGGTATTCAGGTGCGTGGCCAAAGATGACCTGATTTGTTTCGACAGCGATGGCTCATGCCCCAACGGGCAAAATATTCAAACTGCATTCGACTAAGACATGCTTTCGAGATGCAGACTGCATTACGAAGGCCTTCCTTACCCATTGATGTTGCTGGAATATTTGTCGATCGAGATTTTTGTTCAGAATTATGAGTTCTTGTAACTTTATTTGCATGGACTTGTCCACTTGTCACTTCTGCTATTTGGTAATGAAAGTTAGCTCGAAAATAGGTGATAGGTTATTTTTGATGTCGTAAAGCTAAGCAATATAACAATTTGTCACTTCTTTGATGTCCATCCGCATTTATGAACAAAGCTTCGCAGTTCTGAACAACAAAAAATAGAAATTTTTAACGTATTTTCAGATATTTGACGCCATCGAAAATACCATGTCATTCATTTTCAAGCGAATTTTTCCATTACTTATACAGCACCTTAATCAGCTCGTATCGTACGCCATCCCCTAAACCTCTTTAGCGACGCCCCAGCAGAGGAAATGTTTTTAGCTAGTTTTGCTAAGGAAAAGCAAATTGCACAAAACTTCAAGCTTGCTAAGCAGGGTCATCTGCCACGAAAACACGATGCCTAGCCAGTCTCCAACTTGATGACTTAGCCGGCTTAGCCAGCTATCATATATATATAGAGCCGAGCCAACCGCGAATTCTAACTTTCGCAGCTAAGGGGTCTTCTCCCACTCTCATCGAACTCCCGTTGCCTCTGAAGGAATGCACTTTCTGATCTGGAATTGGTAATTAGTCATTATGTTCTTGTTAGCAACAGCTCATTCATTGTCGGTTGTTTATACATTAGAGAATACTTCAGTCACATATGTTGCCATTCGTTGTAAGGTTTTGAACTCGTTAACCAACCTCTCAGCGGTAATGACGTAACTCTTTTTTACATATCACACATAAAAACTGCGACATTTGTCCCTTCCTTAACATTGTGCTTTGCAAATCCGAACGAAATTCTACAGACAGCAGACCTTTGTGGAGCAGATATTCTGTTTGTACGAAATGAAGAAGTCCTTGCATATGGAGATCAGATTTGTATTGTGTCGCTTGATTGTTATAGGTATACTGCTATAAATATTTTTGTTGTTGCTCATTTAGAAAAATATTTTTAAGATTTAAAGTGTTGTTTGGAGAAGAATCGAGAATTTGTGAGGCCTATTTTGTGATATAAAATTTAATTTTGATTTGCAATCCAGTGACAGAAACCGTCACGTCACACGATCACATCAAGGAATTCAATGAAGTCAGAGGCCTTGATGGAGCTATGGGTCTTTATATAACCCTGTCCATTTTGAAACGTCAAACGTGTCCGTGTGCTATATGTGCTTGTTTCAGTAACGCTTAATCTAAGTAGTGGCAGACCCATAGATATAGTAGATATGCAATGGTGGGATGTGGAGAGTGGTGACATCACAGACAGTTTTGTCAGATGTTCAGTTCTGTCTCTATTCCCCCTGTTGAAAGAAAGTAAAATTATTGGTTAGAGCCCTTAGAGGGTTATATGGTGTTATAATACCTTCACGTGGACTCCAGTTAGTCCACTGCTACTTTTTATCGGAAAATCTAGGGCATGAAAAGGCTGTCTAGAGCAATGGGTAGTGGTAATAACTTCCCCGTAGTATCCCCGAGAAGTGGGTCACTGTGGTGAACAAGTTCTGTTCAACTGGTAAAATAGAACCCGACACCAACGCCTGGGATGGAAATCTAATGAGGGTAGCATTGGTATAAACGATTGACCAAACTTCACTTCACACCTATATTGCGGTCATAATATAGTCAAAGATGCCGAAAGTAACCTTAAACACCAATAAATAACTAGAGAATTGCAATTTGTTGGACAAATTAGTGCTTTCCCAACTTTTAATGTGAAAAGGCGCGCTGTATTGTACCTGGAACTATCAATCATATTGATTATCTTTACACCTGGTTTTTGGCACTGGCAAGAGAAATCGTCAGGTTAACCCCTCCTTTGTCTCACACAAATTGTGTGTTCGGTACAAGTAGCAAATCCACACTACAAGCCCTGGCCCGGGAAGTGAAGCAGTGCTTGTTCACTGCGGTAAACAGGCCCTGTTTTACTAGTAAAAAAGGACCCAGTCACCAATGTTTGGGAGGTACAAACCCTCTCTAAAATGGGCAACATGGATTATTAACGCTCACCCCTGGTCTTGAGTTGATACTCAAGTTGTAGTCATGATTAGCCATTGTGCAAAAATATGTGAACTTAAACACCAATAAATAAATAAATAACCACCAATAAATAAATAAGAAGTAGCAAAAGTGCAGGCCTAAGCTGGGCAGATATTGTCTGTACTTAACAACGCTAGTTGGAATGTGACATACAGCTTTTCTATTTTGAAAAAAATGAGTATAGAAAATTGCAAAACTCACTTGAACTCGAACTTTGTTGGACCTGCTATTCAACAATCAGCCATAGCAGATACTGGGTTAAGCCCTACTTCAGAACTTACAAAAGAAAATTGTTTAATTCTGAAGAAACTCCGGTTCTGAGAGTTTATGGACTACCAGATGCCATTGGCTTCAAACACCAACTCTACTTAGCTCAGGTAGATTAACTTTCTGCATAACAACCAACACCTGTGGTTACTTCGCGGCTATTATAGCAGTCCGTCATTTGGAACATCTCATACACTCTGGTATTTCTTCAAAATATTAACATCCAGGTATTAACCTCTGGTCATCATAATTCGTACTTTCCAAAAAGTATTCAGGAGTGGTCCCCTTTCTTTTTTTACTCTTTAACTATCGACTTTACCTTCATCTTGACCGAACTCTAACATTCCTACAGTCACCGAAACTCGCCAACACAGTCATACGAGACCCCCTTTGTTTTATTCCATCACAGTAATTTATCCCTTTGTCTTCAGTCTTACCTTGTTTGTAATAAAGTTTACATTTTCCCCTGACTCGCCACCATCAGGCCCACACCCGAAAATGGAGACTCACGTGGTACCAGTTTTTCCTTCTATTTCATTCTCCTTAGCCCCTCTGTCTTTCTGCAGGTGTCCAGCGGACTTCGTATCGCAGCTCCGCGGTCGGAGGCTTTCTTTGCATTGGGTAACTTAGCCACCTACTTCGCAGACCAGAACGAGGACTAGCCATGCCCGCACTGTATTTTCTTCCAGTCTCCTCATTCAGGGTTCAGAGCTTTCTTTCAGCCCCCCCCCCCCCCCATCCAGGACTGACTTCACCACCATACGTGTAGATATGCAGGCTTTCTTTCAGACCCCACACAGGGCTGACTTCACCACCATACGTGCAGATATGTATCAGGGAATGTTAGGCTGCTTAGTTACATTCTATCTATCAGTGCACCATGTTATTCATGGATCCGTACTTTCCAGTAAACTCAAGATACACAGACCCTTCTGGTACAAGCTTCACGAGTCTACTTTTCCCCCCGTTAGTCTTGCATATTCACCTGCTGAAACCTGTGTATATTTTGCAGCATACACACTATTTGTGTGTGCTCCTGCTGCCCTAAAATAAGCCCTGCACATTCACCTGCTAAAACCTGTATATATTGCAACGTACACGCATCGTGTATGGGAACCAGCTGACTTAAGATAAGCAGGCGCCAGGGGGGGGGGGGGATTATTAAACAGTTTTTGGCTGAATGCTTGGAGATTAGGAGGAAGAGTGGGCGAGAAATACCCCGGCGGTGCACTGGGTTAATGTAGGCCTCCTCGGCCGCGATAAATCAGCTGAGGCCCGAAGATTTATTATATTCACCTGCTCAAACCTGTGCATATATTGCGGCATACGCGGTACGTGTATGTGATCCTGTTGCGTGAAAGATAAATATTGGCTTCATGTTTGTATTTTTCATGGTTATCCATAAGTAATCTACTGAAAACACATGGAAGCAAAGTGTTTCAAGTTTACACTTTCCAAGCCGATAGAAAAAATTACCAAAATAGGCATATTTGAACAGTATTCTTATTCTAGGTCCCAGTCCAGTATTCTTAAGTGTTATTTATTAGCATCTAAGCTATCTCATGACACAACAAAATATAAAGTCAAGTTTTGCCAACTGTTTATGCCCACCTACCGAGGGATTGTACCCCAGTGGCGTTAGTTAACCAGGTCCTATTTCACCAGTGGAGGAAAACAAATCTACTTCAGTCGACATGCAGACCTTCACTTTTCAGGCACCCATGGGGGTGGGGGGTGGGGGGCTCTTAAGACTAAAATCCGACACCAAAACTTATAACACAAAATTTGTCCTCCATTGATTTTTGCATGCAGTTGTGAAAAGCAAAATGAGCTCTTTCCTTTTTGTTTTTGGACAACTGAGTACAGGAATTCGCAAAATTCACTGAAAATCGTTTTTGATGCGGACTGTGCTAATGTTTATGCGGCCAAAGCATATGTTGGATTCAGCCCCAGAGCATAACTTAAAATACCAGATCTGTTGATTAAGGATCTCTGCATAGAGCAAAGCAAACTCCTTCCGAAATGATAGTAAAGAGCAACCAAAGTTGGCTAATTTTGGTATTTCAAAATGATACTCTTATTCTCGACCTCATTGTGCTTGGTGGTTAAATCTGAGATTAAAAAAAGTACACCAATCCTACCCAGAGAAACTGAGTACAGAAAAGTACGAAATTAATCGGAAAATGAATTTTGTCTAACGGTACTCATATTTGTACGGCAAAATCTGGTTCTGGATAACGCGGACACCAAAACATTTTACACAAAATTTGTTGCCTAATGATTTTTAATGCAGTTATCGAAAGCACAATGAGCTCTTTCATTTTTGTTTCTGGACAAGTGAATACAGAAATTTGAAAAATTCACTAAAAATCAAATTTTGTCGGACGATACTATTCTTTATGTGACGAAAGCACATATTTTGGTTAAGCCCCAGAGCATAACATACAAAAGCGGATGTGTTCATTATGCATCTCTGCATATAGCAAAGCAAAGTGTTTTAAATTAACCCTTTCCAAAATGACAGAAAAGCGCAACCAAAGTTGACTCATTTTGGTTTTTTTAAACGGTACTCTTATTCTCTCCCTCATTGTGCTTGAGGGTTAAATCTGAGGTTAAAATGTAAACAGTAACGTTCTTCTGCAATCATCTATCCATACCAAAATAATTGTTACAGCAGCCTTCTAATTAGACAAATTTACGCATGAATTTAGTGAATTTTGAAATTCTTATCAGTTTTGGCCATAGGGGTTACTTTTTAAATATTTTTGTGGTGATTTTGGTGTATCATATTATGCACTAAATGCGCGAATATGAATCACAGACTGGGTGCCTGATAACAGACATGGGGGGATTTTGAATCTTTTATTTGAATAAACATGTACAAGTTGAGGGTACTTCAATTCAAGGCCTGACCACTCAGTGAGGGTTACATTTTTTAATAAAACTTATAACATCAAAATTGTTCTTGGATAAATGCTCTATCTTCTCATTGGAAACGTTTTGAGGAAACATGGCTCCAGTACTGACAAATCGCATATAAAAGTTGGCGAAAATAACAATTATTCCGACAGTACGCTTATGGGACGTCTCAAATCTGGCAAGGGTTAAACTTTTAATAATAACATATAAAACAAAATGTGCATGCAGCCATAGAAAACATTCAGCACTCAATCAATTAGAAATGGAGTGAATTTTCACTTAAACTTAACAAATTCTGAAAAATGGGATTTTTTTGGACAGTACCTACTTTTTATGCACCCGAGAATGGGCGTAGGGTTCAACTTATAACCAAACTTACAAAAGCAGATATGCACGGTAGTCAATTGTGAATACGGACATGCAAAGTGTTCGAATTTAACCCATTCCAAAATGATAGAAAAAAGCAACCAAAGTTGTTTAATTTGGTCATTTTCAAACGGTACTATTATTCTCACCCTCATTGTGCTTGAGGGTTAAATCTAAGATAAAAAAATAAACAGTAGCTTTCTTCTGCCATCATTGTTGCATCTATCCATATCAAAAAAAATTTGTTACAACAACCTTGCAATTATAGATATTTGCCCTTGAATTTGGTCAATTTTGAAGACAAAAAATTTATATTCATGTTATTTTTGGCAAATAGGGGTTAATTTTGAAATATTTATGTGGTGCTTTTCGTGAATCACAATATGCTCTAAATGTGTGGACATCAATCAGATTGAGTTTCTGAGAAGAGGTTTGGAGGAATCTTGAATCTTGGTATTTGGATGGACATGTACAATTTGAGGATATTCCAATTCAAAGACCGGCAACTGGGTGAGGATTAACACTTTGAATAAAACATATAACAGCAAAATTGTTCTTGGATGAATGCCCTATCTTCTTATGGGAAACGTTTTGAGAAAATATGGCCTAAGTGCTGAGAAATCGCATGTAAAAGTTGACGAAAATAACAATTATTGCGATAGAACCCTTATGGGAAGTCTCAAAGCCTAAGGGTTAAACGTTTAATAATTATATATAAAACAAAAGTTGTCGTACTTTGACTGCTGCGTGGAGCCATTGATAACGTCCAAAGCTCAATCAATTAGAAATGGAGTAAATTTATGGTGCGCCATCCCTCTATTTATTCCTTATTTAATGATATCATTAAATGAATTAGTGATATCACTATTTCATTTAATGATATCACAAATTATTTAGTGATATCACAAAATGAGTTAGTGATATCACAAATTCGATTTTGTGATATCACAAAATGCTTTTATGATATCAATAATTCGATTTAATGATATCACTTAATGTTGTCGATTTAGTGATATCACATTCGATTTCGTGATATCACTAAATCATTTTGTGATATCACTAAATCGAATTAGTGATATCACTAAATCATTTTGTGATATCACTAAATAGGAAAACGGCATATTAGCCCATTTCATTGCCTGATTTAGTGATATCACTAAATCGAATAAGCGATATCACTAAATCGACAACATTTAGTGATATCACAAAATCGAATTAGTGATATCACTAAATCATTTTCTGATATCACCAAATTGAGTGAATTAGTGATATCACAAATTCGATTTAATGATATCACATCCGATTCCATGCAGTGGCGCCTATTATACGACACGGCCATCGCTATACATATCACAAAATCAGTTTTGTGATATCATAAAATAGTCGGAATTAAATGATATCATAAAATCAGTTTGTGATATCACTAAATTCATTTAGTGATATCATTAAATCCAAGTGATTATACATATCAATAATTCGATTTTATGATATCACAAAATATTTTATGATATCACAAATTATTTATTGATATCACAAAATAGTAACTTCCACACGAATTATCGATATCACGAAATGATTTAGTGATATCACTAATTCGATTTAATGATATCATTAAATCATTTTATGATATCACTAAATGGATTTTGTGATATCACTAAATAGAAAGGAATTAGTGATATCATAAATTCGATTTAATGATATCATTAATTCATTTAATGATATCACTAATGCATTTAATGATATCATTAAATATGGAATAAATAGAGGGATGGCGCCCCATATAAATTGTCCCTAAACTTACCAAATTCTAAAAAATGTGAGTGTTTTTTCGGGGGTACCTCCTTTTATGCAGTGGGCATAGGATTAAACATTACAACCAAACTCAAACAGCAGATATGCTCGGTAACCAATTGTGAATACGGAATGTAAAGTGTTCGAAATTAACGCTTTCTAAAATGATACAAAAATGCAACAAAGATGGCTAATTTTGGCATTTTCAAATGGTACTGTTATTCCCACCCTCATTGTGCTTGGGGGTTAAATCTGGGATTAAAAAGTGAACAATAACTTTCTTCAGCAATAACTGTTGCGTCTATCCATACCAAAAACAATTGTTACAACAACCGTGCAATTGGAGACATTTTCCATTGAAGGGTTAGTTTTGAAATATTCGTGGGGTGATTTTGGTGTATCAAATTAACCTCTAAATGTTTGGAACATCGGAGCCAAATAACGGTAAACAATTTTGAGACTTTTGAAAAATGGTGAAATTTTGATGGTTTTGGTAGAATATGTTGAAAAAAGCGTTTTCACGAATATGACCATACCTCATTTCATTTTCCCGAGACCTGTCATCAATTACAGCTCGAGTTTCTGAAAAAGAGTCATGGAGGAATCTTAAATCTTGGTATTGGAATGAACATGCACAATTTGAGGGTGCCCTAATTCAAGGCCCGATAACTGGGTGACGATGAAAACTTTGAATAAAACATATAACAGCAAAATTGTTCTTGGATGAATTCCCTACTTTATCAAAGGAATAGTTTTGAGAAAATATGACTCCAGTGCTGAGAAATCGCATGTAAAAGTTGGCGAAAATAACAATTATTCGTACAATACTCTTATGGAAAGTTTCAAATCTACCAAAGGTTAAACTTTTAATAATAACATATAAAACAAAAGTTGTCATACTTTGACTGCTGAATGCAGGCATAGAAAACATCCAGCGCTCAATCGATTAGAAATGGAGTAAATTGTCCCTCAAACTTACCAAATTTTAAAAAATGGGAGTTTTGTGGACGGTACCCACTTTTATGCAACCAGAATGGCCATAAGGTTAAACTTTACAACCAAACTTACAACAGCAAATATGCTCCATAGTCAATTGTGAATACGTACATGAAAAGTGTTTGAAATTAGCCCTTTCCAAAATGATAGAAAAAAGCAACCAAAGATGGCTAATTTTGGCATTTTCAAACGGTACTCATTGTGCTTGAGGGTTAAACCTGGGATTAAAAAGTAAAGAATAACTTTCTTCTACAATCATTGTTGCATCTATACATATCAAAATAATTGTTACAACAACCTTGCAATTAGAGAAATTTGCCCAAGGCGATCAATTATGAAGAAACAATGCAATATTCATGTCGTTTTTGGCCAAAGGGGTCAATGTTGAAATATTTGTGTGGCGATTGTGGTGTATCATAATATGCTCTAAATGTGTGAAACATTTGAGCTAAACAACTGCAAACAATTTTGAGACTTGAAAAATGGTGAAATTTTTGAAGGTTTTGGCAGAATATTTTGAAAATACGCGTTTCCACAGATATGACGATACCACATTTCACTAGATTTTATGACATTACATAAGTATGCTGAATTTGGGTAAACTCGTACATCTTGTTGTTGAAAAAATTTTAAAAAAAATGAAATTGTTTTGAAAAAGAAGAATAACAAGAGTCTTTTCCAAACTGGATTTGGGAAAGCCTAATAAAAAAACCGTATGTGTTCTAAAGCTTGGGTAAGAATAGACATGATGCGGATGCATAAGATCATCCTAGATAAAAGTGTACTTGAAAAAATCTACTTTGCGTTCATCCGACCCCTTCTAGAATATGCCGACACGGTTTGCGATAATTGCACTGAAGGTAACGCAGCAGACATTGAGAAGATTCAAATTGCTGCTGCCAGGGTTGTTACTGGAGCAACCATGAGCACCAGTAAAACTAATTTATATTCACAAACTTGCTGGGAAACTCTTCAGGACACTCGAAGGAAGCATAAATTAATACAGTTTTTCAAGATGTATCACCATATAACGTCACCATATCCTGCCTGTAAGGTACCCCATGCTATATCAGCAGGGGAACACGCTCCGTTCTGATGATAATCTATGTACCCCCATTTGCCGAACTAATCTATATCAATCCTCGTTCATTCCAGAAACAACCAACTTATGGAATAATATTCCACTATCCTTTCGTGAAAATACATCCATTAGTAACTTCAAGAGCTTCCTAAATCGTGACAATCGACGCCCTCAGTCGTTCTTCGGTAATGCCCAATGCCGTCCAGCACAGATATACCACAGCAGGTTGCGTTTGGGGTGTAGTAACCTTAACTCCAACCTACATGCTAATCATCTGACACTATTGGATAACTGTCAGTGTGGGGAGATCGGGTCAACTGGACGTTTTCTGCTGTCATGCCCTCTGCGCCTATGTGCCAGAAATAGGACTATTGCACAAATACCCCTTCCACTGCACTTAAATACATTACTCTATGGCCCCGAGAACCTATGTAGAGGCGAGAATCGCTTCATTTTTTAAACAGCACAGGATTATATCATTGCAACCAAACGCTTCCAGTAAACCCATTTAAACCTCAGTCAAGTTAATAATGTATGGTTGCATATTTCTGCGATGACTGTTAGCCCTGAACTGATTTGACCTTACTTAGTTAACCTCCAAAGGAAGAGACCAGTCTCCGTAAGTCTGGTTTCACCAACACTGACACCTTCATCGTCTGACACCTGAGAAAACTCGCATGTTGAGCCACCTGCAGTGGGAGGTGAAATAGGTCATGCATGGCTGCGGTGGGCGAAGTGCCCTGATACTTCTGCGGTGTTAGTGCCGGCAGTACCTGACATCATTTTTGGGAAGACTCTCGGGGACGTACTTTCCAGAGGGTGTTGTCGGTTCCTGGTGGTTCTACAGGATGCTTGGTCTGTCCTGGTGCTCTCTGACTTGTTTTTTTGACTCGGGCTGTAATTGACTGTGACCCGCTCTCAGTGCCTCTACAATTTAGGTATAGAGTTGCGTTTGTCTCCAAGTTGGCTTCTCTTCTCTTCTTTCCACTTCTTCTCTTCTTCTTACCTTGTCCTCCTCATTTTTCTTATCTTTATTATTATTCTGTTTTCTCTTTAACTTCTTTTTTTCTTTCCAGCTTCCTTTCTATATGCCTTATTTCTCTCAATATACTGTTTTGAGCAATATCTAGTATTCGTTTACTAACAGTAATAGCACCTTTCTCTTGTTATGTAATTTGGAGACATAAGGGAGGCGACTAAAATATCCACTATGCTTTTGGGTGAATCCCTTCACTATAGGGCTTATCATATTCAGTGTATACTGCCTACCATGTTCTATGTATCTACAATTATGTTGTTTTATTTTTGTTTTGTATAAAATGATGTATGTACGTATACAGATATTTTCAATTAATATTGTTTAAACTAATAAAAAAATAAAAATAAATTTTTTTTGAGAAAGAAGAATAAGAAGAGTCTTTCCCAAACTGGGTTAAGGAGAGCCTAAAAAAATTGAAAAGAAGAATAAGAAGAGTCTTTCCCAAACGGGTTTTGGGAAGGCCTAATAATAATAAATAGTGATAACAGTGGTGATATAAGATTGCATTCATTGCTACTAACAGTACCAAGTTGGGATATTGTTTGTATGTAATAATGTGCATAGATGTTTACGTGAAAGAAAAATTGGCAGGGGACGAGGAGATGATATAAAGAGCAAAAAATCTGAAACGAGGCTCGGTAATAATTTAATCCAATAGCTCGACAGAGCTGTTGGATAAGATTATTACTGAACCTCCTAACAAACCAGGATGGTTTCACCTATTTCGCCGTTGACAGTATTCACTGAAATGATACCTCCATGGCAGTAGTGTTGAAGGGATTAAGAGATAGAGTGCAAACTTCATTTGTCCAAACTGTGATAGTTTTAGTC
Organism: Pictodentalium vernedei; assembly: GCA_031216915.1. NCBI lineage: Eukaryota > Metazoa > Mollusca > Scaphopoda > Dentaliida > Dentaliidae > Pictodentalium > Pictodentalium vernedei. Next base: position 218,610,835 of record CM062294.1, read on the forward strand.
CCGACTGATAGAATATTCTAACTTCATAATCAAGGCGATTGACGATGCAGTTGGATCATTGAACATTCAGGATAATAGTTGAAAAAACCCAAAGTCTTCTTGGACATTTATTTGTTGATAAATGAAATATACGCGAAGTATAACGTTTCAGTTAGTTAACAGCGTGCCGGGACTCCACTTCGATCATATTGTGCCCAACGGACCGAATCGGATACAACAGACCCCCGTTGTTATATGTGATGTGTGTGACATAATTCCAAATATAATGTGTTCTGTATATAGTCATCCAAAGTAGGGTTAATTACTTATAGAGTGTTCCAGTGGAAATTTACAGTGAGTATTGTTTAAGTGATATGATTGGTCACGATGCTTTAAGGGTGAGCATTTGTTGAGTAAGAGTGAAAAGGATATTGATTTTCTGTACATTATGTTGTGAATAAAGTTTGGTATAGAAGTCTTGTTACATTCTCCCACACGAATCCCTACAAAATACACAACAAACTAGAGAAACAGAATTTATTGCACCCATTAAATTTAAGTCTGTGTGAAACGGCTTAAAGTATCAGGAATGAACTACAGAGAAAGAGAATTTATGGAGGCTTATTTTCAGGAGTAAAATATTTTTAAACAAATCAGAAATGGACTTTCGTTAATAGTATTTAAAGATATTCATACTGGAATCAGAACATTTTTTTATAAGAAACCAGAAAAGGCATATATGTGACCAGCATTCAAAGGGTTCGATACACGAATCAGAAATGGACATTTTTGGCTCTGCCCACTAATTTGAATGATAAAATACGTTCATAAACTTTATAAATGCATTAAGGTGTAATAAAATGCATTTCCCAGTCTTTCTGAATAATATGCACTTGATGACTTTGGTGACCTCTTTCAGGAGGACCCCTAGATGACCGCCGTGACCTTGACCCATATTTTGAATCTCCATCAAGTGTCGACTCATTTGGTGTTAGTCCCAGGTCCATTCATCATACCACGATTGAGATATGAGCGTGACACGCTTTCAAAATTTTGGCCAAGCCCACTTTTTCAACGTAAAAATGCATGTATGAACCTCAGGAATGCTTTGGGGGCTCAAAATTGAATCTCCATCAAGTGTCGACTCGTTTGATGTTGGTACCAGGTCCATTCATAATACCACGCCTTAGATATGGGCGGGACTCACTTTCAAAAATTTTGGCCACGCCCACTTTTTTAACGTGAAACTGCATGTGTTTTTGTCAGGAATGCTTTGGGGGTGTCAAAAAATGTGATTTCCAGCAATTATGAAAATGCATGTGTTTTTGTCAGGAACGCTTTGGGGGTGTCAAAAAATGTGATTTCCAGCAATTATGAAAATGCACTCAATGACCCCTAGGTGACCTCTGTGACCTTGACCCATATTTTGAATCTCCATCAAGTGTCGACTCATTTGGTGTTGGTCCCAGGTCCATACGTCATACCACGCCTGAGATATGGGTGTGACCCACTTTCAAAAATGTTGGTCACGCCCACTTTTTATGTCAAAATGCATGTGTGTACATCAGGAATACTTTAGGGGGTCAAAAAATGTGATTTTCAGTAATTATGAAAAATGTACTTAATGACCCCTAGGTGACCTCCGTGACCTTGACCCATATTTTGAATCTCCACTGTGTGTCCAATCATTTGGTGTTGATCCCAGGTTCATACGTCATACCACACCTGAGATATGGTCGTGACCCACTTTCAAAACTTTTGGCCACGCCCACTTTTTTACTGTAAAAAAATGCATGTGTGTACGTCAGGAATGCTTTAGGGGATAAAAAATGTGATTTCCAGCAATTATGAAAAATGCACTCAATGATCCCTAGGTGACCCCCGTGACCTTAACCCATGTTTTCAATCTCCATCAAGTGTCGACTCATGTGGTGTTGGAGCTAAGTCCATTCATCATACCACGCATGAGATATGGGCGTGACCAACTTTCAAAAATTTTGGACACGCCCACTTTTTTTAACGTGAAAATGCATGTGTTTTTGTCAGGAATGCTTTGGGGGTGTCAAAAAATGTGATTTCCAGCAATTATGAAACATCCACTCCATGATCCCTAGGTGACCTCCGTGACCTTGACCCATAATTTGAATCTCCAAGTGTCGACTCGTTTGATGTTGGTACCAGGTCCATTCATAATACCACGCCTTAGATATGGGCGGGACTCACTTTCAAAAATTTTGGCCACGCCCACTTTTTTAACGTGAAACTGCATGTGTTTTTGTCAGGAATGCTTTGGGGGTGTCAAAAAATGTGATTTCCAGCAATTATGAAAATGCATGTGTTTTTGTCAGGAACGCTTTGGGGGTGTCAAAAAATGTGATTTCCGGCAATTATGAAAATGCACTCAATGACCCCTAGGTGACCTCTGTGACCTTGACCCATATTTTGAATCTCCATCAAGTGTCGACTCATTTGGTGTTGGTCCCAGGTCCACACATCATACCATGCATGAGATATGGGCGTGACCCATTTTCAACAATTTTGGTCATGCCCACTTTTTTATATCAAAATGCATGTGTCAGGAATACTTTAAGGGGGATAAAAAATGTGATTTCCTGCAATTATGAAAAATGCACTTAATGCCCCTAGGTGACCTCAGTGACCTTGACCCATATTTTGAATCTTCATCGAGTGTCGACTCATTTGGGGTTGGTCCCAGGTCCATTCATCGTACCACGCTTAGGATATGAGCATGACTCACTTTTAAAAATTTTGGCCACGCCCACTTTTTTAATGTTAAAAATGCATGTGTGTACGTCAGGAGTGCTTTAGGGGGTCAAAATATGTGATTTCCAGCAATTATGAAAAATGCACTCAATGACCCCTAGATGACCTCCGTGACCTTGACCCATATTTTGAATCTCCACTGAGTGTCGACTCATTTGGTGTCGATCCCAGGTTCATACATCATACCATACCTGAGATATGGGCGTGACCCACTTTCAAAAATTTTGGCCACGCCCACTTTTTTAATGTAAAAAATGCATGTGTGTATGTCAGAAATGCTTAGGTGGTCAGAATTGTGATTTCCAGCAATTATGAAAAATGCACTCAATGACCTCGAAGTGACCTCCGTGACCTTGACCCATATTTTGAATCTCCATCGAGTGTCGACTCATTTGGAGTTGGTCCCAGATCCATATGTCATATCACACATGAGATATGGGCGTGACACACTTTCAAAAATTTTGGCCACGCCCATTTTTTTAACGTAAAAAATGCATGTGTGTACGTCAGGAATGCTTTAGGGGGTCAAAAAATGTGATTTCCAGCAATTATGAAAAATGCACTCAATGACCCTAGGTGACCCCGGTGACCTTGACCCATATTTTGAATCTCCCATCGAGTGTCACATCATTTGGTGTTGGTGCCAGGTCCATATGTCATACCACATCTGAGATATGGGCGTGACCCACTTTCAAAACACCCCTACAAACACCCCTGATACCCCAGGAATCTGAAAAACATAGGTGGTCGAGAACTTGTGGTTGTCTATCAGCATGCCAAAAATCAACGAGATAGGGCAATTCGAAGAAGAAAACGACGAAACCGTGCAAAAACAATAGTCTGTGTGTTTCACACAGACTAAATATCAAATGTAAACTTATAAGAATGAATAGGATTACCAGCAATAACAATTCTCGTTTTGTGTATTGCACCCACTAAAAACATTAATGCAGTCCAATGGGTGTTTTTAGTTCCCCACGGGAACCGTAAGGGGACTACAGGATTGCACTCCGTCCGTCTGTCCGTCTGTCAGTCTGTTACCACCTCTCCCTCCAACATGCTGTAAGCTACACCTTTCATATTTGGTACATGGATAAATGGTTCTGATGGGATGATGCACGCTCAAACTTGTTTTCTTCAAAATCCAAGATGGCGGAATGGCGGCCATTTTTGTTGTGTTTTTTAAGCTTTTTTTTCTCTATTTTCATGTTACCACCCCTCTCTCCAACATGGTTCAAGCTACACTTTGCATATTTGGCACATGGATAGAGGGTTGGGAGGGGATGATGCACGTTCAATATTTTTTTTTAAAATCCAAGATGGCGGCATGGCGGCCATTTTTATTGTGTCTTTTAAGCTTTTTTTTTCTCTATTTTATGTTACCACCCTCACTCCAACATGGTTCAAGCTACACTTTTCATATTTGACACATAGATAGAGGGCTGTGATGGGATGGTGCACCATCAATATTTTTTTTCAAAATTCAAGATGGCGCCATGGCAGCCATTTTTGTTGTGTTTTTAAGCTTTTTCCTCTATTTTATGTTACTACCCCTCCCTCCAACATGGTTCAAGCTACACCTTTCATATATGGTACATGGATAAAGGGTTTTGAGGGGATTATGCACGCTCAATATTTTTTTTCAAAATCTAAGATCTGTCTGTCTGTCCGTCTGTCTGTCTGTCTGTCTGTCTGTCTGTCTGTTGTCTGTCTGTCTGTCTGTCTGTCTGTCTGTTTTTATGTTACCACCTCTCCCTCCAACATGCTTTAAGCTACACCTTTCATATTTGGTACGTGGATAAATGGTTCTGAGGGGATGATGCACGCTCAATATTGTTTTTTTCAAAACCCAAGATGGCGGAATGGCGGCCATTTTTGCTGTGTTTTTAAGCTTTTTTTCTCTATTTTTATGTTACCACCCCTCCCTCAAACATGGTTCAAGCTACACTTTGCATATTTGGCACATGGATTGAGGGTTGGGAGGGGATGATGCACGTTTAATATTTTTTTTTTCAAAATTCAAGATGGCAGCCATTTTTATTGTGTTTTTTAAGCTTTTTTCTCTATTTTATGTTACCACCCCTCCCTCCAACATGGTTCAAGCTACACCTTTCATATATGGTACATGGATAAAGGGTTGTGAGGGGATTATGCACGCTCAATATTTTTTTTTCAAAATCGATGGTCTGTCTGTCTGTCTGTCTGTCTGTCTGTTTTTATGTTACCAGATCTCCCTCCAACATGCTTTAAGCTACACCTTTCGTATTTGGTACGTGGATAAATGGTTCTGAGGGGATGATGCACGCTCAATATTTTTTTTTCAAAATCCAAGATGGCGGAAGGCGGCCATTTTTGCTGTGTTTTTTAAGCTTTTTTTTCTCTATTTTTATGTTACCACCCCACCGAGAGCTGGACTCGACCTTCTTTTCACTGGACCGGGCCATTACTAGCGGTCTTTGTACTTCTTAAACTACTAACCTGAAATGCAGAGCTGCTTATATACTCTAGTGTCTTATGTGACAAAAACACCTTATGTCACAAAAGCGCCGTAGGGGACTAATACCACCTCGGTGGTCAAACACTTGTTTAATTTGCAGTCATCTTGTGGTTTGAAATAAGGATAGAACAGTCCAGAACTCTCTTCAATGTTAATATGTTAATATTAATATATATATGTGTGTGTGTATATTAAACAGTTGACAGCGAAGCACATCCCTTTACACTGCACTGATTTTAATCATGTCAGAGGCAAAATGTCACTGTAGGATCTCCAAGTGATCTATTTTTTTTATACGAGCACGCAGACAATTATGTCATTTCGTAATCAACCCTTTAAATAAATTTTAAAATTGTTTTTATTCTTTTAAATTAGACTCTTCTAGTCTCAAATCATCAGGTTGATTTATAAGGTATTTACCTCCTTAGTATCTTACTAATCAAACCTCTCCTATCTTTGACATTTCTGTTGTAATTATTTCCTATTTTTATTCAATCATTTTACTTCAAATGACATGTTTTACTTTGTACCATTTTCTCGCCACAGCGTAGCCTAAGCTGATGATGTCGTATTAACCCTTTACCCAACGTAACGGCCAAACCCGGCCAGCGCTATTCTCAAAAATCGCCTATTAATTTTAATTATTTTTTCATTTTTTGTCTCAAAAACATAGGTTATGACCCCTCATTGGAACGAGCTCGTCGAGCTCGTTCCAATGAGGGGTCATAACCTATGTTTTTGAGACAAAAAATGAAAAAAAATAGTTATTTAAGAATTTTTTTTGCAAGTGTCGTCTGCTTTTCATGTTAGGTAAAGGGTTAAGCACCAATAAATAAGTAAATATATACGTTAAACAAATCGTCCTCTGAGTCCCAATGTGTTCTATGTGCCAGAAGGCACAAAGAACACATTGGAACTCAGGGGACGAAATGTACGGAAGCCTATTAGCTTCACGTCGTTTTTAGTTATTAAATTGCAGCTACAATTTAATAAATTGTACCTACAATTTAACTAAATTGTAGTTACAATTTAATAAATTGTAGTTACAATTTAGCTAAACTGTACTTACAATTTAATAAATTCTAACTACAATTTAGCTAAATTGTACATAGGTAATTTAATAAATTGGAACTACAATTTAGCTAAATTGTAGGTAAAATTTAGCTTAATTGTACCTTCAATTTAATAAATTGTAGCTACAATTTAGCGCCTGTACTTTTATTGGTCAAGCTAAATTGTAGCTGCAGTTTAACTGGCCAATCGGGTTCGTTGTTTTGTTTTCGCTGAAAATGGCCTGAATAATCTCTTTCTTTGAGATGTTTCACACATTCCGCCGGTTGAGTCAGTCACGGCAACAAAATCTAACAATAGAAATGGGAAAATAAAATCATCATAATTTTATTATGAATATGATTATTTTTATTTTGGTTATCATTGGGCATAATTTGAGTATTATTGGGTAACATTGGCAACTTGGGTGTCATTGTGTACCATTGGGATAAAACACATGCCGTAAGAAAGTGGGGGCCCTAGGTAGAGCCGATCTGCGTGGGCCTGTAGGTTTAAGTAATGCACAAGATCAACCATGTTGTGGCCCCGCGGGAGAAAATTTGTTTAATTCAAAAGAAAAATGAGCCATTTCCTGGCACATGAACCTCTCAAAAACATCGTTTCACGCGATTCATGTTGCATATTTGAGAGAATGTTATCGTTTTGCACAATTCCGTGTGAAATGTGGGGGCCCCTAAATGAGTGAAGCCCTGGGCGTATGCCAGTCTGGCCATTCCTCAGCAATTGGTGGAAAGGTTTTGTGTACGACTTTTAGTGATAATATAGAACATATATAGGGAGAAGTGCGTCCACAGTGAGCGGGGAGGTACAGTCATAATTATATAAAGTTGAAAATGGTTGCTTTTAAAACAAAAACGTCAACAAGTTCTGCCTTCAAGAAAATTAATAAAAAATTGCATAAATTATTTGTTTACCTCCGTGTGCCCCGCCCCTGACTGCTAACCAAATGCAGATAGCTTGGTTTCACCCGGCGAGTTCATGATTTCACATCTTAGTCACATGCATCCCCGATTTCTGGATTCGATCCGAGCTAAAGCACTCGGCGCCAAAATCTACTCCCATGATTTGAAATACTTTGGCTTTATTCTCTCAACATGCAACCAGGACATTCATAAAACAAATGCAAACTCCACAAGTGACGAGAAGTTTATTTTTGTTAGGCCTAATTAGTTATTGTGGTTTCATGACACTTTCAACGACCAGTGTTGTGTTATGTCGGTGACAAGTTTACGGATGGAGGAAGCCAGTGTACCCAGAGAGAACCACCTAGTGACGATGAACACCTACCAGCTACCCAACATCATAACTCCACCCTGCAGCATAGGCAGGGTTGGAGCGATTGACAACAGAAACAAGTCGATAGCGGTTTATATACCTCAATATACAGAGTCATCGTGCCCAATGTGTGCACTGGGATAAAATGCCTTGTCCATTATATAATGAGGATCGCTCTTATGGCTTAACGAGCTTGAACTCAGAACCTCGAGCACAAACGTCAAGCCGTCTATCAGTGATTCACCACTACCCCTAAATTTATCATAACAGTATCCTCATGGAATTAACTCGAATTGAGGATGACCTCCATGCTATCTTATTTTACCAATTGAGAATGTTGGTTTTCCTTTAGAAATGTTCAAGCATTATGGAGCTGGGTGTGCCTTCAAAGACTGAAAATTTTCCGGGTCGGGAAAACATCCTCAAAACGCTTACCCTCTTTCGGACGCATTTTGTCTCACTACCGGTACTATAACACTCAAATCCGGCCGGTCTGAGTGTTATGATAGTGAGCCAATTTTAAGCTATCGCCCCAAAATGCCACGGCTTCCGTGTTTCCTAGACTACACACATTCCATTCCCTTTCTATCTAACACTCTTTTTAATACCCCCCCCCCCCCCTCGCATTTCAAGTGATTTCGAACTGACCCTGAACAACAGTGCCCCCAAGCGAACCACCAAGATAACGCTTCTTTCTTACATAGCCCGTCAAATAAGCTTTTAAATTTAACACCCACCCTCTCATTCCCATTACAATCCTCTAAAATTCTATAAAAAAAACTCGCCGACTGATACTGTTTTAGACTCCTAATATTTGCCCCTCAAATTGATGATTTTCGACTATTTCAAGTGTAAATGCAGGATTGAGTAGTGAGCCATGGTTCGTGCGAATGCCACCGATTGGCCACTTAAATTGCAGCTACAATTTATTATGACCAATAAAAGCACAGGCGCTAAATTGTAGCTACAATTTATTAAATTGTAGGTACAATTTAGCTAAATTGCAGGTGCAATTTAATAAATTGTAGTTACAATTTATTAAATTGTAGCTACAATTTAGCTAAATTGTGGTTACAATTTATTAAATTGTATGTACAATTTAGCTAAATTGTAACTACAATTTATTAAATTGTAACTACAATTTAGCTAAATTGTAGTTACAATTTATTAAATTGTAAGTACAATTTAGCTAAACTGTTACTACCATTTATTAAATTGTAACTACAATTCAGCTAAATTGTAGGTACAATTTTTTAAATTGTATCTACAATTTAATAACTAAAAAGGACGTGAAGCTAATAGGCTTCCGTAGAAATGTCACTCAAGTCATTGTGTACAATCATCGCAGTATTTTCTCACATCTGACTGCGTTTATGAATTGGGGTGACCAAATCATTCGCCTTAACGGTTATTTCACTCGATGGATTAATTCGTTTCTTCTCCCCACACACAAAAAGTTTAACATACGCGAGAGCTTAACGAGAATTCTCAGGGGAATTTCTCCATACTTTCAGTTTAAACAATATTTATTGGAACATATTACATTTGCTGTATACAGAATGGAATACTTGTACAAAACTTACTATTATACAATATTACACAGCATAAGAATAGAGAAGATACATTTTAAAGGAGGGACACTTTCGAAACCTTTCCACAAAAACAACGAGACATGAAAACAATCAATCCTCCACGTTATTTTTTTTTTTATTCATCGAATGTTGACGCGAGTTAAATCATATAAAATAGTTGGGTGGAATCCCATGTCAAAATTTACAATTAAAAATACGAAACGGTAGCGAATCAAAAATATATTTCACTAGTTTGGAGAGAGGGTAAAAGTACACTACTCATTCGATATGAGAAGGCTGATGTATATCACTCCATCGGATCTCTGTTCATCAATCCCAACGTGCATCAGAACAAAATAAATATATTTCCTTTGTTCGGTGATAAAAGGGTTAACCAACAAACGTTTGTCTCAACTCATCGATCTCACAACTTCTCTTCCAATAATATAATTCATAATTTAAAAACAAAATCTGATTTATCATTATCATTGTTCAAAAAATACCCCATACTTGTCACAAAATATTGAATAAAAACAGCTTGGAACTTTTTGATTCACGGATTCGATGCACATTGACTATGCAGTTTCGGCGAGGGAACCCAGGAAATTGAAGGACTACGGTATACTGTGGTAAACAACCAGGTAGTAAATAAGACCCAGTTACCAATACTTGTGGTTAAAGTCCTCTAAAAATGGGCACAACATGGGAATAAACGATTGACTTTAAACTCAATCATATCAACGATCATGACTGTTGAGCAGAAGAAATATGTGACCATAAATAACAATAAATAAATATGGGGTGTTTACACGAAGAGTTCTTGAAGAGAAAGCACTATTTAAGTGATTGAACATATTTTATACCATGATTACCCACTCTACTATGTATAGTACTCAAAGTTTGCTAAGCACCACATATTTGACACATCATTGTGAAATTTTCTTGTGTCACATTTGCGATATTTTTGGTGGATATGATTGAGGAATGTATTGAGATGGTCCCCAGTGTTTACAATAGCTCTCTTGACAGGCAGACGTTTCGTGACAGTCATGGAAAGCATGTACCCCTAGATGTCCATGATGTTTTCGTGTACCGTCTACATTTACATGAGATGTGTAGGGTATTCATTTTCCATTTCAACACAAACCCTTGTGATTTAATGATTGAATATGGTGAATGCAAATGTAAGAAGACATTTGTCTGAAGCAGAAATGTGGTGGGCTGTAGGGATGGAGAACATGGGGCTACCCATCGCCAGGTTGGTGAAGCCCTTGGTGTGGACCATACGGTGATCACCAGAGCCTAGGCAAGATTTCAGCAGTATGGCACACTAGTCAGACGACATTGTGGTGGCGGAGACAGGGCAACATCTGCAGCTGAAGACTGGTTTTTGATCATTCAGGCCCTTAGGAGCCGCTTTGACACAGCAACCCAGCTTCGCGGTGACCTTCGGAATGCATCCGGGGTAAATGTTTCGACGCAGACTATCCGGGCAAGGTTACACGAAGGTGGTCTACGATCGAGAAGACCATGTATTCGCATTCCGCTGTCCCAGAATCACCGCCAGGCACGATATGAATGGGCCATGGATCACGTTGGATGGACCAGAGAAGATTGACGACCTGTCCTTTTTACTACCTAAACAACACAGATCGGCGTTCTAGGGTATGGAGAAGACCAGGAGAGCGATTCCATGCAGCCAACATTGCTGAGCATGACCGCTATGGCGGAGGGTCAATAATGGTCAGTGGCGGCATCAGCTAGGATGGACGTACAGAGCTCTGTGTCCTTGACCGTGGTACATTGAATGCACAGCGGTATATTGATGAGATCCTGGATGCCCACGTCAGTTTGTATGCAGGTGCAGTGGGTGATAGATTCATTCTGATGGACGATAATGCCCGTCCTCATGTTGCCCATGCTGAAGGGAGTACCGACAGAGGGAGGGGATTGAGCGTACAGAATGGCCAGCAAGATTCCCTGACCTCAATCCAATCGAACATGTCTGGAATGAGTTGCAGCTTGCAATGTCAGTCCGTCCAGTCCAACCAAGACGTGTTCAGGAGCTTGGTGCCATGCTGATCCAAGAATGGAACAACATCCCACAAAAGGCCATCTGGAACCTGATTGAGAGCATGAGAAGGCGTTGTCAAGCTGTAGTTAACAATAATGGGTCTCATACTCGACACTGAACCCATATCAGTTCGCTCCGTCAACGTTTTGGCAAATTTGAAAAATTTCCTCTTTTACCAATAATATCCAGTTTCCATGGTTATCGTATTCAAAAACTAAAAAATAATGTCAAACACAAATAAAATCTTAATTTTTGTACTTAAATCATTAAAGATATAATTAAATAAAAAATATATACACTTTTCATAATATTTCAACTAAAACGTAAAACAAGTAGTTGGATACTTGGTGCTTAGCAAACTTTGAGTAGTATATATAAAGCCCATGACATAAATTTTAGCCTTACACACCAACTGTGTTGAACACGTCAGCGATAGGATTTCGATAGTTAAAATTTACACCTACAGTGGAACAACATCCAAGTTGACCTTTGGTGACCTCGACCTGAATGCAAACTTGTCTAAATTTATCACTTGTTGCCCCGCGAAGAGTGAAATTAAAGCGGCAATTATTTATTACGTTTGTCAATGAATTTACCTCAAAAGATACCCAAGATTAACAAACATGCGTCGTCTCGTGTTAATAAAGCATCCATAACTCAAAATAGTATGTTATTAAAATGAAAAAGGCTCCGTGATTTGTGCGTTTCTTTTTCCATTTTGTTTCAATGATAAAACTGACAGCGGAAGTATCGCCCAACGGTGCTCATGTAAACAAAAACAGATTTGCACGTGTGTTTGGGCATTGTTTAGAATTTAATAATTGAAATTGTATAATTTAACATTTGAACTGTTAATAATCTAATGATCATGGTATAAATGAAATATATCCAAAGTAGCTTGGTGTACCAAATGTTCACCACTCGTAGTGAACATTTGGTACACCAAGCTACTGTGGGTATATTCTATACTCATCATACTCGAGTGTGTTTTTAAATTAAGAAGTCTTAAAATCATTTGCCTGAACGCACATTGATTAAAAAGAAAAATGCGATGAGAACATATTTTCTTGAACCCAGTTTAACCTTTGTTGTGGTTATTGCGCTGGTGCATAACGCCACATCTGCATTCAAGGCTATATTGCAGCGATGGCTATTTCACAGAAAGACATTTATTTTGTTTGACCAGCACTGGAAGAGATGAGGATGTTGTCTCATAGATTTAACAATTATCACAAAGTACAGCCAGGAAAATTATCAAACCACATTGCATTATGATATCTTATATTCTGAGACAGACCACAACATCTCTAGATAATAGGGTAGAAACGCCCACCAAATTTTGTGCGAGAATCGTGTCTCACCAAAAACTTAGTTTTTTCAGCAAATTGCGTTCGTCACGATCGAAATCTATGGACTTGTACGATGCGACACACGCGCGTTCACATCATCACTTTCTCCTGGTTTTTACAGTGGTTGCAGTAGACGAGTTGTCATGGGTTCAACGTCTCTAACGGTCAACGTGGGTCCGACTAAAATTTCGACGGAATTTATTAAAACTCTAAAAAATTCACCGATTTAAAAATTCACTTTTTGGTGGGCTCGTGGCTTTGACAACGACCGTGACCGGGATAAACATTCACCTTTTCGCATAGGTAACACGGACTCGCATTTAGGTGAATTTTTTCGGCTTGGATGTTACGTATTTTGCAAGATTGCGACGGAGACAAGATTAGCACTGAGATTCCCATTGACAAAAATTCCAAAACAACACTGTCATCGTGGATGGAATATGAGCGATCCAACGCGGATTCCCGTGAGAAAAACAGAGTCCGAATTGAGCGGCAAATTTTATTTGGTGCTCCTGAACTGGCCCACGATGACGTAAGAGTTTTTTTGGATACGGAGAGAGATCGCTCATCTGAGTCTAAAAAGTGTGAGGTGCACTCGCACCGGCTTGCGATGACATAGGAAGAAGGGTTTTTTTTAAGCATGGATGGATGGATGGATCGCGAGCTAAGATGTGTAATGTTATATTATGAGTTGTGAGGCGGATGATAAAAAATTGTTTTTTTAAAATATATACATAAAACAACATTAAAAAAAAGCTGTTTTTATTAAAGAAAAAAAATTGTTCTTTAAAATATTTATATAAAACAACATTAAAAAAATAACTGTTTTCATTAAAGAAAAAAAATAAGAATACAAAAAAATAACTGTTTTCATTAAAGAAAAAAATAAAATAAAATAAATAAAACAATGTTTCTACACATCGATGAGTAGATTATGAAAATTATATTTTTAACCCTCGTCGTGGGGTGGGGTCACGGCCAGAGTCGAAAAAACGTCTCCCTTTGTACAAAGCCAGGCATGTGACCTAGCAAATTGAATGTATCGACGAGTAGATCGCAAAAATTATATTTTGAACCCTCGTGGTGGGGTGGTGTCACGACCAAAGCCGAAAGAAACGTCTTCCTTTTTACAAAGCCAGGCATGTGAGGTAGCAATTTGAAGGGCTCGTCGAGTAGATTACGAAAATGTCATTTTTTCATTTTACGTGGGGGTGGGGGGTCACGCCAATCAGAAAATCAAAAGTTTCGAGAAGGTAGTCGTGTGATCTATCAAATTGAAGGTATCGACAAGTAGATTGCGAAAGTGATATTTTTTCCATTTTACTTGGGGGTGGGGGTCACGACCATCAGAAAAATCGAAAGCTTCGAGAAGGTAGTCATGTGACATATCAAATTAAAGGTATCGACGAGTAGATTACGAAAATAATATTTTCCAATCCTCGTCGTGGGGGTGGGGGCGCGACCAGAGTCAAAAAAGTCTTCCTTTTTATAAAACCACACAATTTTTAATATTTTATAAAAAAATTTACAACAAAACGATGACAACGAAAATAATCAGTTATAATAATAACCGTTTTTGTCATTAAAGAAAAAGAACTGTAAAAAAAAAAAGTTGTTATTTTTTACATATATAATAAATAAGTAGCAAAAAAAAAAAAAAATATTTTTTTACAATTAATAATTATTATCATTAAAAAAAACACACACACAAAATTTAATAACTGTTTTTTTGTCATTAAAGAAAAAAACTAAAAAAGGTTGTCATTTTTTACATATACAAGAAGTAAAAAAAAATATTGTTTACAATTAATAATTATTATCATTTAAAGAAAATAATCAGTCATGAAATCGTCAGTACCTAAACAATTCGCATTAAAATTGAAGAGAGTCAAGAGATATTCGTAGTTTGATAGTAAAATTTATAGACTACAATCGCACAATGCCATCGAATTGAAGGAAGTGGAGACGAGTGGATTGAGAGAGGAATACGACAAATATACATTGCCTTTGAAATTGAATGAGGCTGCCCTGGAATTAATGTATGAATGTCAAGATGATCTATTAGCCATCCTCTCAAACAAGATAAAAAAATTTGATCCAGACAATATGTCACTGATCTACGAGAGTAATATATATCCGACCATCTCTGACGAAGTGGTCGACAAATTGAATCTGCTCATCGGGGAAGAATGGACGTTTGAGAGGGTGAATCTGGTTTTCCAATGGATTTATCAGCTGGGAGACGATAGCTTTAAAGTTAACATTCATGTCATGGATGCGAACTTATGAAAAAAGAGAGTTAGTTCATTATAGATAGATTTTAAATCTTGACTCGAAAGCTCATTTTAAAGTACTTATCATGAGTTAGTACATGCTTTTTTCTGTTTTTTTCTGGGGTTTTTTTTGTCATTAAAAAAAAAATAAAATATATATATATATAATAAAAGTTTAACAATTCACAATTTTTTAAAAAAACTAAAAAATATTATATATACATATTAAATAAGAAGTTTAACACATACAAAAAAATGCCAAACATAAAAAAGTATATCGTGGAAAAAAAAATTATATTTGTCTACCATACCCCAGTTGAAAAAGTACTGTAGAAATCCGGGAATTAAAAATTACAACAGTCACAGAACTAAAGAACGATAGATTGAAGCCATGTGCGAGGAGACTTGTGATCTATCACTGGTGAAATTACAAGCCAAAGTGCATCAGTCGTTGAAATTGAAAGGTGTCGAATACATGAAAAAAGATAAATGCATCCATCATTTGCACAACAGAAAAGGAATGGATGAAAGATCTGCGTTAGTGACAAAAAAACTCAAATTGCGAAAAAAAAGATGAGAAGACAGCGATGACAAAACATCGTCAACAAACGACCGCCGAGGAAACTAAGAAGAAGAAGATGACAGTTAAATGAAAAAGGGTTGGAGCAGCAGAAGGTTTTAAAAGAGAATAATAAAAAAATGAAAAGCGACACGGTTCGAGATGACGATTTGTTAGAAAAAAAAAAATGATGGATGCAATTGTGAGAGCAGTGAATGAAAAAAAGGTATTCGATGCGATAACGGAAATTGTAATCGAAGCGTTGAAGTCACCATTGATTTTGATAGAACGAGATGAAGCCATTAAAGGATGGTTTAAAACTTTCGACATGAAGCCCGGTCTCACAAAACTCGATCCCAAATCGTTCATGGAACAGGTGAAGGGTAGAGTGTTGGACATAGTTCGAAAACATCTAGATAAGGGTTTAAAAATAAAAATGATCTTGCATTGTCTGATGAAAAAGGCCGACATGAAGACCGGTGAGAGCGTAGTGGAAGATACCTATTTGTGATCTAAACATGAGATTGTGTTTAGAGATGACGCATTAGCCGACGTTTATGAAGTGATGAAAGACAAGATGTTGGAATCTATGGCTACTTTTCAAGACAAGGGAAGTGGTTGGACGTTCGATAAGATATTGAATCTCGAGATTCACGTGGACAGACATGATCCTTTGAAAGCGTCTTCCTATATAAAATTGCCTTATTTCGTATTTAAAAAACAATCCGTGATCAACATAAAAATGAAGATGATAACGAGTGTTTTAAATGGGAGATCACATCGGCCTTATATCCGTAAAAAAAGCATGCTCAGAGAGTTTCCAAGTACGTGAAGACTTGTAAAAATCTCGATTGGATGGGAGTGTCTTTCCCTACGAGGTTGAAAGACATCAAAGGTTTCAAAAAGCTAAATCCCACCATGGCCGTGAACATCTTGGGATACGATGAAGACAATTTTTTTAAAAAACTAAAAAATATTTTTTTTTAGTTTTTTAAAAAAATTAAAAAATATTTAATATACATAGCCAACGGCTTACTGTCGAATCCACAAACATCTTCATCTTGTATACTGTACTCACTGAGGTTGGAAATAAATATTGTTTAAACTAAGACGATAAAAAAGGAATAGTCTATCCTCTCAGACTGACTTCACACAAAGAGAGAGAAAAGATTGTTAATTTCTTCTTAATTATTTCCGAGGCTGACAATCAACATTATTGCGGGATTAAAAGTATGAGTAGATTGTTGTCAAAAACAGATTTCTAAACATGAGCATGAGAGATTTTTCTGTCTCATCTGCATGATTTCGTTCCTGTGTCAAGAATCACTTACGCATCATCGGGAATATTGCAGCAAAAAGCAAGGCGTTGCCATCGAAATGCCTAAACCTAACTCTTACATGGATTTTCGCAACTACAAAAAAAAGATTAGAACCACCATTCATCATCTATGCCAATTTAGAATGTTTCACCATGAAAATGAATTCTTGCCAACTCGACGTGCGTAGGAGTTAGGCTAAAAAATATCAGAAGCATGTACCTATTGTTTTTGCGTGAAATGTTCTTTCGATGATTCTAAATCGTCAGGTCCATTCATCTACAGTAAACATTCAGATGACGACGACGTGGCTCAAAGATTCGTGGAAGAGTTAGAATCGAAAATTCAAATATTATACGACAAATTTAAAAAACCTAAAAAAATGATCATCATGCCAGAGCAAGAGCAAGAATTCAATGAAACCACCGAATGTCACATCTGTAGACAATTATTCGATAATCAGTCTGAAAATAATAGAAAAGTTAGAGATCACAATCACTACACAGGTCTGTTTCACAGCGCTGCTCACAACAAATGTAATTTAAGATTTTGAGATGCTGAATTCTATCCGGTGATATTTCACAATCTCTCGGGTTACGACAGTCACCTGTTTGTAAAAAATATGGGTGTCAGCGAGGGGGGGAGTTGAGGTGCATCACGCAAAGTGATGAAAAATGCATTTCATTCACTAAATGGAAGGACGTCAGTGAAAAGAAGGATGAGAATAAAAAGAAGAAGGATTGATCGAGTGAGGAAATAAAGAGTCCCATCCATAAAGAGATATGTTTCATCGACAGTTAAAAATTCATGTCGACCAGTTTGGAAAAATTAGTCGACAGTTAGGGAGAAATTTAAAATCACGAGTAAACATTTTAACGATCAACAAGAATTGGTGGACATCATGTTGAGGAAAGTGTCTTCCCTTATGATTACATGGGTGGTCTTGAGAAATTCGAGAAAGTCACTCTACTAAAGAAGATTTCTATTCAAAATTATACCAGTCTCACATTTCCGACACCGATTACGAACACGCGCAAAAAGTGTGGAGATTATTCGACATGAAATCCATGAGAGAATATGACGACCTCTATTTGAAAACCGACGTGCTTCTCTTGGCAGATGTGTTTGAAAATTTTCGATCAGTGTGTCGTTGATGTTACAAATTAGATCCAGCTCGGTATTTCAAGGCACCCGGACTTGCTTGGGACACTCTCTTGAAGATGACCAAAGTTCAATTGGAATTATTAATGGACGTCAACATGTTGATCATGTTCGAAAAGCCATGCGGGGTGGCGTCTCTATGATTTCCACCAGACATGCCGATGCTAATAATTATCACCTGGGAAAAGATTTCAGTTCAGAAAGACCGAGTAAATACATACAGTATTGGGATGCTAATAATTTGTATGGTTGGGCCATGGGTCATCCTTTACTGATCAGAATTTCAAATGGGTCAAAACGTCGGAATAAAAACAAAAATGGAGAGACTATCCTTATTTTCTAGAGGTCGATTTGGACTATCTGGAAACGTTACACGATTCACACAATGATTATCCACTGACTCCCGAATGAATAGAAGTGAATGGCATAAAAAAACTCGTTTCGAATTTAGATCACAAATGCAAGTACATGGTCTATTGCCGAAATCTGAAACATTACATTGATCGCGGGATGAGATTGATCAATGTGCATCAAATTATTCGATTCGACAAGGAGCCTTGGATGAAAAAATACATCGATCTGAACACAAATTTAAGAATGCAGGCCGATAGCAACTTCAAAAAAGATTTCTTCAAACTCATGAACAATTGCGTGTACGGAAAATCTATTGAAAACATTAGGAATAGAACCAACGTTCAACGCGTCATGTCTGAAGAGAGGTCTAGAAAATTAATCGCAAAACCCAATTATCAACATAGAATCATATTCAACGAAAATGTAGTGGCCGTGCACATGCAAAAGATGCATTTGAATTTTAGCAAACACTGTTATCTCGGAGTGATCATCTTAGACGTCAGCAAGCAGTTGATGTACGAGTTTCACTACGTTTTTGTCAAATTCAAATTCGGTATGAAAGCCAAACTATTTTTCACTGACACGGACAGTCTGGCTTATCAGATAGAGACTAGAGACGTTTACGATGACATAGCGCCAGACATGAACGAATGGTTCGACACAAGTAATCATCCCAATGATCACCCATCTAAGATTCCAAAGGGCGGCAATAAAAGGTGTTGGGTAAATTCAAAGACGAGAGCGGTGGAAGACAGATCACCGAATTCGTGGGTTTGAGACCTAAATTGTATGCTTATCTCCTCGACGGTGAAGAGATCAAGAGATGTAAAGGCATTCAAGTGTATGTGATGAATAAAAGCATCACTTTCGAAGAGTACAAAGAGTGTCTTTTCGAAGGTGTATAAAAAGATGATTGTGATTCAAAGCGAAATGCACGAGATGTACACCAAAGAAATCAATAAGATTGCATTGATGGCCGATGATGATAACAGAATTATATGCGAGGATAAAATACACACTTTTGCACACCGACATTATTCCGCAACATTTCAACAACAAAATCGAGAGGATGATGAATGGAGTACAACTGAGGACATCGAAATGTCATAAGTTTAAAAAAACTCATGAGTTTTTAAATTAAAAAAAGAATCGAAAAAAAATAATAAATAAAAAAACAAAACATATTTATGAATAAGAAGAAAAAATGCATATCCGTAGAAGGTGTCGCCTTACCCATTGAACCCCTATCCAACACTGATCTGTCGATGGCAGCAAAAGATTTAAAAATCAAACATTTTCGAGGTGTGTTTCTAGAGATGCTATGCCGAGAAAAAAAGACGATGATTCGGAATGTGGAATTTTAAATCTGGACGAGATCAGAGGTGAGGGCACGCATTGGGTCATGTGATTTTCAAATAATATAAATTATTATTTCGAAAGCTATGGAATCTCTCTGCTGGTAGAAATAAGAAACTATATAATGCCAGTTATTTACAATACCGAATGAGTGTAAGCACCGGATCAAGTGTTTTGTGGTCACCTGTGCCTCTACGTTCTCAAGAGATGGTCGGAAGGAGATCACTTTCAGGATATTCTCAATGATTCCCATTAAAGGAGGAGAAAGAAAAAAAATAAAGAATATAAAAAAAATAAAGTTGTAATTAAAATGATAATAATAATAAACAAAAACAAAACAAAACAAAACAAAACAAACATGACAGTCAATAAATTTGGTTGCGCTGATGATAATGAAGGTCCCTCTAGAAAGAAAAGAATGGTTGAAGTTGTTGGTGGTGACATTGCCAACTTAGATGAACGATACGTTCGGAGATACGAACTTTAAAAAGAACCTTTAAACTTAAACAATAAGAAAATCAACAATCTTCCCAAACCGATCAATCTGTTGGATGCCACGACTAAAAAATACATCGATAGAGAAGACGAAAATTTCTGACAGATGATGAGAGATAATTACGTGAGTACAGACATGACGGACGATCTCGTCTTGAAATCTAAATGAGTGGTGAATGTAGTAGATCCTAGAGATTTGACTGATATCGCAGCTAAAAGATATGTGGATGATGCCTATGGAAGATTCACTATCTGAGCTACGAAGAGCGGTGCATTAGAAGTGGAAAAAGCCGAATGGTCCTTCGGAAACAGAGGTAACGGACAGCTGCACGGTCTGATAGGATATCCCATGCTGGTGGGAGGTGATATGATTCGAGTCTGACTTCTACGGACTTGAGCAATAGGGCAGTCATCAATCTCGTGGTGAATGGTGTGGAAACCGATAAGAGGTACAGCATTGAAAAGATGAAGGAACATCACTCGAACACCGGCATCTTCAGTACGCCTCTCAAGGTGTAGATGGGGGACAGGATCAATTTCAAGATGAAAACTAATAATCCCGAGGCTGCCACTTCATTGGTCTCTCTGTTGATCAAAATCGATCCTCTGAAGAAACAGTGAAAACCAAAAGAAATTGAAATAATCACTTTTTTGTGATGTAGGGGAAACAACTTCAAAAAAAAATATAATTGGATTTTTAGAGAGAGAATAAAATCAATGTTTCAAAATCCAATTATATTTTTTTTTTATTTATTACTTTTTTTTTTGGTATTTTAAATTTTTATTTTAATTATTATTAGTTTTTTTCATCGAACGATGGACATTTTTTGTTCGTCCGATTCGAATTCTAACTTTCTGTCTGACAGAACTAGAGCAAACACCTTGGTTCTCTTTGGCACATTCCTGTCGAATTGCATCTTGAACTGAATGTCTAAGACGCTACTCTTGAGTCACTTGCTCTGTTTACTGACGTTGAATACGAACAGTGGATACATCGATTTGTATTTGGTGGGAGTGATGTTAAGATTGCCCATAAATTCGTCCAGTCGATGATATTTCTTTCTGAAATCAGCGGCGTCGCTGTATAGTCTACAGAAATCATTCTTATCGAAAGAGCTGTTGTAATCGATGGCCAGATATCTCATGGCGTTTAGAAATACCTGCATGTTTCGCAAGTGACAATGATCGAACAGGGAAGGATTTTTCTCTTGAGACCCATCCCTATTGGTTTGAAATGCCACTATGATGAATCGTGGTCTTTCCAAAGCAGATTTCACGGTCAGTCTCCAATCGAAGTGATTACTAGATGGTGGAATACTAGCCATGTCGCACTGTCTCATTCTAAATCCCATCGGTAATTTACTCTTCGATTCTATGATCTTGTAGAGACGTACTTTCTATGCGACTGAAGGCAACATGTGTGGAACGAACCAAGATATCTTGTTCAGATGGATCTTACCCGCATCGATCACGGCAAGTGTCATTTCCTTTTCGAATCAACGTCAGATCGTGTTTGAATCCATCTAGAATTTTATCGTAATCTTCCGGAAATCTGAATATGTGTTTCAAAGATATCCTGAAGGAAAACGTTCCTTTGGGTCTGGACGTCTTGATGACGTAGTCGAATCTCATGGTGGCACTGGTATTGGCTGGGCTCATATCAGTAACGGTGTCTTTCACCTACAATTGAGTGAGTCCTTTAGATTTCGAAAAATCTTATGGTTATGTCAAGAGTCTGTACATCGTGGTGGCTTGTCCGGGATGAAACATGGATTCTATCTCTTGTTCCAAGAGCATGTATTTTATATTACTGAACAGATGCATCATGCCATTATTGGCTAGAGTAACCACATTGTCGTCGGCATAATCACTTCCGTCTTCCTTGGTGAGACGTCCCTGTATCACTATGTAACTTTCGTTGGGATGAATGAACAGATCTTGTGTCTCGATGTTGATTCTTATTTCACCGGCATTGTTCAGACTGGTTCCAGTCGTGGGTTCATACTCATGAACTTCGTATTCTTGAATGCTTTCATCTCTCAATATACCTTCGGTTATATCTAATATATTCGTCATGTTTTTTTTTGTCTGTGTTACTTCTCATTTTATTTTATTATTAATTGTTTTTTTTTTAATTATTAATTTTATTTATGTTTTTTTTCCTTTTACTATATATATGTAAACAAGAAAAGTGAAGGGTCGGTTCTTCAAAATACCATCTTCTGCAATTCTTAATCGTAAAATGTTCCAATGATTTCTCTGCTGTTTTCTTCGTCATCCTCCAACGCTTCTATTTTGTAAGTCACAGGATCCGTGTAAAATATTCTAATGATCTTAAAGATTTCCACGGTCCATCGAGGAGTGTAACCTTTCTCGAAGAGTGACTTATAAGACTTATAAGAAGTGATTCTCACTCGATCGCCGACTGCAAATTTCGGTGGTTTGGACTTCTTCTTGGTCTTGATCCTTTCAGGATAGAGATTCACAAAGACATGTTTTTCGTTTCCAGGATCGCTAGCTTCTGCAGGCATCATCTTGATCAATCTGTGTCACGTGTTGTATTCTTCGACAAGTTCGTCTAGAATGTTGATATATTTCTTGGTCTTATTGGCCGAGAAATACTTGTACATGTTTTCCTTCATGGTTCTATTCCAATGTTTGATCACGTTAGCTTTCCCTTCATTTTCGGCTGAATAATGGTTGATCAACGGATGAACGTGGCTGTTGTAAAATTCCTTCCCCTTGTCCACCCACAATTTATCCGGTTTTCGAGAAGACGATGCTACTATGTTCTTCAGAGCCTCGGCCACACAAGCTCCCGATTTATTCTTCAGAGGTCTCACCCATCCGTATTTCGAAAACACGTCGATGACTGTCAGTATGTATTTAATGCCATTGTTCCATTTCGATTGCAATTTCATGTTGACCAGATCAGCCGACCAGATTTGATCCAAACCCTTCACGAACACCCTTCTCCTTCGAAATTTACACGTGACAGGCTTGTGTAGTTCGTTCACCAATGCATTCATTAATAATGTTTTCTGGACATTTTTTTTTATAACCCCATCCAAATTGACGTTTGGTACCAATCACCTTACTGACTAACGAATGTTCGAGTCTCTCTCTCCTCGTGGGATTCGATATATTTTTCAACGTCATCAACATGTCTTTATTGCAGAGTTGCTTATGAGTCTCAACGTCAAGATGTTTAGCGTAGCACAGATCATGAGTGTAAGTGGCCGAATCCACCCTATTGATGGGTTTGCTCCAAGATTTAGGTGTCAGATCTCGATTCAATCTCTTATTTAATTTCGTGCTGGGTCCCGTGAATTGATGTCCTGGCAGATTCATTTCGACAGGTAGATTATTAATCAATTTATTCGTCAGACGAATTTATGCGTTTGATGAATTGCATCTTGGTCGAACCACACACTTTACACGTTCCACGAAGCATAGGGCTTTTATTTTTTGTCAGTACTTTTTTTAACGTTAACCATTTTGGTAATCTTGTATTTGACGCAATACATTTGTTTTTTTGTCTTTCGTATATATTTTAATTATTTATTTATTTTTAATTTATATATATAATTTTTTTTCTTTTATATATATACATTTTTTTTCAATCGATTGCTTCTGGAATCTTTTTGGGATCCAACAATTTACGAAACGATTGTCTCGCTTCTTCCCTACCTTTTTTCATGAGAGAATCCTTCAATTCATCCCTGAAGATTTGATGACTCCTGACTCTTATCTTCGCTTTCATGACTTCGTATTTTTGTTTTTCATTCAATATGTTGATGTATTCGCCGTCTGGAATCCTACCATCTTTCAATGCCATGGAGATCTTATCCGACACCGTATCGATCTTTGCATCAGCTAAAACGCTGACGTTTTCGTGTTTCTTAGCCTTCACTGATAATTTCTTAGCGAGAAATTTTATGATAGTATTGGCAAATCCGGCAGCCAAAGCCAATCCTTCTACGGCCAATCTGACCAGAAGAGCAATGATGGCGGTCATTAATAGACTTATTCCGGCAACGTTCAAACCTATAGAGACCATGATGAGAGTCAAATCCACACCACTCACAAATTTCTCAAATCTCGAATATTTCTTGTTGAGCGAATGATGAGAATCTCTCTAGAGTGTCAGATATGATTGAATTCTATTGATTTGTTCGATTTGATACTTCTGTCCCACGTCATCGCTACTTTCTGGTGGTGGTAGAAGAGGTGCTGTGGGCTCAACGCTCGACTTCTGTAGCGATGGATAGATTTTTTTACTTTGAAGTTCCATTTTCATTTTATTTGATTTATTTATATCTATTATTATTTTTTTATGTATTTTTTTATTTTCACCCCTTATTTAATTAACAAAAATTTTTTTAATGGTTTCTTCCCTTCAACAAGGAAACCATAAAAACGTGATTCCCGTTGGAACATTTTTTTAGTGGTGATTGTCTCCCCTTTTCCAACAAATATTCCAAAACGCATCCCATATCTTCGGTGGGGAGACATTGATGCGCTAATTTCAACTCTTCAGATTCTGTGGGCTCGGGTTCTCTAATGCAAGACACGAATTGCCTCCAACATTCGATCTCATCATCATGTCATACGCATTCCAATGCAGACATGAAATATGTGGTGATGATGTCTTCCCATTTCATTGAGACACGAATGATTAATGTGATTAAATTCTCTCTCCTCCAGACAGCCAAGACATCTTTTGTTCAAGATGTGAGGAAGTTGTTCGTTCATGCAGATCATGTAAGCTCTGCACAGTGCCCTTCGAAGAAACCAAGATCTTGATTCCATGGAATCGTTCATTTTACTCATAATTATATATGTACAAACAAGTTTGTTTAAGTCCTAAAAAAAATAATTTTTATAATTTTTTTATATTTTTATTATTTTTTTCTATTATTTATTTTTCTTTCTTTATATAGAGTAGTACACTTTCTATTCATCTCATCATCAACTTGTCGTCTATTACGATTATGCATATTTTTATTATAATTTTTTGAAAGAAGGATTTTATGCTTTTCGTATTCCGATAAAACCATCATTTTTTCGTTATCATCGTCGTCGTCGTTAGAAAGATACTGGAAATAATGCATAATGATTTCTATCCTTTTAGCAAATTTGATCCATGATCTATTTGAAGCAAATGAGTGTAATCTGTGAATAAATGCTACACACTGACGAATGCATTTTTCAATATTTTCATCACCACCACCACCATGATCGAATACATCAACTACGTTTTTCATGCAAATAAACATGTAATAAATTTCCCCATAATTGTAATGTTCTACAAGTTTCAATTTGTATTTTAAACAATCTAAGATATCTATACTCATGTGATAATCTTGGTAAGACACATTTTTTTCGTTCAAACACTTCATCATTTTGATATTTTTTTAATAGCTTCGATTTTGGGATGTGACTAACAATATTAATGAAAACAACACACCGCACATACTTAAATGCATATGAATTGTTCCGACTGAATTCTTTCTAATGCATACTCATGTAAATGTTTAGAGAAAGCTAAAAGCTTTTCATAAAATGAACGTCTTGTTAATTTTTTTTCTCTCTCCTTTTGTTTAATTTTTTTTATTTCTTATATAAATATATAAAAAAAATGCAAAAAATTTTTTTTTTTTTCAAGATATTTGTTAGTTTTTTTAATTGTTATTTATTTTTTTTAATAACATACTCAAAATGGGTATATTCTAAAATGGTGAATTCTGACCAAACAACAAACCTTCACCGATCCGTTCCACATTCTCTCCAGTCTTCAGATAGAGACCATCTCCATGGAAAGCATCACCACCTTTTCTCGCGGGTCCTAGATACAATCCTTTACCTTCAACATCTATGTGACACATGGCTCCTCCCTTCTTCAAAAACAGTCCGTTTCCCCTCTTCTTCAAAAACAATCCTCCACCAATTAATTTGTCAGCTCCCAAACTAGCGAGTCCTGAGAGAGCTCCCACGCCTAAAGCTGGCAACACCATTTTTGCAAGAATGGGTAATGCTTTGGCGGCGAGTACTGGCAATAGCGGTAAGAAACCGCCTTTCATTCTCAAATTGTGTCTCAATTGAGCGGGACTCAGTCTCACCGTCATTCCCATTTCATTATGAATCACTTTCTCCATCCTTTTGATTTGAGTTTTAGTCCAGGCGATCCGATCGCTACCGCCATTCACCAGATCTTCATAACTGAATTTAAATCTAACGGCTTCGACTCAATGACTCAATGCTCTGCAAAGTTTTGCTTTCTGTCCATTAGATATGTTCACGTTTTTAATGATGTATTGAGTCATATTTGTTATTTTTTCACTGGATTATATATATATCTATATATTTAATTAGGAATATTATAAGTTTGTTTTTTATTATTATGAATATTATAAGTTTGTTTTTTTTTAAAATTTTTTTTTATTTCTTATATAAATATATAAAAAAATAAAAAAAACAAAAAAAAAAAAATTTTTTTTTTGTTTTTTCAAATTATATTTATTATTTTTTTTATTTACTTGATATTTTTTTTTCATATCTCTCTAATGTGAAATAGTATAGTCACTCTCTCTCCACGAAGATCTAACAGATCGCAATTCTCATCCGTCAATGTGGTTTCGATGCTTCAGGATGTCCGGTAAATAGACAAGATTTCGAGGTTGCTCCATGATCTTATAACCCAGTGAAATGTCCGGAAAGAATGAGTAGATCATAGGCTAAGTGCTACTGTCAACGTAACTTCCAGAGATCACATTGACATTCACTAAAATGCTATTGACCGTGTGAATGTCACCCATATTTTCAGACGTGGCGTGACCTCGATACATCTTTCGATCAAATCCCAACATCTTCCCAATCGAATCTTCCACACTAAAATTCACTCGAAAATTATCTCCCAAGTCTAATATCGTCTGTAGAGTACTCGTATTGGGAGCGAGTCATATCATATTGCTTCCGTAATTGCCGGTCTTCAGTCTCATCTGGATGCGATGGTTCAGATCATCTATGTCATAACTTCCTTTGGGAATTCGAATCTCAAACCAATCCACTCCGTCGGAATACTTGAATGCATTATTCTTTTCGGTGATGTTGGGAAATGAATAGTAAGTCTCGAGATTAACCAATGCCATCTCATATCTCTTTTCCGTCTTTAATTTGATGGAAGATTCAAATTTAGTCGTGAATTGAGTCGTGTTGTGACTCACTACGATTTGAAAGGACTATTTCGCAGCTGTATTCTCGACTATCTGTTCTAATAGGTATGTTCTGACATTTTTTTATTATTATTTATTAATTATATATTGTTTTATATTTTATCGATATTTTTTTTTATTTTCGTTTTCTTCTCTATTATTATCATCGAGAATATAAACAAAATCGTCGAATACGCTTCAATATTTTCCATTGTTAAATTCACTAGTCAAATCGATCACCACGAACTCATGAAGTCCTTTGTCCCACACCTTTTTACAAAATCTCCTGAATTCTTCCCTGCTCATGTCGTTGACCACGTGATCTCCGTAGATGTGATTGGGATTCTTGAGATCCTGATGAAAGAGACACAGAAAATTAGCATTCTCTCTTATCGTCTGTGTGGGCAGTCAAAAATAATTCTGAGACAGATAGAAACAATCCACGTCGCTGTGACGTCCTTGAACGTAATACGATTTGCATCGATTCTGTGTCTCCAACAGCAGATCGTCGAAGATCATGAGATTCTGGTTCTCCGACTTCAACTGTCTGGGAATGGGAATGTCGTCGGCATTCTCATAAAACAGACATTCCACGTTCGAACACTCGACGTTTCTCCTAGTCAGTTCTCTCGCCACCCCTTCCAATGTATTCGAAGGCTCGTGTCCTTTGAATTTGTCTTGATTGTCGAAGATTCTTGACATGACGTCCTTGGGTAATTTACGCACCGTGCACTCTCAAAGCAATCTGTATTCTGGTTGAAAGAAACTCTTGCCGAAAACGAATAATCTATCATAATCCAACCAGCCGGGTCGCAACAACAGATTCATCAAGAGATTGCTCTTTCCACAATTCAATTTTCCCACTATCAGACCTCTTATGCTCTTGGGAAAGAACTCATCATTCGACCTCTTGGTCATCACGTCATTCCAAGTCATGTCTTTGATATCCATTTTTTTTCTCCAGTTTTTTTTTACTATGTTTTGAATTATGTTTTTCTCTATTTTTTTTTATTTTTAATTTCTATTTTTTATATATATAAAATTTTTTATTTTATTTCTAAATCACTTTCAATCCCGATCCTTTCGTCATTTTAGCTAAGTCTTGTATCGGTACGATGTCGTAGAAGTCTCCCCAACATCTCGATTCGATTCTCGATTGTTTGGCAGGTGGTTGTGGTGGAGTTATCAATTTATTAATCAATGCATCGGCACCACTCTTGCCGGCTTCTGAAGATATTCTACCGCTCGCTTCAGCCGCAACTTTCTTACCCACGTCGATCACCGTTTTCTTTCCGATTTTGAGAGTGCTCGACATGATCTGTTTTGCGGCATCGCCGGTGAATTTACGAGTTAAAAATCGCATCATCGAATCGACTATACCTGATCCGCCGTAGATGTATGATCTAGACTATGCCCTGTTATTTATCACTAACATTTTTTTTTTAAGAAATTGATTTTTTTTAATTATTTTTTTTGAATATATATATATTTTTTTATTTACTTAATATTTTTTTTCTCCTCTCTTACTATTTTATTATTTCAAACGATTTATCAACTTTTGATAATCCTTCTTAGTCAAGACCTTCTGCCTCAACAATTCATCGCACATGCTCAATATCTCATTATCCACTCCAGTGTTACCAGCCTCTCTGCTAGCTATCAACAATCTCAATCTCTCCGACAAGGCACTGGGATCGTGCGGAAGAAATATCATGTTGGTCGTTCCCTTTCCAGTCATCGATCTTGCGAATCAGTCAGTATCCATCCATATGGGTTCCACCACGTTCTTCCACTTGTTAGTTCGCCTATCCTTCGGTCTCGTCTCTCTGGGATCGTTGTTCTTCTTCATGGCCTGAGTCTGAACCAGAATGTCTCCATAATTTTGACGATCCTCCTCGGTGTAATCCTCAGGTTTCTTGTTAGCGAGCAGTTCATACAGTCCATCGGTTATTATTACATTTTCGGACCGACGATCAATTCATCATCTTCGGTCAATACTTCCGTGTCACCCACAAAATATTTTTTGCCTTCTTTACGAAATCCGTACATTGTATCATCTTCACTATCATCGTCTGATCTGACACTGCTCGAAGCATCGCTACTATCGACGGTACTCGGATAGGTCTCGATTCTCTCCGGAGTGTAATTGGATGGAGTCCTCGGTGTGAGACTATCGGGGTGCGAACCCATCCTCAGAGAACCTTGTTTTATGGGTCTCAATTCCTCGACGATCTCTTTCCTCGTTCGTTCCTGAACCTCAGTGACGGATCTGAACAACTTGGTCGCCTCTCGTCTCGGTCCCATCTCCCCCAATCGCCTGGCTCTGTCCTGCGCCTGAATATTCGCCTTGCTCCGTATTAATTCGCGAACCTGCTCGTCCCTTCGCTTCGAATCTCCGATGTGTAGAAACATTGTTTTTATTTATTATTATTATTTTATTTTTTATTTTATTTTATTTTATTTTTTAATGATGAAAACAGCTATTTTTTAATGTTGTTTTATATATATATTTTAAAAAACAATTTTTTTATCATCCGCCTCACAACTCATAATATAACATTACACATCTTCGATCGCGATCCATCCATGCTAAAAAAATTCCCTTCTTCCTACGTCATCGCGGGCCGGTTCGGGCGCACCTCACACTTTTTAGACTCGGACGAGTGATCTCTCTCCGTATCGAAAAAAAACCTCTTATGTTATCGCAGGCCGGCTCGGGCGCACCAAATAAAACTCCCCACTCGATTCGGACTCTGTTTTTCTCGCGGGAATCCGCGTTGGATCGCTCGTCTTCCATCCGCGACGACAGTGTCGTTTTGGGGAATGTTTGTCAATGGGAATCTCAGTGCTAATCTTGTCTCCGTCGCAATCTTGCAAAATACATAATACCCAAGCCGAAAAAAATCACCTAAATGCGAGTCCGTGTTACCTCTGCGAAAAGGTGAGTGTTTTTCCCGATGACGGTCGTTGTCAAAGCCACGAAAGTGAATTTTTAAATCGGTGAATTTTTTTGAGTTTTAGTAAACTCCGTCGAAATTTTAGACGGACCCACGTTGATCGTTAGAGAAATTGCATGTTGAACCCACGACACCTCGTCTACCGTCACCACTGTAAAAACCAGGAGAAAGTGACGATGTGAACTCGTGCGTGTCGCATCGTACAAGTCCATAGATTTCGATCGTGACGAACGCAATTTGCTGAAAAAACTAAGTTTTTGGTGAGACACGATTCTCGCACAAAATTTGGTTGGCTCGTGACGGCGTTTCTACCCTACTCCCGATATCCTAAATGAGTATGCACGTTTTTTTATTCATCGAAGTCGGGAATGTTGACGCGAGATTAATCATAATAGCCTATTGGAATCCGCTGGGATAATTAATCATCTGTTAATAAACGCTCGATCTGCAGGCATCATATTTCCCACCAATCTTCGATAGTAAAAGACTTCGGATTCCAAAGGTTCCTGTCGTCTTCAATTTTTCTCAACTACTCATCGATCTAACAACTTCTAATTATTAATGATATCCCTCACAATAGGCCGATCAGATCGTTTATTAAATAACACACTGCCAGAGCGACGAGAGTTCGGAGATTAGAGGGAAAACTATGATGTACGAACAGTATCATAAATCTGTGAATTAAGTATGACGCTTAAATAATTAAGCATGCTGCTAAAATAATATAGCATGGCACTTAATTAAGCATCATGCTATATTGTGCAGGCATCATGCTATATTATTTTAGCATCGTGCTTATTATTTATGCATCATGCTATGTTATTTTAGCATCATGCTTAATTCACAGATTTATGATCCAGTTCATACGTCATAGATAACTAACAAATATTTTTCTCCAACTACTCATCGACATCACAACTTCTAATTATTATAGATACCCCTCACGATAAATGACTCGATCATTATTATTATAATTCATAGCGATGAGGCGTTTTCATTCTAAAAAGTAATCAAATCATTTCTTCCCCACACTCTATCGTTTATTACATTACACAGAGCGATTTGGGGCGTGAATATCACCCGCCTCTAATTTTGCCTTTTACCTCTCTAACCACTCCTCCAATGCTCTATATGTTTTCTTTCTTGGTGGCATCTTCCCCCGTTTCAGAGTTGGAGGACTGTTGTCTCCGTGAATGCCAGCTCTCTTTTATCAAGTCAATAAGCTTGTAGATATTGGGGTGGTGATGATACAGTTTGGCTGGTTTAGTATGCCACTCCTCAACATGATTGTTAGTTCTCAGGCCCTGGTTGTCATAGTGATTCCACATAGCCCGATCACCTTCTATCCACTGCTCAGTTACGTAATCTACAAACCCAAGAACTTCAAGGTTTTCTAAGTCAGTCTCTTCTAGAGCATTTAACCAACAATCGTCTATATCACTTATTCTCATGAGAGGTAGTGCTGATGCTCGACGAACAAGTTTGGTAACACTGTCATCATTTCCAAAGACACTTTGTAGCCCGAGTTTTTGTGCATTTCTCCAAATTGCTTGTCTAAAATGGAATAAGCAACCCTTTAATTCACAATTGAACACATTCCGAACAGCATTTTGAGCAGCAGTTTCAAAGTCGGTAACAATCATGGTGGGCCGTAGAGGTGCA
The DNA here is from genome assembly GCA_031216915.1 of Pictodentalium vernedei. NCBI lineage: Eukaryota > Metazoa > Mollusca > Scaphopoda > Dentaliida > Dentaliidae > Pictodentalium > Pictodentalium vernedei. The sequence continues at coordinate 218,642,782 of CM062294.1, forward strand.
TTTAGCCTTTGAAAATTTTCTTTTAATGCATTAAAGAATGACTCGTAAGTTCTTTGAGTTTTGTTCGGGAGTAATGCGCACACCATTGGAAACATTTTATTGTCCACAAAAGAATGAATTGTATAAATCTGTTTGAAAAGATTTGGACACACTGAATGTCCCGTCACAATAATTAGTGTCGGCATTTGACAGATGAAACAGATTCTCAGTTGTTGTAAAAATTAACATTTTGTTGTCATCCTGATGCAATAAAAAACTATCCCCAGAGTTTGTTTTGGTATAAAGTTAACAAAAGTCGATGTCTTCACGTGTTTTTGGCAGTCGAGGAATATTTCTGGTTCGTGCTCTATATAATTTGGAATGGCAGTTATATAGTGTTGGTACTGACTGTAAGATATCTTCTTCTACATTGGCATGAGTTACTTGAAATAATGTAATTTTACTTAGCCGACAAACAGAACACTCATTATTCAATCACAACTAACACCGTTTCTTGTAGAAACGCAAGTTGAAACTGGAGTGAGTTTTGGTGTGCTAGTGTGAGCAGTTATACGAAACAAACTATACCTAATTAATAATGACCTGTGCCGGCATAGTGAGAACAAATTTCAGTTTTATGATTACAGCTTGTCGGCATTCCGAGAATAAACCTTAAAATAAAATTTAAAACCTGGCTTGCGATTTAATTAATTAGCTCTCTTCTTTGTCTCAACAACAGGGATGATTGCCTCTGATAAAAAATGTCGATTACAATGACAATAGAATGAATGGAATGTTTCATCATTCTCCGAAAGAAAGTATACACCACGCGGAAAATTTGAAAATGATTTAAGATATTCTGCTTCAATATACACTCAAAAACAAACAAACAAGCAAACAAACAAAAACAAACAAACAACCCCCCCCCTCCAAAAAAAAAACAACAACAAATAATCGAAACAATATTGCATTTACGATCAGTGTTTTCCAATATATATTATAATGCAACAACATATGTTAAAAGCATTGGTGGATTAAGGGTCATGTTCAGTAGATTGTTGAAAATGTGAGCCAAATTTACAAGTCTCCAAATTTCACAGCTGAGGGTTAAAATTTCAAAACTATAACTGCTATATATTTATTAGTACACATGAAGCACATGTAAAACCTGAAATGATAAGAAAGAAGAGTTTTAATGTTTTTATTCACCAAAGTAAAACCTCAGAGAACTGCAACAAGAACAGTGTTAATAATGCCTCTAAATTGAAACTTCTCCATTTTATGGTTGGTACATTTACTATACTACAACACAGGAGGCCCATTTTCACTAAAAAGTATAGCAGAAAGGAAAATAATACAATTTAAAAATAACATCCACTTCTCTGAGCACATGGACTGTATGTAAACAGTACAGGTATGAGGCCCAATCTTGTCACAATGAATTGGACCAGAGATGAGCCATGTTTGGCCACAGTTTGCAAATAAAAATCTTTTCGCGATACATGCTACAATGCACTTGATAAACATAAAATGTTCTCTAGTTAAATATGACAGGACCAGTTAGTTGCAATATACTATTGCCAATGACTGAAAAAAACATCACTGGTCAAATTCATTGTGACAAGTTTGGGCCTCCATACCTACCTGTAATGTTTACATACAGTCCATGTGCTTTTCCTCAAAGAAGTGGATGTTTTTTTTAAATTGTATTTTTCTTTTCTGCTATACTTTTCAGTGAAAATGTGCTTCCTGTGCTGTTGTAGTATGGTAGATCTACTAACTATAAAATGGGGAATTTTTAATTTAGAGGCAGTTTTAACACAGTTCTTGTTGCAGTTCTCTGAACTTTTACTTGGGTGAATAAAAACATTAGAATTCTTTTTATTTTTCATTTTAGGTTTTACATGTGCTCTATGTGTACTAATAAATATATTGCAGCTATAGTTTAGAACTTTTGACCCTCAGCTGTGAAATTTGGAGACTTGTAAATTTGGCTCACATTTTCAACAGTCTACTGAACATGACCCTTAACCTCTTTTTGGTCCACTGAAACACTCCTTTGTGACATTTTTTAACCACAGGCGATTTTGTTTTATAAAATCCCCATAGGGACTGCACTGAAAAAAATCAATCTCGTAGAAAAAAGTGATCATTTTGTTAGGAAATGAAACATTTTTTGCAACGAAATGAAAGTGTGCCAGAATTTCCACTTGAAATCTCTTTTTTCCCATGCAAATTGAGTGATTAGACCGACGGGAGGTCCATTGTTGACAAAGTGCGAAACTGTGTCAAATGGACCCACTTTTTGTATGCCAGAATTTCGTGCACACTTATTCAGCCGCAGTGAGCGAAGTGTGCCCGCATATATCCACTACTAACGAGATCTTTGGAAGTTTCGTCAACAGTACTGCACAGTCCACGATCGATTCCTTTTTTTCCAGGAGACGTGTGACGATACAATTTCACATTAGGGAAGTTTTGTAAAAAACAAAAAGAACTGTTTTTATATATATAAGAAATAAAAAAATGAAATATATATAAAGTGAAAAACCCCCCAAAATTAATTATAATTACGTATCCACAAAATAAAAAAAAGTAGAAAAATTATGAGATACATTCCCTTAGAAAATCGGATTTGTAACGCTTTTGATGTTTGTTAGGACGCCAACGATGTGGAATCCGAGATGCATTTTGTCATGGACTGCCCGGCATATGCAAACATCAGAAAGCAGTTGTTTGCAATAATTAACTGGAACAGCACGGATTTCTCAAATGCAAGTAAACAAAATCGATTTGAACTACGAAAAATAATACGCCTCATTATGCTTCTCCATCTGCAACATCATCCAGCTGTTCTGCAGGAAAAGAGAAACAATAATTGCAAAATCGTAGGTCATTAACACTTTCAACACTGGCGCCCTCCGAAGTTATCATTTCAGGTCATACCGCCAAGGTCGTAATGCGCAAGACCATCCTGGCTTGTTTGGAGGTTCAGTAATAATTTAATCCAAAAGCTCTGTCGAGCTGTTGGATTAAATTATTATGGAACCTTGCTTCAGATCTTTTTTTTGCTCTTCATATCGTCTTCTCATCCACTAGCAATTTTTACTCGATGTAAAACTTTATGCACATCGGGTTGAAACGGCTAAACTGACCTATGGTTTTGACCGTATATAATTATGTTTATATACATTAGCCTTATTACTCTTCAAAAATAGCTATTTCGTTTGTTATTAGTTAATTATAATATTGTCATATCTCTTTTAATTCTTTGTGAAATCTGCCTCTCTGTAGGTGTTATTTTGCATGAATAAACTATTACTATTGCCAAAATCTAAACAAAGCCAAAGGTCAGAAAAGATAAAATTCAAAGAGCGTCAGAAAATTGAGGTGAAACGGTGAAAATAAAAAAGTCATGAAGATCTGCCGGCAAATGACGGTCAAGGTGAAATTGCTTGCATGCAAATCAACAAAATGGCGAAAGTGCATCGCAATAACAGAGGATTGACCATGAGACCGAGTCCCGCTCAATTGATATATAATTTAAAAATGAAAGGTGGTTTCTTAGGATTGTTCGCAGGACTGTCCACCAAAGCATTACCCGTTCTCGCGAAGACCATGTTGGGACTAGCCAGTTCGAGTTCTCAGAAAATAATGGGAGGTGGACTGCATTTAAAAACTAAAAAATGGAGGAGCCATGTGAAAATTTGAATGCCAGTAGGCACATAGAACACATTGGAACTCAGGGGACGAACTGTGAGTAAAAAATATCAGAAGCCGACAAACACGAAAAGGTCAAAGCATTAGCTAATGTGAAAGTCCATTCCACATGTGACATGATATCCAATGCATCGCCGTGTACTAAGGCGTACTGCACGTCGATGGTGCGCATGTCTTCAACCAATCTAACCCTGCCTGTTCTGCAGTGCGGAGTTACGATGTTGGGGAGCTGGCAGCTGCTCGTCGTTGCTCGGTGGTTCTCTCCGGGTACTCCGGCTTCCTCCACCCGTAAAACTGTCACGGTCATGATTAGCCATTGTGCATAAATATGTGACCTTAAACACCAATAAATAATAATAATAAATAATAATCCAATGCATGGGGAGATGGACAGATTCCGATAATGATTATCTTCACATTCTCGGTGACAAAGATAAATTCGATATCAGAAGCCGACAAACACGAAAAGGTCAAAGCATTAGCTAATGTGAAAGTCCATTCCATATGTGACATGATATCCAATGCATGGGGAGATGGACAGATCCCGATAATGATTATCTTCACATTCTCGGTGACAAAGATAAATTCGATGCTCTGAAAGAAGGCATAAGATGCGTCAGAGTCTCAAAGAGGGGACCTGACAGAAAAAGATCGTCAAGAAACGTGAGAAAAAATATATATATAAATGAGAAAAAAAAACAAAAACAAATTAAAAAAATGTATTGCGTAAAATGTAAGATATCTACGGACACAGATGTATCGATGCATCTATAAAGTGTGCAGTTCAACAAAAACTCGATGAACTAAAAAGGTACCGGCATGATCAACAGACTAATCTTCCTTTCAAAATGCATCTGCTAGGACATCAATTCACTGGACCCAGTACAAAATTGAACAAGAGATTGAACCCTGATCTGACACCAAACTCGTAGAGCAAATGAACCAACGGAGTGGATCAAACGATTTACCGTCGCTATTCCTATTATGCGAGATATCCCAATACGAAAACGTGAGCAATAAGAAGATGCTGAAAGATTTTAAAAACATAGTAAATCGCATGTTGAGTGAAAAACCTATGGTCGGCAAGATATGAAACGTCAATTCGGAATGAGAAAGAAAAGAATAACTAATGCACTAGCGGACAAATTACACAAACCCGTGGAGAATAAATTTTGCAAGAGAAGACTATATGTGAAGGGATTGGATCACATGTGGGCAGCAGATCTGGTAGACATGCATTCGACTTCGACACACAATAGAGGCATGAAATACATACTGATGGTCAAAGACGTGTTTTCTAAATATGGATAGACGGCTGAAAAATAAATCGGGGGCAGGCGTGGCAGTAGCTCTGGAGAGCATCTTCGATTCTTCCAAAAAAACAATTCGTTCCATGTCATCGCACAGCCTCATTTTCATCATCTACAAGAATAAATAGGGACGTGTCGTCTACATAAATCCTTTATTCGATTGGATATCATGGACGATATCATTTATGTAAATATTGAAAAGAAGAGGTCCTAAAACATATTTTTAATGAACTCCGGCTAGTATTGCTTATTTTGTGGAGCACCTACCATTAATGACAACTGTTTGTGTATAATCATTCAAATAACTGTCACATCATGTTAGAAGTCCACCTCTTACCCAAATAACACCCAATTTGTGTAGCAGACTACCATGCCAACTCTATCAAACGCTTTGCTTATGTCACTAAAGACAAAGCGGACTTCTGTACCTTTATCCAGTGCAGATTTTATATAATTGCCTATAGAGATTAGCTGAAATACTGAACCAATCTGAAGTCCAGTGAGGTGGTTGTTTTCAACAAGAAATCTATATGCGCGATTGAAAACTATACTACTCAAAGTTTGCTGAGCACCAAGTATATCCAACTACCTGTTTTATGTTTTAGTTGAAATATTGTAATGAATAGTGTATATATTTTTTATTTAATTATATCTTTAATGAATTAAGTACAGAAATTAAGATTTTATTTGTGTTTGACATTATTTTTTAGCTTTTGAATACGATAACAATGGAAAATGGATATTATTGGTAAAAGAGGAAATTTTTCAATTTCCAAAAAAAGTTGACGGAGCGAACTGGTATGGGTTCAATATCGAGTATGAGACCCATTACTGTTAATTACAGCTTGACAACGCCTTCTCATGCTCCCAGTCATCAGGTTCCTGGTGGTCCTCTGTGGGATGTTGTTCCTTCTTGGACCAGCATGGCACCAAGCTCCCGGACACTTCTTGGCTGGACTGGACGGGCTGAAATTGCAAGCTACAACTCATTCCAGGCATGTTCGATTGGATTGAGGTCATCGGATCTTACTGGCCAGTCCATACGATCAATCCCCTCCCTCTGTCGGCACTCCCCGACAGCATGGGCAACATGAGGACGGGCATTATAGTCCATCAAAATGAATCTATCACCCACTGCACCTGCATACAATCTGACGTGGACATCCAGGACCTCATCAATATACCGCTGTGAATGTACCGCGGTCAAGGACACAAAGCTCTGTACGTCCTTCCATGCTGATGCCGCCTTAGACAATGATTGACCCTCCACCATAGCGGTCTTGCTCATCAATGTTGGCTGCATGGAATCGCTCTCCTGGTGTTCTCTATACCCTCGAACGTCTATCTGGGTGGTCTAGGCAGTACTTTGACTCATCCGTAAAAAGGACAGGCCGCCAATCTTCTCTAGTCCATCCAACGTAGTCCATGGCCCATTCATATCGTGCCTGGCGGTGGTTCTGGGACAGCGGAATGCGAATACATCGTCTTCTCAATCGGAGACCACCTTCCTGCAACCTTGCCCGGATAGTCTGCGTCGAAACATTTACCCCGGGTGCATTCTGAAGGTTACTGCGAAGCTAGGTTGCTATGGCAAAGCGGTTCCTACGGGCCTGAATGGTCAAAAACAGGTCTTCAGCTGCAGATGTTGCCCTGTCTCTGCCACCACCATGCCGTCTTACTGGTGACATACTGCTGAAATCTTGACCAGGCTCTGGTGATCACCGTATGGTGCACACCAAGGGCTTCACCAACCAGACGATCGGTAGCCCCTTGCTCCACCATCCCTATAGCCCGCCACATTTCTGCTTCAGACAAATGTCTTCTTACATTTGCATTTGCCATATTCAATCATTAAAGCACAAGGGTTTGTGTTGAAATGAAGATTGAATACCCTACACATGTCATGTACATGCAGACAGTACACGAAAACATCATGGAAATCAAGGGGTACATGCTTTCCATGACTGTCACGAAAAGTCGGCCTGTCAAGAGAGCTAATGTAAACACTGGGAACCATCTCAAAACATTCCTCAATTATATCCACCAAAAATATCGCAAATATGTCACAAGCAAATTTCACAATGATGTGTTAAATTGTTGGTGCTTAGCAAACTTTGAGTAGTATGTATTTTCTAGTACCTTACAAACACAACTAGTCAACAAGATAGGGCGGTAAAGTTTTCATGGTTGGTATAAAATATGTGTGTTTCCAGTTTTGAGGAAAGACTCCTGTTGACAAAGACAGGTTAAATAATTTAAAAAGCGGAAAGGATAGCTGCCTCAGGATTTGTTTCAACAGTATATTACGTGTCTGATCAGGGCCACTAGCCTTTGTCATATCCCATTTTGATAACAATAATTCAACCTCCAGCACGTCGGTTTCTATACCCTCTACCTACCCATCGTGCTTAAAATGCAAGGTATTCTCTATCGACGATAGTATTGCATTGATTTGTAAAATAATTGTTGAAGATGGTCGCAATATCATCGATATCATTTAAAAGTTCCTCATCCTCAAGCAACGGGGAAAGGCTGTGCTCATAAACTGCTGATTGGTAAATGTTTTCCAACTCTTCCACCACTGTTTAGAGGATAGTTTTCTTATAGATACAGATTCTTCCAAATTAATAGCAAAGCTGTTTTCACACCCCTTACACAATTTATGGTATAATTTCGGATTTTCCTGAAATTTTGCCGTCTTCAGTCCTATTTGTTCTTTTTCGCTTTTTTGTGTGCCCTATTACGTATGCGCATTTGTCTTTTACTAAGGATGCCATCCAGGGTATGTCGTTTGTCCGAATTAAGATCGATTTAGGAAAAAAAATCTCATAGTTTTCATAACGTGGACCTTTATTTGTTCTGTTGTATCATCAACTGAACCAGCTTCGAAGAATGAATTCCAGTTAAAATTCAGAAATGATTGTGACAGACCATCTGCATCCATATTTCTGTTATACCAAACAATTTTTTTATAAGAGGGAAGATTAGGAATTATAGATTTCAGTTTAATACTGGTGGCACGGTGATCGCTATAAAAAAGAGGAATGATACTGGAGGTCAGGTTCGCTGAAAAGATGAGAACTTGATCTGTTAGAGTACTTGAGTTCTCACTGATTTCAGATGGCTCCTTAACAATCTGCACAAGGTTATGTGCAGTTTCAAGTCTTCTAATCCGTGGGTGGATTGTCGGTAGGCAATTTGAGTTGAAATCACCGACAATAACACATCTCATAGAGAGGTCATTTCTAGCTTATGATATCGATTCATCGATGAAGTCCCAGTATGACACACGTGCCGAGGGTGGGTGGTAGAAAATACCGAGTAAAAGCTTATGATTTTTACTTTTTATTTCTATCCAGGTCGCTTCCAATCCAGGAACTTTCAAATTACTTGTCCTGTCATAAACTAACCCCAGTTTTAAATATACTAGTATTCCTCCACCGCGACCATTTTTATGGTCTTTCTGAATAGGGTTATAATGGTATCCGTCTATTCTAAGACCTTCAGGGCCAACATTCGGATTAAGAAGAGATTCAGTAACAGCAATGACATTATGTTGAATGAGCTCCACCTGTATCACTTCCGTATTGCTCCTAATACCCCAAACATTGATACTAGTGATATATTGCTGCCCGTATCCCCTGGGTTCGGGGTGAGAGTTATCTTGTAGTACCAGGATGAATGATGAAAGTGGCTGATTGAGGTTATAATGCTGATGATGATGTCATCACTCTAGCCCGTAACGGTATAATGCATCTATTCAGTAACATAAAATATCTACTGTCCTGTTAAGAGATAGAATCTGATGTCAGGACTCTTGAAATATCCCGGTGATTTTTTCAAAGCTAGAGGACTCAATCAACTTTGGGTGAAAGACACTAACCCGAAAGAGAGTGTTGACAACGTTGGTGCGGGAGTGAGACAGAAACTCATCATTCAAACCTCGAATCCCAAAGGATCGTTTTCTTTCAGGATACCTTTAAAACACATTTTGGCTGAAGATTATGACATGATCCTATACGGATTCAAACACAACTTCGCGCTGGTGAATAAGGGAGATGATGAGACTATCGAAGATGCCAGAAGAGTGAATCTGAGTAAGATATCTTGGTTCGTGCCACACATGAAGCCAGCCAACCCCGAAAAATTCAATTTCTACAAGACCATCATACATTCTACAAGGCCATCAAATTGCAAACTCTGTTATCAGTGGGATTTAGAATGAGACAGTCCGATACAGTGAGCATTTCCAGGATGAAACATTTTGGTTCGTTGGCTAAACACAGTGAAATCTTCTTCGGAAACACTGAATTCATAATAATAGGCTCTCAAACTGACGAGAAAGTTCTCAAGAAAAGAATCTGCACCTATTCAATAATTTGAACATGAGAAACATGCACACGATACTGAATGCCACAATTATAACACCTTTTTTCGAGAAGAACGACTTTTGTAGGATGTACGCCAATGCTGCGAACTTCAAATTGAAATAACATCATCTCGATGAATTGATAAGCAGTTCGAACATCAGTGCCGCAGAATACAAGATGCTCTATCATATATACGTCTACGATGTCAGCAAACAGAGCGAGAGTCTCATGAATAGCGTCCTAGACATTCAGATCAAGATGCACTTCAAATGAAATGCACCCATGCAAATGAAAGCTTTTGCCTTAGTCATTTCTAACAGATTGTTATCGTTTCAGTCGGATGGAAATAAAATGTCTGTTATTAGGTAAATGAAAAAAAATACAAAAAAATCCATTTTTAACTGAAATAATAATTTAACAAAAAAATTATACATTTTATTGAATAAATAAAAAGCAAAAAAAAGTCTTATCTTTTTTTAACAAAAGTAAATTTGAATTATTTTTTTAGCATGCCCCAAGGGAGATAATGCTTTTTTTAGTATTTATTCTAAGGATCGCATTCAATCAACAGAAACACCACAGAAGTTGCAGCTTTGGGATTAGATTAAATGATCTTCAGATTAATTCTATATCCAAGTTTGACTCACAAAGTCGTGCTGAATACGTTCAAACTAGAATATTGATTCTCCAGCTTCTGAACATTCTAGATTTTGTTTTTACACCATTCACCACGATGTTAACAATTGCCTTGTTCGCCGTATCAGCAGAAGTCAAATACATTTGAATGATCTTTCCTCCTATCGGCATGGAATAACCAATGTTTCTGTGCAAAGGTCCACTTCCCTGTTTCCTGAAGACCAATCCAATTTACCCAGATATAAGGCACTGCTCTCTTTGGCCTCTCCCTATATCAACTGTCTCGTGTATTTTATTTTTTGTACCACCGAGATCAGACTGCAGGCATTGGTTATGTGTACAGGATCTGGTAGATTCATATGACCTCCATGTCTAGCATACTATCCATCTTATTGCCGGTCTTCCACAATTTAGTGTCGTCCATGTAGTTTTCGCTGATAGCGCTGAATCCGAATTCGGAATCGGCCTCGAGACTGAATAGTCAATTCCGTACTCCATTATTCGTCCTGATCTTCTATTCAGACATAAATCGTTCATGTGTATTTCAAGATGGATCTGAAATTTTGACCGGGCAGAATCAACTTAGCCTTTTATTGACTGCAGGTGATTCCGAATCTCTGCCCTCGATTTTTGATAGATTGATGATTTTGTTCAATCTGGAATCTAAATCAGTCTTCAACTCATTATTGTCTATTGCCTCAATTATCTTACATTCTTTAGCACATACATATATTTTCGATGCTGCATCTTTAGTATCCATGAGTTTGGCTAGATTCGATATCTTTTTCGCATTCACATTCAATTTCAAATTCACAGTCTTTTTGACATAATGTTCTCTCAAAAGGTTACTGAATCGTTGGAAATCGTTGGCATAACGTTTTGTGGCGCCATCAGTCAAATCCATGGGTTCAGCCACATTCACCTATCATTTTGATTTCAATTCTAGATCGACCTTCATGTTTCTGTCCACGTGATGATCTCTCAAGTGTCTCTCGAAATCTGCATCTCTCCTATTTGAATAATTTTTAGTCGTGGCATCACTACGATCTTCCGTTTGAGAAGGTTATAAAGCCTATCAAAATTCATGTTGAACGGTTCTTGTTGAGGTCCCTATCTCCTGACTAAGTGATCATTCAAGTATGTCTCGGAGATTCCAATGACACCGTCAGTGCCCATCGTTCTCTGTCACGTAGGAATTTGTGCGCTTCTTCCAAATTTAGCGACTGTTATTAGCCCGACTGTTTATTGTCAGAGCTATAGTCATTACTTTCGTCCGTCCGTCCGTTAAAATTTAGAGTTTTCGTTAAAGTTTTTTTGGTGAAGGGTAAAGTTTTTTTTTCTTCTTAACTATTATTGACTGTATCATTCTCATTATGTTTCACAGGTGGGGTACGTTAATGATATCTGGGGAAATATGGACGCATGGATTGGAGTCTATGAAACAATATCATTCTTTGGCAAATATACGATACAACAAAGAATACAAGTTGATTTAAGATGGTCTGAAAATAGGACTGAATTTTTAGACACGGTAGTCAAAATTGAAAACGGATTTCTTAAAACCGGTGTGACAGGAATGGAAGTCCGTAGGAAAATTAGTCCCTCTGGACTATTATTCCGCGGAATTATAGTCCTAGGTCTAACATTTCTAGGAATAGTAGTCCGCCGGACTACTATTCCTAGAAATGTTAGACCTAGGACTATAATTCCGCGGAATAATAGTCCAGAGGGACTAACGTTCCTACGGACTTCCATTCCTGTTGCACCGGTTTATACACAATACCCACGGACACGCATCAATACCTGCACGCCAATTCGGATCACCCAATCAACACTAAAAGAGCGATACCATATTGGGTAGCTTCAAAAGTAAAAAGAATTTGTTCGGATAATGCTGGATATAAATGCCACAAAAATGACATAAAACAACACCTGCACGCCAGAGGTTACGACGAAAAGCGAACATCTTAAAAAGGTCGACCAAATCGAGCGGAAACAGTCACTTAAAAACGATCAAACAAATCGACCGACGAAAGAGACCCGTTTGTATTCAGTTACTCGCGGCGCCTCATCGACATCAGGAAAATAACACGGGAACGGCTGCCCATTTTACACCGCTCAAAACGCATGAAGTTGGCATTCGAAAAACCTCCCCAGATTTCGTACAAATACTGAAAAATGGGGAGACTTTATAGTCCATAGCAAGTATTATAAAATGTTCAACAATCAAAGGAAGGATCTGATAGATGCGAGAGAAACGGTGCAATCTGTGGGTTTATGCTTCAAACAAAACAATTCGTTGACAAGAAAGGAACGGCCTACTACTACATGGGCAAGAAATTCACCCGCATGTCCAGGAATGTGGTACATGTGATTCTCTGCGACAAGTGTAATGAAGTTGTGTACGTGGGAGAGACGGGGACAAAATTGTATGAGAGAATGCAAAACCATCTGAGTAGAATAAAACTTGAGGTTCCGAGTGAACCGAATTCGCGTCATTTTTGACCGAAAACCATAGTATAAACAATTTTAAGATTATTGGAATTGAACAAATTAATCAACAAAATACAGCTTACAGAAGGGGTCGTGAAGTATTTTGGATTAACATACTTCAAACACTAGAACCCAATGGGCTCAAAGACAAGAATGATTCCAAATATTTTCATTTATAAACTTGTTGATGGGGGGGGGGGGGGGGGGTTATAAGTTAGTGTGAAGAGCAATTACACATCAAGGTGCGTTGATGTTGAACATAGCGTATATATGTTATGAGATTATGATCATTGTGTGTATGTGGGTGCGTACTTCATGCGTATATGTGGGGGTGGGGGTGGATGGGGTGTGTGGACACCCTAGACTACAATCGTCAGTGTAGACATAATAAAAGGGGCCGTATTCAGGACAATGGTGGGGCGGATATATATGCTGCAAAAGTGGGTGGGGAGAAGACATTTACACACTGGAGGGATCGGTTGCGGGGAGGGTTATTACTACGCAAGGAAGGAATAAAAAAAATATTTTTCATTAGCGGTATTGATGTAGAGTATTTGGGCGGGGACATGAAGATGCGCTTTTGAGTGATTGAATAATTCGGGACAAGGAGTGGTTGAATGTGTGAATACTGTTTGCGAACTTGCCTCTGCCTCTGTTACCAGGGCCAGGTTTAGCAATAGTGTGCAATTCATCTTTGCTTGTTACGTTATAACGCAGAATATATCTTTACTTGTTGCCATCCAAGGAAAATATTAGACTGTATTTTTTGCATAATTTACACTTGAATATAAAGACAACGTGAAGCGCGGAACATATCTTTACTTGTTGCCACCCATGGAAGATATAATACGGTTATTTTGCGCGTAATAGACTCGGATACGGGGAACAACGTGAAACGGGGAAAATATCTTTACTTGTTGCCACCCAAGGGAGATATGATATGGCGATTTGGCACGCTATACACTTAAACATGGAGAACAACGGTTTTGAATGATTCAGGTCAAGGAGTGGTTGGATGTGGGAATACTGTATGCGAACTTGCCTCTGTCTCTGTTACCAGGGCGAGGTTGAGATAAATGATAGAAGGCTCGTAATTCTAAAGCAGAGAATCAATTTTGCGCCTAATAACGCGGAAGATATCTTTACCTGTTGCCACCTGAGGAAGATATGATACGGTATCTTTGTGCATAATTTACACTTGAACATAGAGAACAACGTGAAACGCGGAACATATCTTTTCTTGTTGCCACCCAAGGAAAATATGAAACGGCGATTTTATAACTGTGTTCATGATTAGGAGGTAGGCATCCACTTGCCAGGCAATACATCGACCTGTAAGACGAACGCCCATCTCGAACATTTTTTTAATTCTCATTTAACAATTTGGTAAGCGTGACTCTAAATATTACGTTCCCATGACGCGGTATACATTGGTATGGCACTTTACATAACGGAATATGCATTAGTCAAACATGAAGGCTGCTTAGAAGGGAGTAAACTTCCGAGCAACTGCATCTAGCGGCCTGGGCGCATTTTATTTGTGTCCGACGCTACTATTTTCATCATCTTCATTGTCTTTTAGCCTATTAACGCATTTTTTTAAAAATCCTATCGCAAAATCTGTCCACTTTTTATTCCTGGCGATCATCCAAGTGTTTTAGAAACCCACTCGTAATGGTCTTGTTATAATCCTTTAGAGGCACTATCCCACAAGGGGGCAGTCCCAGTACATCCCCACGCCGTTTCGCACCAGCCAGAAAAGCACCCAGCTCTAATATTTCCTCCTAGCGTGCCACTTGGTGCATTTTAAGGCGACGGACTGCATACAGATTTGTTTAAATCATCCAGTTATCATACTTTCATGCAATACATGGAAGTATCTTTACATTTCTTAAATTCCAGTTCCTTTTAATTTAAAAAAAGGGTATATTAAAATCGGGTTCAGCCGAGAGTTGGGGGTTTTCTAGAATACTTTTCAGAATTTGTCTAACAGTATTGTTTTTACCTCTTCCTTTCTACTTTTACCCGGTTTCTTTTCTTTTCGGGTGGCATTACACACGCGTTTAGTCAGAACATGGCCCACGAGAACTTTTATCGCCACATTTCATTTTTTTCGTCGTCTGTGTGTATTTTTCCGTGCTGTGTCTATACCCTGAAGAAGGTCTTCAGCAGCCCGAAAGCTTGGTGAAATTTATTTTCTGTGCTGTTAGAGCTTTCCTTTGACGAATATCTTTCGCTTTAGGCTCTTGCATTTCTCAGATCAAGCACATATGAAACAGATTTGTTTTATATATATAAAAGGTCTATATTCTGCTAAACAAAGCTGATCCAGTTGCATTGGATCCCACGGCAAACGATCCACTGGTAAATCTCATAATAAAATCAAATTATATATGTATATATGTATATACTACTCAAAGTTTGCTAAGCACCAAATATTTGACACATCATTGTGAAATTTGCTTGTGACGTATTTGCGATATTTTTGGTGGATATCATTGAGGAATGTTTTGAGATGGTTCCCAGTGTTTCCGCTAGCTCTCTTGACAGGCCGACTTTTCGTGACAGTCATGGAAAGCATGTGCCCCTTGATTTTCATGATGTTTTCGTGTACTGTCTACATGTACATGGCATGTGTAGGGTATTCAATCTTCATTTCAACACAAACCCTTGTGATTTAATGATTAACTATGGCAAATGCAAATGTAAGAAGACATTTGTCTGAAGCGGAAATGTGGCGGCCTGTAGGGATTGTGCAGCAAGGGGCTACCCATCGTCAGGTTGGTGAAGCCCTTGGTGTGCACCATACGGTGATCACCAAAGCCTGGGCAAAACCTCAGCAGATTGGCACACCAGTAAGACGGCATGGTGGTGGCAGAGACAGGGCAACATCTGCAGCTGAAGACCTGTTTTTGATCATTCAGGCCCGTAGGAACCGTTTTGCCACAGCAACCCAGCTTCGCAGTGACCTTCAGAATGCATCCGAGGTAAATGTTTCGACGCAGACTATCCGGGCAAGGTTGCACGAAGGTGGTCTCCGATCGAGAAGACCATGTATTCCAGAACCACCATGTAAATCCCAGAACCACCGCCAGGCGCGATATGAAAGGGCCATGGACCACGTTGGATGGACCAGAGAGGATTGGCGACCTGTCCCTTTTACAGATGAGTTAAGGTACTGCCTAGACCACACAGACAGGCGGTCTAGGGTATGGAGAAGACCAGGAGAGTGATTCCATGCAGCCAACATTGCTGAACATGACCGCTATGGTGGAGGGTCAATCATGGTCTGGGTGGCATCAGCAGGGATGGACGACGTACATAGCTCTGTGTCCTTGAACGTGGTACGTTGACTGCACAGCGGTATATTGATGAGGTCCTGGATGTCCACGTCAGATTGTATGCAGGTGCAGTGGGTGGTAGATTCATTTTGATGGACGATAATGCCCGTCCTCATGTTGCCCATGCTGAGGGGAGGACCTGTCTGGAATGAGTTGCAGCTTGCAATTTCAGCCCGCCCGGTCTAGCCAGGAAGTGTCCAGGAGCTTGGTGCCATGCTGGTCCAAGAATGGAAAAACATCCCACAAAGGACCACCAGGAACCTGATTGGGAGCATGAACCCATACCAGTTCGCTCCGTCAACTTTTTTGGAAATTGAAAAATTCCCTCTTTTACCAATAATATCCATTTTCCATGTCGTATTCAAAAGCTAAAAAATAATTTCAAGCACATATAAAATCTTAATTTCTGTACTTAAATCATTAAAGATATAATTAAATAAAAAATAAAATTAAATCATAGAATAAAGTGTGTTGGGATCATCTGAGTCAGGATACGCATGTTTAATATGTTTCAGTGAGATCAAGCTGAATATTGTAACAACCACTTGGACAGTTACTGTCCTGTCACTGGTCCTGTGCCATAGTTTGAGCAAATAGGTTTAAAGCCTCTGAGCTGAATGAACAGCCTTCAATATATTGCAGGATAACACTGACACTGACATTCATTGCGTAAAAGGTAATAAATAAATCACAGTGGCGTCACTCGATAAATCAGGACCCCAAACTTTCCATAATGCGTCCTGACCAAATTTGGAGAGATATAGTAGACCTTTTCATCTCAACGTGGTCACGTTTTCTTTTGCACTTTCTCATCGGACTTTCTAAGATGAATCAACCAAAGCTTACTAAGTACTCCATCAAATGATTCACTACTTAATTCGTCCAAGGTGCAACAGTGCAGTTTATCACCCCTCGTCGTATTGACTATTGACAGGTTGATTACAACATTCAGCTGATTGCCTCTACGAATTGTGCACTTGATAATGCTCAATACATTCATATTACACTGATGACACTAAACTCTCTCGGCGTGGGTTCGAACCCCCGCCATGCCAATATAAACAAAACCAGCGTCCTTTCTTAATTCTATGGCATCCGAGAAATTTGAAAAAGACAAGTACTGTCGCTGATTTCTTCTGGGGTGCAGTTCGTAGAATTAAGTGCTTAGATGCAACTATCTGATGAATAATTAAATAATTTAGTATTCCGTGTGTTCTGTACTGGTCTCGTATATACTTGGTTAACTAGCATTCCCTTTTGGGGTCTGTCGGTGGCCGAGTGGTGTGCGTGGTTCAGTATAGATTCGCTAGGCGGTTGGTGCCGAAGGAAACTCCCTCGGCGTGGGTTCGAACACCCGCCATGCCAATGTAAACAAAACCAGCGTCCTTTCTTAATTCTATGGCATCCGAGAAATTTGAAAAAGACAAGTACTGTCGCTGATTTCTTCTGAGGTGCAGTTCGTAGAATTAAGTGCTCAGATGCAACTATCTGATGAATAATTAAATACTTGAGTATTCCGTGTGTTCTGTACTGGCCTCGTATATACTTGGTTAACTAGCATTCTCTTTTTGGGGTCTGTCGGTGGCCGAGTGGTGTGCGTGGTTCAGTATAGTTTCGCTAGGCGGTTGGTGCCGAAGGAAACTCTCTCGGCGTGGGTTCGAACCCCCGCCATGCCAATGTAAACAAAACCAGCACCCTTTCTTAATTCTATGGCATCCGAGAAATTTGAAAAAGACAAGTACTGTCGCTGATTTCTTCTGAGGTGCAGTTCGTAGGATTAAGTGCTTAGATGCAACTATCTGATGAATAATTAGACACTAAAATTGAGTGTAGAAATAGGGAGAAACAGAAAGAAGTAGTAGAAATAGACGCAAATACAGTGATGAAACCAGGTAAAACATCGAAATGTAAAACATATCTCACACCTGTTCCCGTTACACCTGTTTTGATACTGTTCAGGTAGAATGCCAGTATATGGTATATACTATCCCGATTACCCATGCATACACTGACTGTCAGTGTCTTTGAGAAAATTTGAATAAATTCATAAACTTGCCAGGAAATGTGACCAAATTCAGACCAATCTTCATTAGCTGGTTGTGGGTAGAATGGTTACTGGAACAATACAAGCGATGTTCCAGCAAAAAAAACCCCGTTGAAATTGCCAGCAAAGCAGTACATGTGCGATTTACTCTAATTTTTGGGGTGGGTTCCAAATTTCAAAATGGAAAGTAAATTTGTTCCTTCAAAAACGGGTGGGTGGGCATCCAAGGGTGGGCCTAGTGTCCAACATTTTCTTCCTGACCCCCCCCCCCACGATCTAATCATAATGGCCTGAGTTCTCAAACGCCATTGTGATCTATATATTTTTTCATCCAGTCCTCCTCGCCGAATCCGATGATGTGATGTATCTTAGTCAATACCATGGCATACTCGAGATAGAGTTTTAGATTTTGGCAATGGCCCACGTCATTGCGGATAATGTCTTAAAAAGTTGACTGCTGAAGTCAGAATAAAATTGTTGTTGGAAGCTGACATGCTTCTCATGTTCAAAAAGGGTATGATAGGTGGCATATTGACCGTGTTTCAGAGATACATGCGATATTTGAAAGACTGTACATCAGATACATAACAAACATAAATAAATAAATACATAAATATATAGCATATTTACATACAAATAATCTGTACGCACGGGACATATGCTGACTCTTGCCCACGGGAGAAAAACGATGTCAAAAGCAACAATTGTGGTGTCATGGTATCATGTCATTTTCAGATACTTAAAATTAACATTACCAGTCATCTAGTGACATTTTAACTGGAAGTTTGCGGGGAGGGGAGGGGTAGCTCAACTTTTGAGCTTTGTTAGCTCAACTTTTGAGCTTTGTTTGCAGTTGATATTTAAAATCGGATATTTATTGCTGCAAACAAAGGAGAATAGCAGATTAATATCAAAATCATAAAATTAGCTATTCTCCGCTGGAATTCCAGCTAGGGGATGGGTTGTTCGTGTGTCATCCCCATGCAAACTACAAACAATTCTCAAGTTAACCTTACACCCCGAATAGAATTTCAGTCAGTTTCTTAGTTTCTATTGCCATAGTTACTATCATTAGACCATCAAATTCGAACAATGATACTTCTAAAACTTTTGGAGAGAGATTATCAGAGATTATCTAGTGGATATCCTACAACTTTTTTCAACTAGTACTGTATTTCTTGAATGTTGTGCGTTTTACTCACTCACTTTTAGTATGTAAATAAATAAATAAATTAATTAAATTACATTTGTTTATATTTACCATTGATCTTTTGTCAGTTTGACCATGGGTATTTTTTGTTCTGTGGGATTTTTGGTGCTGTGGGGCATTTTGTACTGTGGCATCTGTCCATGGGGCATTATTTTCATCCATACCGCCACCCCCCCCCCTCCTATGATCAGGTGGGCTTCGACAGGAATGAAACCCTTATAGAGTGCTACAATAATTCTTTACCTAATTACAAGAGAGAGAGGGACAGCTCTTGCCATTCTTTTCCCGAATAACTGCAGAATTCCATTATTTGCTTTCAAATCAGAGCTTATGACAAATATTGGAAAGAACTTGATGCACACCTTCCAATGAGGGACCATAAGGGCTGTTTTTTTAAACAAAAAACGAAAATATATAAAAGTGTGAATGATAAATAGCATATGTTGCATTTTAAGTTAATTTTATTGTTTCATATTTTTCTGCATGTATTCAACAAGCACCATTGTTTGGGAAGGGTCCAAGAAACAAACATTTTGATCAAAACTGTTCTAACCTGTGGATAAATCTCTGAAATATAAGTTGACACCAGTTATTATAATGCTTATGTAATTTATTCACATCAATGACAATTCATCCACATCAGAGACATTTCATTCCACACAAGACTCAAAGGAACTCACTCTGACATCTACATGTACAACAACTTACAAAAATAGTTGCAAATGCAAACATGTGGAATTCCTTCTGTGAAATGTCTTTCTGATATGATTCCTCCTCATTAATACCACCATTCGTTGATACTTAGTCTTGGAATGCTCTTACTTATTACTTACCAAAGTTTATTGTCATAATCTGGTATTTAACCCTTTACCTATGCTGAAAAGCAGACGACACTTGCAAAATTAATTCTTGAATAACTAATTTGTTTCATTTTTTGTCTCAAAAACATAGGTTATGACCGCTCGTTGGAACGAGCTCGACGAGCTCGTTCCAACGAGGGGTCATAACCTATGTTTTTGAGACAAAAAATGAAAAAAATAATGAAAATTAATTGGCGATTTTTGAGAATAGCGCTGGCCGGTTTTGGCCGTTACGTTAGGTAAAGGGTTAAGAGAAACAGACAGAGAGAGAGAGAGAGAGAGAGAGAGAGAGAGAGAGAGAGAGAGAGAGAATCTTATAAAAATCTGGGGAAAATTCCATGGACATAATGTCTAATAAAATAATAGCTGTGAATCATATAATCACAAATTACAGCAGCTGGAAAAATGAATTGAACACTTTAAACAGTGTTTACATTCAAATTGATATGAACAGCTTTTATTATTTGTATAAGCTTTCTAAGAAATGTTTTTATGTATGGACAGATTAGGACTACAGATTAAAATGATTCACCCCCATGCCAAATCCCACTCCTGTATAAAAAATATAGGAGAAGTATGGAATTTTAATTTTTCTTTTGTTACACAACATGTAAACTGAATATTTTGGAACAGAATAAGTAGAAATAAGATACTGGATAGATAACCAATAAAATTTTTTATCTCATTTTCTCCCTATTACTAATACCATTTGAACCTTGACATCATTTCTTTGGAAGCTCTCTCTGAGAGCTTCCAGGAAATGATGTCAAGGATTGGAAGTATCAACAAGGGAAAAGTGTAATGGAAATTTTCTTGTGGTTATCCCACAAATTATATCAGATGGTACTAATGCCGAGGGTGGATGTCTACCAAATAACAGTAGAGCGTATTTCCTGTCTGTTGATTATTCCAAATTTCAGATCAACTAAGCACAAGCAAATTTTCAGCTCATGGACCCCTGAGTGTTCAATAGAATGTAGTACAGAAGGAAACGAGACACAAAGAAATGGAACAAAGGAAACAGGACAGAAAGAAACGGACAGAAAGAAACAGATTTTTTCTATTTTGAATTTTACTGTCAACAAAAAATGACCCTTTCAAAACAATTTTTTTTAAATTTTTAAATCAATTTATTATTTAATTTTTTTTTTCATTTTACTTTAATTTTTTTTTTTTTTTGGGGGGGGGGGGGCATTGTTACCAAATATGAATAGTTATATTTCCTGACAGAAAATATTCCTACATACAGATTTAAACATTAAGTTGTATTATTTGCCAAAAAGGAATAGGTAGATAAATAATAATGTTTATTAATGTTTCCTTTTGTTCGTTTCTTGGTGTTGTGTCTTGTTTCCTTCTGTTCTACATTCATTCAACATGTATGTATTGAGAATTAACTTGTGTCCTATGTGGTGTATTAACTGAATGTTGTCACTTTGATCTTCCTTTGCTTTCATTTACCTGAACAAACAACCAATTAACTTTCTTTTATTCTGTTGGTTGACCTATTTGGTCCCACAGAAAAAAAAAATTTCCCCAACAAAAAAAGAGATTTCCCAAAAATTTATTCTTATAAAAACAACCTCAGTTCATTGATTGCCACTTAGTTTTAGAATAAATGGCTAAACTTCATATCATTACTCTGAAAAAGCGTTTAAATTTGAACTTAAATTTTTAACTTTATGTTTTCTATTTTTTAAAATTATTGTGAAGTGGATGCATCTTTAAATATGGAACTGAACTTAATTCGAAATTTCAAATATTGATTAATTATATGGATTATGAACATTATGTCTATGGACATTTCCCTCATGGGTATTTTTCTGTGCTTATTTTGTCTGGCTACCTTAGCGATTATCAGTTACTAATAGCTCCCGCTTACATTTATTGCCAAAATAGACCATTTTTACATAGCGCCATCTTACATCCGGGACTCGATATGCCCCCTCGAAACCAGCCATTCAGATTCGTTACTAAATATGGCACCCACATCTGCTGTACTGTACTGAACGCTGCATTGATATCGCTTCTTTCCACTTTATAAATATTTTTTGTCATTGCTGTCGTTGTTTTGAAACCAAATTCGATTGTGTGCTTGCCTGGTTCTTCGATCGAAATATTTTAGCTTTAAAGACGCCGAAGGCACATTGTAGTTGCGAGTTGTGATGAATGTCGGAACGCGGTTCGTGAATGATTGTAACATGAAAATGGTAAGTATGGAAATAACATCGCAAAATACACAAATTTCTAACACCCGACCATTGTTCTCTTCGGAGATGAGAAAAAACGCAGATTAGGTAGATTGTCGAATTTTTAATTGATAAAACGGAGACGAAAAATGAAGCTTTCAATGCCGATCAGCAGCTCAGTACACGTGTGTGCAATGTTGATAAATAAAGCCGGTTTGTGGGGGCTAATTGAGTCCCGGATGTAAGATGGCGCTGTTGAAAATGGTCTATTGAATCAAAGTTTTCAGTCTGCTCTCTGCCGACCTCTTGATAGATACGAGGGGTGGTGTCCATTAGCTGAAATTTAGATGTTTTGTTCTTTCTACTTACAAAATGTCGAGACTCAAGCTCTTTGAGAAAATCCACTCCTTCAGTGTTTAGATAATATTCAATAAATACTTTGCAGTATGTTTCAAATTGAATTGTTCACTTTCCTTCAGATCGTCGCCACACAGTGGTCAGTTTAAACATTGGAATCTAAGTTCTTCTGCATATATGAAGTCTCCAGAGTCATTAACATTCACATTTGCAGCTGAAAGAAATCTCCACATAAAATCATCTGGATGCCTCCAAAAACATTTCGGTGATTCCCTCTTATCTCCTTACAAATTGTGTCTGTTTGTCGAAAAAGTTTTAAGGAAAGCATAGATACTTCGTCAATAGTAACAACATCTGTTGATAACAACCTCTCTTTTACATCGTGAAAATTGTCCGACATCAAACTTGGATTTCTGTACCAAATATTCGTCCGAAAAAAATCTGCCGTCCGCTGAAATAAAACATCTGTACACAGTCATTGAATCGCGTGGCAAAATGGTGATTGCCATACCTGTTGTATCGAGTGTATGTTAAAATGTGTTAGTCCAATGTTGATTTTATTGAGATGAAATGTTTTTCGCACACCAGCCTGTCCAGTTATTACAATGTTATGACCTTTTTCAGTAGCAATTTGGATTTCTCAAAGAGACATCTTCGAATGAACTTCAATTTACATTGTACACTGACCACGTTTTCATAGTTGATTATGAGTTATATTCAGAGTGAAAAATAATGTGTTGAAGTTTGTATTGACCAATGAACTCGTGGCGTTGCATTCACTGCTTGTTTACCGGATAACAGGTGGCGGGAATAGCCGTCTCTGTCGTTTCAGTCGATAAAAATTGAAATAAATGCGAATAAAAGTCAAATTTCGTCAATCTTGGGCTCGAAATCTCAGTGGCTCCGCGAATTACACGGCATTTTGTCGTTTATTTGAGCGAGATCGATGAGGTATTCGCTATTTGAGAGATTGTTGAAAATTTCTATCTGGGAAGTGTCATACCTTTACTTTTTTTAGTATTGGTAATATAATATATATTTTTATTAAAATTGATAAAATCCGATAATGTGATAAAACCCAGAAAAAGTCCCATGCCGC
Source organism: Pictodentalium vernedei (assembly GCA_031216915.1). Classification (NCBI taxonomy): domain Eukaryota; kingdom Metazoa; phylum Mollusca; class Scaphopoda; order Dentaliida; family Dentaliidae; genus Pictodentalium; species Pictodentalium vernedei. Next base: position 218,666,390 of record CM062294.1, read on the forward strand.
AAGTTTCTTTTAGCCGATCTGAACATTAAAGTGGGATTTTCCGTAGGGAATTACAAATTATGAGAATTTTTGTGCGATGCATGGGAGTTTGCGAATGGATAAAATGGGGATGACTGTTTAATACATGATTTACAATTAACATTAAAAGTCCCATAAACAATTTCTGGGCCAACGAAAAATCTAATTTTTTCAAACGCTTGCATTGATTTAGGTGGCCCAGAATGCTCAATTACATACAACTACCAGAGATTAATTGAAGACCCTTGAATATTCGAATTTCGGTAGTGTTTCGGCTCTAGACTGTTTGCGGTTATGGACTATGTTTTTGCGATCAAGTCAGCTCAAGTCTTGATCGGAAGTGCCGACGACGGCACTGCCAAACTCTAGTAGAACATTTAAATGCTGAATCCTGCTCAATACCTTAATATTCCAATAGAATGTTTCGATGTCGTTGTCGTCTTTGATCGAGGGTGAGAACCTGGGTGCAGCCTTGGTTGATACATCGGAACATGTTTTCAGTCCTGCTGTGTTGTTCGTACGAGCTTTCCTGACACGATTATTTGTCATGTGGTCTTTTTAGCCTTTCAGACACTCGAAGCCGTGGTGTATGTTTTTAGGGGGTAGTGTCAAGTTTTCGGCCATAAAATCAAAAGAGGTGACTTTTCGATATATCTTATCAATTTCATTATCTGAATTAAAAACCGTTTTGGCAGAAGGGTTGATATTTCATCTCATTGTCATCTGAATATCTTTACTCGCTCTCTTTTATGGGAAACATTCTGAATCGTCATGCAATTTCTATGCTTTCTTCGTTAATAATGCCATCACAGTTACGGAATATTGACTGTTAGTAAGCTCTAGCACCAATTGCCCATATCTTGCGACACCCGCTCCATGATATACATGTATTTGTGAAGATTAAGTCCCAAAATTAGTCTACATCTGACTTTATTCGCATATGGCTTGATAGAATGCGGCAGAATTTGAAGCATTCTGAAAGATCACCATATGGCAAAGAGCTCAACGCGGATATTCAGGGACCTTTGTTGTCGTTCATAAACATGTTCTCACTCATCCCTGAAAAATCAGCTTTCTCCGATATTGTTTCTAATGTGTCTGGACTAATAACTCAGCCCTGTTTCTGACACCAACATGGACACTCAGCGTACCTTTTCAATGTCAGGACCCTTAATATTTTAATCATCCAATCACCAAAGCCCACCGGGCTATTTTAAACACAACAGTCATCACTCAAGTGCTGTTTCTTTCCTATTTTTGCCTCGCCCCCTCCCAAACATAGCTTATGACTCCTCAACGGAACAAACTCGTCGACCTCATTCCATCGAGGGGACATAAGATATGGAAAAAAGGATGATTTATGAAAAGTGTGTCGTCTTCAAGTTGTATTTGGTGAAGGGCTACTTGTATCTGTTTTGAGTGATATACGTAAATACATTTTCAAGAAGTTTTGAGTTTTTTATTTTTATTACTTTCCAAAGTGTGATTTACTGGGATTTCCTGGTTTGATTTTTAACGATAACTTCACAAGTGAATTATGCAATCAGCAATTGTGTCATGTATCCATGCGTGCAAACGAAGACGCTTTGCCATGTGTGTAATGGGGACTTCATTGGTTTTTTATGTTGCTTTTTTAAACCTTTACCTAATATGAAAAGCAGACGACACTTGCAAACAAATTCTTGAATAACTATTATTTTCATTTTTTGTCTCAAAACCATAGGCTATGACCCTCATTGGAACGAGCTCGTCAAGCTCGTTCCAATGAGGGGTCATAACCTATGTTTTAGAGACAAAAAATGAAAAAATAATGTAAATTAAATTGCGAGTTTTGAGAATAGAGCTGGCCGTTTTTGGCCGTTACGTTAGGTAAAGGGTTAAATAATATAATTAACGTTAATAATGAAAAGTAATAAACAGAGTAATCGCTTGACTGGACTGGTTACGTGAAATAATTCATTCGAGGCGAGGGACTATATTGTAAAACACTCGTGCGCATTCGCGCACTCGTGTTTGTACAGCGTCCCTCACCTCTCATGACTTATTTCACGTAACCAGTCCAGTCAAACGATTACTCTCTATATAATCCCGGGTGACTAACATTGCCACTACATCAAAGCATGTATACCTTTCTACCAATGTCTATCCGTGCCAATAACAGACGACGATGCGATTGCTATATTCAGGTTTGTAATGCCCTTTTTATTTGTCTACGCCATCTCTGTACTTAATATTTGATTGAAATTTGTTATCGTTCAAAGATCGACCAGATCCAATTGAAACTTTACTTTGCATACATCATTATTGATAGTCGGTGGGCGTGTCGCGTACAATTTCCACGTCCCTATCCTTCCGTCTTCCACACGGCTATCTACCAGATCACATACCCATTGTTAAATATTTGGTTTTCCGAGGTTAAACAGAAGCCTTGGAATTTGACACTTTGATTGTTTGTTTTTATGTAAATTTAGTTTAATAACTGGCGTATTTATTATGCCCCTGTCGTTGTTTAAAATGCAGAATTGTCCCAGTACAATTTGCGTCTATATTGTCAAACACTATAACACATTATTCCCCAATGTGACATGGTGCTAAGCAGATCGCAAGAATCTCAAAGTCGTCAAATAATCGATCTGTACAGCAGAGACATGTTATGCAAAGCATCGGGTGTCATCATTGTATCTAGGGTCCAGCGAATTGCTATTTAGTTTTCTCGAATCGAATCTAATCAGAAAAAAAAAATTCATATCGAATAAAAGTTCGATTCGAATCTCATTTCTATTGGTTGCACCTATGGTACTGGATAACGGGAATCATTGCGGTCATTAGCTATTGTGCAGAAATATGTGACCTTAAACACCAATAAATAATAACAAATAATAATCGCGAATTATCTCCCCTATATACCAAGCGGATTTAGTCTCCCATAAGTGCACTAGACTTTTGCGTACAGCCACACTTTCATATGAATCTAACTAGGTGAGAATTAGTGATGTGCCCAAGTAGGTATGGGGAGTGGCGTAGGAATTATAAGTTATAGAGCCGATCCTACTTCTGATATTTTTGTATCGCGTGAAAGGGTGTACCTCGGTAGCAAATAATGTGGGTCACAGGGGCGATAGCGCACCTCTGAAACAGAGCTCTGCTGTTTTGGAAGAAGGGACTAAATCTTAAAATCTGGCTGAGGCAGGCCGATGTGAAATGTTATACAGACAGCAATCCGTATACACAATTCTCAAAAGTGGAATTTCCTTCTAAAATTGATTAAAGGTTTGAGTTTGGCAAGACAACATTTTTCACCTCTGTAGGCCTAGCTCGTCTTGCTGTCTCAGTTCGCGCTTACTGGTACGTCGTCAGAAGAAAGGAATATTGCGTTGCTTTTCCCCTTACGAGGGGATGTCAAAAAGTTTTGAGCCTAACATATATAAAGCCGGAAAATCGGTACAGAACATATTTATTTTTCAACATAGTCCCCTTGTAATTCAGTACACTTCTACCATTTGGTCTGCCAGTCGTTGATGCCGCGTCTGTATAAGTCCATATCTTGGTCCTGTAGCCAGGCCTCCACAGCAGCAGTAAGTTCCTCATCATCTTGAAATCTTTGACCATGTAAGTGTTTCTTCAAATTTGGAAAGAGATGGTAGTCACCAAGTGACTGCCATCTCTTTCCAAATTTGAAGACACACTTACATGGTCAAAGTGACTACCATCTCTATCCAAATTTGAAGAAACACTTACGTGGTCAAAGATTTCAAGATTTGTGCTACTCTACTAACAAAGGATTCCGGTGGAATCCGTAGCAAATGAAGTCGTTTTGGTGGTTTGGGGGATTATCGAGTGGTTTGTGGTAATTAGATTTACTCAATCGGACACACCCTCCTAAAATACCCCTTTTCTATTGCAGGCCACTGGGTCACCTAGTAACCACATGCTATCACAGAACCAAGATGGTGGCCCCAGTATACAAAATGGACGACGGAAACACGTATCACCCTAACAACACACGCTGCGCATGCGCACTTGGACCACGTATGACTATGGGGATGACATCACAAGATGGCCGCTCATGTGGGGTAGCAAGACAATTAGACATGACGTAGCTGGGTCACGTGACTATGACGTCATATGAGATCCCCATGAGATTCCCCAAAATGGTACGATCTCCACATCTCCTGCTACCAACTTGGCTCCTTCTTTAGCGAACGTGTTTTTATGCCCCCGACTTAAGTCGGGTGGCATATAGTGATTGGAGTGTGGGTGTGTCCGTCAGTGTGCCCGTGTGGGTTTGTCTAACCAACTTGACGAGGTAATTAGACAAAAGAGTTTGCGTGTTTTGCCTTACCGAGGTACAAAAGACAAAATAAACCCTTTACCTCGTCTGTTTTTCCAGAACCGTACCGGAAAAACGAGGTAGAAACCGTTAGTCCACACAAAGGACAAACAATGGGGTACCTCGGTATGTGGGGTAGACAAAGATGCGTGTGTGTGTGTGTGTGTGTCTGTGTGTGTGTCCGAGCCAATAACTCGAAAACAGTTAGGGCCACAGTCATCAAACTTCACACAATTATAAAGGACCATGGGAAGCTGTGTCACACACATTAGCCGGGTTCGTACCTTCAAGGTCAAGGTCACATTTCAAGGTCACACTAAAAATTGGTCAATATTCGTGTCTCAGCCATAACTCAAAAACGAATCAAAGTACGATTGTTAAACTTTGTTCAAACGTTAAGGACAGTCAGAAGGTATGTCGCGTATAACAGTTCCCACCGCATCTGCAAGGTGGAGGTCAAAATTGACCTTCATATGTTCAGGGTCACAAATCGTTTCTCAAGCATAACTCCAAAACTATTATGGCTACAATCATCTAACGTCACTCAATTATGAAGGACAACGGGTGGATGTGTCGTGCACCACAGCCAGGCCCGTAAGGTCATGGTCAAGGTCACATTTCAAGGTCACACTGAACACGGTTAGGGACACAGTCATCAAACTTCACACAATTATAAAGGACCATGGGAAGATGTGTCACACACCATAGCCGGGTTCGTACCTTCAAGGTCAAGGTCACATTTCAAGGTCACACTAAATATCGGTCAATATTCGTGTCTCAGCCATAACTCAGAAACGAATCATAGTACAATTGTTAAACTTTTTACAAATGTTAAGGGCAGTCAGAAGGTGTGTCGCGTATAATAGTTTCCGCCGTATCTGCAAGGTGAAGGTCACAAGGGGGGAGGGGTGGCATGTGTTAACTTAGTAACATTTTTCTTGTTTTACAGTAATTTGCAACCTTTTGTTCTCCCTTGGAAATAAATTAGCACATCTCACCTCCCTGACTTTTATATTGATGGAAAGGACACTGTCTGTATTGTATGTCACGATGCGCACACTTGATATAATGGACAGATAAAAGTTACAGAATATCAAAATATGGTGAAAACGTTGTTTTCTTATTTTTTAAATGGGTCTCAACAGAGAATAATAGTTAAACGTTCAAACGGATTGGCTGAAAAAATGGTAAAAGTTTACTTCTGTATTTTTATTCTACTCAACAGCAAAATACCACAGGTTTCTTGAAATTATGCGCACACCGATGACACAAATTCGCTAACATTTTGAAATTTAAATTTTTAAATGAAATTCCCATACCCTTTGTGTTAAATTTACTGACAATTTTAGTAAAATAAGGGGAGCTAACATTCTCGAAAATCTCTTTCAATGACGAAAATTATCAGCCACGAATTCCCTGCAGATCAATTCCATGTAGACTAATTCCATTTATACCAGTTCCACGTAGGCCAACTCCAGGCAGACCAATATGATATACAGTGACAATTCTATAGTTTGACAAACTTAGATTGGCATACGAACACAATAAGATGATATTTTAATTATGAATTTTTGCATTAATAATTAATAATAATAATTAATTAATAATAACAAAAATTGATTTAAGTATCTTTATTAAATATAAAAGAAAATATGCAATATGAATAACTTTGGCAACAAAATATCATTATTAAATATAAATAGAAATATTCAATATGGATAACTTTGACAACAAAAGTGGTGTAATATTGCAGAAAATTCCCATTGAATGTAATTTTAAAGGATCAGCCTTCAGTTATTGACAATCTTGGTCTTGTCTTTTATTTTTCTAGCAATATATGAAATGTGCATCAGTGAAATGCGCAAAGAAAATGACCTTAGGTCTATAATTAATCTTTACTAATTCATAACTTCAACCTTGTCAATAAAATTATCGAAATATGTCTGTTAACCGTTTAAACCCTTATTTTATGGAATGGTATCGCCTTTCTGTTGACTTGCAGTGAAGGAGAAAATCATGGCGGGACAAACTTGACGTTGTTTGTTTCTTGAGCTGTGTTTTGAGCTTGGAGTGGTGGACAAGTTAATAATCAATAACAAACAACCGTAGAATGTAATGTTAGAGTAGTTGTACATTGTTTCACATCAGATGAATTTTTGATAATCGATGTTTTGTCGATTAAAATGTGTTCAGAAGCGAGATGCCTGTTCAAGTGTCCTATTGTCGCTGCATGCTGCTAACGGTTTCTGCGTTCAGATGTTTCATTATGTCATGCTTGTTTGTAACGTTTATTGTGCTGTTCTGTGTTGTTCGTGATGTGTTGCATGCACGCATGCAAAATATAACGCTTTTCTCCTGTGAAGATATGTCGAAATAAAACAAACCATCCCGTTGTGAAAAACTTTGTAAAACTAAATTTGAACACAACTCAGTTAACGAAATACCGATTTCGCCGATTTCGCTGAGAATGTCGGATGAACAGAACTTAAATTCAAATGCTTCTAAAAGTGTAAAGGGCTCTAAATCTCTTGCCGTGCCCCTCTCACAGCCGCTGCCTCAAACTCAAGAGGCATAGTCCACGAAACGGAAACGCACAGAAGAAAAATCACCTGGCATTGTGCTTAGCTCCCGCGGGAGAAATTCGTGTGGTGACCCCTCCCAGCTCTCTTCCAACCCCCAGCAGAGGGTATCCAATTTGGGAAGACTTACAACTTTACTGAGGCCGTTCAGAATATTCTTGTTAGTCCTGACGTCATCAATAATTCATGGCCACAACTGATTCCAGTTTTCAGACCACACATTTCAAAACTTATTTCAAGTCAGTTAAAATCTGAAATTCGTTCTGCTTTGAAAGACGAGATTCACTCTGCTCGTAAAGATTTGGTAAGTGCTTATGTTGCTCCACAAATTAGAATAATGAAAGAGATCACAGATGATATTAAATCAGTTATTGAGGCTCTGCCCGAGGATTGTAACAATCTGAAGGAAGAAAAAAAGTTTTGAAAAAATGAACTTTCAAGTTTGAAAAAGGAAGAAACTTCATGCAATCAGGAATTGGAGGAGAATGAGCAATACTCGAGAACGAAATTGCCTGGTGTTTAGGAATGCATGAATGAAACTTTATTTCGCAGCATACTCAAATACAATATCAATTAATAAATAACAATGTGTCCCTCCCCAGTGGCTCAGATCAAATAGAAACTGACAAAATAATTATTGATATTTGTAAATCTAAACTCAAAAATAGGTAAAACCTGAACAAATCAGCAGATCTCACCCTACTGGGAGACCAAGGCAACTAACTACAGCCCACAATAATGAAAGTAGTGACAGAAAAGTGAATATTCTGGTCAGGTTTACTGCATACAATATCCGAAACGAAATCTACAGGGTTAAAAAGGAACTGGAAAATACTGGGAATCTTCATCACTGAATCTCTTACCACTTTCATACAGGAAATGGTAACTGAACTTAGTAAAATGAAAAAAAGAAACAAATCCACACTTTCTGGCCAAATGATGGTAGAGTATTTGCTAAAAAGTCATATCTCGCCCCAAAATATTGATTGTAAGTAAGAATGATCTTAACTCTCTCGCAGAACAATCTGCTGGAACTCTTCACATGACTGTATGATACACTTTCACAAAGTATGCTAGTGTTGACATGGATGTGAAGATGTTTTGATGCAGCTCGATGTGGACTGACAGCGGCCACTCCTCCTCATACTGCATCAGCATATTTTCACATCTCTCAAGCAATAGTAGGTAACTAAAAAAAAGTAAGCGATAAAATGGTGAAGAAGAAATGATGAATGGACATGGAAATAAACAAAAAAAGAAAAGCCCCAGCACTGTTGGGTGCTATGGATTATAAGGTTTCTGATTTCCAAAGGACAGCAATACCCATCCATATTAAATCACTTGATGATACACTGCCTATATTTAATTAGATTGTGTCTTGTAGTAAAAAAAATATATACATGCGTGTACTGTCATAAATTTGCTTTGTAGTGGTTTGCAGGTGATTGCCCTTGGCGGTCGGTCCTACACAGACTACTGCTGGACATATTTGTGGCGGCAAATTGAGAAAGTCTAAAAAGGTAAAGAAAAATCAATACGTTTGTGTCATGTTCTCAAAGAGAATATATATGTACTGACATTGATTGACTGGCGGCCCTCCAAAGACTGTTGATGAACATGTGCGGCAGCATGATGAAATAGTAAAAAAAGTTAAGAAAGTTCACTGCCCCTACCCCTCACCCTATTTTACTCCTGCTTGAATCCAACTCAATTATTACCCATATTTTGTACTAAGAAATGGTTACAGTTTACCTTTCATTATCATCTATCCTCCATATACTAGACTACTATAAGTTACAGAAAACTTGAGTATCTAATAGAACTAAAATAGTCTGTGTGTTAAACATTACATAAGTTACCTATATGGGTACATGCATGTACTTTTCATTATCAGCAACAGGGCTGACAGTGGACATTCACACTAGAAACTATTTATATTGCCGTCCTTTACATACACAAAAAGTGGAAAAGCACATGTACCTATGTGTTGATATGGACGAGGATATGTTGTGTTGCAGTTTGCTGAGGACTGACAAAGAGCACTCCCCCACGGGCTGCAGCACAACATATACACACCACACTCGGAACTGTGGGAAACAAAGGAAGAAAATAAACGAAAATGATAAATAGACTATGAAGAAAGGATAGAGGAACAACAGAAGTAGTAAAATGAAATGGGTGAAAATCACTTGGTACTCGTGGCACTGTAACATTCTGTCAAAACAAAGCCAACCTGGTAATGACACATGTTCAGAAATGTACTCTTACAGTGTCTCATACCAACGTGAGAATTGCCATACCCTCTTCAGGAGTAGTGGTCAGAGCTGAAGGGCCCGTCCAACTTAAAATCCTCACTGTCTTACTTCACATACCTATGATAGTCACCTACCTAGAGTAGGCATGTTCTGATAAGGATGTGGCTGTGTTTTCCTGCAGCCTTCGTGGGAAGTGAACTCCTATGCAGACTGCAGTAGAACATATGTACGCCCCACTTGGAACTTAGGCCGGGGAAAAGCAAATGAATGAAAAACTTAAAAATCATTGCGACGCAGAGGATGCGGAAGTATTAAATAATCTAAATAATAGCTTTGGCAAATCCCCCCACCCAAACTCCCGAAAAAAATAGACTTGTGATTGGTATTTAAAGTAAAGTATTGTACCTCAATTGGATCTTGATTATCTCCTGTGACATTCCGTCCACATTGTCTTACTTCCCATACTTACAGTGTCACCCACCTAGAGTAGGCATGTTTTGATAAGGATTTGGCTGTGTTTCTCTGCAGCCTGCTTAAGAAGGGAACTCCTAGGCAGTCTGCAGTAAAACATATGTACACCTCTCATGGTATTTGGAAAAAGTAAATCAATGAAACATTTATCGAAAACTTTAAAAAATTAGTCTGATGCAAGGGATGCGGATGTATTAAATAATTTTAATCAGCTTTGGCGAATTACAAATTATCACACCCCCCCCCCCTCCCCTCCACACACACACCAAAAAGTGAACGTCAGAATAGTGGATGATCAAGTAAACTATTGTACCTCAAGTGGATCATGATTATATCCCTTGGTGCTCTGAAGAGAGATTGATACCTTGACCGTGCTATAATCAAGTAACTTCTCATTTTGTTTCTAAATCACCAATTCTATAAACCTGCACAAATCAATAACAAGTAAATGTGTAACGACACACTGGTCACCAATGCAACCCTTTGACTTTCTGTCCATTGATGCTGTTAGGTGGAAAAATCAAAAGGCATGCATCATGTAATACTTCGTGAGAATAGTTGTGTCGTCCTTTTTACGGCATATTAGTTTAATCGGTACACGCACCAGCAACATTGTCTATTTCAGGTCAGCACTACTGACCCGCAATTGCGGCACACTTCAAGGTTGAATGGCATTACAGCTGGGAAGATGAAGGGATTTCTGCTCTTCTATTAAACTTTATATCAGATCTGTATCGGTGGCGTTTGATGTATGTCAGCTTGTTTTCACTACCTTTGATTAGCATATTGCTGTGTAGCAACACTATTCGAAGAGACAACGCCTCACACTACATGAAACTACAATGTTCATATTAATGTGTATTGTTGCAACCAGGATGGGCTCGTTGGATTCGTTTCTGTTTCGAGTCATGGGTAGTATACCCTGTCAATGCAATTGGAAAAATAGCCTAATCAGCATTCAATAGTTGAACGACAATGATATGTCGAGCCAGCTCCCTGCACAGCGCGATTTTGGTTGTGATTAACTGGGGAATGGGTTTAGTTTGCACAGAATCAGTCTATATCTTGACCTAAACCCCAGGCTTAAAACAGTTAACCCAGAAAATGTACATGTATAAATTTCGGTTTTGTTTCTATGTTTACTCATAAGTTTATTTTTTCTTTGATTTATGTTCCCGTAGTGATAACCATCAGTGCACTCTATGAAAAGGGCTGCTCAAAAACCAAAACCATCAGTTTGTATCTCCAGAATACCCGCTGACTGATGAATTTAGGTTTTCGCGTACATGTAGTATTAAATATGGCGATTGACATAACCCAGTGCCGACAGTCGGTGGGTATTTTCTACAACATCTTCAATTCAAAGAAACAAGAGCACGTTCATCAAAGTCATGCGACATTTCATATTAAATTCCGTCCACTTATAATCCATCTCTCATCCTCTGTAATTGTTATTATGATGTTGATTGCTTTCCTCTATGGTGATGTCCATCCAAACCCTGGTCTGTTCATACGGCCAGAGTCAGTACCGGTACCGATTAAAATACAATTTCAATTCTAAATTATAATATCCGTAGTATTCGTCATAAACTGCACAAGCTGGTAGTTGAGATCGATGGCTTTGACATTATTTGCTTTACAGAAACTCGATTGGATAATGACTTCGATATCTGTAGTATATTAATCCCAAATGTTCAGTCCCCATTATATCCTATTCAAAAAAGTAGGGGATATCCAAACTGATGTTGATATTTCGGAAAATGGTATTGGATACGCGTGATTGGATACATCAATGTGTTACCAAGTTTAGTGTGGATCCTGAATGTCACCGGCCCACGAAAACTTCGTCCAGGTTTTCGCACGAGCGCCGCGTTAATGTCTGTGGGGTACGTTTTGAAATTTTCATTTGTACTAGATAGACATTTTTGGAGGTCTCATATTCTTTTCTTGGTATGAACTCGTTCATCAATAGTTTCTGGTTGAAACGTAACTTTTGAGGTATGCGAAGACTGACACCTGACGAACGTTTACGTGCCGTTGGCATATTGGAAGCTGGCAACAGACAGACTGCAGCGACTCAAGTGTTGAGCATTGCAGAATCGGTGATTAGTAGGCTGTTGTCTCACTACCGCCAGACGGGCAATGTTGATGACAAACGTCGGTCAGGTCGTTTCATCCGAACCACCGCATTACTAACCGCCATCAAAGTACCTCAGAAATTGGACAGCAGCTGCAACGAGCGACAGATGTGCGAGTGAGTGGTCAGACTATTCGAAATCACCTGCACAGCTGGAATTTGTATGCTTGACGACCTCGAATAATTCCACGTTTGACTGGACGTCACATCGCAGCAAATCGTAATTGGTGTGGAGCACGACAGTGTAGGGAAAATCGTCGCTGGAGCAACGTCAGGTTTTCCGATGAATCGAGGTTCACTCTCGACTTCCAAGACAGGCGAAACAGAGTGTGGCGGCGGCGGTACGAACGATGCCATGACGTAACCGTTAGGCAGCACGATCGTTTTAGTGGTGGATCGGCAATGGTGTGGGGAGGCATAACCATGACAAGCAGAACAGCATTACATGTCATCCAAGGGCGTGTCACGGGGCAGTACTACCGTGGCAACATGCTAGCAGCTCATGTGGTGCCATTTGCGCGACATCACGGCCTTCCGTCGATTCATTTCCCAAGATGAAAATGCAAGAGCACACAGGGCCCGTGTCGCTACACAGTTCGTCCAGGTGCAGAACATCATTACACTGCTTGGCCAGCACTAAGTCCAGACCTTTCACCAATCGAGCACGTCTGGGATTTGCTTGGCAGGCGCCTACGACAACGCCAACAGCCCCCTACCAATGCCCCAAAACTCGCCACTGCACTGCAGAAGGAAGACGGAATAACATCAGTAAATCTGATATTGGACGTTTGGTGAGGAGTATGCCACATCGGATCCTCGCTTGTCCTGCGAACCGATGAGGATTTACAAGGTATTGAGGTCTTGGACTGAATGTTGTAAATTCTCTGACTGACCTTCCATATCTTTTACAGCTCAGTGGGTGGAATGTGTGCTTGTCAGGCACCCAACTATTACTGAAATCATTCACCAGATGTCACAGTGCAATGCTCCAACTGTCTTTTTGATGAAAATATAAATTTATTTCTTCATATATTTCACTTTTATCAAATATCCCCTACTTTGTTTGAATAGTATACATAACAGAAACCAGTACGGCGAGGGTATTGCGGTGTATTTTACGGACAACATCACCTTCAAACATATTGAAGATTTATCATTTGATGATGATATTCCCTAGTTTGAAGTAGGCAACAAACAGAAATTCATCCTTTGTGTCACATTCAGATCGGAGAGAGAATCGAGTGAAAATTACTGGCCTAACTTGTAGGAAGAAATTGAATTAGCCTTGGAAATAAATCCATCAGTGGTTTTAAGTGGTGTTTTTAACTCTGACCTACGGTACTCGTGAAACGGAGAACGCTACAGGCGCTTACAACACTATTCAACTTCAAAAATGTCATATCTGAGCCCACTCTAATAGGAAACACATGTCGAACCCTACTTGGCCCTATAATTATTAGTGACACAGTTACGGTAGCACACTCGGGCACTCTGGAAGTAGGTTTATCCGATCATCTCGCAGTATACGCTCATGTAGTCTGTGCGCACCCTATTCAACCAACTATCACTCGGGAGGTCTGGAATTACAAAAATGGGGATTTTATAAAATTGAATAACCTTATAAACGGGACAGAATGTGAGAAACTAATTTGCAGTGAGGAGAACATTAATGATGCTCTGAGAAACTTTGTTTCTGTTTTTTTGGAACTTGCGGTAAAATGTATTCCACATACAAAAGTTATAATTAGGAAATCTGTGTAGCGGTGGTTTGATAGCGCTATTAGACGTACTATTCGCGTTCGTGAGTGGCGACGTAAATTAGCTCTGAAAGGTAATAACCGAAACACATGGGCGAAATATAAAACTACTCGAAACAAAGTTATCAATATTAAACAATTGACCAAGGAACAATACTTGGAAAAAACAGATACCTCAGTATCAGAAGACAACGACCAACGGCAATTTTGGCATACTGTCAAGATGTTTCAAAACAACTTTGCTTCCGATCCAGGAATACCCACGCTGAAAATGATTCAGGTAATACACTTTTTGAAACTGACAGTGAAAAAACTATTCTTGTAAACGAGACATTTATTCAAAATAGTATTTTGAACTCAAACAGCAAACAACTCCCCCTTTTAAACGCAAATGTTCGCAGTCATTTAGCAAAATTTCGTGTACTCAGAAAGACATTTTTCAGATTATTATTTCCCTTAAAACTAACAAAGGCAGCGGTCATTGTGGTATTTGACTAGAATGTTAAAGAAAACTAAATTTAGTGCAAGCAGACCTTTATTTCTGCTTTAATCTAAATCACTGGAGTTGTCGGAATTTCCTCAGAGTGGAAATGTGCTGATGTCATCCCTCTTTACAAAAAAGGGGATCGTCAAGACCCCCAAAATTATCGACCTATCATTTTATTGTGTTGTATTGGAAATTAATGGAGCGGGTCGTTTTTAAGGAAGTCTATAAATATTTTAAAGTCAACAATCTATTTTGTGTATTACAGTCCAGCTTACTTCCAAACAACAACATCGTTTACCAGTTATTAGAGTTCTATCACAACCTTTGTGACGCAGTGTACAAAAACCTATATACTTTTTTGTGGTGTCTTTTGTGATATTTCAAAGGCATTTGATAGAGTATGACACCGAAGAATCATATACATATTAAAACAGTATGGTAACTCGGGTCCCGTGCTCCGCTGGTTTCACGGCTACCTGAAAGACAGAAAAGAGTGGGAAAGATAAATGGTTGTATTTCCAACTATGAGAAAGTCAAGGCTGGAGTTCTACAGGGGTCGGTCCGAGGGCCGTTCGTGTTTCTTACATATATCAGTGACATCGTCGACAAAATTGATTCAGTTACTCGCATCATGTTTGCCGATGACACGTGTTTGACAGAATTGTCCAATGGGCCTGGCAATGTTGAAGCAAAAATGAACGCGGAACTCGAAAAAGGTAAACGAATGGGCTAACGCATGGCTTGTCTCGTTTAATGTAAAAAGACGAAATAATTCCATTCACACTTAACAAAAATACCTCGTCATTAAATATCTTGTTTAATGGCGAAACAATTGATTTTTGTAATTCTTCAAAAACATTTGGGTTCGACTTAGCAGTAAAACTTGTCTTGATCAGATCACATTGATAACATTTGTAAACATACCTTTTAGAGATTGTCCCAGTTGAGAATATAGAAGTATGCTTTTAACAGAAAAATTCTCGAAAAAACATACCATGCATTCATTATACCGATATTGGAATATGATATTTCTACGTGGAGCGGTGCTCCTCAGTATCAACTGAAACGTGTTGAAGATATTCACTGCGACTCAACCCGAATAGTGAGCGGGTTGACAAGATCTGTGCCACGGGATCGACTTTTGTTGGAA
This sequence comes from Pictodentalium vernedei, assembly GCA_031216915.1. NCBI lineage: Eukaryota > Metazoa > Mollusca > Scaphopoda > Dentaliida > Dentaliidae > Pictodentalium > Pictodentalium vernedei. The sequence goes on from CM062294.1 coordinate 218,681,574, forward strand.
GTTGATTGGAGTAGTCTGGAAAACAGGCGCTATGTCTAGAAAATGTGTAACTTTTACAAAATTGTCACTGGGAATGCTCGGAACATTCTCCACGATCTTTTCCCACCACGTGTCGCTGACATATCCCAATATAATTTACGAAACGAATGGAACTCTTCAAACGGTCATTTTTCTCTTCGTGTACTGAAGTATGGAACACCTATACTACTAGCCCAGTCAATCTGATACTTAACCCACAAGAAATTGCTATACAAAAGATTTTGCTTTTAAGCGAAACATATTCGTCGAAATAACAACAAGCTAAATATCCCCCAAAATCCCAGAACGGGCTTCGCGAGAAAATAAAAATAGTCAAATTATATCCCAACCGCCAAGAAATTGCTAAACAAATGTGTGTACTATTTTGGGGCAGGAATTAGCATGCAAAATAGCGTATGAAATATCCCCAGTAATCCCATCACAGGGAAATGGTTATTTTGAGGTGAAAACATTTAAAAATACAAGAAAAATCAACGAAAATTGGAATTTGCGCAATACTGATTAAAAGAGTTCAAACAACAAACATTTCCGCGGTACCTCGATCAAAATAATTGTCTACAATATTATACTTGAAATCCCAATTACTGAACACAAGAAATGAGTAATTTTAAGGTGAAAATTGTGAAAAAGTAAATAAGATGTACGAAAATTGGAATTTCACCACTGCTCGTTCAAACGGTTCCAAGCACAAACACTCTTAACGTATTATACACTAAATCGGTATGGTTAATACCTCTCTTAAATTCCAAATCAATGGTAGCAAGATAAAAGTGATTTTGGGGGTAAAATGTTTTAAAAATTACCATTATATATCAATGTCATATATAAATAATAATTATAAAATAATAACTGCTGCAATGTCAATGCATATAATCTGGAGATCTGATAAATGGTTCTGCCGCAATGCGAAATCAGATTTCCATATTATCTGCATTGACATTACAGCAGTTTTTATTTTCTTGGCATTTCCCTCACACATTTGAACAGATGAGTTTGGGGGTGGGGGGGGGGTGCAACTACGCCTTGACGTCTCGTAACCTATGGCACAGTTACATCTTATCATCTCTAGCGAGGTCTTTGGTGCAGGTGGAAGGTCAGGGCTGATCGGCACAAACTTTCCATCTGGAACTTTCCACCCTCACTGACAAGCGTCTGCAACTTCTCCCACGTTTCAATGACTGACTGAGAAATTTCCATGGAGTTACAATATATTTCAAATTGATTACATTTCCGTAGAACGCGCGCGCGCTAAAGTGGCGGCCACATAAAGGTTTGCAAACTCAGCGACTTCAAGATTTAAACAACGTAACACCTCTCAAATAATCATACTAAAATGGTAAGTGAAATAAAGAAAGAAAGTTTTTGCCAATCACGACTGACCTTCCACCTGCACCAATAAAGACCTTGCTGAAGATGATAAGATGTAACTATGCCACAGGTTGCGAGACGTCAAGGTGAAGCTGCTATAAAATACTCACCTGTTCCAATAATAATTCTTCAGCCCCCTGCTAATTTGTCGCGGTCCACTAACGAGGAGGCCTACAATAATCCAGTTCACAGCCGAGCCATTCCACCCCCCTCTTTCCCTCTTAATCTCTCAGCATTCAGTCAAAAAAAATGGTTTTATAATTCCATGCATCGGCGCTTTCTCGATCTCCATAACTATAAAATTGATCTTTCCCTCATGTCATTCCCCATCCACTAACCCTTTCGGTTCTCATCCCAGTTTTCCATTAGTATTCTACGGAGTCGTGTTCTACTGGGCAAATATTTGGGCCATTCTTGAATAAAGTGTCCCAGGTTCTCCGTTACTCGTAAATAAGCCTTTTCGAAACTGCCATCTTGTCTTTTACTCTCTGCAAGATCACAGTTCGTGAGGTGTAAATATTTCAAGAAAAACGCTGTAAGCAATGGGAGAAGAGAGCCGGCGAGGTGCTTCGGACCTCATTTCGTTCATTAGTGTGAATTAAAAAAAACATTTAGCCACGGATACCATTTGTTTAAGACAATGTCAATATTGCATGGGAACTTTCATTATTTCGAACTGAGTTCCTATCGACTTAAAAGGTGTTTAAATGCATGCCGTGCCATGATTCTGTGGCCTTGGTCACTTTTTATACAACTTTCGAAGATTCCCCAAGCCGAGAAACTCCGTGCAACGGGTATTTTCTTGTTGCCACTCAACACAAGTCCTCGCCTCCGTAAAAACGTCTTTAACCATGTGGTTTCCCATCGTTTAAAGTCGTCTAGGGTTTCCACATCAGTTAATTCGAATGATGACATCGGTTCTACGAACCTAAACTTCATGTTTCACAAAACGTGTCGCCTAGGCTGACACAGAACTCAACGTGACGAACATGAAAATCGCACCCCACGACCTGTGGCCTTGCTTAGATTTAAAACCAATATGGTCGTTTCGAAAAAGGCTTATTACGCATTTGACACACTCTTTTCTCTCCTTTCCCAATTCTCTCCTTCAACTCTAGAGACTTCAATTTCACTTTAAACAAAAAAGACGCCCCATAAGATCTATCTAGATACTCCTCAAAGGCAGTGGCATCTTTTTTTGCACAAACCGTTTAAAGTGCTCTTGGTCCTCATTCCAGCTCGCCAGTTTCTATTGCAATTATTCAGCACTCTTCCCATGATAAGGCTACTGCCCTATTTGAGGCCATCTTCTAAAAACTCTTCAGTCTCTGTGGAGTAATTCTCCTTCAGTTCCCTAGATTGGCTTGTTCATCCGGTCTGAATATTATGGTTCCATACATGGTTAAATGTCGTTTTACACTATCTGCTGTTTGGGGGTTTTCCAGGTAATTTAGGTGGCATAATTTTCCCATATCTTTTCTATCTTTAACCGACATCTACCCAAGTTCCCCTGTGACCGCTTCTAGCACAGCTGCCCTGCTTGGTCCCGTTATCCACCGGCCCGCAACACTGTGCTGAATTTCAAAGTTCCTCACTTCTGTTTGATTTAAAGTGATCACATCCGTCCCATTGTTTATACGTGGTAACACCACCCTCTCCTAAACGGTTTTTCCAACGAACACCTGGTTAAGGTTATTACTTTCAAGTAGATTTAACTGATTGAATACCCTTTTCTCCTTTGTCTTAAGTTTATTTGTGTGGTTTCTGTATATGCCTCCACCTGTAACACATATATTCACTCCCTGTATTCATATTCGTCCGTTTCCCACTGTTATATCCTTGCTTTCCTCTTCGCCAATAGAGAATGCGTATGGGAAATGCCAGGGAAATAATAACTGCTGCAATGTCAATGCAGATAATCTAGAAATCTGATTACTCATAGTGGCAGAACGATTTATCAAATCTCTAAATTGTCTGCATTGACACTGAGTCAGTTATTATATTATATTTATTATTTATATGACATTGATGATATATAACCGTAATTTTTAAAAAAGTTTACCCCCAAAATCACATTTTTGCTACCATTGATTTAGAGTTTATGAGGGGTATTAATCATACCGATTTAGTGTATAATACGATGACAGTGTTTGTGCTTGAAACCATTTGAACGACTAGTGATGAAATTCCAATTTTCGTGCATTTTATTTACTTTCTCACAATTTTCTCCCCAAAATCACAACTTTTCGTGTGTTCAGTAATTGAGATTTCAAGTATAATATTATATACGGCTATTTTGATCGAAGTACCATGGATCATGGATTGTTGTTGGAATTCTTTTAATGAGTATAGAGCAAATTTTCTCTGATTTTACTGAATGTTTCAATGTTTTAACCCCAAAATAACCACTGTCCCGTGATGGGATTAATGGGGAATTGTCCTATATTTCTTTTGGCATACTAATTCCTGTCCAAAAATAATGCAAACATTTGTATAGCAATTCCTTGGTGGTAGAGGTATAATTGGACTTGATTGACTGGACTATACCGGAGAAGACTGTTCGAAACAGTCGGTCGCTTGGGGATTTCAAGAAGTCCATCTCACCACTCTTGTATAAGCCTCCAACATATTTCTCAACCGGTATAAGGAAACACAACACATTCACGCAAAATTGCGAACTGGATGTAGTGACCTTAATGGTGACAAACTCCGCAACTACATCTCTGATTCTCCATTTTGCTTATGCAGCGATGGCGCTGAGGACGCAGAACATTATTTCTTCCTGTGTCTTTTAAATTCTAATATTCGCAGTATCCAAAGAGATGATTTGTCGAAACTCACGCCCAACTGGAATTCACTGGATTTAATTTTAGTTGGAAGTCCGTCACTACCCGAAATTAGCATTGTATCAGTTTTGTTTTATCTGTTCAATAATTTATTCGTGACTCGCATAGATTTGATGTGTAGTTGCAGAATTAGCTGCATCTCGCAGCAAATCTGAGTGTCCCAGGGTTGCACAAACGATCTGATTCCACTGTGGGTGTCCTCTCACAGCGGGACCTGAAAATCAATCTGTGTGAGGACAACACGGCAAATGTGGAAAGAACACGCAAAGATTCACTGGCCTGAACATGTTGAGTGAACTTTCTTTAGTGGCTGTAACTATGTTTCCAAACTAAAACTAAATTTAGAACTTAATAGTATGGGGAGGGTGGAAGAATGGTTGGGGGGGGGGGGGGTCATCAATACTGGAACTTCTGCTATTGTTTTGTTTCCCATCCTGCTTTTTCTAGTCTCTCTCTCCCTCTCTCTCTTGAGTTTACTTCTTTTTGTGTGTAATGTTTCCATATTGTTATATTCTGTTATTTGTTTAGTACGTTCTGCTTTTTGTAATCTGTTAGTCTTTGTACAGGAGCGGAGGGTTTTCTAAGTGGTAAGCACTTATCTTCCAATACCGATTTGCCTTATTGAATGGCAAATAAAAAATGCTTAATCTAATCTAACTTACAGTGAGATGGGTCAGTCCAACATCAATATACAGGGGGGATAAAACAATAACTTCAGTCAGCAGACGTCTGGCTGCAGACTGCAGTTATTATTTTATCATAAATGCCTCATGTATTGACCTCTTATAATAAGACAAAGTGGGACGAAATTGAGCCTTGGGCCGAAAAATCAGTCTTACAGTTTCAGAGCGTTAAACCTTTGCAATCTAATGTTTAATCGCCATCTACTTATGTGTCTGATGTCTCTTTAGGAAGCATTGGATATTTCCTATATCGGAGATTGTATACGGCATTCTTCCCTGTCTTCCCTGTCTTTAAAGCTGGTAAGACAGTTGCAAAATCAAGTATGTCACTAGACACCTTTCACAAGGCTAACACTTGACGGCAATAGTAAGCTAATTGTCGTTGTCGTACCCGTCCGGGGAACGAATGTCCCTTCGCAAAAACAATGATCGACGAATATGAGTTTTCATATTGTCAATGTACCGTACCAATATGGCTGGCATGGAAGACCGATGCAGTAACACATTTTTATGGCAAACGGCAAGGACAACTCTGCATTAACAATGTAGCAAAATTATTGGGATTGGCTGGAAGGCTGGGTGAAAGAGATTAGAATCAAGTGTTGGGGAGTATCTTTCCGTGAGAGGGTTGGGCACCTGCGTCCACGAGTCGCAGCTTAATTTGCCATCTAAATAAATAAATAAATAAATAAATAAATAAATAAATAAATAAATAAATAATTCATGGCTGATAATTTTCGTCATTGGAAGAGATTTACAATCATGGCTGACAATCTTCTTCACTGGAAGCGATTTTCGGTAAAGTTAGCTCTCCTTAATTTCTTAAAGAGGTCAGTAAATTGAACACTAAGAGTTTGGGAATTTCGTACAATGATGGAAATTTCGAATGTTAGCGAATTTGCATTATCATTATGCGCATCATTGCACAAACTGCAGGCATTTTCTTGTTGAGTAGTGTAAAAGTACAGAAGCTGGTTTTGTGTAATTTGTTTCCCAATGAACTTGAAAGTTTGACTATTATTCTTTGTTGTAAACCCTTTTTTTAATCCTCTTTTAAAAACAAGAAAACGGCGTTTTTACCCTCTTTTGTTCTGTAACACTTTGTATTTTGTGTTCATTATATCAACAGTCGACGAATCGTGACATTCTATGCAGACAATGTCCTTTCCATTAATATAAGAGTCAAGGAGCTGAGATTTGCTATTTTTTCCTGGGAAGAATAAAAACTGGCAAATTACTGTAAAACACATTCGCAAAACAGAGCCAACGTGGATATTGTTGAGAGGTGTGATGCTGATAAATATTCTTAATGACGGAATTTTTTGTGAACTAATTGCTTCCAATTAACTTTTCATAAAAAGTCCAGTTTTATTTTGCTACTTTTAATAAACGAAAACAACAGACAGCTCAAGTAGCTGTCTGTTGTTTTCGTTTATTAAAAGTAACAAAAAGAGCTCCTCTCCCCTGGTAACCCGGGAAAATGAACTAGTTCTTGTTTACTGCGATTAACAAACTCGGTTTTACCGATAAAGTGGTTCCTGTCCCAAATGCTTGGGGTGGAAGTCCTTTCAAATGGGTAACATAGGTATAAACGGTTGACTAAACCCGACTTTATCTCCATGCTGCCATCATGAATAACAATTGTGCAGAAATATATGTCCTTAAACACCAATAGATAAATAAATAAATAATAAAAAAGTAAATAAATAAATAATTGAACCTTCCTCGCCCGTCTAATGATTTCAAGAGAGATAACTTTATCGAATGTTGATTTTCATGACGAAATAAGTCAGGGATCTTTGTAAATTAAAATGTATCATTTCAGGAATAGCAGTGTGTAAAGTCGAAGCGGCGTGTCTCCCTGGAGCCACATGCAAATGCCAGGATGAGACTTGGGGACCAAACTGTGGTAAGAAATCTAAGTAAAGGTATATATTATCTATTTTTATTCGAAATTCTGCCATTTCGGAATAGACTGTGCATACTGGATGATATTCGAATTAGGCTCTCGAACCAATCATCTTTTGAATTGAAGATGGATTAATTATTACACGACGGAAAGGCAGTGGAGATGAGTAGTATACATTGAATACTAATTGACCTTTGCCCCAGGACATACTCTGATGGAAATGAGGTCACGAACAATACAATGGAGACGATGAACCTTTGACGCCGTCGTATATTGTATAGAAACGACGTCAACTTCAGGTTAGACACTGTGGTGATTTTGGAACTGACAGAGTTACTTACCATGTAGAAATGACCGAAAAGATGAAATACCTGGGGAAAACATCTCCCCTTTAGGGCGGGTTCACCGCGGAGTCAAATACACAAATTTCGTTATAAGACCTCTCGTATTTCCACCACCGTATTCTGAATTCACAAACGAGATGGATATGGACAGGAAAAATGCTGTCAAATGTAGATAGCTGCTTCAAAATTAAAAAAAATGCTGGGAACAAACAGATTTATCAAAGTCACAGAATGCCGAGGAGATTTACGAGTGGGTGTACGTGAGTGGGAGGATAGCACCAAACCAAACAAGAAAGGTGTCAGTTTACCATTAATATGATGGAAAATGCATACATTTAAACTGTAGAGGCACTGGTATTGCTTTAGAATCTACCAAGGCCGAAGCAGAAATGAATTTTTCCGTTCACCTGGGTGGTAATGTGTACGTCTCGGTGGACTCTAAATATATGACTGTAAATAGGCAGTTTTTCTTACCAGGGAGTCAAGAAATGATCTGCGCAACTCGGAGAGGAATCAGTTTGAAATGTGAAGAATGGAAGACTCTCCACAAATTAATTTGTGATATTAGACAAGCACTCCTAGAACTAGATAAAGTCATCCCATTGTATGAGAGTTTGGGCCACATGAACCAGCTTGGAGTCCTGAGTTGTAAAGAATTTCATCCCAACTCTTACCATTTGTTTGTCACGGCAACTGTGCGTCTCATCAGCCATTAACAATGCATGGTATATGCCATATAACTACGGAGGTTTTATTGTCTAACATGGACCGTCCTTAGTCTGACCGGGGGCTGGGAGAAGTATATAATTGGGGAGGGGGCAAAGCATGGGTTGGATGGCCGATCTGGCTGCTCCGACCACCTATCGACCCCCCCCCCCCCCCACACACACACACCTGTTGTTCCTTGTCGATGTAGAAGTTTACCGCGATTAATTATTGCCTTTGTGCGATATTGACATGTAATTGTACAAGTCGAAATGAAGGAAAACAATAGTTGATTTTTATAAACTTTGCCTTGTTCACAGCGGCCTTTTTTACGTCTCGCCTCTATTTTGAATTTTAGAATATTTTCTTTTTACTGGATAGTGTGTCCACGCGAGCAAAGTCCTGCTTATCGTAATGGAATTTCTGGATAATTTACTCTCCGGAAGAGTGATTGCGACCTTTGCGAGGGATAACTTTTCCACGCTCGTTCGAGCACTCGAAAGCACCGAGTGTCAACAAAGTGGCATTTAGTAGGAAGAACAGTAACAAGAAGATTTTGTTTACCTCTTCTCCGCCACCCTCTTCAGTCTCACCCACCCATCTGTATTTATACTGCTCTTTTGACATAGCAGCTTACTTCGGTAGTATTGTGTCTAACGGTGGAGTGGCAGTTTATTTGGTGGTGGTGATGTGTGTTTTTGTGAGTAACTGTGTGTGTGTGTGTGAGGGTGTGTGTGTGTGAGAGAGAGGATGTGTGTGTAGGTGTGCTTGGGGTTAAAAAATCGCACTGGCACAGACATTTCCTACTGAAACGTTTTTTCCTTTTAATATGCCGCCGAAAAATTGTTTTAATTTACTGAACCCTGATGGGTTTCAAACATGACAAAACATTACATAAAATTGATTTAAACTAAGTGATGAGCTTAGGAACTGGTTAAACTGACTGGCAATAATTGATGTTATTCATTGATGGGCTCTAATTTAGTCCTTACAAGGATGTTACGCAAGCTTTTGTTTTTCTTGTAGGCGATGACAGGTTGAAGATTCAAAGGTTCATTTAATTTAGCATTGGTAAAATTGAATTCATCTTGTAACATTTTTGCTATTTCGACATTCACTCTGTTGTACGTTAAAGTGAAAGGAATGGTGGACCTCCTTTCGCATTGGCCCTCTGATATGTTCATACCAAATGGCCAGAGGGCTTGAAGCGTATTGATCCAAAAACCTTCACGTTTTTTTTCCAAATTCATCCGTTTCTTCTAATGTGTCTTTAATTAGTTGTTGTTCAATAGGATGGATTTCGAAATCGTCCAAAGAATGGCCAGGAAGGTTAAAATGTTGTGCTACTGGGGCATCAGCATTATGTTTTATGTCCTGTTTGTGTCTAGTAGCACGTTCTCGGGAAGGATTTTGACTTTGACCAACATACTGTTCCGACAGCGCTTACATGTGATAAGGTAAATAATGTTTGGTGAATCACAATGGAGGAGGTTACGGATCTTATAATGATTTTTCGTTTGTTCGGAGGAAAATTCCTCTTTCTGATCAGGTATAAAGGTATGCAATCTACATCGAGGCTTTTTGTAATTAAATACCGCGCCACTACCATTCTGCAACGGTCTGTTGTGTTCAATCTTCAGTGGTTCGAAATCAATAGTTTCAGCTGGACTTTCGAGCTTTTTCAGAGTTTGAGATTTTAAGGTACGCACAAAGCGCAGTGAGTATCCTCTCGATGTGCGTGTGTAGGTGTGTGTGTGTGTAGGTGTGTGTGTGTGTGTGTGTGTGTGTGTGTGTGTGTGTGTGTGTGTGGGTTTGTCTTACCAACTTGACGAGGTAACTAGACAAAAGAATTTGCGTGTTTCGCCTTACCGAGGTACAAAAGACAAAAGAAACCCTTTACCTCGGTTGTTTTCCCAGAACTGTACCGGCAAAACGAGGTAGAAACCGTTAGTCCACACAAAGGACAAACAATGGGGTACCTCGGTCTTGCAATCAGAAGTCCAACACCTAAACCACTAGACCAGACCATTGTACGCCGTCTAAAACGATGGCTGGAATCTAGCTTTTGAGATGAAGTTCCCGTGATTATTTGGTTCACCTTCCTTTTCATTCGGCAGCAGCATGAAAGTATGGAACACGCTGGCTACAGCACGAGAAACTGCTGTAGTTTGCCTCAGATGAAGAGTGGCACGCAACTGTATGTATTTTTCGAAGAACCAATCATGTTTTAGAGGAATTTAGAATGTTGGTTTCTGATCCCCAGCCGTGAGTCGAACCCTTGGCAACCATGTCTAGCAATCAGGAGTCCAACATATTCCACTAGAAAAACGTTCAAGTATAAAGTTGATTGTGGCTCAGCCGACGAGACATTTTTCAAGCTTAGAAATTTAGTCACAGATGGCTGAATGAAATGAGTGGCTGGCTACAGCTTAAAAGGTCCGTGGTTGGCAGCAACTGCTCGTTACGGCAGTTTCAGGGGATGGGGTATATCTAGATTGTTTGACATGTATATATAACTGAGTGGGTACTTTTTTTTCTTTTTTCTCTCTAGTTTTCAGCTGCGGGCAGTGCACAGCGAATTCACTGGAATGTGTCAATAGATGTGAATGCAAAACTGGGTTCCACGGACAGCTGTGTGAAAGTAAGAGATTTTTTCTTTTGTAGAGAAACACAGTCATTGGAGAAGCTGTGATATATTTTTGTCAAGGGAAGTAAGCCTCAAGAGCAAGAACTTGAACCTGTCAACCTGATAGCCATCTCAAGTAATAAGTCGGCACTTGGCCAAACAACCCAGCTTTCAGTAACACGATAAGGTCCCACAAAGCAGATCTTCTGTTTCTTAGGCTATATTTTTGTAAAACAGCGGGCGGGCTCTCGGGCGGGCAGACGGGCGATCTGGCGGTTTTTATTTTATTTTTCATTTTTGTAATTATGTCTTTGCTATAAAAAGTTCATGTTCTTGGTTTGTTTTATGTTTTAAGCCTCATATGGATGGAAGTGTGTTGCACTCAAGGACAAATCTATCAATGTTAGTAACTTGGGTAAAATATTAGACATAAACCATTTAATTTTTATTTTTTAAGTTTGCATTGGTTATAAAAAGGAGCATGCGGCAGCCAAGAATAGATTTGTAACTTTTTGAGGCCTTAGTGCAACATTTTACCTGTGGTTGTAAAGTCTCTTCATGATTGTTTGGACAATCCTGGATGTTATCCATGTGAGTTAACAAGTTTGAATTGGTAGCTTAGTGGTACTTTTGTCATAGTTTTAATATATTTCCAAAATGATTTGTTTATTATTCCATACAATTAATCTTTTAGCAACGTAATTACCAATCCCCCAGGGCTATTCATAACACCCACCATTCAAAGCTTGTTATTTCTTTTTAAATCTTAGTTTCCCATACATGGCTTATGACCGGCTCATTGGAATGGGGTCGACAGCTTCGTTGCAACGGGTTCATAATAAGTTTTGAGGCAAAAATGAAAATGAAAATTACCCTTTCACCGCTCATGTCCTGCATGGTATCGTCGATTGCGAAACGGGCGAATCCGTTCCGGGGGAGAGGGATTGAATTAGTACAGTTCATCGCCAAAGATTTATTGTCCAATGTTTCGTCTACTCGTCCACGGCAATTTTATTCTTTTTCACAAAAAATGTATGCATATCGGGCTTATTGGGTTAAACTTGTGCCGCAATCTAGTATTACTGGTATACCTTGATGATCTTTATCGCTACCATTTTCATTAATATGCGCAAAATAGTTTCGGTTGGGATGCAGCTCTACAAACTAATCCTACTTTACAAATTTACCAAACTTAATTAATCCTTTATCTAACACGAAAAGCAGAAGACAGTTGCAAATAAAATTCTTGAGTAAGTAATTTTTTTCATTTTTTGAGTAAAAAAAAACAGCTTAACGAGCTCGTTCCAGTGAAGGGTCATAAGCTACGTTTTTGAGACAAATACTTCAATATGACTGGCATGTCGGAAACATTTTCTTTACTGCTTATTATGTTGTAAAAAAATCGTAAATTCTCGTCCTCTGTTTGAACGAGTGCTCGCGTAATTTTCTCTACGTTTACGGCTCCGTGGCACATGTTACCGTTTGGCGTCACCATGCGAACTGTTTGAAATGAGATTGCCGTTACGAAATAGTTTCTTTAACGGAGCGACTTCTTTTTTCTAGATTTTTGAGACGTGCAACAGATGTTTAACCCTATACCGAATGTAAAGGCCAAAACCGGCCAAAACCGGCTAGCGCTATTCTCAAAAATCGCCAATTAATTTTCATTATTTTTTCATTTTTTGTCTCAAAAACATAGGTTATACCCCTCGTTGGAACGAACTTGTTCCAACGAGGGGTCATAATCAATGTTTTTGAGACAAAAAATGAAAAAATGAGTTATTCAAGAATTTTTTTTTGCAAGCAGTGTCGTCTGCTTTTAGTGTTAGGTAAAGGGTTAAGTTACAGTCAGTAAACAAGATGGTGATTACCTCGACCATTATCTGAAATATTAATTATTCGTCAAGTGAGGGTGTGGGGTACACGAAAGGTTTCATTGAGGCCTTCCAAACTTGTTATCGTCAAAAGTTGCCTTGTTCATTTCATGGTGTGACTTTTGGGCTATGGATAGGGTCTTATTGGAACATATACCTTATTGTGATGAATTGACGAGAACATGGTGTGAGGTTTGCGGTTCGGAGCGTATGGTTACCTTAATGCTCCGCGGCCCGGTTGAACATAAACTCCGAGCCGCAAACCTCGGAAAATGTTACCGGCAATTCATCACAATAACTTATGATATTGGAAGCGTGGTGGCCAGGGCCGGCCGGTGTAAAAGGAATGGAAGTCCGTAGGAACGTAAGTCCCTCTGGACTATTATTCCGCGGAATTATAGTCCTAGGTATAACATTTCTAGGAATAGTAGTCCGGACTACTATTCCTAGAAATGTTATACCTAGGACTATAATTCCGCGGAATAATAGTCCAGAGGGACTAATTTTCCTACAGACTTCCATTCCTGTCACGCCGGGTGAGGAAATTCGGGTCCTCTTTCGAAAGTGTCGGGATACTGATGCAGATGCCGAAGTTCCTGAAATGAGAATTCTTGAAGTGATAACACCGGGTCTAGTGCACAAGTATATAGATAACAGTCTATTAACCCTTTAGCCATCGTAACGACCAAAAATGACCAGCGGTATTCACATTCGATTTTCATTGTTTTTTCATATTTCTTTTGCCTCAAAAACATAGCATATTACCCTTCATTGGAACGATCTCACTTAACTCGTTCCAATGAGGGTCATACGCTATGTTTTTTGACGCAGAAAAATGACAAAACTAGACATTCAATAATTCTGTAAGAAGGTATCGTCTACTTTACATGTTAAGTAAAGGGCTGACAGATTGAGCTTCTCCACTGGGCACTCGAATTCCTCCTTTAGATGAATGGCAATTAGTATTCCAATATGACAGGCAACATTTCTTACTGATTCTCACTCGGGGAACGGTGGGCCCAGGCTTGGCACAGGAGTCATAATTTTGGTTGATCCAGGCCTGGCCCAAGAATCATGGATTCCTATGCCTAACCCGTGCTCCCAAAGTTACAGACTACTACCACTGGCCCTCCACCCTCTCGCCGATCCTGGTGGTAGATTATTGATTAGAGCATTGAATTTTAAACCAAAATGTGGACGGTTCGATCATTACCCGCACCATCTGCGCTGTTGTTATGGGCAAGACACTTAATCCCGATTGTCCATGTCTGACACAGTGGTGCTGAGGACTAAGACGTACTGCGTGTCGAAGGTACACTTGCCTTTAATCGCTGCTAACCCTTGTTCTACAGTACAATCGCCTTGGACTGGTCATAATCCACGCGTGGGCAGTGATATCCACGCATGCGCTTACCAAGTAATAAAAAATCATCATCAGCAAAAGTTTCATTAATGAAACATCGAGTTATACCTAGTGCTTCATTAATTACATTTTTCGTGATTATTCCTCAAAGTAGTGTTTGCAATATAATATTGCGTCCGTTGAAATACTGCCCACCCCATGGAAAGTAACCAGTACACGGCGGCTGCACTGTACGTTGGGGAGTCTGACAGTTGTTCGCCACTACCCGGCGGTTCGAAATGGCTTATTCACTTTCTGTTTTTTTTTCTTGTTTAGTTTCTCGGAGAATTGACAATGAACAATCCAAATGCAACTTTCTCGATTTGCATAAAGAATTGGGATATTGTTTAGACAGCAAACCAACAGATCTTCGCGATGTTCACTTTGAAGAGGTACAGTCATATGAGGATTGTCAAGATCGCTGTTCCAGGTCCCTTCTTGCCCAAGATGACACCAAGAAATGTCTGGGATTTCGATACCTTCGTGGAACCGCGACGAACCCGTGCTTCATGTATTTTGCAAGTAGCCTAGAACTGATCAATAACTACTTTACAAGTTTGTGTGACGCCAGCCAATCCTTTGTGAAAATATGTGATGGCGGTACGTATTGCGAACTCTTACAGCGTAACCCATTGATATTCACGGCCGGCAGTAGCAATATAGGATAGAAGGAGGCGAAATCATAGGGTCGGCAGATCGTATGAGAATAATAAAGTAACGCACAACGTAGGGAAGGGACCAAAATTGTTGGAAATAACCCCAGATTGGTGTAATACGTTCTCAAGAACGCATCACGACAGAAATTTTTAACAGAGGGTAACCGCCCCCTGTTTTTCTAAGTCTTTCTCCGCTACTGTCCTAGGATCCTCTTTCCAAATCAGCAATGGCTGAACCGTATCAGACTAAGAATTCAAGGTTCAGATGCTTTATAAAGTACCGGCAAAATGAAAGGAATTTCGTTTAGAAAACGTGTTTAGTACAGGCTTCTTGGTTGTTATGATGGGCGTGGCTGAGATTACCCTTTGGAGTGGGGTGGGTGTAAAACTGATTTGTCCCCACTGCGATTGTTCAAGCCTCGACTGACTAATTTTCCAACCACATCATCAAAGCATCCATGCCTTCGTCTTAGGTATGCCTTGGTGATGCAGCCGGATTATTAGTCACTCAGGATTATAGTAAAAAAAACCCAAGAGGCTTCCTGGAAATATTTTACTGAATAAGGATAATATACATGTAATAGCCGTGACGCAACTTCTTGTTTAACATGTACCGGTACTCCATATTGGTCATGTTGTACCCAATAGCTCGAATCGAGTACTACATAACTCATTTGAATGACCGACTGCTTGTGTGACATAAGTCTAAGTAGCAAATCTGGTCTGGAATCGGTGATTCTCTCCGGGTTCTTCGACTTCCTCCACCCGTAAAATTTTCCGACACGATGTGACATGGCTGTTAAAAATGACGTTAACCCTTTACCTTCACGAAAGAGAGAGGACACTTGCAAACAAAATTCTTTTCGCAAAAATGTATGCATATCGTTGCGGAATATATAGGTGACAAGATGAGTGAGGAGTAGGGTCGTCGCGATGATGGCCGATTTGGGGTGTAGACCGGGTGTAAATCTGATTTGTCTTGACTGTGATGGATCAATTTCCGATTGACCAATATTCCAACTACATCAAGGCATGCCTTACAGATTAAATACTCGAGACTTCCTGGAAATGTATTAGTGAATAAATAAAATATACACGTAGAAGTTGTGACGTAACGTCTTATTCAATTAACTCGTACTGTTGTTATAAACTGGTTGTTGGGCGTAGTCTCTGCCTACCTCAGTGTTTACTTGGGGAACTCGATTGTCTGACACATTACCATGGACTTATGGGAATCCGAAGAAAAATATAAATTCCGCAATTAGGATTTATTTACATGACTGAACGAGTAATGACCTACAGTAATTAACAATCAAGTAATGTAGTGCTAAACTTCAACAAAATCCAATTTCTAATGTACAATTCAGGATACCTTATTGCAACTATTTCACACAAGATCAAGTTGCCAAATGTTATTTCAACAATTTCAACGAATATGTTTTGTGAGCTCAAATGTCTACTTTGTATGGAACATGCACAGGTCTGTTGTCGCGCTCAACAGACAAACAACTGCAAACCCAACTGGTAAAGGTCACGTTTAACAGTTGCCGTGATGTTACATGACAGAGCAAAACTAAATGTATTTACTTATAAACTAGATAAACAGTTGTACCTTTTTGGAGTGAGACTTAAAGGGAATAAAATGGGTTAAAATTATATATCAGTATAACGTGAAATAATTGCCTTTTCATAACAAAACCGTAATTAACCCTTTTTCTAACAAATCGAAATAAGCTAATAAAGTTAGTTATGGTTTACATCTATTAGCAATCGCACATAGTGCTCTCTACAACACGATGCAAGCCATCAATAACAGGGTTAATTATTTAATAAACTGCCTTGATATAAATAAACCTTCCTGTTTTCTACAAGTACCCTGAAAGATATTCTGTTTTTATACCGCACACGTTTATGTCATTTTGCATTTATTGGAAGTCGCGGTTGGTGCGCCATCGAATAAAATGTAAAATATCAGTAACAAGGAGTTACTAAATCACAGACTACAAGTATTTATCGCTGTTACTACAAAATAAACCCGCATGCGCCTAACATAAAATATTTGTAATTTCTTTAATGATTTATGCACGCTATTTTAAGTTAGTGAAATTTTACATCTGTTGGAAATCGCAGACTGTGGTCTTTCCAACAAAATATCAAGTGCTAACAACACTGTTAACCACGGTCAGCTTTGAACATCTATTATGAACATCTAATTCTTACTAGCATTCAGTTAAGTGAGAAGCGAGTTATTATGTATATTTAACTTATTTGAAAACCGAAAACGATAAATGAGTATCATTTTTATTTCCATTAAAATGAAAAACAAAACTTAATAACTATGCACTCACCTGAAGAAAGATATAAATTCCGTAATTAGGATTTATTTACATGACTGAACGATTAACTTCCTTTAGTCAAGTAAATTTTTATATACTTTCTTCAAAGTAGTGTTGTTGTCAACCGTTACCTTGCAAACACGCTAATTCACAACTCACTCAGCTTGTTTGTTGACTAAAAACAAATCCTCATTACTTCCCAACTGAATTAAAAACTAACTCTATTCATACGGACTGCAGTGGTCACAAAAATGAAAACTAATTATGCTATTGAGCAAATCATAAATAACTTGACATTTCATTATACAATTACTGTCAACAACTCTCAAAAATATATTGAAATTAAATTTAACAGTACAATTTAAACTGAAAGAAGATACTGGAAATACGAAATTGTACTATTTCACCCAGAAAGATATTCACCTAAAAATTTCTCCTTTTTCCACCCACTAACAATACCCTCCGACCAGAAAAACTTTGGTCCTCCAAAGAATATTTGGACAATAAACAGTAATATTCTCAATTTGTAGTGTAACATCCTAACGTCATGACAAAAACAACAAAGTGTCAAAAATCACCAGTATTCTATTCAACCATTCTCCAACCACTGTACAAATCAACCATTAAACATTCACCAAAGTAATCGACCCTTTACCATACCAATCAACCATTCACCAAACAATTCAACCATCCACTATTCACCATATTAATAATTCACCTTTCATATAATAATCAATAATCATCATTCATTTAAGAATTGAATGCATTTTTTATAATCTTTATTGGAGTATGAACGTGTGGGAATGGGTATAAATTATGTATGAATTCCGTAACTGTTTAAACTACGTTTTACCAAACAACAAAGCAGAAATGCGAAATAAAACATGTACGAACGAACGAGGCAAAAAACCACCCTCACACAAAGAACACCGCCCGAATTACATTCTGTCAACTGCGCTCTACCGTAAATGCGGGTCAAAGTTCGACTAAATGTATTCATTGGAAAATGAATTACATTTGGTCATGACGTTTTCATCCAGCTGACCAATGGGAAATGAGTATTTGGACCCAAAACGTATAACTACATTAACAATGTAAATATATGCTAGAGAGTAATTCTCCATCTATGTATTAATAACCCATTTACCATTCACCCTTTTACAACTTTTCGGACTTGGATAAAAAGCACTTCTTAAACGTTGTCCAACTTTTGAAATATAAATTAATCAGGGTAAAGATCTTGACTTTTATAAACAATAACAGTTTATTGAAAGATTTTAAATAACTTTATTTTTAATTTAGCAAATATGTTACACAGTGCACTAGTATTTATACACGTTCATTTCAGTAGTTTTAGGGGTCGCTTACGTCATTTTCCACTTTGTGTTCTGCGAATTAGAAACTCTCTAATTACGGCTTCAGGGACATTTTCCGCTGGTTCGTATGGTTTAACTTTATCATCCCTCCATTTAACCAAGTAATGTTTCCGTCCATTGATGTACTTCACTTTTATTAATTTCCCTACAGGGGACATTTTTGAATTTGGGTGACTGCACTGACTATTCGTTGCTTCTTGTGATCTTGTTCCATTTTGTATGTTGCTTTGCCGTGTCTGTGTGCTATTTCCTGGAATTTGGTCAGTTACTCTGTCACCTGGATCTATGAATACCTTGAGTCTGTCGAAATGGCAAGGGCCTTTTACCACTTTCTTTGCCTCGGAATTCCGCAGGTGAAATGTGTTGTTTGGGCCTTTGTCTATTATGAAGTACAGGCCCTGCCATTTGTTTTTCACTTTACTGCTTAAGCCTTTTGGCGCAGCTGGATCGTGCTTCAGGACTTGAACTCCGACTTGAAAGGGTGGCTCTTTATTGCTTTTATCATATCTTTCTTTACTTTTTGGTTGTACATCTTACGTGTTTTCGTGTGCTATTTTTCTAACTATTTTTTACTTTTCCGTTACTTCCTCTACATACTGGCGTACACCTTTGGGTACTTTGTCTTGTGGTAACACAGCCGTATCAAATGGTAGCTTCATCTCCTAGCCAAACAAAACCCTAAATGGTGAGAACTGTGTACTTTGAGCTGAAGGACTCATCCTGAATGCCATCATAATGCTTGGTATAATTGTATGCCAGTTGTTCTGTTCTTTATTCACGTACGTCCTTAATGACTGTGCAATTACACCGTTCCAACGTTCGCAAGTAGAATTAGACTGTGGGTGACAGGCACTGGTGAAATGGCGAGTAACTTGGAACATTTCGCAAACTGCTTTGACCAATTTGCTCATGAAATCCGCACCCCTGTCTGATACCAATGTGTGAGGGGCTCCATATCTGCAGAAAATAAATTTCATTGTAGAGAACTCTGGCTATCTCGGAGGCATCTTGTGTCTTCGGGGGAAATGCTTCACACCATTTTGACAGACTTTTAACAACCAGGAGAATATATTTGTGCTCTTCTGTTGTGGTAGTTAATGGCCCTAGAATATCGAAAAGCCAGCGATCAAAGGCGTCTTCTACCGGAAGTGACGTTAGCGGAGCCTGTTTGCCGAGGTAATTTCGCTTACTGCGTTGACATGCCTCACAGGAACGAATGTAATCAGCAATTCTTGATCTTGACGAGGCCAGTAGTAATTCAAACGTATAGCATGGTGAATTCGTTCGACACCATGATGCCATCCTCCAGTCTTACTGACATGAGAAGATACAATGGCGTCTCTCCTAAGCACACGTGGAAGCGCGATTTGCCGAATAAAGCTCATTTTCGTTGCTGAAACATATGGTATAAGGCACCATCCAGTAAAACAAACTGATCAGATTCTAATTCTAAACAATTCGTTTGGCAACCTTTTCATCATCAGGCAGTTCTCTGGTCTCTAAATATTTAATTATTGGGGTGAAATCTGGACACTCCCTCTGTAGCTTGGCTTTAACAATTTCATTAGTTTCTGTACTACTTAATGATTGATCAACATCCATTGCACTAATCGGAGGTTGTTTTTGATTTTGCAATGTTACTTGCTGTAGTCTTTCATCACACCGAAAATCTGTGTTCACTTCGTTGGCACTATTTACCGTTGGACTAGGTATACAGTCCAAAATGTCAGGCTCTATGTCAACCTTCTTATTATCATATGGCCGCCGGGAGAGGCAGTCTGCATTACTGTTCTTTTTGCCAGGCCTATATTTTACTTCAAACGAATATCCTTGCAAAAGAATTGCCCAACGACAAAGCCTACCCGTTGAATGTTTAAATTTTTGTAAATAGGACAATGACTTACGATCGGTATAAACTATAAATTTGTTGTTTGCCAGATAAATGTGATAAGATTTAATCCCTTTTAGAACCGCTAAACATTCCAACTCCGAAACTGACTACCGTTTTTCACCAGCCTTAAGAGAACGACCATCATATGCAACAACTTTTTCTCTGCCTTCGCTATCCAACTGACCTAGAATGTAACTAATAGCCGAACCAGAAGCATCTGTTGTCAAAACGAAAGGTTTGGCCATATCAGGAAAAGCCAAAGTAGGTGCCGAAACTAATCTATTTTTTAATTCATCAAATGATTTCTGGCATTCGTCTGTCCAATGAAATTCTGAATCCTTTTTAAGCAATCCTGTTAAGGGATTTGCAATGTGAGAAAAACCTTTCACAAATCGACGATAGTAGTTACATAAACCAATAAAACTACGAACATCATGCTGCGTTTTTGGCACAGGAAATGTTTTAACAGCATCTGTTTTAGCCGAATCTACTTTTACACCATCTTTACTCAATACATGACCAAGGTAGGTAACTTCGTTGGCAGCAAATTTGCAATTACTTGGTTTTAAAGTCAAGTTAGCCTTCAGAAGTTGATTGAAAATAATATCTAGTTGCTGAATGTGTTGCGACAAATCCTTACTGAACACCAAAATATCGTCTGCGTAGCCCAACGCATATTTAGAATTCATTTTCCTAAAACCCTGACACATCAACCTTTGAAAACTGGAGGGCCTATTCATTAAACCGAAACTCATCATTTTCCACTGGGACACACTATTATGTGTCACAAAAGCGGATTTATGGGCAGTTTCACTGTCCACAGGTATTTTCCAGAAACCACTGGCAAGATCGATCACAGAAAAAAAATTTGCTTGTCCTTCGCCGAGAGCATCAAAAACTCAATCACGCCGAGGGAGGGAAAAAGAAACAGGTTTAGTAACAACTTGATTATGTTTCCTATTGTCCACTGCAAAACGATATTCTCCACTTTTCTTTTTGACCATAACCACTTGAGCTTGCCACCTAGAATCACTTGGCTCAATAATATTTGCTTTTAACATTTCATCAATTTGTTTTTTCATTTCCCTTTTTACCTCAGGGGACTTCCTATAAAACCTTTGACACACTGGTGGGGCACCTGTCTCTAACTTTAAAGAAATTTCACGATGCAACTGAAGATAATCCGGTTACGTGGTTTCAGTTCTTCCAACAATGTGTGAAATTTCACCAGCTGAGTGACTCTCAGGCAATGGCGACGTTTCCATTTTTCTTAGACGGCTATGCAGCAGTATGGTACCAAACACTAGATGAGGGCACCAAGAACAGTTTGACTAAACTTTCTAGAAAGTTTCAAGAGACGTTCAAAACAAGTATGCTAACAGACAATGAAAGCGTTTCTTCAAGCGGTTTTCAAAGAGAACTGTTCATCATGGTATTTCGGAAGATTTTCTGGTCAGTGGCAGCATGAAGAGACCAGGGACGGAGTTGATATCCATCGTTATGATGAAACATCCAAGAGACTTTTGGAGCTGACTTATAGCAGAACAGGCGGTACAGTTATCTGCAAATTCAGCAGAAAAAGAGAAATCAAATTGGGGTAATGTACATAATGTACTAAATGTGTTAAAAGATGAGATAAAAAGTTGTTTCATGTAAAGGAAAATAGCGGTCATACTGATTGTACAAGAAATTATAATAGAGTTTATTGTGTTGATCATGTATCTCAGAATACTGAACAAAACTACCCACCAGGCTATTTTGTCCATAATTCTGAATACAGACAACCAAATACCAAATGTTTTGGCTGTGGAAGAAATTGCCCCAATAGAAATGTATGACCTGCTCGCGATTCTAGGTGCAATAACTTTCTCAAAGTCGGCCAGTTTCAGTGGGTTTGTAAATACAAAAAATTCAAGAAATTAGAACATCGCTCCTTCCATGGCAAACGTAACAAAGAGCCGAATAACAAAAGTGTGAAAGAGGTGAATGAAAGTGGTGAGCCAGTTTTGTCATTTTCGTTTCCTATGACAACAAATTCGGTTCCCGTTCACATCAATGGAGCAAGGACGAGTGCGTTAATTGATACGGGTGTGACTGTAAGTTGTACAGCGCAGCGTTTCTTAGGTAAGGCTGGTTATGACAGTGCAAAGCTTGAAAGTTCGGCAGTTAAGAATGTGATAGATGTTGGTGGTGAAGCACTTGATGTGCTGGGTACAATTTTATTGCATATTTCATTTAACGGGTTAAAACTAGAACAGGCATTTTATGTATTTAGGAACCTTCATAGACCCTTAATTATTGGTGTAGATTTTATGAAGAAACACAAGGCCGTTTTTCATCTTCACTCGCAGACCCTGCATTTGGATAATGGTAAAGCTGAGAAAAATTTAACCCAAACAAATGCAACATTGGTGCGTACATATTCCAAAATTGTTGTCCCCTCTGAAACTGAGATGAACATTTGTGTAAAAAGTTCGAATAATGTGGATAACTCAGTGGGTTTTGTGGAACCGTCCCCTAATATGTTGCAGTTAGGAATTGTAGGTGGAAAATCTTTGGTAAACGTAAAAAATAAGCTTGCTAATATTATTATTAACCCTTCAAATGTAAGTATAGCAATTCCCAAGGGAAAAGTGTTAGGAATATTTTCTGCCCTGGACGTGAATCATGTGCACACATTTGACTCAACGAGTGACATTGACAGACATAATGGTGACAAGGTGACAAATAAAAACAAGACAAAAGGACAACGTTGTCCAACTTCTGAAATATAAATTAATCAGGTT
Organism: Pictodentalium vernedei; assembly: GCA_031216915.1. Classification (NCBI taxonomy): domain Eukaryota; kingdom Metazoa; phylum Mollusca; class Scaphopoda; order Dentaliida; family Dentaliidae; genus Pictodentalium; species Pictodentalium vernedei. The sequence continues at coordinate 218,704,415 of CM062294.1, forward strand.
AAAGATTTTGACTTTTTATAAACAATAACAGTTCATTGAAAAATTTTAAATAACTTTATTTTTAATTCAGCAAATATGTTACACTGTGCACTAGTATTTATATACGTTTATTTCAATAGTTTTAGGGGTCGCTTACGTCGTTTTTCACTTTGTGTTCTGCGAATTAGAAATTCTCTAATTAAGGCTTCAGGGATATTTTCCCCTGGTTCGTATGATTTAACTTTATCATCCCTCCATAATCAGGGTGTGTTTTAAGTCAACAAACGCGCTGAGTGACTTGTGAATTAGCGTGTTTTCAAGATAACGGTTGACAATAACAATACATTGAAGAAAGTAAAAAAGCTTTACTTGACAAAAGGAAGTTAATCGTTCAGTCTTGTAAATAAATCCTAATTGCGCAATTTATATCTTTCTTCGGATCCCCATAAGTCCATGGTAATGTGTCAGACAAGCGAGTCCCCAAGTAAACATTGAGGTAGACATAGACCACGCCCACACCCAGACAGAAACCACGTCCACACCCTACAACCAATTTATAACACTGTACAGGTAATCCAAATTGGTCATCCCGGCCCCAACGCCCCGAAACTGATACTACAGGCCTTCATTTGTATGACTTTGACCGACCGTTTTTGTGACGCAAGTCCAAGTATCAAATCTAGTATTAACTGGTAAAGTGCTGGAAACCCATATTTGGACATAAATTTGAAGTCCAGGTAACCCATCTAAAAGACTTCATATTCAGTGGATGTACTTTATATTATCCTTGAAGTAAAATTATTTGGTTCTTAAGGATTTTCCTCGTTACAATTGATGGGAGAGTGCCTATGGGCACTCTCCCACAAAGTTTAGCAAGACAAAAATATGTCGACAAATTTTGAGGACCAAAAATAATTTGGCGCTCAACCAGTTAAGAAAGTACATGATTACTAGCAACAGAGAAATGATATGCTAGACTCTAACCCCGAAGAAAATGTCCAGAGCAGAAAATTACTGGGCGTAGTGGTGTTACATCCCATGTATTCCCTCCATATTTACGCCCGTGGTCAGAACACTGGTAGTGATTAGACGGCCATGCCTTGTGAGTGGTTCAAGATCCAAGAATGCCCGACAGAAAATAGCGAAACAAATTATTGTCTTGTGCCATAATACATACAATCGCTATCAAGCCCAGATATTACTTGCAGTGTTCAGTGATCGAAAGTAACCTGAACAAAAAATAGAAATTTGTTTCAATACCTGATACCCGCTGTTCTAACTTGAAGGCGTGAGTAATACAAAAATAGGGACTCTAATCGAATCCGTATTTTGGTTCAAAATACGCAAATGTATAATCTCTTTCGCCAATTTTGGGAAGCTTGTTGTCAAATTGACATAATCGAAAGTAATCATCTGACAACAAATATAATAGTCACATCACGTTTTGTTAATTATGATATAGCAGATGCGTTGAGAACGTCGGTACAACAAGCACTGTGTGGGTCTCAAACTGCATCTGCTGCCACCAAGACTCGGAACGTAGCTGGCCCCTGCTGTCCCCGTAGCAGTAAGACAGTAGGCGCATTTGCCCCGAGATTCTGGTCCACTGATGCTGAATATGGGTGACTGTTTTAAGCCTGCCTTGCAACTGTCATTTATTTCAGTTTTAAACAGTTACATACCTCAGACCTAACAACTCTACCCAAGGGACATTTGAGGAATTCACTTCACCTTTTAAAACTACTTTTTTAACTCCGACAGTCAATCCCACCGTGAAAGTGTAATGTGTATCATGTTTGCGCAGCCCCCATTGTTTGATAGAGCTTTCATGTCATTGTTTTTCACACGATTGCAACCATGCACAAGAAAAAAATGTGCAGGCACAAGCGCTCGAAAAATTGTTCATACGTTTCAAATTTGTTTATCTGTTTACTGAGGATTAACGATACTTTCAACAGCCAGGAGCATATCGTATCGGAGTGCGTTTCAAATAATACACTTGCTTCCTGTCATTGTGTTTTGACAGAATACAATGGTCTAATGGTTTGGGTTTTGAACTCCTGATTGCCAGGCGAAGTTGCTATGAGTTCGATTCCTGGCGGAGAATCATAAACCAACGTTCTAATTTCACCCAAAACGTGGTTGCGTCCTTCAAAATGCAGCTATTTATGCCTTGTGTACGTTATACAATTATGGACTTTTGTGGTGGTGAATATGATGTGATATGAACCTAAAAAACGTATGTTGTCCGAGGCGTTAGCCGAGGTCAATATAAGTTTTTTAGGTCCAAATCACATCATATTTACCACCAAAAAAGTCCATAACTGTTTTATTATATACACCATCCTATAAAAAATCTTCTATTTGTCAATTAAAAGTTCAAGTATATCAACCAGAAATACTTTTATTTAACAATAAAAACAGTCATCATCTGCAGAATAACATAAAAATGAGACGGAAGTCAGGTTGACTGCGCATGGACGTCGATTGAAATAGAACTAGAGAGAGGATTTGTAAAAGCTATATTTAGAAAGTTGATATTACTGGAAAACCGGTGTAATGGATTTTTGAGTAACAGTCACGTGTATAAGATCCAGCCAATAGAAATGTGATTATTTATAAAGTATATAATTATATATGCCCAACGGAACGTGAGAAAATTCCTTCACCATGAAGGAAATTGTACATGCAGGGGCGTGGCGACAGGGGTGGAGGAGTGGGGGTGTGTCACCCTCCAAATCCTGGCCACAATTTTCTATAGTTGGAAATTCGGAGGGCAAGTCATGGGTAGTTGGACATTCCATCTACCTGGATTTTAGAGCTTCCTTGGTGATGCTGATGTCTCCTTTACTTCCCAAAATCCTAACTCGGTTTGAAATCGGCAAATATTCCAACGGTTACTGTTAACAACTACAGTGTACACACTATCGAGCTTCATAAGTGTCATGATGTCAATCGGTACGAGATTTCTATAGTAAGTATATCTATCGTAATAAAAAAAATCCTCGAAACGCACTTCAAGAAATTCAGATCATTTAAAATCGTTATCCTGAGTTAATTCCATCATTCACAGTTACAAAATGATGAAACATCGAAAACTGATCATTCCTGCATAAGATCTGATTTAATGTTAGGGGTGTGTCCCTATAGTTTCGTCACAGGTTACTTAACCTTCCCCAAAATACAGGATTTTTTGTATGTGTGTAATAAATGCAACATTGAACTTTTTAGTAGTGCAGGTAACATAATGTCACCCGAGTGCTAGAATGTCCTATGTTCCCTATGGGGCATAGGATACTCTAGCACTCAGGCGACGAATTAAAGCTGCATGGTGAGTTGATTGAGATACCGGCATTTTATGTTTGTTTTCTGTTTACGTTTTATCAATTTTATTTTCAGATATTACTATGCTGATTATTATTATAATTTATTGGAGATTGTTCCAGTAGCGGTAGTGATACTTCATTTTAATAGCTGTCTCACCCATGTGTAATATTGTTAACTTGGATGAAATTTCAAGAATTTTTTTTGTCCCCAATATATATTCATAAGGAATTCATTGCACAAAGTCAAAGGCGAATTCCGAGCATTTTGCTTGGTATTGATAAGGTGAACAGCATTTAGTTGGCGGGTTAAAACTTGAATTACCTACATTCTATGGTACGTTCTACCAACCATGTTTCAGTTTTGTTATTTTATTTTCATATCAGTCAGATTTAACTCTGATACTGAACATGATGCAGTTTATTTCATATATCACTATTGGAACAAGTTTCAGTAATCTGCCTGAATATTGAATCTTGTTCTGAAAGTGATGTGTTGGATAAATTATATCATGCTCAATATTATAAGAAATTTTAACTTCAATATGATGTCTTATTCCATCTATGCACATGGTCGTAGATGAATTCCACATATTTTGCTCAATATGAATGCCAAAAGCAGCTTGCGGAATAATTAGCTGGTCGAAACACCTAAATTTTGAGTTGTTTTTACATCTTCTTGGTTCTATTGTTGTTACTTCAATTTTGTGTTTTACCTCTGATTATCGAAAAAAGTATTTGTCAGTCCTAATATCAGTTTTGCACTTTTCCATTGAAATTTCCACTTGATATTGAGTTTTTTTTATCAACATTACCTCACATTGGTTGTGAGATACACATAGTGGCAATCAGGTTTATGCTCCAATTTTCACAGAACCTCCAATCCCTATATAAATCAGTTGACCAATCTTTTAGCTAGCACAGGTTCTGTACCAGTAACAGTTACACAAATGCATGTGTATGTCTCAATGAGTGAACTACTCTAAAGTCTACAGTAGTTCAAACAAGTAATTGTTTTGCAATATTATTCCAACACCACCTGACAGTCCCACTGTGTGAATTGAGTATTTGTTTAGCACATCTTCAATTCCCAGAATAATACCAAAATAATAATAACCTGATAATTCTATCATAAATGTGTCGGCATTTCAGTTACTAGAATCAATTTCATGCCCCCTTTCATGGGGGACAGAGGGTGTAGATCCCCCCTGGTCCCTCACCCAATTTAGAAATTCACTATCCTTCACCCCGACCCAACTGGAAACCTCTCTGGCCACGTCCCTGTGTACATGATGTTAAAATATAATCAAATTAAAGCCAGGTATGGTTTGTTCTCTGTCGGGAAAAGATATTTCGAACCAAATTCAATTTAACTGATGAGGCCACTGTTACAACCCACTTTGCAATAAAAGTTGCAAAATGTAATAATTATTACAAAGTGCAACTACCTGGACTGGAAAAACGTTGCAATATGTAATAATTATTGCAAAATGCAACTACTTGGACGGGAAAAAACGTTGTAATAAACATCTTTTTTCAAAGGGGCACTTTTTTTAAAGGGGCAATCAGAAACTAATTCATGTTATTATACAACTATTAAAATAAATTAGTGTCTCTATGATTCTACAACTGTCTTTTGGTAAGAGCAATCAAACTAATTCATTTTATTATACCATCATTAATAGCAAATTGTATCTGAATGTCTTAACCAATGTGTATTGTTTGTAGAGATGACCACTGGTGAACAGTAGTGCCGCTGACAAGTTGAGTCCTCACCTCATAGCCCTCACATCCATATCTCTCTCCCAACGATAACTAAAGATCACAGACATCCCTACTGCCTGGCAATAGCTATGTCTAGTCGTTGTTGGAGCGAGATGGGGATGTGAGTGCTATGAGGCGAGGCCTCATTGGGGCCTCTCCTCACAGCCCTCTCATCCTCATAGGGAAGTTGATTATTGGTGATCGCCAGTGGCGATGTCTAGTGATCGTCGATGGTTCTCTCTGGTGATTGTTGTGGGAGAGATGAGGATGTGAAGGCTATGAGGAAAGACCTCATTGAGGCATCGCCTCATAGACCTCATTGGTCTCCCAACATGAAAACGCTTGCCTGGAAAGATTCCTCGTGGATGCATGGCTGAGGTAATATAATGAAATCCATAAAACTCAAGGAAAGCAAAGTGAAGTATTTTGATTTCTATATCATCCTGCACGAGCAGTATGTTATGCTCCCGAAAGGGTCTCTTATGTCTCCCTCTACCTGACCCCCACCCGCACGCGGATCCCAGCCAACCTCCCCCCCCCCCAAAAAAAAACAAACAAACAAATTCCTATCACTGACATAACCTGTATAGGCTCATTTGCCAACTCTAGTCGACTGCCTATGTACGGTTCGCATCGCTTGCATCGCAGACTGGGTGTGGATGTCCACTGCAAAGTTTGTGTAGATGCGGAAAAGTCGGGAATCGACAGAGGAAAATGGTTAGAGTAGCTATGACGTCTGTGACGTCATGGAGAGCGCGCGAGGCCATGACCACATTGACCACTGTCGATGTTCATAGATGTGAGTGACTGGACGTTGCCTGGGCCCGGCAACACTCCCTGTGCTGTTGAGCAACCCCTGGCCTATGTCAATACCCTCGTAACACTTCCCGCACAGTGATAGCCTTTCACCACAGTCGCTTCAGACCATGTCTGTCTTACCCCGTGCCATTTCACACAGAACTTGCGTCAGAAATGCCGTTTCCCCTAGTAAAATTTGACTGTTGCTATCCCACACCATGGTAGGATCGCCGAGTGATTATGCCGCTTTCGGTCGGGTCAATAGTTGGGGGCTCCTGGTATAGGGTCAGTGTTGGGAGTAGAGGGCGGTACGATTGTGTCACTCTCGGTCGGGCGACTGGTTGGAGGGTTTCTGGGACAGTGTTAACGTTGGAAGCAGGAGTGGGGCTACTGTGTCGCTCGGCCGGTCCACTGGTTGGAGGGCTTCTGAGATAGTTTCACCGTTGGGAGAAGAGTGAGGGGGACCCTGTCGCTCTCGGTCGAGCCACTGGTTGGAGGTCTCTGGGTCGCCGGGTCACTAGGTCAAGTAAAGTAGACCAGGGCTTCTGGACGGGGCAGCGACTGTGGCGCTCTCTGTCGGTCTACTGGGAGACCAACGAGGTCTATGAGATGACGCCTCAATAAGGTCTCTCCTCAAAGCCCTCACATCCTCGTCTCTCCTCCAACAATCACTAGTGAGCACCATCGGCGATCACTAGGCATCCATAGTGATCGCCACTGGCGATCACCAATAATCATCTTCCCTATGAGGATGAGAGGGTAGTGAGGAGAGGCCGCATCGAGGCGTCATCTCATAGCTCTCACATCTCCATCTCGCCCCAACAATCATTAGATATCGCTATTGCTAATCAGTAGGGATGTCTGTGATCTTTAGTGATCGATGGGAGCGAGATATTGATGTGAGGACTATGAGGTGAGGACTCAATGAGGCATCTCCTCGCAGCCCTCTCATCCTCATACGGGGAGATGACCACTTGTGATCTCTAGTAACGATCACTAGAGATCGCCATAAGCGATCATTAGGCATCCCTGGTGATCGCCAATGGTGATCACCAGTGATCATCTCTCCGTATGGAGATGTGAGGGGTGTGAGGAGAGGCCTCAGTGCGGCTAGTACACATAGCCCTCTAATCCTAATCTCGCTCCCAACGATCACTAGAGATCGCCATAGACGATCTCTGCCCATTTTCGCCACTACTGATCACCAGTGGTTATCTCTACAAACAACACACATTGACAGCATTTCGTTAAGGCATTCAGATACGATTTGCTATTAAAAATTTATAATACAATGAATTAGTTTGATCGCTCTGTTTGAAATATTTTATTACATTTTGCAACGTTTTTCCAGTCGATGTAGTTGCATTTTGTAACAGTTATTAAATTTTGCAACGTTTTTCCAGTACATGTAGTTGCATTTTGTAAGAAGTATTTCATTTTGCAACGTTTTTCCAGTCTATGGAGTTGCATTTTGTAATAAAACTTCGAACATATACGAAACTGGCTCAAATACACGTGGAAATGTGCATGACATACCCGAAGACAGTCGTAGAATGACAGAGACACAAATTTATTTTAATAGTTGTATAATGACATGAATTAGTTTCTGATTGCCCCTTTGGAAAAAAGTGTCCCTTTGAAAAAAAAGTTTATTACATTTTGCAACGTTTTTCCAGTCCACGTAGTTGCATTTCTGTAATAATTATTATGTATTGCAACGTTTTTCCCGTCCAAGCAGTTGCACTTTGTAAAAATTATTACATTTTGCAACTTTTATTACAAAGTGGGTTGTAACAGGACACCCTGGAGATAGGTGGATAGTTTTCAAAAACAACTTGGGAATTATATTTTTGTTGCGCTCAAGGATCGCCTTAAATATATGATGTCACTTCATTCCTAATTTATAGAAGCGTGCAAACCATCATGAGATTAACTTTACGTTTCAAACTTTTTCTCAGTGTAACTTTGAATTTTTACGATTCACCTTCATTCTTGTTTTGTTTTGACGTTGGTTTGCAGAGTGGATTGTCTATGTGTTGGGTCGTGCTATTCCCCGAAACGTGGAATGTATGTTCAGCTAAACTAGATGCATAGTTCGTTGCAGCATTATACTTGTTAGAAGGAAGTACCACTGAAAGAGTCCGGCAGACGCGCCTGCGTTCGTTCGTCTTCACGTCATGCGACTTTTATCGTTACTGCAATGACGATACAAGATCTTTTGTCTTGTGATTTCGTTTTAGGTAAATAGGAGATGAATTATATCACCAAGTGGTAGAATGTACAAAGCTCTATGACACATAAACTGTGTACATTATATTATTGGTTATAGATTAAACATATTTTTATTTGCCATTCAACAATGCAAATCAGGTTTGGAGGACAAGTGCTGACCACTTAGAAAACCCTCCGCTCCTGTTACAAAAGGCAGAACAAAATATAACAATATGTAAACATTATACACAAAAGAAGTTTTCTCAAAAGATAGAGAGAAATAAAGAAAGAGAGAAAAGAGAGAATAGAGCGGGTGAGAGAGAGAGAGAGAGAGAGAGAGAGAGAGAGAGAGAGAGAGAGAGAGAGAGAGAGAGAGAGAGAGAGAAAGAGAGAGAAAAACGGGTAAAAGCAGATTGAAATCAAAGAAGACAAAAAAAGAACAGTATACAACAGAAATTCCAGTGATGATGATCTCCCACCCCCCACCCACAATTTATTCAATTCTAAATTTAGTTTTATGCCGCTAAGGAACGTTCACAGAACATGTTAAGACCAGTAAATCTTTGCGTGCTCATTCTACGTCCGTACTAACCTAACATCCGCCGTGTTGTCATCACACAGATTGACTGTCAGGTCTCATTGCGAGAGGACACCCACAGTGGAAGTCAGATCACCTGTATAACCTTGGAACACTCAGACTTGCTGAGAGGCACAGCTAATTCAGCAACTGTACATCAAATCTATGCGAGTCACGAATAAATTTTGAACAGATAACAAAGCTGATGCATTGCTGCTTTCGGGTAATGACGAGCTTCCATATAAAATTAAATCCAATGAATTCCAGTTGGGCGTGAGTTTTGACAAATCATCTATGAGGATACAGCGAATATCAGAATTTAAAGAACACAGGAAGAAATAATGTTCTGCATCCTCAACGCCATCGTTACATAAGCAAAATGGAGAATCTGAGATGTTGTTGCGGAACTTGTCACCATTAAGGTCACGACATCCAGTTCGTAATTTTGAGTGAATAATATTGTATTTCCTTATACCGGTTGAAAAATATGTTGGAGGCTTGCACAAGGGTGGTGAGATGGACTTTTTGAATTCCCCAAGCGATCGATGTTTCGAACAACCTCCGGTAGGGTGTTCCACACTTCAATACACGAAGGGAAAAATGATCGTTTGAAGAGTTCCGTTCGACAGAAATAAGGAACAAATATTAGATGCGTTTCGTAAATTGTATTGGGATATGTCGGCGACACGAGATGGTACAAGTTCGTGGAGGAAGTTCGGAGCATTCCCAGTGAGAATTTTGTAAAAGTTACACATTTTGTGAACATAGCGCCTGTTTTTCAGACTACTCCAACCAACTTCCAACAAAAGTCGATCCCGTGGCACAGATCCTGTCAACCCGCTCACTATTCGGGCTGCCTCGTAGTGAATATCTTCAATACGATTTAATTGATACCGAGGAACACCGCTCCACACAGAACTACCATATTCCAAAATCGGTAATACGAATGCATGATATATTTTTTCAAGAATTTTTCTGTTAAAAGTATACTTCAATTTTCTTAGTTGAGACAATCTCGAGCAGGCCTTTTTACAAATGTTATCAATGTGATCTGACCAAGACAGGTTTGACTCCAAGGTTAGACCCAAATGTTTGTGAGAATTACAAAAATCAATTGTTTCGCCATTAAACAAAATATGTAATGACGAGATATTTTTCTTAAGTATGGATAGGATTGCTTTCGTCTTTTTTGCATTAAACGAAACAAGCCATGTGCTAGTCCATTCGTTTACTTTTTTGAGTTCCTCGTTCATTTTTGCTTCGACGTTACATGGGTCATTGGACGATTCTGTCAGACACGTGTCATCGGCAAACATGCGAGTAACTGAGTCAATTTTGTCGACGATGTCATTGATATATATAAGAAACAGGAAAGGGCCTAGGATATTGGTTATAGAATGTATAACTTCTTGTTCAAATTCTATACAAAATGTGTATATTATTAAATGACAAATCCTGATCGAGCCGAGTAATAATCATGTACCCGACTGTGCCACATTGGATGGACCTAGTGGTTGACCTAGGAAGTGATTGAATGCCACGTGACCCAGTTAAGTCGTGTTTAATTGTCCTGGTAGCCCGCGTGAGTGGCCATCTTGTGACGTCATCCTCATAGTGATACGTACTTCCCAGAGCGCATACGCAACGCGTGTTGTAAGTGCGATAGTGTTTCCGTCGTCCATTTTGTATACTGGAAGCCACCATCTTGCTTTCTGTGGTAGGATATGGTTGCAATGTGTTGCAGTGTGACCCAAAGGCCCACAATAGGACGGGGGTATGTTCAGAGGGTGTGTTCGATTTGAATAGGAGTAAAGATAATTACCACAAAAACCCGACAATCCCTTCGAATTACTCAAAATGACTTTATTTGGTACGGATTTCCCCATTTTGGGCTTATAAGAGAAGCACGCGGTGCTATAAGGCGCGTTCCTTTGTATAAGAGTGGTTTTATTGGTTCGGATACTTCCTATTTATCTAGTTTGAATTCCTTCGGAATCTTCGATTTCTGTCTGTTTTGCTTTCAACTGACCGTATTCAGACTATTCTAGCAGTCCATCTAGTCCTAGTCACCGCTGGACCTATACTGACATCTACCCTGGTCCAAATCTCAGAATCACCAGTCCTTCATTTCCCATAATCTGTACCTACCCACACAGAGTTATCTTCCCTGTACAGCGGAGTCTTAAAGCCAAGACTCAATCGACCAGGGACGACAAATAATGTTCGAATGGCTCGAATCTTATCGTGCAAATAAGCCATCGAGTAATTGTTCGAACGAGTGACTCCTCTTACGACTCTTATCCTCATCTCGGCATTGGAGGGTACTTATGACATGATGCTGTACTATTTGAGGATACCTTTTAGAGGATACGTATCAGAGGATATCTATTAGAAGACAGTTATTGTTCCTGGTACCTGATCGGCTTCTGGTTTCTAGCCTCTAAGATCACTACTGTTGACTTGCAGATAGTCATCATCATCTGTTCTATGGTTAGCTTCTCTTGTAGTCTTCTTCCACTCTAACAACATTACCACTGACTTGTAGCATTACTGTGGGCGTGCCAACTGTCTCAGATTCCTCGAACGACTAGAATTCCATCGAGGAAATAAGCCATCGAGTAATTGCTCGAACAAGTGTCTCCTGTTACGACTCTTGTCCTCATCCCGGTATTAGAGGATACGTTTGAAATGGTAATGTACTATTTGAGGATACCTTGTGTGCATACCTTTAGGAGGATACCTCTTGGAGGATACCTTTAGGAGGATATATGTCTGAAGATCGTTATGGTTTCTAGTATCTGGTCGGCTTCTGGTTTCTGAAGCTCTAAATCCACTACTTTTGACTTACGCACAATCACCATCCATCATCTGACTTATCATTGGCTTCTACAGCAGTCACCCAATACTGTAGTCTGCAACCCCCGTTGCAGCCTTGAAACATTAATTCTGATTTGCAGCACTACTACGGGCATACTTGATATCTCTGCCTCGACTCCACCCTCGGTCTTATTTGGCTTATTTGTGCGATGGGGACTTTAGTCGTTCGAACAATCTGAGATAGTAGCAAGCCCACAGTAGTGCTACAAGTGAGCAGTAATGTTGTAGGAGTGGAAGAACACTATAGGATTGGGGCACTATAGTAGAAGCTAATCATAGGACAAATAATGGTGACTGTGGGTAAATCAACAGTAGTGGTCTCAGAGCTATAGAAACCAGAAGCCGGACAAGTACTTGGAACCATAATTATCTTCAGATGGGTATCCTCTAAACGATATCCTCCTAAAGGTATCCTCAAAAGGTATCCTTAAATAGTACATCACCATGTCAGAAGTATCCTAGAAAATCAAGATGAGAATTGGAGTCAAAAGAGGATTGTCACTCGTTTGAGCAATTACTCGATGGATTATTTGCTCGATGGGATTCTCGTCATTTGAACAATCTGAGATAGTTAGCAAGCACGCAGTGGTGCGACAACTGAATAGTAAAGTTGTAAGGGTGGAAGAAGATAATGGGATTGGGGAATTACAGTAGGACAGATGATGGTGACTATGGGTGAGTCAAAAGTAGTGGTCTTAGAGCCATATAAACCAGAAGCCGATCAGGTACTTGGAATCATAATTATCTTAATGTGGGTATCCTCCGATAAGTATCCTCCAAAAAGTACCTTCCAAGGGTATCCTCAAATAGTACATCATCATGTCATAAGTATCCTCCAATACCGAGATGAGAATAACACATGCACAGACACCCTACCAAGCCACGACAATTTCACAAAAAAATATTCTGAAAAATTTACAATACAGTCGCCGTGGAATGGTCAAATTCCACGCGTGGGCAGTGTTGCCCACGAGCGCTTTTCTCAATCAATAATCAGTAGTTTTCAGTATATATTGAATGAAAGAAGCACCGGGTCGTACCTGTTGTTTCATTCTTTGAATATTTGATGGCGATTCAATTGTTTTATGTCGGAATCTCACTGCTAACGCATGCGTGAAAATATTGACCACGCGTGGATTTTGACCTTTCCACGATGACCGTACTGTAGTTTTATTAATGTTTTGCCTCAAAACACAGATTATTATCTCTCATTGGTAGGACCTACTCCCAATGAAGGTCATGAGCCATAAATGGTAAATAAGGACACCATAGACGTTACTCTTCTTCGTAGCCAACCAAGGTTGCGACGTCTATCAGATACACTTTATGGTGGAAATAACATTGATCTCCACACAATGGATTTTATGAAACATAAGCGAAAAACGTCGCAAATTAATCTGCCTTTCGCAAGATGATGTCAAGTAAATCAACCCGGTAACTCCTCCCATCGATGACATTTGATGACATTTGATGGCGTGAAAGCTATTACGCTGTGACTACAGTCACAGAGTAGCAGCATTCACTTTATCACATATCATGGCGTGCCTGGGACGAAGACGAGTTACACTGTATCAAGTTTCCAATATCGCACTTGTTTTTTTTGTCAATAATAATTGAAATATGTTGAAAATGTTCAGTGTTTATTACTTTCCAGAGTGTGATTTACTGGGATTTCCCGGTTTGATTATAAACGATAACTTAACAAGTTAATTATACAATCACCAATTGGGTCATGTATCCGTGCGCGCAAACGAAGACGCTTTGCAGTGGGTGTAATGGGGACTTCATTGTTTTTAACCTTTTACATAACATGAAAAGCAGACGACACTTCCAAAAAAAATCTTGAATAACTATTATTTTCATTTATTGTCTCAAAAACATAGGTTATGACCCCTCATTGGAACGAGCTCGACGAGCTCGTTCCAATGAGGGGTCATACCCTATGTTTTAGAGACAAAAAATGAAAAAATAATGAAAATTAATTGGCGTTTTTGAGAATAGCGCTGGCCGGTTTTGGCAGTTACGTTAGGTAAAGGGTTAAAATATATAATTAACGTTAATAATGAAAAGTAATAAACAGAGTAATCGCTTGACTGGACTGGTTACGTGAAATAATTCATTCGAGGCGAGAGACTTTTTGTAAAACACTCGTGCGCATTCGCGCACTCGTGTTTGTACAACGTCTCTTACCTCTCATGAATTATTTCACGTAACCAGTCCAGTCAAGCGATTACTCTCTATGTATTGCCGCAAAAATATGCACATCATCAATATATTCATTTTCCCACACATAAAAAAGTACATTCTTTGAAACGCGATCGGCCAAAATCAAAACTTAAGAGAAAAACTTTGTTGTTGAGCATTTTCTATTTATAGCCGGCCCTCCGGCCCCCCCCCCCCCCCCCCCCGCCCGGTATCAGCAGGTAAGCAACCTTTCGATCTAGGACCAATGAGCAATCCGGTTTTATTGTGACCAGTGGGAAAACGGATCACAAAAACAGCACGTCATGTGCATTCCACAGCATTCGTAATTACATCACCTGTCGTCATGGTAATGACGCCGTGTAACATGGCAGCTCACGTCCGGCGATGACTCCACTTTTGAGATCATACACAGAGAGAACCAAAAGTAGTAAGGCATGCGCTTTGCGATGTTGATTGACCGGAGGTGGCTCAACCACCTCCGGCAGGGGAGTCGAAAGAGGTTTTGGGGAGGGGCGAAAGAGACGAGGGTGGGGGCCATGTTTTTAAAATAATTAATTTTTTAATTTAAATAATTTTAATTGCTATGACGTAGCATATTTTTAAATAATTTTAATTGCTTTGACGTAGCATATTTTTAAATTTGATTTGAATTGCTATGACGTCACATCCCCTCTTAATGCTGAACAGTGCTATGATGGAGTAACACCTCTTTTTTAAATTTTAATTGCTATAATTGCTCTAACAATTGGCGTAATATATTAAAAGTTTTCGTTAAATAATTTTTAAATTACCACTATAGGCCCTATCAGCGTTACTTACAACTACAGAGCCAACCAATATAAGTTGTTAGATAATGACAGGAGAATTTGTATTACAATTGGATTGTTGATCATTCCAATGCCTATCACCATTCCCTTTTGGATAGCTTTCCAAAAAATGATGTCAGGGGTTGGAATTATCAACACAAAAATGGTAATATAAATTCTCTTGTCGTTATCCAACGACTTGTTCAGGGTTAAACTACACCTACTCCAGAAATATATTTAGTAGCCTTGTGCAGGTTTCTTCCTGATAATGTTCACGAATATAGAAACTCAGTTTGGACACTATAGGCCCTATCAGCGTTACTGACAACTACCGAGCCAACCAATATAAGTTGTTAGATAATGACAGGAGAATTTGTATTACAATTGGATTGTTGATCATTCCAATGCCTATCACCATTCCCTTTTGGATAGCTTTCCAAAAAATGATGTCAGGACTTGGAATTATCAACAAAAAAATGGTAAGATAAATTCTCTTGTCATTATCTCTGCCTACTCCAGAGATATATTTGAAATTTGAACTCAGCCTGTATAATTTGCAAACTTTATGCTGGCTTCCACCTGATATTGTATCCAGCACCACGTAAAAATTCACTGACACTCATGCGACCCTGTTGTCGCTCAGTACAAAGAGATTGCATTCTTTTGTTCAAGTCTTTATATGCCTTTTTCTGCTTTTTCTTGGGTAAAGTACCCCGAGAGGCATTTAAAATTACTCCTGACACAGTTGCCTGTTCAAGTTTAAACCACTCTATTGTTTTCCAGACTGAAGGGTGTTTGTGTCCAATAAGCTGGAAAAAACCATTGTTCCACCCCTCACACATGTTATTAGTACGAGGGTCACCATTTATGGTTGAAGAATGCACATTCCAAGTATCTGGTGGGAATCGTGGGGGCACCCTTCTCATTCTAATTATACCACCATCCCCATTGCCATTTTTTCTAGTGCCATTTTTTCCTAGGTAATTGGAAAAGTGTGCCATTTTTTCCTGTGCCATTTTTTCCGCCCCCTCAAAAAACAGCATTTTTGGAGTGCCATTTTTTCCTAGTAAGTCAAAAAAGTGTGCCATTTTTTCCTGTGCCATTTTTTCCTGTGCCATTTTTTCAGGGCACCCTCATAGCCTGGACGATTCGTACCTCTGGCAATTGGTACCTTTTGCTGGACAATTAGTACCTTTCCCAGGACAATTTGTACCTCCTTCTGGACGATTCGTACCCCTCCTCTGGGCAGTGTCCAACAGTTTGTACCCCCTCTGGACAATTTGTATCCTCTTCTGCAAATTCATACCCTGCTTCATTAACCCCCTCTGAAAAAATATACATGGAGATGGGATTGGGGGAGGATTATAAATTTGGAGAAAGGATAAAAAAGGTGATGTCATTTCTTTTATTTTAAAAAGACACAGAATATCAAATTTCATGACTTAAAGTTAAAGTAAAAAGCAAGTAGACACTTAAAATATTCAACGTCACAACAGTAAAAAGAAAATGCTCTATTGAGGGAGCTCAGAATTAAAAACGCCAAAAAGAAAATGCTCCATTGAGGGAGCTCAGAATTAAATTAATTAAATTATTAAGGGCCTATATAAGTAATGAAATTTTGTTTATTTTTAAAATTCTCACCTCCGATATTCCTTCAATTCAAATTAAATATACACAAAATGTACATCAAAATGAAGGTTGGGATGTATAGAACAAGAAACACATGTGTAATCAACTCATAGAATCGACTGTAGGCACCACTGGTTCCTGGAAGTCTGCTGCCGTATTCGCATCAGAACTGATAATTTAATTAAAGGAGGTCATAAGCTATGTTTTTGATGCCAAAAAATGCAAAAATAATTAACATTGAATGGCAGTTTTGGTGAATGGTGCTAGCCAGTTTTGGCCATTACTTTGAGTGAATGATTAATAGAAACTTTCTCTATATTATGATGTTAACCCTTTACCCTGTACATAAAAAGAAGATACCACTTTTGAATAACTAATTTCTTTTCATTTTTTTCTGTCAAAAACAGCTATGACGCCCCCTCACTGGAATGAGCTGAAAGAGCTCATTCCAATGAAGGGGTCATAAGCTATGTTTTTGATGCCAAAAATGCAAAAATAATTAACATTGAATGGCAATTGTGGTGAATGGTGCTAGCCAGTTTTGGCCATTACATTGAGTGAATGATTAATAGAAGCTTTCTCCATATTATGATGTTAACCCTTTACCTTACGTGAAAAGAAGATAGCACTTTTGAATAACTAATTTCTTTTTATTTTTTGCGTCAAAAACATAGCTATGACCCCCACCCCCTCCACTGGAATGAGCTGAACGAGCTCATTCTAATGAGGGGTCATAAGCAATGTTTTTGATGCAAAAATAATGAACATTGAATGGCAGTTTTGGTGAATGGTGCCACCAAGCCCGATTTGGCCATTACAATGTGTGAGTGATTAAAAATGTTAAAAAACAATTTCTTCATTCACAGAGTATTTTGGAACATAAATTTGGGGAAAATGAGTGGGGGTACATTGGGAAAAGTAACAAAGTTGCAAATGTGAATGAATGGCTTTTGTGCACATACCAATATAGTAGTCTGATACTAGTGTTGTCAGGGTCCCCATGTTATAGCACAAAACTACATTAACAATTGTCCCCCTACCACCCATACTGAACCCCTCAGCTGATGAGAAAGTAAACAGCATACACTCTCAGTTTCCTATGATTTGCTTTAGTACTGCAGCTCTCAGGGTTCATTGAGTTTTTTGTCTATTTGACAACCCTGTCCTGTCTCTTCTCACTATATTTTTCATTGTATGTCAGTCAGTATTCCTATGTACATGCAGACTGTCACTTTCAAAATATGTGAGTGCATGTCTGTCTGTCCATCACAACATTCCTCTGTACATGTAGCCTGTCACTTTCAAGATATGTGATTGCATGTCTGTCTGTCCATCATACAAAGTGTTGGTTTGTTTTTCATTTGCACGGTTCTACATTTTCAATAACTGGCAATTGACCCCCCCCCCCTCCCATACACACACATACACAAATATATTAAACATTAAAGAGCACTATATTCCTGAAGCAAATATCTTGAGTCATCTTCACTGGGTACTATGCATGCATGTATTTTCCCTAATTTCACTCTTTTTATCAGAATGGGTGCCTGTAGGGATTGAATCGAAGGTTGTAAACGAGCCCTTGTGGGTACATGTGCTTGCGGGACACACACATCACTACAGAATCAATATTTGATGGTTTTAGGCATTTTAACAGTGCTATGCTATAACATAGGAGCAGTGCTCAGCTGGTCATACTGTTGGAAAAATCGTGTTTAATGTTTTGTCAGTGCCATACCAATGACTCTAGGTCCCTTAACTGAGAAAGTGAGGCTTTTTTCACAAGAATGGCAAAATATTCATCAAATGCATTGTGACATATCTTCAGAAGCCAGAATGTGATTTAAAAACTATCACAAATGGGAAATTTAATATCACAGGAGGTTTGTTATGTGTCAACATCAATTAATTTATGAATTTTATCCTAGTTTTTTATAAAAAGGGGCATACTTGGGGGACACCTTCAGGGCTGTATTTTGCCACATCCGTATGTTCATGTAGAAGAAAACTTGACATCAGTTGTTAGGATAAAATGGTACTGTCTATTGATATTGGTGAATTATACAGCTGCAACCCCAATTTTTGAATCAAAATTGACATTCATATTGTTTCGTGGGGTTGGAACACCACTCTTTGTCTTGCTATGTGATTAAATGAGACAAATTTTTCCTCAAAGTATTACATGCTGATGCAGATTTTAGTTTTATTTTGGGATTAGGTTAGTTTTCAAAGAAAAGCTACATGAATTCCTTACCTTTCAGCTTATTCATTAGGTAACAGAGTAGAAAAATGTACTGGAGGCAACAGCAGTTTTTAATCCATTTGACACAGTTTGGACAGTTTTCTTAAAAACAACAAATTTATCATGTTTTTAACTCATTGGAAGCCAAAAGTTTAATTCTCATGCAGAAATGACCCTTTTGTCACATGAAAGAGGTAAAATGTATCTTTGATAGGATTGGGGTTGATTAAAGAAATACATAATTTGACTTCCGAACCTGATTTAATTATTATTTTGAGAGATTATTTCACATTTAAAAATTCATTGAGGTACCACACACCTTACAGTACCTTTTTATTGTTTTGAAAAATATGTTTTTGTCAGTAAGGGCTATATATTGCAAGCGAATTCACATCTTGAGCAAGTGTAGCCTCCAGGGGCACACTACAGCCTCCAGCAAATGCCAAATAACAACCAATTTTACCCTACATGTACACATGTATTAACAAATGTAATTAAACCATGGTTCCTCATCATAGTACTAGGGGCAGGGGGGGGGGGGGGTCCAATCTTCCAACCCCTTTCCAAATCATCATTCAAACCCACAGCCAGAAAGCCCATATAGCACTTTTATTTACTGGTATTTAGATGTTTGTCTGAATTATGCCGTTAACCCTTTACTTAACATGAACAGCTGATTACCCTTGCCCACAAACTTATTGACTCACTAATTTTTTGTGTCAAAAACATGACTTTTTACATCATTGGAATGACCTCATTCCAATGAGGGGTCATAAGCTATCTTTTTGACACAAAAAAATGAGAAAATAATGAACATGGAATGGCAACACTTGTGAATTGCACCAGCAACTTTTGACCGTTATATTTGGTAAAGGGTTAAAAAATGTTAGAAAATACTTTCTTCATTGAAAGAGTATTTTGGAACGCAAATTTGGGGGTGGGGTATAGTGGAAAAAATAACACAGTAAAGTTGCAAATGTGAATGAATGTCATTTGTGCACAGCAACCAATAAAGTAGTCTTGTACTAATAAAGTAGTCTAGTACTAAATTTTTCCTCTTATTTGATGCACGACCCTCTGTTTTTAGGTCGGAACAAGTTCTCTGAGGGCTATTTTGACAAAGATATTTGACGTTTGTTGAAATATCGCGCTATCAAGCTCAAAATTAGTAGATTTTAACAAAGGGCCATAACTCTTGAGAAAAAACGCAGACACGCCCTATTTTGCGTCATTGGGTGTTGCACGTGCATATCAAGCGACACACCAAATATCAAAACCCGTCCAGAAATAACTAATTAATTTTTTCACCAAAAAGGGACGGCGACCGGCCCTCGCCATACCAATAGTCAAGGTTTTTTGTTGTTGAAAAATTCGACTAAAAATCAGCTGTAAAAATAGGAAACTAAATGAATAGAATTAAATAAGTATGCCTAATGATATCACGGAACACCGGCGACGTTTTTTTCTCGAGTCTGGCAAATAACTGACAACATTGGTGTCATTAAATTGAGATAGGTCGGATATCACACATAAATCTGCTATTACGCCCCCCCCCCTTATACATCCTGCAAGTATAAATATCTCCATAATAAAATTTCTTGCCTAATGTTCCCTACATGGGGTAACTTGAAGGGGAGGGGGGGGGGGGGGCGTATGGGTGATTAAATAGCTCACCGAAGGGAGCTTAACTTATCACTTGCCGTCCGTCGACGTCCGTCGTGAACTTTACATTATCGACTTCTCCTCCCAAACTACTGGACAAATTGAACCAAATTTGGTGTGCATGTTCCTTATCATATGTCAATTCAAGTTTGTACAATTAGCCTTGCCGCGCCCACAATGGGCACCAACCACAAGGGGCATTACTCTGATAGCACCCATACATTTTTTAAAAAAAAAATTAAAAAAATCTACTCCAGAACCATCATTTAGAATATTTTGATATTTGGTAACATCTCTAGGGGTTATATACCAGTCAGATTCAAGTTTGTTCAAATCGAGTCCACGGGTTAATAATCGGGCTCCCAATAGGAGCCCGAATTTTAACTTAGTGAAATATGAGGAAATTTCTTTAAAAATCTTTCATATTTGGTATGAATGCTTTCGTATTTGGTATACAACATTTCTAAGAGGGTCAGATTCAAGTTTGTACAAACCGGGTGCCTCAGTTAGTATTTGGGCTCTCTATTGGGGCCCAAAGATTAACTTAATGCAATGTGAGGCCATTTCTTTAAAAAACCTCCTTCATCTCAAGGGGGATCAGGTTCAAATTTGTTAAATTTGAGCCCTGGCTTATTATTTGGGCTCTCTACGGGCAGGGATGGGAGTGGCATGGGGAGCATGTTAGGTTCAGGTTTGTTCAAATCGATTCCTTAGTGTTTTTCCATAAAATTTGCCTCTCATGCATTCATTCCTTTGTAGTGTTGATGAACCATGCATAACTGAATGTGACCCCAAATACTTCTTTGAACCACGTTGGCAGGTGAGCGATTAAGGCCCCTTGGGGCCTCTTGTTTAGTCAAGTTGTGACGAAGTCCGGCTGGTCTTATAGATTGGTGAATGGCGGGCGGGCGTAAACAGTTGGTTTCCGGATGATAACTTGATAATGGTTCGTCTCACGTTCATGAAACTCAATAGGTAGGTTGGCATCGGTGAGTGGAAGAACCCTATTTATTTTGGACATGCTTGGTCAAAGGTCAAGGTCACAGTGACTATGAACATAGTAAATTGTAAACAATTGGTTTCCGAATGATAACTTGTCCCACATTCATGAAACTTCATAGGATGGTTGGCATCGGTAAGAGGAAGAACCGTATTTATTTTGGACTCGCTAAGTGAAAGGTCAAGGTCACAGTTACCTTCTACATAGTAAATCGTAAACAATTGGTTTGTGGATGATAACTTGACTACACTTGAACCCACTTTCACGAAACTTCATAGGTAGGTTGGCCTAGGTGAGTGGAAGACCACTATTTATCTTGGACACGCTAGGTCAAAGGTCAAGGTCGCATTGACCTTGAACGTAATAAATCGTAAACAATTGGTTTCCAGGTGATAATTTGACAATGGTTCCACCCAAAGTCATGAAACTTCATAGGTAGGTTGTCGTTTTTGCAAGAAGGAGCCCTATTTATTTTGGAATCATTACGTCTAAGGTCAAGGTCATAGTGACCCTTCACATAGTAAATTGTAAACAATTGGTTTCCGGACGATAAGTTGATAATGATTAAACCCACTTTTGTACCGTCACAACTCGACATTGGATTGGTGATCCTATCGGAATTATTTTTTTTGGAGGGGGGGGGGGGGGTGGTGTGCCCCCATAACACCCCATGGCGTGCCCCCACTTGGGAAATCGTGATTAAGTGCCTTGCCCAATGACACAACGCAGTTACCCCTGCTGGGGATCGAACCGTGTATCTCTCGGCTTGATGTTAGTAGTAAATCATGTACCCGATCGACCCACATTAGCCGGATCTCATGTGAGATGGCCCAGTTACTTCATTTTTGGTTGTCATGGTAGCCCGCGTGACTGCCATCTTGTGACAACATCCCTATAGTGATACGTGGTCCTAGTGTACATGCGCCGCGCGTTTTTGTTGAGGTGAGACGAGTGTATGTCGTCCATTTTGTATATCTGAGACCGCCATCTTGGTTTCTATGGCAGCACATGGTTTCTATGTGACCCAAACCCTTCTGATAGGAAAGGGGTGTGTTCGATTGAATAGGAGTAAATTTAATTACAACAAAAAAACTGACAATCCCTCTAAATAATCCAAAACTACCAAAACTACCAAACCCCCATCTAGGGCTTATAATAGTAGCACGTAGTGCTAAATGAATGATGAGAGGTCTCATGTGGATAAATTTTACGTGAACTGGAATAAATCGAATTACCACGAACATCCAGACAAATCCTCTAAACCATCAAAACAACTTTATTTGGCACGGATTCCTCAATTTTGGGCTTGAAAGAGTAGCATGCAGTGCTTTATGTTGAGGTGCGTTTCCTGGTATGAGTAATTGTATTTGTTCGAATACTTTGTAAAATTACCCAAATAAATCCAACAGTTCTTTTACTAGTGCGGATTTCCCACTAAATATTCGGTTTCTATCTGTTGTCCCCTAGAATTCTTCTTTTTGTAACTTTATTGTTTCGAATGTGCACCATAGTCTCTGTATTTTATCTATCCCGGTATATTCTGTGGTTTATCCTTCTATTTCCTGGCCTGTTTTGCCTTTTACTGGGCCCATTTCTGCCTATCCCAACAGTCTATTTTGTCTTGGACGTCTCAGTTTTTGCCTTCCCTGTGTATAATCCTCAAACCCAAAATACAATCAAGCAGGGATAGGTATTATTCGAACGACTCGAATCTTATCGAGCAAATAAGCTTTTGAGCAATTACTGAAAATGTCATTGCTCGAACGACTCAAATCCCATTGAGCAAATGAGTATAGAAAGGGCAATTTCTTTTACGACTCTTAATGCTCATCGGGGTATAGGAGGATACCTATGACATGATGACGTAGTACTATATATACTTGATGATAATTTAGCTCCTAGCATCTGCCCAGTTCTAGACCTTTCCATGATCTTCATATCTCCAATACCACTATTACTGATTTTCCCAATATTGCCATCGTCTGTCCTATGATTAGCTTTTACAGTAGTCACCAAAACCTGTAGTCTTCTTCCACTCTTGCAGCCTTGTACCATTACTAGCACTAGTACAGGCTTCCTAACCATCTCAGATTGCTCGAACGACCAGGATCGAACAAACGCGCCATAGAGTAATTGCCTGAACGAGTGACTCCACGTACGACTCTTTTGCTCGTCTAGGTATTGAAGGATGGGAAGGATCTTGGGAACTGACAACGTGATACAATAACCTTAGTTATTGAGATTGACGTACAATCCAGCTCATAATATAGTCTTGGTTTTTGAAAGTGTTCTTAAACTCTAATGAACCAATTTGCCATTGAATTATGATCTTTTGTCAGTTTAAAAAATGAAGGTTTGTTTTACTATAGCTTGTCTCGAGTTTGATCCTTCCGCAGTCTTTCAAAATTTCCCGATTGCCATATTTGTCTCCACATTAACATATGAACATACATGTGTGGGTCTGTGTTTATTTGCATGTCGCTCTACAACACGTTTTGGCAAATTGTTATATTTCACATAACCGCTGCTATTTCTGCGATATATACCATCTCTTTCCTGAAACATCTTGTTTAGGGCCTGCAATATTTACCGAAATTAACAATATTGGGTGTGCACCATTACGTGTCACGTATTTTCATATTAAACGTTCTATCCACCATACGATAAATTAAAAATTTCTTCCGTCACAAGGGTTGACAATTGAAACGTGAAGAACAGAAATTTATTCTGGGGAAATGAAAATAAACTCATATACATCTTCTCTTATTTCAGGAATTCATTTGTTGAGTATGGGTTCAAACATTGGATTGGGTGGCTAACTCTGGAAATTATCAGAAAATTAACAAGTTAAACAAGAAAATGAAGATCTGTTGTCGGTTTCTTTTTCTCTGAACCTGAATAAATAAAAAAGACAACTGAAAGAGTAATTAAAGTGTAGTTATTGTGTTGTTTTTTATATAGATTTGGAGCTCGATATTATTACGTCTCCGACACAGTGTTTTAGTCTTTGGAAAGATTCACGAATTATTCAGGAGTTTGGTGTGTTTTCTTTGTTGGTGTATTGAACCCCTACACACTGATATCAAAATACCAAAATTTCAAGCAGCAAATTTTTTCCCCTGAAACTAAGAATTCAACCAATTTAGCCTTATTTCACAAAGCTCGATTAGCTCTGTCAAACAGGCTGAACTGGTTAAATACTCAATTGCATTGTGTGGAAAATATGGAGGTTGAAATTTTGTAATTACATCAATGCGTAGAGGTTAACCCTTTGCCTAGCACGAAAATCAGACGCCACTTCCAAACAAAATTCTTGAATAGCTATATTTGTTTTTCATTTTTTATGCCAAAAACATAGCTTAAGACCCCTCATTGTAACGCGCTCAACGAGCTCGTTCCATTGAGCCATAAGCTACATTTTTGAGACAAAAAAGAAAAATAATGAAAACTGAATGAATAATTTTTTAGACCGGTGTTTGGTCGTTATGTTGGGTAAGGAGTTAAATAAATATTTGTGGAGGAAAATAGAGGCGTGGTGGCTCACACTGACGTTTCAGTTTTAACAGGCCTTCTGATAGTCACAGGTGTATCGACCGTACCCAAAGGCGAAGATAGCTTTTTCAAGTGGCAGGGAAAGACCATACATTTTTCGACAGCTATTTTGAGGGAACAAAATATTACAAGGTGCCATCATCGCATCCCAGCACACTCACTCCAAACACATATACTGGTTTTACTAACCTAAAAAGGTGCTTCAGCTTCTTCCCAGGTGTATTGAAGTGATGTTAGCTTGTGCGTATCTGTTCAATATACCAGTAACATGATTTTGGAGGGAGTTACGGTTTATTAACGGCCCGACAGGAATGATTAACAGGCAACTGTTAACGGCCCGAGGGCTGTTAATCATAGCTGGAGGGCCGTTAATAAACGCCCAAAATCTTGTCATTACTATTATTACCACTTCTAAAATGGTTAAATCCAAAGATTCTTCATCAAGTTCACTTGATTGTGACATCCCGCGTTTTCACAATGGCATTTAACCAAAACTCACGTGTCGTCTGTTTCTAGATAAACAAAACGTCACGTAGTCAATCACATGATAGCCTAATTTAAATATTTGTGTTTGCCACCAAAATATGTCACGAAAAATTGGCCTTCTCCTGAAATCTACTAACAAAAACCTACCGTAATGAATTAATTACACTCACCTTTACAATTCGAATGCTTCGTCACTGAAATAATGGGGATATCAAACAAATTTCACGTGTTTTTTAACGTCATTGCAGTTAAGCGCGTTTCATCATCTCGGAACCAGTGGCGTGTTTGGTTTGACGGATTACATAAACTGTAACCGGAGCTGTGCTGCTAACGAAACATTTAGCCGGAAGCGGTCTGTTAACCACGTTAACACACAACTTCCGGTTTGAGTCTGTGCATTATGCACTTTTACCGTAAAGGTAAAATTATGTTAATATACTAGAGAACGCACGCCAAAGTGGTAATAATGTCTTCTAATACATAGTTTGAGTATACATGACACAAACTGTCATGAAATATAAAACACTTCTTCAACATTTCATGTAACTAAATTCATAAAACTAGGTACAATTTCTTTTATGAAATCTCGATCCACTGGTCTGAGTGTGTCTCGCTCAGATCGAGATGTGATCGATAAAGAGACCACTTTTTCAAAGAAATTGTTAATTTGATTTTTGTCATGGAGCGTTAAATTGTCCTTCAAGTTACGGATGATTCTTACTTTTTGCTCCCATTCCATAAGGTAACACTGTGACGTAACAGTTCTGGCTAGTGAAGTCTTGTCTGAAGTGATTGGATGTAAACAGAAAACCGCGTGTCATAATTTCTGATACGCAGTGAGACGCGTGGAAATAACTGAATACCTCAGCTGTATTTCGAATATTTGATCGATACAAACACTAACTGAACATTATTATAGCATTAAGTGGGAATTATCTGATCAAAGACTTCGTATTAATTCGAATGAAGCGCAGTTGTGCTGTCAGTGAAATCCACAGAACGCGTATCGACAACGGCAAACCGAGATCGTTTCCACTTACATATACAATATAAAATACAAACAAGTTCATACAAACTTCACATTTGTTTTTCTGTCAGACTGAAATTCGACGCGTATGGAACATTGCGCTGTTCTGGAAATTTCTTCGAGTGGTCGGGTAATAAAATCGGGATGGAAACCTTTGGCATAGTTTTTCAATAAACCCAGTAAATTCTCGCATCCATGTTAATTTACTTAATCGATGCGAGCGTGTTCATACGAATGATATATGAAATAATTTAATAATAATAATTTAATAATAATTTTAAAGCCTAGAATCCACACATGGTGCTCAATGGTTGGTCAATAATTGCATACATACATATACACACATACACATACATTCTCTCACAGATACATTGATACATGGATCACTATTATCATTTATTGGTGCCCAACGCCTCATCAGCAAGCGAAGCTATATCGTGGCGGTAGGCGACAGAACCTAAACGAAAAAGCGTATTGAATTAAAACAAAATAAAAAAACAAAAAACAAGCTACAACTTTACATAAACAAGTATGTGAGTGTAACTTTACGAGTAACGAGGCAATCCTCACTGACTCAGTCACACCTACGCACCTGGTAATGTCAGTTTATGACCAAAATTAAAAGACCACTGAAGGAAATGCCTTTCGAAAAAGGTTGGTTTTAGTACCAGACTTGAATAATTCAAGTGATTTACTATTTTTTATGTCGATTGAAAGAGAATTCCAAAGCCTTGGGCCAGCAACCGCAAAGGCCCTATTACCAGCACTAGTAAATTTAGATACGGGCTGAACCAGATTGAGTTGACCTGATGACCTAAGAGACCTCGGTGGTTTGTGGATGGTAAGCAGATCGGACAGGTAGGATGGTGCAGATCCCGAGATACACTTAAACACCAAAATGACAATTTTAAATTGAATGCTTTGCTTAACGGTAGCCAGTGTAACTCAGAGAGTACTGGTGTTATATGGCAGTACTTTTGAGTTCTGGTTATGACGCGCGCAGCACAATTTTGGATGTGTTGTAGCTTTTCAAGAATAGATGTTTTAGAGCCAATTAGAAGAGAGTTGCAGTAGTCGAGGCGACTTGTTACAAAGGCGTGGACAAGCTGTTGTGACGTCTGCGTATCAACGAAGGATCGAATTTTGCTAATATTTCTAAGGTGAAAAAATGCACTGCGAGAGACATGTTTGATATGTCCATCAGCGGCCAAATTTTCATCCATGAAATAACCTAAGTTTCGAACACAGCTACTGGGTTTTATCTCAGAACCTCCAATATTGAGGGAATGTTTGGATATTTTTGAAAGTTGAGAAGGAGGTAGACCTATATATTACTTCTGTCTTGTCATCGTTCAATTTAAGAAAGTTTTTAGTCATCCTTGCCTTGATGTCTGAAATACCAAGTTCAATCTTACTGCATGCTTCAGGCTCAAAGGCGTGAGTAAAACTAATGATATATGAAATATGTGGATACATACGTTTGGATAAGTTTTTCAATAAACCCAGTAAATCCTCGCCTCCATGTTAATTTACTTAATCGATACGAGCGTGTTCATACGAATGATATACGAAATATGTGGATACGTTTGGATAAGTTTTCAATAAACCCAGTAAATTCTCACCTCCATGTTAATTTACTTAATCGATACAAGTGTGTTCATACAAATGATGTATGAAATATGTGGATACGTTTGAATAAGTTTTTCAATAAACCCAGTAAATTCTCACCTCCATGTTAATTTACTTAATCGATACGAGTGTGTTCATACGAATGATATATGAAATATGTGGATACGTTTGGATAAGTTTTTCAATAAATCCAGTAAATTCTCACCTCCATGTTAATTTACTTAGTCGATACGAGTGTGTTCATACGAATGATATATGAAATATGTGGACACGTTTGGATAAATTTTTCAATAAACCCAGTAAATTCTCGCCTCCATGTTAATTTACTTAATCGATACGAGTGTGCGAAATATGTGGAAACGTTTGCATAAGGGACATTGTGGGTTTCTGAAATGGTTAATATATACTTGTTTGTACATTTGCGGATTATTGTCCCCTTAAGATACCAGTTTTATCCATGTTTCATCGTGGTAAAAATGCAGAACAGTGCAGATAGACTACGGAGGACAGGAATCAACGTCCCTTGTTGGAGTTGATCGTGTATTTCACGCGCGCCAACGGCGGAAAAATTCCAATTTAGGTCGTGATTCCAATCCCCCGTACTCGATCCTCATCACTTTCTGTCTTAAACACCTTTGATGCCAATTTGATATTGAGACTATCTACCTTTTGCGGTAGCGAAAGGTGTAAGCTATCATCACGATTTACTACCAACTATCCCTCCAATACAACATGCGCTTGTCTGTGGGATTCTGCAGTGAATGCATACTATTTTATTTCCAAATGAAACAAAATACTGCGTTTTGATTGGCTGAGAGGTACGGTGTAACTTGCAATCCACGGTGGGTTTTTTTCACACTGTGGTTAACCACGGTGTGAAAACAAGAATATACAATAGCAGACTATGTGGCTAAAAAAGAACCAATTTTTAATTATTAATTCATACCTTCTGCTCAGTTATGTTAGAATAAAAATACAGGAAATTTAATATTTATGTGCAATAAAATAGTGCAGACATGGATGTCATTGGAACTGGTTCATTGAGCCAGTTCCAATGACATCCATATTTGTCTGGTTTTATTTATTAAGAAACTAACAAAGTATAAATTTTCTGTCAGTTTTTGCCCACAATGTAGGTTAAAGTATTAAGTACAAAAAAATTCTTGGAAATAAATACGTTATCCTTGTATTTTCCAGGGTGCACGGGAATTTACACCGGTTTGGGAACTCATACACCCTTCGGCTTTGCCTCAGGGTATATGAGTTCCCTAACCGATGGAAATTCCCATACACCCTGGAAAACACAAGGATAACTAATAATACCCCCAATTATTGAAATGCAAACAACACTGCTGGATGGTATACTACTGGTATATTGTTGGCAGGGTGGCAAAGCTTCGAAAAGTGAAATTGGGAAAAATTCTGGTTCAGTAGCAAGGCCAACTTCAAGATCAGTGAATGTTTGTGCAGCCCAGAATCGCCATCACGCAAATGTGTCATTACCGAAGGGTAGGGCAAGCATAAATGTTAGGGAATGGTAGAAACTAGATGATGTGCGGTGATTACTATGTTTAAACATTAGTGCGGCCTATAGAGAGAAAGAAAGTGTATCTAACCATTGTTATGGTGATACTTTAAATTTATAATTATATTCTGATGGCCTTGCTACCATTTTGGTTGTAAAATGTTCCGAGCACAGGTCACCTGGAGTGTTTTTTGCAAAGTTAATGACCATGTTACCCCAAATTTCAACCAAAAATCAGTTTCAAAGCACGCACATGAAACACCTCGGATGTTGATGCTGCAGACCTGTTGGATAACTGCAATTTGATAAACACATTAATGATAAAGGAAGAGTCGAAAAAGTAATTTTAAAGTTAAAAAAATGGACACAACAGACCTTATCGATACTTGGCGGGTGGACAATCCAGATGTAAAACGCTATACGTGGAGACCAGTGAAGGACACGAGTTGTTCTCCTGAAATACTATTTTATTATCAGTTCTGGTGCGAATACGGTACCAAACGTTCAAGAACTATTGATGCCTGCTTTCAACTCGTTCATTTGACTGCATATATTTTTCGTGTTCTATTCATCACAAGTTTCATTGTGATGGTTAATTTGTGTATGTTCAATTTGTATTTATGAAATATCAGACGTAGGAATTTCAAAGTAAACAAACTTCTC
This sequence comes from Pictodentalium vernedei, assembly GCA_031216915.1. Taxonomy (NCBI): domain Eukaryota; kingdom Metazoa; phylum Mollusca; class Scaphopoda; order Dentaliida; family Dentaliidae; genus Pictodentalium; species Pictodentalium vernedei. Next base: position 218,734,370 of record CM062294.1, read on the forward strand.
TTACTTATATAACTCCTTAAAAGTCACATTTCTTGCTGAAAACTATAAATTTAATGACACATTTTCAGCTGATATATACAAAATGTTACTCTAATCTCATCAGCAGTAGGAGAGCGATGGGTTGTGCCTGTTTGGCAGGACCCCGGAAGTGACGTCCTGTCACGTGTCCCAGTGGCGCCATGTTTGGTTGTCATGGTAACCCGCGTGAGCGGCCATCTTCTGACGTCATCTCCATAGTGATACGTGATGTGAGTGCGCATGCGCAGCGCGTGTTGTTAAGGTGATACGTGTTTCCGTCGTCCATTTTGTATACTGGAGGCCGCCATCTTGGTTTCTATGGTAGCACGTGGTTGCTATGTTACCCAAAACCTTCTAATAGGACAGGGGTATGTTCGGAGGGTGTGTTCCTTTGTACAGGAATAATTTCCCGATTCGTAGAATTACCCAAATAAACTCGACAATCCCTCCAAATCACCGAAATTTACTTTATTTACTACGGATTCCCCATTTTATCGGCTTAGCACGTAATGCTGTAGTTCCAAGGTGGTACCGGGCTACGTTTGATTGAATAGGAGTATACTCCAGTAGAGTGGAAGAGCCTATCAACTGGAGCAGCTTTGCTTATTATTACTATATTTAGCAATTTCTGGTCTATTCTTTTTAGTTCTGACTCTATTCCGAGTACTCTTGTTGTTTCCTTTATCTAGATCATTTATATAGATTATAACTAACCAATCCGATTGCTTGATTTCCCATAATCTCTATGCAGAGTTATCTCCCCTTATTACAGTGAAGTCCAATCCGATTCTCATCACCTCAATTCAATTCAATATTTATTTCACAGCATGCATATACAAAGGAAAGAAACAAGGTTACAAAAAAAACAACAAAAAACAAAGGTAGATGTACAAATGTATACTGTGGGGAATGACATAGCCTTATGACTGTCTTCCTGTCATCCCCTAGACAATAAAAAATAAAGACTAAACAGAAAAATGGCAAATGGCAAATGATGGACTCAAGTAAGGTAAATCTTGACAGCAGGTAGTACATTGTTTTTTGTTAATATTGTATTGATATGTATTGATTATTAGTTCATTGTGGATCAAACTTCCAGATGTTCTGACTCTGGTTATTTAGATCTGTGGAATGTGGATTAACCGTGTTTTAACCGTATTTTAACCGTATTTCTGAATGAATGAGTAAATAAGCGTCCATTGGTAAACCATTATAATAATCGCACGCTAAAGGAGTGAAGTAAATGACCATAAGTGACAGTACCAACCTGGTTATCTGCTTGCTGGGAGAAAAGAGGAGAATATGATAACACCGAGAGTCGTAACTAGCCGAGGCAGTCGGGACATCTTGTGTTTGAACAGCTGATATTGGCGATATATGTATTCAGATATGTTTCAGTTAATATTTTTTTAAAAGATGTTCGGGTAAGGGTTTTTATCGATGTATCAAGGTCATTCCACAGTTTAGGAAACGAAAAATATGGAAGTGCGGCTGAGAACTGAGTGCGAGGTTAATGGGTGTTTAGGCTTCCACATTGCCTCGTAGTCATGCCCGAGGGATTCCAGTACACTTGAAACGTATCATTGAAACTGACGGGGAGATTGTTCTGAGACCAGTCGTGCATAAATAAAAGTGAATGTAATATGTACAGATCGTTAAATTTAAGAATTTTTAAACGTTTGAACAGTGGGTCCGTATGTGAGTTGAACTTTTTGTTCGCTATGATACGTACAACTTTCTTTTGTAAGTTTAAAATTTGTTTGGTAGCTGTTGCGTTGCCCCATATTTGAATACCATAAATTAAGTGGCTTTGAATTAAAGTGAAATAGAGTAGACGTAGTGTCTCGGGCGGTAGAACATTCTTGGCTCTATTCAAGATATAAATTGCTCTGGATATTTTTGTACAGAGTGTAGATACATGGTGATGAACTTTAAGGCTCTCGTCCATTTTGATTCCTAGAAATTTTATGAATCTGTGGTCACGATTGTTACCTGCTATTATTAAATCTGTGTTATTCAATGTAATGTGGGTTTGAACGTTATCGTAATTGTAGTTGTCATTTTGGGGATGAAGAAGTATGACTTTAGTTTTGTTAGCATTTAAAGATAACCTGTTCGCAGAACACCAGTGGTTGATTTTTTATAATTCATTGTTTGCCATGTCCGTAAGGAGGTCAAGGTCGTTCCCAGATACATGGGCTGATGTGTCATCCGCAAAGGATAAAATACGCATATCAGTTGATTCACTGATGTCATTGATATAGAGGACGAACAAAAGAGGACCAAGCACAGAGCCCTGGGGTACACCTGTAGTGACGTTGAGTAACTCCGACGATTCACCAGTGAATTGAACATATTGGGATCTCCCGGAGAGATAGTTCTGAAACCAAGAATTAGCTATACCTCTTATACCATAGTGTTCAAGTTTTTGAGCGAGTATTTCATGATCAATAGTGTCAAATGCTTTGGAAAAATCTAAAAACATAGATACTGTGCAATCTTTAGTTGCTTTGTTATTCATTAAGGAAACGTGGTTGATAAGATGCATTATTGGGTGAAATGTTGAGTGTCCCCTTCTGAATCCAAACTGATAGTTATAAATAACGCCGTGTGCATCTAAGAAATGTGATAACCTTTTATGCATTAACTTCTCTAAGACTTTAGAAAAGGAAGGAAGAATACTTATTGGACGATAATTGTCGAAAGACTGTTTATCCCCGGATTTAAAAATTGGTATTACTTTCGCGATTTTCATTTTTGATGGTACAATTCCAGTTGAAAAAGAGGTATTTATAATGTGAGTTAAAGGAACAATAATGTCATGTATAATGTCTTTTAGTAGTTTCGGTGAGATGTTGTCCTGACCAGCAGATGTTTTCCTAGGAAGACATTTTACGGCGGATATAACTTCATCATGGGTTGCAGGTGATACAAAAAAGAGTCGGTGACGCTGTCGTTTAGGTAATCAGAGAATTGATGTGCGGGACTTACCATTTTGTTGGATACACGATTTCCAATATTGATAAAGTAGTTGTTGAATTTCTCAGCAATTTGTATGGGGGCAGTGTACTCTTCATTGTTTTCAATAAACGATGATGGTAGATGGGGAGGAATATCTGACTTATTTATTGCCTTGCGGAGAATTTCCCAGGTTTTCTTGATGTTTCCCCTATTTTCTGAAATCAGCTGGCTGTAATAGTTCTTTTTAAGTTTACGTTTAAGTTGATTGAAGATTTGGCAGTAGTTTCTGTATCTTGTGATATTGTCAATGGTCGGGGACTTATATTTTTTTTCAAGTAATTTGTGTTTGTTTCGGGAGGACTGTAGAAGACCGTAGGTCATCCATGGTTCTCTTTTTACGTATTTTTTCGGGTTTTTTAATGTTATTAACGGAAAGGCTTGGTTAAAAGCCGTATTTAGAATTGTTAGAAATTTCTCATAGGCTTCGTTAACACTGTCCTCTTGGCATACATTGCTAAAATCAGATTCAGATAGCAGCGGTTTGAATAAATTAATAGTTCGTGTGTTAAAAATTCTCTTAGGCTGCTGTATATTGTCATTATGGTTGGTGCTCTTGAAATTTTCGGTGTAAAAATAAATCTATATCCAATGGCTATATCCCACCATGGAATCCCATTTTTAGAAACCACCTGTGGCTATGGAATCCCTTTTTTGTCGTATGAGGCCATGGGGGCCACGAGAAAGCCCTCAATGAGGCCTCATTTACTATCCCTCATAGCCTCATTTTCTATTGAGGGCATGATGGCCATGAAAATCCCTCAATGAGGTATAATTTACTACCCCTCTTGGCCTCATCTCGGTATTTAACAGCCACATCCCATGGAATCCCATTTTTGTAAAACACCTGTGGTTATGGAATCCTTTTTTGTCGTATGAGGCCATGAGGGCTATGTAAAAGCCCTCAATGAGGCCTCATTTACTATCCCTCATAGCCTCCTTTTCTTTTAAGGTCATGAGGGCCATGAAAAAATTCCCTCAACGAGGTATAATTTACTATCCCTCTTAGCCTCATTTCGGTATTTAACAGCCATATCCCATAGAATCCCATTTTTGGGGAAACACCTGTGGCCTTCGGCACCCCTTTTTGTCATATGAGGCCATGAGGGCCACGAGAAAGCCCTCAATGAGGCCTCATTTACAATCCCTTATAGCCTCATTTCCTTTTGACCGCGTGAGGGCCATGATAAAATCCCTCAATGAGGCCTCGTTTACAATCCCTCACAGCCTCATTTTCTTTTGAGGGCATGAGGGCCATGAGAAAAGCCCTCAATGAGGTATAATTTACTATCCCTCTTAGCCTCATCTCGGTATTTAACAGCCATATTCCCATGCACCCCAATTTCAGCATCCCATTTTGGAAAACATGTGGCCTTCGGCACCCCTTTTTCGTTGCATGAGGCCATGAGGGCTACGTGAAAAGTCCTGAATGAGGCCTCATTTACTACCCCTCATAGCCTCATTTCTTTTGAGGGCATCACGGCCATGAGAAAAGCCCTCAATGAGGCCTCATTTACTACGGCTGTTAGCCTCATTTCAGTATTTGAGGATACCTATGGCCTGGTATTGTATTATATATATATAGGAATCTCAACAATGGAATGCCTTATATAGCCCGTTTATATGTATACAGGGGAAATCTGATTGAACATTTTGAAGGCCTGAGCGAAGGTATAGCTAGGAAGTAGTGATACAAGTCAATATTAATGGATGATAGTTTAGTCAATAGTACTGGTACAAGACTGTTGTAGAAGCTAATGATAGGACAGATAGACCAAAGACCAGTAGTGGCCTTGGAGCTTTGGAGATAAGATGGAAGTCGTTGGTAAGACTACATTAGACCTCATTGAGGGATTACTCATGACCCTCATACGACTACAAAGGGATTCTCCAGAAAGTATCCTCAAATAATACAATACCAGGCCATAGGTATCCTCAAATACTGAAATGAGGCAAAGAGTCGTAGTAAATGAGGCCTCATTGAGGGCTTTTCTCATGGGTCTCATTGAGGGCTTTTCACATAGCCCTCATGGCCTCATACGACGAAAAAGGGGTGCCGAAGGCCACATGATTTCCAAAATGGGGTGCTAAAATTGGGGTGCCTGGGGAAATGGCTGTTAAATACCGAGATGAGGCTAAGAGGGATAGTAAATTATACCTCACTGAGGGCTTTTCTCATGGCTCTCAAGTCCTCAAAAGAAAATGAGGCTATGAGGGATAGTAAATGAGGCCTCATTGGGGGATTTTATCATGTCCCTCAAGGCCTCATACGACAAAAGGGGTGCCGAAGGCCACAGGTGTTTCCCAAAAAGGGATTCCATGGGATATGGTTGTTAAATACCGAGATGAGGCTAAGAGGGATAGTAAATTATACCTCATTGAGGGATTTTTTCATGGCCCTCATGACTTCAAAAGAAAATGAGGCTATGAGGGATAGTAAATGAGGCCTCATTGATGGGATTTTTTCATGGCCCTCATGCCCTCAAAAGAAAATGAGGCTATGAGGGATAGTAAATGAGGCCTCATTGAGGGCTTTTACATAACCCTCATGGCCCCATGCGACAAAAAAAGGGATTCCATAACCACAGGCATTTTCCAAAAATGGGATTCCATGGGATGTGGCTGTTAAATACCGAGATGAGGCTAAGAGGGGTAGTAAATTATACCTCATTGAGGTATTTTTTTCATGGCCCTCATGCCCTCAAAAGAAAATAAGGCTATGATTGAGGGATAGTAAATGAGGCCTCGTTGAGGGCTTTCTCATGGCCCTCATGGCCTCATACGACAAAAAAGGGATTCCATAGCCACAGGTGGTTTCTAAAAATGGGATTCCATGGGATATGGCCATTGGATATAGAGGTGATGAGAATCGGATTGGACTTCACTGTAATAAGGGGAGATAACTCTGCATAGAGATTATGGAAAATCAAGCAATCTGATTGGTTAGTTATAATCCATATAAATGATCTAGATAAAGGAAACAACAAGAGTACTCGGAATAGGGTCAGAACTAAAAAGAAGAAATTGCTAAATATAGTAACAATAAGCAAAGCTGTTCTAGTTGATAGGCTCTTCTACTCTACTGGAGTATACTCCTATTCAATCGAACGCAGCCCGGTACCCCTTGGTACTACATCACTATTTGCTAAGCCGATAAAATGGGGAATGCGTAGTAAAAAAAGTCAATTTCCGTGATTTGGGGGGGGGGGGGGGATTGTCGGGTTTATTTGGGTAATTCTACGAATCGGAAATTACTTCTGTACAAAGGAACACACCCTCCGAACATACCCCTGTCCTATTAGGAGGGTTTGGGTAACATAGCAACCACGTGCTACCATAGAAACCAAGATGGCGGCCTCCAGTATACAAAATGAACGACGGAAACACATATCACTCTAATAATACGCGCTGCGCATGCGCACTCACATCACATACCACTATGGAGATGACGTTAGAAGATGGCCGCTCACGCGGGTTACCATGACAACCAAACATGGCGCCACTGGGTCACGTGACATGACATCACGTCCGGGGTCCTGCCCGGGGTCCTGCGAAACAGGCACGATCCATCGCTCTCCTACCACTCTCATCGCGTGATTTTAATTTCATCTCAATTACTTACTTTGCTTTCAAATGGCCTTTCCTTTTCGAACAGATTTGAAGTAACATAGTCCTTGATGAACGAATAGACAACACCTAACATTTCTATATTTATTTACAAGCTGCTGTTTTTCTAAATTGTCGAAATCATGCACAAACACGTAGATGAGAAGGAGTGGTCCTTAGTACATTTTAAGTTGTATATATCCTGTATTAGGTAAAAGATAACACCCGAAACCCAAAGTATTCGGCCAAATAATAATTGAGACCATTATTCGATTGAATATCATGGGTCGAGTGATTTACCTGACTTATTTATTTATTTATTTATTTATTTATTTATTAAGTAATGCATTTATTTTGGTTTAACGACACTTTCGACAGCCAGGGTCACCTCGCGTTGGACAGGTTTACGGGTGGAGGAAGCCGGAGTACCCGGAGAGATCCACCGAGCAACGACGAGCAACTGTCGGGCTCCCCAATATACTAACCCCACACACGCAGGGTTAGCATTGGTTGAAGACAAATGCACCATCAACGTGCAGTACGCCTTAGTACAGAACGCCACCGTGCGCCCCCACCACGTAGACAACGGGGGTGAAGTGCCTTGCCCAAAGACACAACGCGTTTGACGCAGGTCGGATTCGAACCGTGGGCCTCTCGGCTTGCAGCATACGCCTCTACATACTGAGTCACCGCGCCCACTTTACCTGACTTAAAACCTACTTCACACTAAATTATTGTTTTGATGTTAAAATATTATATAATTTTATCACTTTGGGAATGATAAAAACTAAAAATGTGAATAATTTTGAACGGTGATTGATCGTTCTGGATGACTTATAGAAGACAATAGCTCGATGTGGACGGATGTTTCAGAACCTGAAACCAACACTATAAATCTGTTACAATTGTATTTTCTAGAATTGTATTTTCTGCTTATTAATATAACTGACTTAAATGAATTATTGGCATTTTAAAAGATATGGCGATTTGCCAACTATCAAATTGCCAGATCTGTGAAAACGCTAATGGTTGATTTCAACCCATAACTGGAAAGTATAATTCTAGAAAATACAATTGTAAAAGTTTTATAGAACTGGACCCTGATGGTAAAAACCCGGCCAGGCTAGGTATTCTAACACTAACTATGTACTGTTTAAAATAGTCTCTGTAAGACCCCTTACCTCCACTGGCCTACGTTCGGGCCCAGGTAGGCCTGAGGTGGAAATCCAAGATCAGTTTTCCAGGATTATTATTAAAAATCGGCGATTAAAAGTTTCAGAACTACTCTAGCTGGGAAGGTGGTGCGAATCAATACAGCATTGACAAATTGTTCCCTGAGTTCCAATGTCTTCTATGTGCCAGTAGGCACATAGAACACATTGGAACCCAGGGGAGGGTTAATGATAATATATTTTAAAGGCAGTTCCAAACATATCTGGTATTCCAAAAAATCAAGGGGTGCAAACAATTGCCGTCCTCAATTTTTATAGGCGTGCAATAGGCGTGCAGCACTCCTGCACTCCTAACGAATGCCAGGCCTGTATGATCCCTTGATGGGACGGGCAGTATGTTTTTTAACACAGTCACAGCAGAGCCAACACTTACTACAGAACCAAGTACTGCCAGTTGAGAGTGGTGACCGAGTGGATAAATGTAATAGTATCTCATGCCAGAAGTCCTCGGTCGGGAAAAGTTCTCAAGGTATCCGAACACTCTCTGTCAGCACCAATAATATTGCGGGATTGATGCTGTGGCACTGTACTGTCCTAACTTCACAAAAGAAGTGACTATCACAACAGATCCGACAATAACTACAACAAAACCCACCACAACTATAGCAGAGCCGACAAATTTATCATCTGAAGTCGCCACTGTCCCCACAGAGACAACCGCGACTACTACAGAAGCCATTACACCCACAGTAGAGCCAACAGTTACAAATATTGAACCTGCCACCAACACAGATCCAGCAACACTTACCATAGCACGAATAACTACTACTTCAGTGCCAACTACTACCACTACCGAGCCAGCAACAACTACTACAGAGACAGCAGCTTCATGAATTACTACTACCACCACTACAGAGCCAACAGCAACTACTAATCAACCAACTAAAACTACAACATACCAACATCCACAACTACTAAACCCATAACTTCCACGACAGAGCCAACAACTGCATCCACTGGAAACACCACTTTTCTACATAGCCAACAGCAAATACCACATAACCAATTATAACCAATTATAATCACAACAGAGCCAACAACTACATCTACTTTATACGTTACCACAACTGCAGAGACAACCTTACCTACCACCAAACCAACAACTATTACTTCTGGTCTGCCGTTTATAAATTTAACTTTGCCATCGTTACACAAACGCACATATGTTTGTAAGGAACACCTCGCGAATAATAAAATTTTTGTCGTTTACTGAGCACTATACAATTCATCTCTTGAGAAAACACAAATGCACCGAGAAACACATGCTCGGACCCACGTTCCATCAATACAGTCCATATGGAGGCTTCAAACAAACCGTTTAATCATCCTATAAAAGGTTTACTTGAATGAGGACCTCAAAAAACACACGCTCATTCCGGCCTGAGGGCGAATTGGTCACGTGAATCGTATCTGATTATGAATAGTGATATAGAAAGGTGATTGGGGATGATTTTGGTCCTAGTCAGCATATATTACGTAAGGACCGACGATTTAACATTCGTTTCGATCCGAAATCGTCCCGACGACTTATTTCGATTCGACTTGATCTGATTCGGAAATTTTCGAATCGATATGATGTTCTCAACATTGTACCAAGTATCTCCTCTTGAAGCGTTCTTTTATCACCAAGTCTTTTGTTCAGGAGACCTACTGAAGAATGAAGATTTCAAGAAGGTCCCGCTTCCGAAACTACTTAGATTTCGTCCTGAAATATCCGCTGTTTTACTGCCTCATCCAAACAGACGATCCGCCGTTGGATACAATACTTAAGTGAGTGGAGACGGGTCATATTTATGGTTATGAGATAGAGGAATATTTACAATAAAAAACCGTGAGGTTCGATTCGATTCGTTATCCTCTGCTTAATTCGGGATTCGATTCGACTTAAGCATTGAGATCGTAAACCCCTAAAATTACAGAGCAACAACATTACACTAACGTGTATTTGAAAACAGTTTTAATCAAATAACCGTTAACTGGCAGAATACTAAATTATTTTTGGTCATCAGAATTTGTTCACATGTCTTTGCTTTTTTATAGGCGCTCTCCCATAAATTGTAACAAGGCAAATCCCGACATGGTAGCCAAGGCTTCACGGGAAACCACTGTTACGATAGTGTAACTAGTAGCAGCAGCACCTCCAGGATCCCGAATGTTCCAACATCGTTTTCGAATGGCCAGATTCTACAGTGCTGTGTGGAGGAAAAGGCGGACAGAGAATTTCTTGCGAATCTTGACCTAGTCGCGATCCAGTCAGAATTGTCTGACTGCTTTTATGATCACAGTACTATAGACATAACTGAGTGGAAATGATTAACAAATAGTTGCTGGACCCCATTCCACCCCTATGGCCATCGCATGATAACCCCAACCCTCTCAGTGTTACTCTCTCAACTCAGCTATTTACACATGTCAAGTTTGGTAGCGATTGGTTGAATGGTGTAGGTCAAGTTGGAGAACAAATTAATGCACCCATGAACATAATTGACATGAATTTTAGAATAGAATATTGTAGATTAAGAGGGGTTTGTTTAAATACTCTCACCTGCCGAATAATACAGTACACTGGTCACTTTCCACAGGGTCGGCAAATTTTTACGGATGCCATAAGCCCGGCGAATTCACGCAGGCATTCAGCAATGCCGACGGTAATTACTGTAACGATCTGGGACGATCACACCTCTAGTTATACAAAAATTATATCAATAGAAACACCACAACTCTGCATTTGGTATGTTTTATTGTATTTCATTTTATTTTTCCATTACCCATATGCAATCACCAACACTGATGTCTGTATCTCATCGATACTGTTCTGTTCAATCTGGATTACTTGAGCTATAATATCACCCATTCTCCTTCACCACCTGCAACATTTACAAACTCTCAGGTTTATAACATCAGAGTACCGGCAAGCGATCTCTCATTAACCCCACACCCTGCCAGGCGTCTCTCAAACAACTGAATTGCGTCATGAAACAGAGGGAATCCGCTACAACGTGTACCTCTCACTGAATCAACAGAATGCCTACAAATCTATCGAATGCAGCCACCAAACCGAAACAATTGCTCTGCAGTCTCCACACTGATCGGAGAATGTATGTAAGCTGAGCCACAAGTCGTCCCCTTTGCCTCTGATGAAGTTCATCAAAAGAACTAACAAACTAGACATAAAATACGGGAAAGCAAAACACTCCGCAAACTCTACTGAGTTGACTTATTAATTGTATAACTTTCTTTTAAAACATGTATTGTGAACTTGTGTCCGTGCCCGGTCTACAGATTGACCTGTGACGTATGATAATATAATGTTCATTTTCAATTTTTTACTTCCTTGATGTGTTTCTCCAAAGCTGGAATGCACTCAACATTGGAGAGACACGTCAAGGGAGGTAACTGAATTGAACACTGAACTTTACAAACTTGGAAACCAAGCAACATACATGTCTGACAATCATCTGCCATTGAAAAAAAAAAGATTGCACTTTTGGTTTTTTGTTCATTTAATTCTCCTATCATGTGTGATGTCTGCATAATAAAATCACACTGCAGGCTACCGGCTGAACACATTGTATTTATTCCTTAACGTTGTGTTCCCTGGGTTTTCCCAACACGTCTGCAATGGACAGAAACTGCATTTACTGAGTAGGCTTACATTTTTGTGGGGACATGGGAAATGATTTCTCTTTGATATCTCGATTTTTTTTTTATTTCTATGGATATTATTAGCGATATGTTTTTTGAGTGGTATCCCCGATTAATCCGAAAACCTCCCAGCCCCATTCGAGAGTCACAAGTTTGCTTACAACACGTTGGATATTGACATTTTTTGTCTTGACAAATCCTTTCATATTCGAAAAATCGTTTCAAATATGTCACGTTCCACTGGCTACTCCGTCACTGGAGATGTTAAGTTTCCAATTGGAAGTGCTTTAACAATGCATGCTTCAGGAGCAATACACGCTGAACGCACGATCTTAGATTGCCGCAAATGTTAGCATCCAGAAAAAATCACTTATTTTTGAGAGTGTTGCATACCTTGGAACAAGAACTGATGGAATCACAGTTTACTTGCACTGAATGACAAATGCATCGCTAAACTTTGAAAATGCATCGCAAATGGCGATACGAATCCGCTTATTTCTAACCCTGCCGTTAATTATCTATCATTTTGCATGAAATTATAAACGGACATTTTAGTCTTTAGGGTAGACGTTATGGGCGAAGCTGCTAGCAGACCTTTCATCCTACACGCTGTTCGGCACATCACAATAAAAAATTATCTGTATAAATGGTATGCCGGGACATCTTTTTCTGAATACCGAGGCATTAAATTATCCCAATACCACACATCGCTGTGGTGTTGTGCAAAGATCCCCTCCCCACCCCCTCTGCATTTAAGATGAAATGTTTTTTCTTTTATTTTTTCACAAGTGAGATTCTACAGCATTGTTGTCAACAACAAAGACAAAATATATCTTGACCAGAACTTGTATGAAATTCTCTGTCTGCAATTGGAATAATAAAACCGTCCTTTACATTTTAGTACTTTCCGTTACTTTACTAGTTTGCCTGAGGTACTTAAGGATTTCGAAGCAATTTAAGGACTGCGTTCTTTTTTGATGTAACAAAATATTAGGGATGGTGAAGGGTATAGCAGCTATCTGAGGTCCTTTTGCAGGATGGTGCAACTGGACCTAGAATTGGCCCAGGGGCCCGGGCACAATGAAGATTGATATTTCTGTAAATTAAGAAATTTAGAAAAATCAAATATAAATCTCTTGAGTTACTTTTTAACATGCCCTTTATAAATTTGCCCTTTATAAATTAAACATATAGCTTCGCCTTTTCATTCACCCCTTCAGTGTCATACCCGTCTTTCGATTTTGAGAGGCACGCTGTATAGAGCTCGTACCATTTGAAGTGAAGCACAACATTATTTAGTTCCAGCATCGGAAAAATGTTTTCAAGAAAAACATCAACGAACATCTGTACGTCATTCACTCCACTGATGCACAGAAAGAAGGAATTCCAAAAATATTACCTGATTTTTCGAATAAGCTTTTCACAGCATAATCAAATTTATATGAGTTCAGTATAATACATGAAATGCATCTTAAATCGACCAGATGGTTCTCCACGAAATGCTTGTGCGAAGAGACAGTGAGTAGCATTACTTGTCTTTGAAGTTTGTCAACTTTTGGTGTTTACGAACCAATTCTTGGAAAGGGATGTTTGATTAATTTGAAGTCGTGGAATGCTGCAGCTTATAATTCATGGTGTGTTGTCCATTGTTCATTTTTGTTTTTGTGCAAGCATTGTATTATTTGACCTATTTCCCATGAATAGATTTTAACCTCCTGCACACTGATGTCAAAATATCCAGATTTCAAGTAGCCATTTTTCCCATAATGCAACTCGGAATTTAACCAATTCAATCTTGTTTGACAGAGCTCAATGAGCTCTGTCAAACAAGATTGAATTGGTTAAATTTCTAGTTGCATTATGAAAAAAAATTTCACCCTGAACTTTAGATATTTCGACATCAGTGTGCAGGGGGTTAACCCTTTCCAGAAAACACATGATATCAAAATTTGTTACTCACTTATTTCGCCCAATTCTTAATACAATTTTTACAAAACCTTATCATGTTGCCACATCATTGGAACGAGCATGAAGAGATCGTTCTAATGAGGCGGTCACTTGACGTTGATATGGTTTTGTTGAATTTTTGGGAGGAATGTTTTCTTCTACACATTTTTGATATTATGCAATGGTTGCAGTTGATTCGTTACTAAGGGTTAATCGTTCACTAGGTGGAACCGTGGCACGCAGTTGTCGACTCGCACAGAGTAAATATTGCTGGTGCGAAGGCACACAAGAGCTACAACTCGTCTCAAAATAATGATCTCCTGTTTGCTCTGGGAATCAAAAGTGAAGCAACAAGCCTAATTTCGGTAAGTTATGTGAGTACCATTTCCAGTGTTTTCCTATTTTCTTGAGCCACAAGTTTGAGGTACTGCCATAAAATAAAAACAGTACAAGTATCCTTGATTCTTGGAAGTGAAATTGGGTCATTTGTCAGCTACAGAGATCACAAAAGTCGTCTTTTTTCGTTCAGTTTGCGATCTAGTCATGACACATTCACACAAGTGTGTCAAAATTTATAAGTAAAATATTGTGGAATCATAACTCAAGAAAAATGAAAAAAATCCTATCCAAGTCAATGTTCTCTCATATTTGTTTTTCAACAAGTGAGATGCAACAGTTTTGTGGTGTAAAAGCGGACAAAGAATTTGTCGTGATTGGGTTGCGATCTGTTTTTGTGATCACAGTACTGCACATGACCATCACTTCAGATGTTTTATCGGCACATGTGTCAAGAATTGAAAAATTGTAGCAGCCTGTGCTCAATTTTTAGCTCAACTTGGCAACGTCAGTTATGAGCTATTGGGATGGGTTGCGGTCCGTCCCTCTGTCTGTACATCTGTCCGAACATCTGCCTGACCATAATTCCTTTAGCACACCATACAGGCTGCATCTCTCACCCGATCAATTTCAAATGTCATACGTGGCTTTGGGCTAAGGTCTATTTCTAATTTTGTTGAAGAAATGGCCGTCAACGCCCATCTTACAGTACAGTAGCCATGGACTGGTCACTTTCCAAGGGTGGGCAAAATTTCCACAGGTGGGCAATGTTTCTATGGATGATTAGGCCGCAACTCTCACAATTTTTTTAAAACTTCGTATCTAGCTTTAGTGTAATGTCTAGATCCGAGCTATCAAATTTGTTTGAATTTCCTCAAAAAACATGACTGCCAGTAACCATCTTGGATTTGGCATATAAATGTCAACAATTCTCTTAGTGCACCCTACTGGCCGCATCCCTCACCCGATTTTTTTCAGATTTTATATGCAGCTTTGGTGTGATGTCTTTTCTGTAGAAACCTGAATGACCTGGCATTACTGGAACTTTCTGTTAGTTCAGTCAATCTATTGTTGGATAAGTTGAGCTGCAGTATCAATGACACTTTCATTTTTCATTATGATGAGAGCTGACCAGTAGTTCAGTATTCTGATAATAAGCAGTATAATTTTTAACCGTCTGATGCTGAAATATCAAATTTTCAACCTACAAATCTAATGTTTTCCACAATGCAATTAGGAACGTTAAAAGTTCAGTCTTGTGTGACAGAGCTTAATGATTAAATTGTTTGACCATGAAGGGCCAAATTCCGACATTGATCACATTATTGGCATCAGAACAAGTGCCCCTTCTTGCAGTCTTTAGGTAAACTCACAAGTTACATTCTAAACCAAGCCTGAAAATAAGCAGACTGTCATCTGCGGAATGAGGACCCCAGAGCGTGAATTTGGTGATGCTACCTTGCACAGCAGGTTAGCATCATCCCTAAATTTACCCTCTGTGAACCTCAATCTGAATGAAGGTCTCAAGCCAAAACAGCCAGAAGATAAATTGGCCCACTGTTTTGGATAGCATCAGCACCCCCCCCCCCCTCCCACCCCAACCCTCCGGGGACCGCATACTTCAAATGACAGATTGCTTATTTTCAGTCTTGTTCTAAACACCTTGGTGGTTGTTTTTAGGCAAGTCTTGACTGCCAATATAGGCAGCCAAGACTTGAAAAAAATCAGCAGCAAAGTCACAGGATGTAGACCGTCAAAGTATAGCAAAAATATGCAAAATGTCTAGGTCCTTAAGGGTTAAATTCTTAGTTGCATGTTTGGAAAATTTGCTGCTTAAATTTTGAGATTTCATCTCCATTCTACAGAGAGTTAACACATTCGAAGCTATCAGTTTAAATTATAAAGCAAAGTATCAAAATATCTGTTTTACCTGCAATACAATTTGCTTACTGCGGTTTACAAGAACTAATTTTATTTGACAGTAAGTGAAGTAGACCTTGATTACTATGGTAAACAAGCCCTGTTTTACTGATAAAATAGGGCCCGGTCATAAATGCATAAGCCGCCGCCAGCTGGAAGCATATAGTAGCTGATATTTCAACTAGTTGGGTGCTATAAGCAACTATCAGGGATTTAAAAAATGAGAGTACCACAGGAGAAGCCAATATTTTCCTTGTTCAGGTTCCATATTCAATCAAACACCAATACTATTTTATCCGTATAATTTTGCGTTATTACAACTTGCACTCTCCAATAAGTTGTAATAAAATAAAATTTTGAATATCTAATCCAGACCACCGTGTTGGAAGCGTGAACTTGGACTCCTTCTGAACAGCCATATCCACCTCCGAAGCCTCTTCCTCATTTGTTAAAGTTAATACCCCTAGAAGAAGAACCCATGTATTTTCCGTTGGTCTTATTCATAGTGTACTTTCAGATGAGGTTGTGGCTTTGTTCGTGCAGTCATTAGTCGTGCATAATTTTGCAATTAGGTCTGTACCTCTGGCTCACCACGAAAGTCAACTAAACTCTATATTCATCCCACTGAGTTACAATTCTTGAATGAAGCGTTAATTACGTGAAGAAATATCACGACTCCTGCAATCAGATTCCCAAAGCCATTGTTTCTGGAATACACATATCACCAAGTTTTTATATATTTCAAATGAGAGAGATCTTTATTTTAAAAAAATCTATTCCTTCTTCCTCTATGAAGGTGCCGCCCCTCCCTCTATGTCATTCCATAATTGGAATCCTCTCGTACCTATTGCTTCCTGTCGTACATATTTCTGCACAACGGCTAGTCATGACCGCGCTACCCATTGCTTGTGCGGTCATGATTAGCCATCGTGCAAAGTTATGTGGAATTAAACACCAAATAAATAAATAAATAAATAAATAAATAAATAAATAAATAAATAAATAAATAAATAAATAAATAAATAAATAAATAAATAAATAAATACCCATTGCTTTTGCCACCATTGCATTGGTGTTCGGATCCCGCCAGTAAAAATCATATGAATACTGATAAAAGGCATCACTTGGTAAAGTGCCAGGCGACCACAAATCCTAACTTGAGGTCTATTGAAGGAGTTGTTACATATTTGCTATTCAATTATCGACATCACCACATCTATTTGCATCTACACACACACACCTAACACACACACACTCACACACACATCGAACAGACGAAAAATCATTATCAGATCCGTAACCCCCCTCCATTGTGATTCACGAAACATTATTTACCTTATCACATGTAAGCGCTGTCGGAAACAGTATGTTGGTCAAAGTCAAAATCCTTTCCGAGAACGTGCTACTAGAAACAAACAGGATATAAAACATAATGCTGACGCCCCAGTATCACAACATTTTAACCTACCTGGTCATTCTTTGGACGGTTTCGAAATCCATCCTATTGAACAACTACCAATTAAAGACACATTAGAAGAAACGGATGAATTTAAAAAAAAACGTGAACCTTTTAACCCTCTGGCCATTTGGTATGAACATATCAGAGGGAGAATGCGAAAGGAGGTTCATCATTCATTTCACTTTAACATACAACAGAATGAATATCGAAATAGCAAAAACGTTAAAAGATGAATTCAATTTTACCAATGCTAAATTAAATGAACCTTTGAATCTTCGACCTGTCATCGCCTATAAGAAAAACAAAAGCTTGCGTAACATCCTTGTAAGGACTAAATTAGAGCCCATCAACGAATAACATCAATTATTGCAGTCAGTTTAACCAGTTCCTAAGCTCATCACGTAGTTTAAATCAATTTTATGTAATTTTTTGTCATGTTTGAAACCCATCAAGGTTCAGTAAATGAAAACAATTTTTCGGCGGCACACTAAAAGAAAAAAAAAAACGTCTCAGTAGAAAATGTCTGTGCCAGTACGATTTTTAACCCCAAACGCACGCACGCACGCACGCACGCACGCACGCACGCACGCACGCACGCACGCACGCACGCACGCACGCACGCACGCACGCACGCACGCACGCACGCACGCACGCACGCACGCACGCACGCACGCACATGTATATATGAGTAAAGGTGCCTGAGGATCCACCCGGGGAGCGATAGGGGTGGTGTGGTTCCGTTGTTTGTTTTGATATTTGGTTTCTTCTTTTAACGTTCAAACTGACCAGTGTGCAAATTATAATTTTGCTTTAGCTAAGAATAGCCTACCGTTTGGTAAACTTCAAAGAAATTGACACAACAAGCAGAGTGTGAGGAAATCCTTGCGTCTGATTCAATAACCAACTGGGACATCCTGTCACTGGATTCTTTCTTGCAAAATATCAAGCATGTACGAACGTAGGTATGTGCAATATCTGTGTGTGTGTACGTACGTGCGTGCGCTTTTTCCCTTTACTATGACAACTTACAACTCTGCAAGCCCACTTTGGTGTAAGATGGAAAGCATGAAATCGGAGCGGTTCCCACTTGCATTGTACCCCACACTGAAAATACCATAGACGACCCTTTCTGACAATTTCCACACTTTCGTGGCGGAAAGGGTTGCCTCACTCTCTCTAAACTGCCATAGATTTTTCTTGTTGGTACATATCTTCTGGTGAATCCTGCGCAATATTTGTTGTAATAGCTGATATACATTCGGAATTGTATCCTACATCAGAGTGTATCTGCACGACTTCCAGACAGCAGTGCTTGCGTCCATCCAATCACTGCTAAAAGTATATCTTCTGTCCGTCCCATCGGCGATCGCGAGTGTTTTATCTCATGATGAACCTAACGTTGGCTCCATGAAGCAGTAAAAGACTTGCCTTGATCCAAATACTAAGTTGTGTTAAATATAGACCTTCCACCATCTTACCTGATTATATCCCAGGTGGCATTTAATTTGTGAAAGGTGATGCTTATATGGCATATGTATATGTATGCTTGGGTACATGCGTATGGGTTGGGATGTGTATGTGTGTGCATATTGTTTTGTATAAGTATGTATACATATGCATGTGAATGCATGTGTATGTGTAAACAGGTAGATATGCCAACGTTGATTTGCGCCTATGGGCGCTGTAGGAAGCACATGCACATTATTGCTTGGCCCATTGTTTGTGCTTCTCGTGGTGCTCCGTGACCAACCATTGTCGGAGAACTACTGGCTACTGTTCAAATCCACCTGCTTGTGGACCTCATACATCTAGACGGAGATATTCACTTCATAGCATTCGATTTGCGACTTTTTACAAGCTGGTTAAATTATTATTTCTTGTTACCTCAGTATCTTGTATTTACTTTCCTTTATGCTTGTCTTCTTCCTCTTTCCTCACTTCTTTGTATCAAAGCTCATTAGTCGTGAAGCCAACTTGAACGCAACTTGTTACCAATGCAAATACATAATGTCATTGTTGCCAGTGAATGTTACTAACACTCGAGCACTAAATCTATATCATCATCAGCGGGTTACATTATGAGTAGTATTGAAGTGCACCGTGCTCGGATCGGTACATTCATCAGAGCAGTTTATTGGCGAAGCCTAAGGCATAGATGAACAAAACATACACCCCATGTGCTTTGACATATCTGTACTTGCGACTTAAGGGTAGTAAACTACCAGAATGCTTTTCAATTATAGAAGCTCTGTTCTTTCTACCCAATATGGTATACAGCGTTACTGCTGAACCACCAAGATTTGTGTTCTACTTGAAACTTGGTGGCCCACCAGCGTCGCTGTTTCTCATTGGCAAATGCACTTGCTGTTGCCTATAACTACAGTCCTGACTATGATTCTACTTGTGTCAGGCGATTTCGAAACTAACACCGACCCAAGTTACGTAAACCTAATAAACAAGTCGAATACACTAGAAATCTTGCATCTCAATATACAGAGCCTAAAGCCCAAACTAGACAGCCTACAGTGTGAATCATCATGTTTCGATATATTAGCTTTCACGGACATTTGGATGCAAAGCTCTGACCTAACATCTGATATTATGATCCATGGGTTCCAAGAACCCTTGCGTTTCGATCGCTCGTCGTGGAGAGGTGGTGTCGTCATTTATATTAAAGACAATGCATGCTTCCGGCGCAGAGATAACCTTGAAATGCCAAACACAGAAAGTGTTTACAAAGCAAGATCATTATTACGAATTGTCTATCGTCCACCTAATAGCCCCGCAGACATGTGGACTACTATTTTTCTGCTTCTTTTGAAAAAGCAAAAGATACGTCAATTTTGGATTTAGTTATAACCGGTGATTTTAACTATAACCACAACAACTTCCCAAGAAGCCACATCAAGGATGTAACTGATTATTTTAACCTCAGACAGGTTGCTAATGAACCAGCATGATTTACCGAGTCGTCTGCTTCCCTGATTGATCTCTTTGGTGAGCTTCATCGGTGTATTAGGATGTGAGGTGCGAGACCATATTCCATTTACAAAGCCACTTAAGCTTCAAGGGGCGTGTATGGTTGTACCCTCAAAGGAATTATGAGGATGTAATCCAAATGCATTCCAAACACATTTATTACGCCAATGTCAAATCAGCCTAAGTGGATGCTTAACGAGATACGCCTACTGATAAGACAGGAGAAACGTTTATATCGTGTAGCTAAGCGTTCGCGCCTTCCGCATGCCTGGGCGATTTAGAAACACAAACGGAGTGAAGTTGTATCAGCTGTTAGGAAGGCCAAAGCCGCGTATACATCATAAGTTCAGAACACACTAAGTAGCCCTAATACCCCTTCGTCCCATTGGAGAAAAACTCTAAAAACATTCATTGGTAACAATGTCTCAGGGTTCAACTATTCATCATTTGAACAATATGTCCTCTACTGAAGTTGAAAAAGCCGAGGTATTTAATAAGTATTTTGTTCCATCTCTTCTGTTGATGACTCTAATACCTCCTGGCCAGACTCCTTTACACGTGTTCCACGAACGATTAACAGTAAATGCCTTCAAATTAGCGAAATCCACGAAGCGATCAAATGTATCAAAACATCCAAAGCATCAGGGTCCGATTTGATAAGACCACACGTCTCCTAAAGGAATGTAGTCGTTCCCCCAGTGAACCACTTACGGTCGTCTTCAATATCTTACGGAATAATTCATATTTTCCTTCTACTTGGAAAAAGGCCAGCGTCAAAACCGTCTTGGAAAAATGCCCTTCAAACATAATTTCGAATTACCGTCCAATTTCACTGATTAGCTGCGTTGGTAAAGTATTTAAAAAAATGCATTTTTAAACGACTTTGGAAGTGTTTGATTCAGCATAACATTCGGAGCCAATTTCAACCAGGTTTCACACCATTCGATTCAACGGTCCTCAACCAACGGATATTTCTGAGGAGTTCTGTCATGCTCTTGACGTCTGTGTCAACGAGTCCTCCTATGGACCTATCAACTCTGGTGTGCCCCAAGGATCAATCCTTGGTCCTCTGCTGCTTCTTACCTACATTAACGATATCACCAATAACGTACTTAGTAGTATATGTCTCTTCGCAGACGACACATCACTATGTATTATAGTGGAAAACCCTGATCAGGCTTCGACCGTGATCAGCCTTGACGTGGCAACAATTGAACATTGGGCTAAAACATGGTTGGTTGAATTCAATCCCCCAAAACCCGAAACTATGCTCATAACACGTAAAATCAACCGATCGACACACCCACTCTTATACCTAGTGGGAAGCCAAATCTCTGAAGTTACCTCGCTACCTCGGATTAATCTTGAACAGAACTTGTAATGGAATAACCATATAGAACACATCTGCTCCAAAGTGTGGACTCGTATAGACATGTTAAGAGTGCATAAGTTCACCCTCGATCGTATGATTTTGAAAAAGATATACTTTGTATTCATTAGGCCTCTCTTTGAGTATGCGGTCTGTGTTTGGGATAACTGTTCAATAACTAATGCAGATGACTTGGAGAAAACCCAATTAGCTGCAGCAAGAATAATTACTGGCGCCACCACCAGTGCCAGCAATTCCTCACTTTATACTGAAACATGTTGGGACACTCTCCAAGAAAGACACTGGAAGGACAAGTTTCTCCAGTTCTTCAAAATGTAATCCTCAGCTTAAATACATTTCCAACAGGGTACTACCCATTACATCGCCCATCAGTAAAGCCCATCATCTTTGACTCAATCTAAACCATCGTGTTCATATATGTCAGACAAATCTGTACCAGACTTCGTTCTTCCCATTCGTTACCAACCAGTGGAAAAGTATACTGTGGAACGAAAGGCCTGTCTCCATATCAGCTCCAGTTCCTACTCCGGATTAAACATCAAGTGCATCCAAAATACCAAGAAGCCATCGTAAAATAGAACGACTTCACTTGATTCTGAACTACAGCTCTGAAAGCGTCATCGATCTTCAAAGACGACTGCATCGGAGTCAAGTCACCTTGGAAAGGTAATTTATCTTTCTTTTATAGAGTTTTGCTACTACTGTCGAATTTTACGCGAGAAAACCCCGTGTTAAATTCATTTGCATGTTTCTTCAGTTTCTCTTCCACTCGGAACATTTTCAATTTGATTATTGACATTTTTCTGAAATTTGTCATCTCAAATCAACAAAATGGGAAGGAACAAAAAATCGCTTTTTCATTTAGAGCGATTTGAGCTTTAGTTATTTTCATTTTTTCTTACATTTTCATTATTATCTGTATCAATTATTTCAATATTTCCGCGTTACCAATGTAAACAATGAAATTCACAATGAAGTGAACGGGATAATATGGCGGACTATAGGCGCCATAACATTTTGTCATTTTCAATTTCGTGAATTGTGATAAATCGTTTTTTCTAGTTTTCTTTTTATCCTTCTAATTTTATTTCGTTGAATAATTATGATTAATTTTTTTTTGCGTTCCCTTGAAATATTATTTTTTTGCTTGTGGAAATTATAATTTAGTAGTTTTCTTAAAAATATAGTTTTGTCACTTTTCAAACTTTAAAAATGTCACAATTTTATTGAAAAACGGTGGTGGTTAAACTAATGCAATTTCTTTATTTACCATACATAATAAATCACAATCATGACTACAATTAATTTATAAACAGCCACAACACAAGATTTACAAAAATTACATTGCATTGGTAAAAGTAAAGTTGAAAAGCTAATTAAATGTCGACAACAAAAACGATGTTTAGAAATAAAAGATTTAACAAAGGAAGCTGATATACCTTTCGAAACTTGGGATGAGTGGTTTGCTGAAGGCGTAATTTGTTTGAAAGACACTTCTATTAACCAAAACATGGACGAACTCAGGACCAAGTTAGAAAAAATGGAAACAATGTTATCAAATAATAATCAGTTGTGGATAACGAAATTTGAAGGAATGATAGCTCACAATGAAATTCTCAGAACCCATTTAAAAGTAACAGAAAATGAGCGTGATAGGGTGAAAAGGGAAGCAAGTATTGGGTTGCAAAGCAAACTTAAAGAGTTTAATCAAGAGTATGACAAATTGGCTTTAGATTTAAAAAAAGAAAGATTTGAAAAACGCAATACTTCAGTAGATCAAAGTAGGTCAAGTACTTACCGATCCAGTTATACAAAATTCAAGGACAAAAAGGTAGTCAGTTAATCCATCATGATAGATTAAAATCCTATCATGATCGAGTCATGCCCATGTGGCTGCGGCGTTTGAGGCACAAATACTTTGAAGAGCAGAAAGAAATGGTGGAACCTACTGTTGATTCACTA
The DNA here is from genome assembly GCA_031216915.1 of Pictodentalium vernedei. Taxonomy (NCBI): domain Eukaryota; kingdom Metazoa; phylum Mollusca; class Scaphopoda; order Dentaliida; family Dentaliidae; genus Pictodentalium; species Pictodentalium vernedei. The sequence continues at coordinate 218,757,882 of CM062294.1, forward strand.
AAAAATAAGCAGGTGCCATTCCCATCTGGGACGGACATTATTGCTGACTCAGATGAAGGACTGGTGTCCACTTCATTGCCATTACTATCCGCGTCGGACATTATCGCTGACTTAGATGGAAAACTGGCATTTCAGACATTAATGATACAACCGTGGATACACCATTGGGTCACAGTTGCCGTAAAGACATGAGGGCGGGGGGGGGGGGGGGGGGGGGAGAGGGGGTACTGATTCCTGTCAAGCAGACGATCGTAAAGTAGAACCGTGGTTTTATAACTCACTAGAAGATGATGTGCTGCCCAATCTTTTTATGGGGACTCCAACCTCCTCATCTGGTCGACAGATAAGGAAGCCTGCACGATTTTTAGACCAACACATCACACAAGTTTTTAATCATTTGCACCAGAACAAACACTGCTCTGTTTCTGGTACAAATTTTATTGTAAACTAGCAGTATAAATTCAATTATTTTAGAAAATGGATCTTGATGAAGTCGACTTTATAGGAGATTATGATGAGAGTGTGGATGCATTTGTAATCGAGACTGCTACAACACCATCACGCAGTGAAGAAAACAGGGAAGAAGAATAGCTAGAAGAAAAAAGTGATATAAAATCCATCTCCACTCGATCCTCTCGTCGGAAGTACAAAAACTGCCAGTTGTGTCCAGCTAGAACTGTACATCTCAAGCGCCATGTTTTGAAAGATCGCTTGCCTTGGTTTTTAGGTTTCCATGCGTCTTGCTGGCACAGAACTCCTATAAAGGGTCCTGATGGCTCAGAAACAGAATGGATCACTGAGAAGTGGTTTTATCTCATGAATGGCCTAATTTACTTCTTCTGTAATCTATTAAATTTAAGTAGTTTGGAACTGCTACCACAGTATGTCAGTGATAATGAGCCCCTTCCCCCATGTGACCCTAACATTATTGAATATAGCAGAGAGGAAAGATTTTTAATGCCCCAGTATGTTCAGTTTGCTACTGGACAAACAGTGCATGAGTTATCAATTCAGTCTTCCTCCATCAAATTATGTCATTTTCATCATGCATTGGAGAATCCTCTGTAATCTTCTCTGTGACCTCAAACTGTTTGAACTTTTGTTAACAAAGGTCAAAAACTTGTCCGACAGAATGTCATATTCCGGCAATGAGCTGTTACAACCTGTCAAAAATATTACTGAACCTTTATTTTGTGATTCACATTTTCATTTAGATCAATTAATGAAACAAACACACTGTAAAACATTAAATGATGTCCAAAAATTATTTAGTAGTGATGAATTTGTGCTAAAGTATGCTGTATCAAACTTTGTTTTTCCGAAACAGTTTGCTTGCATGGATGCGCTCATTTCTGGAGACTCGGGAATTTCTATTGCAGTGTGAATACATCCCCCATCTTTTATTACCTGGTGTAGTCAATTCCTTCACAAGCAAAGTTGGAGTTCTTTTAAAAGATAAACAAGAGGCCCCAAGGGGCCTGAGGGAGCTCACCTGACATGGTAGCCTAAATATCAACCCAGAGAATTGATTTCAACAATCTGCTCCTCCTAAGAAAAGCTTATACCAAATATCCAAAGATTCTAACCAGTGGATCTAAAAAAAAAAGATTTTTAAAGAATATTCCTGATATTGAACTAAGTTATAATTCAGGCTCCCACAGGGAGCCCATATATGAACTCCGAGACCTTGCTTTAACAAACTTGAATCTCACCCCCTAAGGATGCTGCACACCAAATATCAAAACATTCCGACTGCTGGATCTGAAGAAGATTTTTTAAAGAAAATTCATCATTTTGAACTAAGTTACAATTCGAGCTCCCACAGTGAGTCCAAATATGGACCTAGGGACATGGCTTGAACAAACTTGAATCTCACCCCCTAAGGATGCTGCATACCAAATATCAAAACATTCTGAAGAAGTTTTTTAAAGAAAATTCCTCATTTTGAACTAAGTTATAATTCGGGCTACCACAGTGAGCTCAAATATGAACCCAGGGACTTGGATTGAACAAACTTGAATCCCACCCCCCCCCCCCCCCCCTAAGCATGATGCATACCCAATATCAAAAGATTCTGCCTGCTGAATCTTGATAAGAAGATTTGCAAAGAAATTTGCCTGAAATGCACTAAGTTCAAATTTGGGCTCTTATTCTGAGCCCAAATATAAACCCAGGGGGCCGATTTGAACAAACTTGAATCAGATCCACCCCACAATGTTGGATACCAAATATCTAAAGATTCTGACTGCTGGATCTGGAGAAGAAGATTTTTGAAGAAATTTGTCTGAAATGCACTAAGTTCGAATTCGAGCTTCTATAGTGAACCCAAATATGAATCTAGGGAGCCGATTTAAACAAATTTGAATCAGATCCACCCCACAATGTTCCATATCAAATATCAAAAGATTCTGCCTGCTGGATTTGGAGAAGAAGATTTTTTTTATGAAATTTGCCTTAAATGCACTAAGTTCAAATTTGGGCGCCTATGCTGAGCCCAAATATAAACCCGGGGGGGGGGGGAGATTTTAACAAACTTGAATCAGATCCACCCCACAATGTTGCTTACCAAATATGAAAAGATTCTGCCTGCTGGATCTGGAGAAGAAGATTTTTAAAGAAATTTACCTGAAATGCACTAAGTTCGAATTCGAGCTTCTATAGTGAGCCCAAATATGAATCTAGGGAGCCGACTTGAACAAATTTGAATCAGATCCACCCCACAATGTTGCATACCAAATATGAAAAGATTCTGCCTGCTGGATCTGGAGAAGAAGATTTTTGAAGAAATTTGCGTGAAATGCACTAAGTTCGAATTCGAGCTTCTATAGTGAGCCCAGATATGAATGAATTTAGGGAGCCGATTTGAACAAACTTGAATCAGATCCACCCCACAATGTTGCATACCAAATATGAAAAGATTCTGCCTGCTCGATCTGGAGAAGAAGATTTTTTAAGAAATTTGCCTGAAATGCACGAAGTTCGAAATCGGGCTCCTATACTGAGCTCAAATATGAACCCAGGGGGCCGGTTTGAACAAACTTGAATCAGATCCACCCTGCAATGTTGCATACCAAATATCAAAAGATTCTGTCTGCTGGATCTGGAGAAGAAGATTTTTTAATGTTTTTCCCATTGCCTACAGTGTTAAAAAGTGCTGACTCAGCTCTTTTTCAAAGTCCTGAAAAAAGTACCTTGTGATCAAACCGATAGGGATTTTTTTTCCATTCTATTCTACTGGATAAAAGTAAGCTTTATACAAAATAAGAATTCTCTGTGCCGTGTAGTGTTGGAGATATGGCAGTTTTAAGGTTTTTCCTATTTTTTGCTCCGAAGGTTCCCACGGGGCAACGAAAAAAAATTTTTTTTGCATCAATCAACTACTTATGACCCATTATCATCTCATATCAAATTTGGTTCAAATCGACCTAACGGTTCAGAAAATAGAAATTTTAGGCGTGGCCAAAATTTTTGCCCCTCCCATACCGAAGGCAAATAATGCCCGACAAACTTTTCTTGAACAAACTTGATTCTACACCTCAAAAGGAAGCTGCATACCAAATATCAAGTCTCTGCTACTGCTGGTTCATGAGAAGAAGATTTTCAAAGATTTTGGTGCCCCTTGGGGGCGTGGGGCAACTTCATTTGAACAAATCTGAATTGACATTAGGTAATAAACATTTACCCAACATTTAAAAAATATTGGGCCAGTGGTTTCTTCGGAGAAGTTGGTTTTGTAAAGTTTACGCCGGACGACGGACGGACGACGGACGGAAAGCGATTAGTAAAGCTCACCTTGAGCTTCGCTCAGATGAGCTAAAAAGTGAAAGCTTTGGGTGAAGTAGATCTTGAATAAACTACGTTTTGTAAATGTAATCCTGCTTGTGTGAATAAAGTACTTTGTAAATCCAAAAAAATTGAATCTCAGAAATTGCTTTTAAAGCAGGTTCTTCCCTTGGTTGACAAGGATAGGAAAAATTTAACACATCTTACTGAATGGACGCTTCCATTGAACTCAAACGGTTCTTTAGCCAACTAATGCTTGATTAATTTTAATCATCACTTCTGTAAGACATTAAGTGACGTTCCATGTCTTGTCTCCATGGCCAATCAGACCTGCGATCAGGTGTTATTCTTCTTTAAAACGGGTCTTATACTGTGGTTATACTTTTTGGAAAAGGTTGAAATTAAAGCCCAGCTAGCACACTTTATTGGCGCGGCGTTTAGGTGCCTCCACGGTTCACAATTACTGTTGTCGTAATGCTACAGCAGCGTAGTCTGTGACTGGTGATGCCATCTTAACGTTGCGCCAAGGATGTGTGTTACGATGGATCTACGACAAACAATATACATTCTGACAACGATCGAACATTTTGTATTTGTTCCCTCAGAAACGCTTTGTGTTCAAGTATTATTTCCCTTCAGGTTCTTTATCTCATTGTTCTCTCTCCTTCTCTTTTGCTCCTCTCTCTCCTGTTCCATCGCCCAATTCTCTTGTCAAAATGCTAAGGTTTAAACAATATTAGTTGCAGCGTATGACCAAATCTTCCAATTACTGAAGTACACTGTTTATCCAGGGAGACGGCTAAGAATAAGCTCTTAGCTTCCTACCGAATCCTGTCTATATATCCGTTTTTCCTTCATTTATCTGCATAATAATACGTTCTTTATTATTTGCCACAATGTGAAGTTATTTTGATTTTGTGTGTGAACTTCATTGTTGTATGTATAATATCAGTCTTACTGAATAAATATTGTTTAAACTGAGTGATTGGTTTAACAAATGTACTTGTGATGCGGCGGTCATACTAAACACCTAGGGATACCGAAGTGAAGCAACATAGGGGTGGGAATGCAGTGAAAATGGTATGGGGTGGTGTATTGTGAGAACATAAATAGATTTAAACAGTATGTGTATGGTTTTAGTGCCATATTTGAGACTCATGAGCGCTGAAGTAATATCGCTCGTTAAAAAATGTTCCCCTCGGTATTTAGTTTCTTAGAGTCCATATCCAAACCAACAGTATTTTCGATTCAGTTGTCAAAAGTTAGCTCAAGTATCTTTATTTTTCGTCCAGGTGTTACTGTAGATATATATATATATTGTTTCAGTGCTGTATAGATGTGATTTGTAATAAAAGATGGTTATATTAGTGTTTTGGTTAGTTTCTTTATCGGATTTCAGTGGCGTGTTCCCTCTCTTCGCGCGGGTCATTTTCGGTGTTTTGTTTTTTGTTTTGTTTACGATTTCGACCGGTTTTTCAAAATTCAAGCTTCTCATTCTAATTTTGGCTATGGTTGCTATGGATGGTAAGTGTTTCGTGACGCGAGAGGTTCAGACCAGTTCAGTAGAGACGGTTAGTATAGGTGTACAGGTGAGGGGAGTGGTTGAGGCCAGTACAGGGGGTGCTAGTGAGTTACCAGCGGACGGCCAGCGGTCGGATGTGTGTAGGCACTGTGATATGGTGTATGTGGATGGGCGTGAGCTGGGGGAGTTGGGGATGTGTGCCATCTGCGTAGAATTAATGCAGCTGCTAGAGGCATATGTAAAGTTGGAGGAAGAGGTGCAGGTGGTGAGGGGGAAACTGGGAAAGGCAGGAAAGTCTGGTGTTACCCCAGTTAGGGTGGCATTCGATGGGGGATGGAAGGTGGTGGTTAGTAGGAAGCGGACTTTTGACGTGCATAGTGGGTCTTTTGGGAATAGGGAGGTGCGTCGGGTTGAGGGTTGGAGAGAAGTAGGGGCTAGAGTGTCAAATTCCCAGGCTAGTAGTGTTAGTCGGGGGGCGAAAAGGCGTATTCGTTTAGAATCGGATAGTGAGGGCGATAGCGATGACCATGTGGAGTCTGTCAGGGCAGGAGTCAGAGGGAAGGTTAGGAAGGTGGTAAACGAGGACAAGGTGGCTTGTAGTGGGAGTGGGCAGAAGGTGGAGTGCAGTGTCCAAAATAGATTCAGTGTGTCAAGTAATTTCGAGAATTCTAAGGAGCAGGTTGGGTCTGAAGAGGTGGAGGTGGAGGTAGGCATGGAGGTTAGTGTGGCGGAGTGCAAGATTGCGAGCCGGTCCAGTGGAAACAGAGGTGGTAACAGGGGTAGTAGGACAGGAAAGAGGACAGGAAAGAGGCAGTTGGTGGCTGCAGGGAGTAGTATAGTGCGGGGGTTAGATAGGGTGGTGTGTGGGCCCGACAGTGTCAACATGACCAATTTGTGCTTTCCGGGGGCTAGGGTGGAGGACCTAAGGGACAGAGTGGGTGGATTAGTATAGGGGTCAGGCCCAGACCCAGTGCTTGTTGTACACGTGGGGACCAACAACATCAGGGAGAGAAAATCAGTTCAGCTTATTGAGACTTACAAGGACTTAATAATAACTCAACTGAATGCCAAGAATGCACAGGTAGTGGTTTCGGGGCTTCTCCCAGTACTAGGTGGTGGGGGCGAGCGTAATTCGCGGATCATTGGGACCAACGAGGAATTGGGGGAGTATTGTAAGGAACTCGGGATACCCTTTGTAGACAATTGGGGATCGTTTTGGGGCAGAAAGGACCTATATGGAAGGGATGGTCTCCATCTTAGCCCAAGGGGTACAGAGGAGGTAGAGAGGTTTTAGGAAGAAATATGTTGCAGGTGGTGGAGCCTTTTTGGTATAGGGAGGGGAGGGAGGATCAGTGAAAGAGGAATGAACACAGGAAATGTGTCACGAACCATAGGTGTAAAAAATGGGACAAGGGTGATAAGGAAAAGGGACCAAAAATCCAAATCAGTAGGAATAGCTTCCCAAGGAAAGCACAGGTACACAAAGTAGGATATACAAACATACATGGACTAGATAATAATGGGACCAGTAGGCGGAAGCCAATGAACCTTGATACCCTGAAAGTGGGTTATAGCAACATCCAGGGTCTCCACCGGAAAGTAAGTGAAGTTGCTACATTGATCGAGGCAGAGGAGTTTGACGTCATGGGCTTAAGCGAAACGTAGGTAAGACACGAGGAACGGGTAGACCAAGTAAGGGGGTACGTATGGATAGGTGTAGGGCGAACGGAAGGCCAGAAAAAAGGGGGAGGGGTAGGCATGTACATTAAAGAGGATTTAAAACCGTCGCTGATCACAGACCTGGAAAACATCAGCACCCCTGCTGAGGTATCGAAAGAAATTGGATGGGTAAGGATCAGTCTGAAAAACAAAAGTATTGCCCTTGGGGTTGTGTATTATGTGGTGGAGGGAAGCAAACCCGAATGGAATGATTCGATATACTCAACACTAAGGTCCAATATCACCGAACTAAAAAAACAAGGGGCTCGGTATAATTCTGGTGGGTGACTTTAATGGCCACATAGGTAATGATGAAGAAAGCATAGAGGGTGGGGACAATAAAGTCAACAGGAATGGAAGGAAGCTGTTGAACTTCACAAACGAGCTCGGTCTGAAGATTCTGAACAGGGACGCGAGGTGTAAGGGGAAATGGAACTGGGAGAGGAACGACAGAAAATCAATAATCGACTACATCCTCACAGATATTAATTTATGGAGGGAGGTGATAGGGGTAGAAGTGGATGATGATGGTAAAATGGAGGTGGATAGTGATCACAACTTGATTACAGTGACGATCAGGTCCAAAACTCTAGTAAAAAGCAAAGGAAGCTCCAAGGAGATTTGGGAACTCAAAAAAGATGCTGACTGGGCGAAGTTCAATGAAAAACTGAAACCAAAGCTTGCAACCGTACCCAGGATGGGGCAGTGTCCAGAAGATGGCAGACGTCATAGTTGCGAGCCTGGTAGAGGCAGGAAAGGAAAGTGTAGGAAAGGTCAGGGTGCCAACACGGGAACATGGGTACAGAGTGAATGAAGAACTGAAAAGGGCCATAAAAGGGAAGAAAAGCTAAATGTGCTGCATACAGGAGAAGTAGAAAACTTAAGGGGGCGGAAAGCAACGAGACCACAGTAGCAAAGGAAAAATACCACCAAGCACGAAATAAAGTAAATAAGATTAAAGACGGTAATCGGAGAGTACGAAATAGCAGTCTTATTAGGACGATAAGAACGACAGGGGGGGGGGGGGGGGGGGTCGAGTTCGAACGTATTTTGAAAATGGGTGAATAAACGTAACAAAGGAAGTAAACCACAGAGTATTAAAGTAGATGGCAGAGTTACAGACGAGCAAGATCAAGTCACATCAGAACTAGTCAAGCACTGGGAAAAGGTAAACGATAAGCGACGGGGCATGGGGAGCCCAACTGAGTGTCCGAATCTGGTCGAGGAAAACCTATCGAACTTCGTGTGCAGCGAAATTAAAACGGATGAGGTGCGAAAGGTGATATCAAAATTAAGGGATGGAAAAGCGGGAGGAGTGGATGAAATTCCTAACGAGTTTATCAAAACAGGGGGAGAGGAACTCGTGGAAAGCCTAACTGCCCTATTCAATCTAGCCATAGAAAATCAAGAGGTCCCAAAGGAGTGGAGAGAAAGCAAAGTGACATTTATTCACACAAAGGGGAAAAAAGGCGTTTTGGATAACTATCGAGGGATCTCTGTCAGTAGCAACATTGGAAAGGTTTTCTGTAAAGTCCTTTATGGGAGACTAGAGGAGGTGATTGAAGAGAAGGGTTTTTTGGGAGAAATCCAGAATGGCTTCAGGAAGGGGAGAGTAACACAGGGTATAAACCGTATAAACCTTTAGCCGGAAGTGGAGATAAGCGAGGCGAGAGATTTCTATTTTTATCTCAAAGTTTCAGTCGCAGCGTATCAAAGATCACCGAAAACAAGATTTTTTTTAATAAAAGGAATGACCGAAGAATGCAAAATCAGTAAGTATGTCATATAAAACAATATTTAACAACGAAACGACACAACTTAATGGAAATGTCGACTCTTGTAGTATGAAAAAACACCTGCTGATCATCTCAGAAAATGAATTTCTCGGGCAAATTTCTCCTTCAAATATCGTTTTTCACATGTTCGCACAAATGTAACATGTTAAAATCATAGATCGACAGATTCGGCGTTCAATTCCACACCAGAAACTATCAACCATAACAACGAAGGAGGTTCGGTGCTACTGAAACTGTTCAAAATATAATGTCACCTTATCGATTTTTTTATACGCCCAGTTGGTAAAATCGTTGATCGGGAGTTGGTGATAATTATACGTCCAGTTGAGATTATTCGATTTCCCATATGATCGTTCCAATGCCCATATTTGTGCATGTACGAAGGTCTAATCAGTTAACAAGCCATATGAACAGACTCGAATGCACAACGTTGACGTCACACTTTTCAACTGAAACACTACTGACTGAACCACCGAACCTGCAACCACGGGGGAGGGGGCGAGAGGACCGCTCCTCCCCCCGAAGAACTTTCGCCCCCACCCGAAAGATTGCAGACCATGTTTTTCAATCGGCATTCATTTTTTTTAATTTACCTATGCATTAGGGTAAATTAGTTCAGTTACAACTGTAACACTTCATTTTGCCTTGGCTCTAATTCCTTCACACCTGTAATTAACATATCCATAATCACTTGTCTATGAAGGTGATCCCATTGTTATTTGTGAGCTGTTTATTCATCACACATACATTCACACAGCTTTGTCGGGAAATTATTTTTCCAATTGGGGGTATTTGGGGTTTGTTTCATTCTTTTTAATGACCTTTTTTAAAAAAAAGAATGTTTACCGTTTTTGACCGTGGTCGTTTTTACTGGTAATCGGAAAAAAGTAACAGGAAAAAAGTAACAGATTTGGGTAGGAAAAAAAGAAACAGGAAAAAAAGTAACACTTTCTTATTTTTATAAGGTAAAAAAGTAACAGGAAAAAAAGTAACAGATTTGGGTAGGAAAAAAAAAACAGGAAAAAGAGTCACACTTTCTTATTTTTATTTCATAAAAGTGATAGATTACTTAATTATGATTTAGTTATATTATTGAAACTAGTTAGATTATTACATATCAGTATAAGTACTACATAGTACATAGTTATAAAATAATTTAACAAACATAATTATGATTTAGTTAGATTATTACATATCACACCTTGAAACTAGTTGGATTATTACATATCAGTATAAGTACTACATAGTACATAGTTATAAAATAATTTAACAAACTTAATTATGATTTAGTTAGATTATTACATATCACACCTTGTGTAATCTAATATTCTGGCCAATGCCAGTAAGAAAAGCTGAAATAGTAAGTGAACCTTGGGAATATAAACCACACAGATTTTTCAGTTTTCTATTCAGGGATTCAGCTGACTTCTGTTTGCGGATAACAGGCAGCAAACCAACTGACACCTGTTAAATAATTGTATTGGTCAGAGCTTGCTCTTTTTGAAACCATTGGATAGTTTTCCAGACTGATGGGTGCTGGTGGCCAACAAGAATGGTCAGCTCAGACAGACTTTTGGGGACAGGAGGACTTCTTCTGTGGTATCTCAGACTCCGTTTGGAATTATCTAAGTCTGGCAGCATCAACTTGACTTCACTTTCAGCATTTGAAACAGCTGTTGCGAGGATCTGTGATGGCTTATCTAAGGAAGAAGCTGCTTGTTTTCGCATTTCATTTCTCAATTTGGTATATGCGATACTGACATTTTCTGGAGGATGGTTGTGTTGTCTAACTATTTCTGGGTTGTTGAAATCTGTAGTAGTACAGAGACTTGCACGGCAGTCTGATTTAGCACGTTTAGTGCATTTCCACCAGACCTTGTTCTTCCTTCTTACAGATACAGTGTACATGAAACCTTCATGACAAAGTTTTTTGCCCCTCTTATTACTCTCAATGACTTCCATGATGACTCAAGAACATTTAATGACTAATTCAAACTGCTGTCCAATATATAGTTTGCTGTGTGTTTATTTTTTCAAGAACATTGTTGTACATCAAAGAAGAGAATTCATGAAAGTAGCCACACTTGCTTGTGTTTATTTTTTCAAGAACATTGTTGTACATCAAAGAAGAGAATACTTGAAAGTAACCACACTTGCTGTGTGTTTATTACAATGTGTGTTCATTTGTTTCAAGAACATTGTTGTACATCAAAGAAAGCATGATGGATATCCTTGTAACAACATTGTCATAGCACACATGATCTCCAATTACAAAATAATTAAAAAAATAAAAAATAAAATTATTATTATAATTATTATAATGAAAAATGAAATAATGAAAAAACACTGTTACTTTTTTTCCTGTGGTATTATTATAATTGTTACTTTTTTTCCTGTTTCTTTTTTTCCGTTTCTTTTTTTCCTGTTACTTTTTTTCCTGTTACTTTTTTTCCTACATTCGTTTTTACTTCATAACGATCATTTAGTGTCTATCTTTTGCCTGGCTTTTTTAAATTATTTTTTTTCTATTTATTTTATTTTATCTTGTTGAAGTGTGGGGGTGGGTGGGGGCGACAGTCGAATGGGAAGAAAATGTTTTCACTTCAGATAACGGCGTGTTATAACAATACGCCAGTCCTCTGTTAATTGATTCCAGTTTGCCTGACAGCATGCTGAGCTAGCAGTTTATTCGACAATAATCCCTAACCCGACCCCCACCTCACCTTCTCGCGCTCTCTCATTTTCACTCTCATTTTGGCAACAGTCTTTTGTGACCAATAACTGTCGGACAAACATCAAATGGGCTATTTTTTAGTATTCTCTAGAGACTCTTCGAAGCAACTGCATCAATAAGTATCTGGCTTTTAACGATTCCATTTTTAGAGAAATTAGCGAAACACTATGGAATCCTACATGAAGTATACCATACATATACTTTTGTAAATATTCAATGTTGTTTTTTGAGAACTTATTTTATCTGAAATAAATTACTGTTCAAACTAAACTAAGGTATTTTTAGATAAGGCGTGACGTCACATGGGATTCCCTCGATATCTCGCCAATGTCGTGTTGAAACCAAACAGATCCAGGGTCGAAAACAAGCTTTATACTCACCAAGCGAACCCTACCGTGTGACAAAGGCAAAAAGATGAAATAAATAGAATAATTCGCGCCTTACATAAGTATTTTATAAATTTTCATCTTATTTTCACTTAATTTACATACGACTTCACGGAAACAGTTTCGAAACAAGACTTCGGTTACCAGTTTTCTTCTTGAAACTTGAATGCCAAACAACATTCTACATGATGTAGGATAAGCACAGTTAGGTCAACAGTGGCTGAAATTAAATTACGTTGTTGTCAATAGCAGTTCAGAGCAGGGTCAAGTTGTCAAAAATACAAAGCGATCATTTCATTCAAATTCATCGATCACATTTATTGTCTGACGATAGCCTTCAATACTATTCACATTCTCTGTTCCACTTCACTCCTGCTGAAGAACAAAACCCCTCTCGGATCCAAATGCTCCCAGAGACGTTTCTGGGTAGTTCCGACTCGGTGTGTGTCACAGTGAGGTCCTCAAATTTCCAAACTTTCATTTTTTTTTTTTTTTTTTTTAAACAATATTTTTATTTCCTCAATGAAATGGGGTTTGGCGAACAGGCAATGCCTATATTAACGCCGTACCCTACAGAGAAATACAATACAATACAATACAATGGTGCAGGTGCAACTGTACATAAAACAGAAACTGATCCAATGAAGTGGAAAGAAAGAGAAAGTACCATACTATATCCCACCATTTACTTTAAATAATTTACCTATCTATTGGGTGTGGAGGCAATCTACTTTCATTTATATGATAGGCCCACTAAAATCTCTCTCACCCAATACAGCACAGGTCATTGTCAGGGTTCTTTTCCACTGGAAATAAACCAGTCACTGGAATCTCATCGTTTCCCTAATATATTCTTGAACCGCACTAAATATACTGGCGTTTTCCAAGGCAGTTTTCTCGTATCCCCATATAGCATAAGAGTGATATTAGTGGCGTGGCCCAATTTTATTAGAAGCGAATTTCTTTGTTCTGCATATAGAGGACACATTAATAAATAGTGTTCAGTGTCTTCATATACATGACCGCAGCCACAAGATGCATTATCACTTATAAACCTATCAAATTTATGTCCGTTTAAATCACTACAATTTAACCGCAGCTTCGAGTGAACAATTTGTTCCTTTCTGCCACCCACATAATAAAACCCAGGGACGACATTGTCGTTAATTGCAAGTTTCTTCTTAAAATGATCTACGGAAGTACAGTTCTGCAGATCTGCGCTTAAGCCATTCCAAAGTTTTACCACTGATGGCAGAAACGAGTTAGAAAACCTGTTCGTGTTACATTTAATTTCCCTTAACAAGCTCGAAGATCTTAGCGAATAATAAGTCAATTCTGATACAGGTTGCGGAATGAGCAGCCTAATGTAGTTTGGGACGCTTGTGAACATAATCTTATACAACGCTACTAATTTGTGGCGTCGTCTACGCTCTTTCAGTGGTATGAAACCAGATTCTCTATAGATAAGTTGATGACTTGTCCCCCTAGTGACCCCTATTATGGTTCGTAGAGCATCCAAGTGTAAATTTTCTAGGAGTGTTGATTTAGTCTCCGTGCAACCATCCCATATAACATCGGCATAATCAAACAGCGGGAGAATGAAGTATTGATATAGAGTTTCCAATGCTTGTCTGGACAATCTGTATTTTAGGCTTCTAAGACAGTTTATCATAGGGCTGACTTTACTTATAAGACTCTCTATGTGTGAATCCCATTGTCCTGTTTTTGAAAAGATCAACCCAAGATGTTTATGAGTGTCCGTCTCTTCTATTTGCTGACCTAGGAGGTAAAGATGGGGGCGAAGCGTGGGATTTACTCTATTTGAAATATACAGCGATTCGGTCTTTAATGGATTAAATATAACCTGCCATGTTTTAGACCACTGGGCAATTTTTCTCAGGTCATTATTCAAAACTTCTGCTGCTAATTTTGCATCTTCGATTACCAGATAAAGTGTTGTATCATCGGCATAAAGTCTAATATTGGAAGTAATATCTTTAACAATATCATTTATGTATATATTGAACAGGAGGGGCCCTAAAACGGATCCCTGTGGCACGCCAGCTTTAATGGTTTGCTTTTTGGATTTCTCCCCATTTACAACTACATACTGTGAGCGGTTTGTTAGGTAGCTTTTAAACCATGCTAGTAGGTTACCTCTTATTCCAATTGAGTCTAATTTATGAATTAATCCGTCATGCCATACTCTATCGAATGCTTTACTTATATCACAGAATACTAATCTGACTTCTTTATTGTTGTCCATATTACTAGCAATGTAGTTTTCAATATCTATTAATTGGTAAATTGTACTGTCACCCGGAATGAAGCCTGACTGTAGGGGTGTTAACAATTCGTTTTCCACCAAGAAAGAAAAAATGTGTCTAAAAATTACTTTTTCCAGAATTTTACTGACAGAACTTGTCAAAGAGACTGGCCGATAGTTTACCTTGTCATTAACTGATGATTTCTTATGGATAGGCACAACACTGGCTTTCTTCCATAAACTTGGGAACTCATTACGTGATAGAGACAGATTAAAAAGATATGTCAGAGGGAAAGCCAACTGTTGAGCACATGCCTTAATGATTCTGTTATTAATTAAATCTGGTCCGCTAGCTTTCTGGGGATCTAACTTACTAATAACTGACATTACTTCTTCTTCAGAGATTACTATGGATTCCAGGCTCATTTCACAACGTGGGATGGGTGGTAGTTCCTTGTCATCGACAGAGTTAGCTTGATCAACAAAATACGTATTTAGTAAGTCTGCAATCGAGGTTGCATCGCTAATTATTTCCCCATCTTCTTCGAGTGGCGGGAAAAATTCATGCGAAACATTGTGCTCTTTAGAGAATGATTTCAGTGTCCTCCACCAGTGTTTACTGCCAAAGTTTCGAGTTGATACATGGGTTTCAGTTTTAAGATCGTATTCTGCTTTGGCTGCCCGTATGAGTGATATAGTTTCATTTCTATCATGCCTAAATCTAGCCCAGTCTTCGGCCCTATTTGTCTGCTTAGCTATTCTGTGTGATCGATCACGCACTCTCATCATTTTACGGATCGTTGAATTCATCCAAGCTTTATCTTTCGGTCGTACTTCAATGGTTTTATTTGGTATGTAGTTTTTAGCTGATTCAATGATATATGATGTAAGGCTCTCTGTGGTTTCATTTAAATTTTCCGTGAAAAAGTCTTCCCACATAGTTTGTGCAAAATGTGCCTGTAATCCGTCTATATCCATATTACTATAATCCCAAATTTGTCTTTTAAAACAGGCAATTTTACTCTTTGTGAATTTTAACGTAACAGCAGTAGCATGGTGGTCACTACAAAAGGGAGGAATAATAGAACAATTTCCAACTAGAGTTGGGCACGATACTAAAATTAGATCAAGCAGACTGCAGGAGCGTTCAGTTACTCGCGTGGGGTCTTTGACAATTTGAGATAGACTGTAGTCGTTTTCCAGCTGCCTGATCCTTGGGTGAGTATTCTTGAGACAGTCAAGGTTGAAATCTCCGACTATCACACATTTCTGCGACATGTCATTTCTTGCTCTTTGGATAGATTCATCAATAAGACTCCAATAATAATTATTGCCAGTTGGGGGCCTGTATACAACTCCGAGTATAAATTTCTGGTTTTGACTTCGAATTTCTGTCCAGATTAATTCTAAGCCTGGGATTTCAAGATCACGCCGACGTTTCCAAACTATGTCAGACTTAATATAGACTGCTACTCCTCCCCCTAGTCCCTCCCCTCTGTCCATACGAATAGGTGGGTAATGGTAGCCTTGTATTTGAATATCATTATTTTGAACGGTATTTGTCAACAAAGTTTCCGAAACAGAAATGATATCATAATTTCCTAATTCAGCGCTTATCATATCAGTTTTGTTGCGGAGACCTCTAACATTGATGTGCACAATCTTTATTTCTCCAGGATTAACTTCGATATCTCCACTTGTAAACAAATGCATAAAAATCATTATGCTTAAACCTCGAACTCCAACCGTGCATAGAAGCATCACAAGAAGAAAGTCATCGCGATTCAAAGTGGATTTTTGTCGGCCTCCACCCCTGAAAAGCCCAATTCTCGCGCGATAAGTCGATATATCGTCATCCATTTTGTACCATCGGTACACATGTAATACGAGTTTGCGAGAATTGGTCTTTCAAGATTTGAATTCTAATGTGAGACGAAAGTGGTACATTTCTCAGATCAGTTTTCGTGCAAAAACATTTTAAACAGAAAAACAAAATGAAATTTAAAATAATTGATGGATGTCGTTTCATTGAAACGAAAAATGGTATTTAGGTGATGCAGTATCAGATAGAAAATTAATGATGTTAATGTTTCTTACAAAACATTCATACATTCACATAACGATGGGTTTTGGTGGCCATTGAAAAAAAAAAAAAAAAAAAAAAAATGGAGAAAACAAAAGAAGGAAAATGTGGGCACCAAAGCAAAAGCCAATAACCTCCTTGTCCGTATTTCATTTTCAGTTGAACACAAAATACAATTTTGTTTATATAAATATGTTCTACTATAAACCATTGGAGAGTGATTGTGGGCACCCTCCAACAATTCGCAACCAATCCTATTTGGGATAACTAAATTAGACCACCAATCTTGAACATCAGAAACCACTCAACAAGTATCATCCTGCCAATAAAATTTTCTAATTGCATTTTGATAGCGCAGAAGAGTTATCTCATAAAATTTTTGGACGAGATAAGTAAATTATCGTAACATGTAACTACTGCTGAAAATCTGTTCATTCACAGTACGCTAGAGAGTGCCCATGAACACTCTCCAGTGAACAATAAGGAAACAGTTCTATATCAAAAAAAAAACCGTCACTCAAACAACATAAAATGCCATTGGTTTATAATGGCATTGAAAGTTCCATATCTTCCTCATAAAATTCTCAGAGAAGGTAAATATATTATCATTAACTAACTACTGGCCAGATAATGGGCATTAAGCAACTCCACATTGTGTGCCTAGGTACTGAAATAGAGGAGGAGGCTTCTGCATTTATTACACTTATATTAAAGGTCATGGTTCCAATATCTGTTTGAATCTGTATTCATTCACACTTAAATTCACTCAAACCAACATAATATGTATAGAAAACTGAAATACTATGGGAAACTTCTATTGCCCTAATATGAATGATCATGATTGCAATATCTGTTGGGACAGTACCTGCAGAGTGCCCATGAACACTCTCCAAAAAACTCTAAGAAAACAGCTCTATTTCAGCAAATGTTCATTCAACCAACTCTTATATTTATGACAGAATAGAAGAGTTGCATACGAACTCATGAAGTTCTAGGGGAGACTTCAACATGCATTGTACTTATACTAATAGCCGTGGTTGCTTGAATATTTGCCCCCACACAGATTACTGGAGAGTGCCCATGAGACACTCCCCAATAAACTGTAACAAAACTGTTATAACAGAACCTTCAATCGACCAAACCATAATATGTATAGGTACTGAAATATAGGAGGAAACTTCTATTACATTAATCTTAATGGTCTCGGTTGCAACATCTTTCAGTATTTGTTCACCTACAGTTCACTGGAGAGTGCCCAGGAGCACTCCCCAATAAACTATAAGGAAACAATTCTAAACAATAAAATTATTATTATTATTATTAACCAACATAATATGCTGATTTTGCTAAAAATATATTGTCTCATCAAATCATTAAGTTTTCCTTGTTTAAAGACCCATCTGGCTTCAGTACATACAATACAGGCTTCAGGTCTATTTTTTTCCTGTCCAAACAGAGCTCCATGACCTCTGAAAACAAGATATAACTGAACAAATGCTTCAAACATACTTGAATGGTATAGGTACTGATATATACATACAGTAGATTCCACTTAATTTTATCTCTTAAATGAACATGCCTGTCAATTGAATATAACTTCCGGACACCAAACCATTTACCATATCTTCAGTTTAACTTTGTCCTATCTATTGCGTAGATTGTGGAAAAAAAAACTCCTGTTACTTGAATAAAGAAACTTGTAAATTGTCAAGAAATTGCCTCCACAATCATTAGATTATCCTTCTTTATAGACCTGTTTGGCCTCAGAACATCCAATACAGGCATCCAATCTATTTTATCCGGTCTGACATAGCTCCATAAGCTCTGTAGAACAAGATATAACAGAACAGATGCTCAGTTTATCTCTACTTAAGCATAATAACACATACCTAGTGTGATACATGAGTATGTGTTTACATTTTACATACCAGCATACACTGGTGTTATACACTTAAAGTCTTGCTAAAAGATTACATGAAGCTTATATCAGATAAGTGTATATGACACACCAACACACACATAAATATAAATATATAACTTTAGAAATTTGGCCCATCTATTTCATATAGGTGGTGAAATAAACTCATGTTACCTGAATAAAGAATCTTGTAATTTGTCAAGAAACTGCCTCAACAATCATTGAATTTTCCTTGTTTATAGACCCATTTGGCCTCAGCACATCTAATATAGGCATCTAATCTATTATATCCTGTCTGACAGAGCTCCATGAGCTCTGTAAAAACAAGGTACAACAGAACAGATGCTCAGTTTGTCTCTCCTTGAGCATAATAACACATACTTAGTGTAACATTATGACTATTTATTTACATTTTACATACCAGCATGTACTGATATTATGCACTCTGAAGTTCTTGCTGAAGATTAAATGAAGCTTATATAAGATGAGTGTATATGCCACACTCTCACACACACACACACACACCCCCCATATATATATATACATATACATATATATACAGTGGATCCCACTTAATTGTATATTTCTTGATTAATTGAAACATGACTGGCAATTCAAATATAACTTCAAAATGCCAAACCATTTACCATATCTTTAGTTCAAATTTGACCCATCTATTGCATGTAGGATGTAGAATTAGCTCCTATTACTTGAATAAATAGACTTGTGATTTGTCGAGAAAATTGCCTCGACATTCATTGAAATCTCATTGTTTATAGACACATTTGGCCTCAGAACATCCAATACAGGCATCTTATCTATTATATTCTGTCTAACAGAGCCCCATGAGCTCTGTAAAACAAAATATAACAGAACAGATGCTCAGTTTATCTCTACTTGAGCATAATAACGCACACTTGGTGTGATACATGAGTATGTGTTTACATTTTACATACCAGCATGTACTAATATTTTGCACTCTGAAGTTTTGCTGAAAGATTACATGAAGCTTTTAGCACATGTGTGTATATACCACACACACACACCCAAATATATGAATATCTATATCCCACTGAATTGCACATCTTATAATTGAACATGCCTATCTATTGAAAATAACTTCCAAACACCAAACCATTTACCTTGTCTTCAGTATAGATTTGACCCATCTATTTCATGTAGGTTGTGGAATAAACTCCTGATACTTGAATAAAGAATCTTGTAATTTGTAGAGAAACTGCCTCAACAATCATTGAATTTACCTTGTTTATAGTCTCATGTGGCCTCAGTACATCTAAATATAGGCATCTAATCTATTATATCCTGTCTGACAGAGCTCCATGAGCTCAGTAGAACAAGATACAACAGAGCAAATGCTCAGTTTATCTCTCCTTGAGCATAGTATACTTAGTATAATACATGACTATTATATTTCCAACGAGGGGTCACATGATATGGTTTTGTTGAAATGTTCTGAAAGATCTGATAAATGATATTTAAAATAAAAAAAAGAAAAAAAAAAAAAAAAAAAAAAACTATGAGGAAATTGCTCCACAATCATGAAATTATCCTCATTTATAGACCCATTTGGCCTCAGAACATACAATACAGGCAACCGATCTACTTCATTCGGTCCAACAGAGCTGCATGAGCTCTGCAAAACAAGATACAGCAGAACAGATGCTCAGTTTATCACTACTTAAGCATAATAACACATACCTAGTGTGATACATAAGTATGTGTTTACATTTTACATACCAGTATACACTGGTGTTATACACTCTGAAGTCTGGCTGGAAGATTACATGAAGCTTATATCAGATAAGTGTATATGACACACCAACACACACATAAATATAAATATATAACTTTAGAAATTTGGCCCATCTATTTCATATAGGTTGTGAAATAAACTCATGTTACCTGAATAAAGAATCTTGTAATTTGTCAAGAAACTGCCTCAACAATCATTGAATTTTCCTTGTTTATAGACCCATTTGGCCTCAGCACATCTAATATAGGCATCTAATCTATTATATCCTGTCTGACAGAGCTCCATGAGCTCTGTAAAAACAAGGTACAACAGAACAGATGCTCAGTTTGTCTCTCCTTGAGCATAATAACACATACTTAGTGTAACATTATGACTATTTATTTACATTTTACATACCAGCATGTACTGATATTATGCACTCTGAAGTTCTTGCTGAAGATTAAATGAAGCTTATATAAGATGAGTGTATATGCCACACTCTCACACACACACACACACACCCCCCATATATATATATACATATACATATATATACAGTGGATCCCACTTAATTGTATATTTCTTGATTAATTGAAACATGACTGGCAATTCAAATATAACTTCAAAATGCCAAACCATTTACCATATCTTTAGTTCAAATTTGACCCATCTATTGCATGTAGGATGTAGAATTAGCTCCTATTACTTGAATAAATAGACTTGTGATTTGTCGAGAAAATTGCCTCGACATTCATTGAAATCTCATTGTTTATAGACACATTTGGCCTCAGAACATCCAATACAGGCATCTTATCTATTATATTCTGTCTAACAGAGCCCCATGAGCTCTGTAAAACAAAATATAACAGAACAGATGCTCAGTTTATCTCTACTTGAGCATAATAACGCACACTTGGTGTGATACATGAGTATGTGTTTACATTTTACATACCAGCATGTACTAATATTTTGCACTCTGAAGTTTTGCTGAAAGATTACATGAAGCTTTTAGCACATGTGTGTATATACCACACACACACACCCAAATATATGAATATCTATATCCCACTGAATTGCACATCTTATAATTGAACATGCCTATCTATTGAAAATAACTTCCAAACACCAAACCATTTACCTTGTCTTCAGTATAGATTTGACCCATCTATTTCATGTAGGTTGTGGAATAAACTCCTGATTCTTGAAAAAAGAATCTTGTAATTTGTCGAGAAACTGCCTCAACAATCATTGAATTTACCTTGTTTATAGTCTCATGTGGCCTCAGTACATCTAAATATAGGCATCTAATCTATTATATCCTGTCTGACAGAGCTCCATGAGCTCAGTAGAACAAGATACAACAGAGCAAATGCTCAGTTTATCTCTCCTTGAGCATAGTATACTTAGTATAATACATGACTATTATATTTCCAACGAGGGGTCACATGATATGGTTTTGTTGAAAAGTTTTGAAAGATTTGATAAAATGATATTTAAAATAATAAAAAAAACTATGAAGAAATTGCTCCACAATCATGAAATTATCCTCATTTATAGACCCATTTGGCCTCAGAACATACAATACAGGCATCCGATCTACTTTATCTGGTCCAACAGAGCAGCATGAGCTCTGCAAAACAAGATACAGCAGAACAGATGCTCAGTTTATCACTACTTAAGCATAATAACACATACCTAGTGTGATACATAAGTATGTGTTTACATTTTACATACCAGTATACACTGGTGTTATACACTCTGAAGTCTGGCTGGAAGATTACATGAAGCTTATATCAGATAAGTGTATATGACACACCAACACACCCATATATATAAATGTATAACTTTATAAATTTGGCCCATCTATTTCATATAGGTTGTGAAATAAACTCATGTTACTCGAATAAAGAATCTTGTAATTTGTCAAGAAACTGCCTCAACAATCATTGAATTTTCCTTGTTTATAGACCCATTTGGCCTCAGCACATCTAATATAGGCATCTAATCTATTATATCCTGTCTGACAGAGCTCCATGAGCTCTGTAAAATAAGATACAACAGAGCAGATGCTCAGTTTGTCTCTCCTTGTGCATAAATAACACATACTTAGTGTAATATCATGACTATTTATTTACATTTTACATACATGTACCAGCATGTACACACACACCCACATATATATACATATACATATATATATACAGTGGATCCCACTTAATTGTATATTTCTTGATTAATTGAACATGACTGTCAATTCAATATAACTTCCAAATGCCAAACCATTTACCACATCTTTAGTACAAACTTGACCCATCTATTGCATGTAGGATGTAGAATTAGCTCCTATTACTTGAATAAATAGACTTGTGATTTGTCAAGAAAACTGCCTCGACATTCATTGAAATCTCATTGTTTATAGACACATTTGGCCTCAGAACATCCAATACAGGCATCTTATCTATTATATTCTGTCTAACAGAGCCCCATGAGCTCTGTAAAACAAAATATAACAGAACAGATGCTCAGTTTATCTCAACTTAAGCATAATAATGCACACTTGGTGTGATACATGAGTATGTGCTTACATTTTACATACCAGCATGTACATGTACTAATATTTTGCACTCTGAAGTTTTGCTGTAAGATTACATGAAGCTTTAGCAGATGAGTGTATATACCACACACACACACCCATGTATATAAATATATATATCCCACTTAATTGCACATCTCATAATTGAACATGCCTATCAATTGAATATAACTTCCAAACACCAAACCATTTACCTTGTCATCAGTATAAATTTGACCCATCTATTTCATGTAGGTTGTGGAATGAAGCTCCTGTTACTTGAAATAAAGAATCTTGTAATTTGTTGAGAAGCTGCCTTAACAATCATTGAATTTACCTTGTTTGTAGTCTCATGTGGCCTCAGTACATCTAAATATAGGCATCTAATCTATTCTATCCTGTCTTACAGAGCTCCATGAGCTCTGTAAAAACAAGATACAACAGAGCAAATGCTCAGTTTATCTCTCCTTGAGCATAGCATACTTAGTATAATACATGACTATTTATTTACATTTTACATACCAGTATGTACTGATATTATGCACTCTGAAGTTCTTGCCGAAGATTAAATTAAGCTTATATAATAAGAGTTTATATGCCCGGCTCACGCACACACATAATATATCTTGCTTAAATATTTGTTCCCCCACAGTATACTGGAGAGTGCCCATGAAACACTCCCCAATAAACTGTAAGAAAACTGTCTCATCAAACTTTCAATCAAACAAACATAATATGTATAGGGACTGAAATATAGGAGGGAACTTCTATTACATTAATCTTAGTAGTCATGGTTGCAGTATCTCTTAGTATTTGTTTACCTACAGTTCACTGTAGAGGGCCCAGGAACAGTCCCCAGTAAACTATAATGACACAATTCTAATCAACGAAACCTCCACTTAACCAAAATAATGTGCTAATATTATATATAGATATATATATATGTAGTGGAAATTATAGTGGATTCCACTTAATTGCTTATCTCTTAATTGAACTTGCCTGACAATTGGATATAACTTACAAACACCAAGCCATTTACATTATCTTCCATATAAATTTGACCCAACTATTTCATATAAGTTTTGAAATAAAAATAAACTCCTGTTTTCCCTTTACCCAACATGAAAAAACAGATGACCCATATTTTTCACTCTTTGTGTAGAAAAAATCAACCAGCTCGTTCCATCGAAGATAATTGAATATAACTTCCAAACACCAAACCATTTGCATTATCTTCCGTATAAATTTGACCCAACTATTTCATATAAGTTTTGAAATAAAAAAATAAACTCCTGTTTTCCCTTTACCCAACATGAAAAACAGATGACCCATATTTTTCACTCTTTATGTAGAAAAAATCGACCAGCTCGTTCCATCGAAGAGCCACAACCTATGTCTTTGAGACAAAGGATGAAAAATAATGAAAGTTAATAGGTGATTTTTTAGAATAGTGCTGGCTGCTTTTTCCCCATTATGTTGGGCAAAGGGCTATTCAAATAAATAAATCTTGTAATTTATCAAGAAACTGCCTCAAAAATCATTGAATTTTCTTTGTTTATAGACCCATTTGGCCTCTGTACATCTAATATGGGCATATAATCTATTATATCCTGTCTGTCAGAGTATCATGAGCTCTGTAAAACAAGATACAATAGAGCAAATGCTTACTTTATATCTAATTGGGCATAATAGCATATACTTAGTATAATACATGACTATATATTTACATTTTACCTATATACATAGATAGATATACATGCAGTGGATCCCACTTAATTGTATATCTCTTAATTGAACATACCTGTCAATTCAGTATAACTTCCAAAACACAAAACCCTTTATCACATCTTCAGTACAAATATGACCTGTCTGTTGCATGTAGGTTGTAGAATTAACTGCTGTTAACTGCTTTTGCTTGAATAAATAAAGTTGTACTTTGTCAAGAAATTGCCTCAACAATCATTGATTTTTTTATAGACACATTGGGCTTCACAGCATCCATTACAGGCATCTAATCCATCATATCCTGTCTGACAGAGCTCCATGAGCTCTGTAAAACAAGATATGACAGAACTATGCCTGATTTATAGTAGCAGTAGTAGAAGAAAGGAGAAGAGAAAGCATATGTCATGACATTTAGGGGGGAGGGGGGTTGTCAGAGAGAGATAGGTGGAAATGAAGGAAACTTGTAAGCTCATTATGTGTCCTCACAACAGAAATCCGGTCATCTACGCCTTTAATGAAGAGCTTTCCATCTACTGTCCAGCAGTTCTGGATTCTGTTCTGTTTACGAAACATCAGAGCCTCCCTGAACAAATTGTATTTCATTTTAGTGAGATCCTCACTGATATAACACTTGTTAAGTCCTGAAGGGTTAGTCCTAAGAAGTTTCTTCGCCTGATACAACTTCCGACGAGCTCCATAATTGGTAAAACGCACTATAACTTGCCTTGGCCTACCACTACCATCCCGTCTAGGACCTACCCTATGTGACCTATCTATATCTGTTGGACTTAGGCTCACATCAATCTTCGTAGCTAGGTCTAATACTAACTTATCAGTATCTTCAGAATCGGTCTCTGTAACTCCACTAATTCTCAATGAATACCGTCGTGTGTATTGTTCCAGTTCATCAACACGAAGCTCAAGACTATTATTTCGTTCCAAGATCTGACGCTTCTCATCATTTAATTTGTCAATTTCAGCTCTCAGCTCTTTTGTTGCATCCCTCACAGCTTCATTAATCAATTGTTTCATGTCCTCAAACATATACTCCTTGAGCTTCTGGGCCAGATCACTGGTGTTTATGCTTTCCATGACTGTTGTGGACCCGGAATCACCCAAAACGACTTCGGACTCAGTGTCTGTCTCCCACTCACAGTCGGTATTTTCACGAACTTTAGGTAATTTTTCACGACGACTTAAAGTAGTAGCAACGTTTTTATGCGGACTCAATCTTTTACGTTTCCCTTTACAAACTGATCTATGCATATCACACCATCAAAAGGCCATAGAACAGCACTGAATTCAACGGACGGAGAATGAATTACCTCGAACATAGGAAACAATTCTCATCTTTATCAATTTCTTACACTCAAACGGCTGGCTATTCAATATTTACATGAGATACACATCTTCCATTAGCATTTCACGACCGTGAAAACCCTATCTGTCCATATTTCTAGCATGTTGAATCAAGATTTACTGCACCACCATATAAATTTAAATTAACCAACACAGAAGCAGTGTTGTTGCACCGGCGCCATTATTATTAAGTAACTTTCATTTCAAATTGATACCATAAAAAAGTTTCCGACATTTGATGATGGGTTTTGAGAAGGAATTTTCTTTATAGATTTATGTACAAATTACATTATATTCGCTTGATATTTGGCCTTTTCTCCATAATTATGAGTAGACTTTGTAATTGGCCTAACAAAAGACTTCTTGTGGTACATAATACTGCTATATTGTGCAGGGCCGTCGAGAGGGAGGGGGGATAGTTACCCCGGGGCCCGGCGTTATTGGGGGCCCGCCGATTCCCGTAATTTCCTGAAGGCGGGATACTCGTGCGTGCGGCCCCTTCACTGCACGTCATATTTAGACGAGCAGTGAAGGACTCTCACGTAAGAGAATCCTGCCTTAAGGCAAATGGAGAAAATCGGCGGGCCCCGGTGTTCCAAATTGACACTATTTGTGAGCATTTACGAAAGCGCAATCTCGATGTATTGCTAGCTTACGCAGTTACAAACTTGGAACATTATCAACATTTTAGTTCTGCGCGAAAAAGAACTAGTGGGTCATACTATAAAGAATAAATGTATTTCAACCAAGAATCACTAGTTCTATATTTGCTTAGAACTAAATGTTTCCAACTTTTGAAATTTGAACCTTAAAATTTTCAACTTTCAAAAATCAGGGTCCTCATTGGGGGGGGGGGGGGGAGAGCCCCCCCCCCCCCCCCGTCGGAACGTCCCTAAGTGCTCTTCGTTTTTGCTGACGAAGAGTAGTCTCTTGCGCATCCCATTTGCTTTCATCTAGGTGAAAGGTAGTGGGATGCACAGGAGACTAGGCCAAGAGGTCATCCCGCACTTTAATAGCACAGCCAAACGGAACGCACACCTGCCACGCGTCACTAGCCAAATCGGCTTCAGAGTGACAAGAACCGATCGTGCCGGTTTCTGAGAATTTCACCCAAACAGGCCGCCAACAAAGTTATCCAAACTGCTCTCCAGTTTCTTCTTAACCCTTTTGGGAAAAATATTTTTGTACGCCATGTGTCCTGGTCATATCTTGATACACCCAAACCGGCCTCTCGACTCAGCAATTTCATTCAAACCCAGGCCGGCCATAACATTATTCTATAAAATACACCTGCAACTAATATATTTTACTGATATATTTTTTCAGTTTGTCATGCCTGTAAACTGAAATTATTTACTCTCATTCAAGAACGTAACCGGGGGGGGGGGGGAGGCACATCCCCCCACCCCAAGTTGAAATGTGGGTGACAAGTTGAAAAGAGTGGTGGATAAGTTCGCTGGTCTTTCGTGCCAGAAGTCGCGGGATCGCAGATCCCCGGCTGAGAAAAGATATGGAGGTATCTGAACCCTCTCTGGAAGCATCAGTTGCGAGGTTGATGATGTCACGGCGTGTCGTACTATTGGGAGGGGAAGTAAAATGGCTGTCCTCTGTACGGAGAGAGACAGACTCCACACAGGCTAAAGATCCAGTCGTAGAACACAACAAATTGGAATTCTCTGCTCCTTTCGTTATCAGACTCGCTCCTAAATGTATTTGTTTGGTTATTTTCTTCGTTTGCGTTTTGTTTTACATTGACCTCTAATATACAATTTTAAAAATGTAGTTTACATGTATACCATATTTTTTCTTTGTTTATAGTAATACGATAACACACTGGAAAGGCGTTCATTTGAATCAGTTCCACATATTTATTTTTAAAATAGAGTATAGTTGATTATTCAGGAGCGAAGGAAGGTAAAAATATTGGGGGTGAGGTGGGGGTGGGGCTATCAGAGCTAATCCCAAGGGGACCACCATGTATGCTCACCGTGAGCTGTGCAGCAGCATCCTAGCCGCATAGTGGTTAGGTGGTGTGTGTGTGTGTGGGGGGGGGGGGGGGGGGGGTAGCACAAGAGGCGATATCGCCGTATCCCATTCTCGGTGATGAGGGTCTGCGGGCTTTCTCTGGGATATTTTGAAAAAATGAGGACCAAAACTCACATGCTCAGTGATTCTGAGGCTGCTGTGACTGACTCCTCCGATGAGGACTGTTGAACGCTGCAAATTCGAATTCTCTGCTCCTTTCATTATTAGATTCGCTTCTAAATTCATTCGATTGGTTTACCCTTTCGTTTGTGTGTTTTTTTTCTTTCTTTGGGAGCATGTATTCCCTCTAGATCATACTAGCATGCCCAACACTCTGTAAAAGTGCGCGCGCGCGCGTGTGTGTTTGGGTGGGGGGGGGGGGGGGGTGTAATGCAGAAACCTTAGATACATTGCCCCTCCCCCTTCCCCCACACACTTTCAAATTGCTCCCCGGCGCCTGCAAAAGCTCGGGGTTTTCAAGTTATATACAGTAGGTTTAATATATATTCCCATATATTTAGTATCCCGTTTGTATCTCATTCATAGTTTTGTGGTTTTTTTTTTTTTTTTTTTTTTTTTTAAATATCTCGAAGCAAATTCTCAGTTCAATACTGAGTCTTATATTCGTCGTTCTGTCATTTATCCTCCACGCCGGCATTTACCGGCTCTGGAAGTGTGAAATCTTACCAATATTTCTCCATTAAAAACCTCAAAATATCCACTAAGGTGCAAGGAAACGAGGGTTTGGGGACCCTGAAATTCACAATCTTCCTACCCCGGGCCCAACTATGGTCAGCCATTAGTAGCGAAGGCCCTGCTTCACCCCATAATAGATCAATAGATACCCTCTTTGCGAATTAGTGGGTCTGCTATTTAGCTACATGCCTGCCCCTTCCAGAGCGTATTTATAGTTGCAAAAATGGTGGGGGGGGGGGGGGGAGCGGGAGGTCTAACGTCTGCTTTTACGTGGGGGATTATGTGCGGGTTGTCTCCCCCCCCCCCCCCCACACGGCTCTTCGCTGCCTTTCCCACTCCCACTCCGAAGATCGACCCTGGTTGCAGGCCTGTGGACCACGGCTTTATAGATTCATCTCTTACGAGAACCGCGACAAATCTGTGGCTGGCCAAAGAGTTATTATTATTACTATAGAAAAAAAAAGAGTGTGTCTGTCTGTTTGTCTGTTTATGTATGCAAGCAACCGCTGCATGAATTCAGATGAAATTCGTCATCAGTGTTCCTTGGATCATTGGGAAGGTTATTAGTGGGCTCGGAAATGCGCCGTTCTTAATGTTGTTTTTTTTTCATTTTTTTATTCATTATTTCTTTTTTTTTGTTTTTGTTATCATGTAAAGAGGCAAAGCACAAGAGGCTATTTAAATGTAGCCGTGAGTTTATGTTATATCTTTTGTAGTTCACTGAAATTTACAGACCCGATGATTTAAGAATTTAACAAATTGGTGCTTGAGCAGGGGGGGGGGGGGGCGGTCGGAGGACCCACCCATCCACCCACCCATTTAATTTTTTTCCAGTTTTACAATTTTTTTCCAGGGTTATCTGAACCACCCACCCTCCACTAAATACATGCTTCTGCATCATCCTTCCCACCATACTGCACCATAACCAATTTTATCATACAGTATTGAGTGACTGACCTTGTACAGTAGGACAGGTCTTGAAAGAACATCCGTTTTATCAGACCAAAGTGATATCTCTTAAGGCAGATGGTCTCCCATAACAAATCAAATATAGAATAAAGCTGGTATGTCCTAAGATAGTGGCCACAATAAATGTAAACCAACAACATTCAAAGTGGATTATATATCCAAATATATCCCACAATAAAGCCAGTTCTAATGTTAGCCATACATGTGTTTATTTCAAGTAACCTTATTGAACAGTAATGGTTGTTTGAGAATTTTTATTTTTTTTGTATTTTAGAAAAGAATGTTAGGTAAAGGGTTAAATATCATAAATTACTCAACCCATCAGAACCCATTGCGTTCTCCATTCATATATACAGTGGATCTTCTCTTGAGAGACCACCTTTTTGAGGAACCACCTCTTTTGTGCTAGAGCGTGATTTATGTGGACAACACAGGACAACATACCATTTCGGCCAGACAAAAGTGGTCTTTCAAGACAGGTGGTCTTGACAGACCACCTGTCTGAAAGAACCCTTTTGTCTGGCAAAAATGTTGGTCTCTTCAGAAAGGTTCCACGGTATGTGTATGCAAAAAGCAATGAGTTTAGTCATTTATGTATTTGTTTATTTTTTTGACGAAGGTTTGGGTGGGACATGGCTGGGTTGGGGGAGGGGATTTATTACTTATTTTAAGTCCAGCCCTAGAAGGTCTGGTACATGATTTTGTTGACACCTGTGTTCTCAGACGTGTTTGAAATAAATTAGCAGTTCAATCAGGTTCAGTGTTTAGTAGTTTTTGTGTTACATACTTCCTACAATGGCAATAAGTCATTGGTGTTTTCGTAATAGGTATGGATACATCATTGTACAGAATTGTTCCTGCAGCTGAAATCTGTAACTGTTCCTGTCTTCACATAATTGCCTTTGCTCCTCATCTAAGCCAGCCAATCTCACCAGGGTGAACATACTAGAAATTTAATCAAACGGAACACCCTCAAGAAAACTTATCCTTAGAGTGCAGTGTTTGATAATTGCAATTAGTGATGCATTTTAACTTGCATTATTCAATACTTCACTGATTGTGGTATACAATTTTGCCCAAAAGTGTCTGAGGAAAAAATTTGCAAGCATCGGATTTTTTTTTTTTTTTTGTCTTCCCTGACCACCCACCCACCCCGGCATCTGTGTTTTGCAAATGTTTTCCACCCCCCCCCCCTCCCTGGCTTGAGCCTAAAAATTCATAAAATTATAATTACGTGCTATCTATACTGTCATATGCGTACGGGAATTTTTATTTTCTGGGTGGGGTGGGGGAGGATGTGGAGCTGAGGTCCACTTCATCCGAAAGAATCCTGAGTGCCCGAAAAAATCCTGACTGCCCCCAAAAAATTATTTCACCCCCAAAACGTGTTTTGGAACAAATTGTGTCTGAAAGAGTCAACTTACAGTAAATAATGCGGTCCAACTTGATCTGACATTGTTACGCTATGCCATAAAACCAGTCTCATCTTCATATAGTTCACCGCCTGTCGTTAGATTCTGTAATGCAGTAACATGGGCTATTTCTCTGCGTTGAAAAAGGTAACCTGTGGTTCGCTTTTTCAACGCAATGCAATCTTGCATTCAACCTGGCATGTGCGCGTATAGGTCTATCTTGCTTTCGGAACTTACAGGCTCCAAATTTACCAGATTCTCACATCGAAAGGATCACCTGACAAGCATAAAAAATGTATACGACTCATCAACTGAAGATACGAGCGTATACAACTGGGCGTATAAAAAAAATCGATAAGGTGACATTATATTTTGAACAGTTTTAGTAGCACCGAACCTCCTTCGTTGTTATGGTTGATAGTTTCTGGTGTGGAATTGAACGCCGAATCTGTCGATCTATGATTTTAACATGT
The DNA here is from genome assembly GCA_031216915.1 of Pictodentalium vernedei. NCBI lineage: Eukaryota > Metazoa > Mollusca > Scaphopoda > Dentaliida > Dentaliidae > Pictodentalium > Pictodentalium vernedei. Next base: position 218,789,073 of record CM062294.1, read on the forward strand.
TACATTTGTGCGAACATGTGAAAAACGATATTTGAAGAAGAAATTTGCTCGAGAAATTCATTTTCCGAGATGATCAGCAGATGTTTTTTCATACTACAAGAGTCGATTTTTCCATTAAGTTGTGTCGTTTCATTGTTAAATATTGTTTTATATGACATACTTACTGATTTTGCATTCTTCGGTCATTCCTTTTATTAAAAAAATCTTGTTTTCGGTGATCTTGGATACGTTGCGACTGAAACTTTGAGATAAAAATAGAAATCTCTCGCCTCGCTTATCTCCACTTCCGGCTAACGGTTTATACGGTTTATACCCTGTGAGTAACTGACCATCTTTTCACGCTATCCCAAATGATAGAATCCGCGAAAGCAAAAAAGAAAAAGATGTTTATGGCCTTTTTGGATGTCAAAAAGGCACACGATAGAGTATGGAAGGAGGGTATGTGGCGCAAGCTGGAGGCTCTGGGCTTAGGAGGCGAGTTTGTTGGAATTATGAAAGCATTATATAAAGATGTACAGAGTGAACTTAGCCTGGGAAACATTACAACAAAACGTGTGCCTGTGGAGATAGGCCCAAAAACAGGGGTGTATCCTTTCGCCAATCCTGTTTGCATTGTACATCAAAGGGTTAGGAGATGAACTCCTGCGTAGCGACGAGGGGGTAGCAGTTGGGGACTTGAAGATCCCAGGGCTATTTTTAGCAGACGATATGGTTCTAGTGTCAGAAAGTGAAGAGGGGGCTAACGAAAATGCTGGGAATTGTTGGGAAACATGGGAGCAAATGGTGACTCGAACTTAATGAAAGCAAGAGCAAAGTTATACCTGTGGGCCGCAAAGTGGATCCCACTCGAAGGTGGAGAGTGGGTGAGTTCTGCATTCCGGAAGGGAGCAGCAAACTTCTCAGTGTAGGAGAGACAGGTGATTACGAGTATTTGGGGGTAAATATAAACATTACAGGAAGAGGCATCTTCCGAAACCACACAAATAAATTGATTCTGAAGGGGAAGCGAATTCTTAACCAAATGAAACTTATAGCGAGAAACAGTTTCAATAAGGTTTTCGTGGGGAAAACCATTTGGGAAATGGTGGGGCTGCCAAGTATAACATACGGTACGGAAGTGGTACCCCTAAACGCAGAACGATGCAGGCCGATGGATAACGGGGTCGAGTAATGCCGCAGCGCTAGAAGCAATCAGGGGTGATCTTGGGTGGATGAGGATCAAGGACAGGATAGACCTGTTGAAACTCGGTTATCTTAATTATTTGGTAAATCTCCCCGACAGTCGATGGTGTGAAGTAATGTTCCTGAGAATTTTCAACTCAAATATCAAAACGGGGTAGATGGTCCAAGTGAAGGAGCTAGTAGAGAACTACTCATTGGAGATCTCGGACCTGGACGTTGGGGCAAACCAGGGTAAAAAAATCGTCAGAGAAAGGGTCATGGAGGATTGTAACCGTAATTGGCGAGAGGGGGTCAAATCAAAGAGGTCTTTGGGTGGCCTGCGTGATAAAGAGAGGCCAGGTTTTGAAGAGTACCTTGATGGCACCTTTGGGGGTCACTGTTGTTCAAGCTGAGGTCGCGATCCCTGGAGCTGAGGGGAAAAATTGGGAAAGACGGTGAAAGAGAGTGCCAGATGTGTAACTTGGGCATGGTGGAGACCCTGGAACACTTTCTTCTAGAATGCCCAAAGTATCAGTCTAAAAGAATGAGATTCACTGGGAGTATAATGGGGAAGTGGGTTGGGGGAATGAAGGACATGTGGTTAGGGGGAGACTCAAAGGAGAGGGTTAATATGCTAATCGGAGAGATTGGGAAGAATGGGGCAAGGGATGTCATCAAGCAGTTCGTCTCCGAGTGTTGGGAGGAGAGGAGAAGCGTGGGAATAGGGAGGCAGTTGGGAGTTCAGGGGTAACCATGGCCTTCTCGTCCGAGAACCGCGACAAATCAGCACCTGGCCAAAGTGTTAATATTATTATTATTTAGTAGGTAGCTTGGTAATTAATATTTACAGCGGTTGCACCTCGGTAAGTGACCTCATTGAGCGACAGTGTGAATTGTTAATCACATTGTGACTTGTTAATTAGTTCTCTTTGAGGCTACCGACAACCGTCGTCTTTGTTACATCCTGGCTATTGTGGTGCGTGGTCCTCAATGGGTATTTCACTTCAAAGGAATCTTTCTTATAAAAAGCGAGTGATATGGATAGATACTGTGGGGTAGGAAGTTTTAATTGACAAAGTCAAAACGCGTGAAATGTTAATTTGCTTTAGTATCATTATTAAAGATTTATGAGGTACAGATGTATCATGACACAATATATATATACACCTGGAACTTAATTAAGCACCCCTGAAATGTTTCATGACAGTGAAGTTGCTGTTACTGATTATTATGGTTTAATGATTGCTATGTCTTGCAGTACATTTCATCTAGTGAAAAATGATATCTCTGGTTGATAGCGTACCCCAAACACATCCCCTCGTTCACGTGAAGCATGCTTCCCACGAATTTCACAAAAAACACTATCATCCACATGCAATATCTGGGTATAAAACAAGAAAAATTGTCACTTCTTTTATCAATAAATGCTGACATGGCAAGGAGACTGTCAGAGGCAATAAGATGGACAATCGTTGGTATGCATGCAACTGGCATGTCATTCAAAGCTATTTAAAGGCAGCTTGGCAATAGTCATTCTGTCATCAGCAGACCTGTCTGAAAATGTAAACAAACCAACCATGTTAAAGACCGAGCAAGGCATGGACAGCCCCAAAATACCTCTCATCGGGACTATCGGAGTCTGGCACGCCTCTTTAGGCGCGAACCCTTTGCTTCAAGCGGGGTTTTGAAACACCTTGGGCTCCCCAACAGGCGTTTGTGCAACAGAACTGTCCGAAACAGTCTGAAGCACGCACTGAGTGTGAGGTCCAGAAGGGTCATCAAGCGCCCATCTCTATCCGATCAGTATCAAAGACAGCGTTTGGAGTGACGTATGGCACAACAACATTGGAATCTCAGGACGTGGACGAGAGTCCTTTGGTCAGACGAGAGTAGGTTCCTGCTTTACGTCACAGATGGTCACATGAGAGTGTGGGGGCATAAAAATACTGCTTGCGTGCCCAGGAACATCAGACCTACTGTTCCTTATGGTGGGAATTAGTTATGATCTGGGATGCCTCTCTCTCATAATTGTAAACTTGATATGGTGACTGTACGTGGGAATCTCAATGGACATCAGTACATCCTGGACATTCTCAATCCGGTTGTCGCGCCCCATGTTGGCAACCACTCTTTGGCTACTCGCCCTGTATTCATGGATGACAATGCAAAGCCACGTCGTTCCCATGGTGTGAGAGCAATCCTTCAGAACAACGCTGTTACAACACTACCATGTTCTGCAATGAGCCCCATTATTAATCCCTTAGAACACATCTGGAACTTTCTTGGACGCCGTGTGCAAGCAAGAAATCCGCCAGTACAGCATTTTGCGGACTTGGAAGCTGCATTACACGAGGAGTGGCAGCAGTTGCCTCGGGACCGTATCAGAAGGTTCACTGGTAGCATTAGGGGGAGGGTCCAGGCTGTCCCCCGGGCACGTCGTGGATACACACGCTACTAATGTTAGACACTGCTATTGTACTCGGGAGATCACAAGTTACATTTTTTATCGGTAAATAACGGCATTGTTACATCATGGACCGTTCCCGCACCATACTTGTCGAGATAACATTTTTCCATTAAAGGCATTAGTGAATGAATGAATGAATGAATGAACGCGACGACCATTCTTTCCGTTTCATTCATTTCGTTTATTTGTCTTTTTCCATACAATGGCGTAAGACGATATTTAAACACTCACAAATACAAATAACACGTGCGTAATTGTTCTACTGTGGAAAATAAATTTATGATTTTCAGAGGTTCTTTGACTTTAAAGTGTGGTTGAGTGTTTATTGTTTACAGTATCGTGCGAATACCATCAATTCTTGCCGCTTGCAGGGACTCGCCGCTATTTAATAGCCGCGTGAGCCTGCATGCTCGAGCATGGAGTGTATTCGCATCTCATTTACAAACAGGGCGGGTTGGGTGTTTATTTCTTGCAACAAATAAATAAATATTCTTATGGGCACTGATAGGGGCTCTATGTTAAGGCTTTTCTAATCCCAGCCCATGAGCCCCCACGGGGTGAGTTCGTCTAGCTCTCCCCAATGAGGGATCAGAGGCCATGTCCCATTCGAGAATAATTAATGACTGCCAGGTTTCCGTTGGAGTTTGACCTTCACTGAGAGGGTTTATCAGGTAGCAGGGAAAGAGCTAAACACTCGAGTGTGTTCGCATTCTATTTATTTCACGAATAAATCTGCATAAGTTTTTTAGCTTCTCTATAGATTTATTTGCAAATAGTTCTGTCAGTCTGAACAAACTGGGCTTTTTATAATAGTACTTATCGATATATCGTTTCCTAAGTGATTGTAATTGGTCGCAGACTAGCAGCACACGCAAACAATCACTTTTGGCCATGGGAAAGATAGCATGGAAGTAAAGACATTTTCTATTAACACCACTGCGAAAAACAGGGGGTGCTTAATTAAGTTTCAGGTGTATATATAACAATCTCTTAAATTATGGAACCTATCAAATTTTAGTAGCAAGAGTCCTGTGTTGTGATTGTACATGATGTTCATGCTTATAAAACCATCTGTTTAGTGCACAGATAGATATGGGGGAAACTTCAAACAGATATTGGTATGGACTGATCCCTTGCTTTAGCTTGTGTTTATTTTTTTTTAAATATGCTGATATTTATATAACAGAATGTTCAGTGAACAAAACTTTAAAAACAGTTTCTTTCTTTTCGATAGGGTCACAGAGTCCAGTGGACGCAGTCAAGAATAAGCATTTTGTTTAATTAATATTAGCGGGGGCAGATGTCTCGAGTACAAAACAAAAGAGGGGGTGGGGATGACCTTTGTTAAAAAACAGCAGGAGGTAGGTGTCCTAGGTAAACACAAACAGCAGAGGGGCGGGTGCCCTAGGTGCAAAATAGAAGGGGGCAGGTGTCCTAGGTACAAAAGTCGAATGGAGGGCAGATGTCCTCTTATGTTAATTTTCATGGGGCAGATGTCGGGGGTGGGTGGGTTGGGGCAGGTGTCCATATCCCTAATCGCCCAGAGGATGAGCATCGACGAAGCACTGCAGACGATTGCATTGCCATGATAAACAAGTCGAACGAGAGGAAGTAAATAAACTTGAGAGGTTATTTTAACAGACCCCAAAAAGTTACGAGCATCACATGTCACATCAAATTACTCTAATGAAATTTTCTATCCCAGATCTTTTAGTTTAAACAGTATTTATTCAAGAGGATTTGTCATATTTATACATATGCATAATAGCATAAAAGGACAGTAACAGTTAATATATTTGTATACAATATAACAATAATGGTAATAATAAATGAGTAAGTAGTCAGGGATTCGACACAAAGCCTTTTGCTTGTACGAGTCTTCTACTTGGATCGACATCACTTTTCATAAATAAATATATACGATGACATTTATCTGCAGTGGAGCTCCTATATCACAGCCTTGGGGCTTAGGTCATGCACAGTCAAATAAATAATACCATGACGTCACAATCTTGATTCATAAAAATAAAAATCGATTTATAGACCCTGACTGATTGTCAAAATATATGCGAACAAGTGTAGAAAGAGTTCAAAGAGAGGAATATTGTAAGGCATATACAGTATCATGACCATCTACATGTCTTGTAATTTTTATCTTATAATCAACATGTATTTTGTCTGTCTTAACTCCGCAACTGTCGTGATTACGACCCTTCGATACAGATGTTTGTATCAGGGGGGTCGGATACAAGCACGTTCATTTCGTGTGAGTTCCATTTTTAGGCTTTTCTCTCTGGAAAAGACTATTTTTTTTCTACGGATTATTATATTTTTGTTTGTTTGTTTTTTTGGCTTTGCCCTCTGGAAAAGACTATTGTTTTTCTACGGATTATTTTTTTTTTTTTTTTTTTAGGCTTTTCCCTCTGGAAAAGACTATTGTTTTTCTACGGATTATTATTATTATTTTTTTTTTTTTGTTTTTTTTTTTGTTTTTTCTTTTTCCACACATTTTTGTCCGTACGATTTAGAAGCCATTTTCGTACCGATTTTCACACAATTTGGCACACGCATAGAGTGGCAAAAAACCCCCACAGCACCCAAACGATACCCGAGAGGTAAACATAACTTCCTTTATTGGAAGTGGAATTCACCGAGGATCATTTTTGTAAGTAATAAGGGTGTTCAGAAAACCAAGTGTTAACCCGTTTTGGACTGGTTAAACAGCAATACCATCAAAAAGCTCAAAACTTCATGTTTTTCGTGGATTTCTCTAAACGAGTCTTGTAGATTTTCAAGAAAAATTGGTCACTCTCAGGTCTTGGTGTGACATTACAAGTTGCATGGATAAAATATTCCGGTCAGCATTAGTTAACCCTCCCCGAGCTGCTAAACGTAAAAAGTGTGATAAAATGGGCTGTTTTTAGACACCAACAGCACCCAAACGATATACACAGAGAAAGGGGCCCTCATTTATCGGACGCAAAATTAATCGGAAAATATTTTTGAAAGTGGTAAGGGTATTCAAAATTTGACGTCTTAACCCATTTTGGGCCGGTTAAAGAAAGATACCCATTAAAATCTTAAAATACCCGTTTTCTGTGAATTTCTCTAACAACATCTTGTAGGTTTTCAAGAAAAATCGGCTATTTGCAGGTCTTGGTGTGACATTACAAGTCGCATGAACAAAATATTCCGGTCAGCATTAGTTAACCCTCCCCGGGCTGCTGAAGGTCAAAATTGCGATAAAATGGGCTGTTTTTGCACACCAACAGCACCCAAAGGGTACACCACAAAGAAAAGTGCCTTCTTTTATCGCGCGTACAATTTATACGGAAACATTTTTGTAAGTAGTAAGGGTATTCAAAAGTCGACGTCTTAACCCATTTTGGGCAGGCTAAAGAGAGATATCCTTTGAAAGCTTTAAATTCCCATTTTCTGTGAATTTCCCTAACGGTAACTTATAGGGTTTCAAGACAAATTTATTCGTAGGTCTTTATGTGACATTACAAGTTGCATGGACAAACTACTCCGGCACCTAATGTATACATGAGAGATAAACATAATCTCCTTTGTTTGAAGTGGAATTCACAGAGGACCATTTTTGTAAGTAATAAAGGTATTCAAAAAGCCAAGCGTTAACCCCTGTTGGGGAGGTTAACAGGGATACCCATCAAAAGCTTAAAAAATCGTTTTCCCTGGATTTCTACAAACATTTTGTGGGGTTTTCAAGAGAAAATGGCCGTTGATAGGTTTTGGTATCATATGACCAGTTGCATGGATCAATTATTCTGGTAGGCATTTGTTAACCCTTCATGGGCTGCTAAATGTAAAAAAGAATTGAGGAAATAGTCTATTTTTGGACACCAACAACATCAAATGGAAATGCCACAGAGAAACGTAACTTCTTTTACCGGACGCAAAACTGATAGGGAAACAGTGATATTGATATTAACCCATTCTACCATTAATGATGGGTTTTACCTAAACATTTTTTTATCAAACCCAAACTGAGTCATTTGAGACTAGTATACTCACCTTTCTCATAACATCAATGAAGGAACTTTTGTGAGACAGTTAAAAACAATTCAAAAGACACCGTGGGGTCAAGAAAAATCACGGAATCTAATCGGGAAAAGCCATGATTCTCCAGAATCATAAAGTCTAGTTTTTGGGTTTTTTTTTTTTTCCACACATTTTGTCCGTACGATTCAGAAGCCATTTTCGAACCGATTTTCACGAAATTTTGCACACGCATAAAGGGGCACAAAATCTAAAAATGTACCGAAGCGGAATTTTCGATTTACCCCTTATTTCGTCAGAATTGGCAAAAAAATGCCAAAACTGGGGTTTATCGGCACTTTCTCGAAACACGTCTTGTAGATTTTTTTTGTACATTCGTCATTGCTAGACCTGTCTGTGACACGCCCCTTTGATACACACGACATATCAGGCGATGCATATGGTAACCCTCCACAGGCTGCCAAACATCAAAATTTTGATGAAATAGGCCGGTTTCAGGCCACCACTGCACCCAAACAATACATGAGAGATAAACATAACTTCCTTTATTGAGAGTGGAATTCACCGAGGATCATTTCTGTCAGTAATAAGGGTGTTAAAAAAACCAAGCGTTAACCCGTTTTGGGCTGGTTAAACAGCAATACCCCCATAAAGCTAAAAAATTCATGTTTTCCGTGGATTTCTCTGAACGAGTCTTGTAGATTTTCAAGAAAAAATTGTCATTCCCAGGCCTTGGTGTGGCAAGAGAAGTGGCATGGACAAAATACTGCGGTGAGCGTTTGTTAACCCTCCACGGGCTGCTTAAAGTCAAAATTGTGATAACATGGGCTGTTTTTGGACGCCAACAGCACCCAATGGGTTCGCCACAAAGAAACGTGCCTTCTTTTATCGAGCCCACAATCTATACGCAAACATTTTTGTAAGTAGTAAGTGTATTCAAAAGTCGAAGTCTTAACCCATTTTGGACAGGCTAAAGAGAGAGACCCCTTAAAATCTTAAAATTCCCATTTTCTGTGGATTTCTCTAAAAACATCCTGTAGGTTTTCAAGAAAAATTGACTACTCGCAGGTCTTTGTGTGGTATTACAAGTTGCATGGGCAAAATATTCCGGTGAACGTTTATTAACCCCCTAGAGGCTGCCAAGCATCGTAATTTTGTTGAAATGGGCTGTTTTCGGACACGCACAGCACCCAATGTGTGCCTGAGAAATAAACATAATCTCCTTTATTGGAAGTGGAATTCACCGAGGACCATTTTTGTAAGTTAATAAGAGTATTCAAAAAACCAAGCATTAATCCCTTTTGTGGTTGTCAATAGTGATACTCATCAAAAACTTAAAAATTTATGTTTTCCCTGGATTTCTTTACAAACATCTGGTAGAGTTTTCAAGAGAAAATGTCCACTGATAGGTCTTGGTGTCACATTACCAGTTGATAGGATAAATTATTCCGGGAAGCATTTGTTAACCCTACATGCTGCTAAATCTGATAGTTTTGAAAAAATAGTCTGTTTTTGGACACCAACAACCTCAAATGGGAATGCAACAGAGATGCATAACTTCTTTTACCAGACGCAAAACTGACAGGGAAACATTTTTGTAAGTAGTATGTGTATTCCAAAATCGAGGTCTTAACCCATTTTTGACTAGTTAAAGAGATATACCCCTTAAAAGCTTAAAATTCCAGTTTTCTGTGGATTTCTCAAAACTAAATTTCAAGAAAAAATGACCTTTCGCAGGTCTTGGAGTGACAGTTCAAGTTGCATGGACAAAATATTTCGGTAAGCATTTGTTAACAGAGGCAGCCAATCATAGACATTTGGAGAAAATAGGCTGTTCTTGGGCAACCATAACACCAAATGTGTACCTGCGAGATAAACATAACCCCCTTCATTGGAAGTGGAATTAACCGATGATCATTTTTGTATATAATGAAAGTATTCACAAAACCAAGCATTAACCCGTTTAGGGCTGATTACAGAAAGATTTTCCTCAAAAGGTTAAAAATTCATGTTGTCTGAGGATTTCTCAAAAAACGTCTCGTAGATTTTCAAGAAAAAATCGCCATTCCCAGATCTTAGTGTGACATTACAAGTTGCATGTACAAAATATACCTGGAAGCATTTGTTAACCCTATGGAGGTTCTCAAACATCAAAATGTTGATAAAATGGGCTGTGTGTTTCCATACCCACAGCACCCGAATTTGAGAGGAGAGATCAAAATAAGTGGAAGTAGAATTCACTGAGAATTATTTTTGGAAGTAATAAGAGTATTCAAAAACAACACTTAACCCGTTTTGGGCTGGATAAACAATGATACCCATCAAAAGGTTAAAATTCGTGTTCTCCCTGGATTTCTCTGAAACATCTTGTAGATTTTAAAGAAAAAATGGCCATTCGCAGTTCTTGGTGTGACATTAGAAGTTGCATGAATGAATATTCCTGTTAGCACTTGTTAACCCTCTACAAGCTGCCAGACATCAACATTTTGGATACATTTGAGATAAAATGGACCATTATCAAATAGCCACAGCACTACGTGGGTATGTGTCAAACAAACATAACTCCTTTTTTCGGTCATTAACTTGTTGGACAACGATATTGACATTAACCCACTCCACTGTTAATGATGGTTTTTACCTAAACCATTTTTTTTATCAAACTGAGTCATTTGAGACTGCTATACTCACCTTTCTCATAACATCAATGAAGGAACTTCAGTGAGACAGTTAAAAACAATTCATCAGACACTGTGGGGGGCATGAAAAATCATGGAATCTCAAATCCCAAAAAGCTAAAAAATTCATGTTTTCCGTGGATTTCTCTAAATGAGTCTTGTAGATTTTCAAGAAAAATTTGTCACTCCCAGGCATTGGTGTGACAATAGAAGTTGCATGGACAAAATACTGCGATGAGCATTTGTTAACCCTCCACGGGCTGCTAAATGTCAAAATTGTGATAAAATGGGCCGTTTTTGGACGCCAACAGCACCCAAATGGGTACGACACAAAGACAAGTGCTTTCTTTTATCGAGCGCACAATCTATACGGAAACATTTTTGTAAGTAGTAAGGGTATTCAAAAGTCGAAGTCTTAACCCATTTTGGGGAGGCTAAAGAGAGAGTAAAATCTAAAAAATTCCATTTTCTGTGGATTTCTCGAAATACACCCCGTAGGTTTTCAAGAAAAATTGACTACTCGCAGGTCTTTGTGTGACATTACAAGTTGCATGGACACAATATTCCGGTGAGCGTTTATTAACCTTCTACAGGCTGCCAAGCATCATAATTTTGTTGAAATGGGCTGTTTTCGGACACGCACAGCACGTAATGTATGCCCGAGAGATACACATAATCTCCTTTGTTGGAAGTGGAATTCACTGAGGACCATTTTTGTAAGTAATAAGGGTATTAAAAAACCCAAGCGTTAACCCCTTTTGGGGTGGTTAATAGCAATACCCATCAAAAGCTTAAAAAAATCATGTTTTCCGTGGATTTCGTTACAATCATCTTGTAAGTTTTCAACAGAAAATGGCCATTGATAGGTCTTGGAGTCACATTACCGGTTGCATGAATAAAATATTCCGGTAAGCATTTGTTAACCCTCCATGGTTTGCTAAATGTCAACATTTTGAAAAACTAGTCTCTTTTCGGACTTCAACAACAACAAATTGGAATGCCACAGAGAAACATAACTTCTTTTACCGGATGCAAAACTGATAGGGAAAATTTTTAGTAAGTAGTAAGGGTATTCAAAAATCGAGGTCTTAACCCATTTTCGCCTGGTTAAGATGTACCCCTTAAAAGCTTAAAATTCCAGTTTTCTGTGGATTTCTCCAAAAAATCTAGTAAGTATTCAAGAAAAAATGACCATTTGCAGGTCTTGGAGTGACATTACAAGTTGCATAGACAACATATGTCAGGGCAAAGCCAGCCTAAATATAGGGGCAAGGGGCCTCATATTTAAAGATATTGTATGTTCAAAATATATTCCACATCAAGGCGAAAAACCCACATGAATTTCACTTCTCTGTAAAGCTGGACATGGAAAAAACACACGTGGTGTATATGTCGCCTGGCCAGGGAAAGCTTGCACAAGGCCCAAGGCAAGTACAAGCACCATTACGACCGGAGAACGCGGAACAGGCAATTCGAGGTCGGTCAGAAAGTGACAGTGCTCCTCCCAACTGAGCACAACAAGCTGCTACTCCAGTGGAGAGGGCCTTTCGACGTCACTGGGGTCATAAGCAGGACGGACTACCGAGTGAACGTAGAGGGGAAGAGCAAGGTCTACCACGCCAACCTGCTCAGACTATACCGCGAGAGGGAGGGAGAGCCAACCCCTGTTAAGGCTGGGAAGGGCAACCCCAACCCCTCGGTGCCCCAAAAGGCCGCGGATATGGCCGTCATCGAGAGCGACTACCACGACGAGGCCGGCGTCGTAGATGACGAAAACCTGCTTGTTCTTGGGGAGGTCGACGGGACGGAAACGTATAGGGACGTGCGCATCGACGATGCACTGGACGACTGCCAGAGGCAAGAAGCCTTGGAATTATTGCAGGAGTTCGGGGACGTGTTCTCCGATAGTCCCGGAACCACCCATCTGGACGAGCACAAAATAGAGCTCATGACGTCGGACCCAGTGAGGGTGAGGCCCTACAGCATCCCTTACTCAAAAAGACAGGATGTGCGGGAGGAAGTCAAAGAGATGCTGGAGGCGGGGGTCATCGAGCCATCAAACTCCCCCTACAACTCCCCTGTGGTCCTCGTGAAGAAAAAGGACAGTAGCCTCCGTTTCTGCATCGACTTCAGGAGGCTGAATTCTGTCACCAAGTTTGACAACGAGCCTATGGGTGATATAGAGGCCATACTGTCCAAACTGCAGCAAGCTGAATATTTCAGCAAAATCGACTTGAGTAAGGGCTACTGGCAAATCCCCGTCGAGACGAGACACCGGCCAATGACCGCTTTCACCACGCCCGACGGCTGCTACCAATTTAAAAAGATGCCGTTTGGGATGGTCAACGCCGGGGCCACGTTCAATCGTATGATGAGGAGACTGTTGGAGGATTTGAGGGGCGTGGAACACTATGTGGACGACATCCTGGGCAACACAAGGACTTGGGCGTCAGCGTCCTCCGGTCCCTTTTTCACAAGCTGCGAAAGGCCGGACTCTCCGTGAAACCTTCGAAATGCCTGATAGGTTTCCGGACCATAGAGTTCCTGGGTCATAAGGTCGGTGAGGGGAAAGTAACCATGGACGAGGAGAAGTTGTGGAAAATGCGTGACGCCAAACCACCCCAGACCAAACGTCAAGTAAGATCCTTCCTGGGTTTAGCTGGCTACTATCGGAAGTTCGTGCCCAATTTTGCGGAGGTAGCCGCACCCTTGACCGACCTTACAAGGAAAGGACAACCCAACAAGGTGAACTGGGGACCCCACCAAGACCGGGCGTTCAACACCTTGATCAGTTCACCGGTCTTGCGACTCCCAGATTTTTCAAAGCCATTCGTCGTCCAGACCGACGCGTCCGATGCGGGGGTGGGAGCTGCCCTGCTACAGGAACACACCGACGGCCATTTCCCTGTAGCGTACGCCAGTAAGAAGCTCCTCCCGAGGGAGCAAAACTACTCAGTGATCGAACGAGAATGTTTGGCACTGGTGTTTGCCGTGAAGAAGTTTCAAAACTTCTTGTATGGCCGAGAGTTTGTACTCCACACAGACCACAAGCCGCTCACATACATCCAGAAATGTAAGGTAGAAAGCAGCAGGATAATGAGATGGTCCCTCCTGCTGCAAAATTACCGGTTTAGGATCGAGGCCATCAAGGGCAAAGATAACGTGGCGGCCGATTACCTCAGCTGCCAAGGATAGCGGTATGAGTTTCGTAAACCCGGTGTTAAGGCCCGGAAGGAATTTTCTTATTTTAGTATTATTATTGCTCTGACTGCTGACTAGAGTTGTTTGTGAGTGCGAATGTGAGATACACTGCCCCGTAAGTGTGGGATACACTAACCCCGTCTGTCGCAAAGGCGCGGTCGGGAAATCTGTGTGTTGAATGTGTGAGTGTGTGAGGCACAATTTTAATCCCCTGGTTGAGCTTTGCGAGGGTGAGGCTCAACATAATGCAGGGGTCGTTTGCCCCTTCACAAGTCACAGGGGAATGGGAGGCGAAGTTACACTCCGTTGGAATTAACCCATCTGACGCAAAGTCGCGGACGGTGTTACTCGTCGGAGTGAGTGCCAAGTGAACTGTTTGCAAAATGGGAGAATGTGTATAAAAATGTGTATGTTTAGGTGTAAATATATAGTATTAGAGAGAGAGAGAGAGAGAGAGAGAGAGAGAGAGAGAGAGAGAGAGAGAGAGAGAGAGAGAGAGAGAGAGAGAGTGCTGCAAATCCAAGGATAAGGCTACTCTCCATATGTAAACCCGCAAGGCGGGAGCATGTGGTAGCGTGTGTGTCGTGGGAATCGACATGGCCGACGCATGAGCCCGGTCATGACCCCCTCGACCACTAGGGTACAGTTTTGTAGTCTTGAACATGATGGTAGATCGTGAAAAGGTGTGAGAGGCGAGCGTGCGTGGCTTTGCCCCTTGTGTTTTAAGAGATACACAGGGTGTTTCTCTCGGGAAGGGAGTTATCAGGGCAAAGCCAGCCTAAATATAGGGGCAAGGGGCCTCATATTTAAAGATATTGTAAGTTCAAAATATATTCCACATCAAGGCGAAAAACCCACATGAATTTCACTTCTCTGTAAAGCTGGACATGGAAAAAACACACGTGGTGTATATCCAGCTTTAGCGCAGGGACCCGGGGGAGAAACGGTATGTTAGATGAGGTCTAATCTCATTTAATTTATACAGTAGTCGCGAGTCTTACGAGACGTAATCGGTTGGTGGCAAGATATCGTCACGGCCAATTGAGAAACGAGATTCTAAAACGATAGAAATGTCTATCGTATCGTCATCTGATCATTAGGTAGCAATAATGGCAAGAACGAATCGGTTTTCTCGACAAGTGAAATCACCGTTAAGTCACGCGCGAGATGACTTGTATTGATTCTGTCTCGATATATGTCATCTCCCACCGTTTTGACAGGTGAGCGTCGGTCCACCTGACAGTTTAGGGTAAAAAGTATATATACCTTGAAGAGCAGAGCATTAGACACACACTTGGGGTCACACACACGTTGGTGAAGTCCAGGACAGGCGGACTCTGTTTCCTGGCATAAGGGTACCTTCGATCACAGGACCCTGAAACGGCTGGAATCGCCAGAGAGGGCGTTCCAAGATTGATTTAGCTTAAGGTTGATAGGCGGCAAATTCGTTGAGAAGGAACGCCCCAGGTGAAACGTTAAAGTTTAGATTGTCGAGTAGCAGGTATCAGCCTGCAATAGTCAGAAGTGTAGGTTAATTGTATTGTGCGTATTAACCCTTTGAAGCGTCAGACTGATTGCGTTCTGAGTAGTTTGTTTTGCTGTCGAAGCTTCGTAATACCGACTGGAGATCGGTGTGAGTGACAATTTCGCCCTAGCACAAAAAGGGGCATTTGTGAATCGTGAATTCAACCAGGAACGGTGAATATTTCAATAGGTCTTTAACGGAGGACTTTCAAAAGGCACATAAGGTATGAGTAGACAATATCTGACCCAAATCAGATGTACGGTGGCTTTATAGATGACGAACATTGCTGGTCGGAACCCTCCGAAAGCCTGAGGCACAGTTACGCGCAGACGTTGACATTTGAGCCTAAGCGGGTAAAGCTCTTATGGCGAGCTCACAGTAATAACATTTCAGATTTGTGAAGCTCTTATGGCGAGCTCACGGTAGTAACATTTCCAGTGTGTAGACTATAGTGCCAGTACAGGCTATAGAATGACTATATGATCGTTGAGAATTGTTTAACCCTAGCGACCCATTTTCTGTGAAAAGAATCGAATTGTTGATTGTTGAAATATTGAAACGGATTTATTTTTATGTGTAAATAAAAGAATCGTTGTTACTTTAAATCATTCTTTCCATTATACAGCCTGAAGTGATTAGGAATCACACCTAACGGAAATCGAACCTATTTCAGGCCAATTTGGCAGAGAAGGAATCACGGCGTCGGTCTAACTCAGCTCCCTGCGCCGAGTTCGCGACACTTAGATTCCGACCCTCCACGTTGGTCTAATTTTCCCACAACTTCATCAGCGGGACTAAATAACCCCACGTCAGCCCAGGCCTTACGGGGCCTCAGGTGTCCCTGACAAAATATTCCGGTAAGCGTTAACAGTTCCATGAATAAATATTCCTGTTAGCACCTGTTAACACTCTACAGTCTGCCAGACGTCAATATTTTGGATACATTTGAGATACAATGGACCATTTTCAAATAGACACAGCACTCAGTGGGTATGTGTCAAAGAAACATAACTCCTTTTGTCGGTCATTGATTTGTTGGACGACGATATTGACATTAACCCACTCCACCGTTAATGATGGTTTTTACCTAAACATTTTTTTTATCAAACTGTGTCATTTGAGACTACTATACTCACCTTTCTCATAACATCAATGAAGGAACTTCAGTGAGACAGTTAAAAACAATTTATCAGACACTGTGGGGTCATGACAAATCATGGAATCTCATCGGGAAAAGCCATGATTCTCCAGAATCATAAAGTCTAGATGGTTTTTTTTTTCCACACATTTTGTCCGCACGATTCCGAAGCCATTTTCGGACCGATTTTCACAAAATTTTGCACACACATAGAGGGGCACAAAATCTAATAATGTACCGAGCGGAATTTTCGATTTAACCCTTATTTCGTCCAAATTGGCAAAAAACTGTCAAAATTGGGGTTTATCGGCACTTTTTCGAAACTCGTCTTGTAAATTTTTTTAAACATTCATCATTGCTAGACCTGTCTGTGACACGACCTTTGATACACACGACATATCAGGCAATGCATATGGTAACCCTCCACAGGCTGCCAAACATCGAAATTTTGATGAAATGGGCCGGTTTCAGGCCCCCAGAGCACCCAAACGATACATGAGAGATAAACATAACTTCCTTTATTGGAAGTGGAATTCAACGGAGATCATTTTTGTAAGTAATAGGGGTGTTCAAAAAACCAAGCGTTAACCCATTTTGGGTTGTTAAACAGCAATACCCACATAAAGCTAAAAAATTCATGTTTTCCGTGGATTTCTCCAAACGAGTCTTGTAGATTTTCAATAAAAAATTGTCATTCCCAGGCCTTGATGTGACAATAGAAGTTGCATGGACAAAATATTGCGGTGAGCATTTGTTAACCCTCCACGGGCTGATAAAACTCAAAATTGTGATAAAATGGGCTATTTTGGATGCCAACAGCACCCAACGGGTACGCCACAAAGAAAAGGAAAGGGCGTTCATTTATCGAGCGCACAATCTATACGGAAACATTTTTGTAAGTAGTAAGGGTATTCAAAAGTCGAAGTCTTAAAGCATTTTAGACAGGCTAAAGAGAGAGACTCCATAAAATCTTAAAATTCCCATTTTCTGGGGATTTCGCTAAAAACATCCTGTAGGTTTTCAAGACAAATGACTACTCGCAAGTCTTAGTGTGACATTACAAGATGCATAGACAAAATATTCCAGTGAGCGTTTATTAACCCTCTGCAGGCTGCCAAGCATCGTAATTTTATTGAAATGGGCTGTTTTTCGGACACGCACAGCTCCCAATGTGTACCTGAGAAATAAACTTAATCTCCTTTGTTGGAAGTGGAATTTACCGAGGACCATTTTTGTAAGTAATAAGGGTATTCAAAAAACCAAGCGTTAACCCCTTTTGTTGTTGTTAATAGTGATACCCATCAACAGCTTAAAAATTTATGTTTTCCCTGGATTTCTTTACAAACATCTGGTAGGGTTTTTCAACAAAAAATGGCCATTGATAGGTCTTGGTGTCACATTACCACTTGAATGGATAAATTATTCTGGTAAGCATTGGTTAACCCTTTATGAGCTGCTAAATGTCAAAATTCTGAAAAATAGTCTATTTTTGGACACCAACAACATCAAATGAGAAGGCAACAGAGAAAAATAACTTCTTTTACCGAACGCAAAGCTGCCAGGGAAACATTTTTGTAAGTAGTAAGTGTATTCAAAAATCAAGGTCTTAACCCATTTTTGGCTAGTTAAGGAGATATACCCCCTAAAAGCTTAAAATTTCAATTTTTTGTAGATTTCTCAAAAAAATTTCAAGAAAAATTGACAATTCGAAGGTCTTGGAGTGACATTACAAGCTGCATGGACAAAATATTTCGGTAAGCATTGGCTAACCCTCCAGAGGCTGCCAAGCATAGACATTTTGAGAAAATGGGCTGTTCTTGGGCAACCCTAACACCAAATGTGTACCTTCGAGATAAACACAACCTCCTTTGTTGGAAGTGGAATTCACCGACGATCATTTTTGTAAGTAATGAAGGTATTCACAAAACCAAGCTTTAACCCGTTTAGGGCTGGTTACAGAGTGATACCCCTCTAAAAGTTAAAAATTAAAGACAGACATGTATGCTGCCTACATTATCTGTAAAAATCGACCCCACCCCCACTAAATCTACTGCGAGGAGGGCTGTTGGACCCGACCACCTGAACTCATTAGATAATACTCCTTCGTCGTATTTAGCAGCATGGATTTCCCCAAGAAGCAAAGATAAAAATACGTCCGCGGAAAATAATGCCAATCATTTTATTCAGTGTGTATTTTGTCCGTATACAAAATTTCTCACGCACACACACTTAAGAATGATTCAATGATACGATTGGACATGTTCCTCTGATAAAAAGTGAAAAAAGGCTTCATTTATTGCATTTTAGGAATGCACATGTATATTTTTAGAAGATTCTTTGTCTGTTATTAATCTTCGGCGTTAATCTTTGATCTGGTTTGGGATGATCAGTAATTAACACCTTTTCGTCAAGAGTCATCGAAATTAAAAATGAAAAAAATAATCCAATTTCACTAAAACCTTTTGCAGAATCGAGTTTTTCAGAAAACCCTGTCGCGATTGCATGTGTCATTTTCAAAATTCCGATCAGTAATCATGAAATTATAAATATGTAGTTAGCAATAACAAAATTGAAAGTATGTCGGCCAAACTTGCATGACGCCAGAACTCGATTCGGGTGAAATACTGGGACGATGCACGGAAAGGACGAGAGTAAGGAACGCTGATATCGAAATAGTAAAATCAAGTTTATATTTGCAGCATTACTGCAAAAAGGTTTCCCGTTGTTTCTTGTTAAAATGTTGTTTCCGTCAAGGCCAAATACCATAGAACATTTAGAATACTGGACAATGGGATATGGACACCTGCCCCATGAACAACTGCCTCCTATTAAAATTAATTAGCTGGGACATCAGCCCCCCCCCCCCCCACCCCACCCCCATCGCCGTGCTGTTTTTCTTTTACCTAGGGCACCTGCCTCCTGCAGTTTTTTTTACCTCGGACATGTGCTGTTTTTTCACCAAGTTTGTTTGCTAACGGGGCCCCTCCCCCATTTACCTTTCTATCCTTAGAAGCACCCGAGCCATCGGGGAGATGGCATTGTTGCGAGCATAGCTGGCATACTGCCCTGGGGTACTAGCCCCGAAGATATGAGTTGCCTGCTCGCTTGTGCTCCCGGTGGCCCTGCGAAGCACCTCTAGTTGTCGTTATGTTAGATGTTGGGAGAATAAAGTAAAAATTAAGTTTTTAGTGAGCCAAAATTCTGGCGGGGTATGATGTGGAGGTGGGTGCTAGATTTGAGAAATCTGAAGCGCAATTCATAGGATGGGGAGCAGAGCATAATTGAGAAGTATCGGTGGTCGATATATGATTTCCAGTGAATCCTCTCCATCATGAACTCAAAAGTAAGTGTATATTTATTTATTATCAAGAATAACCACCCATAAGTTCAACTCCCACTACGACCCGTTTCATCGGTCAATTCCACGGTGTCCCACGTCATCAGTCGATTTATCCCAACAAAATTACCGATCTTACCACCCCCTCCCCCTCTCTCTTTCTCCAAACCAAACACACATTGAAAGGTACGCCTCACTTCATAATCCACACCACACTGGATGATAATATTTGCACAACGGCCAATCATGACCGTGACAGTTCTACGGATGGAGGAAGCCGGAGTACCCGGAGAGAACCACCAGTCAACGACGAGCAGCTGCCAGCTCCCCAGCATCGTAACTCCGCACTGCAGCACAGGCAGGGTTAGATTGGTTGAAGACATGCGTACAATCGACGTGCAGTACGCCTTACTACACGGCGGCATCGTGCCCCCATTTGGATAATCGGCGTTAAGTGCCTTGCCCTCTGGCACAACGCGGGAGTCCGAATTGATCATTCGGACGGTCACCCGGGCTCGACGTTGCTCAACTTCGGTGATCTGACGAGAACCGGTTAACACAAGGCCGCTGCCCCCGCCACTGCATGATAAGAAAGCAGTAAATAAAGTTAGCTACAGTGGTATCATTTACTTATAATATCAAATACAGTATTGAAACTATAGCATTCCCTCGACAGTGGGTCCAGGTATATACTAGTCTGTAAAACGGCTATACACTGCCCATCCTCCACCCCAGGGTTGCGACGTGGCAATATTTTGCCATCTTACAGACGTTATGTTGTGCCTAAGGAACCTTACAATAAAAGGGGGAGTTCCCCAATATGGGAAGGGGTGCAGGTATATTTAATACTCTGCAAGGCAGTTATCAAATGCAGTGGTGGCGCCAACATTTCCCCGGCAGTGGGGCTAGGTATATACTAGTTTGTAAGACGGCTATACTGCCCATGCTCCATCCCAGCCTATATTTTATTTACACAGATGTACGAACAACACTTCCTATTTATATATGTAATTATTTTTGTCTATAAATTCATGTTTCGCGTTGTCAATACCTCTAGAAGATGTGAAAAGATGACGTAATGATGCATAAAAACTGTGGTCGAATAGGAGATAATTGATACAGAGACGACACATGACATGCTTTAGAACTTAAAATTCACATTTTCTGTGGATATCTTCAAGTGGTTCTTACAGATTTTCAAGAACAAATAAACTCTGGAGAAGGATTATTCTCGCAAGCCTTCACTAACCCTCCACAAACTGTCAAATATCGAAAGTTTAGATAAATTTGAGATATAATGGGCTATTTGTATTAGACGCTTATTCTCAGACGCTGATAGTTATATTAACCCTCTCCAAATAACAGTTATGTTTTAACCATAACTTTCTTTTATCACACTGGATTATTTGAGACTATTATACCCACTTTTCACAAGGCATCAATAAAAATAATTTAGTGATGCAAATAAAAACAATTCTTCAGACACTCCAGTGTCATAAAAGATCATGGAATCTTGTGTTCTCCCTGGATTTCTCTGAAAACAATTTGTAGATTTTTAAGAAAAAATGGCCATTCGCAGTTCTTGGTGTGACATTACAAGTTCCATGTAAAAATGTTCCTGTTAGCACTTGTTAACTCTCTACAAACTGCCAGACATCAATATTTTGGATATATAAGTTAAAATGGACCATTCTCAAATAGCCACAGCGCACGATGGGTATGTGTCAAACAAACATAACTCCTTTTGTTGGTCATTAACTTGTCAGACGACGATATTGATATTAACCCTCCCCTCCATTAATGATGGTTTGCACCTAAACATTTTTTTTATCAAACTGAGTCATTTGAGACAACGATACCCACCTTTCTCATATCATCAATAAAGGAACTCCAGTGAGACAATTAAAAACGATTGTAGGATAAAATACCCTCGGACAAAATACCCTTAGGACATAATACCCTAAAAAAAATACCCTTAGGACATAATACCCTCAATGGGTAGGGCAAAATACCCTCGGACAAAATACCCTCATATTTGTTTCATGTTCTGTGCTATCTGCCATTTATATTGTGCTTCATATAATAATAACTCTTTGGCCAGCCGCTGATTTGTCGCGGTCCTCATAAGAGAAGGCCATCATTCCCCCTGCACCCCACCCCATCTTCCCCTCCTCTTCTCCCAGCATTCAGATATAAACTGCTTAATAGTGTCCCTCACTTCCTCTTTTCCAATTTCTTCAATAAGCATTCCTACCCTCTCCCTCGTGTCTCCCTTCAGCCATCTATCCTTTGTTTCTTCACCCCACTTCTGCATTATTCTTCCAGTAAATTTTATTCTATGAGGTATATACTGTGGGCATTCCAAGAGAAAATGTTCCAGGGTCTCCACTACTCCAGAGTGGCACATTTGGCATCCCTTTTCCCCATCTCTCCCAATTTTTCCCCGAAGCTCCAGTGATCTTGATCTCAGTTTGAACAGCAGTGACCCTCCAAAGGTGCCATCTAGGTACTTCTCAAAAGCTGGCTTTTCTTTATATTGTAACCCCTGCAGGGATCTTTTCACGCTAACCCCTGCTCGCCAGTTTCGATTGCAATCTTCCATGACTCTCTCTTTGACAAACCTTTTGCCTTCTTTCATTCCTACTTCTATGTTTGTGACCTCTATAGAGTAATTGTCCATTAGTTCCCTCACATGTTTTGACCACCCCGTTTCTATATTAGAATTCCAAATGGTATCGAGCATCAATTTGCACCACCGGTTGTCAGGCAGGTTTCTCAAGTAGTTAAAGTAACACAGTTTTCCCAAATCTACCGTGTCCTTGATTTTTATCCACCCAAACTCCCCCCTTACTGCTTCCAAAGCTGCAGCATTACTCGACCCTGTTATCCATCTGCCGGCATCATTCTGAGTACTTTCCAACTTCTTAATAACGGTTTGGTTTAATGGAATCACGTCCGTGCCATACGTTATTCTTGGTAAACCCACCCTCTCCCACAGTGTTTTCCCCACAAAGAACTTGTTGAAACTATTTTTCCCTAAAAGTTTTAGTTGGTTCAGAATTCTTTTCCCCTTCAGAATCAGTTTGGCTGAGTAATTTTTGTACACCCCTCTTCCCGTTATATTTATGCTTACCCCTAGATACTCATACTCTCCCGTTTCTCCTACAGTGATTTGTTTGCTTTCCCCTTCGGGGATTGAGAACTCCCCCACTCTCCATCTCTTCGTCATATCTACCTTGCGTCCAACGGGTATTACCTTGCTTTTATTTTCATTTAGTTCGAGCCGCCAAGTGTTCCCATATCTACCAACAATTTCCAGCAATTTCTCTAGCCCCTGTTCAGTTCTAGACATTAACACCATGTCGTCCGCAAAGAATAAGCCTGGTATCTTTATGTCTCCAACATTTACCCCCTCCGCACTCTGAATTAGTTCGTCCCCTAAATCTTTAACATACAATGCAAACAAAATCGGTGAAAAGATACACCCCTGCTTGAGGCCTATATCCATAGGGACTCGTTTTGTAGTGATACTCCCTAGACTGAGTTGGCTTTGCACATCTGTATACAGTGCTTTCATGATTCCCACAAAGTCACCCCCTCATATTCAATTGCCATCTGCCATTGGTATTGTGCTTCATATCTATTTAGTTTAACCCTTTACCTAACCTGAAAAGCAGACGACACTTGCAAAAATAATTCTTGAATAACTAATTTTTTGTCTCAAAAACATAGGTTATGACCCCTCGTTGGAACGAGCTCGTTCCAACGAGGGGTCATAACCTATGTTTTTGAGACAAAAAATGAAAAAGCAGTGAAAATTAATTGGCGATTTTTGAGAATAGTGCTGGCCGGTTTTGGCCGTTACGTTAGGTAAAGGGTTAATAAAAAAAATTAAAAATACTGGTACTTGTTATTTCAAACAAAACACTGGCTAGTGCCTTAGATGCAATTACCCCACCCCCCCCCCCCCCACACCAAAAATCCAACTTCATATACATTTGGTCTGAGGGTATTTTGTCCGAGGGTATTTTGTCCTACCCATTGAGGGTATTCATTATGTCCTAAGGGTATTTTTTTTAGGGTATTATGTCCTAAGGGTATTTTGTCCAAGGGTATTTTGTCTGGATACCTTAAAAACAATTCATCAGACACCGTGGGGTCATGAAAAATTATGGAATCTCATCGGGAAAAGCCACGATTCTCCAGAATCATAAAGTCTAGTTTTTCTTTTTGTTCATCCGTACGAATAAATAGTTCGTTATATATTTGTCTACATTCTTGACTTATCCCCAATATATTGTAAGATAAAATGATTATTACCATTATGTGGATGTACAAAATATGTATGAATCGACTCTTATTACCCGGACCTTTGCCGGTGCAGCTAGTGTTAAATTCACATAGGAACCGGAGCAGTATGTACACCATTTACCAGATCTAGATATATGGTGGCGACATTTTGCACCGGCAAAAGTTGCACCGGCAATGGCTCCGGTTCCTATGGGAATTTAACACTAGATGCTCCGACAAAGCTCCGGGTAATAAGGGTCGATACATACGTGCTATACTACTTTTGTTATTACCACCAAGTGGATTTCCGAGATGGTGAATTGAAGTCTCGATCTTGCCCAAGAGTCACATATCAAAACAGACACGTCGATATATGTCCAGAGACGAGATCTCGACTTAATACCCCATCTCGGAAACTCACATGGTGGTAATAACCTATATGTAGTCATGCTATTATATAATACCGCATATATTATTGAGAGAAATTGGTCAAAATTTGGAATTTCCTGAATTATATTTTAATGCGTAATAACAATGCATATATGTGACAGTGGGGTGTTTACTGGAAATTGAATCTGTTTGATACGGAATCGAAAGTGGGGTGATGGGGGAGGGGGAGGTTGTGGGAGCTGCTACAAACGTTTTTTTCATGTTTTTAAGTACAAATTAAGTTGATTGTTAGAAAAAAAATGGTTATTACCCCCAAGTGGGTTTCCGAGATGGTGTATTGAAGTCTCGACCTTGCCCATGAGTCGCATATCAAAACAGACACGTCGATATATGCCCAGAGACGAGATCTCGACTTAATACCCCATCTCGGAAACTCACATGGTGGTAATAACCTATATGTAGTCATGCTGTTATATACTACAGCATATATCATTGAGAGAGCTTTCCAAGGATCAGTATCGGGGACAGGTATCATTGGTGAAGTATGTTTTATAACTGGTTTGTGCAGTATCACTAGTCTAATCTCTCTAGAATTGTTTTGCTGAACGCTCATTGGTCATATATAGAAAGTTGTCTCACCTACGGCCATCTGTCCGAAGGGAGCGGGTACAATTATTGCTATAAATAGACGGGGCTAAACCAAAAACATTTTCTTAAATGTTTTCAGTTTTCCGACTCCGCGCAATCGTCGATCGCGTTATAAAAAATAAACCGATGTTTGTGAAAAATGAATATGTTGATGTGCAGTTTTCGCGGCTGCATTACTCATTTTTGTTATTATCACTACTCCCTACCCCCCCCCCCCCCCCCCAAAAAAAAAAAGAAGCAAAAAACAAGACAAAAAAACAAACAAAAAAAAAAAAAAAAAAAAAAAAAAAAATCACGACTAGTTTTAATTTGATGTGAAAACATACTACAGCCACAGCGTAACCGTTTCTCCGTCATCGATGGGTGGAGTTTACGTGTTGACTTGACGCCATCTTCGGTGGGAGCAGAGTGGTTTGCGGCGTTTTTCGCTGATGTTCCAGCAATCCAGTCGTAACGTTATCAGTCGCGGGTGCGATGGCTCAGTGGTTTGTGCAATTGTCTTTCACCGAAAGGTCGGCGGTTACATCCTGACCAGCGGTAAATGCATTGTGTCCTTGGCTGGGACAAATCATCTCGATTGACGCGTGGAACGTTGACGCTGTGCACTAAGCATACTGCACATCGATGGTGCACCTGCCTTCAGCCGCTGCTAACTCAGCTTGTACAGAGTTAGCTAGTTGGAAAGTCTGACAGTAACTCGGCGGTGGTTTTCAGTCTCCAGGTATTCGGACTTTCTACTGCTGTTGAAAGTGTCGTTAACCCCCCAATAGCCTCCAATAAACAAACAAAGAGATCATTGGTTTGTAATCCAACCCCATAGATAATGAAAATAATTTTAGACGAAGGTCCTGAAAAGTGTTTTGTCACTCTCCATCCGTTTGTTGTTTGTCTTGAGGGTGTTGTTTGAATCTTCTCAAAACCGCTCACTAAATTCAAATTAAATTTCGCGCTTTGTTAATTAAATGAGCTGCCCTCACAGATAATTTTTAAGGTGTTTAAGAAGAAAAGAAATCCTAATTTTGGATAAATCTCATGAATCCATAGATGCTAGCTTGTTCGAGTGCAGTTCGTGGGAAATATTTATTTTTTAATTTGAGAGGCAAGATTATTGGAATCTTTGACCCGATTTGATCGAAATTTGGCATACGTAATGAATAAGTGAAATGTTTTTTTGATTTTATGCAAGACAAATTTAGTCGGTAACAGCAGGCTAACAAAAAGAAAATTACAAACAGTTTTTAGCGAACTCTAACGAACGCCGAGTGTCGAAGGCTTCCGCGGACAGCATAGATTGTATTGTTGGTGCTCAACCAGCGAAGCAGTGTTTCCGATGTCCGTTGAGAACAGCTCATCGGATCGTGCAACTGGCCCGGTGAAGTGTTTGAGCGCGAGGTTGGGCTTTGTTGGTTGTCAAGATGCTATGTCAAATGGTGGACGTTGCTGACTCGCTCCCAGATAACGTATTGTGAATTCGTGTTTGTGCTGTGAAGATTGCCTGTGTGACAATCGATATATTTGTCTGTGTGACAAAAATACTGCTGTGTGCGGTAAGAATTATTCACATATTAAATTTTCATGTTATAATCATTTGACCAACTTAAATTACTTCAATTGCCATTGTGATAAAAACATCGATATATTCAACAATATAAACGGTTGGCTAAACTTAATTCACACCAACAGTTATATAACAGTCATTATATAGCCCTGGGTGTTGAAAGAAACCTTAAACGCCCATAAATAATTAAACTAAAATGTGTCAAAGGTAAAGGTCACATTAACTTTAAACTTGAACATTTTCAGAGTGTCTGCGGACGGAATTAGTTTCCACTCTAACTGAAGTTGCTCTCGACTGATTGAATCCAAAACTGGGCGTGTGGGTTTTGTATGATGAGAGAAAGAATGATATATATTCTGGGGTCATTCTGCCGAATGTCACCCTTGGACTTAAAAAAAATATTCCTTGAGTTTGTTTCCGCTCTCCATTTAAAATTCCGTTCGGCCGATCAAAACCAAATCTGAGACGTGTGTCGGGTATGATGAGAAGGAAAAAAATACCCATTTATTTCCGGGTCATTGTGTAAAGACCAATGTTATTGTGACTTTGAACCTGGAAGTTTTCTGGAATTGGTTTCCGCTTGGCAGAGAGAAATCAAACTGAATATGTCGGTTGGGAATGATGAGAGGCAGAACCCTACGTTTGTTGGAGTAATTGCGCCAAAGGTCAGGGCCAAGGTGGCCTTGAACGTAACATGAATCTATATACGTTTACTTGGTTTCGGGTGACCCGTATCTTGCCAGAAGGCACCTCAGTCGCTTCTCCCAACTGGAAACATCCCCAAGTCATTCCACCCGAGTGAATTCGTCATCTATGCTCATTAGGAAAAAACGGATGAACCACTTTCAATTTTTTCCCAGCCAGTCGTTTTAAATATTTCATTGGACCCACCCAGATTCTTTTACTCCATTTATAAGAAAAACTGACTGGATTTTGCCTTATTTTACTTTTGAACAGCGGAAGATGCTGATAATTTAGTTTGTCCGCCAAACGGCCGGGCAAATTACTTAATATGCCCGAACAAATTGATTTTTTTTCTCTCACTATGTTCTGAACACAAATCGGAAGAAACCAAATGAACACAAGGCGGGTGATAAAAAATTGCATCCAGTGTCAAGAGCACTTTAACATACGTATAAGCCGCGTTTATATGTCTTATGTAAATGCGATAATAAAATTTGAATGTAAACTGATTAAATGATGAACATCTCTGTGGTCGTCAAAACAACCGGACATATCAGCAATTTGCAGCAAACAGAGTGAGCGACTGCAATTTGGAAACTGACGTTTCGTTCAAGGGATGTGATGGAATTTGGACGGTGGCAGAAACAATTGCTGTGATTGGCTGCTTTCAACTAAACAGATACGGAAAACTAAAAAAAAAAAAAGCATTTTGTCCAAATATCACCGAACACAGTGTTTTTTGTATATCCAATGGGAAATTCGTTGTGGCGACAAGTTCGGCAACGTTTTTGAGATCGTTTAGGCATACCGCAGTTCAGGGGACAAGAACGAACCACCATAATCATATCCTGGCATGCAGTGTTGTATTTCTGCTTGACAGCTGCATGCGCAAGGAACTGTGGTACCCCCCCCCCCCCCCTGTTTCCCTCATTTTAGCTCATCTTGACATTGTCAGGTATGAGCTATTGGGATGGGTTGAGATCCGTCGTACGTGCATCGTACGTACATTCCTATGCCCATCCACATTTCCTTTAGAACAACCTATATGCCGCAGCTCTCACGCGATCAGTTCCAAATTTCATACGTGGCTTTGTGGCAATGTCCAGATGGGAGCTATTGAATTAACCAACCGCAAACGAGTGTGGCGTGTATGTGATGAAAAGATTCTCTTTTTAGGAAATTGGGTGGCCCTGAAAAGGGCCGTTTTGTTTGGCTTTCTACAGAATTTATCCGAGGATAGTTGATAAGCTAGCTAGAACAGGTCTCAGCAATTTTCCTAAAAAAACGCCTTTCTGTATGATTTGTCTTGCTTTCCCTGCAGGTAATTTTTGGGCTGTTTTCCTGATTTCATACTTGTGTGGAATGAGGCATGCTCGTTCTCTCATTGTCATTGGTACATTGAAATTCAAAACGTTCTTTGCACATTCATATATGCATTTAATCAGCTCATCGCTGGTCCATATGAGTTACACGTTGTTGATGTGGCACGTTTTCAAGAAATAACTTTTCCTCTCAAAAATGAGTCCAAAATGTAACCCAAAAAGTCGAAAAAACAAAAAAAAGATGCACACGAAACTCAGAAAGGTGCAGGGTGGTCAGATCCAGAGACTGCAGCTTTACTGGACATTTGGAACGAACTCCAGATATAACTTAATATAGAGGATCCAACGGATAAAGACAAGAACATATAAGACAAAATGCCTACCACCTACCTGTATTTCTTGAGAAATTCGCAAATGGCGTTTTGAAAAATGCGATTTGCCAACCACATCCCTGCATTCATATAAACGGAACGAGATACCCACATTGGTAAATGAGTAGTGGGGGCAAAACAATTTGCCGCCCCCACCCCCCCCCCCCCTCCTGTCAAGAAATACCCACGTTGACAAATTGTGTCATATAAACGTGGTAAAAGTCACAGACCCTCATGGTATTCAGGGGCGTCGCGAAGATTACCAGATTTGTTCCGAATGTGACGGCTCATGTTCCGACGGACAAAATATTCTAACTGCACCACGAAGGCATGCGCTAGTCAAAGGCATACCGTGATGATGTAGTTGGAATATTTGTTTGTCGACATTTTTGTTCAAAATTATGAGTTCTTGCAACTTTATTTGCATGGGCTTCCGACATGTTACTTAAGTTGTTATAAAGTAATGGAAAGATAGCTTGAAAGTAGGTGATATATTATTTTCGATTTCGTCAAAAAGCTAAGCAAAATAATAATTTGTCACTTTTTTGATGTCCGTCCGTGTTTACGAACAATGTTTCGCAGTTCTAAACAACAAAAAAATTATAACACGTTTTTCAGATACCATGTCACCCATTTTCAAGCTAAATTTCTCATTACTTATTCACCACCTTAATAAGCTCATATCGTTCTCCGCCCCCTAAACCCCTTTCGCGACGCCCCCCGCTGGGGAAAATATTTGCTAGTTTTGCTATGGGAATACAAATTACACAAAACTTCAAACTGGCCAAGCCGGTTCAGCTGCGACGAAAATAAGATGTACAGCCAGTCTCCAACTTGAAGGCTTAGTCGGCTCAGCCAACAGGGCAGCTACCATATCTAGCCGAGCCAGCCGCGAATTCTAAATTTCGCACATTCGGGGTGTACTCCCACTTTCATTGAGCTTCTATTGCCTCTGAACGAATGCACGTTCTGATCTGGAAATTAGTCATTGTGTTTTTGTTGGCAACAGCTCATTGTTCGTTGTTTACATATTAGAGAGTACTTCAGTCACATATGTTACCTCTTAGCGGTAATGACGTACCTCTGTTGTACATATCACACATAAAAACTGCGGTATTTGTCTCTACCTTTACAATGTACTTTGCTAATCAGAACGAGAGTCTAAAGAGCAGATCTTTGTGGAGCAGATATTCAACTTGTACGAGATGAAGAAGTCCTTGTACATGGAGCTCAGAGTTGCATTGTGTAGCTTGATTTTTATAGGTATATTGCTATAAATATTTTTGTTGTTGCTCATTTAGAAAAATAATTTTAAGATTTGAAATGCTATTTCGTGTAGAATCGAAATTTTGTGAGGCCCGCTTTGTGATATAAAATTTAGATATGCAATCCAGTGACAGTAACCGCCACATCACACGATCACGTACATGAATTCAATGAAGTCAGAGGCCTTGATGGGGCTATGGGTCTTTATATAACCCTGTCTATTTTGAAACGTCACACGTGCCCATGTGCTGTATGTGCTTGTTTCAGTAACGCTTAATCTAAGTAGTGGCAGACCCATAGATATTGTAGATATACAATGGTGGGATGTGAAGAGTGGTGATCACAGACAGTTTTATCAGCTTTTCCGTTCTGTCTATACTCTCAATCTTGGAAGAAAGTAAAATTATTGGTAAGAGCCAGGAAATTATTTCCCCAAATCTTAGGGGGTTATATGGTCTTTTAATGTCTTCGCGTGGCCTGCAGTTGGTCCACTGCTACTTTTTTCGGAAAATCTAAGGCATAAAAAGGCTATCTAGAGCAATCAGTACTGGTGATAACTTCCCCGTAGTATCCCCGAGAAGTGGGTTACTGTGATGAACAAGTTCTGTTTTACTAGTATATTAGAAATGGAACCAACGCCCGGGTGAAAATCTCCTAAAGTGGGTAGCATTGGTATAAACGATTGGCTAAACTTCACTCATACCTAGACTGCGAAAGTGACCTTAAACACCAATAAATAATAATAAATAGTGATACCATTGGTTATATTAGACTGCAGTCGTCGCTATTTACAATATTAAGTTGGGATATTGTTTTGGGGGGGGGGCAGGGGCGTCGCGAAAACGGCCGATTAATCCTTTTACCACGGTGGGCATAAATTTTTACGTGAAAGAAAAACTGGTAGTGGGCGTACAGACGATATAAAGAGCAAAAACTCTGAAGCGAGGCTCGCTGATAATTTAATCCAACAGCTCGATAGAGCTGTTGGATTAAATTATTACTGAACCACCTAACAACTCAGGATGGTTTCGCCCATTTCGATGTTGACAGTATTTACTGAAATGATACCTTGCAGGGCGCTAGTGTTGAAAGGGTTAAGGGGTAGGATGCAAACTTAATTTGTCTAAAATGTAATGGCTTTCGTCCCGACTGATAGAATATTCTAACTTCATAATCAAGGCATGCTTTCGGCAAAGGCAAGCCTTGGCGGTGAAGTTGGAATATTACACATTCGAGATAATAGTTGAAAAAAAACCCCCAAGACTTCTTGGACATTTATTTGTTGATAAATGAAATATGCGCGCAGTTTAACTTTCTAGTTAGATAACACTAGCGTGCCGGGACTCCATATCCGCCACATTTGATTCTTTTGGGTGGCGCACATGTCACAACAAGAAAGATATTGTTTCTACTACTATTACGAAACTTCCACTACTGCTGCTATAATATCCATTACTTCATTAATGCAAATTAGTCTGACAGGGCACGGTCATATGTGGTGGTATGGTCAAAGCTCAGAGAGCTCTTTCCGGAAATAACTACAGATGACGGTACCAAGTACAGACCTGATGATCTTTTAAACGCAATTCACCCTCAATGGACTACGGTTGAGTCACCGACTAATTAGCGTCTATCCTCTCCAAAGTTAATGCGTCGTACGCATAGTTTGCGTGGAAGTTATGAATTGACATTTTGTAATTGCTGTCTTTTGAATACTTATAGTGCACACCCACGCAGTGGCGCGTGCGCACATAGGTAATGGGTACGCGTCCCTGATGTTATATTTTTTCTATATACCATGCAACAGAGTTTGGGGTGCCATCTGGCGGCGTGGCTCTCCTACTGGCAAAAAATCCAGAATCATTGTAACGGATACTTAATTGTTTTGGGCCTTTCAAAGGATATTATGTAAAATATATTGTTGCAGAATGCTGGAAACTATGATAAATAATCAAGTAATGAAGTGACTTTCGAAGTTAGGTAGTTGTTAGCGAGTTAGGTATTGTTTGGAAGTTCGAAGTGCCAATGCCATCCGTTGCCGGTTTCGTCAGATTTAAAGCCCAGTTTCAATTTTAATTGAGAACGTACACTTCACAAATTGTTGACAACGAATAAAAAATAAAACAAGTGATTTATTGACACTTTTTCATTTGTGGGGAACTTAGCGCGATTTTCTTAGAAACAGCCGGAGTTCGGATGAATTCAAGTTATGCTGACGTAAGGTCTGGGGAAATCTTTGTTCTCAAAACACGGGCATGCAGTCTTGTTGTAGTAAAATTTTACAGAAACAGACATGCACACGAACAGCGATACCTATTCATTTATTTCCAAGATTTTTCTTCACAAGTTCACTGGATCCAGTCTATGGACTATTTTTACCAATGATACAATACAATGTCAGTTTAAGACTGTCAGAATTACAGTGTAGCGGCCAGCCATTTTTGTGATCCGACGTGTTTTCCTGAAGACTAAATACCAGAATCACTCGGAACTCCCATTTAAATTACATGCACACTTCCTCTGTGTTTTGGTAAACATTGTTTTAATTCCTGGATGCTTTGGGCATTGCAACCAGAATAGAACTGAATTCATCTTCAAACTAGTCAATGTCGCCCTCCTCGTCTTACTAACATCTGGAGGTGGGGATTCTGATATTTAGACTTTAGTATGTTTCTCCAAAAATGGCAAAAAACCTTTAAAAAGCCTAAATACCAACCTCCCCAGAACCGACCTCTAAATAATATTTGGCACTGCACTACAGAATCAATATTTGATGGTTTTAGGCATTTTGATGGTGCTATGAGATAGCATATGACCTGCATTGCCATGCTGTTGGAAAAAAAATTCAAAAAATCAATGTGTAATGTTTTATCAGAGACATACCATGCCAATGACTCAAAGTGCCTTAATTAAGAAATGTGAGGGATTTAAAAAAAATTTTTTTTTTACAAATTTTGCAAAATATTCATCAAACACAATGTGAAATATCTTAAGAAGCCAGAATGTGATTTACAAACTATCAGAAATGTGAAATTTAATATAAGAGGTTTGTTTTGTGACAACATCAATTAATTTATGAATTATATCCTAATTTGTGATGAAAGTGGGTATGCTGGGGGTCTAGGGGACAAATTCAGAGCTATATTTTACCACATCAATATGTAGAAGAAAATTTGACATAATTTGTTAGGATAAAATGGCACGGTCTATTGATATTGGTGATTTACATAGCTGCAACACCAGTTTTTAAATCAAAATTGACATTCATTTTGTTTTGTGTGGAGTGGAGGGGGGGGGGGGGTGGAGGTGGTGAACACCACTCTTTCTCTTGCAGGATGGTAAAATGAGACAGATTTTTCCCAAAACTATAGTCTGCAGATGCAGATTTTAGTTTTATTTTGGGATTGGGGTAGTTTTTAAAGAAAGCAGTGAATTCTCATGCAGAAATGACTCTTTTATCAAATGAAAGAGATAAAATGTATCTTTGGAAGGATTAGAATGTAGGTTAAAATCCCCCCTACAAAAAATACCCCCAATCATTTTTACACACTTAGCAAACATTCCCCCCACAGTTTTTGAGTAGTACCACATTCTCTCACATTATTTTAAGAGCAGTACAAAAATCTCCCTCCCGGCCTCTTAAACCAAAAGGTTAAAAGGAAGTCCAAAAGAATTTAAAAACTTATGTATTTAATTTGTAAATTACATAAACTCTCATCACTATTTACAAGAAAACATGCCTCAACACAGTTATTTAGTTATTGGAGTTTAAGGACACTTTCAACAGCCAGTGTCACCTCGTGTCGGACAATTTTATGGGTGGAGGAAACTAAAGTGCACTGAGAGAACCACCTGGTAACAGTGAGCAATTATCCAACGTGCTAACTCCACACAAGCAAAGTTAGCATTGATTGAAGCGACAAGTGCTCGGCCTCAAGTGGTAAAAAGCTTTGGACATTTTTGTATGGCTTTAAATATACATGTACTTCTAAAAAATTAGGGGGTGGGGAGATTTTTTTTCACCATAAATTATGGAGGGAGGAATTTCTGTTCACCTTAAAAAAACATGGGGGTGGGGGGATTTTTGTGCATTGTGTGAAAATGATTGTGGGGGGGGGGGGGATTTTTGTCAGGGAAAAGTTTTGTAGGTTACCCTTCGAAAGGTTTGGGTTTGATTATAGGAAATAAGTACATGTACATTGTAAATGTACATGAATTTTGGCTTCCGACACTGATTTAATTATATTTTTTTGGATATTACACATATTTCACTTATAAATGTTCATTCGAGAACCACAGACTGAATAATATACCGTTTTATTTTTGGAAAAGTTATATTTTTGTCACAGTCGGCAATAAAGGCCATATATTGCCAAAAATAATGCAGTTAAATGCATCTTGAGCAAGTGTGGCATCCAGAACTGAGAAGCACACTATAACCTCTGGCAAATGACAAATACATGTACACATGAAACCACCTTTTTTACCCTGTTAACACATCTAATGAAACCATGATTTCCCCTCATTGTACTTGTGATAGAGGGGATTCCAATTATATTCCAATCCTTTCACAAATCACCACCATCCAAACATTTAGCCAGAAAATCCATACTTCACTTGTATTCGCTGAACAAGCTCATTCCAATAAGGGGGGCATGAGCTATGTTTTTGATGCCAAAAAATGCAAAAAAAAATAACATTGAATGGCAATTTTGGTGAATGGTGCAAGCCGGTTTTGGCCATTACATTGAATGAATGATTAATAGAAGCTTTCTCCATATTATGATGTTAACCCTTTACCTTACATGAAAAGAAGATAGCACTTTTGAATAACTAATTGCTTTTCATTTTTTGCATCAAAAACATAGTTATGACCCCCCACTGGAATGCGCTAAACGAGCTCATTCCAATGAGGGGTCATAAGCTATGTTTTTGGTGCAAAAATAATGAACATTGAATGGCAATTTCGGTGAATGGTGCTAGCCTGTTTTTGGCCATTACATTGAGTGAGTGATTAAAAATGTTAAAAAACAATTTCTTCATTCACAGAGTATTTTGGAACATAAATTTGGGGAAAGGGGGTGGGGGTACAGTGGGAAAAGTAACAAAGCTGCAAATGTGAATGAATGGCTTCTGTGCACAGCTACCAATATAGTAGTCCGATACTAGTGCTGTCAGGGTCCCCATGTTATAGCACAAAACTGTATTGACAATTGTCCCTCTACTACCCACACTAAACCCTTCAGCTGATGAGAAAGTTAACAGCATGCACTCTCAGTTTCCTATGATTTGCTTTAGGACTGCAGCACTCAGGGTCCACTGAGTTTTTTTCTGTTTTGACAATCCCTGTCCTGGCTCTTCACGCTATATTTTTCATTGTATGTCACTCAGTATTCCTATGTACATGTAGAATGTCACTTTCAAAATATGTGATTGTATGTCTGTCTGTCCATCATAATTCCTACATGTACATGTAGACTGTCTCTTTCAAGACATGTGATTGCATGTCTGTATGTCCATCATGCAAAGTTTTGTTTTGTGTCCATATGCGCAGTTCTGCATTTTCAATAACTGGCAATTGACCCCCCCCCCCCCCACAAGCACACACCCACACACACACATACACAAATATATTAAACATTAAAGAGCACTACATTCCTGAAGCAGATATCTGAGTCATCCTCACTGGATACTAGGCATGCCTGTATTTTCCCTAATTTCGCCCTTTTTATCAGAATGGGTGCCTGCAAGGTTGTAAATGAGCCCTTGTGGGTACATGTACTTGTGGGACATGCACTCACTACAGAATCAATATTTGATGGTTTTAGGCATTTTAACAGTGCTATGCTATAACATAGGAGCAGTGCTCAGCTGGTCATGCTGTTGGAAAAAATCAGTGTTTAATGTTGTGTCAGTGCCATACCAATGACTCTAGGTGTCTTAACTGAGAAAGTGAGGCTTTTTTCACAAGAATGGCAAAACATTCATCAAGCGCAATGTGAAATATCTTCAGAAGCCAGAATTTGATTTAGAAATTATCACAAATGGGAAATTTAATATCACAAGAGGTTTGCTATATGTCAACATCAATTAATTTATGAATTTTATCATAATTTTTGATAAAAAGGGGCATACAAGGGGGACACCTTCAAGGCTATATTTTGCCACATCAGTATGTAGAAGAACATTTGACATCAGTTGTTAGGACAAAATGGTACTGTCTATTTATATTGGTGAATTATATAGCTGCAACCCCATTTTTTGAATCAAAATTGACATTTATATGGTTTCATGGGGTTGAAACACCACTCTTTGTCTTGCTGTATGGTTAAAGGAGACAATTTTTTCCTCAAAGTATTACAGTTAAAACTAAAAGTCCTGTCATGAAATGCGCACAAATAGCACATTGATATGCGCGTTAATGTACGCGTTATGGCCCAAGTAAAGCTACCAAATTCTGTACATATGGCCTGTGCACAAGCAATGTTTCAGCCAATGGACCTCCGGGTAACCCGGAGGTCTATTGGCAGAAACATTGCATGTGTTTGCTATGAGTAACCAGGAGAACCTGCCGTGATTTGGATGGCATTCGATATGGCAATTGCGCGCAATTCCAATGCGCAAATAAGCCTAGATAAGCGCACTATTGGTGACAGGACTTCTAGTTTTAACTGTACATGCTGATGCAGATTTTAGTTTTATTTGGGGATTGGGTTAGTTTTCAAAAAAATCTACATGAATTCCTTTAGGTAACAGAGCAAAACACAGTAGAAAAATGTATTGGAGGCAACAGCAGTTTTTTAGCCATTTGACACAGTTTGGACAGTTTTCTTTAAAAGAACAAATTTCCCATGTTTTTAACTCAGTGGAAGCCAAAAGTTGAATTCTCATGCAGAAATGACTCTTTTGTCACATGAAAGAGGTGAAATGTATTTTTGAAGGATTGGGGTTGATTATGGAAATACATAATTTGGCTTCCGAACCTGATTTAATTATTATTTTGAGAGATTATTTCACATTTAAAAATTCATTGGGGTACCACACACCTCACAATACTTTTTTATTGTTTTGAAAAGTATGTTTTTGTCATCATCAGCAATAAGGGCTATATATTGCAAGCAAATTCACATCTTGAGCAAGTGTAGCCTCCAGTGGCACACTACAGCCCCCATCAAATGCCAAATAACAACCTATTTTACCCTACATGTACACATGATGCATTAATAAATGTAATTAAACCATGGTTCCCCATCATAGTACTAGGGGCAGAGGGGGGGGGGGGGGGTTCCTATCTTCCAACCCCTTCGAAATCACCATTCAAACCCACAGCCAGAAAACCCATATTGCACTTTTATTTACTGGCATTTAGATGTTTGCCTGAATTATGCTGTTAACCCTTTACTTACATTTAACATGAAAAGCTGATTACCCTTGCCCACAAACTTATTGACTTACTAATTTTTTGTGTCAAAAACATGACTTTTTACACCATTGGAATGACCTAATTCCAATGAGGGGTCATAAGCTATGTGTTTGACACAAAAAATACGAGAAAATAATGAACATGGAATGGCAATACTTGTGAATAGCACAAGCAGCTTTTGACCGTTATAATTGGTAAAGGGTTAAAAAGTGTTAGAAAATAATTTCTTCATTGAAAGAGCATTTTAGAACACAAATTTGGGGGTGGGGTACAGTGGAAAAAATAACACAACAGAATTGCAAATGTGAGTGAATGGCATTTGTGCACAGCCACCAATAAAGTAGTCTAGTTCTAATAAAGTAGTCTAGTACTAAATTGTCCCTCTTATTTGATGCACGACCCCCTGTTTTGGGGTCGGAAAAAGTTCTCAGAAGTGTTATACTTGACAAAGATATTTGAATCCCAAAATTAAAGAGATGCGATCAAATTTTGTTCAAATTGAGCGTTGTTGTCACGGTTCCCATGTTACAGCACAAAACTACAGTAACAGCTGTGAAATATTTTTCTCTTCTTGAATCAAGTCCCACACCCACCTGCCCATACTGAAACCTCAGTTGATGAGAAACAATTGGAAAGACTGTACAGTATGTTTTGGAAACTAAAGTCAATCTCATACACTCTCAGTTTCCTATGATTTGCTTAGGTGCTGCAGAACTCAGGGTCCATTGAGGTTTTTTTCTGTTTGACAATCTTGTCCTGGCTCTTCTAACAAAATTTTCCATTGTATGTCAGTTTTTATTTTTGTGTAGACTTTCGAAACACTAAAAAAAACAAATTTTTTAAGCAAATATCTCATTCATCCTCCTTGGAGACATATTTTCCACAATTTCACACTTTTTATCAGAATGGGTGTTTGTGGGGATTAAATCTAAGGTTGTGAAAGTGCCCTAATGGATACTTGCTGCTCAAGCACAGCATCACAGAATCAATATTGAATGATTTTAGGCATTTTAACAGTGTTTAGAGATACCACTTGAGCAGTACTGGTCATACTGTTGAAAAAAGCAGTGTTTTATGTTTTTGTCAGTACCATACCAATGACTCTCGGTACCTTAACTGGAAAAACTGGCTTTTTTAGCTCATCTTGACAAAGCTAATCTCATCGCTCTCCGTCCGTCATCCGTCAACACCATGTTTTGGTCTTCTCCTCCAATGCCACTGGGCCAATTCAACTGAAAGGTTTTGTGAGTGATGGTCCCAAAGGGACATTTCATTTTTGTTCAACTCATACACTCTCAGTTTCCCATAGGGAGAGAGTGGGGGAAAATGCTCCAAAATATTTATAAAATCTTCTCAAGAACCTGTGTGTTTTGGCCCCGCCCCAAATTTCTATTTTCTGAACCGATGGTCCGGTGTGAACCAAATTTGGTGTGTGGTATTATTAGGTCATAAGTACAAGCAAAAAAAAAATTCCTGCATCCCCATGGGAACCCAGAGAGCTAAAAATAGAAATATTTTCAAACGCCCATATTTCCCAAACCACACCACATGGAACAGAGAGCTTTTATTTGGTATGAAGTATCCTTAAGACCAGTAGAATTGAATGGTAAAAAACAATTGCCATGGAAGCATGTGGAAGAAAATTTGACATCAGTTGTTAGAATAAATGGCAGTGTCTGTATTGCTGAATAATATAGCTGCAACCCCAATTTTAGAAACAAAATTGACGTTCGCGTTTGTTCCGTGGGGTGGGGAGGAGAGTGGGACACAATTTCTCTAATCTATTGGAGCAATGGACGCAAAATCAGTTGATTTAAGGTCGTGTGAAAGGCATCAATAATTAGGCCACATTGAAACTCTTTTTTTCAAATTTATTTCCCCTTCACCTTGTGTGAGGACAATAATAATCTGCGTGAATCATTGAATTATGATCAATCACGAAACGAACGTCCAGATCACCCAGAAATACGCTCCAAATCGTCCAGAATCTTGTTCCGAATCGTTCATAAACATGGTCCGAATCGTCCATAAACATGGTCCGAATCGTCCAATAATCTGGTCCGAATCGTCCAGAAATCTGGTCCGAATCGTCCATTGATCAGGGCCGAATCGTCCAATAAAAATCTGGTCTGAATCGTACATGGTCCGAATCGTCCATAATCCTTTTAGAACTACCGGTTGTCGAACATAATATGGTTTTCAAACAGCCACCACCCCCCCCCACCAGTATAGACACGTAGGGGTCTTAATACGTCTATGTAGTATCTATGTGGTATCTATGTAGTTCTATGTGGTATCTATGTAGTTCTATGTAGTTCTATGTGGTATCTATGTAGTTCTATGTGGTAATTCGTCGCACCGAAATGATCCGCATCGCCGATGCGAGGTCGTGTTTTCGTGGCTAACACAACGGTGAGTAACCATGAACCAAAAAGCTTGAGAGGACCCTTTTCTAAATAACTAATTTGAACAAAATGACTACGTCAACGCAATAATTCTGCGGTCATATATCCGACGGAACATTTTCGAACTTGATCGAGACAATTATCCTGGAAACCCATACAATAAAAAAAAAAGAATCAAATCGATTAACAGTTGTTCAAGTTATGGCGCTTTGAATAGTATCATTAGTATCAAGCACAAAATTTGAATAATTCTTCAGCCGTACATCAGACCGAGCCCGTTTTCGAACTCGACCAAGACATCGGTCCTTGAAACCCACGTGCCAAATATCTGTCAAATCGGTTGACGTTTGTTGAAGTATCGCGCTATCGAGCTCAAAATTAGTAGATTTTAACGAAGGGCCATAACTCTTGCAAAAAAGCGTGGACACGCCCTGTTTTGCGTCATCGAGTGTTACACATGATTATGTAGCCACAAATCAAATATCAAAATCCGTCCAGAAATAACTAAGTTTTTTTAGCAAAAAGGGCCACCTGCCCGGCGACCGGCCCTCGCCATACCAATAGTGAAGGTTTTTTTTGTTGAAACATTCGACTGAAAATAGGAAACTAAATGAAAATGAATAGAATTAATTGAGTATGTCTAATGATATCACACAAAATGAAGAGAAATAGCCGGTTTATGCTTTTTAAAACTGGCAGCAATTGCTTATCAAATAATATGACTGTCTTGCTTTTATTAATGATTTCTATTTTCCTACCGCCCCAAGAGATTCTTCTTTTAAATAGCGAGCCCGGACCAGAAGAAACAGATAAATTACCAAATAACGGCGACGTTATTTCGTAAATCCTCGACGGAACACCGGCGACGTTTTTTTTTCGCGAGTCTGGCAAATAATCGACAACATTGGTGTCATTAAATTGAGATAGGTCGGATATCACACATAAATCTGCTATTACGCACCCCTCCCCCTTATAAATCCTGCAGGTATAAATATCTCGATATTAAAATGTCTTGCCGGATGTTCCCTATATGGGTTAACTTGGTTAACTTGGAGGGAAGGGGTGGGGGGGGGGGGGGGGGCATATGGTTGATTTTTAGCTCACCGAAGGGAACTTAACTTATCACTTGCCGTCCGTCGTGAACTTTACATTATTGACTTCTCCTCCCAAATTACTGGGTCAAATTGAACCAAATTTGGTGTGCATGTTCCTTATCATATGTCAATTCAAGTTTGTACAAATAACCTTGCCGCGCCGAAACACAAGGGGCATTACACTGCTAGCACCCATACATTTTTTAAAAAAAATTAAAAAATCTACTTCCCCAGAACCATCATTGAGCTCCCTCTAGGAGCCCGAATTTTAACTTGGTGAAATATGAGGAAATATCTTTAAAAATCTTGCATATTTGGTATGAATGCTTTTATGTTTGGTGTACAACATTTCTAGGGAGGGGGGGGGGGGGGTGAGATTCAAGTTTGTACAAATCTGGTCCCTCAGTTAGTATTTGGGCTCTCTATTGGAGCTCAAAGTTTAACTTTGTGCAATTTGAGGAAATTTCTTTAAAAATCTTCTTCTTCAGATTCAGATCCACCAGTCAGAATCCTCTCATGTTTAGTATGCAACATCTATCGGGGGGTCAGATTCAAGTTTGTTCAAATCGAGTCCCTGGGTTTATATTTGGGCTGCCTATGGCAGCCTGAATTTTAACTTAGTGCAATATGAGGGAATTTCTTCAAAAATCTTTTTCTTCAGATTCACCAGTCAGAATCCATTCATATTTGGTATGCAACATCTTGCGGTGAGTCAGTTTCAGTTTTGTTCAAATTGGTTACCTGGGTAAATATTTTGGCTCCCTGTTTGAGCCCAAAGTTTAACTTAATGCAATGTGAGGACATTTTTTTTAAAACCCCTTTCTTCAGATCCACCTGCCAGAATTCTTTCGTATTTGTATATAACATCTCATGGGGGATCAGGTTCAAGTTTGTTCAATTTGAGTCCCTGGCTTATTATTTGGGCTCTCTATGGGCGGGGTGGGGGTGGAATGGGGAGCATGTTAGGTTTGTTCAAATCGATTCCTTAATGTTTTTCCATAAAATTTGCCTTTCATGACTTCATTCCTTTGTAGAGTTGATGAACCATGTATAACTGAATGTGACCCCAAATACTTCTTTGAACCACTTTGGCAGGTGAGCGATTACAGCCGCTTGGAGCCTCTTATTTAGTCAAGTTGTGACGAAGTCAAAGCTCGACTTATAGTTTGGTGAATGGCGGGCGGGTGTAAACAGTTGGTTTCCGGATGATAACTTGATAATGGTTCGACCCACGTCATGAAACTCCATAGGTAGGTTGGCATTGGTGAGTGGAAGAACCCTATTTATTTTGGACTTGCTTGGCCAAAGGTCAAGGTCACAGTGACCATGAACATAGTAAATTGTAAACAATTGGTTTTCGGGTGATAACTTGTCTATAGTTAAACTCACATTCATGAAACTTCATACGTAGGTAATGGTTGGCGTTCATGAGAGGAAAAACCCTATAATTTTGGACTCACTAGGTCAAAGGTCAAGGTCACAGTGACCCTGAACATAGTAAATCAAAACAATTGGTTTCCGGATGATAACTTGATAATGGTTCGATCCACGTTCATAACACTTCATAGGTAGGATGGCATCAGTGAGATGAAGAACCCTATTTATTCTGGCCTTGCTAGGTTAAAGGTCAAGGTCACAGTGACCTTCAACATAGTAAATTGTAAACAATTGGTTTCCGGATGCTAACTTGACTACGGTTGAAGCCACATTCATGAAACTTCATAGGTAGGTTGGCCTAGGTGGGTGGAAGACACCTATTTATCTTGGACTCGCTAGGTCAAAGGTCAAGGTCACAGAGACCTTGAACATAATAAATCGTAAACAATTGGTTTCCAGATGATAATTTGACAATGGTTCCACCCACGTTCATGAAACTTCATAGGTAGGTTGGCATTATTGCAAGAAAGAATCCTGTTTATTTTGAAATCAGTAGGTCAAAGGTTAAGGTCACAGTGACCCTTCACATAGTAAATTGTAAACAATTAGTTTCCGGATGATAAGATGATAATGATTAAACCCACTTTTGTACTGACACAACTTGACATTGGATCGGTGATCCTATCGGAATTATTTTTGTTTTGTGGGGGGAGGAGGGAGAACGCCCCCATGGCTGCGCCACCGTGCCCCCACTCGAGCAATCGTGATTAAGTGCCTTGCCCAATGACACAATGCAGTTACCCCTGCTGGGGATCGAACCGTGGATCTCTCAGCTTGATGTTAGTAGTAGATCATGTACCCGATCGACCCACATTGGCCGGATCTCATGTGACGTCATAGGCACATGGCCCAGTTACTTCATTTTTGGTTGTCATGGTAGCGTGCGTGAGCGCCATCTTGTGACAACATCCCCATAGTGATACGTGGTCCTAGTGTGCATGCGCAGCGCGTTTTGTTGAGGTGAGGCGAGTGTACGTCGTCCATTTTGTATATCTGAGGCCGCCATCTTGGTTTCTATGGTAGCACATGGTTGCTATGTAACCCAAAACCTTCTAGTAGGAAAGGGGTGTGTTCGGAGGGTGTGTTCGATTGAATAGGGGTAATTTTAATTACAGCAAACAACCCGACAATCCATCTTAATAATCCAAAACTACCGAGGCGGACTTAGAAAACCCCCACCTGTGGTTTATAATAGTTGCACGTAGTGCTAAATGAATGATGAGAGGTCTCATGTGGACAAATTGAAGTGAACCAGAATACATTGAATTACCACAAACATTCAGCCAATCTCTCTAAACCATCAAAACAACTTTATTTGGCACGGATTCCTCAATACTGGGCTTAAGAGAGTAGCACACAGCGTTTTAAGGTGCGTTTCCTGGTATGAGTAATTGTATTTGTTCGAATACTTTGTAAAATTACCCAAATAAATCCAACAGTTCTTTTACTAGTGCTGATTTCCCACTAAATATTCGGTTTCTATCTGTT
This sequence comes from Pictodentalium vernedei, assembly GCA_031216915.1. Lineage (NCBI taxonomy): Eukaryota > Metazoa > Mollusca > Scaphopoda > Dentaliida > Dentaliidae > Pictodentalium > Pictodentalium vernedei. The sequence continues at coordinate 218,832,973 of CM062294.1, forward strand.
GTCCCCTAGAATTCTTATTTCTTCCCAACAATAGACACATTCCTTTGTATAAGATTAACTTTATTGTTTCGGATGTGCACCATAGTCTCGGTATTTTATCTATCCCGATATTTTCTGTGGTTTATCCTATTTCCTGGCCTGTTTTGCCTTTTACTGGTCCCATTTCTGCCTATCCCAGCAGACTATTTTGTCGTGGCCGTCTCTGTTTTTGCCTTTCCTGTGTATAACGAAGTCCTCTATGATCCTCAAACCCAAAATACAATCAAGCAAGGTTAGGTATTATTCGAACGACTCGAATCTTATCGAGCAAATAAGCTTTTGAGCAGTTACTGAAAAAGTCAGTACTCGAACGACTCAAATCCCATTGAGCAGATGAGTATCGAAAGAGCGATTTCTTTTACGACTCTCAATGCTCATCGGGGTATAGGAGGGTACCTATGACATGATGATGCTGTACTATGTATACCTGATGATAATTTAGCTCCTAGCATCTGCCCAGTTCTAGACCTCTCCATGATCTTCATATCTCCAACACCACTATTACTGATTTTCCCAATATTGTCATCGTCTGCCCTTTGATAAGCTTTTACAGAAGTCACAAATCCTGTAGTCTTCTTCCACTATTGCTAACCATCTCGAACGACCAGAATCCCATCGAACAAAATTGCCTGAACAAGTGACTCCACGTACGACTCTTTTGCTCGTCTAGGTATTGAAAGATGGGAAGGATCTTGGGAACTAACAACGTGATATAATAACCTTAGTTATTGAAATTGACGTACAATCCCACTTATAATATAGCCTTGGTTTTTGAAAGTGTTGTTAAACCCTAATGAACCTATTTGCCATTGAATTATGATCTTTTGTCAGTTTAAAAAATGAAGGTTTGTTTTACTTTTGCTTGTCTGAAGTTTGATCCTTCCGCAATCTTTCAAGATTTCTCGATTGTCAATTTGTCGCCACATTAACATATGAACATACATGTGTGGTTCTGTGTTTATTGCATGTCGCTGTACAACACGTTTTGGCAAATTGTTATATTTCACATAACCGCTGCTATTTCTATGATATATACCATCTCTTTCCTGAAAAATTGTGCTTGGGGCCTGCAATATTTACCGAAATTAACAACATTGGGTGTGCACCATTACGTGTCACGTATTTTCATATTATGTACTTCACTGTATATATTGTAATTTACTAGGTCATTGTTTTTTATGGATGACTTCCATAAGATGATGTCGTTAAAACATTATTTTCAGCTGTATCTGAAACATTCGAAACATGAAATTACTCATTCTTTAATTGAAGACAAGAAGTATTTTCTCTTGTAATAGGTTATCTGATCTAAGTAAACATTTGGCACGCAACAATCATTTCTCTTAAGGAAATATCTAGATCACAGCTCTATTATATATTAACTTGACCCCCTGGTATATTTCATTTTAAAATATCGGTCTGATGAGACTTTAAGTGTCGAAAGTACTTACCGATGTTTTTGTACATAGTGTAAAAATCACCAAAGATTTTTTGTATCCTATGTAAATGTGGATTACTATGAATAATGCAGACATATAAAGAATTGTTTGAAACTGGTATCTTTTAGAATCTTTTTTCCTATATGTCATACTTGTGTGGACAAACTTTTGTTCTATATATACGGTTGACAGTGGAGCACATGCTTCTGCATTGCGCTTATTTTAATCATGTCAGAGGGCAGAATTTCACTGTAGGATATCCAAGTGATCTATTTTTTTCATACGAGTCCGCAGAAAATTCTATCATTTCTCAAAGAAATCAACCCTTTTAATAAATTTTCAAATTGATTTTATTCTTTTATACTTGACTCTTCAAGTCTCAAATCATCAGATTGATTTATAAGTTATTTACTTTATTAGTATCTTACTGTTCAAACCTCTCCTATCTTTGACATTTCTGTTGTAATTATTTCCTAGTTTTATTCAATCATTTTACTTCAAATGACATGTTTTACTTTATACCGTTTTCCCGCTAAACCATAGCCTTAACTGCTGATGTCGTAATAAGCACCAATAAATAAGTAAATATATATGTTAAACATACCGTCCTCCGAGTTCCAATAAGTGTTCCAATTGTGTCATGCAAGTCATTGTGTACGATCACCACAGTATCTTCTCATATCTAAGTGCGTGTTTGAATTGGGGTGACTAAATCATTCGCCTTCGCGGTTATTTCACTCGATGAATCAATTCGTTTCTTCTCCCAACCCACAAAAAGTTTAACATACCAAACCGCTTACCGAGAATTCCCAAGGGGTATTTCCCCACACTATCGAAACCGTTCCACACAAACAACGAGACAAGAAAACAATCGATCCTCCGCGTTATTTTTTTTATTCGTTGAAAGTTGACGCGAGTTAAATCATATAAACTAGTCGGGTTGAATCCCATGACAAATTTACAATTCAAAAAAAAAACGAAACGGTAGCGAATCGAAAAAATATTTCGCTAGTTTGGAGATTAGAGGGTTAAAGTACACTACTCATTCGGGATGAGAAGGCTGATGTATATCACTCCTTCGGATCAGGGTGCATCAATCCTATCATAACCAAGAACAAAATAAATATATTCCCTTTGTTCAGTGATAAGAGGGGTAACCAACAAACATTTCACATAATATTAAATAAAAACAGCTTGGAACTTTTAGATTCAGGGATTCGATGAACAATGTACATTAACTATGGAGTTTCCCCGACGGAAACCCAGAAATTGAAGCAGTACTTGTTTACTGTGATAAACAACCAGATGATAAATATGACCCAGTTACCAATACTTGGGGTGGAAATCCTCTAAAAATGGGCACAACATGGGAATAAACGATTGACTCTAAACTCGACCTTATCTACGGTCATGATTATCCATCGTGCAGAAGAAATATGTGACCATAAATATCAATAAATAACTATGTGGTGTCTATACGGAGGGTGTTTGAAAAGAAACCACTATTTGAGTGGTTAAACATATTTGATCATACACGTGTGTGTTTTTAAATTAAGAAGTCTTAAAAATCATTTGCCTGAACGCATATTGAGAAAAACGAAAAATGCGATGAAAACAAATTTTCTTGAGCCCAGTGTAATCTTTGTTGTGGTTATTGCGCTAGGGCATAACGCCACATCTGCATTCAAGGATATATCGCAGCGATGGCTATTTTACAGAAAAATATTTTTGCGTTTAACCAACACCCGAAGAGGTAGGATATTGTCTCATAGATTTAATAATTATAGCCAAGTACAGCCAAGGGGGACGCGATGGCGTTGCGGTTTCCGGTTCTCGTCAGATCACAGAAGTTAAGCAACGTCGAGCCTGGTTAGTTCATGGATGGGTGACCGTCTGAGCCATCGATTTGGACTTCCGCGTTGCGCCCTTGGGCAAGGCACTTAACCCCGATTGTCCACATGGGGCACGATGACGCCGTGCGGTAAGGCGTACTGTTCGTCGATGGTGCGCATGTCTTCAACCAATCTAACACTGCCTGTACTGCAGTGCGGAGTTAAGATGTGGGGGAGCTTGCAGCTGCTCGTCGTTGCACGGAGGTTATCTCCGGGTACACCGTCTTCCTCCGCCCGTAAAACTGTCACCGACACGACATGACCTTTGGCTGTTAAAGTATCGTAAACCTCAATAAACAAATAAATAAGTACAGCCAGGAAAATTCTCGAGCCGCGTTGCATTATAATATCTTATATTCCGAGATATCCCACAACATCTCTTGATATCCTAATTGGTTATGCACGTTTTGTTATTCATCAAAGTCGGGAACGGACTTCTCAAATGCAAGTAAACAAGATCGATTTGAATTTATCATGAAAAACAACACGCCCCCAATGCCACTCTATCTGCAACATATGTTCTTCAGATAAAGAGAAATGCAAAATCGTAGGTCATTAACCCTTTCAACGCTGGCGTCCTGGAAGTTATCATTTCAGTCCATACCCTCAAGGGAGTAAGGCGTAAGACTATCCTGGCTTGTTGGGAGGTTCAGTAATAATTTAATCCAACAGCTGTGTCGAGCTGTTGGATTTAATTATTACCGAACCTCGCTTCAGATTTTTTTGTGCTCTTTATATCGTCTGCTCTCCCACTACCAATGTTTTTTCCATGAAAAACTGTATGCACACCGGGTTGAAAGGGCTAAACTGACATATGGTTTTGACTGTATATCCTTATATTTATATACATTTATATACAGTAGTCTTATTACTGTTCAGAAATAGCTATTTCGTTTGTATTGATTAATTGTAATCATGTCATATATCTTTTTTAATTCTTTGTGCAATCTGCCTCTCTGTATGTGTTATTTTGCTTGAATAAATTATTATTATTACCAAAAAAGTAAAAATATCCAAACGTCAGAAAGATAAAATTCGAAGAGCTTTAGAAAATTGAGGTGAAGCGGTGAAAATAAAAAAAGTCCTGAAGATCTGCCGGGAATTGGCGGTCAAGATGAAGTCACTTGGATGCAAATCAATAGGATGACGAAAGTGCAATAACAGTGGATTGACCATGAGACTGAGTCCCGCTCAATTGATATATAATTTAAAATTGAAAGGCAGGACTGTCCACTTAGGATTGTTGGCAGGACTGTCCACCAAAGCATTACCCATTCTCGCGAAGACCATTCTGGAACTAACTAGTTCGAGTTCACAGAAAATAATGGGAAGTGGTCTGTATTAGGGGGGCGCGGTGGCTCATTAGGTAGAGGTGCAGGCTGCAAGCCGAGAGGTCCTCGGTTCGAATCCCACCTGCGGCAATCGCGTTGTGTCCTTGGGCAAGACACTTCACCCCCATTGCCCACGTGGGGGCACGGTGACGCTGTGTACTAAGGCGTACTGCACGTCGATGGTGCGTCTGTCTTCAACAAATACTAACCCTGCTTGTGTGGAGTTAGTATGTTGGGGAGCTGACAGTTGCTCGCCGTTGATCGGTGGTTCTCCCCGGGTACTCCGGCTTCCTCCACCCGTAAAACTGTCGAGGTCATGATTAGCCATTGTGCAGAAATATGTGACCTTAAACACCAATAAATAAATAATAAATAGTGGTCTGTATTAAGAAAAGGAGGGAACCATGTGTAAAATTGACAGGAATGGTAAAGGATGTTATCTAACAATCATATAGATTTTGGCCTGAAACTCACGAGAAGCGGTACATATCACATAATGTGTTCCGATTCCGTATCATACAGACGACTCATTCTGATTCCGTATCATATAGACGACTCGTTTCCTGTAGCGCTACGGGCTATCATAACAGGCACATAGATACATTCTATGTGCGTTTCAGTGGTCGACCGAACATCATATCCCAAAAATGTTTGAAAATAATTAACCCTTTACCTATCCTGAAAAGCAGACGACACTTGCAAAAAAAAATTCTTGAATAACTAATTGTTTTGACTTTTTGTCTCAAAAACATAGGCTATGACCCCTCGTTGGAACGAGCTCGACGAACGCGTTCCAACGAGGGGTCATAACCTATGTTTTTGAGACAAAAAATGAAAAAATAATGAAAATTAATTGGCGATTTTTTATTAGAATAGCATTGGCCGCTTTTGGCCGTTACGTTGGGTAAAAGGTTATGATTTAATTTGTTTATGTGACAGAATTGTTAGATAATTGAATTAACGTGGTAATGTGCATGTCCTGTGATTTGTATCAGATTTTAGATGGTGTCCAAAAATGGGATCACAACTCGCCGGCAAAGCTCGTTGAGATCCCATTCTAGACACCACCGAGAATCTTTGCCGACGAGTTGTGATCCCATTTTTGGACACCACCGAGAATCTGATACAAAGCACAGGACATGCACATTATCATGATAATCTGTATGTATCTGGGACCCACAAAGAGTAGTGCACTCAATTTAACACGTGCAGAGATAATTTATATCTCAAGAGAGGAAAGAACATAAGCTGTGGTCGAGGGCTGATATTAGGTATGAATTCACTTTTGAAACACACCCTTTCTCAGAAAGTTATTATAAATAGAAAAAAAAAAATAAAAAATAAAAATTAAATTGAAATGGAATTAACAAGTGTTGAAGTGATCGCTTGTCTGAAAGTACCATCAGATCTTCTTCGTTTACCGATTCTCAGAAAGTTATTATAAATTGAGATAAAAAAAAATAGAAAAATGAAAAAAAAAATTAAAAAAAGGAATTAAGAAGTACCAGTATAATGCCGAAAATACCATCAACTCCTCCTCCTGCAATATCTACATTAGATCTCGTGACGGAAGATTATAAGGGGAACGAATTTCACGTGAAACACATCAACATGATTCGTAAACATTTGACGGCAGAATGAGGCAGACTTCAAGTGCTTCACAAAAATATGTTCGCGTTATAAAAGTCGTAGATGTGGTGGACGTTACTCTCATAACAGCGTCTATGGGATTGAGAGTCGTCGGAGGTAGTTTCCTTTCCACTATAGCAAGCGTTCCAGCAGTGATAGTCATAGAAAGTATAGACAAGGCTGCAGGATTTCTCTGGATGCTAGGAAAATTTGTGAGTACAAAAATATCAGATGTCGACAAACACGAAAAGATCAAAGCATTAGATAATGTGAAAGTCCATTCCATATGCGACATATTTCCGATAATGAGTATCTTCACATTCTCGGTGAAAAAGATAAATTCAATGCTCTGAAAAGGGCATAAGATGCGCCAGAGTCTCAAAAAGGGGACCTGAAAGAAAAAAGTTGTCAAGAAATGTGAAAAAAATATATATACAAGTGAGAAAAAAAAAATAAACAAAAAAAAAAAATAAAAGAAATTAAAAAAATGAATTGCTTAAAAGGTAAGATCTCTACGGACACGATTAATATAAATAGAGTGAGAATGAAACACAATAAACAGATGTATCGATGCATCTATAAACTGTGCAGTTCAACAAAAACTCGATGAATTAAAAAAAGGTACCGGCATGATCAACAGACTAATCTTCCTTTCGAAATGCATCTGCAAAATTGAATATGACTGAATCCTGATCTGACACCAAACTCGTGGTGCAAACGAATCAGTGGAATTGATCAAACGACGTACAGTCACTATCCCTGTTATGCGTGATATCCCAATACGAAAAGGTGAGTAATAAGAAGATGCTGACAGATTTAAAAAATATAGTGAATCCCACATTAAGAGAGAAATTCTATAGCGGCATAATAATTCTGAATGGGAATGCAAAAAACAAAGAATCGCTAATGCAATAGCGGACAAATTATTCAAATCCGTAGTGCATAAATTTTGCAAGAGAAGAGTATATGTCAAGGGATTGAATGCCATGTGAGCAGCTGATCTGGCAGACATGCATTCGATTTCGACACACAATAGAGGCATGAAATGCATACTGATGGCCAAAGACCCGTGGCAGTAGCTCTGACATCCGTTCCACAAACAATGATGAGAAAGCGAGCATGGTCGAACAATTTAATAGAACCATGAAGAAAACAATGTTCAAATACGTCATGGCCAACTCCACTAAGAAAGACTTGGATGTTCAGAACGATCCGGTCGACGGTAAAAACAACATCTGATTGTTCGACCAAGATGACACCTTCGGAAGCTAGCGATCTGCAAAACCAAAAGAAAGTATATAAGAAACTCTATCCCTCGTAATTGATGACGAAAACCAACAAAATCTGTCATAGGCAATATGAGTGAGAATTTATAGTTATAAAAAACATTTCAAAAAAGGTTACACGCCTAGATAGGCCAAAGAAATCTTCATCATAGTTCGAGGGTTTTGGACACCAATTCCATCACTTATGAGATAGAAGTGCTAGATGGTGAAGAGATCACCGGAAAGTTTTACGAGCAACAATTGCAACAGACCATTTTTTAAAATAAAGGACAACTTTTTTTCAGCTCGTGATAACATATTTGGAGAAAGAAAAAAATAAATAAAATAAATATGGACATATTAAACACAACAGAAGGTATACTAAAAGACAGAAGTATCGAAGAATACAAAGTACACAAATACGAACCTGCGATGGGGAAACAATCTCAGTAATGCGTAAGAGATACGAATCAATATCGAGATGCTAGATCTCTTCATTCATCCTAGTGAAAGTTGTTTTTTATAAACAATATTTTATTTGTCATGAAAAGGGTTGGTAAACAGGCATATGCCTATTTATTATGCCTCACGTTTGTAACATCAGTCGTGATTGGTTAATTTGACACCTTCTAAAAGTCATAGTACTGGAGTTTTGGGCCAAAACACGGGTACTATCGGAACGTTCTTCCCTGGAGACAAGAGAACAAAGAAAATGTAAGCTCCACTTCCATTGATAAGCGTCGATTACGCACGCCCTGATTGGAATTTCTCAACACCAAACGCTGGCTTCGTGTCCGTTTAACTTTTTTCGTCACCGATAGACACAAACTTACCAACAAATATATCATCTTCAGTGGGTGTGTTTTCAATTTTAACTGCAAACAATGAATTCAAAAAAATCACAAATATTAAAAACTCACGTGTTGTTCACCACTTCAGTGAAACCTGAATATGAGTTATGACTTCAATCAATTATATTTCCACAAGTTCAGTACTCATCGACCTCACTGAGCCTCCGCCTCAAGTTCAAAATAAATTGTTTCACTCCGCTTAATTCTAACAGCAGTCGTCGTCCAAGAAACACGAACTTATATGCCATTAATTTATACCACGTATCTCACAAACATTAAAGCATTAACAACGAATTATAACATGAACAGCATGATACAGTTATAAACACTGGCATTTGGTGATATAGAAACTCCCAAAGCAACGGCACTTATGACAAGTCATTTTCGGAGAGACGTTCGAAATAACGTCATGTTTTTGGATTCGACTACATTGTTATTGCAAGATTGATGACATGTTGCAGTTAACGCTTAGCAATGAACGTTATTTTTTGTTCGGCATAATAAAATAATTAGAACCTTTCTTTTTATGTTCTATCGGTTGATAATACCTGGGTTTGTGTGATTTCTGAAATAAAACCTTCAGCAGCTTCGTTGCTTCAGGTTTTTTTCAGAAATCACACAAACTCAGGTACTATCGACCGACAGAACATGAAAAGAAACGTTCTAATATTATAGTATATACCTCACCGATACATATAATATACATTGTTATTTTACCAACGGTGTTGCATAAACAAGTGAAGAGTTATGAAGTTTGTTCTAGACACATCCCCTTATCAGTCAAAGTTTCTGTCAAACTAACTTGTGGCATGAGTCTTGATTGGACTCTTCAGTCTGATATTGCGATGTAATGACTGACTGAGGTAAGTTATTCTAGTACTCAGGTATGCACTGGAATCCCATCGTTTGTTCGATATAGTTATGTTCAGCTCTAAATATGCAAACATTTTCTGAATCTGTTTTTGTTTCATTTCCCGATAAGATAATGCCAATATCTTTAATAGGGTAGCCTATACTTTAAACATATTTTCGCTTTGGGTATTATAGATTGGACAGAAAAATGTAGTGCTCAAAGTCCTCGTATTCGTGATTACAAGAACATATCGAGTTATCGCGCAGAAATTGTTCATACTTGTGACCATTCAAGTCGCTACATCTTATCTCAATTTGCAGTGCAATATATGTATATATGGCCTTTTCTCCTGCCCACATAGTAATAGCCTAGAATGGTTGAGTTGTTCTTTCTAAGAATGTTTTTCAGTACCTGTAGACATTCACAGTTTCTCGTATTGATATCTATATCACCCCAGAGTCTTACAGCAGACGGCAAAATAAAAAAAATCAGAATAAAATGTAGCCCGACATTGTATTACATGTAGATTATTTGATGAACGAAGTGGATAATTTGTATATTCAGACACTTGGAGTGGAGTTATTGCCTTGAGATAAAAAGAGAGATATGGCATTACCAGTCATAAATTTAAACTCAGTTACTATGTTGTGTTTCTTTTGCGCTCCTGTGATGTACTAAAACCAGTTTCACGATGATACGCTCGTGACTTGTGCCCCTGGGAATACCACATATTGTTCAAAGGGCATCAAGTTGTAAAGCTTCGAGTTCATCTAGTTTACATTTTTGGACAATTATCCCAAATGATATCGGCGTAATGAAAAAGATGGAGTCTGAAATGAGTACACAGAGTTTCCAAAGCTGACCTGGAGAATTTATATTTCAAACTACGGAGACATTTTATCATTGGACAAACTTTATCAATGATACAATGTTCATAACTGCCCCACGAACAGTTTTGAAACGTTTGTCCTATGTGTTTGTGTACATTAATATCTGTTATTACTAGAGTGGCGGCTTCGAATTCGGGTTATATTTTCTTATAAAGCCTTGAGTTACTGTTTTGATAGGGTTAAAAAGTCACTTGCCAGGTATCTTCCCATGAACCAAATCGTTCCATGTTATTGTTCAATATATTTGAAGTCTCATTTACACCCTCTACAAGAATAAATAGGGACGTGTCGTCTGCATACAATCTTATATTCGATTGGATATCATGGTCGATATCATTTATGTAAATATTGAAAAGAAGAGGTCCTAAAAGAGATCCTTGGGGAACTCCGGCCAGTATTTCATTTTTTGTGGAGCTCCTACCAATAATGACAAATGTTTGTGTATGATCAGCCAAATAACTTTCACACCACGTTAGACGTCCACGCCTTACCCATATAGCATCCAGTTTGTGTAGCAGACCACCATGCCAACTCTATCAGAAGTTTTGCTTATGTCACTGTGCAGTACGTGGAGAGTGAAGTGTTACTAAATCACCCGCAGAGTGGAGTTATCACCCAAACTATAACTTTCAAATTTATACATATGGACAAAAAACACAAGCAATGTTTCAGCTAATTCCAACCATTGGTTGAAACTTTGCCTGTGCTTGTTATGCTTTGCAACAAATTTGCAATTATTGCTTGGATGTAATCTCCACTATGCAGGCGACTTAGTGATAATACACTCTCCACGTACTGTATATAAAGGCAAACCGGACTTCTTTGCCTTTATCCATTGCAGATTTTATATAATTGTCTTTTGAGGTTAATTGAAATACTGCACTATTTCCCGGCCTGAAACCAGTTTGAAGGTCAATAGGGCGGTTGTTTTCAACAAGAAATCTATATGTGCGATTGAAAACTATCTTTTCTAGCACCTTACTAACACAACTAGTAAACGAGATGGGGCGGTAACTTTCTTTATCGCTTTGTGATAAGTTTTTTTATGGCTTGGTATAAAATATGCTTGTTTCCAGATTTTAGAAAAGACCCTGTTGACAAAAGACAGGTTAAATAATTTACAAAACAGAAAGCATAGCTGCCTGGAGAATTGTTTTAATATTATATTACTTATCTGATCAGGGCCACTAGCCTAAGTCGTATCCAATTTTGATAACAATAATTCAACCTCCACCTCGTCGGTTTCTATAGCCTCTATCGACCCATCGTACTTAAAATGCAGATCTATCATTGTAGATTACGACTTGGATGCAGTTTGCGTAATGTACACCTTTTCTGTAATCATCTTTCAAATTCACCTTATTGCCGATGTGGGAAATTCGAGACAACACGACACTTCTTATTGGTATGTCCGCTCTATGCTTGTTACTTAACCATACGTTAGGTATGCTTTCTAAGTGTGTAGATTTTGATGCCTTGTTATTTGGTTCCACGCGTCTTAATACAGAAGAGAACCATATGGTTTTTGAAGCAGTCCATGACTATATCTTACAAACTGGCCGCTTTACCACATAAGTTATCGTTATTCCCTCTGTTACTGGAAGATCACCTGTGTGAGGAAATGTCCCCTTCTTGAAATTATGCCAGTCTTCAGTCCTATTTGTTCTTTTGGATTTTTTGTGTGTCGTATTACATATGCGCATTTGTCTCTTCTTACTAAGGATGTCATCCAGGGTTTGTCGTTTGTCCGAATTAAGATCGATTTAGCAGGAGTAAAAAATCTCACAGTTTCCATAACGTGGACTGTTATTTGTTCTGTTATATCATCAAATGAACCGGATTCGAAGAAGGAAATCCAGTTAAAATTCAGAAATGATTATGACAGACCATCAGCATCCATATTTCTGTAATCCCAAACAAATGTTTTATAAGAAGGAAGATTAGGATTTATAGATTTCAGTTTAATATTAGCGGCACGGTGATCGCTATAAAAAGAATGACTTTGATACTGGAGATCAGTTTCGCTGAAGAGGTGAGAACTTGATCTGTTAGAATACTTGAGTTCTCACTGATTCGAGTTGGCGCCTTAACAATCTGTACAAGGTTTAGTGCAGTCTCAAGTTTTTTAATCCTTTGGTGGATTGTCGGTAGGCAATTTGCATTGAAGTCACCGACAATAACGCATCTCATAGAGAGGTCATTTCTAGCTGATGATGTCGATTGAACGATGAAGTCCCAGGATGACACACGTGCCGAGGGTAGGCGGTAGAAAATACCAGGTAAAAGCTCATGAGTTTTACTTTTTATTTCAGTCCATGTCGCTTCCAATCCAGGAGCTTCCAAATTACTTTTCCTGTCTTAAATTAACCCCAAATTTAAATACATTAGTATTCCTCCACCGCGAATATCTTCACGGCCTTTCCGAATAGGGGTATCCTTCTATTCGAAGACCTTCAGATCAAACATTCGGACTAAGAAGAGATTCAATAACAGCAATGACATCCTGTTGGCCGAGCTCCGCCTTTCTCACTTCCGTATTGTTCCTGATACCCTAACATTGATGTGTACTTGAGATATATTGCTGCCCGTGTTCCCTGTGTTCAGATGTGAGAGTTATGTTGTAGTGCAAGGATGAATGATGAAAGTGGCCGATTTTGGTGATTATGCTGATGATGATGTCATCACTCTAGCCAGTAACGGTATAAAACATCTATTCAGTAACATAAATATATATTGTCCAATTAAGAGATAGAATCTCCGTAATGGTAAAACTCTTGAAATATCCAGGTGATTTCAAATCTAGAGGACTCAATCAACTCTGGGTGAAAGACTCTAACCCGAAAGCGAGTGCTGACAACGTTGGTGAGGAAGTGAGAAAACTACACACCATCCAAACTCGAATCCCAAAGGATCGTTTTCTTTCAGGATACCTTTGAAACACATTTTGGCTTAAGATTATGACAGGATCCTATATGGATTCAAGCACAACCTCGCGCTAGTGAATAAGGGAGATGATGAGGCCATCGAAATTGCCAGAAGAGTGAATCTGAGCAAAATATCGTGATTTGTGCCACACATGAAGCTAGCCAACACTGAAAAATTCAAATTCTACAAGACCACCACAAATTCTTCAAGGCCATTAAATTGAAAACTTTGTTACCAGTGGGACTTGGAATGAGAAAGTTCGATACTGTGAGCATTTCTAGACCGAAACATCCTGGTTGGTTGGCTAAAGACAGTCTTGGGAAACACTGCATTTCATAATAATAGACTTTGAAACTAACAAGAGATAATAATAATGAGAAACATGCACACGATAATGAATGCCAGAGCGAGAGACTCAAGAATAGCACTTTAGACATTCAGATCAAGATGCACTTCGAAAGAAATGCACCCATACAAATGGAAGCTTTTGATTTAGTCATTTCTGACAGATTGTTATCGTTTTAGTCGGATGGAAATAAAATATCTGTTATTAGGTGAATGAAAAAAAAATACAAAAAAAACATTATACTTTTAAAATAATTTTTTTTAAAACAATTGACACATTTTATTGAATACACAAAAAGCAAAAAAAAGTTTTATCTTTTTCTACAAAATTAAATTTGAATTACTTTTTTAGCATGCCCAAGGGAAATAATGTTTTTAGTACTTATTCAAAAGATCGCATTCAATCAACAGAAACACCACATAAGTTGAAGCTTTGTGATTAGATAAAATGGTCTTCAAATTAATTCTATATCCAAGTTTGACTCACAAAGTCGTGCTGAATACGTTCAAACTAGAATGTTGATTCTCAAGCTTCTCGACATTCTAGATTTTATTTTTACGCCATTCACCACGATGATGACAATTGCCTTGTTCACCGTGTCAGTAGAAGTCAAATACATTTGAATGATCTTTTCTCATATCAGCATGGAATAACCAATATGTCTGTGCAAAGGGGCGCTTCCGTCGTTTCCGAAAGATCAATAGAATTTACCCGAATATAAGGCACTGCTCGCTTTGGCATACACCTGTATCAACTGTCTCGTGTATTTTATTTTTTCTACCACCGAGATCAGAGTGCAGGAATTGCTTATGTGTACAGGATCTGGTAGATTCATATGACTTCCCATGTCTAGCATACCTTCCATCTTATTGCCGGTCTTCCACAATTTAGTGTTGTCCGTGTAGTTTTCACTGATTGCACTCAATCCGAATTCGGAGTCGGCCTCGAGACTGGATAGTTTGTGACTGCCCATGTCAATTCCGGACTCTTATCATTCCTCCTGATTTTTTACTCAGAGATAAAACGTCCATGTGCGTTTCAAGATAGGTCTGAAGTTTTGACATAGCAGAATCAACGTAGCCTTTATTGACTGCAGTCGATTCCGAATCTCTATGCTTGATTTTTGATACACTGATGCTCTTGTCCAATCTGGCATCTAAATCAGTCTTCTTGTCTATTGCCTCGATTATCCTTCATTCTTTAACACATACGTACATTTTAGATATTGCAACTTTATTATCCATGGGTTTGGCTAGATTCCATATCTTATATTCACATTCAATTTCAAATTCACAATCTCTTTGACATAACATTCTCAAATGGTTACTGAATCACTGGGAATCGTTGGCATAACGTTTTGTTGTGCCATCAATCATCATTTCGATTTCAATTCTAGATTGGCCTTTATGTTTCTGTCCACGGAATAATCTCCCAAGTGTCTCTCGAAATCTGCATCTCTTTTGCATAATTTTTTTTTGATCGTGGCATCACTACGATCTTCCGTTTGAAAAAGGTTATAAAGCTTATGAGAATTCATGTTGAACGGTTCTTGTTGAGGTCCCTATCTCTTGACTAAATGGTCACTCAAGTAAGTCTCGGAGATTCCACTAACACCGTCGGTTCCAAATTTAGCGACTGTCATTAGCCCGACAGTTTACAGACAGAGCTATAGTCATGACATGCGTCCGTGCGTCCGTCCGAGCCATCGCTGATGGCCTTGCGAGGTGACCGTCCATGTACAGTGGTTACGTGTGAGGTTGGGGATAAAAGTGTTAGCACACAAACCACTTGTGAGGTTTTGTCAACTTGTGAGGTGCGAAAAACCCACTTGTGTGTTGCGCAATTTTCCCCATATCTAACACTAAAATCACCTCACAAGTACATCTGCGCTAGAACGTCCGTCCGTCCGTCCGTCCGTCCGTCCGTCCGTCCGTCCGTCCGTCCGTCTGTTGGTTAAAGTTTTTTAATGAAGGTTAATGTTTTTTTGGCTTCTTCATTCTTATTGACCGTATTATTCTCATAATGTTTCATGATATTTTCTGAAATATTTAACACTTTCATGCAGCCAATTTAACTTAGAACTTCTAGGTTAAAGTTTTTTTTGGGTTTAAAATTTACACCTTTACTTCTTCAAACATTTTAGTGGAATGTCACTGTTTCTCATTTGGGACAATGTTTTCTCAAGCTTTTTACAGTGCTTTTAATTAATATTGGCATAATTTTAATCCCTTTTAAATATGTTTTCAGGCTTACTTTCTTTGTATTTGAAATTAGGCTTTTACCACATACTTTGTTACTTTAATTCTTGCATGCCCAATGCAACTTAATGATTGCATTTACATCAAAGATTTCTTTTATCCCCTTTTAGGAAATATTTAACCCTTTTTGCAGTCAGTTTTACTTAGTATTCCCAGCTTGAAGTTTCGGATTAAAGTTTTGCTTTTCAAGGTTGTACCTTTCATTCTTCAAACACTGTGTAACAACGTCATTGTTTTTCATTTGGGGCAAGGACTACTTAACCTGTATACAGTGGTTTCAAATAATATTTGCATTAACTTAACTCTTTTCAAAACAGTTTTCGAACTTAGTTTCTTTAAATTTGAAATTATACTTCTTCCACATACTTTGTTACTTTTCATCCCCCTCCCCCACAAGGGAGGGATATAGCGTCTGTCCGCCCTTCCGAACTTTGTTTATGGCATAAGCTGAATAATAGTTAATGGATTTCAATTCTTTCCGGTATATGTCTCTATAGCAACAATATTTACATGGTTCGGTGACCACCATTATCCAATGAAATTTTTTTATATTTTTTTATTGGCATCCTTAGAAAAATAGTACATTATAAAAGATTACAACAGAATTGAATTTTTATAATATAATATATATACATACAGAGCAGTTCTCCAATTATTAAAAAAATGCATCAGTTAGGAAGTTCCATTTTTCCTTAATACGCTCAACCTTGCCGATTGAGTACATGTATAGAGAATACATTTCAATATTTTTGTAGGATTTTACAGCTCTCGCTAGACCTGAGAAAGAGGGGAAGATATCACTTCGGCTGCAGGTGTAAATATACTTTTTGTAAATGAGGAGACAGGTATTCCAGACATTTGGATATGCATGCTCGGAAGTTGCGCCTAAAACTATTTCTCTTTTATTTATGTTTAGTAGAACTTGCGGATTTGTATTAACCTTTTCCACTAGTGAAAATAAATCTGTTTTTGAGAAAGAACAATCGTAAGACAGATGTGCGATCGTTTCCATCGTATTTCCACAGAAAGAACACAGCTCTGTTTCCGAAAGCCCACATTTAAAGAGTTTAGATTTTATAAATAAGATTTTGTGGTTAATCTTATATTGTATACTTTCTAGATATGTATTGTCTGTTTCCCTAAAAGTTTGTTTATAAATGAGTTGCCAAGCATTATGGTCAAGATTTTCATCTAATGTGGTGTTACCTTTCTCTTGGGTGAGTGTGGGTTTTTGTGATACTTTCTTAAGAAATATTGGATAGAAATGGCGGTTGGCTTTAGTGCAAGATATGATGTCACTTACCAAGGGATCAGAAACATATTCAAGTTTTGTACTATTGGATATTATATTTTCCATGACCTTGGTATTGCATTCACCACACCGAGGTATATCAAGGTCATATTTCAACTTAAATTCTTGAAAGTCAATAATGGCTCCAGAAGCGCTAAGTACACCTTTTATGAAGAAAACACCCTTTGTGCTCCAACTTCTGTAAAGAAAGGATTCATTGTTAATTTTTATATAATTATTATAAAATAATGGTTGTGAGAGGACCTCGGTCGGGGTTGTGGGATCGCTATTTTTCAAGAGAGCCCATGGATTAAGCACGTTTTTCCAGAAATGGTCCATATAATTTGAAACTCGAAGTTCACCATGTTTATTCAAAGACCACATTTTGCTCTCCCAAAATTATCGACTACGAGTGTTTTCCAATGGCCATTGTTTTTGAATCTAGTAACTGTTTGATCCATATCATTTTTAAAGAGCAACACAATGTTTTACGTGGGGTAGTTTGAGTCCGCCATCTTCGATTAAATTGATTATAACGTCACGTTTAATTTTGTCCATTTTATCCGACCACAGAAATTTAAAAATTATACTTTGAATTTCATCTAGTATTCTATCAGCCGGATCAGGGAGAACAGTAAGAGAGTGTATTAGAATGGGAATTGCTAACGTTTTAATTTTTAATAACTATAACTTGGCCGACTAGTGTAAGATTTCTGAAGGACCAATCTAATAAAAGTTTTCGCATTTTGTTTATTTTTTCTGTAAAATGTTTTTAGAAGTAATTGTTTGAAGTTAGTTCAAATGTTATGCCAAGGATAGTAAACGTTCCGTTATGATTCCACTTTATACGTTTTTCTGTTTCCAGTACGAACCCACAACCACGCCGAGATCCTATCCAAACGATATGGGTTTTATCAAAGTTAACGCTTAATCCTGATACCGCAGCGAAATTGTCGAGAGCATTTAGGGCCTCGTTTAGGGAACCTTGGTCGTCATCTAAGAATAGAGTACTGTCGTCAGCGTATTGGTTGATTACATACTCTGAATCATTAATTTTGATTCCGTTTATTTTGGGGTTGAATTTGAGGAATGCGCTATGTATTTCGACACACAGAATAAACAGGTAAGGTAACAGGTAAGGGGACAATGGGTCCTCTTGATGTACTCCCCTCTGCATATTAAAATAATCTGAACAATGCCCATTGTTTATAATGCAGCTAGAAACCTCACCGTATAAGGTGTTGAACCACTGGATTAAGGATTCGCCAAAATTTAGTCAAATGCTTTTTCGAAGTCAACTAGAACTAACATTCCAGGAATATTCATAGATTCTCATTTTTCAATTATATCAGAGACCAATCGCGTGGATTCACCTGTCAATATTCCTTTCATAAATCCCAGTTGACTTTCGGAGATTACTTTAGGGAGAACTTTTTTAAGTCTGTTAGCAATTGCCGAAGAACCTGATTTTGATCAACATTAAGGAGGGAGATCGGCCGCCAATTCTTTATATATTCTTTCGATTTCCCTTCTTTTGGTATACATGTTATTACCCCCCGCCTCTGAGTGATAGACAATTTTCCTGTATCATAGCCATGATTTAGGGAATTAACGACGTATTTGCCCAAATCGGCCCAGAAATATTGATAAAATTCGATTGTAAATCCACCAGAATTGGTGATTTGTTGTTGCCCATGTCTTTTAAAGCCGCACCACACTCATTTAAAGTTAGTTGTCCATCAAGCTGTAAACTTTCTTCTGTATCCAGTTTACAAATGTATGGATTTTGAGAGTCAAAAAACAAGCTTTCTAAAGGGCCCGTTTTGTGATTGCTATTAGTTTTTGATTTGTACAGTGATTTGTAAAAGTTACGTTGTTCGGTGAGTATGTCGGCAATTTCTGTACACTGTGTACCACCATCCCTTATTAATTTGGGTTTTATTTTTTCTGTGTACTGCCTCTTTTCTAAGTTGCAGAAGTATTTTGAGGGCTTTTCGCCTTCAACTTTCCATCGGGCCTTTGATTTGAAAATCATGCCTTGCACTTTTTTTATTTCTTAGATTTTGCAGTTCATTAGTTAGGCAATTGATATTTTCTGACATATTTTCACAACCATCTTCGAGTTTTTCAGTGAGAACTTTTTTTGTGTTTCGATGGTTGATTCTGTGCGCTGACGTTTTTCGTTTCAGGAAGGGGGAATACGAATTTTTTTTACCTCTGATCATTAGTTTTAGGGTTTCCCAAAATAACTGGCCGGTTATTGTGAATCTTCAGTTATCATTATTATTATTATTATTATTATTATTATTATTATTATTATTATTATTATTATTATTGCTACTTCTACTACTACTACTACTACTACTACTATTACTACTGTTATTGTTATACGAATACTGAAGGACAGTATCTGCAAAAGTATCCTTAACTATTTATATGTATTTGGGGTCGCTGAGAAAACTGTTAATAATTTCCAAATACCCCGTCCTCTGGTTTGATTTATAAATCTCAGGGAAATTACAACTGGTGCGCGGTCCGATCTGTACATGATACCAATATCTACTTTCTGAACAGCTGTCTGTAAGTCAGATGTGATTAAAAATTAATCTAATCGTGACAGTTTTTTGTGAGGGCCTCTCCACGTATACCTTTTTTACCAGGATGTTCTAAACGCCCTGCATCGTGTAAGTCAAGTTTTTTCCATATGTTTGTGGATGCATTCATTACATTTAACATTATTTTGTTTTTTGTAATTTAGTGTATCTAAACTTTGGTCCAATGCCACATTACAATCAACACTGAAGTGTTACCGATATTTTCAATGGTATTAAAAAAGTTTTTATAAAAACTAGGTTCGTCATTATTAGGGCCGTATACCGCAGCGATGGTTAATCGCTGCGATTGAATCAAAAAAGCTAACACGACGAAGTTTCCAGCTGTATCATTTACTTTCTTTTTAAATTCGTAGCCAAAACTGTTTTTGAACAGAATGACAGTCCCCCTTTGGTTACTTTTGCATGATGAAAAGACTACTTCAACCCCCCCCCCCCCCCCCCACACACACACTCATGTTTCCAAATGTTTTCAACTTCATTTGAGGAGGAGTGCGTGTCTTTAAGAAATGTTATATCGTATGCGTCTCTACATTTTGAGAAGATGTCCCATCGCTTGATGGCATTCTGAGGATAGACCTCGACAGTTTAAACTTCCGAAAATTATACTATGCGTGAGAATTCAATTGAAGTAAATATTTTGATTCAATATATATGCCAATTTCAAAACAATTTTTGTGAAACAAAACAATAACAAGGGGGATATGGCCGACATAGGTCCCCCATAAGCTTCTGCCTAGGTGACATGATTTAACAATGAAAATTGTTGGAGTTATTGCCCTGCTCCCCCTGCCACCCCTTCGCCCGCCAATTAGGCATTTTTTTTTCTTTGCTCCAAAATGCAATTTGAAGGATTTAGAGTGACTGCATGTGGAACAAATAGCTCCTATAATCCACCCACCCCTCTTGGTTCACATTGGGCAATCTTTTCTTTCCTCCAAAATCCATTATGAAGGATTTACAGTGACTACATGCGGATAAAAATTGACTTCTATAACCCCAGCCCCCCCCCCCCCGGGTACCAATTACGCATTTTTAGTTCAACAATGCATTTTGAAGGATTTAGAGTGCGTAACAAGAATTTTACTCCTCTGCCCCCACCCCCACCCCAACCCCCCGTGTCAATTAAGCATTTCTTTCTTTGCTCAGAAATGCATTTTGAAGGATTTAGAGTGATTACATGCAGAAAAATTGACTACTATGCTCCTCCTCTCACTCCCTTTCCCTGTCACTTAGGCCTCAAACAAATTTTATTAAAATTCCTTTTTTGCTACAAGATGGGTTTGACCAGATTTAGAGTGAGTTTATGCGGGGAAAAATCCACCTATACTCCCCCTCCCCAATCGGGGGTGCGGAAGCATTTGCAGCGCTTGGCGTTGCAAGCCTCTTATTGTTCTTGTATAATCAATACAACGTTAATAACTGCATTTACAGACATGGTTTCTTTCACTTGTATGCTGTTTTTTTTCATTACTTAAGCTTCACGGTTTGAAAATAAAGAAATGCCTTCTGCAGCATCCTTCTGTTGTTTTACACAAAACAATACAGATGGGAGGGAAATGGCAGTGAGTGACTTTGATGTTGTCTCCAGAACGTCAATCCACCCCTCTCTCCTCCCCATGTTATTCAGAAGATAAATCATATTCTAATTATACGATTCTCTTTAAGTTTGATATCGCATTTTTTCTACAAGAAGACACAGGTGCACTTGGAATTCGAAGTACAGTATTTTAGAATTTAAACCACAAATTTTAAGTTAACAATTTTGGCTTATATTGTCTGCAGTTATATTTCCTGATCAACAAAGCAATGCAGCAGACAATCTAGCTACAAATTTTGTTGACATTTTCAGAAAACACATAATTTTATACTTTCTTTCAGAAAGATGAAAAAAGCAGAACATTTTTCCTGTCACTTTTTACCAAAATTATTTTTCAGTAGTATTATAATAGAAGATTTTAGAGAGAGAATGTTTTATGTACTGCATCTTTAACCCTTTACCTAGCAGTTGGAGTTGAAGCCAACAGTACAAATTATTTTTCTGAAACATCAGATTTTCCTTTTTTACTTCTCACAAGCTCATCAAGCTTGTTCCATTAATAGGTCATGAGGTATGTTTTGGGGTGGAAAAATGAAACAATAAAATTTGAATAGCAATTTTTGTATATCACGAGTGCAGATATGGCAGATTCGTTAAGTAAACGGTTAACAAAAATAGCACAGATTATTTTGTGTCTAAGCATTATAATTGCTGGGACAATCAGGCTTTATGTGTGACATCACACTAGTTTTTTTTAATGTTTCTATGCTTTCTATGCACACTACAGTCAAGCCTTCCACCATTATTAACCCTTTCAACACGGTTATGTTATAATTGGGCGAAAATACATGGTATGACGGCAAAGTCCGGATATATTACCTATGTCTCCCTAATACCGTCTCCCTAATGTTTTCTTTCCTCAAAACATACATTACGGAGACTTGCCTATATTGGTATCATATAAGTCTCCTTACTGTAGTATTAGGGAGACCCGTGGCAATATAAACCTATGTTTTCAAAACCTAAACTATTGTTCCTGAACATATTTAATTTATTAAAAATGTTTTACCTCCCCATCACTCCATCTAGTTAACTCTTGTACCAGCCGAATAATCGTTAATCGGTTTGACGTCTCTATCGTTTGAATGGAATTTGATAGCTATCCTTGAACTTGATAATGTGAAAATTGATAATTATCTCAGAAGGAAACCCCCGAAACATTAGGTTGGGTACGTGTTCGTATTTTCATTTTCAAACGATCTTATAATCACAGATCCAGTATACCAACGCTGGTCACATTAACACAAGCATCACATTCTGTAAGCACAAACATTTGCAGACTGATGTGCAAAATTACTGACGACCGAAGACTAAATCACAATTGAGGGGTGAAAGGGGTCTGGTCTCAATATCTTACCTGGCCGCCATCGGAAATCTAATTTCTCTTTCATCCCATCAGCGATGTTAATCGTGTTGGGTAAGATTGAGCATTTTGAACCTCTGGACCTGTCCGACTGGGCCACCAGGCGCAGCCAGCCCATCCCAAGGACAGTCGAAGGGAGAGTGAGCGGAACGCAAGAAATTGTAATCCTGTCTGACAGTGACGGGGTTTATATGACAACCTTGGAGACACAGCCAGCGCTGAAGCTGGACTAGAGGGGCTAAGGCAGGCGGGTCGTGGTTGACCTTAACTTATAGGTTAGTGGTGTTTGAGTCATGTCGGGGACGTGAAGCTCTTGATCTGTTACAGGCGGTATTGAGGGAGTCATGGCCGGGATTGAGACCCTGAATGTACCTATGACGAGAAGGGCTTGAGGTTGGTTTCTTTAACAACAACCCCCCTCCCCCGGTCCCCTTGAGATCTTTGAGCAGATGCATGCGGGTCTACTGCTCTGCTGGTTAATTTATGGCAGAAGGTTTGAGGGTCAGTTTTCTACCAACTGTTATGCCCTGAAATCGTGCTTCCTCGCGGGCTCATTATCCTCTTTCAGAAGAGTTCCCCTGTTATAGGGATTGGCTATTCACGTTTGTTGATTTAACTAACTGCGCTTTTGACACATTAAGTTTTATTCTCCATTTCGACCACAATTCTTCCAGGTCGTCCAATGCGTCCAGGAGTCGATTTTCAATCATACTCTCTATGCGAATGGCCGTTCAGATGCCCAGGGCGTTGGCGAATTTGGTGGAGAGCTGGACATAATTTTCCCCAACTTCATGGAGGTACATGACATAAAGGATAAAGCGTAGGGGGCTGAGTACAGATCCCTTAGGCGTCCCGGCCTTGAGCTGAACCTCCCTGACGATTTCCCGGTTCACTCTGACCTTAATTGACCTGTCTCTCGGGGAGGATAAAATTAACCTCAGGAGCTTATTTGAGAACCCAATTTGAAGGAGTTTGATGTTTTATCCATCATGGGGTTTGTCCATTTGTTTATTAAGGGGCATGGTGTTTTGTCCGTATGTGGTTTTGTCCGGGCTCTTTTCATGGCGTTTTATCCGTATGGGGGTTTGTCCTATGAGATTTTGTCCGCGGACCGTACACATGCACTCGTACTCTTTGTCACCTGACATTATCCAAGTATGCTTACGGAAAAAAGAAATGCAAGTTCAATTTTAGTAATATAATTTATTTTATCCGTTGACTAAATGCAGTAAAATTTGACACACAGCTACCTCAGTTTTCTGTGTAAAGAGTGTCTTTGGTTAAAATTCGGACAACCATGACCACGTGAGACGGTATATGCTTTCAACAGATGTTTCGACAAAGTGTGCATCCGGGGCACTCGCTATGGGCTTGAAAATTATACCAAATCGAGGCTTGGAAAAGTACAGGTCGATGTACAACATTTCATTTCAACTCGATTGAAAGACAAGAGGCCACGAATGTCCAAAGTTGATAGGGGTAGGACTATTGCTCTAATTATGCAGGGCCAATCGCAACGTCTCCTCGCCCACCAAACTGGTGTCCTTGAGTCAAAAATAGTTTTTTTAGTCAGGTGTCTGGGAGCCACAGTAAGATTACCTGAGCGTCCCCAGACGAATTGTCGCGCGCTACGTCGCCACGTCAAGATTGAGGCATACGTCTCTCAAACCGTAACCGATTTCAGACGGCGACGGAGACACCGCGCCATGTTGTAGGCACTCATGGTCGCCGAATGTGTCCAATAACAGTTAGGAATCGGTTGGGGGAGTTCAATTCAAGGCCCCAGCGACCCTACATTGTTCCGCAACATACACCCAGACGACGTCAACGCAGTGACGTGGCTAGAAGCTTCCGTTGGGGGGGGGGGGTAGGGTATTGGATTTCTTACTATGGAGGGAACGCGTGGGAGTTTCCCCCATCCAGATCCCTCCCCATTGTTGAAACTTCTCTTCCGAGGAAAGATAAGAAATGAAGATATGAAAGTGGGCATGAAATTGATTTTTAGTAACTGAAACACCAACATATTTGTGATAGAATTATCAGGTTATTATTATTTGGTATTACTCTGGGAATTGAATATGTGCTAAACAAATGCTCAAGCTGAGGACTTTGAGCAATTCACACTCTCCTAACATTAAACCAGATCTTGTGCAGGAATGATCAGTTTTTGATGTTTCATCATTTTGTAACTGTGAATGATAGAAGTAACTCAGGATAAGGATTTGACATGATGTGATTTTCTTGAAGTGCATTTGGAGGATTTTGTTTTATTATTGTAAGTAAACGTACGATTGAAATCTCGTACCGATTGACATCATGCATACTTATGAATCTCGATATTACGTACACTGTAGTTGTAAATAGTAACAGTTGGAATTTTTGCCGATTTGAAACCGAGTTGGAATTTTGGGATGTGAAGGAGACGTCAGCATCGCCAAAGAAGCTCTAAAATCCAGATAGAATACATTCGCAACTGCTCATGACATGCCGTCCGAATTTACAACTATAGGAAATTTTGGCCAGGATTGATGGGGGGGGGGGGGGGGGGGGGGTGTCCACATCCCGCTGTCGCCACGTCCCTGCGTCAAAGTCGATTGCAATTGCTGCGGAGACACGCACCAAATTCGTCTCCCATGGCCCACTAGTGACACGTGTGTTATTCACTGACGAGTCTCTGTCAGATGGACGACAATTTTGCTATCGACGTCGAGGTGACCGATATTCTGACGCGTGCGTCAACGTCCCAAACAACGTCGCTCAGCTAACGCAGGCCTTTTCTGCCGGAGTGTAATAATATCCCACAACTTGATGTGGTCAATGGTAAGGAGAATTAGAGCAACAACTGAAACATGGGGTGGGCACCTTTTTGATCAGGAATTGCCATAGGGTACCCACGATTGAACGTGATCCATGCAAACGCCCTCTGTGTTAAGAGAACAAAATACGTCAATATTTAATCAGTAATGAAGAAATAAAATCAAAATCCAAACAATGAAATAATCATCCATAACATATTGGAAATATTGCCACAGACAAAAACGTTTCTTTTTTCCGATAGAATAGTTCGTTGAAATGATCACAGTGTGTGCTTCAGGCGGCTGTAAAATTCGCGCGAAAGGCTTTACAACAGCCTCTACGGCATCGGCAGTTCCAGGACTACGAATTATTTCTGACCAGACAGTGCGCAATCTTCTCCGTGATGCACGTGTCCTAGCCAGATGTTCTTTCAGAGCTGTGGGTTTGACGCTACATCATCAAAGGCGACTTCAACATTCAGACCAAGTTTTAAGTATTCTTCCAATTAATGGGCGATCCTCGCTACAAATTGAAGGAAGGTGTCCGACATGGTTTATTCATAAAACAAGTTGAAAGCATGCCTTTGTTCTAAAAATAAAACTCGAAAGGCAGATAGGACGCCTCGCACATCATCCAAAAATGAGGAACATGAGTCGACTCGACACGGCGATTTCCCCCAAAATGATTTCCAGAATGTGGACTCCATCTGAAACAAGTCTCTTGTGCCTTCAGATTGCAACTATACTGTTGTTTTGAAAGTTGTCATACAGAGAGTACGCCGTTGTGTGTTTCTGCAAATACCAATGGGTGGCGATCCCCGTCCGGGACGACCCGCGTTGCATGCTTGGGCAGGGCACTTTATCCCGATTACCCACACGGGGGCACGATGATGCCGTATACTAAGGCTTACTGCACGTCGATGGTGCACATGTCTTCAACCGCTGTAACCCTGCTTGAGTTAGAACGTTGAGGAGCTGACAGTTGCTAGTCGTTACTCGGTGGTTCTCTCTGGGTACTCCAGCTTCCTCCACCCGCAAAACTGTCACGGTCACGATTAGCCATTGTGCATAAGTATGTGACCTTAAACCCAAATAAATAAATAAATAAATAAATAAATAAATAAATAAATAAATAAATAAATACCAATGGGTGGGCGTACTGAGCGGCGGGCCTAGGTGGACAAAAAAGTCATGAAGTCTCGTTCATGAGAGCAACCTATTTTTTGTCAGAATAATTTGGAAAATTCCCACTCTTCAATTTCTGATGGCGCTTCGGGCGGTGTGGTCATGTCCTAGGCTTTCTGGCGCTTTCGAGGGTACAAGTCCACAACCCCAATGCTTGATGAACCGTTGAAAGTGGTTTTGCCATGATTCGCCATTTTCCAACGCCGTGAATGACAGATTTGAATCGCTGTAATAGAGCACAATACGATATGAGTATGAGTTATTATGACGAAGTTGCAGTGATCGCCATTAAGGAATTAGCAAACGAAACGAGTTGAAATGAGTTATCACTTTTATGTGTCTCCATGATGTGACATTAGGAGCACTTTTGACGAAATGCGTGATTAATATGTTCCTGTAAATAGACATCGGGAGGACTGGTTAGGATATATGAAATATATGTATATGTTTCTAGAATATAACGGTAAGAGGACACCGTGTGAGATATAGAGTAAATTGCTGGACATTCTCCATATACGTTGTAGGTGAATATGCATCTAATGAGTTGTTTGTTGAATTGATACAGCTGGCTCATTACTATTTTCATCTGAAGTGACATGAAAGCAGGACCATGCGAGATCCTGGCTTTATTTTTTTGCAACTGTGTTGACTGGCCGTCACGTGTCCATCCTTTTGGTCAATATTGAAACCAAAATATCTGTTTGTCACGTGAACCGGGTAATGGGACATTATTTTGGGCGTTTTTTTTTAAACTTTTGATATACTTATTTCTTGTGAAATCAAAATTCTTGTTTTGAAATCAGTTCAACCGATACTACCCATAAAACACGATACGATACTATACGTAAAACACGATACAATACTATATGATCAGTCATGATCATATTCTGGCGAAAACTTGAAAGAAACTAGCGACAAATCGAGATGAAATGGATTATCACTTTTATATGTCTCCTTAATGTGACATTAGGGAGACTTTTGATGAAACGCATGATTGATATGTTCCCGTAATAAGACATTAGGAGGACTTCACAATATAAGTCAAATATATATGTTTTATGAATAAAATATTAAGAGGACTGCGTATAAGATATTATGTAAATTGCTGACCACTTTTCATATATTATTAACTTTTGCTGAAATACGTATTTCAAATGTCCCCGTACTTAGACATTAGGAGGACTTGTAACGATATATAAAATGTATATGTCTCCTTAATGTAACATTAGGAGGACTTTGTATGAGATATTGTGTAAATTACTGACTGCCCTTCATATACGTTGTAAGTGCACATGTGTCTACGGTGTTCTTTATCGAATTGATAGAGCAGGCCCGTGATTATTTTTATTAAAATTGGGCCATACCTAGATTCCGCCTTAAGATTGAATCCCAGATATCTCTTGGTCACGTGAACTGGTTAATGGACATTTATTTTGAGCGTTGTTTTTGCACTTTGGATATACTCCTTTCTTGTGAAAACAAAATCGTATTTCGAAATCAGATCAACCAGCACAAGACCGTAAAAAACGATACGATATGACTAATCATGATAATATTCTGACGAACGCTGAAAAGAACAAGCAACAAAACGAGATGAATGGGACATCACTTTCATATGTCTCCTTAATGTGACATTAGGGAGACTTCTTGTAAAATACGTCATTGATAGGTTCATATAGTTAGACACTAGAAGGAGTTCTCAATATATTACACATATGTTTGTCTTCTGAATATTACATTATGAGGATTTCGTATGAGATAGGGTGTAAATTTCATGTATTATTAACTTTTGGTGAAATGTCTAATTGACATGTTCCCTTAATTAGACATTAGGAGGACTTGTAATGATATATCAAATGTATATGTCTCCTGAATGTAACATTACGGGGACTTTGTATGAGATATTGCAGGCCGCCCTCCATAAATGTTGAAAGTGCATATGTGTCTAACGAGTTGTTTGTAGCTGGAACACTCCTATTTTCATTTTAATTGACAAAAAACTGGCCCATATGAAATCCCGCCTTTATTTATTCGCCACGTGAACTGATTAATGAGAATTTATTTTCTTCATTTTCGTTTTTGTACTGGATATATTCGATTATTTTGAAAGCAAAGTCGTGTTTCGAAATCAGTTCAGCCAACACTAAACCCTAAAACACAATATGATACGATCAGTGATGATCATATTCTGACGAACGCTTGGAAGGAACAAGCAACAAAGCGAGATAATATGAATTAACACTTTTATTATGTCTCCTTAATGTGACATTACGGAGACTTTTGCTTAAACACGTGATTGACATGCTCCCGTAATGAGATATTAGGAGGACTTCACAATATATTTGAAATATATGTGTCTTATAAATAAAATGTATGATATATTGTGTAAATTGCTGGCGGTCTTTCATATATTATTAAGGTTTGGTGAAATACGAAATTGATATGTTCCCATAATTAGACTTAAGGAGGACTTGTGCTGACGCATGAAATGTATATGTGTCCTGAATGTAACATTAGGAGGACTTCTTATGAGATATTGTATAAATTGCTGACCACCTTCATATAGGTTGTAAGTGAATATGCGTCTAAAGAATAGTTTGTTGAATTGATACAGCTAGCTCGTTACTATTTTCATTTGGAGTGACATGAAAGCTGGCCCGCGCGAGAGCCTGGCTTTACTTTTTTATAACTGTGTTGACTGACCCACATGTCCATCCTTTTGGTCAATATTGAAAACAAAATGTCTGTTCGCCACGTGAATGGGTTAATGGAACTTTATTGTGAGCGTTTTTTTAACTTTGGATATACTCATTTCTTGTGAAAACAAAATCTGTGTTTTGAAATCAGTTCAACCAATACCAACCCGCAAAACACGATGCGATACTATATGATACGATCAGTCAGCAGCATATTCTGACGAACACTTGAAAGGAACAAGCAACAAATCGAGATGAAATGGATTATCACTTTTATATGTCTCCTTAATGTGATATTAGGGAGACTTTTGGTGAAACACGTGATTGATATGTTCCCGTAATTAGACATTAGGAGGACTTCACAATATAATTGAAAAATATATGTTTCACGAATAAAATATTAAGAGGACTGCATATAAGATATTGTGTAAATTGCTGACCGCTTTTCATATATTATTAACTTTTGGTGAAATACACATTTCATAGGTCGTCGTAGATAGACATTAGGAGTACTTGTGATGATATGTGAAATGTATATGTCTCCTTAATGTAACATTAGGAGGACTTTGTATGATATATCGTGTAAATTACTGATTGCCCTTCATATACGTTGTAAGTGCACATGTGTCTACGGTGTTTTTTATCAAATTGATAGAGTAGGCCCGTGACTATTTTCATCTTGTGTGGCATAAAACTGACCCATACCTAGATTCCGCCTTTATGTTTGATTATTGTGTTGCCGCGCCACCAAACGTCCAGATTGTTGGGTCGAGAAGATACTTTAATTCTAACTTAATCAACCATGAATAAGAAACTCTATTTCTGGTTTGTTATAAGTGTTTTTCCCGTCTAACATGCCCGGGCACCCATCCTTTTACAAATTAAGATTGAATCCCAGATATCTGTTGGTCATGTGAACTGGTTAATGGAAATTTATTTTGTTAGTTGTATTCGCACTTTGGATGTACTCCTTTCTTGTGAAAACAAAATCAAATTTCGAAATCAGATCAACCAAAACTGTTCAAAACTGTACAACTCTTGTTAATGTTATAATTATATTGTTTTTATATTTTATCTGCTGTATCAAACGGGTTAGTGGGAATGCAAACAAGTCGTGGTACTAGTGTCAAAACCAGACAGAAAATCCAAACTTTTTGGAAGCCTGTCTCTACAAGGTTCATTCCAGTTTTGACATTAGTACCATGCCTTGTGGGATTCCTGCTTGCCACAGGTGATTGCTAATTGATATAACGATATAAGTTTAATAAAAAAATCCTAATTATTTCTTGTCTGCATTTGTATTTCGTTTTTACTTCGTTATATGTTATTGATTTTTTTTCATGCTAGATACAAAATAAATAATTAATAAAACCTCCGAGTTGTTATTTTTTTCTCTCCCCCAAATTATATTAGACTTTTAGTTCAAGTTTGGACTGAGGCATAGGTTGGTCCGAACTCACTTATGGTTGATCCGAATTCACTTATGGTTGGTCCGAACTCACTTATGGGTGGTCCGAACTCACTTATGGGTGGTCCGAACTCACTTGGGCCGAACTCTCTTTTTTGGGCCGAACTCACCAATTTTGGGCCGAACTCACTTGTGTCGAACTTGCAATGGGCCGAACTCACTTGCATTCTGTAGGGTATCATGGGAGAAAACACTAATTTAAAGATTTTGTACGCTCAGTTTCACCTATGTCTGTCATTGATAAGATATTATCATTATGGTAATTTTCCTACAACCGAACACACTCAGAACACACCTCGAACTATGGCAAGCCTTCCGCCCCTATAGCAACACGGAACACAACAGAAAACAATCTGTGATCCCAATCATCGAAAATGATCGATGGAAGTATGCATCAAAATTACAACACGCACTGCATTGGTAGAGGATCTCCACCATTACCAGGGTATATACTCACAACATGGCTGGTTATGCGCGATACCACAAACATCCGTGTGACATATAGTATCCACCACAACTATGGCGTCATTTCCCAGGTCAAAAGAAGGATCAAAAAGAATAGGGACGAAAAGGCAATGGCCTATTATGTAGATACATGCATTCCAACATGCTATGACTCACAGGACATCACCCCATTGTCTACAGCGGTAATACAGCGGTAATACAAAAAGTAAATTTTGAGATTTTGAAATTATTTTGTTTCCGACAATTATAATTGAATTGGCAAAGTTGATGAGTCATTTGCGCCCAGGAATTTCTCCTTAGTATTGAACTAACATTTGACATTCAAACTTAACATGCACAAGAAAGCGTTGTTGATGGCTTATAACGAAAACACAGATTTGGTTATTGAGGGCAGATTAAGTTGTGATTAGAGAGTCCAGGAGAACCAGGAAGCCATGCACATGATATGAGAGCCGAAACGCCTATGACTATTTGGAAGCTAGCCTCCGAAAAGGGAAAAATCTAGGAGCTAGGAGCAAAGAAGCTATGTGGTGGTCTAAGAGTTGGGAGTAAAACATCCGTATGTGCCTATGTACTGCAAGTAGCGTGCGTCTATTGTGCACTGGGACACAAGTGCATCTCACAACTTTTGGCATGTGCCGATGCGGTGTATGTGTTGTATGCAAAATACGGACTTGCCCACAACATGCTCATAACCACATCTCAGAAAGACAATTGTCCTGGTAGCCAAGCATAAGTCTTATACTGGAAGCAAGACTTCTGAATGGTAGAATCATGGGTGGTAAGAATGAGAGTCGTCGTTGAGGAAGTCAGCTGCAGAACAGGTCAAATCCGTGATTGATATGTTCATATAGTTAGACATTAGAAGGAGTTCTCAATATATTGCACATAGATATGTCTTCTGAATATAACAATATGAGGATTTTGTAAGAGATAGAGTGTAAATTTCATGTGTTATTAACTTTTGGTGAAATGCCGAATTGACATGTTCCCTTAATTAGACTTTATGAGGGTTTGTGATGAAATATCAAATGCATATGTCTCCTTAATGTAACATTAGGAGGACTTCGTTTGAGATATTGCAGGCCGCTGGGAAGTGCGTATGTGTCTAATGAGTTGTTTGTGGCTGAACCGCTCCTATTTTCATTTTGACTGATAAAAAACTGACACATACGAGATCCCGTCTTTTTTATTCGCCACGTGAACTGATTAATGGGAATTTATTTTTTACGATTTCTTTTTTTGTACTTTGGATATATTCGATTATTGTGAAAGCAATGCCGTGTTTCGAAATCATTTCAACCAGCACTAAAGTCTAAACCGTAAAACACAATATGATACGATCAGTGATAATCATATTCTGACGAACGCCTGGAAGGAAGAAGCAAAAAAGCCAGATGAAATGGACTAACACTTTTATTATGTCTCCTTAATGTGACATTAGGGAGACTTTTGCTTAAACACGTGATTAATATGTTCCCGTAATTAGATATTAGGAGGACTTCACAATATATTTGAAATATATATCCTATGAATAAAACGTATGAAATATTGTGTAAATTGCTGGCGGCCTTTCTTATATCATTAAGTTTTGGTGAAATACGTAACTGATATGTTCCCATAATTAGACGTAAGGAGGGCCTGTAAGGATGCATGAAATGGATATGTCTCCTGACTGTAACATTAGGAGGACTTCCTATGAGATATTTTATAAATTGCTGGCCGCCCTTCATATAGTTTGTAAGTGAATATGCATCTAATGTATTGTTTGTTGAATTGATACAGCTGGCTCGTTACTATTTTCATCTGGAGTGACATGAAAGCTGGCCCATGCGAGATCCTGGCTTTACTTTTTTATAACTATGTTGACTGACCATCACATATCCATCCTTTTGGTCAATATTGAAAACTAAATGCCTGTTCGCCACGTGAACAGGTTAATGTGACTTTATTTTGAGCGTTTTTTAACTTTGGACATACTCATGTCTTGCGAAAACAAAATCTGTGTTCTGAAATCAGTTCAACCAATACTAGCCCGTAAAACACGATGCGATACTATACGACACGATCAGTCAGGATCATATTCTGACGAAGACTTGAAAGCAACAAGCAACAAATCGAGATGAAATGTATTATCACTTTTATTTGTCTCCTTAATGTGACATTAGGGAGACTTTTGGTGAAACACGTGATTGATATGTTCCCGTAATAAGACATTAGGTGGACTTCACAATATAAGTCAAATATATATGTATTATAAACAAAATATTAGGAGGACTGCGTATAAGATATTGTGTAAATTGCTGACCGCTTTTCATATATTATTAACTTTTAGTGAAATATGCATTTCATAGGTCCTCGTAGTTAGACATTAGGGGGACTTATGACGATATATGAAATGTATATGTCTCCTTAATGTAACATTAGGAGGACTTTGTATGATATACCATGTAAATTACTGATTGCCCTTCATATACGTTGTAAGTGCATATGTGTCTACGGTGTTGTTGATCGAATTGACAGAGCAGCAGGCCCGTGACTATTTTCATCTGGAGTGACATAAAACTGGCCCATTCCTAGATTCTGCATTTATGTTTGATTATTGTGTTGCCGCGCCATCAAATGTCCATATTGTTGCCCCCCCCCCCCCCACAACGTTCTATTTGAAATTTCTTGATTTATCATTGTCGGTTAGGGCAAATCGGGGTGGAATGTGAGAAGCAATTAGATGTGCATTGGCATCGCAAACAACTCCTAAGCTTTTGAAGCTTAGTGTTGTGAACACATTTATTTTGGTGAGAACAATTTGCTCAAACACACCTTTCTATTGGCGCTGTTGACGATTGGGTTACGTCATGTAGTTTCTGGCACGTTTGAAAGTATGCATACATTCAGTCAACACGTTCGATTGTGTAGGAGGATTTGTGTTCCCGTACAACCACCAGATAAGATTCGACTAAACATGATGTGGCGCACTCTTGTAAGGAACAGCACTGGGACAAGTTAGAATGAAATATAACTGTCATATATCTCATCAGTGTGGCATTAGGGAAACTATGGGTCAAATACATTATTCATATGTCCTCAAAATCGATATTGTTCCTGAATGTAATATGATGATAAATTCGTACGAGATAGAGTGTGTAATTTGCTGACCGCCTTCCATATGTGTGCTACATGTATGTGTATACGCCATATGGTGAGGTGGCAGAGAAACGCTAGTCCTGGTGAGATTCCGCCTATTTTGTATTACGGTATTGACTTGCGCCGAAACTGAAAGATATCTTAATTAGCAATGAATAACTGTATTAACATTTCTTGAACAACTTGGGTTCTGCACATCAATCCTGAATACCAAAAATCTGCACTGCGTCAACTGTCTCATGGAAATTTAGTTATATAAACAAAAACGTATGAACTTTTTTTATTTTAATTAGATCAGAGTTCAAGACTCTCACTTGTGTGATGTTTGTTGGCCTGTGCTATTGCATAAATATATCACAAACTGGGGTTAAAGGCTTTCGCGTTTGTACATGGCATCTAGCTTAAACAAAGGTCCAGTGTTTCTCTCGAAGGGCCTCCTAAACGGGGTCAATTTTCAAACTTATAGTTTCATTGAAATGAAATATTTATTTCGTTAAAACGAAATAAATAAGTTGTTACATGGGTTGTAAGAGGATGCAAACATGTCAGAAAATGCAATGTTCAGTCGATGTTTCCCCGTGAATAATTATTCATTTCCATTATTGGAGATAGAAACATTTTTGTGAGCAATCAGACTCAGGGGAACTATATCTTTTAAACAATTTATCATAGGCGTACGAGCATTTTTTTAGAAGGGGCTGGAAGATTTTGCCCGTAAACTGATGTTGTAGGTATCCCAGAGGTACGTGGAACCAAGGTGGGTGATCGAGGGCTGGCGGCTCTCTCCCGCAATCCAGAATCCAGCCGTATTTAAAAATTCGACATTGGGGAGGGGTGGGACGGACGGACTTTTGTGTGTTGAAGGCATACCCCCCCCCCCCCCGAGGTTTCC
The DNA here is from genome assembly GCA_031216915.1 of Pictodentalium vernedei. NCBI lineage: Eukaryota > Metazoa > Mollusca > Scaphopoda > Dentaliida > Dentaliidae > Pictodentalium > Pictodentalium vernedei. Next base: position 218,868,202 of record CM062294.1, read on the forward strand.
AACATCGAGGTGGGGAGTGTATGGTAGGGTGTGTCTCTCTCTAGTTGGTGCGGGATTGGGCCTCCCCAGACAAACCGTTAAATCAGAGGATTTGAGAACAATTGTAGAGCCTTCGGGTGCCTCAGTTGTGACTTGTCCATGTGCTGATTTTAGTCAATAACGTTAACAATATAAAGTTTGCCATTTCAAAATCTGAAGCTGTTTGCTTTCGATTCATACAAATCCAGCAATAATTTTTCGACTGAATGTGAAAATGTCCGACAGAGATATTTATAGGCGGCGTGTCGCTCTCCCCACCCCAACCGCGTGCACCACCAACAGCATGGGAACATGCTCTCCCGGGAAATATTTTTGAATAAACTGTTACGCCTGTGTGTCCAAAGTCATGAGATGCATTGTCACCCTGATAAGACTGTGGTCCAAACTAGCACCCAAAGTCCGTAATATAATTGTTTGGTGCGGCACGTCCTGTGAGACGTACATGTACCACGCCAAAAAAATTATATTGAGGACTTTAGTTCCAATTTTGGTCTTATAGGACAGTATCCATTATTAAAAGACAATGGAGTGGAGTTTTGACACCACAGCTACGTCAGTAAAGCATGTCCCCCAAAATTATGAAAACTGCCCGACAAAAATGATTTTCCCCGACGTCGTAGCCCCCGAGCATCCACAGTCCGTACAGCCATGCATCTTATAATGTCGTTCTCTGCTTTCCATTACTACTTTTGTCGGCCATTTTTAGTCTATCGGTATTGGGTCTGCAATCAGAATGTTTTTTAGAAGGGTGTGTGGAGAGGCGATAGGCCATGTGGTGTGTGTGTGTGTGTGGGGGGGGGGGGGGGGGGGGGGGGTCTTAAACACTCTGCCACTTCAATTTTTTCTGTACCGATAAACAACGCTCTGATATACGGAATGCCATGAAAAAACACTGGGAATATTCATCCATACACATATCGCGAAAAACAGAAAGATTATAACATAAATTGATTGGCGAGTGTTTCAAGTGAATACGACTAAATGTATTCCACAATAAAGTGAAGTCATTAATTTTAATGAGTAAATTTCATATTTTGCCTGAATACGTAACCGTGTTACTAAGCTTAGTAAGCAGAATCTGCAATCAAAACGTAGAGGGGCAGTGTAATCTGGCTCTGCTTACCGCTACGGATATTATTTGGTATTTGATATCATTTCGTTATTTCATTTACTTATTTCGTTAAAAGGAATTATTATTTCTTTATTTCGTTAAAACGAAATTTTATTTCGTTATTTCGAAATAATTACTTCAAATAAAACGAAATATTATTTCGTTACTTCTTAATATTATTTCGTTATAACAAAATATTTCATTAAAACGAAATATTATTTAATTGAAACGAAAAGAATAAGAGTGAAGTGTATCACTTCCCAAGCTCCATATCTTTCGCATGTAAAAGTGTAAGATTATTGGGAATACGTTTCAGAACAACACCCCCACCCCCGCCCCCTCCCACCCCCCCCCCCAAAAAAAAGAAACAGGCTGTAATGGTTTACAAAGTACATGACCATAACCACGATATTCGTGAATTCGATGACTTTGGTAACTTGGCATGGTGAAAAAAAAAAACAAACAGAAGAACTTGAAACGTTTCAAGAAATGTATTGTAATAAAAGACAGGACGATTAGGAAATGAAATAATTCCATTAAAGCTGACACATTCCAAAGGATTCTTGGTATTAATATGACCCTGACTGAATACAATTTGGAAAAGCTTCTGTGCAAACTAACAACTAATATTGAATTATAATTCTGGTCGGTATAATTAGTTCATAAAATATGCTCACTTATATTGAGAACACGATTGAATTAAGGCTGCACGGTATTTCGATAAATCACTAATACCGGTATTAACAGTCGAACCGGATAGATATCGTCAGTCCTAAAAAATGCCGATTTGCCGTGAAAACCTATGTTGATTGTACCTATACGTTGTTCGGACTACACTCACTTTAAAAAAATACAAATGCGTAAAAGTGAAAATCTACATTGAAAAAATATATATAAATTAAAGCTCTGTTAAGACTACAAGAATAATTGGTGTGTGTGGAATCTGAAATAAAAGAATACCCTTAAGCGATAAGGGTGTAATCCTATATCAATTCTTGAGTTCATATAGAAAAGAGTTTCGGTCAGAGTTGTTGTATTAAACAGCAAATTTGTTGATCACAACCTAGCGTCCCAAACACAGACTTAAGGCAATAATTTGATTTTTCAGTTTGGTACTTCAAGAACTTACTAAAGTGAAAGACCATCCTATGAATATAAAGTGATGGATATGAATTTAACGTGGTCTCCACCCAATATAGTGATATATCGCGGTATTATTTTCAATATCGTTGTCGGTATTGAATTTTAAATATCGTGCCGCCCAAGACTGAACAAGGTTTCACTTTTGCTTCAATGGAGATTCATAAAAGATGTGTTTTTACATTACATTTGCCTGTTAATTTATGCAAATGTACATAAAAAGATTTCGTCCTCAAGTCCTCACTTGCCTACCATAATTGGAATAACTTTGTTCCAAAAGATTTGAAGTTTCAATTAAGATTTCATTCGGAGAAGCAAAACATTAATTATTTGTTTATGGATGTGCATTTGTGAAAGGTTGCAATAATGCTACATGCGAATACTCAGAGTTTTAAACGGGAGAAAGTAAAAAAATCCACTTCCAGGGATAAATGTTCCACAAAAATATCACGCATTTAAATGTTTTTAAACCTATGGAGATTAAGAGTCCGGGAGAGTTCGACACAAAGGACAAACCAATCACACCTGAACAGAAGCAATAAACGGCGTGTAATTAATATTTAGCAATGGAATATCTAGTGCACGACGGCTCGCCCAGATGATTAAGTATGCCATGATTGAGCAAGCAACCTATGAGTCTCACTTGTCCTTGGGGACACTGTTCATAGGCGGGCGTTGTTGGGTGGTAGGAGGGAGGTCTTCACAGATGAATGGGGACCAGGAGAGAATGTGTCAGTCGTTAGGTTAGACACCCGGGGAAACTCCCTGACAGCAGCCAGCGATGTATATGACGAGTTCCGCAGGCTCATTCCAATAGTGGTCAAAATAATAAGACTTTCGTGAAGTTATTTGGAAAGACGATAGAGAAGCATGGTAAATAAGCTCAAATGTGTTTTGGGTCCGGAATCTGTTCAATAAGCCATATCATGTGCACCCCCAACCCAACTCTCTCCATAATGGAACGCGTTTGGTCAGCTCATTTCGATGAGAGGTCTTAAGATTCGCATGACAATGGTTTGCTGAACATATTTATAAAGACAAATAGATGCGCATTGAAAGCAAATCACATACTGGGGAAGGAGAGGTGGGAGAGCGGGGATCTTGACCACCAAAATATAACCCAACGACGCCACTAGGCTATCACACCTTTATATATTTACTCATGAAGAAAATGAGTGCGCATTAGGGAGGGAGAGAGAGAGAGAGGAGAGAGAGAGAGAGAGAGAGAGAGAGAGAGAGAGAGAGAGAGAGAGAGAGAGAGAGAGAGAGAGAGAGAGAGAGAGGGGGGGGGGATCTACACTCCGTAATTCACACATTGGGCCTCTGAATATGACTTTTTGAAGCTGGTGTTATCAACCAGATAAGCTCCCTCTCTCTTTCTTGTTGGAACGAGTTTGATTAGCTCATTCCTATGTGAGGTCTTATGGTTTGTATAATAAGGGTTTGTTAGGTTAGACACCCTCGCAAACACCCTTGACAGCAGACAGGGATGCAAATGACGAGTTCGGCAGACTCATTCTGATGCGAGGTGAAATAATAAGGCTTCGTGAAGTTATTTGGAAAGACGAATAGAGAAGCATGGTAGATAAGCTCAAATGTGTTTTGGGGCTGGACCACAAATCACCAACATATAGCCTATCAACGCCACTGACCACACACTCATACATACTCATACAGAGATCCAGACCTCGTAATTCACAATCAGGGCATCTAAATACATTATTTTGGGATCTGATCAATAAACCATATCATATGTTCCCCACCCAAATCTCTCCATAACGGAACGCGTTTGGTCAGCTCATTCCAATGAGAGGTCTTATGATTCGTATGATAAGGGTTTGCTGAATATATTTATAAAGACAAATAGACATGTATTGCAAAACAATCACATATTGGTGGTGGTGGTGGTGGTGGGGGGGGGGGGCGGGGGCGGGGCGGGGTGGGAGATCGGGATCTTGACCACCAAAATATAACGCAACTACGCGATTGGGCAATCCCACCTTTATATACTTACACATGAAGAAAACGAGAGAGCGTTAGGGAGGGGATGAGAGGGCGAGATAGAGACAGAGAGAGAGACAGACAGAGGGAGAGAGGCAGAGAGACAGAGAGAGACAGGGAGAGAGAGACAGGGAGTGAGAGAGACAGAGGGGGGGAGAGAGAGAGGGAGAGAGAGAGAGAGAGAGAGAGAGAGAGAGAGTATAACAGACATAGACTTAGACTCACAGAGAGACCCTCAGATAGAGAGATTCACAGAGAGAGACTCACAGAGAGCGAGAGACTCACATAGACAGAGACAGAGAGAGTGTGTGTGTGTGTGTGTGGGGGGGGGGGGGGGGGGGGGGGGGGGGGGGGGACTACACTGCGTAATTCACACACTGGGCCTCTAAATATGATGTTTTGAAACCGGTGCAATAAACCAGATCACCCCTTTGTATACTTACACATTAAGCAAGGGAGGGAGCGTTAGAAAGGGAGTAAGAGGAGGCGAGAGAGAGAGGGAAGAGATAAAAAGAGAGACTCAGAGAGAGAGAGAGAGAGAGAGAGAGAGAGAGAGAGAGAGGGGGGGGGGGGGGGCTACAATCCGTAATTCACACACTGGGCCTCTAAACATGATGTTTTGAAACCGATGCAATAAACCAGATCACACCATTATATACTTACACATTAAGAAAAGGAGAGAGCGTTAGAGAGGGAGTAAGAGGAGGCGAGAGAGAGCGAAGAGATAAAGAAATAGACTCAGAGAGAGATAGAGATCTACACTCCGTAATTCACACATTGGGCCTCTGAATATGACTTTTTGAGACCCGTGTAATAAACCAGATATGACAGCAGCCAGGGATGCAAATGACGAGTTCGGCAGACTCATTCAAATGAGAGGTGAAATAATAAGGCCTTCGTGAAGTTATTTGGAAAGACGAATAGAGAAGCATGGCAGATAAGCTCAAATGTGTTTTGGGGCTGGACCACAAATCACCAACATATAGCCTATCAACGCCACTGGACACACACTCATATGTACTCCTACAGAGATCCAGACCTCGTAATTCATAATCTGGGCATCTAAATACATGATTTTTGATCTGATCAATAAACCATATCATGTGTTCCCCACCCAAATCTCTCCATAATGGAACGCGTTTGGTCAGCTCATTCCACTGAGTGGTCTTATGATTCGTATAAGGGCTTGCTGAATATTTTTATAAAGACAAATAGACACGCATTGCAAAACAGTCACATATTGGTGGTGGGGGAGGGGGAGGAGTGGGAGAGCGGAATCTTGACCACCAAAATATAACCCAACTACGCCATAGGGCAATCACACCTTTATATACTTTATATACTTGCACATGAAGAAAATGAGAGATCGTTAGGGAGGGAATGAGAGGGGGCGAGAGAGAGAGAGGGGGGGGGGAGACAGAGGGCGATTCACAGACAGAGACTCACAGAGAGAGAGACTCACAGAGACAGAGAGAGAGAGAGGGGGGGATCTACACTCCATAATTCACACACTGGGCCTCTATATATGATCTTTTGAAACCGGTGCAATAATCCAGACCATGTGTCTCCACCTATCCTATTGAACGTGTTCGGTTAGCTCATGTCCTTGAGAGGTCTTTGGTTTGTATAAAGAGAGAAACTCACAGAGAGAGACTCACATAGAGAGAGACTCACAGAGACAGAGGGAAAGAGAGGGAGACTCACAGGGCGGAGAAAGAAAGAGAGAGAGAGAGAGAGAGAGAGAGCGGGAGGGTGGGAGGGAGAGCGCGTGCGAGCGGGAGATCTACACTCCGTAATTCACACACTGGGCCTCTAAATATGATCTTTTGAAACCGGTGCAATTAACCAGATCATGTGCCCCCCCCCCCCCCCCCCCCCCCCCCCGTATCCTATTTGAACGTGTGTGGTCAGCTCATGCCCTTGTGGGGTCTTGTGGTTTGTATATATAGAGAAAAACTCAGAGAGAGAGAGAGAGAGAGAGAGAGAGAGAGAGAGAGAGAGAGAGAGAGAGAGAGAGAGAGAGAGAGAGAGGGGCTACACTCAGTAACAATGGGTTTGGTTAGCTCATTTAAATGGGAGGTTTATTTATTTATTTATTTATTTATTTATTCATTATTAGGGTTTAACAACACTTCAACAGCCAAGGTCATACTGTGTCGGTGACAGTTTTACGGGTGGAGGAAGCCGGAGTACCCGGAGAAAACCACCGAGCAACGACGAGCAGCTGTCAGCTCACCGACATCGTAACTACGCACTGCAGCACATTCAGGGTTACATTACTTGAAGACATGCGCTCCATCGATGTGCAGTACGCATTAGTACACGGCGCCATAGTTCTATCATGTGGACAATCGGGGGTGGAGTGCCTTGCCCAAGGACACAACGTGGGAGTCTGAAACGATCACTCTGACGGTCATCCATCCAAGGACTAACCGGGCTCGATGTTGCTTAACTTCGGTGATCTCACGAGAACCGGTTACCGCAACGCCACCGCGACCCCTTAAATGAGAGGTTTTATGATTTGTATGACAGGGGTTTGTTAGGTTAGAGACCCTGGCAAACTCCACTGACGCAGTCAGGGATGTATATAACGAGTTCGGCAGGCAGATTCCAATAACTGGTCAAATAATAAGGCTTTCGTGAGATTATCTGGAAAGACGAATAGAGAAGCATGGTAAATAACCTCAAATGTGTTTTGGGGTCCGGACCACAAATAACCAACACATAACCTATCAACGCCACTTGACGCGCACTCTTACAGAGATCCACACTTCGTAATTCACAATCTGGGGGATCTAAATACATGATTTTTGAATCTGGTTCAATAAACCATATCACGTGCTCTCCCCACCCAATCATCTCCATAATGGAACGCGTTTGGTCAGCTCATTCTAGTGGGAGGTTTTATGACTCGTATGATAAGAGTTTTCTGAAGAAAATTTATAAAGACTGATAAATACGCAGTGCAAAAAAAGCAAATATTGTGGAGAGGGGAGGGGGGGTGGGGGTGGCGGGATCTTGACCACCAAAATATAATCCAACGACGCCACTGGGCAATCACACCAATATATACTCACACATAAAGAGGATGAGGGAGCATTAAATAGGAGGAGAGAAGGGTCGAGAAACAGTGAGAGATGGTAGGGATAAAAGAGGGGGAGACAGAGGCGCAAAGGGAGAGAGAGAGAGAGAGAGAGAGAGAGAGAGAGAGAGAGAGAGAGGAGAGAGAGAGGGATCTATACTCCGTAATTCACACACTGGGCCTCCAAATATGATTTTTTAAAACAGGTGTGCAATAAATCAGATCATGCCCCCCCCCCCCCACACAAACACACATTCCCCATCCTATCGGACAGTGTTTGGTTAGCCCATTTCCTTGAGAGGTCTTATGGTTTGTGTGATAGGTTTTTGTTGAAGCTATCTATAAAAACAAACAAAACAAAAACACGCATTGCAAAAAATCACTTTTGGGGGGGAGGAGGGGACTTGACCACGAAAATATAACCCAACGACACCACTGGGTAGTCATACCCATATATATTCATACTTGAAGAGAGGGGGTGGGACGGGGCGGGGCGGGGCGGGGCGGGGGTGGGAGAGATAGACAGGGGTGTGGCAGATGGAGAGGGAGAGAGGCAGATAGCGAGAGAGAGTGAGAAAGAGAGATTCTTCATCTGTCATCTTTTTATTATTGGTTTCAAGTAGCTACGACTAATTGAAAGCCCCGTACACTGTTTTAATAACAAGTTAAGAAAAATAAATAACTTTATACAAACACAAAACAGGAAATCAATTGGGAAAGCATTGACATTTTGTGGGTGGGAAATTCAACTTATATATAAATGGAAGTACCCATAAGGTACATTTTTTTACCACGTAACCCTACACCTCGACAATTGTATGTAAATGGACCCAAGAAAAACGATTCTCAAATATATCCCATGATTTTAAAGGACAGATATATTATTTTTGTGTGTTGTTTTTTTAGTGTATTGTCAGTCACTGCGGTATTTTACAATCAAAACATATCGCCTGAAAAAAAGAAAAAAATAACTTTAATTGAATGTCGACTTAATGTCTGTTTTTTAACAAGTAAACATATAGCATATCAAATTTTCACCACTCTCTGGTACTTTGTGTACAGGTGTGGGTCTGGCATCGGGTACAGAAGATAAAACATAGTGTTCACATGAATACCAGAGACCCAAAATTGAAAATAAAATTTAATGAGAAAAGTCACAATTGAAGACTAAAGTATATATATATAAACACATGCGCGTGCGTCCCACGTTTTTCATAAAAAAGTTGGAAACATTCCAAAAGTGGATGATTACCCACTTGTGAGATCCGTGTTTCGCACACCTGTGCACAAAAAATTCATCATTGTAAGCCGTTGAGAATGTCTTGAAAATAATGTCTCAAAGCCCATCTCTTGAGAATGTACAGACATATATGCACCCAAAACATTTCACGCAGAGGCTGTACTTATTCTGTTACTTATTCTGTATTGTAATGGATGTAAGATTTCACATACTCTCTCAATTCATCAAGTGGTGAAATAACAATTTATTTTGTTCTTCTTGAACCAAACCATCCAGTAATTACCACCGTCTTAGAAATCGACAAGATTCAAAATTCTGCATTCTTCTTCTCGTCCATCGTTAGGTAATTCATCTTGCACGATGCATTTTTGAACCCCTTTGCATTTCTTCATGGTATGTCCTCCATTGTATCTGTAAACATTCAGCTTCACCCACAAACTAATCCATTTCGCAGTTTTTTCACCGACGTTTCCAACTTGATTTTATCAGGCACTTTTTTATTCATACCCAATCCCTGATTCATCCCCGATGCAATGCCCGACAGATGATTGAGACTGCTCATGTTGAACCACTCTTTCACATCTTTCATAATGTCTTTCAGCTCTCTCTCTCTCTCTCTCTCTCTCTCTCTCTCTCTCTCTCTCTCATTAACAAAACTATCCATGTCAGTGAACAACAGCATAGATTTCACATATTTTTTGATATAATGGTAATGAAATCAATACATCAAGGTCTTTCTAAAATCTACAAAGCACATTCCCAAATACACGAATTTGTCAAACGTTAATCAAGTCTTCATATGCCCGGCCATTGGATTCTCGTCGAAAATCGGTCAGTGTTAGCAGTTGGGTATATTTTCGTGCGTGCATTTCCGACGTTATCGACGTCACTGGATGAATGTTTCCTTAGCTTTTCCATCGTTTTCCGAAGATGGAATTATTCATAAGTTTCAAAAAAACTTTATTGAATTCCGTCTGGGCCTCAGTTCTCAAAAGCCATTGTGATCTATATATTTTTTTTTATCCAATCCTCTTTGTCGAATCCGACGATGTAATGTATCTTAGTCAGTGCCATGGCATACTTCAGATAAAGTTTTAGATTTTCTCAATAGCTCACGTCGTTGCAGATAATGTCTTATAAAATTGACTGCTGAAGTCAGACTAAAATTGTTGTTGGATGTTGACATGCTTCTCATGTTCAAAAAAGGTATGATAGGTGACATATTGACCGTGTTTCAAACATACATGCGTAACTTGAAAGACTCTAAATCAGATAAATAAATAAATAAATAAATAAATAAATAAATAAATAAATAAATAACATATTTGCATACAAATAATCTGTACACTTGGGTCATGTGCCGACCCTTGCTTATGGGAAATTTTAAGTGGTTAACTATACCGGACGAGATCGATGGTTGGAGACTTTAGCGGAGATACGATCACTCTTGTCGTTGTTTCCAAACACGTTTATTGTCACATTTTCTTTTTTCTTTGCTTCATATTGTTTCGTTTCTTTTTGAACAGGAGTTGTCTATTTTCTATCGCCAGGCTGTTTCGGTTTCTTGCAAGGCAGTTTTCCTTTTTCTATCATCAGGCATTCTTTTTATATTTCATTACAGATTTCGAACCACCACCTCCTAGAATCCTACACTTGATCAATTCTTCTCTTTTCAAATCACTCCTCACACCTTTCAAACCCAGTTGGTGAGTATTAGATCTCAAGTCGGGAGCCGTTGTCTTCGCCGTCTCAGCACTTGTCGCTTCGATCAAATCAGATCTATTCCTCTGACTTGGTACTCTCAGAATGTTGAGATATTTAGCGTATTTTTCAATTCTTGTAATCTGGAGGTCAGTAAATAAGCCATTTATAATTGTGTTTCGAATTTGTGTTCTCGAATTCATTTAATTTATTTAATTGATTTATTTTATTTTCTGCTTTTAACTTTTTATGAGAAAAAACAAAATAGGATATTTTTCTTTTCTTTAAATATGATTTTCAATTTTTTTCCATTTCCTTATATATTAATTTTATTAATTTTGTTTAACATCTTTATATTATTTTAGCTCTTAAGTTTTCTTCGAAATAATATTCCAACATTTTTTTCATTTTTTTTTATTTCATTTAGCTTTTTAATTTTGTCTTGATTTCTAATTTTTGTTTTACATAGAAGTTTTCATTGGAATAAACTTTCCAATTATTTTTTTTCACCTAAAATTCAATTTGTTTTCTAATTTATTTTATTTCGAAAACAATAACCACATCAATTCCCCCCTCAAAACACACACAAGAAATGAAAAATCTATCGAATAATACCAAACTTTCTAAACCACTTTTTGTCCGTTTTGTTAAAAATAAATCGTAAATTCGACTTCCAAGTTGAAAATTCATTGGACTCGAGGAAGTCTTTTCTCACAATTGTTGCTTTTCCAATGGCAATTTCAAGGCCATTTTTAGACTTGTAGTTTTAGGTGGTCCAGAAAATGTCTGTTGTATTCCTAGAGTAAAAGTGCACACGCGAACAAGAAAACACCCAGAAAAAATCCCCAGAAAAATTCCCATGCCACGAGTTTCTTTTAGCCGATCTGAACACTAAAGTGGGATGTTCCGTAGCGAATTACAAATTTTGAGAATTTGTGTGCGATGCATAGGATTTTGTGAATGGATAAATGGGGAATGAGTTTTTAGTACATGATTTATAGCGAACATTGAAAGTCCCATAGTCAATTTATGGGGCAAGGAAAAATCTAATTGTTTGAAACGTTTGCATTTAGTTAGGTGGCCCAGAATGCGCAGTTACATACTACTACCAGCGATTAACTGAACACCCTTGAATATTCGGATATCAGTAGTGTTTCGGCTGTAGTCTGTTTGTTGTTATGGGCCATGTTTTGCGATCAAGTCAGCTCAAGTCTTGATCGCAAGTGACCACGGCGGCGACAATAACTGCAGTCAGCAGCCGTCTGGCTCCAGATTGCCGTTATTATGTTATCATCAATGCCCCGTGTTTAGACCTATTTTAATAACACAAAATGAAACGAAATTATGCCTTGGACCGAAAAATCGGTCTTACGATTTTAAAGGGTTAAACATCTGCAAACTAATATTTAGTCACCATCTAGTTAGATGTCTGATGTCTCTTTAAGGAGCGTTGGGTATTTCCTATGTTGTTGAGTGTGCAGGGCACTTTTCACTGTCTTTAAAATTGGTAAGACATTTGCAAAAACAGGTATGTCACTAGACACCTTTCACGAGGCCAACAATTGACGACAAAAGTTAGCCAATTTTCGTTGTCGTACCCGTCCATGGCATGAATGTCCTTTCGCAAAAAACAATGATCGACGAAAAGGAGATTTCGTTCTGTCAATATACCGTACCAACATGGGTGGCATGGAAGACCGATGCTGTCACACGCAAACGGCAAGGTCAACCATCAATCATAAAGCAAAATAAACACGTCCGTAGGGCACCAAGGGGATGAGAGCACCTCAACGTTTTTTTCCCGTAGCTATCAGGCTGTGTTTAGGCCAACAGTTGGACTTAATCCAGCCATATGCAAGATGTCGTCTCATTTTACACCCCCAGGGGAACCTACAGACCGCGCACATCCCGGGTCGCTAAACCTGAAGGGCTATTTGATTTTTCTGATGTCTTAATTTCGTGCTACGCATGGAGTCTGAGCCGTTGGCAGACCAAGGATTTCTGTTTTCGGATCTCGATGCCGAAACCGAAGAATCAGGTTTTGACCCTTCAAAACCGCCTTTTCTATTGGATGAATTATCTGACATTTCGTGGAGACAAGTTTTATATTTTGTAAGGAAAATAATGGAATTCTTCGTGTAAAATTGGGAATACCTGACACCGCCATCCTTCCAAAGAGGAGTTAGGCAGAATACATAGAGGCGTTATGTCTGTTATTCAGGCGTGTTTCGACGAACGGATTGGGAGATTTAGCAAGGTTCTTCAACAGGTCTCTGTCTTCTGAACACTTATTCAGTTGGACGATATAACTTGCTTGTTGCCCTGTTTGTCGACAAATCAGCTCAAGACGAATTACAATTATTTTATTCAATTTTCAGGCGAGAGTGAAGGGGAAAACACACCGAACACGGGCGAACGGTTTTCTTGAGACTCTTGCAGATTGGATGTGATGCGTGCGATGCGATGCGATAAATCTAAAATCAATGATATCATCTTTCTGTTTGCGACGCGAGTTCTTTGTGATGTTTGTTATTCTGTCTTTATAGAGAGCAGAGACAGCCATTGAATACTCCGAGTCCAACGTGCAGGCTGAAACACAGAGTCAAGAATTATAATTTTGACACAAAAATTATTCGTTTTGGTAAAATTATAATCAATGATTTTTATAAAAATTTACACGCAAGTATTTTCAAATTTTTATCTTTAGCTAACAATCTGCCGCAATCGCACACCTCGCGCCTTTTCGTAACTGGAAACAGAAAAGTGTCCACGTTGATTTTATATTTAGCGCGTCGCTCCTAAGGCTCACACCCCATCCAGTGTTCAACACCCTTAAGAAATTTGTCCACTCGCGTTTGTTGTGTTTTCACCTTAAGCCCTTTCAGCCTCCAAATTTAACCCCTCTTGGGAGCTGTAATACTATCCGTACTTGCAGTTTTTGGGTCTATCGACATCAGATATGAGGTGCGTATATTCTGGTGACATAGTACACTAAGGTAAGTGCAATTGTAACCATTCGATTTCCAAAAGGTGTCTACTACTGTTTTTGCTGGCGATTTCTTTAACAACAAATTCATAATCTTTGGGCAATGATGTGGTTTTGGCGTTTGCTTTCTTCTTCATTGTTCTTTGCTGAGCGTATTTTAACAAACTTCAGGTTTTTGTCCATGGTTTAAATTTCCAAATAATGGCATCTGAATCGGTCAACATGGATATGGATGACAACAGCCTGCGAAAGTGAGAGAAAAACAAAAACAAAAACAGAAAAGGGATAAGAAGTGTGTTGAATGCCAAGAGAGTCGTTGTAGTTCCGGTTGTAAGCCATTTTCGAAACTGCCATCTTGGCTTTTAATCTATGCAAGGTCACAGATCGCGGGGTGTAAACAAAGTGATTTCCAAGTTCGTCGCGTTGAGTTATGTGTCAGCCAAGACAACTAGTTTTATGAAATATCAAGTTTAAATTCGTAGAACCGATGTCATCAATCAATCGATTCTACTTAAGGGGCAACCCTAGAAGACTTTAAACGATGGGATACCACAGGTTTAAAGACTTTTTTACGGAGGCGAGGACTTGTTATGAGAGCAGCAAGGAAACACTTGTTTCACGGAGTTTCTCGACTTGGGGAATCCCCGAAAATTGTCGAAACTGTGCCGACGGCCACAGAGTCATGACTTAGGGTTTGCATTCAAACACCATTTAAGTCGATAGGAACCCAATTCGAAATAATGAAAGTTCTCATACTATATTGCCATTGTCTTAAACAATAACCTTGGCTAAATGTTTTTTGATTTAGCACTAATGAACGTGATGGGGTCAGAAGCACTTCACCAGCTCTCTTCTCTCATTGCTTACGTGTTTTCTTGAATTGTTTACACCTCGCTACCTGTTACCTTGCATACATTAAAAGACAAAATGGCAGTTTCGGAAAAAGCTTATTGCTGGGGTATTTGGGATCCGTTTGGTATAAGTTGGAAGGCTGGAAGGCAGGGTGAAGGAGATATCAAGTGTCAGAGTTGCTGGGGATGTATGTTCTGGGCATTGAAACCATTTACGAGAGTGCTGAGTACCTGCGTCCACGGGTCGTGGCATAATGTGTAGTCTAAATAAATGAAATGTTAGCGAATTTGTATCATCAATATGCGCATCATTGCACAAAATGCAGGCATTTTCTTGTGGAGTTGTATAATACAGAAGCTGGTTTTGTGTAATTTGTTTCCAAATGAATTTGAAAGTTTGACCATTGTTCTCTGTTGAAACCTCTTTTAAAAACAAGAAAATGGCTTTTTCACCATCTTTTGATGTTCTGTAACGTTTTGGTGCTCATTATGTCAAAAGTGTGCGCATCATGACAAATAATACAAACGGACTCATTTCCATTAGTATGAGAGTCCAGGAGGTCAGATTTGCAGTTTTTACTTGCGAAGAGTAAAAACCTGCAAATTACTGAAAAACACATTCACAAAACAAAGATACAAAGTTGACAATGTTGAGATGTGAGATACTGATAAATATTCTTAATGACAGATTCTATTATTTCTATGAACTAATTGCTTCCGATTAGCTCACCATAAAAGCCAAGTTTTATTCGGTTACTTTTAATAAACGAAAACAATAGACAACTCCCTGGACAGCTCCGGGAGCTGCCTGTGGTTTTCGTTTGGTTTTCGTTTATTATAAGTAACCAAACGACCTCATCTCTCCTGGGAGCCTGGCAAATGACGTAGTGCTTGTTTACTGTAGTAAACAAGCTAAGTATTACTGGTAACGTAGGAGTCATTGCCCAATGCTTGTCTTGCAAGTCCTTTAAAATGAGTAACATCGGTATAAACGATTGACTAAACCTGACCTTATCTCCATGTTGCGGTCACGATTAGCCATTGTGCAGACATATATACCCCTAAACACCAATAAATCAATAAATAAATAATTGAATCTTCCTCGCTCATCTAATGATTTCAAGGGAGATAACTTTATTCAATATTGATTTTCATGACGATTTAAGTCAGGGATACTTGTAAATGAA
Source organism: Pictodentalium vernedei (assembly GCA_031216915.1). Taxonomy (NCBI): domain Eukaryota; kingdom Metazoa; phylum Mollusca; class Scaphopoda; order Dentaliida; family Dentaliidae; genus Pictodentalium; species Pictodentalium vernedei. Next base: position 218,883,540 of record CM062294.1, read on the forward strand.
AACGTATCATTTCAAAATAAATATTTATTTCTTCACAGGAATAGCAGTGTGTAAACTCGAAGCAGCGTGTCCCCGTGGAGCCAAATGCATATGCCCGGATCAGACTTGGGGACCAAACTGTGGTAAGAAATCTAAGTAACGGTATATATTATCTATTTTTATTCGAAATTCCGCCATTTTGGAAAAGTCTGTGCATACTGGATGATATTCGAATTGGCCTCTCGAACCAATCATCTTTTGAATTGAAGATGGATTAATTATTACACGACGAAAATGCTGTAGAGGTGAACAGTATACGTGTCACTATGGCAACATAAACATTTGTTGATTTTTGCTTCGAGACATACCCTGAGGGAAATGAGGTCACGAACAACATGACGGCAACGATGTACTTTTTACCCCGTCATCTATGGTGTAGAAACGACGTCAACAGCAGGTAAAATACCCTGGCACCTTTGAACTTTTGACAGAGTTACATACCATGTAGAAATGACCGAAAAGACGAAATACCTGGCACAAAGCATCCCTTCTTTAGGGCGAGGGTTCACCGTGGAGTCAAATGTACGGATTTCGTTATAAAACCTTTCGTATTTCCACCACAGTTTTATTTCACAAACGAGATAGATATGGACAAGGAAAATGCTGTAAAATTTAGATAACTGTTTCAGAAAATGCTGGGGCCAATCAGATTTGTGAAAGTCTCAGAATGCTGAGGAGATTTACGAATGGGTGTACGAGAGTAGAAGGATAGCACCAAAGGTGTTATTTTACCATTAATAGGGTGAAAAGTACATATCAACTGTAAAGGCATTGATATTGCATTAGAATGTATCAAGAGCAGAGCAGACATCATTCTTTCCATTCACCTGGGTCGTAATGCTTACGCCTCGGTGGACTCTAAATATGTGACTGTGCATATCACACAATTTTTTTCTTGCAGAGGAATCAGCTTGAAATATGGAGAATGGAATGGAAGACTCTCCACAAATTAATCTGTGATATTAGTCAAGCTCTCCTAGAACTAGATAAAGCTATCACATGGTATGAGCGTTTGGGCCACATTGACCAACTAGGAGCACGTGTAGTAAAGAATTACATCCCAATTTTTACCATTTTTGGGGGAGTGTGGTGACTCAGTGGTTATGGCATTGAACTTTAAACCAAAAGGTCTACAGTTCGTTCCCCATCAGGTGTAACTGCGTTGTGTCCTTGGGCAAGGCTCTTCATCCTGATTGCCCACATGGGGGGCATGGTGACCCAGTGTACTATGGAGGACTGTACGTCGAGGGTACATTTGTCTTCAACCAGTGCTAACCATGCTTGTGAGGAGTTAGTGTGTTGGAGAGTCTGGCAGTTGCTCGCCATTGCTCGGTAGTTCTCGCTGGTTACTCCGGCTTTCTCAACGTGTAAAACTGTCCAACATGAGGTGATCCTGGCTGTCAAAAGTGTCGTTCCCTCCCAATAAATAAGTAAATAAATACCATTTGTTAGTCAGGACAATTATGCAGTGTTAAAAAGCGAATCTATTTTTAATATTAGATTTGCCAACAAAGAAAGAAGTATTCACTGTTTCGACGAGGAACTTGTGTATTCTATTTTTATATTTTGAACCTTCTTTGAGTTCTCTGTCAATACTTGGGCGAATTGCGCCTCCGCTCAGACTTCTGTATGACACAGACGGGTGCACAAAGTATTGCCAAGGCACACCCACACAGCCCAAAATCATTCCTAATACCAACATACCAACTGGCTGGGATGATAAGGTACTACGCCATGTTTGATCTTGAGCTCAGTAAATTTCAACATGCTGATAGGTATGTGATGAACCAAAGGAAACTACAGAAGTCCTGGTGTACTGGTATGGAAGTTGGTGAAACTGATGATGATGATTGGTTGATCTCCCTGTGACCTTATGCTCTGAGAGCTTAGTTCTTTTTCGTTGCATATCTGAATGAATAAACGACTGTAGAAAAGTTGAATCCACATTTTCCGGTGTGTTTCTTTGACTTCCTAGTTAATCAGTAGTGGCCATCATTTCGAAATAGAATTTGTTTGCCACATACACAACATGCGCATGCAAACTGTGAAACAAAGGAACCATCCACAGAAAACGATAACCGGAGATCTGAGTCCTAAATGAACTTTAATGCTATGTAACGTTTTCTTTGGTGCTGTTCGAGGATTTTTGAGCTGGCAATGCATGGAAATGATTCCAGCAATACTCTGCATCAGGTGGCGATACTGAACATCAGAAAACTGAGAGACTTCGAGAAAATGTCTCGGGTGCACTGGTGGAACAGTGGAGAACTCTCTGTTCCGAAAATTAACAATGTGAGTACATTTTATTCATTTATTTTGCATCTTGCTATCAAAAAGTCTGTCAACTCTGCACTAGTTATATTTGTCCTTGGACCCCATCCCTGTAAAAGATTGGAAAATATGGCGACAAATCGATGGGTTAGAGCTAAAACCATGTATCTCCATTTTCGACAGTTTTTCAGCATAGCAAATTTTAACTTCATCACCCGCTGCCTTGTTAATTCCATTTGGGTTGGATAAATTCAAATTCACAGTCATAAATATTAGTATATACTTGACAACAATATAAAAGTGCATTTCCAAAACAGTTTACATGAATCCAATTAAAGTCTCCCCAATTAGACATGTGTCCCCAGTAATGGAATGGCTGAGTGAAGTATTTAAAGCTGATGTAATCTGGCAGTGTGCGTGGGTGTATCACATTACAGTCATGTGGAGTGTAAAATGAATGTATCTAATGATAGAGACTTATTGCGGATTACTCATACCAGATATTAGAGGAACTCCCATAGTAATCACCTGTTAACTGTAGGTAATTGATTTTACTATGAGAAGAATATTCACCCCATAATAGACAGAAATGGTAAAACCAACTATGTAAGGTTTCACTCTCTTAGCAGGACTGATTTGGTAAGATGGAGAGATAAATGGTTAATTTTCTGGCCATATATTATGAAAGGGACCACATACAAGTTAGCAGATTAGACCAAATACAAGGGCACATTTTTCTCTTTTAGAGAACAACAAAACCCAAATATACACAATTTTTTTCAGATACCTGGTTTTAGCTCTAACCCATCGAAATCTGAAGGGGAGAATATTACAGTTAGTCCCAGAAATGCGAAGGGAAATGGAAGACCTGATGAACTATGAAACTGTCAAGTGAACAGCCAAATTAGAACAGCATTTGCAAGAGTTACAATTAATTAGGGAACAAACACACCAAACTAAATTGGCGCACAAGAACACACAAGATGATCAGATGCAACAAAAAGATGCTAAGCTCGCTTTAGCAGAACAAGGGCAGAGAGAGAGAGAGAGAGAGAGAGAGAGAGAGAGAGAGAGAGAGAGAGAGAGAGAGAGAGAGAGAGATTGTTTGGGTTTGGAAATAGTTAGGGTAGACAGAGCCGAAAAGCGAGGATACTAGTGAAATTATTGGAGCCATACATGGGGTGCAATCAACTCTTCAGTTGGGGAATAAAGATACATGCTCTACAGCGAATGCCACCCAAAACCAAACCTTACACACCCATATCAAATGTTTTGATGGGAGTCCCATGAACTCTAAACCCTGTTTGAGAGCACTCGTCCACTGTTACACCACAAATGAGATTTCTGATGAACAGAAATGCAGCTGACCACCCGGACAAGTGATTTTGTTGTGACCAATTTGATAATTTGCACCCTTGACACAAACCTCACAGTGACTTGGGAGAATGTCAAGAAGGACCTTTGGTGTTGGTATTCAGAAGTCATCTACAAAAAGGCAAAAAAGTATCTGCACCATATGAGACAAGAAAAACATGAGATGTTAGTCAGTTATGGGGAACAGCTGCTAGATCTCTCAAAAGATGCTGATCGAAAGGGTGTTGACAAACCTTCAATCCAGAGAGCATTGGCCAATTATGTTTATGAAGGGCTGTATGAAAGTGATGTTAAGATGCAACTGATTAGGAAGGCCCCCATCATATTTAGAGAAAGCTTTGTCTTGGCGTTGTTTGAAACAAGGGTTACGGAAAGATATACAAACACAGTGAGCTGGCGTACCTGTCAAAATCATACCATCCTGACTACTCTCATAGAGATTATATGAGCAGGGAGGCTAGTCCTGAAGACCCAGGAGATGTCCAACCCATGAACGTCAAAGTTTCTCAGTGAAAAAGTCCATGTGATTACTAAACGTCCTGGTCCTCCAAGATATAGTAATCAGAATATACAAAAAGCGTGATATTCAAAACCAGTACCATGACCAATCATGAGAAAACCCATCTGCTATCAGTGTGGAAGGGTGGAGAATTTAAAAAGAAAGCCACTGCCATGTGCGAATAGCTAAGCAGATGTGGACTGTGATGGTACAACAGCCAGTAGAAGTATCAATGGCTGATATTAGGTGCTTTAGATGTGGACGTTTAGGGCACATGGTCTGTTCTTGCAGGGTAAACCCAGACCATTCAAATGAGCAAAACTGTATATATACGAGACAATAAGTAGCGGGAAGGGATTAAAACTGCTAAACAGGCTCCAGAAGTTTGTAGAAATTGTACAAAAATAAAAAGCCATAGTAAGTTAACTGTGAGAGTGGGAGATAAATTTAGAAGTAAAAAATAACTGTGATAAAATTGGAAAGATGTCTGTTAACAGATGTAGAAAATGCTTATTTCAAGAGCACATGGAGAAAAAGTATAAAGTGAAAATGAAAACCATTCCATTAACCAATAGACAACAAACACAAACTAAATTAAACTCAAATCCAACTATTCAAAGGGAGACAACCCCACCAAAGAAACATGTCTCCAATAAAACGAAACAAAGAGAGAAAACTCCTCAAACAGAAAGTGACTCTGTAAAACAGGAAGAAAACAAAGGAGATATCCTGTAGAACACCCTAAAAATCAGCAAAACTTGGCGCCAGAACAGAGCTCAATGACCTCACAAGTAAATACATTAAAAAGGAAACAGAAAATAGAAAATCAACTGGAATACAATCTACGAAGGATATTGACACAACAGAACTAAATTTTAGCACAGCTAAAATGGATTGTGTGATGATTCATGTGGGAAAGCAAGGAGTCAGAACTTTGCCAAACTCGGGAGCTCAAACTTCATGCATCAGCCCAAAATTTTGGAAAAATATGTATATTAGCCATCGGCTAGTAGGTGATAGAAATAATTTGCCAAGCATAACAGGAGTTACTGGCACAGGTATTAGATCAAGGGGATTGGTGCAGCTGTACTTCTCCATTAATGGGTTGAGCGAGGTTGTATTGTAGGGACAATTGAGCCTTTAGCTTCTGAGGGCAACTTAGTAGATATAAAACAGGATGTGATGCATATTGGTACAGCTGAGAACAAAGATAATGGCAATCAAATTACAAATAGTGACATTCAAGTGCCACAAGATAAGAGGGAGATGTTGATGAAATTAATATGAGAACAGAGGGACACATTTGCAAAAACTAATATGGACTTAACCCAAACTGACACATTAAAATGAAGACATTCACAGGGGATGAAAAGCCCACCAAGAGCCCAGCTTATCAAGTCCCATCGTTGAAACAAAAACTTATGGGTGATGCAATACAATAAATGCTAGATGCAGGCATTATCCAAAGATTGCAGAGTGATCGGAGCTTCCCTTGCTTTCTTGTTGGAAGGACAGTAGCAAGCACTTTTGTGATGACTTTAGACATCTTAACAAAGTGACGAAGGTCACAAGTTGGTGTTTGCCCCTCACAGATGACATGCTACTTTATTAAATGGGTGTAAATATTTCACTACCTTGACTTGAAATCAGGTTATTGGCAAGTCAAGATGGATGAAGCTGATAAACAAAAGACAGATTTTTTTACATGTCACAGAGGGTTATATAAGTGTAATGTCATGCCTTTTGGATTGTAGAACATGGCATGATGGTGATGATGGGATCAAGTCCGAACTGAGTAAAGCTGAAGAGCCTTTGATTACTTAAAAGACGGTTTGACACAGTTAGCCCATTTGAGTTTCCAAATTCCAGGAAACTGTACATGCTATACTGACACTTCAGGGACTCGTGTATATGTGGTGTTAACCAGCCTTGTGAAGAAGCATGGGACAGTTACCCAGGGTTCCCGATGAAAAACCCATAGTATTTTTGTCTCATAAATTGGGGAAATTTCTACAGAAGTGGTGTACATTTGAGAATGAGGCATTTGCCATCTCATATGCTTGGACAAACTTAACAATTATTTACAATGTGCACAGTTTGACATCAAGACAGACCATGTCCCCTTGTGATACTTCTTGACTAGTCAACAAAACAAGTTCAACATTGGGCCTTAAAAATAGCCAGCTATAATTGTAAAATCGAGTATTTACCTAGGAGACAAAATACTTGTGCAGATATGTCATCCTGTTTACCTGAGGGGTTAGCTAATTTTGACACAACTTGCAATATAGATAATTATCAAAATTTAGATATAAAGCCTGAGCAAGACAAAGATAGTAAACTCATGGAAATTAAAAAGAAATATCTTAGTAGTAATACCCCAGTCAATATCAGTAGTGGATATATGTTAGCAGAAGAAGTGTTATATTATATTAGTGCTACAGAACATAACCCCCGAGTGTGGTTATATATACCTGATCATTTAACATTTTATTGCTTTATAAAATCGATATTTGTTTGATTTTTCGAGTGCTGCTCTCCATTCCTGTATGAATATATCTTTAAGTCTTTCTTTCATTAACAGGTCAAAGTATTTTGTGTTACAAACATTCTGGTTAATCCAAATGCCCTATTCTACTAACAGGAATTTGGTTACTTTCCTGTATTCTAGAGATAAACTGAACATCTGTTAAATAGTTTTGTGTTTGTGTTTGGAAGTTGTATGTAGTTGACAGGGGGTTATTCTATTAAAAGCTATTCACTTAAGTGGGCTCCTTTAGGTGAAAATTATTCAATTATCAGGATTATTCGATTAAAATGAATCTGGTCACTTTCCAGTATTCTGGAGATATAAACTATTTATTTGTTACGGGATATAGTGGACTAGATGCATTATTCGATTAACAGGAATCTTGTTACTTTCCTGTATTCTGGAGATGAACAGAGCGTTTTTGATATTTTATCTTGTTTCACAGAGCTCATAGAGCTTTGTCAGACAGGATATAATGGTTTAAATGCCTGTATTGGATAAACTGAGGAAACACAGTCCATATCCATTGGGAAATTGGTGTTTGTCACGATAGCTTTTTCGACATATTACAATATTCTCAATTCCATTTACATGAGTTTACCCAGTAACTGATATGTAATTAACATATATTTTTCTACTGATGGTATGGTAAGTGGTTTTGTGTTTGGAAGTTGTATGTAGCTGATGGGGTTATTTCATTAAAAGCTGTTCATAAGTGGGATCCTTTAAGTGAAAATCATTCAGTTATCAGGATTATTTGATTAACATTAATCGAGTCACTTTCCAGTGTTCTGGGGGTAAACTGAGCATTTGTTACGAGATATAGTGGACTAAATGCCTTATTGGATCAACAGGAATTTAGTCACTTTTCTGTATTATTGAGGTAAAATAAACTTTTGTTATATTGTATCTTGCATGACAGAGCTCATTGAGCTCTGGCAGACAGGATATAATGGATCAAATGCCTGTCCTGGATAAACTGGGGGAAAATAGTCCATAAACATTGGGCAATTGGTGTTTGGCACGATAGTTCCTCAACATATTACAATATTTTCTGGCAGACAGGATATAATGGATCAAATGCCTGTTCTGGATAATCTGGGGGAAAATAGTCCATAAACATTGGGCAATTGGTGTTTGGCACGATAGTTCCTCAACATATTACAATATTTTCAATTTCATTAACATGAGTTTACTCTGTAACTGATATGTAATTAACTGATACATTTCTGCAGATGGTATGGTACCTGGTTTTGTGTTTGAAAGTTGTATGTGGTTGACGGGGTTATTCCATTGAAAGCTATTCATGAAGCTCATAGAGCTCTGTGAAGCAGGGTATAACGGATTAAATGCCTGCACTGGATAGTAGTCCATAAAAATTGAGAAATTGGTGTTTGTCATGATAGTTTCTCGACATATTACAATATTTCTATTCCATTAACATGAGTTAGACAGAATATAATGGATTAAAAGTCTGTACTGGATACCCGAGGAAAAATAGTCCATAAACACTGGGAAATTGGTGTTTGTCACGAATGGTTCTAGATATATTACAATATTCTTTATTCCAGTATCGTGGGTTTACTCTGTAACTGATAAGTAATTAACAGATAAATTTTGCACTGAATGCAAGGTAGATTGTTTTGTGCTTGGAAACTGTATGCAGTTGATGGAGTTATTATATTAGAAGCTATTCATTTAAGTGGGCTCCTTTAAGTGAAAATTATTCAATTTTTCAGGATTACTTGATTAACATTAATCTGGTCACTTTCCTATATTTTGGAGATAAACTGAGTATTTATTACGGGATATAGTGGACTAAATGCCTTATTCGATCAACAGGAATTTGGTCAGTTTCTTGTATTATTGAGATAAAATGAGCATTTGTTATATTGTATCTTGCTTGACAAAGCGCATAGAGCTGTGTCAAGGTGGACATAATGGATCAAGTGCCTGTCCTGGACAAACAGAGGAAAAATAGTCCATAAACATTGGACAATTGGTGTGTGTCATGATAGTTTATCGTCATATTACAATATTTTCATTTCCATTAATATGAGTTCACTCTGTAACTGATGTGTGATTAACAGATTCATCTCTACATAAGGTATGGTAAATAGTTTTTTGTTGGAAGTTGCATGTAGTTGACGGGGTTATTCCATTAAAAGCTATTCAATAAGTGAAAATTCGTCAATTATCAGGACTATTCGATTAACATGAATCCGGTCACGTTCCAGCATTCTGGAGATAAACAGAGCATTTTTTTTATATCTTATCTTGTTTCACAGAGCCCATAGAGTTCTGACAGACAGGATATAATGATCTAAATGCCTGTCCTGGATAAACTGAGGAAAAACAGTCCAAAAGCATTGAGAAATCGGTGTTTGTCACGATAATTTTCGACTTATTACTCTGTAACTCATAAGTAATTAATCGATATACTCCGTACTGAAGGCTTGGTAAACAATTCTGTGTTTGGAAGTTGTATACAGTTGACGGAGTTATTCAATTAAAAGGTAATCATTTAAGTGGGCTTCACTAAGAGAAAATTATTTAATTATCCGGATTATTCGATTAAGATGAAGTTGGTCACTTTCCTGTCTTCTGGAGAAAAACCGACCATTTGTTACGGGACACAGTGGACAAATTGCCTTATTCGGCTAACAGAAATTTGGTCACTTTTCTGTATTCTTGAAATTAAATGAGTACCTGTTATATTGTATCTTGTTTTTCAATTAAGATCTAGTAATTCACGTGGGCTCAATTAAGTGAAATTTACTCAATTAACATAAGTTCACTCTATAACTGACAAAAAATTAACAGATAGATTTTATACTGAAGGTATAGTATTTGGTCTTGCGTTTGGAAGTCGTACTCAGTTGATAGGGTTATTCAATTAGAAAAAATATCCACTGAAGTGGGCTCCGGGGCTGTGAAAAAAAGAAGAAAGTGACATATTTCATATTACATTCACTTTGACACTGCACATTGTCTATTTATATTGTGCGTAATCTGTAGGAAAATGGATATATTGTCAGGAATATTTTGTGTGTTTGTCAACCGCCTGACAGTACTATATGTTCGTGTCTATCTGTCCATCTGCCTTACCTTCTGTCAGTCTTTAAATTTGTCTGTCTGTCTGTTGCACTCGTCCGTCCGTCCAACCTGTCTCCATATCTCCAGGCCTAACTTCTACCCTCTTTGACAAGTATAGTGTGTATACCAACGCGATATTTCGTGAAAAATGTGTGTTATTTATCCAAATGTCTATCTTCCCTGTCTGTGTTTTATACTTTTTTATTTTTATTGTCTTTATGTATGCATGTCTATACTACTATACTTACTATTGTGCATACATTACGTGATTTCTTAGGGCACATGTATTAAAGCGTATCGTTGTTTAAAGTGTGTCTCTCTGTAGCTCTGTCTGTGTGTAATAGATATACTGATGAAAAATAGTCTATAAACATTGGGAAACTGGTGTTTGTCAAGATAGTTTCTCGACATATTACAATTTTTTTTATTATTGTTTTTTGTGTTTGGAAGTTGCACTCTGTTGATAAGGTTATTAAATTAGGAGGGATTCATTTAAGTGGGCCCCAATGCAGGGGAAAAAAGTGACATATTTCATAGCACCCTCACTTTGACATTACATATTGTCATTTTTAGGTATATAGTGCATTACAATGGGAGGTAAGGAGGCACAATCTGCTGGAAAATCGATACATTGTCATGACCATTTTATCTGTTTGTCAGATGTCCGACCGTCTTGTCTGTCCGTGTCTATCCATCCCTCCGCCTGACGTTCTGTCCATCTCTAAATTTGTCAGTCTGTCCATTACATGCGTCCTTTCGTCCTACCTGCCTGTATATCTCCAGGCCCAACTTATACCCCCTTCTACAAGTTTAGTGTATATTCCAACGTGATATTTTGTATTTTTCAGTTCGTGCATTCATTCATTTCTTCTGTGACGTATACGTAGAATGGCTCATTCAATTCATATTTCCATCAATCTGTTTATTGATTAATCTGTTCCACTCATCCACTCACTTCTTGCAGCACAACTCGTGAGCTCATCCTCATTCATTTTAAAACACACAAAAATGAAATTATTTGTCTATCTCACATTTATTTCATTCACTTCTTCCTTGTACATAATTCCCTTTTCTTCCATCCAACTCTATATGAGCACATGCAATCGGGCTGTCAAACACATTTCAAATAGCTCAACGCTCCCATTTAACACACATACTGAAGCTGGTGATAATGGTGCTGTCAATCGATATGGCGGGTAACATAACATTAAACGAGGTCCTGACTGGCTCGGAATACGACTTCATAGCCCAATATAACAATACATCCCCTCTCCCGACGATGGTGAGGATTCTCCATTCCATAGTCATAAGCCGGAATGTAAGTATTATTTGCCAGAAAAGTTTCGATCGTTTATCAATAATGAAACCCAATCTTTCTCGCTTTTTCATATTAACTGTCAAAGTATTAATGCCCACTGGGAATCTTTACATGATCTTCTGTTCAACCTGCAAGGAACAGAAAATAAGTTTGACATCATTGGCCTAACAGAAATCTTCAATGTCCCCTTTAATATATCATACTGCCTTGACGGCTATCATAATCTTATAAAACGCAACCGCCCTGAGGGTGATGACGGTAGAGGAGGAGTCGGGTTCCTTATTAAAGAGAATATTGATATTAAAATTCGTCATGACCTGTCGACTTTCATCCCTCATATCATAGAAACTCTTTTTATCGAAATTAATGTTAGTAAATCTTCGAGGATCATTGGTGTAATTTACAGACCCAACACACCACCGAAAGCGGACATTGATATCTTCTTAAACAAACTAAACGAAATAACTGACAAATTAAATCAGGAAAACGTACCTTCCTATATAATGGGCGATGTTAATATTGATCTACTTAAATATGACTCCAACGCCAAAACAGACAATTATATCAACCAAATGTTCAGCCAGGGATTTTTTTACCTGTCATTACTAAACCCACCCGCTTAACTACACATTCAGCCACACTCATCGACCACATATTTACTAACAATATTTTATCCACTGCAGTATCGGGGATAATAATAACTGACGTCTCCGATCACTTTGGTACTTTTCACGTAGAAACTGTGCCCCTCAAAACAAAGAAAGAGTCATATTCATGGACTCGAAAGGGAAATGCTGAAACTATTGCAAACTTCAAACTACTTCTATCACAATGTGAGTTTTCCTCTGTTATGTGTTCAGATAACCCGAACACGGCTTATAACAATTTTTACATATATATGTAGGATTATTTGATGCGGCTTTCCCCCGAATACGCGTTTGCACGCATCAAAAATTCATAAAGAGGCAACCTTGGATGACAAGAGGGTTAGTTGTCTCATCTAATAATAAAAGCAAATTTTATAATAAAAAGTTAACAAACCCAACTGAACTTAATATAAAAAACTACAAAAACTACTGTAAAATATTTAATAAAGTGAAAAAGCAATGCAAAGCAAGTTATTTTAAAAGTTTTCTAAACAAGCACAAATTTAACATTCGTAAAACATGGCAAATACTAAATGACGCCATTAAAAAGTTCAACGGAACAACCAACTTACCTCAAATTTTTATACATAATGATAAAGAAATAAGTGACCCGACAGAAATAACTAGAGAATTCAATACTTACTTTGCGAATATAGGAAAACGAACAAGTGATAAAATCTCTGGTACAAACAAGTCGTTTCACGACTTCATGGAGGCAGACTCTACTAATAGTTTTTACTTAATCCCTACATGTGATCTTGAAATTATGAATATCGTAAAATCTCTAAAGTCAAAAGGAACCAAAGATTGTGATGATATTAGTTCAAATCTACTTTAGCAAACTATTGACCCCATCGTTAACCCATTAACACACATCTTCAATTGTTCGTTTTCATGTGGCACTGTTCCAGACAAAATGAAAATCGCAAAAGTTATTCCAATATTTAAAGCAGGCGACCAACATAACTTTACAAATTACAGACCCATTAGCATTCTTCCGACATTCTCAAAAGTATTAGAAAAACTTATGTCAGTAAGACTTTTAAAATACTTAAATCGTTTTAGTATCCTACATCCAAATCAGTACGGTTTTAGGAAAAATCATAGTACGGTGCATCCTGTCATGCAATTGTTGAAAACTATATCAGAAGAAAATAATAAAAGAAGCAAAAACAGCACACTTGCATTATTTTTAGATATTTCAAAAGCATTTGATACAATAAACCATGACATTTTAATAAATAAACTATATAGATATGGTATTAGAGGTTTGGGTAATGACTGGTTTAAAAGCTATTTATCTGATAGGTTACAGTATGTCTCATACGGTGACCATACATCTGACAGAGCAAAAATATCATACGGAGTTCCACAAGGCTCGATACTCGGCCCAACACTGTTCCTGATATATGTCATGACATCTATCATGCTACATGCCTAAATCTCCTATCTTTCGCTGACGACACAACTGGGCTTTCTTCGGGTCCAGACCCAAATCAATTGGTCCAACTCATAAATAAAGAGCTTGAAAAAGTGTTTGAGTGGTGTTGTGCGAATCAACTTGTACTAAATGCAACAAAAACTAAATATATTTTAATCAACCCTTCCGCCAAAAATAAAACAACAATTCACCAAAATATATTAATAAATGGCCAAATTATAAGTACAGTAGGTTCAAATAATGCAGAAAAATCTCTTAAATTCCTAGGAATACATATTGATGATAGTTTATCTTACAAACATCATGTATCTCAACTCTCTTCAAAGATTGCTCTGGCAAACTTCGCACTAAATAGAGTGAAGACCACACTTCCACGTGAAGCTCTGAAAACACTATATTATGCCCTGATACACACACATTTAGTGTATGGGATAAACGTATGGGGTAATGCTAGAACGACCAAAAAGATACTGCTTCTTCAGAAATGCTCCATCCGTATAATAAACAATAAGAAATATAATGCACACACTGATCCCCTCTTTCGGGAAAATAAGATTCTTAAAGTAAATGATCTCTTCAAACTCCACGCGTGCCTGTTCGTCTTTGACTGGTATCACGATAACCTGCCAGTATCCCTTAGACATTATTTCCACCAAGTAGTCAATACTACGGGTAGAGCTAGTAGAAGGAGAGATACTCTCCAAATTGTTAGAACAAGGACAAGGTCTCTTGAGAATTTTCCAACACACATGCACCCCAAACTCTGGAACGATTTAGACCTTGATTTACGCAATATAAACAACAGAAACATTTTTAAAAAACAATTAATCACAAAATTATTGTCCCAATACTCCGACAACATCGACTGTAATAATCCTTATTGTACTGACTGTGCTTTTAACAATAGGTAGAATATTTTCAGAATAAACCGAGTGGGTATGCATTTTTCATTTTCATTTTTATGCATTTCCAAGATAACACAAATTTAAAGCTTTCCAAGTGCAGAGCCGACAGACGTGGGCAGTGAAATAACAATAGGGGAATTTTGAACCTGGTCTACTCCTGTTGAGGACTCCAACTCTCAGCGTTGGTCCGTGGGAGTCTCTCTTTGAGAACACCCCACAGAGAGGCGTCGGGGTTTGGAGTTGTCAAAAATGGAGAAGTAGTTACTATTGACACATTTCTGCTGGTACTGTATACGACTGGACAAATTCTCGTCTCTTGACCCTTTGCCCAACATGGCGGCCGGGGCCGGCCAGCGCTATTCTCAAAAATTGCCAATCAGTTTTCATTATTTTTTTCGTTTTTTGTCTCAGGAGCATGGGTTATGGCCCCTCATTGAGGCGAGTTCGTCGAGCTCGTTCCGGTGGGGGTTCGCGACCTGTGTTCTTGGGAATGAAAGAATATAGTGATTCAAAAGTTTTGGGTTTTTTTGTTTGTTTTTTTTTTTTTTTGCAAGTGTCGTCTGCTTTTTATGTTGGGTAAAGGGTTAACTCAATGCTCGTCTCTTAACTAAATTGTGTGAGTTACACTAGCCACCAGCGACCAAGACAAAGTATAGATGAACGATTGTTGGACAGTCCGATTCCAGTGTTGCATTATATAATCCCCGGGAGACGACAGGTAGACAGCCAATCTGGCTATGCCGTCTCCCTGCGGCATACAGGTTTATTAGATTATTTTTGTCTATAATTCTGTATGTATATTTTTCTTCTATAATGATGCATGTATAATTTTCTGTTTTCTGTTGTATACTGCTAAATAAAGATTCATTCATTCATTCACCGGTGAGGTGTTGAGACAATACCATGATGACTTAGGACATTTAGGGATAGAGTATGCTACAATATCAGTAGAAGATATTTATGGCCAGATTTATATAAAAATATTGATCGTATGTGGAAAAAAGTCTTAGCTGTCGAGCTCAGAATATGAGAAAAGTATATTTGCCAATGCAAGAAACCAATAGACCACCATATCCTTTCATTAAAATAGAATTGGATATGAGTGGTCTGTTCCCAACTACACTCTTAGGGAACAAATACATAGTCACATTTATTGATACATATTCAGAATGGGCTGCAGCATTTCCAGTACCAGACAAGAAGGTGGAAATGGTAGCAAACCTATAAACGGATCAAATATTCCCAAGGCTTAGTTGTCCATTAGAATTATTAACGGATAATGGATCTGAGAATTGTAATGAAGTAATGAAATATTTGTGTGAACATTTAAACATTCGCCATTGTGACCACTTCATATTATAGTCCTCAGTCAAATAGAAAAGTAGAACGATTTCATAGAACACTGAATGACGTCTTAGCCAAAATGTCACAGAGAAATCTTGACGTTTGGGATTTGTTTATTAACCAAGCCCTAGCAGCCATCAGATTTAATGGAAGTGAATCCTGACGATTCTCTCCATACTATCTGCTGTATGCAAGAGAAGTGGTTTTATCATTAGATATGATCTTAAAACCCTTGATAGAAATATTTGGGAGAAGAACCCCATAAGATTTCTATTCAAGAACAACATAGGGCATTTTCCCAACAGCATGTAACACAACAAAAACATGTCGAGAAATAATAACACTTAAGGAATGAAAGAGTGAAAGACATTGAGTTTGAAGTAGGTGGTCCCATTATGTATTGGGATGGGAGATCAAAAGGTAATGGGAATATCCCTTCCGAGTAATAGAAAAGAAATGTCCAGTGAGTCATAGAATAAAATATCAGTTGACAGGACGAGTTATCAAGTGTCGTTGGGAAAATTTTTAGTTTAGACAATATTCTTCATCTTCAAGTGTGACACTTCTACAAAACTGTTCATCAGATGTCATTACACTCCTGAACACTGGGGATAACGTGACATTTGAATAGCTTGTATATCAACACACTTGATAAACATCCGATAACTGATAAGCTGGTGGAGGTCACACTTTCACCGGTTTTCACTCACTAACTGCTAGAGCTGTGGGGAAGTTGATTACACTGAAAGCTGACCTGGCAGACCCAACACTGGATCCAGAAATCGTCAAAAAATTAGCTTAACAAGCTCATTCCAGTGTGTGGTCATAAGCTATGTTTTCGAGACAAAAAATAATGAAAATTGAATGGTGATTTTTGTGAATAGCGCTGGCCAGCTTTGGCCATTATGTTGGGTAAAGGGTTAAGGTTGCCACTAACTGTCAGGATACTCCAATACAACAAGCATGTCGAAAAGGTTTTCTTTGTAACTAGTTACTATGTTGCAAAAAGACTAAAAATATTCCCATCCTCTGATTGAATGAGTGCTCGCATAGTTTTCTTCTCTGTTTATGGCTGTGGTGGCATATGATACCGAAATGAGATTGCCATTACAAAATTGTTTTTTGAATGGAACGACTCGCAAACCTCTTCACCGCTTGTTGAGCTCATTCCAATGAGGATCATAAGCTATGTTTTTTTATGCCAAAAAAGAAGCAAAAAATAGACATTCAATAATTTTGTAAGCAGGTGTCGTTTACTTTTCATTGCTAAGTAATGGGTTAACAGATTGAGAATCTTCAAGGGACACTCCTATTTCTTCTTCAGATGAGTGACAACTAGCATTCCAGTACGACATGCAACATTTCTTGCTGATTCTCACTTGGGGATCGGTGGGCCCAGACTTGTCACAAGAGTCACAAGAGGCCTGATCCAAGAATCCTGGAATCCTGTGCCAAATCAGGGCCCAATGCTCAGAGCCCCGGGGTTACCTCTCCCAGGCTCCTCTTTTTCCAGCCCTGGTGGTGGCTTATTTTTTATGTCATTGAACTTAAAACCAAAAGATGGATGATTCAATCATTACCCACTCCATCTGCGCTGTAGTCATGGGTAAGACACTTAATCCTGATTGCCCATGTCTGGCAAGGTGGTGCTGAGTACTAAGGCGCGCTGCATGTCTAGGGTACACTTGCCTTTAATCGCTGCTAATCCTTGTTGTATTGAATCAGTACAGTACAGTCGCCATGGACTGGTCACAAGCCACGCGTGTGCAGTGATGTGCACACGTGCGCTTATCAGGTAATAAAAAATCATCATCAACAAAGTTTTAATTAACGAAGCACGTGGTTGTACCCGTTGCTTCATTAATTAAATGTTTGATGATGATTCCTATCATTAGTGTTTGCAATATAATATTACAATGTCCATGGAAATACTGCCCAACTCGTGGAAAGTTACTAGTCCACCGCGGCCGTACTGTATGTTGGAGAGTCTGACAGTTGCTCATCACTACCCAGTGGTTCGAAATGGCTTATTCACATTTTGGTGTTTTTCTTCTTTAGTTATTCAACGGGGATTTGACAATGAACAATCCAAATGCAAGTTTCGCGATTTGCATAAAGGATGGGGATATTGTTTAGACAGCAAAAGAACAGATGTTCACTTTGAAGAGGTACAGTCTTTTGAGGATTGCCAAGACCGCTGTTCCAGGTCCCTTCTTGCCCAAGATGACACCAAGAAATGTCTGGGGTTTCGATACCCCGTTCGTGGAACCACGTCGAACCTGTGCTTCATGTATTTTGCAAATAGCCTAACAGAATTGGATAAAAACTACATAACAAATTTTTGTGATGCCAGCCAATCCTGGGTGAAAGTATGTACTAATGGTATGTATTACGAAACTCTTACAGCATAACCCATTGATATTCACGGCCAGTGGTAGCAACATAGGATAGAAGGAGGCGAAATCAAAGGGCCGGCAGGTCGTATGAGAATAATAAAGTAACGTACAAAACGCCAAAATTGTTGGAAAGAACCCAAGGTCGGTATGTTCCATTCTCAAGAACACATCACACCAGAAATTTAGTACCGAAGGTTGGATAAGGGTGAGCACATGAATTTTAACAGAAAGTAACCACTCCCTGTTTAGTTCAGTTTTTCTCCGCTGCTATCCTGGGATTCTGTTTGCAAAACAGCAACGTCTACTAGTACGCTATACTATCTCTGAATGTATTGGGCTTAGAATTCAAGGTTCAGGTATTTTATAAAGTATCTGCAACTGATTCGTCAAAGTGGAAGGAATTTCGTTTAGAAAACAGTGTTTAGTATATGTGGTTTCTTGGTTGTTATGATGTGCGTGGCTGAGATTACCCACTAGTGTGGGTGTAAACTGATCCCCACTGCGATTGCTCAAGCCCTGACTTACTAATATTCCAACCACATCATCAAGGCATCCATACTGCCTTGTCGATGCAACCGGCATATTAGTCAGACAGGATTACAGTAAAAAAAGCAGAGACTTCCTGGAAATCTTTTACTAAATAAGGAACATATACATTTGATAGTCGTGAAATATGAAAATTGAATGGGGATTCTTGTAAACAGTCGGTTTGGGCCGTTATGTTGGGTAAGGTGGTTAAACACCAATAAATAAACGAACTATAAGAAAGTGTACAGTTACTACTAGCAAGGGAGAATTGTTATGTAGCCTCCAATCCTGACAAAAATATCCCAACAGGAAATATTATTGATGTGTCACACGCCATAAGCCCACCTTAGTGACACTCCCCACCCCCCACCCCACCCCCACCCCACTCCTCCACCCCCAGGTGTTATGGAGGAATAATTGTTATTGTGTTCTAATATTAAATTAAACAATCTTTGACTCAACTCACATCACACTACTTTTTAGACGCACATTCTTAGCCCCCGCCGACAAAGTCGGGATGGTGATATTGAAATGGTATCCATCAGTCCTACGTCCGTCTATCCCAAACTTTGTCCACTTAACTCCTACAGTTTTCAGTGGATTTGTACGAAACTTAGTCTGAAGTATCAATATCAAGTGTAGATGTGCATGCGGTCAGAATTTTCAATGCGACAATTTTTGCGTGGTTATGGCCTTTGGAAATAGCAAAATTTCCGTCACACAAGCTTGTTCCTATCATAACATAAAAGTCGGCGGGGGATATGGATGACATTACACTCTTTTTTTTGAATTTGTGATTGGCATGACCAAACTTCCTGTTATGGAAAGATAGAACCTACAAGATAGGGCTTCCGTTAAGCCGCTAAAGCTTTCTCTACCAGTTGAATTAGAAGGCTGATTTGATGCAAACGACGTTGCGGAACGTACAGGTAACAAAATGAGTCAGAAGTATGCTTATCTTCATTCTGTAGGTATCACTGAACCAAATATTTGAATTAGAAATACCCTCCTTGAAGTGTTGGACACGGAAATGATGAAATCTCTAAAAATAAACAGCCTTGGGAAAATAAATAGTTCAATAAACATCTGAAGCATTCTATTGACATCCTGCATTATTGATGAATATTGCAGATTTATTAGGGTTTAACGACACTTTAACAGCCAGAGCCATATAGTGTCAGTGACAGTTTTACGGGTGGAGAAAGCCGGAGTACCTGGGGAGAGCCACAGAGCAACGACGAATATTGCAGATAAAAAAGAGGATGATTTGATGACTTTTGGATCTAAAAAATACAATTGACATTTGGTGTGTTTTTGAAGGGAATTGCCTGAAAAACATGTGCATGTGACAGGTACTTCCCTTGCAATCCGTTTTTCTCTCTTATTTGTTAGATGACCCGCTGTATTGGCGCCAGAAAAAGGTGTCTGAAGGGCTAAACTTGGCAAAGATATTTGAATGGTAAAATTAAATCTATCATATTCTTTTTTGCCTGAGCGTTATGATGGTCGCCTATGGGAAAATATTTAGTTGTGTGATACCTGTAGGAAATATGTTTTTGTGCTTCCAAACCAGATTCACTTATTATTCTGGGGGATATTTTCACAATTAAATGTTCACTGGGGGACCACGCACCCTAGAAAACTGTTTTAGTGTTTAAAAAAGTTGCATTTTGTCACAGTCAGCCACAAAGGGTATATATTGCCAAAACTAAGGCTGTTAATGCATGCAAATTCACATCTTCAGCAAGTTTGTTCCCCAGGAGCACACTATAACCTCTGGCAGCTGCTAACTAACAGCCTACCTTTCCCTATTTACACATTTATTTAAACCATTCCCTATAAACACATTTATTTAAACCCTTTATAGTACTTACGGCAGGGTGATTCCAATGCTCACCCCCTCCCCCTCCCAAAACTCCATTAAAAAATTCAGCCAAACAACCTATACTGCACTTCTATTCACTGGTATTCAGAAGTTTTTCTCTTCTATATTATGCTCTTTAAAATGTCAGAAAGCAGGTCCTTCATTGAAAGAGTATTTTGGAACACAAAGTTAGGGAGGGGAGGGGACTACTGTGTAAGAATGACATAATAAAATGACAAATGTGAATGAATGGCATTTGAGCGTACCTAGCAATATAGTAGTCTGGTACTAGTGGTGTCATAGTTCCCATGATACAGCACAAATTTACAGTGACAGTTGTGAAATATTGCTCTTTCATTGAACCTAGTCCTCCTCCCATACACACTTAACACTTCAGCTGGTGATAAACGTTTGGAAAGACTGTACAACATGTTCTTAGAGGTCTTGCACTTAATATCATAACTTTCAGTTTCTTATAATTTACTTTGAGACTGCAGTACTCAAGGTCCACGGAGTTATTTTTATATTTGACTATCTTGTCCTGGCTCCTGCACTATATTTTTCATTGTATGCCATTCAGTACTCTAAAGTAGACTTCGTAAATGTGTGACTGGAATTCTTTCTGTCTGTCACCTGTCTGTCTACCTGTATGTCTTTTCATCAGACTAGTTGCTTCTTTTTTTCATTTACCTGTGTCTGCATTTTCGATAATTGGCAGCCGACTATCTTTCACCCCCACCCCCCCCCCCCCCAATCCCCACCTAAAGACACAAATACATTTAACACCAAGGACCACTATATTCTTGATGCAAATCCCAGATTCATCCTCTTTGGAAACATATTTTCTACAATTTCACTCTTTTTGTCAGAATGGGTGTCTGTGGGAATTGAAACAAAAGTTGTGAAAGTGCACTGGTGGGTACTTGCAGCACAAGCACAACACTATAGAATCAATAATTAATGGTTTTAGTTACCATAGTAGCAGATACTGGACTTTCCTTTGGAAAAAAACATTGTTTTATGTTGTGTCATTGCCATACCAATGACTCGACGTGCCTTAACGGAGAAAACTGATGCTTTCTTTCACAAAAATTGCAAAATATTCATCAAACACAAGGTGACATGTCTTCAGAAGCCAGAATGTGATTTGAAATCTATCACAAGTGGAAATTTAATATCACAGGATTTTTATGATGTCAATGTCAATTAATTTCTGAATTATGTCACAGATTTTGAGGAAAAGGGACAATTCAGGGCTATATTTTACCACATGAGTAGGTAGAAGAAAATGTTACATCAGCTCTTAGGATAAAATGGCAGAGTCCTTTAAATTGGTGAAATATATAGCTGCAGCCCCAATTTTTGAAACAAAATTGACATTCATATTGTTTCATGGGGGTTGGGCACTGTTTTGATTGCAGTATGGTTAACTGAGACAGATTTTTTTCAAACATATTGTGTGGTGATGCAAATTTTAGTTTTATTTTGGTGTCAGGGTACTTTTTAAAGAAAGCAAAAATTGTCATCCCTCTCAGCTAATTTATTAGGTAACGGGCTAGAAAAGTCTTTTGGAGGCAATACCAGTTTTAAGCTCATTTGACACAAGTAGTAGGAGAGCGATGGATCGTCCCCTATTGGGTGGAGGGAATGGTGGAGGGGGAAGTAACGTCATAGTCACGTGACCTGGTGGCGCCATGTTTGGTTTTCATGGTAACCCACGTGAGCGGCCATCTTGTGACGTCATCTCCATAGTGATACGTAGTCCTAGTGCGCATGCGCAGCGCGTTTTGTTAGGGTGACACGTGTTTCCGTCGTCCATTTTGTATACTGGAGGCCGCCATCTTGGTTTCTATGGTAGCACGTGGGTGCTATGTGACATAAAGTCTTAAAACAAGACGGGGGTATGTTCGGAGGGTGTGTTCCTTTGTAGAAAAGTAAATTCCCGATTCTTAGAATTACCACAAACAACCCGACAACCCTTCCAGATCACCGAAATTGACTTTATTTCCCCAATTTATCGGTGTAGCACGTTGTGCTATAGTACCAAGAGGGTACCGGGGTGTGTTCGATTCATTGCTCTCCTACTACTGACACAGTTTGGACACTTTTCCTTAAAAGAGCAAATTACCTACGTTTTTGACTCAGTGGAAGCCAAAAGTTGGATTCCAATGCAGAAATGATTCTTTTGTCGCATGAAAGTGGTAAAATGTCTCTTTGGTAGGGTTGGGGATGATTATAGGTATCACTGAACTAAATATTTGAATTCGAAATACCCGCCTTGAAATGTTTCACTCGGAAGTGATGCAGTCTCTAAAAATAAACAGACTCGGGAAAATAAATTGTTTCAATAAACGTTTGTAGCATTCTATTGACATCTTGCCTTATTGATGAATATTGCAGATAAAAAGAGGGTGATTTGATAACTTTTGGACCTAAAAAATTCAATTGATATTTGATGTGTCTTGTACGGAATTCCCTGAAAAATATGTGCACATGACCGTTACTTCCCTTGCTGTCAATTTTTCTCTCTTATTTGTTGGATGACCCCCTGTTTTGGGGTCAGAAAAAGTTGTCTGAAGGTCTATCCTTGACATTAAAGTGATACGATAATTTTTTCTTTTGCCTGAACGTTATAATGGTCGCCTATGGGAAACTATTTAGTTCCGTGATACCTGTATAACATATACATTAAATGGCCGCCCCAACATTGTGAACACATGTGTTATGCGCCGATTGTTCTTGTACAGAATCTTTTATCGCGTCGAGCCTCGTTTTGGGGTATATAGGTACGAGTCGCACTTGGTGCCATACTCCCCCCCCCCTCCCCCCACAAAAAAAAAAAACCAAAACACGCGGACAGCAACTATATAACCCCCTCCCCCGAATCACTCCAGTCAAACGACACATAAAGGTAGTCTTGTTGTAAGACTTTAGGTCACATAGCAGCCACGTGCTACCATAGAAACCAAGATGGCGGCCTCCAGTATACAAAATGGACGACGGAGACACGTGTCACCCTAACAACACGCGCTGCGCATGCGTACTAGGACCACGTATCACTATGGAGATAACGTCACAAGATGGCCGCTCACGTGGGTTACCATGACAACTAAACATGGCGCCACCAGGTCACGTGACTATGACGTCACTTACCCCTCCACCATTCCCTCCACCCAATAGGGGACGATCCATCGCTCTCCTTTTACTGACACAATTTGGACACTTTTCCTTAAAAGAATTTCCTACGTATTTGACTCAGTGGAAGCCAAAAGTTGGATTTCAATGCAGAAATGTTTCTTTTGTCTCAGGAAAGTGGTAAAATGTCTCTTTGGTAGGGTTGGGGATGATTATAGGTATCACTGAACTAAATATTTGAATTCGAAATACCCGCCTTGAAATGTTTCACTCGGAAGTAGTGCAATCTCTAAAAATAAACGGTTGAAGCTTTCTATTGACATCTTGCCTTATTGATGAATACTGCAGATAAAAAGAGGGTGATTTGATGACTTTTGGACCTAAAAAATTCAATTGATATTTGGTGTGTCTTGTAGGGAATTCCTTGAAAAATATGTGCACATGACCTAAAAAATTCAATTGATATTTGATGTGTCTTGTAGGGAATTCCCTGAAAAATATGTGCACATGACCGTTACTTCACTTGCTGTCAATTTTTCCTCTTACTTGTTGGATGACCCCCTGTTTTGTGGTCAGAAAAAGTTGTCTATCCTTGACATTAAATTGTTACGATAATTGTTTCTCTGGCCTGAACGTTATAATGGTCACCTAAGTGAAACTATTTAGTTCCGTGATACCTGTATAACATATACATTAAATGGCCGCCCCAACATTGTGAACACATGTGTTTTGTGCCGATTGTTCATGTACCGAATCTTTTATCGCGTCGAACCTCGTTTTGGGGGTATATAGGTACGAGTCGCACTTGGTGGCGTCTAGCCATACTCCCCCCCCCCCCCAAAAAAAAAAAAACGCATCCAGCAACTATATAACCCCCCCCCCCCCCCAAAATCATTCCAGTCAAACGACATATAAAGATATTTGCGTGTCATTTTAAAACTGCTCTTTATAACTCCTGCAATCAAACTCACTGTGAAAAAAAAGTTCAACCAAATGTCAAATTTCCATCATGTTTGCGCAGCCCCATTTTTAATATAGCTCTCATGTCCGTGTTTATCACACGATTACAACAATGCCCAGTGCCTGAAAACAAATTTGTCTGCGTTTCAAATTTGATTATCTTGTTATTGGAGGAGTAACGATACTTCAACGACCAGGATCATATCGTATCGGAAAATAATACACTTACTTCCTGCCATTGTCTTTTGGCGGTGTGCAGTCGTCTCGTGATTGGATGTTGTACTCCTGGTGGCCACCAGGTGGGGGATCACAAACCACCATTCTCAGTTCCACCAAAACATGACTGGGTCCTTCAAAGTACCATCTATATATTAAGTGACCGACTGATACATTATGTTCATAGTACGATAAAGTTGTAGAATGAAAATATATTGTATATTTATCAACGTTCTGTATAAGATACATTAAATGACCAAGCCAACATTGTGTACATATATACAGTTTGCTTGTACAGAATCTTTTATCGCGACGAGAGTCGTTTTGGGGTATATATAACTACATTCGTCCGGATCGCACTTGCGCGACAACTAGCTACATCACCCCCACCCCCTCGAACGAGTCGAGTAACGATTAAAGATTGTGTACAAACACAATGAGCACATTGCACTTTTGTCTACTATTCAGTCAATACAACCCATAACTTTGGCTTCTCGAAATTACTCGGTGACAGACAAAAAAAACACACTAATCTGATCAAAACAATCGCATGCTTTTTCAATTCTCTCAACTCAACGCCATGAGAGATAATGCCATCACCATGAAAGAAATTGAACATGGAGTTAAAATATAATCAAACTAAATCCTGGTATGTTTTTTTCTGTTGGGAAATGATATTTCGACCCAAATTCAATTTAATTCATAAGCTCACACTGGGGATAGGTGGGTAGTTTACAAAAACAAGCAGGGAATTATATTTTTGTAGCGCGTAAGCATTAAATATATAACGTCACTCCATTCCTAATTTTGATTAAACACCATTTATCCAAGAAGATTTGTCATATATACTATTCAAAAAGGTAGGGGATATCCAAACTGATGTTGATATTTTCGGAAAATGGTATTGGATACGCGTGATTGGACACATCAGTATGTAATGTCTGTGTGGTACGTTTTGACGTTTTCATTTGTACTGGACGGGCTTTTTCGGGGGCCTCATCGTTCTTTTCTTGGTATAAACTCGTTCAGCAACAGTTTCTGGTCGAACGTAACTTTTGAGGTATGCAAAGACTGACACCTGACGAACTTTTACGTGGCGTTGGCATGTTGGAAGCTGGCAACAGACAGACTGCATTGGTTACTCCGTCGGTGATTAGCAGGTTGTAGTCACGCTACCGTCAGACAGGCAATGTTGATGACAGACGTCGGTCAGATCGTCCAAGGGCGACAACTGCTAACCAGGATCGTTTCATCCGAACCACAGCATTACGTAACCGCCATCAACGTGCCAACTTGGACACCAGCTGCACCGAGCGACAGATTTGCGAGTCAGTGGCCAGCCTATCCGAAATCGCCTATACAGTTGAAATAGGTACGCTCGACGATCTCGAATAATTCCACGTTTGTCTGAACGTCACATCGCAGCAATGTGTACTTGGTGTGGAGCACTGGAACAATCGCCGGTCGAGCAACTTCATGTTTTCCGCTTAATCTAGGTTCACTTTCAACTTCCACTACAAGCGAAGCAGAGAGTGGCAGCAGCGGAGCGAACGATACCATGACCCAACCGTTAGGCAGAACGATCGTTTTGGTGGTGGATCGGTTATGGTGTGGGGAGGCATAACCATGACAAGCAGAACAGCATTACATGTCATCCAAGGGCATGTCGCTGGGCAGTACTACCGACACAACATGTTAGCAGTTCATGTGTGCCATATGCGCGACGTCACGGCCGTCGATTCATTTTTCATGATGACAGTGCAAGAGCACACAGGCCCGTGTCGCTACAGAGTTCCTCCAGGAGCAGAACATCACTACACTGCCTCTGCCAGCACTAAGTCCAGACCTTTCACGGTAGCCCCCCACCAGGAACTCGCTGCTGCACTGCAGGACGAATGGAATAACACCAGTCATGCTGATATTGGACCTTTGGTGATGAGTATGCCACGTCGGATCCGCGCTTGTCTCGCGAACCGAGAAGGATTTACAAGGTATTGAGGTCTGAATGTGGTAAATTCTCGGACTGATCGTCCATGTCTTCTACAGCACAGTGCGTGGAATGTGTGCTTGGCAGACACCCAGCTATCGCTGAAATCATTCACCAGATGTCACACTACAATGCCTCAACTGTCTTTTTGATAAAAACATAGATATATTTTTTAATATATCTCCATTTTATCAAATTTCCCCTACTTTTTTTGAATGGTATAAAATGTATAAATTCTTGTTTACGTTCTATACAAAATGTGTAATTTATTAAATGACAAATCCTGATCCAGGTATTTGTGATGCGCAACTGAGAGAACTTTTTCCAAGACTATGAATCACACTGGATCAGGATAACTTTATCTCACAATAACACAAAAAACTGTCTGCCCCAGTCTCTAACCCTCTATACAACCCAACCATGGGACTACACTTTTACATAAAATATTCTGAATAATTTATTTTCCTGATTTTGTTTTGCCTCAAAACACAGCTTATTATCTCTTGATGGAAGGACCTCCTCCCAATAAGAGTCCTGGGTGATAAATGGCTGTTTCTGTAGGTAAATGGTAAAAATACTTCGCTGCAGGTACTTTACTAAAGAAGCCAAGGTGGCGGCGTCCATCAAATAAAATTTCGGACAGAAATACCATTGATCTCTACACAACGGATTTTCTGAAACATCAACGAAAAAAGTTGCAACTTAATCTGCCCTTCACAAGATGGTGTCAAGTAAATCAACTCTGTGATTCCTCTCATCGATGACGTTTGGAAGCTTGAAGGCTATTACACTGTGACTACAGTTACAGCATAACAACATTCACTTTATGAAATGTCGAAGACAAGTTACGCTGTATCATGTTGCAGTATTAGCACCTATTTTTGTCAATAATATTTGAAATAGGTTGTAAATGTCCAATGTGTATTGCGGCAAAAATATGCACATTATTATGTTCATTTTCCCGGACATAAGAAGTACATTATTTAAAACACGATCGCCTATTACCATGCGCCAAAACTTTAAAACTACTGAGAAATAACATTGTTGTTGGGCATTTGCTATTTATCCTCGCCCCCACCCAACTCCTCCGCCTACCCATGGTAGCAGCAGGAAAGCCACAGAATTATCTGTACAGGACCAATGAACAATTCGGTTTTATAGTCTTCAATTGGAAAAACGAATCACTATAACAACACGCCCTGAACATGCGTAATTATATCATGTGTCGTCATGGTAATGGCGTCATATAACATTGCAGTTCACGTCATCTATGCTGACCGACCAATATGACGCCATGGGTATCTGACGATGACTCCACTTCTGAGATACTACACAGAGAGTATCCAAATCTCGAAGGTTTGGGCCCTGACATACTCGCACATTAAAGACTAGGTTGGTCGCTATAAACGTTCTATACACCTATGATATAAGTTACATGGCGAGTAGCTGGCTGATACATTTCCATATAAGGCGATGCGAGTTCATATCAGGTGAGGCGAAGCTGAACCTATATGAACACTCATCGCCTTGTATGGAAATGTATCAGCCAGCTACATGCCATGTCAAAAAAATATTATGTCAAAGGTCCATGTAAATCAAGGTGTTAATAGATTTTTACGAGAAACAAAGAACGAAGGGACGTTTAGTTTTTAGAAACCGCTATTGACAACTTCGTTCAGAATCAACAAACCAACTGCAACCGGTACCTATCCGTGGTGGCAATCATCGCTGTTGGAAGTGCGATATTTGTTTACAAAAATCGAATCGCTACAAGCATATCTGAGAAACCTTTATTTATCGTATGACTCGTCCGTTTTGTTCACATTAAAACATTTGATATTTTGTTTTCATACTAATCAGTGGTAAATAAAGCCTTCCGTCAGTTTCATTGGTCAATTTCAAAACTAGACAATTTGATTAGCAGAACAAATACAACTGGGTCACATTTGGGTAATTTCAGTAGGGAGAATTTACGTTATCTGTCCTATTTAGGGTGGGTTATATTGTATTAATCTTTTACCTACAAGAAAAACGCCATTCAATTTTTTCTATATTTTCACTTTTTGCTTCCAAAACATAGGTTATGACCCCCATTGGAACGAGCTCGACGAGCTCGTTCCAACGAGGGGTCATAACCTATGTTTTGGAAGCAAAAAATGAAAAAAAACTTGGTTATACGAAGTGCCGTCTGTAACTCAAGTTAGGTGATGGGTTAAAAAGTCATACTAAGTGGCTAATTTGTGCGTTTGTGTGTCATATGATAGACAGAATATGAAATGAGTGTTTTTCTCATATAATATTTCTGAAACTCGTCCGAATTTTTCGTTTGGGCTCGCCAGAAGCTCGCCAAAACGGAAAATTCTTAGACTCCTTTCATAAATATTATATGAGAAAAACACTCATTTCATATCCTCTATATATGTATACTGTCATTACCACCTGCAAAGGGTTACAAAAGCACATTTAAACGTTCAAAAATAACTTTTAATCTATTGACTAAGCTGTAAAGACAATGTTCGCTTCAGAATATAAATTGATATAGTCGTAAAAAGAATAAAGAACTTTGTGGACTACAAATAATTTTTTCTATCCATTTTTTTTATATATTTAATGTTTTAAATTAATAAATACAGCACCTGAAAATATTTTTGGTACTTAAATTCTCTTATTTTGTTTTAATTCAAACTTTGAAAAGTCGAAGCGTGTGGAAATGAATCTAAATGATAGAGGCGGCTACTCACCCAATATCAAATATTATTATGTTTCAAAGTTAGTTTGTCCAATCAGAACGCTGGAATACCAT
The DNA here is from genome assembly GCA_031216915.1 of Pictodentalium vernedei. NCBI lineage: Eukaryota > Metazoa > Mollusca > Scaphopoda > Dentaliida > Dentaliidae > Pictodentalium > Pictodentalium vernedei. The sequence goes on from CM062294.1 coordinate 218,912,893, forward strand.
CAAATGATTCCGCCGTATCAGGTAACTCACCTGATATCATTTGATATCGGGTGAGTAGCAAGCGTTACTATTTTGATGAAATTGATGCATTTCCACTCACTTCGGTTTTTCAAAATTTGAAATAAAACAAAATAAGAGAATTTATGTACCAAAAATATTTTCAAGGTGCCGTATTTATTGATTTAAAATATTGGATATTTAAAAAAATGGACAAAAAATATTTTTTGTAGTTCCAAAACTGGCAAAAGTTCTTTGTTGTTTTTACAACTCTCTGCAGTATACTCTGACTAAAGTGTATCGATTTTTCAAGCTGAAGGGTACATTTTTTTTTACAGTTTACTCAAAAGATTAAAAGCGATTTTTTGTTCATTTAAAAGTGCTTTGTTAATCCTTTTCAGATGGTGATGACATTAAATGTATGTTAGGTTATTTCAGTTATGCTTGTAGCGATACGTTTTATTTTGTAAACAAATATCGTACATCGAACAGCGAAGATTACTGTTATCAAGGATACATGCCGGCGCCAGTTACAGTTGATGATTTTGCGCGGTGCTGACAAGAGCGGTTTCTAAAAAATAAACACACAGTCGTTCTTTGTTTCTCGTGAAAATTTATTAATCGCTTGATTACATGGACTTTCGACATAATAAATATGTTACCGCCGTGTAGCTGACACATTTCCATACAAAAAGTTCCGAGAGTTCATATCAGGTTCGGCTTCGGGGAGTTATCTGGTACTTCGGAAGCTTTGATGGTATTCCAGCGTTCTGATTGGACAAACTAACTTTGAGACCTGCTAATAAGTAGTACATGTTTTGCGATGGCATCTGTCTGTCCACAAAAAACTAGTCCGATATGGCGAGTTTTACTCCATTGTTGATTGCCTTGACAAATTGTGAAGATTATTTTATTTGTCAATCAGAAAAAGTAAATTAATAATATTTCTTCCGCCACAAGGGTTAAAAATTGAAATGTGAAAAACAGTAATTTATTCCAGAGAAATGAAAATAAACTAATAGAAATCTGCTCTTATTTCAGGAATAGGTATGACGAGTGCGGGTTTAAACTTTGGAATGAGTCTCGGAGGCTAACCCTGGAAATTGTCAGAATGGAAATTGTCAGAAAATTAACAAGTTAACAAGAAAATGAAGATCTATATTCGTTTTTTTTCTTTGAGAATCTGAATAAATAAAAAAGACAACTAAAAGAGAAATTAAAGTATAGTTATTGTATTGTTTTTAATATACAGATTTGGAGCTGGACATTATGAGTTCTCCGACACAGTGTTTTTGTGTCTGGAAAGATTCACGAATTGTTCATGAGTATGGCTTGTTTTCTCTGTTAGTGTATTGAACCCATATATACATTGCTGTCAAAATACCCAAAATTCAAGCAGCAGTTTGTTTCCCATAATCCTACTAGGAATTCAACCAATTTAGCCTCATTTGGCAGTGCGCGCTTAGCTCTGTCAAACATGACTGATTTGGTTAATATTTTATCTAACATGAAAAGCAGACGACACCTGCAAAAAAATTCTTGAATAACTAATTTTTTCAATTTTTTGTCTCAAAAACATAGGTTATGACCCCTCATTGGAACGAGCACCATCAGCTCGTTCCTTTGAGGGGGTCATAACCTATGTTTTTGAGACAACAAAAAAGATAATGAAAATTAATTGGCGATTTTTGAGAATAGCGCTGGCCGGTTTTGGTCGTTACGTTTGGTAAAGGGTTAAATACTTAATTTCATTATGTGAAGAATGTGCTGGTTGAAATGTTGATATTACGACACCAATGTGTAGAGGTTTAACCCTTTATCTACAAGAAAGGCATGCGGCATTTGCAAAACAATTCTTAAATAACCCATGTTTTTCATTTCTGCGCCATTAATATCAACGAGCTCGTTCCAATGACGGGTCAGAAGCTATGTTTTGAGATAAAAATAAAAAAACAATGAAAATTGAATAGTGATTTTTGTGAATAGCGCTGGCCAGTTTTGGCCCATACGTTGGGTAAAGGGTTAAATAAATATTTGGGGGAGAAAAAATAGAGTCGTGTTGGCTGACACTGAAGCTTCAGTTTAATAGGTCTACTCTTCCGGTGGTCACAGGTGTATGCGATGGCGATCGACCATACCCAAAGGCGTAGCTACCTTGTTTGTGGTGACAGGGAAAGACCATACCTGTTCTGAAAGCAGTTTTGACGGTACAGAATATAAAAAGGTGCCACCACCCCGTCCTAGCACACCCACTCTAACACATATACTATTTTTACTAACCTAAGGAGCTGCTTCAGTTTCTACCTATTCTTGCAAAACGGACATTGTCTGTTGTCAAATGGTCAATATACATACATTTTTAAATATACGGCTTATTGTCTCTCTAACAACGCCAATTTTGGGCGAAAGTATGTACTGATGGCGGTACAAATTACGGAACTCTTCCACCACAAGGCATTGATATTCACGACCGGCGGTAGCAACATTCGATAGAAGTAGGCGAAATCATAGGGTCGGAAGGTGGTATGAGTAATAAGGCAACGCACAACTTTGGGCAGAGGCAAAAATTGTTGGAAAGAACCCTAGCTTGGTGTGATACATTCTCAAGAACGCATCACGCCAGAAATTCACGGACGGCCTTACCAGTGAAGGTTGGATAAGGGTGAGATCATGACCTTTAACAGAGAATAACCTCCCCTGTTTAGCTAAGTCTTTCTCCTCTTCGGTCCTAGGATCCTTTTCCATAACAGCAATGTCTAGTAGTACGCTATAACTTCTCTGAACAAAATCAGACTCAGAATTCAAGTTTCTGGTATTTTATAATGTATCGGCAGATCATGCGTCCAATTGAAGGAATTTCGTTTGAAAAACGCGTTTAGTATATCGGTTCCTTGGTTGTTATGATGCGTGTGGCTGAGATTACCCATTGGGTGGGGTGGGTGTACAACTGATTTGTCCGTACTGTGATTGCTCAAGCCCCGACAGTAGATATATGTTGAGCATTCCAGACCAACCCTCAAAGTAACACATTTCCAGGTTAAATTCCCACAGGAAATTTCAAGACCAGTGGAAAAAGAAGTGGGCTCGAAAACTCGAAAAATCCTATGGGGAAATTGTATAGGAATTTTATTTAGAGAATTAAAAAATAAAAAAAATGTTTAAAAAAAATTAAAAAGATGTGAAAAAATATAAATCTTTCGTTCCAGCCCTCCACATCTCACCTCACCCAGTACTAATGTAATGGGACAAATTTCTAGCACACTTGGACAATTCCCATCTTTTTTAGCACTCTTACATTTCTCAATGGGGATTTCAGTGTCAAAAGTCCAAGTGGTCGAGGCAGCAACTTCCATCCCATGGCGTTTCAGATTTGCACATCCTGTGGGAGATCAGCAGTGAAATTAAGATAGATCTGCCAGGTAAAACGTTTCAAGGTTAATCTCCCACAGGATATCTCCAGTCCACAGGCTGGAAAAAATAGGTAGATCTCAGTGGTAAAGCAATGGGAGCGGTTTTCGTGCGCTTCTTGCATTCGTCTATGGAGTTTTAGACGAATACAATTTTGAAATTTTCAGTATTTATATCATTATTTTTATTATTAATTTTTTTTTACTGTTTTCTCATGCAAACATGTTTAATTTTTTATTATAACTTTTTGTACTCTTTTTATTATTAACTTTTTACTATTGTTTTTCCTTTTTCCTTTTTACGATTTTTATCCCTTTTTCCATGGTTTGGGGGCGCGGTGTCTCAGTTGGTAGAGGCGCAGGCTGCAAGCCGAGAGGTCCTCGGTTCGAATCCCATCTGCGGCAACCGCGTTGTGTCCTTGGGCAAGAAACTTCACCCCGATTGCCTACATGGGGGCACGATGACGCTGTGTACTGAGGCGTACTGCACGTCGATGGTGCGCATGTCTTCAACCAATCTAATCCTGCATGTGCTGCGGTGCAGAGTTCAGAGTTACGATGTTGGAGAGCTGACAGCTGCTCGTCGTTGCTTGGTGGTTCTCTCCGGGTACTCCGACTTCCTCCACCCGTAAAACTGTCACGGTCACGATTAGCCATTGTGCATAAGTATGTGACCTTAAACACCAATAAATAAATAAATATAATTTTTCATGGTTTGATTATTTTCTTAACCAGTTCTTGTATTTTCACTATATCACCCGCGCTTCCTTCGTTCTCGCCCTCGCAAGAACAAACAAAACCACAATCGATCGACTTGGAGGTGAAAGTATTTTCTAAAATGGCTTCAGGAAGGGAAGGAGAGTCACTGATCATCTGTTCATGGCTTCAGGAAGGGAAGGAGAGTCACCGATCATCTGTTCACGCTATCCCAAATGATAGAATCCGCGAAAGCAAAAAAGAAAAAGACGTTCATGGCCTTTTTGGATGTTAAAAAGGCATATGATAGAGTATGGAGGGAGGGTATGTGGCGCAAGCTGGAGGCTCTGTAGATGTACAGAGTGAACTTAGCCTGGGAAACATTACAACAAAACGTGTGCCTATGGAGATAGGCCTAAAACAGGGGTGTATCCTTTCGCCAATTATTTTTGCATTGTACATCAAAGGTTTAGGAGATGAACTCCTGCATAGCGACGAGGGGGTTGCAGTTGGTGACTTGAAGATCCCAGGGCTATTTTTTGCAGACGATATGGTGCTAGTGTCAGAAAGCGAAGAGGGGCTAGCGAATATGCTGGGAATTGTTGGGAAATATGGGAGCAAATGGAGACTCGAACTTAATGAATGCAAGAGCAAAGTTATACCCGTGGGCCGCAAAGTGGAACCCACTCGAAGGTGGAGAGTGGGGGAGTTCTGCATTCCTGAATGTAGCAGTAGACTTCTTAGTGCAGTGACTATGAGTACCTGGGGGTAAATATAAACATCACAGGAAGAGGCATCTACCGAAACCACACAAATAAATTGATTTTGAAGGGGAAGCGAATCCTTAACCAAATGAAACTTATAGGGAGAAACAGTTTCAATAAGGTTTTCGTGGGGAAAACTATTTGGGAAATGGTAGGTCTGCCAAGTATAACATACGGTACGGAAGTTGTACCCCTAAACCACACAGCTGTTAAGAGCTTAGAAATCCTGCAGAACGATGCAGGCCGATGGAGAACAGGCTCGAGTAATGCCGCAGCGCTAGAAGCGACCAGGGGTGGGCTTGGGTGGATGAGGATCAAGAACAAGATAGACCTATTGAAACTCGGTTATCTTAATTATTTGGTAAATCTCCCCGATAGCCGATGGTGTAAAGTAATGTTCCTGAGAACTTTCCACTCAAATATCAAGACGGGGTGGATGGTCCAAGTGAGGGAGCTAGTAGAAAACTACTCATTGGAGATCTCGGACCTTGACGTTGGGGCAAACCAGGGCAAAAAGATCGTCTGAGAAAGGGTCATGGAGGATTGTAACCGTAATTGGCGAGAGGGGGTCAAATCAAAGAGATCTTTGGATGGCCTGTGTGATAAAGAGAAGCCTGGTTTTGAAGAGTACCTTGATGGCACCTTTGGGGGGGTCACTGTTGTTCAAGCTGAGGTCGCGGTCCCAGGAGCTAAGGGGAAAAATTGGGAAAAATAGTGAAAAGGAGTGCCAGATGTGTAACTTGGGAGTGGTGGAGACCCTGGAACACTTTCTTATAGAATGCCCAAAATATCAATCTAAAAGAACAAGATTCACGGGGAGTATAATGGGGAAGTGGGTTGGGAGAATGAAGGACATGTGGTTAGGGGCGACTCAAAGGAGAGGGTTAATATACTAATCGAAGAGATTGGGAAGAATGGGACAAGGGATGTCATCAAGCAGTTCGTCTCCGAGTGTTGGGAGGAGAGAAGAAGCGCGGGAATAGGGAGGCAGTTGGTAGAACATGGATAACCAAGGCCTTCTCATACGAGAACCGCGACAAATCGGCGGCCGGCCGAAGAGTTATTACTAAAAGTCGATAGATCTCTATCACAATCGACGAAATCCATTGATGAGACACAACAAAACGTTGGCGAAAAAATCTAATCGGTTCCAAGGGCCGTGGGAAATTGCACAGTCACCCCTACAAATCTACCAAAATCCCCATTTTTATAATAACATGAAGCAAAACGGAAATGGGTGCAAAATCGTCAGTCCTGACGGTGTCCAGATCACCTCACTGTACAAATTCCAATGAACATTTTCCATTGGAAAATATCTCTTTCGGCTTCGTCTTTTCTGGTCAACTTGAGTGGTTGAGAACGAAGGAAATCTTTTACCGAATAAGGATAATATAATTTATTACCAGGGCTCAAAATAAGTGGTTTAGCATCGCAATTTGCTATGCAAAACATACTAAAAGCAACACAATTTTCAATTATGTATAACATTTTGCGATACAATATATATATTGTATTGCAAAATGTAAAAATGAAAATTTGCAACAAACTTTGCAAGCTAGTTCACTGATGCTTTACCCATGATATAAGATTAACTCTCTGTCTCGCATTAGCAACTTCATATGTAACGTGAATTTTATTGGTTTAAATTCATCCTGCATTGTTTCTGCATTTTGCATAAAATACCCAGCCAAAGTAACTTTAAGCCCATCAAATTAAGAAATGTTACGCATTTGGAAATATCTAAGTCCATGCAGTTGTTAAAGGCAGTTCCGTTGAAAAACATAGCTAGTGCTTCGTGTGTTGCAGCGTATTTGAAAAAGCACAGAAATGGATGGACATTATTCTATCTGCTCCGAAGAGTTAAAAACAAAACAGTATGGCATAACGCCGGTATACAAGAACTGCTATGCAATTTAAACAAAATGCTATTAATTTTTCGGAAATGTGTAGCATTTTGCTTCGCATAGGAAAAAAGTATTTTGAGCCCTGTTTATTACACCCCTAATGTCTAATTATAATAGGAATCGGTAAAAAATAAATTTCGTTCTCTCCTCACTCGTGAGATCAAACACCTCGGTGATTAACATTTCGTCTGAACTTGAAATTTACAAATGAATTTTCACAAGCTCAAAACAAAAGTTGTTCTCGCTCCACTTGTGAGTATAACAAGACGCGGCAGATCACGATGGAATGCCAAAATGTATTAATGCGCGATCGAATTTTTTCGGGTCGAAGCGCTGATAGAGTTATCTTAAATAAAAGAATTATAATTGAAGCGAAAATGAAGTAGAAATTTCATTTTACTGAATTTGTTTGTGGCTAAAAATTACGTCATTTCGCCAACAATCCAGAAAACTATTTTGTGTGGATGTACACAACATCCAATGTGATCTGTGTTAGCGGAAACAGCGATCAGCTGATTGTGTAAAAATATTTCTTGTGTGGTATGGGCGTCGGTGCGGATCGTTTCAGTTGAAGCTTCAAACGAAAGGGGTAAAAAAGAGAAAATCTAACGTTTTCTTGTGAATACCGGGATTAATCTCATTCGTGAGTGAGAGAATTTGTATTTTCACTCGCTGCAAGCTGCTCGTGAATATACGAATTTTCTCACTCACGAGATAAATCCCGGTATTCGCAAGAAAACATTAGATATCCTCTATGTAACAGTAGTGACGCAGCTTCTTGTTGGACATGTTCCGGCACTCCATATTGGTTATGTTGTACGCAATAGCTCGAATCGAGTACTACAGAGCTCTCAGTTTATATGACCGACTGTATGTGTGTTGTTAGTTTAGTAGCAAATCTGGTCTGGAATCGGTAATTCTCTCCGGGTTCTCCGACTTCCTCCACCCGTAACAGTTTCAGACACGATGTGACATGGCTGTTAAAAATGACGTTAACCCTTTATCTAACACGAAGGGAAGATGACACTAGCCATCAAAATTCTTGAATAACTAAATTTTTTTTTCATTTTTTTGCGTCAAAGGCATAGCTTATGAGCCCTCATTGGAACGAGCTCAACGAGATCTTTTCAATGGGGGCTCCTAAGCTATGTTTTTCAGAAAAAAATAATGAAAATTAAATGATGTCTTTTGTGAACATCCTGTTTTTTCCGTTACGTTGGGTAAAGGGTTAAACACCAATAAATACACGAGCTATAAGAACGAGCATGGTTACTACTAGCAAGAGAGAATTGATATCTGGGCTTCAATCCTGGCGAAAATATTCAGACAGGAAATACTGTTGGTGTGTCACACGCCATAAGCCCACCTCAGTGACACCCCTTCCCCTAGTTGTTATGGAGAAATAAGTGCTTCTGTGTTCTGATTTAAATAAAAAAAACAGTCTTTGACTTGACTCACATCACGCTGCTTTTTAGACACACATTTTTATCTCCCTCCGACGAAGTTGGGATGGGGATATTGAAATGGTGTCCTTCCATCCGCGCTATAATACTGGAGTCACGAGTTTTTTTTGTCCGGACAGACATTATAAGCTTATCGAAATATTATGAGCTTATTTGATATGTTATGAGCTTAATTACAAAGATGTGAGACTTGTGAGGCAAACTGCAAATTGTTGGGGTTTCTATTAAGGGTTAGGGGTCAGTTCTGGGTTGGGGTTAGCGTTATTTTCTCTTCAGTATTAGGTTGGGGGGTGTAACCATGTCTATACTGCCCCCCCCCCTGAAAGTTTAAAAAAAAAAAAAACGTTTAACCGTTGTCCGAACGAATTAAAGTGATCAATTTTTTCGAACTTTTTTAAGCCCACAACTCCGTCCGTCCGTCCGTCCGTCCGTCCGTCCGTCCGTCCGTCCGTCCGTCCGTCCGTCCGGGCCAACATTGGGGTTTAGGGGATATTATTATTAGGGGCTACCTCCAAATTAAGGTAGTGTTAGGGTTAGGAGTGGGGTGGGGTGGGGTTAGGGTTAGGGGTAGCCCCAGAGTAGGGCTTAAGGTTGGGGAGGGTTAGGTCCCTGGGGGAGGGGTTAGGGTTGGGGTCAGGGGTGGGGTTTTAGTTTTAGTAGCCCCCTAAACCGAAAAATAGCTCCTAATCCTATTGGTTTGGCTAGGGTGGGGTTGGGTCAGGGGTGGGTGGGGGTTAGGGTTAGGGGTAGCCCCAGAGTAGGGCTTAAGTTTGGGGGGTTAGGTCCCGGGGGTGAGTGGGGGTTGGGGTCTAGGGTGGGCTTTTAGGGTTTAGGTTCAGGGTGGAGTAGGGTTAGGGTTAGGATGTGGTTTTGGGGTGGAGGGGTGGGGTTAGGGTTAAATATAAGTTCTAGGGTGGAGGGGGTGGGGTTCTGGGTAAAATAAGGTTTTGGACATACAAAATGTTTTTTTGGTAGCCCGTAAACCCGAAATGTTGGAGCATCCGCATGTCCGTCCGTCCGTCCGTCCGTCCGCCCGTCCGTCCGTCCGTCCGTCCGTCCGTCCGTCCGTCCGTCCGTCCGTCCGTCCGTCCGTCCGTCCGTCCGAGCAGCGACTCTAACTTTTCAGCGAATGTTCTAGAAGCACTGCTGAACTTGGTCATGTCATTTGAAAGTCCAGAAACCAAGCACGGTGGAAACCCTTTACGACCATTTCATATTCGCCATGGTAAAATTGCTAGCGACTGGTGTCGATTTGTCATGGGAAATGATGCCGCAACTATTCATGAACTATGAGGAAAAACTTTATGGAAATCCGCCTAGAGTTGGATGAGATATAACGTTTTGATGAGAGAGGTAATTTTTTGAGTTTAGGTCATTTTCCAGCTAGTGCGAAAGGGCGTGGATACGTACTCGAACTGCCCCTTGTCCATGCTAGTGTCATTTAAGACTTATAATTCACTGTTGTAGGTGGGCAAATGAGACAAAGCGAAACTTGCATCTTCCAAACCGTTGCCAATGGGTTTCGACGCTTTATTCAACACGTAGATAATTGCAGAAAATAAAAGTAAACAGAAATCGCACCTGAGTTAACTGCGAAAAAGGTGTAATTCGGCTAATTTGACATAAAAATTTAACAGACACCAATGTCGGACATACGCCGACTGTGTCCAGATCATCAGATGCAGCTACTTGACATTTTCAGACTTTGTTCTACTGTTGTCAGTTTAGTATTTCTGTCGAGTGCCACAAACCGCGTGGAAACAACGTGGATCGCGTGGAAACCGAAGGGACGATTCGTCCCTACTTTATTCTCAATGCAGTGACTTTTCCATTGATTATTATTTACCTGTCATCCCTAGTTTGGCATTATTTCTGCTCATTTGATGAACTGTTCAACATGAACGGTTCGTACCTTTATAAAACCGAAAGTTTGGAGATGAAGTGTTTATTTTAGACCGTTCTAAACTGACAACTCGACCCAGATAGTCGACCACTGATTAATGAATATTTTTATCCTAGAAATAGATAACGTTTTAGAAACACGCTACAGCATGGGAAAAAGGTACGTGTCCGGTACTTATTTATCGCGGTTTCGCTCTTGGATAGGTTGTTCGAATATTTATGGCCGTGGGTGGGAGGGGGTGGGTGTTCACGCCTATTAAACAGTCTTTTATGTGACATGAATCAAGATTTGAAGGTAGCTTCACAAACAAACTATCCGATCAAGGAAGTTGACTCGAAGTTCTGGTGTGAGCAGGTGCTGAATGAATCGGCGACTTAACGATTTTAATTATCTTTCAGCTGATAAAATGAAAGGGTATATTGCAATGTTGCATCAAAAACAAAAGGCAATTCTACCATTTAATTATTTATTTATACTTGTAAAAGGAAACAGATGCACCTTCCGATCTTTCTAATTACTCAGATGTTGCTTGACAGTTAAAATAACACTTTGGCCAGCCGTTAATTTACAAGTTAAAGAAGCTCCGAACATTAGGTATGTTCACGGGGGTTTTATGTCTTGGGGTTGAAGTTTGTATAGGTTTAATCTATTACAAGCTTAGAGAAAGATACCAAATAGTGAGAGAGAAATCATCGCTAGTTTTCCATATTGCAACCATATTCTTTTTCACCAAACTAAAGTAAAATCTTACTTTATGGAAGATTTGTAACTTTAGTTCCTGCCCGAATGTAAGGAGAAATAAATTGTTCAACTGATTTTAGTGGTAATGTTTTCGGTGGAAACTTCAGGAGTGAAATTCATATAAATTAAGGCCTTTACACACTAATCGCAATCATAGCGTTGTAGTCTGAGAAGAAATGTCAGTGGTTAGGGAAGTCACTTGGCCGTAAAAATTTAACACTGAAATCTCCATAGACATTAGAAGTAATTGGGCGTAATTCGTCTAGAAAGAATTGAGCGTAAAACTTCTGGCGTAAAAATTTAGCACTGAAAAGTCCCATAGGAATTTGAATGGCCATTCAAAACCCGATGGGACTTTTCAGTGTTAAATGGCCATCCGAAACCACATGGGACTTTTCAGTGTTAAATGTTTACGCCAGAAGTTTTACACCCAATTCCTCCTGGACGAATTACGCCCAATTACTTCTGATGTCTATGGAGATTTCAGTGTTAAATTTTTATGCCCAAGTGCCTTCACGCCTTAGCACTACTTTCCCATAGACAATCCTGTAGACACTCTGGCGTGATTGCAACATTTTATTCAAAACTTGTTTTTTGGATATTCACAAACATTCAATATAGACAATCACTCGCAGAATGAATAGGTGAGGAAACTGTGTCTCTCTTTCTGAGACTTTTGTTTTTTAGAAAAAACCTTGTAATGTGATTGAGAAAAACTCTTTTGAGAATATGTTGGTCCCGAGAAGGACCGCCACGGAGGCATTTTTGAGGATGCTCGTTTTGTGATACCAATACTTTGAAAACGAATTGTAGCGATAAGAAGAATTGTCATAAATCAGATTAACTTGTATCCTGAATGTATGTCAGGGTAAAATCGTCCAGTAACCTATACCGGAATTTTTAGGAATCCTCATAGAATTCACTCAAATCCGGGTATAGTTAATTGAATTTCACGTCCCATTTTTTATATTTTCTTTCAGGTTGGCAATTAAGATTAGGATACAGATTAACCGTTTTTTACCCGGTACTTCTCTAGTTCATAACCGCGAGCTTATCCCTGCACGGCGTTCCAATCTGTCAATAATTTGCTGGCTCCACTGACGAGTATACTTCAGAGGACCGGTATGTCCAAAACAATCTTCAGATAACTGTCTTTGTCGCATCTTTTCCTTCTCTATTCTTTCGTGTTCGTCTTCCAGACGCTTATTCCATTCGTTATCAGATATTTCCCAGGTCCTCCATTTTCGGTAAACTTCTTGATCAAGAAAGAACTTTACATTCATTTTTCATGGAAGAAGAAATGATGAGCAGATGAAATTATCACTTCTTTTTATACACAACTCAAATTGTCTGTCGGATCAAAAACTTTCCAAAAAACGCTCACGTGCTATTGCATTATAAGGCGGTAGAAAATCATTTCTTTGCGACGTTTACTGTCACGTCGTTGGATTATAAGGCGGGAGAAAAGCAATCCTTTACGACGTTTACTATCACGTCGTTGGAGTAAGTATAAGACTGCCAACTCGCGCTGAATTATTTCGCCGACATGGATTTGTAAAAAAATGAAGAATTAACAGATGAAGATGCAGAGAGGGGAGGAGATAGATATTTGAGAAAAGAAGACAGAGGGCCGATGAAGTTTTCCTGTTAGCTCTCTACCAGTGGTGCAGTTCAACCCTGCCGAAGAATGAATTTACAGAAATGATGGAGACGTTTCCGGAGATTGGGGCGTTGAGACGGTCGTTTGGAGAGATCGAGTTTCACAACCGAACAAAACAACCCTGCAAATACCCAACGACCGTTTACGAGGCGATTTTGTTTGACATAACGGAAGAAGATTGGAGAAAGAATGTTTTACTGAAGAGGTGATGAGATCGCTTCAACGCCACTCCTTGGCAGGGCAAACTTCACCACCTATTTCGATTTGCGTCGGCCATTCTCAGGTCCCACATATTCTCAAAAGTGTTTTCTCAATCACATTACAATTTTTTTCTGAAAAACAAAATTCTCAGAAAGAGAGACACAGTTCCCTCACCCATCCCACGTTTCTTGAACATAAAAGCAAGAATAAAAAAATGTATTTAGCCGTGCAAAGTCAAGTGTGCGATTTTTTTTTTATCAAACAAACATATCCAACTGTCCTCTCCCCCCTCTCGGTTGAACACAAGGAAAGAAATAAAGTATTAAAAAAGACTGTGTCTCTATTAGACCTGATTCTTTTTGTGAACGTGTGTACCTCTCTTTTGAATCATTTAGGTAGCCCTAAATTCTGTCAATGTATTCACTTGTCCATTCTCTTCGAACGCCTTCCAACTCCATTGAAATGTACATGTTTCAAGATGGGTCGTAGAGTCAGTGGTTTGTTGATCTGTTCCGTTTTCTCCTCTTCAAAAACCTCAGTTTGTGTATCAGTAGTAATAAGTCGTTTAAGTGGTGTTCATCCATGTTGTTTGGCATTGTGGAATTTGTATTGGATTCTCCTCTACCATCTTGAATTCCATCGGTAATATTGGGAGCGCGGTGGCTCAGTAGGTAGAGGTGCAGGCTGCAAGCCGAGAGGTCCTCGGTTTCGAATCCCACCTGTGGCAACCGCGTTGTGTCCTTGGGCAAGACACTTCACCCCCATTGTCCACGTGGAGGCACGGTGGCGTTGTGTACTAAGGTGTACTGCACGTCAATGGTGCACCTGTCTTTAACCAAAGCTAACTCTGCGTGTGAGGAGTTGGTATGTTGGGGAGCTGACAGTTGCTCGCCGTTGCTCGGTGGTTCTCTCCGGGTACTCCGGCTTCCCCCACCCGTAAAACTGTCATGGTCATGATTATCCATTGTGCAGAAATATGTGACCTTAAACACGAATAAATAAATAAATATAAATAATGGGTACTATTAGTTTCTCTGCTGATAGCACTACTTGGTTGTGACAAGATATCATTGCTTTTAAAATATCCTTCAGTAAGACTTCATTACGATCTGTTGAAGTAGTGGTTGATTCCGATTCACTCGCTATAGACTTCGCTTTCCCGACTTCTGATAATAGTATTGCAGGATCGATGCTTATTAAATCGTCAAAGTCTGATAAGAAATTGAGTTCTGCCATATTTTCTTGACTCAACAAAATACAATCATCATTTGTTATTGTGACCTGGTACTTATAGGCAAAGCAAGTTGTCATTAGGATCAAAATCTCTCCAAAGAACGCTCAGGTGCTATTTTGATTATAGGGCGATAGAAAATCAATCCTTTACGACGTTTACTATCACGTTGTTGGAGTAATTATAAAACTGTCAACTCGAGCTCAGTTATACTTGAGATGAAGATATCGAAGGGCTGAAATGGAGTTGGAAGAGGTGGAATGAATCGGAAATCAACCATTACTATTCCAAAAAATAATTTACGAAGAATCGCAAGAAGGGTGGGAGTCGAGAGAATTTCGGCATTAGTATTTGACGATATTCAACAAGATTTACAACAATTTCTACGGAATGTCATCAGGGATACCGTCCAATACGCAAGTTTAAGAGGAGGTGAACAAGCCATTGTCACTAGAGCTGATGTTAACAAAGGATGTAAGAAAAATGGAATAAATACAATAGGTTAGCGATTAAAATAAGGAGAAACAAAGCAAATGGCCCTTTTCAGGGCCACCACATATTATAAAAAGAGAAAACTCTTGATACACACACTTGGCAGTTCCATACTTGAGCCTTGGCGTCAAGAATTTATTCAATTCAAGAGGTATAAACCTCATAGTTCCCACGTTTTGACATTTTTTCATTGTGGTAACATACTTGGTGATTTTACAAATAGTATAATGCAAAACGTGATTGTGTTACACATAAGTATTTTTGTTTTTTCAGAATTTGTGCATTGTACAAATTCAGAAAAACAAAAATACTTATGTGCAACACAAAACGTTTTGCACTGAACATCAAATTATTTTAACATAAAATTATTTTTACTTGTACGCAAAATAAGTTTTTAAAACATAAACTCTTTTTCTGTTTTGAAAACTGAAATATTTTTCTGTTTGCAAATTAGTTTTCTGAAAAAAGTTTTTTACAGAAATTTTTTTTCACAAAACTAATTTGCCAGCAGAAAAATAATTTTCGAGTTTTTTAGTTCTGTGCATTTTTTGGTACTTGCCTGGCAAATATAGTTTTCTTGAAAACTAATTGTCAAGCAAGTATAAAAACTCATTCCTACCCAAGAAATATTTGAACAGAAAACATAAGATGGAATTTTATTCCATGAATATTTTGTGATATAACACAATTATTTTTTTCACTTTCTGAATATCACTTTTTGAATTTCACTTTTCAAATGTTCATTACAGTTTAATGGGCAGTTTCAACACTTTTGGCTTACTGTCCTTAGCTTTACGGTTTTTGGAAACTTTCATTGGTGGTGCCTCTTTCTCTGGAAATACTGTTTCTAATTCATCATCGGCTTTTGTTTCACCTGGTATGTCCATATTATATAACAAAGTGTCTGGTTTCTTATCAAAATCTGGTAACACATTATTGTCAGGCTGTTTTGGTGAGGTTTCAGGTATTGTGATTTCCAGCGGTAGAATTTTTCTTTCTATCTGCTCTGGATAAATGCCAAGCCCTGTGGAAGGTGATGGGACAGCTAGTGTCCCATACTGTGGTTGATTAGATATTTTTTTCAATGTACATTCATTAATCCAATGTCCTTTCTGTTTGCAATAATAACATACCCCTTTATTTGGACATATTTAGCCAGATGTCCACTCTCCTTACAAATATAACAGTGCTTCCTGAGTTCGTAAAGTTGATTGATAATAGTTTTTACTTCATACCATGTATCAGGTATTATCTCATAAAGTTCCCCTACAAGAAATCACACTTCTTTTGTGTAATAAGTACTGTTTGGATTTCATGTTTTCTTGGATCTCGCTATCTCTCTATCTTTCATTTTATACTAAATACTGTTCGGGCCACTAGATTGTTCTAATCTTGGATCTCTCATTCTATACATCTTTGGAACAGGATGAAAATCAGTCTTAACCTCTTGGGAGTCTAAAAGCAAGTGTAAAGAAAAGCTGAGACTCAATGGCCTTTTATACTCTCCTATTAAGAAATGTTTCATGTAATGATTGAAATGTTTCATACAGATTATCACCACAGTGTGTATCTCCGGGAATTCAGATCAAGTCGAGTTGTAGGCACAGAACAGTATTTCGACGAGCCCGTTAGGGTGAGTCAAAATGCGATTCTGTGCCTACAACGAGACTGTGGTGATGATAAATTTATCTCACAATATTGACCACAAAATGTGTTATAAAACAATTTCAAGAGGAACTTTTTCATTTGCCTTATCGATGGAAAGACGCAAATTGAAAAATAGAATAGCGTTCATTGATCTCCATATTGAGGTCAGTGATGACGTTACATTTCAGAGAAAATTACGTCACTGGGATTCACTTTACTGAATACTGTCTTGCAGAGTGGAGCAACTGTGTGTTTCGTCAACGTGAATTTGGTTGTTACTTTTGCAATAATTACTGGTGAATTAAATATCCCCCTTGGTGTAAGGGTTTATTATATTTTAAAATACGTCGTTAATCGTTTACTGAGGTGGAGCTTTCCACATTTCAAGCGAAAGCTAATCCTTTAACTTCAAGAGAGAAGCCTTGACTCGAGCGTTCAGGAAAATCCCAAAAATAGGCTACAAACCAGCCCAAGATGCCGAAAAGTGCGCATAATTTAACTATTCGTTGAGTTAACTTCCACACTCGAGTGACATGTTAGCATGACGTGCATAAGAAATACGTTACTGACAGTCATTTAGTTGGCAGATACAGTGTCATATACGGCTCAGAGAAAACAATATTAGGTTCGGCTTCGCCTCACATAAAATCGTTTTCTATGAAGGGAAAAACGAGAAGCGATCGAAAAATGATATTAATGCCGTTGTTTTGACAACAGCAGAATCACGTGCTTGTATCGGGTGCCCTTGATACGCATTCGGAACAAGGGCCCAGATACATTAAACTTTAATTGCGTAACAGTGCAAAAACACCCCGATTGTGAGATAAATGTAATTATTGAAATAATCTATATGCATTTGTCACAACGCATTGGAAATAAAATGAATTGCATTTTATTTCCAAAGTGTTGTGACAATTGCATATGGATTATTCCAATAATTACATGAAACATTTCAATAATTACATGAAACATTTCTAAATAGGAGAGTATAAAAAGACAACTTTTAGTTTTTAAAGAATTGTCAAAGTAAAACATTGAACAGTCAACATGTCTCTACCACTTAATCCTGCATATCCTATATACTTATCACAGCTTACAAGACTTTCGAGTTTTAGTATGACTACAAATCCTACTTTGCAATGCAAGAAAGAAGAATTAGCTAAAGCTGTTTTGTTTTCTATGTGGGGAATTGTAAAGTAAAATGTTTCGTTTGTGGGGATGGTTTAATGAATTGGGAACCTAAAGATATTCCTTTACAAGAACATGTTAAGTGGTCTGCAGATTGTTCTTACATTCAATTGATAAGAAATTGTCAATTTTACAATCCACCATCATGTATGCAAACACCTCCAGATAAAATATTATCAGCGATGGATTATGGATACAGTTTGAAACAAATATTTTCAATTATGAAAAACTATGAGTAGTGTCTAAACGATATTTCGGTTTTCTTATTTTCTACATTCACTCATGTTATTAGATAATGTAAATATATCATTTAGTGATGTTATTGCAAGAAAAACTGCACTTGCAAATAAAATCAAAACTAAGTTAGACAAATTGTTTATAGATGGTGTAGAAAATGATTATCCAGATTTGCAAAGTACTTCACCTTAAAATGAAGAAAAAATGGGGATAGAATAGTGAATTGTAAACATTTTATTGTAAAGAAATAAGGGGTATAAAAAGGGGTGATTTTCTTCACACTTACTTTTTTGGATGCCAAGATGACAAGACTGATTTATACAAGAGAATACAGAAGATGAAGAGAAGCTTTGAAGATAACAGTAAGGCAGAAAGTGAAACAGAGGGGGTTAGTAGAGAGGGTAAGAGACGAAGATTAGAGAATGAAAGAGAAATATATATAATCCACCCACAGATGCTAAGAACATCAAGACAATTCCATTCAAAATCCCATGTATAACACTTAAAGAATTTGATGAGAACAATCTATTTGAAAACCTATCCAAAGTATTTGACAG
This sequence comes from Pictodentalium vernedei, assembly GCA_031216915.1. Classification (NCBI taxonomy): domain Eukaryota; kingdom Metazoa; phylum Mollusca; class Scaphopoda; order Dentaliida; family Dentaliidae; genus Pictodentalium; species Pictodentalium vernedei. The sequence goes on from CM062294.1 coordinate 218,930,981, forward strand.
AGATTAAAGACGAATGTATGATAGAAGAAAATGACCACATGAGAGTATCTGTGAATCACCCCGGCTTGGATATAGGTATATTTATTCCATTTAACAAAGCATCTTCTATCACTGGTAATAAAGTGTTAGATGAAAATGAAAAAGTTGTACAATCCAATGATAACTTTACTATCCATGATGGGAAATTATCTTTAGAAGTCATACACACTTCCTTACCACAAGGGTCCGAACGAGGTAAAACAAAATTATTTCAATCAGCTGATAAAATAGTTGTTAATAAACAGAGTATCGTTGAAATTAAAAATGTTAATGATTCCATGTGTCTCGCACTGGCCATTGAGGTAGGAAAGTGTCATGTTGATAAAGATGAATCAGAACTTTCACAAAAGAAATGGAAACAAATTCGCGATTCAAGAATGTAGTTTCAAGAAACTGAAGCTAAGACATTGATGGACAAAACAGGGCTTGATTATAATACTCCATGTGGATATGAGGAGTATTATAAAATACAAGATCTGCTTTTTCCAGAGTATGTCATCAAACTTTATAGCCAGAACTGATTTCTTATTTGAACCACCAAAAACTACAAAGCGTAGTAAAGTTATACATATATACCACCATAACCAGCACTTTCAAACCATAACCAGCATAACAGGTTTTTAGGATGTGAGTATTATTGTGAACTTTGCAATCAAGGCTATCGATTTAAGGAACGACACATGTGCAAATTTGGCTGTATTTGCTATGCCCCATCATAATGTATTCTCCCAAACACTCTACTCTATCACACCTGCTATACTTTTAATAGACAGTTTGTAAGTCAATCATGTTATGAAAACCACACCACTACAATAGGGAAAGAACAGAAAACCATTTGTCAACTAGTGCAAAAATGTAAAAATGTAACATGTTAATTTTCCTCAGGAAGGGAAAACACATCTGTGAGGGTTTTTAAAAATGTAAATATTGTCAGCAAATAGCAAATTCTGAACATAAATGTTTATTCCAAAATACACATTACCTGATAATGACACAAAACCAAATATTCCATTTGTATTTTTTGACTTTGAAACCACTCAAAACTCAGGATTTCACATTCCAAATTTCTATATTGCTCATCGTGCTTGTGCAGATTGTATCCGTAAACCCATAGATCAAAAATGTACTTCATGTGATCAGTTTTGGCAAAGAGAAAGAATATTTAAAGGGCACTCTAGTTTAGAAGATTTTTGTAAATGGCTTTTCAGGTAAGAACTTAAAGGGACTATAGATATTGCTCATAATTTAAGAGGATTTGATGAACAATTTGTATTAAGACATCTTGCTGAAAATGATACTGCAACTCCAGAAATTATTATGAATGGAAACAAAATTATTCTACTTCAAGCTTATGGTGTGAGACTAATTGATTCTTTAAGTTTTCTTTCAGTGAGATTGGCACAATTACCTAAAACATTTGGTTTGACTGAATTAGACTGAATTAGCAAAAGGTTAGGTCCCTCATTTGGCAAATACACAAACTTATCAAAATTATAGTGCTGATTATTTAGATGCAAATTTTTACATGCCTGATTCTATGGGTCCATCAGATAGGAAAGACTTCATCAAATGGCATAATCAAAAACTCACCACACAATGCTACATTTAACTTTAGAAAGGAAATGGAGATGTACTGTAGGTCAGATGTAGATATTTTACGAAGTTGTGGGGAACTGAAACAAATATTTTGAGATAGTGATGAAATAGACCCTTTCAGAGAAGCAGTTACTTTAGCTGATGCCTGTAATAAAGATTGGAGAAAAACATCAATGCCAGAGCACATGCCTGCCATCATTTCAGACATAGGTTACCCATCTGCAGTCAAATGCTCTATAAAGGCTATCCGATTTTTACAGTCACTTGCACAAGAAGAACACATACACATACAGCATGCACTGAATACCGGGGAAGTTAAAATAGGAGATTATTAGGTAGATGGGTTCTACAAAGACACAAACACCATTTTTGAATTTTTTGCATATATGTGGCATGGATGTGAAAAATGTTATCCAGACAGAAATGCAAAAAACACCAGTCAATTTAAAATGTTACAAAACTCTATACATGCAGACACAGGGTCGCATAAAACATTTGAAGTCACTTGGGTACAACGTGAAAGGAGTTTGGGAACATGAATATGACATTTCATCTAAAACAGATTCTGATTTAAAAACCACACTCAATTCATATTTTCCAAACTTGGATCCAATTAAACCAAGGGAAGCATTATTTGGAGGGAGAACAAATGCCATTAACTTACACCATAAAATAGATCAAAGCTCAAACACTGAAATAAAGTACATAGATATTTGTTCACTTTATCTGTATGTTAATAAACACAGAGAATATCCAGTAGGCCATCTGAAAATACTCACAAAAGAAGACATAGATACACTTAATTTAAGACAGTATAGGGGACTAATTAAATTCAATACATGTGCACAACAAGAAAATGATCACTGTGAACACACACCAGAACAACGCAGTCTTGTAGGTACATGGACAACTGTTGAACTTTTTCAAAGCAATGGGTATGGGGTACAAAATGCTTATCAGATTAGGCACTGGGAAGAATGGTCTTCAGAAATTCACAAACATTACAAGAATAAATATTTAAAAATGAAACAAGAAGCTAGAGGGGTATCCAGACTGGGTGAAAACAGATATAGATAAAGCAACTTTTAAAAAATATTATGCAGATATTGAAAACATAAATTTACAAGACATTGAACAAACAACATGTTAACCTGTTTATAGGGGTGAGGGGGTGGGGGTGGGGGTGCACAAAACAATGTTAAAACTAAAACAGAATACATACATAATCCATCCAAATATTTTGACTTGATACAGGGCCCAAACATCATTGTCAAACATGTAAAAATATTTGACCATGATCGATTTATTTTAGTGAATTACACAGATACAAAACGAATGTATGAGCCTCACACTTCAGCTAATGTTGTTGTAGCTTCTTTTGTCACAGCATATGCACGTTTGGAATTGTATAAAGTTATAGGAGGATTAGGTAAGCAGGTATTATATTTTGATACAGATAGTTGCATTTATATACATAACCCATTACTTTGGAATCCAACAACTATAAACAGAAGGTAAGGTCAATGGACAGATGAACACCCAGATGCAAAAATCATTGAATATAAAGGTTTAGGTCCTAAAAATTATGGTAATAAATACATTAAAGATGGACAAATACACACTTCATGTAAAGTCAAAGGGATTACATTAGATTTCAACACATCACATAAAGTCAGTTTTGAAAGTATGTTTGAATGTGTGCAAGAAAGACAGAATTACAAAACAAACATTGAATACACACAGAGATTTAAATGTAACAAGAACAGACAAGCCACAAGTGAAAAGCAACGCAGAACATTTTGATCTGTATACACAAAACGTTATATAGTAAATAAATATTATACATGTCCACATGGGTTTAAGGTATAAATACCCCACACCTATGATGTTAATGGAACATTTGAATTTCAACATGGATCAGGTAGGATGTCTTTTAGAAAACAAGAATACATGTAAGGCATTATTATATGTTTTTCAACTTATTACTTCTAGTCAGCAAACAATAACAAAAGATGTTATTCAAAACCAATTAGAAAAAAACAGAAATTAATATTGAATTTTGTAATGCACTTATCATGATAAATGCTTTTTACAAAGACAATTTACAAAATATGTGGACAAGAGTTATGTGGGATTTTATTATTAATGATAAACAAACCATAGATTATTTATATAAACAGTGTGTACCACAAATTGATCCAAGAATAGATTCTTCAGAAACCATATTTGAGTTAAGACCACCTTTATGGAGAATTCCCACCAAGCGGTAAAAGGAAAGCATGGAAGGCAGTAGTATATAAGTTAGTGACAGAAAACTTTTTTCACAAAAATAATTATGGCATCAAGTGAATGTTTATTGTTTCAGTACCACTGTAATATTTTCAACTCAGGATCTAGTGGTTCAGGGAAAATAGAATTTGTTAAAAACTGATTGATATGAAACATGATTTATTTCAAATTGGACTTAACAAAATCACTTGGTGTTATAAGGAGTGGCAAAAGACATACTTTACTGAAAGAAAGTGAAGATATCAAATTCACTGAAAGTATTCCTGTTGATGAATTTGATATTGTTAATGATGTCAGTATACCACATCTTGTAGTTTTCGATGATATGTTAGAAGATAAAGATGAAGAAAAATCAAATTATGGTTTACTCATAAAGGACATCACTGAAATGCAAGTGTTACTTACATAACTCAGAATATGTTTCAACAATCTAAATCTAGTCGTACCATAAGTTTAAATGCACACTATATGATTTTATTTCGAAATATAAGAGATGAAGGGCAAATTAAAGTATTGTCAAATCAAGTTCAATTATCACATTTAAATTCAGCTTACCAAGATGCAACAGGCACTGAGCATGGTTATTGGTTAATTGATTTTCATCCTAGAAGCCCTGATTCACTGAGATTAAGAACTGATATTTTTCATCCATAGGTAACACAAGCTAAACGTGGACCTATCATTTATACAAAACCATAAAAAGGATAGTGTTATGATAATTGTGTCAGTCATTTAAAAATCTGTTAATGAGTACATGTCATCATGGTATCTTTCATACATTCTTTGGAAAAACTTAGTCATCAGACAAATCCATCTGAAGGAGCGAAATTACTTAAGAAAGAATTTCAGAAAATTTTAAAATGGTTTACATTAGCAAGTAGAATCATACTTAATAAGAAAATTAAATTGCCGAAACAAACTTTAACCTATATGGATAAACATAAACAAGATCTTGAACAACTTGCAAATCCCAGAGTATATCTTGCAACAGAATGGAGGGTTGTTTTAAAACCTGGTGGTGGTGGGTTTTTTGGTGGTGTTATTATTTGTAATTTAATTCGATGGGATGGTTATAAAACAACTAGAAACTTTCAATCAGTATTTACAAAGCTGAAAACACATAAGAAAAGAAAGTCTCCTAAAAAAGATCAAATAATTCATCAATTTATAGAGAGATAATAATTCAATGAAAGGTAGGACCTAAATACATGTACACAAATTTTGATATTGCTCCTCATATTTCTCCTTCTGCCAAGCGTGCAAAAACAAAAGCATTACTTATGAAAATCTTCAAAAACAAAGAAAAGTATCACCACTTCAGTTAAAACGTATAGTGTCAATAACCAAAGATGGTGTAAAAAATGAAAATCATGAACCAATTTATTTTCTACAAAATACAGAATATGTTGCATTAAAAGAAAAGATTCCCACAATGGCACGTTCTACAGCTTTAAATTCTCCTAAACCTACTCGTGGAATAAGATCTTACTTTCAGTGAAAATGTTTTAATAAATAAATGCACTCTTCGCACATATATGACTAGCAATATATTTTATTTGTTTTATTTCATCCATAGACACTGATAGAGAAGGATGGTGAGGCAAAATATGTTAAACAAAAAATTCCTTTAGTGAAAAGATATGGTGGAATGTTATTAGCATGGAGCCAAACTCCTCCAGCTTTTCAAAAAGAAATAATAAGAAATGCACCTAAAGAATTAAATAATTGTTTGTCAGAATGTTGTCATAATCTTTTGAAAGGCAATGTACATCTATCACCTAGTCAGAAACAGAAATTGTATCCAAAGTGTAAAGAACTAAGAACACTTGCTAGTAAATCAGTTTCTGTTAAAATAAAAAAAACAAATATTAAATCAAAAACGTGTTTTTTTACCATTACTTGCTCCAGTAGTTGGACTTGCAACAAATCTTGGAAATAAATTAGTCAGTAAAATATGAAGACTGATTTTTCGAATAAGCTTTTCACAGCATAATCAAATTTATTTGAGTTCAGTATAATACATGAAATGCAGCTTCAATGGAGCAATTGTAAATCGATTAGATGATTCTCCATGGAATGCATGAGCAAAGAGACAGATGTTTGTAACATTTTGTTGTTTATAAACCAATTCTTGGAAAGTGAAGATTGATTAGTTTGAAGTCGTGGAATGCCATAGCGAGTAATTCATGGTGTATTGTTCATTGTTTATTTTTGTGCACGCATTGTATTATTTGGCATATTTCCTATGAACAGAGTTTAATTCTTTCACAGAAAACCCATGATACATTTGTTATTCATTTATTTCGCCCAATTCTTAATACAATTTTAACAAAACCATATCATGTTGCCCCTCTTTGGAACGAGCTTGAAGAACTCGTTCCAATGCGGTGGTCACTTGAAGTTGATGTGGTTTTATTATCCCCTGCCAAAACGAAATTTGCACGGGGTATAGAAATGGGACCGTCCGTCCGTCTGTCTGTCCAAAACAACTTTGGACCTTCATATCACAGTCAATGGATGTTGGCTTTAAATGATCCTTGGTATGCTGATAGACCACCAATGGGGAAAGGATGTTCAAAAGTTACAGGTATTGTTCGTTTTTTTCTAGATTTATGGTCCTTTTTCTACTTTTCTCAAACTCGAAACCGTCCAACTTAGAAACCCTTGGAAAGGAAAACTGGTGGCGTTGCACCATGTTGATTTTTTTTTAGATTTTTTTGTGCACATATTGGATATTATATAGTGGATGCAGCTCTGATTTATTACTAAGGGTTAATCGTTCACTAGGTGGAACCGTGACACGAGGCTGTCCACTCGCACAGAGTAAAAATTGCAGGTGCGAAGGCACACAAAAGCGATAGCTCGCCTCAAAATAAATTGATCTCCTGTTTGTTCTGGGAATCAAAAGTGAAGCAATAAGCCTAAAGTCGATAAGTTATGTGAGTACCACTTCTAGTGTTTTGCTATTTTTATGGGCCACAATTTTGATTTACTGCCATGAAATAAAGACAATAGGAGCATCGTTGATTCTAAGAAGTGATATTGGCTCTTTTGTCAGCAACAGTACTGTGAAGTGTTCACAAAGGTGGTCTTTTTTCAACCATTGCAATCCAGTCACACAGGCCAGAAAATTTGAGGTGAACGATTTTATTGTTCCTCTGGTGGTTATCTAAATGAAAAAAACAGATAACCGAAACGTTGTTCGTCTGGAACTACAAACAGTTCGTAAAAAAGTTGTGATTTGTCACCATATTTGATAGCCCTGTTTTGAAAGACCCCTCTGTTCAATGCTCAAACTGCCTAAGACGGCTTACCATAAGTGCTTTCGAGATCTGGGAGCTGCCAGACAGTAGGGCCATCATGGATGGGTCAAAATGTACGGTGTGTAATTTTTTTCCACGCATATAATTCAGAGATGACCCGCTATAACACCTAGCAAAATTTCCACCAATGAAGCACCGGGATTACCCCGGTGCTTCATTGGTGGAAATTTTGCCAGGTGTCATAGTGGGTCATCTCTGAATTATATACGTGAAAAAATGCCCACTCATAGATTTGGACCTGCTGTCGATGGCTGTACTGTAATCGGTCCTATTTATTATATCCAGAGGAAGGGAAAATAGGTTATCTCAAATTTCTAGATTTTATTCTCTGGTCACAACATATTTGCTTGTGTCGAGATTTATAAGTAAAATATTGTGGAAGTAAGACTTGGGGAAAACTGGAGAAAAAGACCTATTCAAGTCAATGTTTTCACATTTCGTTTTTCAACAAGTGAGATGCAACAGTTTTGTGGGGTAAAAACGGGCAAAGAATTTCGGCTGGATCGTGATTTGGTTGTAATCTGGTAAAAATTCTATATCTGCTTTTACGATCACAGTACTGTGCATGGTCATCACATCATTGGTTTTATCAACACATGTATTAAGAACTGAAGTAGCAGTTGGTGCTCAGTCTTTAGCTCAACTTTGCAACGTCAAGTATGAGCTATTGGGATGGGTCGCGATCTGTCTGTCCGTACGTCTATCCGTACATGCGAATGTCCACAAATTCACAATTCCTTCAGCACACCAGGCATGCCGAATCTCTCACCCAATCAGTTTCAAATTCCATACGTGGCTTTGTGGTAGGCCCTAGATGGGAGCTATCGAATTATTTTACATTTTGATGAAAAACATGGCCGGCAGAGGCCATCTTGGATTCGACATATAAATTGTCACCAATTCCATTAGCACAAGTCACCGGCCGCATCTCTCACCCGATCGTTTTCAAACGTCATAAAAATATAGCTTTGGTGTGATGTCTAGATGGGAGCTATCCTTTTTTCTGAATTCCATTGCAAAACATGGCTGGCACTGGCCATCTTTGATTTGTCATAAATTGTCAACTATTCGATTAGCACATTCTGCAGGCTACACATCTCACCCGCTCGTTTTCACATTTTATATGTAGCTTTGGTATGATGTGTAGATGGGAGCTATCAAATTTTTTCCGAATTCCATTGAAAAATATGGCTTGCAGTGACCATCTTGGATTTGACATATAAACTGTCAACAATTCCATTGGAACACCCTAGAGGCCGCATTCCTCACCCGATCGTTTTTCAGATTTCATATGTTGCTTTGGCGTGATGGGAGCTATCAATTTGTTTTCAAAAAATGTTGCCGCCAGCATCTATCTTGGATTTGGCATGTAAATTTTCAACAATTCCTTCTGCACACACACCCTATGGGTGCATCTCTCACTCAATCTTTTTCATCTCTCTTATGTGACTTTAGGGTGACATCTAGATTGAGGTATGATGGCCAACTCACGTGTTACCATTAATGATGAGATATTTACATAATTTTCTGATGTCACTACATGATTGCAAACAGTTCAGATGAGAATTGATTTACCTTCGACAGAACTATGGTAGCGCAAAGAATAAAATGAAATGAGAATGTTTTGTCAATGTTAGTGTTCAACCGATTACCAAAAATGGCCTCTGACCGATGACTGATTATTTGATCTCACAATCGGCCGATGGCGCTTTCGATTGTAATACCGTGCACTACTAGACAAGTTGAGGCTTGCAAAAAACCACGTTAATTTGAATACAGTTTACAGTGTTTACAGTCCGTTCACTTCTGGATAAGTCGAGACTCGAAATAACTAAATTTAATTGAAACATATTTCACAGTGGTAAACTCTGTTGCCTGAGGTCCAGTAAAAATTACGATATGCACACTAGTAATTTTTTGCTCCGACCTGAGTCAATGGAGTCCAAAGTTCACTTTTCCAGAATGAACTGGCGATTGCCGCAAGTACGTTCAATTGTAAGCTTTACATGTCGGTTAACTTGTATTTCTTATCAACCTACCTTACAATTGTTTACAATAGGCTTGCATTACAGTGGAAGTTCCTAACTCGGAAGTATACTCTCTGTTTTGATCTTTTCGAAGTGATTTGGGGGAAAAACGCGGTGCAAAAGCACCAAGAAAAAATAAGCCCAAACTATGTCGAGTGCTACAGGTATACACCCAGTAGTGGTAGCTCTTTTCCTAGTACAGATCCACGGCTTCATGTACCAGTGCGTAGACGTGTAACCAATGACTCATTCTTTTTTCCTCCGCCATCATCAGAAAATATGCTTTCATTTGCTTTGATAAATAGGTGATAATTTAATTCGTTTAAACCATGTTCCTGTGACTGAATTATGGGTCTGCTGATCTTTTAATAACAGGGCTGTGTTTTTTTGTATATTCTCGTTTAACACTCAAACACATTGTTTGTAATTTTTATATTCGCCGTGTTCGCGCGCAACTTTCTTGTACCGGGCGGTTCGGTTATTGTTTCGGTTGATAATTTATGCTATCCTTTTGGATATTGTTTTTGGAGTTAGGTGTTAGTGGGGGCTGTTCTGGCGGAATTTCTCCCCTTCGTTGAGGGTCGAATTTCTGTTTTCTGGGTCTCTTTTGGCTGTCTGGGTTCTCTTGTGTTCCCACCGGACCTTTATTTCCTGCCACCTTCCTTTTGTAGTTGTGGATGTTCTCCTTCTTTTTTCTGTTGGGTTCACGAGCCCTTCTACTTCTCTCACCTCTTCTATATCCAGGACTGTTCCGTGTGGGCAATGCCTTTTCCACATGTAATGGGTGTTCTTCTCATCAACCCTATGGGTTCTGCAGGTCTTGGTCGTCCACCTTTTGGGTTTCCGTGAACCGTGTTCTGTGTTCTCGTAGCCGCACCTCCCACGCCTGCGGGAAAGGGGAACGCTGTCGTTCGGGGCCTTCCGACACGACTACGTCTGGTGAGAGTTCTTCTCCCTCCGTGAGGGATGTGCAGTATGTTCCTGCAGCGGATACTGTGGGAGCTGTTGAGTTATCCGGTGAAGAGATACCTGGTTCCGGGACGGTTGTCCCTCTCCAGTCGACATCTGAGGCTGTCACTAGGGTTGTGACTCCCCCCTTGGAGCCGAACTGGGTTGCTCTCACCACCTTTCCACCGGTTTCAACAGCTTCCGACCTATCTGCTGCTACTGTTGTTCCGTCTGCAACGTCTACGGCCATCGTTTCAGCCGGACGTGGGATATCGGCCTCAGCCTTCCCTGACTTCAACTCGGCGAAGTCGGAAGGGGCTGCCGGCCGAATCCTCTGCTGTGGTCACTCAGCCCGTCCCGCACTTCAGATCCTCGGGGTGTTTCACACCCCTATAAGCATCTGCATTCAGATGTTTCGGCTGCCACCCGTCGCCCCACGGCGGGTATTCTAGAGGATCGTGACCCTTCGCTGGTCAAGAGGGTCAGGAGCGAATCCAATTTGCCGGGTCGTTCCCACGTCGAACCGGCTGATACGGGCCGTGAGCTTAGGGAGGCCCTCTCCTTTCTCGCGCAGGTTCTTTCCAAGAGCCTTCCCGTTGCCTCCAGCGAGGCTACTAGTGGCTTCCAGGCGCCTCCCGGGAAGCAGGCCGCTTTCTGATCCCCCTGGTGTTCCTACACCGTGGGAGGCATCGGCTGGTTTGCCCGTGATGGACAATGTGTGTTCCGACTCGGAGGATGGGTCAGACACACCTGACGTCGAGAGCCAGCAGTCTTCTGACTGGGGAGGGGGAGAGGGTGGGGGGTGGGGTGGGCAGCTCTTGACTTTATGTTCCGGAACTCAAACCGTCAGACCAGCCGGAGGTTTCAGCCAGGCCGCGATCATCGGTCGCGCGCGCCTACAGCCTGTGAGCAATCTGCTTCTGGGAGCCTTCGACCGTACCAAGTGGTCGAAGCTTTTGCAGCATTGGACTCTGAGCTGAGTTCTAAGGCTATGAAGACTTCGTTTCTCACCAGGGCTGATACATTTTTGCCCCCAGTGCGTTATCGTTCCTACGATTCCGCCAATCCGTCGGTCTGCCAGACTTTGACGGTCTTGGATCAGGACTCCTCCTCCCTCGGGCTTTCCTAGCCCAAATTGCCCATTATTCCTATGGCGACTCCGGAGTCCCTGTTTTGTTTATCGAGCGAAATGCTAGGCCTGCTTTTCTCTCTCGGATCACGTCTTCTCGTCTTCTCTGCCTTGGCTGCTTATCTGCCTCCAGATAAGTTTGACGACATACAGGCTCCTTTGCGTATGATCTCTAAGGCGCCCATGCATCTTACTCACCCGCATGCCTATAACACGTCTAACTTGGAATTAGTTTGCCGGGACGCTATGTTGGACACAGGCCGTTCCCTTCCGGAAGGGCAGCACGCTTTGGTGGGCTCACGACTATCCCATGATTTCATGATTCTGTGGCGACACTCCGGGATGACGTCCTGCGTCATTCCAAATATCAGCTGCCGCTTCACCAACTTGACCAGCCTTCTGTTGGAGGCCGGGACCATTCCAAGCCTAACAGACGCCATTCTGCTTCCCATGTGAAGCCGAGGGCTGAACCCCCTGCCGCCGCTTCTTCTTCTTACTCACGTGGTAGGTTAGGGTAAGCTTCGGCAGACCAGAGGGGATCTCGGGATCCTTTATCTAGCAGAGGAGGTGGTTTCACCTCTCACGGACCTCGCCTGGACTCGATGTGAAGGTCCTCACTTCGCTTCGTGCCAGATTGGAGGAAGGATCAGCGAGAGTCCTCTTCCAGCCCAAGTTCGTTCAGACATTTCACGTCGGGAACTTTTGATCACGGAGACAGACAATCCCCTTTCGAAGGGGGCGATCGGGGTCGTCAAGAACATTCATTCAGTGGGATGTTATTTTCCGTCTGTTCTTGGTGCCGACTCCGACAGGTTATCCTGAACCAGCCTATTATTGCTCCCAAGTTCTTTCAGGTCGGTTCGCCCCTCTATTCACAGGAAGATTTCGCCTCCAGCATCGACCTGCGAGATGCTTACTTTCACGTTCCGATTCATCGGACATCGCGAAAGTATCTCGGATTTGCGTTTTTTGGGGGCGAATTTACCAGTTCAAGGTCATGCCTTTCGACCTTAACCTAGCTCCTTGGGCCTTCACCCAACTGATGTCGCATGTGATAGCCTTCCATCACACGCAGTCCAGGATGACTACATCGGCGTATCTGGACGATATCCTCCAGAAGCACTCCAGTGCTGCTCTTCTGGCGTCATATGTCGACACACTGTTGAGCCTTCTCACATCGCTAGGGTTCGGAGTCAACGAGGAGAAGTCGGACCTGGTCCCTTCACAGTCGTTTTTGTCATCTGGGGATGGACTTCTATACTCAGCTGAATACGGTGACGATTCCCCGGACGAGGGATGGGATTCTCTCGGCTTTCGCCCTGACTCTGACACTGTCCACGTCCGTGACAGCTCGGAGTATTCTCCGGCTGCTTCGTCTCTGCGGTTCGGTAACGGATCTCATTCCTCTAGGTCGCCTGCATGTCAAACCTCTCCAGCACCTTCTTCTCAGTCGTTGAAGTCCGAATGTCGATCCTCTGGATCTGGATCTGGTGCTTCAGTTACCAGCATCTTTTCATCGTCACCTTTTTCCCTGGACGGATGTTCAGTGGATTATGCAGGGAGTTCCGTTAGACTTGCCCACGTCCGATTGCGTTCTGACGGCAGATGCCTGCGTTCTCGGATGGGGATGCAAGCCTGTTGTAAACAACAGTGGTAGGTATAATAAGAAAGAAAATTAACTATAAAATATAAATATCTCATAAAGGGGCGTCTCGAGAGATTAAGAATACACATTGTAGTGGTTTTTCAACGTTATCGAATGGTATCATTTTACATTACCGATTGAACAATTGCAGAAGATAATATAATAAAATGCGGTTTATTAATCGTCTCAAAATGCTTTGCAACAATCGGTTGAACCGATGCTCCATGAGCCTTTGCCGTTGTCACACGATTGCCCACAATCGGCCTATTGTGGTGGCCGGTTCCGATCATCGGTTGATTGTCCAAAAAAGAGTTTGCTGAGAATTCAGTGTTCAGTGTTACTGATGCCAAAAAAAAAATACTGTAAGGCCGTTGAGATTTAATTAAGTGATTCTAAAGTAATTGCTTTTTAAAATCGGTGAAAATGTGCTGATTTTATTTTTACTTCTTGCTCAACTTAACAATGTCAGGTATGAGCTAACGGGATGAGTTATTTTCAGTTAAAACTTTAGTGAATGGCTTGGCATTTCTGGAATTTTCTATTTAGTGCATTCCCTTCCTGGTCAAGCTGAGCTGCAGTGTCACTGACACTTTCATTTTCAGCTTAACTTGACAACATCAAGCATGAGCTTTTGGGATGGGTGGTGATCTGTCGTTTTTCCTTCCACCTATCTAAAGCTCTCTCAGCACACCTGACAAGACGCACCTCTCACCCGACCAGTTCCAAATTTCATTCTTGGCTTTGGGCAATGTCTAGAGGGGAGCGATTGAGTTTTTTTCCAAATTTTGTCCAAAAACATGGTCGCCAATGGCTATCTTAAATTTGGAATATAAATTGTTAACAAATCCACTGGCACACCATACAGGCTGCAACTCTCACCCGGTCTTTTTCAAAATTCATATGTAGCTTTGGTGCGATGTCTAGATGGGAGCGATCGAATTTTTCTGCATTTCTTTGAAAAACATGGCTGCCAGTGGCCATTTTGGATTTGGCATATAAATTGTCAACAATTCTATTGGCACACCCTACAGGCCGCATCTCTCACCTGACCTTTTTCAAATTTCATATGTAGCTTTGGTGTGAGATCTTAATAGGAGCTATTGAATTTTTCTCAATTTTGTTGGAAAATATGGCTGCCAGCAGCCATCTTGGATTTGGTATATATATTGTGAAGAATTCCATTAGCACACCTCACCGGCCACATCTCTCATCCAATTTTCAAATTTCAAAATGGTGTGATGTCTAGATGGGAGCTATCAATTTTTTCGGAATTGCGTTAACCCTTTGAACACGAGAGTCCTCTTCTCCGGCCCAGGAATCTGATAGGTCACAATTTCATTAACCCTTTACCTAACATGAAAAGCAGACGACTCTTGCAAAAAAAATTCTTGAATAACTAATTTTTTTCATTTTCTGTCTCAAAAAGATAGGTTATGACCCCTCGTTGGAACGACCTCGACGAGCTCGTTCCAACGAGGGGTCATAACCTATGTTTTTGAGACAAAAAATGAAAATATTTTGAAAATTAATTGGCGATTTTTGAGAATAGCGCTGGCCGGTTTTGGCCGTTACGTTGGGTAAAGGGTTAAGTATGGTCGCTACCAAATGAATGTGTTGGGTAGAAAAGTCAATATTCTTAACATGCAGCATAAGGGCAGCGCTATAAGAATATTAAGGGGTCCATCCTCAAATGATGAATATGACATTTAATTGCTGCCGTTCATTTGACATGGAATATATCACCAGGGTTCAAAGGATTAAAAAACATCACCGCCAGTGGCCATCTTGGATTAGGCATATGCATTGTCAACAATTCTATTAGTACACCCTACAAGCCGCTTCCCTCACCTGATCTTTTTCAGATTTCATCTGTAGCTTTGGTGTGATGTCTTTCCTGTCGAAACTTCAGTGAATGACTGCATTACTGTGGCTTTCTGTTTAGTTCAGTCCCTTCTTGGACAAGTTGAGTTGCGGCGTCATTGACACTTTCATTTTGCCGTTATGATGAGTGGAGACTAGTAGTTCAATATTCTGATTATAAGCAGTATAATTTTCAACTCTTTGATGCTGAAATATCAAATTTTCAAGCTATAAATGTAATGTTTCCTACGATACAATTAGGAATTGAACTAGTTCAAACTTGTGTAACAGAGCTCAATGATTAATTTGTTTAAATTCTTAGTTGCATATTTCCCCGTGGGAACCCCGGGAAGTGAAGCAGTTCTTGTTTTACTGTGATAAACAAGCTGTTTTACTTGTACAATAGGACACAGTCACCAATACCTAGGGTGGAATTCCTCTAAAATGGACAACATGGGTATAAACGATTGACTGAACTTGGCTTTATCTCCACGCCGTGGTCATGATGAGCAATTGTGCAGAAATATGTTTTCTTAAAACCAATAAATAAATTAATAAATAGTTGCATTTTGGAAAATTTGCTGCTTAAAATTTTCCGATTTCGTCTTCATTCTACAGAGGGTTAATACATTCACCGATGCTATCAGTTTAAATTATAAATCAATATATCAAAATCTCTATTTTACCTGCCATACAATTTGCTTACCAGAACTCATATTACTTGGCGGGATGTGAAGCAGTGCTTCTTTGCTGTGGTAAACAAGCTCAGTTTTACAGGTAAAATAGAGCCCGGTCATAAATGCCGATGGCGGAAGACCTCTAAATTAGGCAACATGGTCGGACTTGCCTTTATTGGTTGAGTTGTGTTAACTTCTGAGATCTATGGTTTGGCGATTGTCGGTGTGCGTCTGCTTTATCGTCCGGGTGGGCGGGCGTTCGGGCGTCCTCGCACTGTTAGTGCAATAACTTGAACAAACGTTCACCCATTTGACTAACATTTAGCATGTAGGTTTTTTGCAAAAATATCTCAAGCAAGTTCGAAAAGTGGCCCTGTCTGCTTTTTCGTTGCAGAGTTATGGGCCTCAATTAAATAATATTAATTGCAATAATATTACAAGCGGGTTAAAAAACTGGCCCAGCAAGATTTTTCGTTATGGGATTTAATTATTATCTTATTGGCATTATAACTTGAACAAAGGTTCCAGATTTGACAACCGGCATATATGATTGATAACGGGTTACATGCAGATAAACGGGTTATGGACATGCATGACTCTCCGGTTGTCACCACAACTCGACGACTGCATCTCCGATGTTGCGGGGACGATTAACCATTGAGCAGAAATAGTTGACCTTAAACACCAATAAATAAATTTGTGCCCTATGGCTTACTTTTAAGGTAACCATTATTCTCAGATGGGTATGAACAATTGATTTTCAACTTTTCCCATTGATAATGTACATGTGACACTGAAATTTTCCCATGGGAACCCAGAAAGTGAGGCAGTGCTCGTTTACTGTGGTGAAGAACTTCAGTTTTACTGGTAAAATAGGAACCGTAACCAATGCCTGTGTGTGAAAGTCCTCTAAAATGGGCAGCATGGGTATAAACGATTGGCTGGACTTGACTTTGCGTCCATGTTGAAGTCACGATTAGCCATTGGGCAAAAATATGTGACCTTAAACACCAAAAAATAAATGAATAAATGCGAACATGTTAAAAATGTTAAAAATAACAACATGAATTGACGCTCAAAACGTTCCTATATTCATTATTGGGTATCTCCATCAGGATAGTTTGCAAGTTTCTTCAAAACAAAATCCCTGAATCATATTTATGGAGCGTCATGGATCTGGTAACTGTGTTGAGTCCTTGGCAAGACACTTAATCTTAATTGCCTACTTGGGGTACGGTGGCGCTGTGTACTAAGACATACTGCACGTCAATGTGTACTTGTCTTCAACCAATGTTAACCCTGCTTGTATGGAGTTCGTTTGTTGGGTAGCCTGGCCGTTGCTCGGTGGTTCTCTCCAGGTAATTCGGTTTCACCTAGCCGTAATACTCCGACACGAGATGACCCCGGCTTTCGAAACTGTTGTTAAATCCCAATAAATAAATGTCACAGAACTCACAGATTAAAACATTGACTAATGGAGAAAACATTGAGGGAAAGACAGGAGATAGAACAGTGTTTGTTTACTTTGGTAAAATACGACGCGCCAGAAAAATCTGTGGATGAAGTGGGCTGCACCTTTGTAAGCGATTGGTTTCATACATGTACTCGTCATGCGGTCATGATGTAACCATAGGTGCTGAAAATGGCAAACTCCAATAAATAAACCAAGCCGCTGCTGTCATGTTTGAGTGCTTCGGAGTGGTGAAGTGCAGATAGACAGTTTAACAGTAGAAATCAAGCCACTAGCGACATCATATGACATGTCCCAACTCTTACCCCCACTTGAAGCCTTTACCCGACGTAACGACCAAAACCGACCAGCGTTATTCACAAAATATCATTCAGATATCATTAGTTCTTCATGTGTTGTATCAAAAACTTAGCTTATGACCCCGTCATTGGGGAACGTGCCTATTGAGTTCGTACCAATGAGGAGCCATAGGCAATGTTTTTGACGCAAAAAATGAAAAAAGAGAGTTATTCAAAAATCTTCTTTGAAAGTGTCGCCTGCCTTTCATTTTAGGTGAATGTTTAACATGGTAATGGCAGAAACATAAGAGCAATCTTCTCCCACACTCTATCAGTTTGGTGTGTTATATGTGGTATATACTGATGATTGGTTAGGCCTAAGCAAATTAAAACCTGTTTCTCAGGCCCTCCCTCATAGTCCTTTTGGCTGCCGCATGCTCTCTTTTTATAAACTTAAAAATATTAAAATTAAATAGTTTATGTCTGATATTTTACCCAAGTTTAAAAAACTTATAAATTTGTCCATTGAAGGCAAGAAGGCTTTGAATGCTTTAGCATTGCAAAGCCTTCTTGCACTCAAGAGACGAAATACACCACCACCCATGCTATTCCGTAGATTATGAAGCCTAAAACATAAACCAAAAACATGAACTTTTGATGGCAAAGAAATAATTACAGAAAGAAAGAAATAAAATAATAAACTACTCGCATGGAATTTTACAAATAATGGTCTGTTAAACAGAAGATCTACTTTGTGCGGCCTTACCTTTGTTAAAAAATGTCAAATATCTTTCAACGACCAATGCGCTTTTGTCAGGGGAGCACACAGCCCCTTTTAAGTCCCTTGTGTTGATAGAGTTGCAACTTTGCAGTAATTTTATCATACAACAAGAATGTATTTCCCCCAATACAAGTAAAAAGTCTAGACAAAATACAAATCTCTGTTGTGGGTAACAACCACACGTGCGATCATTCGACTCGAAAGGAGAACGTTTTGTACCTCCAAAACTGATTACACATGTCGAGGCCACTGTTTTGAAAAATGTAAATGTTAATTAAATCACGAACTCAGCGAAATAAATTTGATTAGATCATTTTTTGCCATGATATTTTATATAGGCCTAACATGCGTTAAACCTGACAACTTTTGAGCTGAAACACTACTCAACTTGAATGCATATTGTACAAGTGGAACGAGCGACGATTACGTCATGCACAGCTCAGGAACGTAATACCATTACGTCAAATCTTCATAAAAATATTTATAGGCGCTGAATGATTGTCAAAATATATGCGAAGAAGTTAAGAAAGGGGGGAATATTGTAAGATGAATTGGTTATAACCGGCCAGTGGGTTTTCGAGATAGTGTATTGAAGGCTCGATCTGGCCGATATATGCCCAGAGAGGAGGTTTCTACTTAATACGCCATCTCGGAACCCAGGTTCTACTTAATACACCATCTCGGAAACCCACCTGGCGGTAATATCCAATATGCAGTCATGATATTATATAATACCCTCATATATTATTGAGAGAACATTCCAAGGATCAGTATCGGGACAGGTATTAATGTGAAGTATGATTTGTAAATGGTTTGGGCAGTATCACTAATATCTTTTCACTTCTATTTCTGGAACGCTCATTGGTCACAGATAGAAAGTTATCTCACCTGCAGCCATCTTTCGGAAGGAGGAAGGGCAATTGTTGCTATAAATAGACAGTGCTAAACAAAAAAAAAACATTTTCTTGAATGTTTTCAATTTTCCGACTCCCCGCAATCGCCGATCGCGTAATAAATAAACTGTGAAAATTGAATATATTGATGTGCACATTTTTCGCGGCAATACAAATTAAAGATATATGATTTATTTTTGTTACAACTCACAAAAACAAAACTAGTTTTTGTGGTAGGCTTTCGTTTGATGATAAAACGTACTGCAGTTACTGCGTAATCGCTTTTCGTCGTCGAGGGGCGGAGTTTCCGTGCTGACTTTACACCATCTTCGGTCGGAGATAAGCGGGCTGTGGCGTTTTTCGCTGATGTACCAGCAATCCAGTCGTAAAGATATCAGTCGTGTGTGCGAAGTCGCAGTGGTTAGTGTGTTTGTCTTTCACCGAAAGTTCGGCGGTTCTATCCTGACCAGCGGTAAATGCGTTGTCCTTGTGTGAGACACTTCATCCCGAATGACAGTGGAACGGTGGCACGGTGGCACGGTGGCGCGGTGTACTAAGCGTACTGCACATCGATGGTGCACTTCCCTTCAGCCGCTAACTCAGCTTGTGCAGAGTTAGGGAGTGGGAGAGTCTGACTATAGCTCTGGGAAAGTATGTATATATTTCGCCTTTGCTTCTATGTCCCAGATAAATCTAGGTTGGAATGGACTTCCTCCATCCTGTTCTGTTCCGACACCAAAACACACATACAAAACATACCAGATTGGACAGTGGTCAGATAAAAGTTTTAAGTCACCCACCTTAAACAGAGACACGCGCGGGAGAAGTGAGTCGCTGACAATTGGTGAATTTACCATTCTGTTGGTATGATGTGAATTCCCCAAAATGTATCTCCCACTTTCCTACCATTTAGAATTCTTATCCCAGACTGGATACACAAATCTAATAATTTTTGTCCCTGTGTGTCGATACGCCCCGTATCCATAATCTGCCGTTTTATGCAGCTACCCGGATGATAATTTGGATACAGGGGCAAATTATTTGTTCTAGTATCGTCCACAGTAAAGTCTGGTTCGTTTCTTGTTCTACAGTTTAAATCTCCCAGTAGAATAATTCTACCCCGAGAGCTGTACTGCTGTATTTCATTACTTACAGTTCCAAGGGTATCGAATGACGATCACGGTTGAAATAGAGATGACGTTACTTGGATGATATATGGCTGACAGAGATACGTTCATCGCTTCCGGATGGAGCACGCGTTATCCCTTGGGCAATACACCTAACATAAACAACCACCCCACCTCCCCGTTTGGCGCTTCGAGTACTGGAGAAGTGGGTGTAACCCTCTATTGATGCGGGACTGTCCTGTTGGGACCATGTCTCCACTAGGCCAATGAGTAATATCCCTTTATAATGTTAAGAAATTCTACACTCTTTAGTTTATTTTCTCCAGCATTGTTTCTGTATCCCTGGATATTCCAGGAATATATTTTAGGATGTTTAAGATTGGTTGTGGAGACTACCATTAGCAATCGATTTATTCATTTATGGATTTTGGGGAAAAAGGGGGGAACTTATTGACGACAGACAGTCGAGCATACACAAACCTGGACAAAATTAATAAATCTTAAGCTAAATTTCCCATTACTTATACAGCACCTTAATTAGCACGTATCGTATTCCACCCCTTAAACCCCTTCAGCGACGTCCCTGCTGGGGAAAAATATTCATTAGTTTTGCTATGGAAATACAAATTGCACAAAACATCAAACTGGCCAAGCCGGCTCAGCTGCTACGAAAATAAGATGACTAGCCAGTCTCCGACATATATACCCAAGCCAGTCGCGAATTCTAACTTTCGCAGCTTCAGGGTCTACTCCCACTTTCAATGAGCTTCCGTTGGCTCTGAACTTTCTGATCTGGAATCAATTTTCTGATCTGGAAATTAGTTATTGTGTTCTTGTTAGCAACAGCTCACTCATTGCCCTTCGTTAAAACATTAGAGAGTACTTCAGTCACATATGTTGCCATTTTTGAAAAGTTTTGAACTCATTAACCAACCTCTCAGCGGTAATGACGTACCTCTATCACACATAAAAAACGGTAACATTTGTCCATGTCTTCACATTGTACTTTCCAACTCAGAACGAGATTCTACAGCGAGCAAACATTTGTGGAGCAGATATTCTGTTTGTACGAGATGAAGTCCTTGCACTTGGAGCTCAGATTTGTATCGTATTGCTTGCTTGTTATAGGTATACTGCTATAAATATTTTTGTTGTTGCTCATTTAAAAAAGTATTTTTAAGATTTAAAGAGCTATTTGGTGAAGAATCTAGATTTTGTGAGGCCCACTTTGTGATATAAAATGTAGATTTACAATACAGTGTCAGAAACCGCTACAGCACACGATTACATCCAGGAATTCAATGAAGTCAGTGGCCTTGAGGGAGCTATGGGTCTTTATATAACCCTGTCTATTTTGAAACGTCACACGTGTCCATGTGCTATATGTGCTTGTTTCAATAACGCTTAATATAAGTAGTGGCAGGCCCATAGATATAGTAGATATACAATGGTGGAATGTGGGGAGTTGTGACACCACAGACAGTTTTGTCAGATTTTCAGTTCTTTCTATATTCCCGCTCTTGGAAGACAATAAAATTATTGCTATGAACCAGGAAATTATTTCCCCAAACCTTAGGGGGTTATATGGTCTTAGAATACCTTCGCGTGGCCTGCATTTAGTGCTCTGCTATTTTTTATCGCAAAATCTAAGGCATAAAAAAGGCTATCTAGAGCAATGAATAGTGGTGATAACTTCCCCGTCGTATCCCCGAGAAGTGGGTTACTGTGATGAACAAGTTCTGTTCTACTGGTAAAATAGAACCTGGAACCAACGACCGCGAAGAAAATCTTCTAATGTTGGTAGCATTGAGTGATCTCCACTTCATATCCATATTGCCGTAATAATATAGCCAAAGATGTCGAAAGTGACCTTAAACACCAATAAATAATAATAATAATAAACATTGATAACAGTGGTGATATTAGTTTGCAATTGTCGCTACTAACAGTACCAAGTTGGGATATTGTTTGTTTTTTGGCAGGAGCGTCGCGAAAATGCCCGATTAACCCTTTCACCACGATGTGCATAAATTGCTGCGTGAAGAAAAAAAATGGTAGTGGACGAACAAACGATATAAAGAGCAAATAATCTGAAGCGAGGCTCGAGCTGTTGTGTTAAATTATTACTGAACCTCCTAACAAGCAAGGATGGTTTCGCCCATTTCGATGTTGACAGTATTCACTGAAATGATACCTTGCAGGGTGCTAGTTTTGAAAGGGTTAAGGGGTAGAATTCAAACTTCATTTGTCCAATCTGTAGTGTTTTTAGTCCCTATCGATAGAATATTCTAACTTCTTAATCAAGACATGCCTTCGGCGAAGGCAAGCCTTGACGGTGCAGTTGGAATATTATTCATTCAGGACAATAGTTGAAAAACCCACGACTTCTTGGACATTTATTTGTTGATAAATGAAATATACGCGTAGAATAACTTTTTAGTTAGTTAACACATAGCCTGCCGGGACTCCAGATCGACAATGTGCGCAACAGACCGAAATGGGTACAACAGTCCCCCGTTTGTATGTGTGTGACGAAATTCAAATATCAAACTTATAAGAATGAGTAGGATTACTAGCAATAACAATTCTCGTGTTCACCCCTTAAAAATATTAATCCAGTCTAATCCCTGTTTTTTTAATTGCCGTCCTCTTGACTTGCGGTTTGCAATCGGGGTAGAACTGTCCAGAGATCTCTTCAATGTTTATATATATATATATACATATATACAGCATCTAGGTCTAGGCACTCGACAAAGATACGCAACTGTCCATCAATGATCGCAGTACTAATTCCGTAAATTTTAAGCAACTGCACTCAGCGGCCTGGACGCACTTTAGTTTTGTCCGACGCTACTATTTTCATCATCTTCATTGTCTTATTAGCCTAGTTACGCATTTTTCGCCATTAATCCTACCGCGAAATCTGTCCACTTTTTCTATCTGGCGATCATCCAAGCGTCTTAGGCTGCGTTGGGACCCACTGGTAATGGTCTTGTCGATAATCGTTTTACTTAGTCGCTTCCTGGACAAGTAACAGCGAATTACAAGCCTTTACTGGCACTATCCTTTTAAAGAGGCAGTCCCAGTACACCTCCAAGTCGTTTCGCACCAGCCAGAAAACACCAAACTCTGATATTTCCTCCTAGGGTGCCATTTGGTGCATTTTAAGGCGACGGGCTGCATACAGATTTGTGTAAATCATCCAGTTATCATACTATCATGCAATACATGAAAGTATCTTTCTAAAATTCAAGTTCCTTTTAATTTTAAAAGTGTATATTAAAATCGGGTTCCGCCTGGAGTTTGGGGTTTTCTAAAATACTTTTCAGAATTTGTCTAACAGCTTTGTTTTATCTCTTCCTTTCTACCTTCACCCCGGTTTCTTTTCTTTTTGGGTGGTATTACACAGCCGTTCAGTCAGAACTTGGCTCACGAGAACTTTTATCGCCACATTTCATTTCTTTCGTCGTGTGTGTGTATTTTTTCTTTTTGTGTCTGTACCCTGAAGAAGGTCTTCAGCAGACCGAAAACTGGGTGAAAATTGTTTTTTTTTCGGTGCTGTTCGAGATTTATTTAGACGTATATATAGGTATATTCATATAGAGGGGATTAATATCATCAGGTAATAGCGACAAGCGCGAACCGCGAACATATCTTCAAAATTATATATTTCGCGAACAGCGAACATTTCTTCTAAATTATATATTTGAGTTCGTTTATTATATATTTGAGTTCGTTTATTATATATTTGAGTTCGTTTGTGTGTCTGTGTGTGTGTCTGTTCGCCATAGCCTCGTAACGGCTCGGCCGATCGGGACGAAACTTCGCATGCGCATGCAGTTCGGCCCTGAAAAGGTTTATCGTCCATCGGACTTGGAGTGGGTGTCCGCATGCGCAGTAACGATCTCATAAACTACTGGACCAATCGGCACCAAATCTAGGCCATATGTGTATGGTCCATCGGGTAGTGAGCTACCACCATCAGGTATGGGGTAAGGGCCAATCTTCGCGCATGCGCATTAACGATCTCTGAAACTGCTTGGCCAATCGGGACGAAACGTGGTTGGTATATGTAACTTCGATCGGGTAGTATTTTGGGCCAATCAAACTGGGCATGCGTCCTGATCTTGACCTTCTTGCCCGGACGAAATCGGGCACCCCCTTTAGTCTATCTTCTATTTCAATAACTATGTTTGTTTGTAACGCATAGCCTCCGAAACCCCTAGGCCAATCAGGACGAAAGTTGGCATGCATATGTAGTTTGGTCCCAGGGATGTTTATCACTACCGATATGAAGCGGGGGTCCCGTCTTCGCACATGCGCAGTAACAATCTTAGAAACTACTTAGCCGATCGGGACGAAAGCTGAGATGTGTGTGTAAGAGCCATCGAGAAGTCATTTGCCACCATCGTACATGGAAGGGGCCCGTCTTGGCGCATGCGCATTAGGATCTCCGAAATTACTCGGCAAATCGGGACGAAACGTCGTATGTATATAACGTTCCGTCGGATAGTGTTCCGGACCTATCAATTTACGCATGCGCCGTGACCTTGACCTTGAAATTGTGACCTTCATCTCTAAAATAGCCATTTTCGGACCAATTTCAATAAAAAAAATTGTATCTGAGGTGATACACCATGCTCACCTCAATCCAGCTGCCCATTTCAATCCATGCCGGACGAAGTCGGGGCCCCAGCTAGTACTATATATATTGTTAGAGCGGGAAACTCGATATTGCTCGAACGTTCACCATTTGCTTGTAATGTTCGAATAACAAATCCCGATACCAGTGTTATAACCGCGAACATTTAACTGTTTTAGTGGATCTGTCTATGTGCAGGTATGCAATAAACCGATCGGGACGAAACTTGCCACGTATATTACTTTGACCAGGAGAGTTATGCTGCAGAGTCGAATCCACCGAGGACATAACCCTGACCTTGATATTCAACCTTGACCTCTAGTCGTCTTTTCTCTTCTGATTTCAGCGGAAAATGGGATCTAGTGGTTTTTACGGCATAGCTTTCAACAATATGAAGTCTTTTTGGGTCCGCGACATGACCTTGATCTTGAAACAAGGCCATGTGGCTCGCAAAATGTACTGTTCATGTCAATGAAACCTTGTGGAAGTCGGGCAGGCGAGCCAGTCTATACATATTTTGGTCACCTTTGTATGAATAGAAGTATTCTACAGGAATCGAAACGAAATTTTGCACCTATAATATCTACTCGGTCCGAGGAACATTTCTGTGGAATTGAAACTGATTTTGGACGTGACCATGACTTTGATTGAGCACCCTTGAGCTTTTAAAATCTCCAATTCCTGACCGATTCTGACGAACTTGCGTATCTGAGGTTATAGCGCAGTGTAGAACAATACCAAAGTTTCATAACATAGAATTGGCATGACGTTTTGCCACTGTGCAAGGCCAGACATCAAGTATAACAATATTTGACAGGGTGGATTTCTCTGCTGTGAAAAATCAGACCCGTCGGCCGAGATTCCCATGTCCTGGAAAAAACGAATGTTAGGTGACACGGGACAAGCTTGTGAAATGCACAGCCATTGTGCGAGACCCGCCCTTCAGCCCGATAATATCTGACAGGGCTGATATCTCTGCGAGGGAATATCAGCCCCGGGAGCTGTGCTTCTAATGTCTGCGGTGACTACGACGTCAGGTAGGTGATGAGGGTAATATATTTACATGTCCAATTGCTGAGATTCTCCTGTCAGGGGTGACTACGGGCGTCAGTTAGGTAATAAGGGGGTCCCGATTTTGATACATTCCCAATATCCGATGGAAATACACAGCCACTGTGCCACTCCTGACATTGTCTGACAGGATTGACTCCCCGAGAGGGAGATTTACCTGACGGTGATCAAAACATTCCCCATATCCGGTGGAAATACACAGCATCTGTGCCATTCCCGACATTTCCTGACAGGACTAATATCCCCGAGAGGGAATATCAACATCGGTAGCTAAGATTCTACTGTCACGGGTGACTACGGGCGTCAGTTATATGATAAAGGGGGGGGGGGGGGGGGTGGTCACTATTTTGATACATTCCCAATATCCGGTGGAAATACACAGCCACTGTGCAATTCCTGACTTTCAGCCCAACATCTCCTGAAAGGGTGCAGATCCCCGAGATGGAATAATAACCTCGATAGCTGAGATTCTCTTGTCAGGGCTGACTATGGGCGTGAGTTAGGTGATACTGGGTTTACGATTTTGATACATTCCCAATATCCGATTGAAATACACAGCCACTGTCCCATTCCAAACATTCAGCCCAACATTTCCTCACAGGGCTGATATCCCAGAGAGGGAATATTAACCTCGGTAGCTGAGATTCTCCTGTCAGGGGTGACTACGGGCGTCAGTTAGGTGATAAGGGGTCACGATTTTGATACGTTTCCGATATCCGGTGAAAAAAACACATCCACTGTGCCATTCCGACCTTCAGCCCGACATTTCCAGACAGGGCTGATATCCCCGAGAGAGAATATCAACTTCGATAGCTAAGATTCTCTTGTCAGGGGTGATTACGGGCGTGAGTTAGGTGATAAGGGGGGCACGAATTTGTTACATTCACAATATCTGGTGGAAATACACAGCCACTCAATCATTCCTCAGTTTTAGCCCGATATTTTCTAACAGGGTGGATATCCCCTTAGAGGAAATATTAACCTCGGTAGGTGAGGGGTGACTACGGGCGTCAATTAGATGAAAGGAGGGTAACGATTTTGATACATTCACAATAGCCGGTGGAAATACACAGCCACTGTGCCATTCCCGACATTCAGCCCGACACTTCTAAACAGGGCGGATATCTTCGAGAGGGAATTTCAACCTAGGTAGCTGAGATTCTCCTGTCAGGGTTGACTACGGGGGTGAATTAAGTTAATAAAGGGCTCACGATTTTGATAATTCACAATATCTGGTGGAAATATACAGCCACTGTATCATTCGTGAGCTTCAGGCCGATATTTCCTAACAGGGCGGATATCCCCGAGAGGGAATATCAACCTCGGTAGGTGAGATTCTCCTGTCAGGGGTGACTACGGGCGTCAGTTAGGTGATAAGGGGCGTAGTGATTTTGATTTATTCCTAATATCCGGTGGAAATACACAGCCACTGCGCCATTCCCGACCTTCAGCCCGACGCTTCCAGACAAGGCTGATATCTCCGGGAGAGAGTATCAACCACGGTAGCTTAGATTCTCCGGTCAGGGGTGACTAAGGGCGTCAGTCAGGTGATAAGGGTGATCACGATTTTGATACATTCACAATATCTGGTGCAAAAACACAGCCACTGTACTTTTCCCGAGCTTCAGCCCGATATTTCCTAACCCAGCTGATATCCCCGAGAGGGAACATCAACCTCGGTACCTGAAATTCTCATGTCAGGGGTGACTGCGACCGTCAATTTGGTGATAAGGGATCACGGTTTTGATACATCCCCAAAATCCGGCGGAAACACATAGCCACTGTGCCATTCCAGACTTTTAGCCCGACAATGTCTGACAGGGCTGATATTCCCGAGAAGGAATATCAACCTCAGTAGCAAAAATTCTCATGTCAGGGGTAACTACGCGAGTCAATTGGGTGATATGGGGGTCACGGTTTTGATAACCTCCCAAATATCCGGTGGAAACACACAGCCACTGTGTCATTCCAGACCTTTTGCCCAACATTGTCTGTGAGGGCTAATATCCCCGAGAGGGTATATCAACCTCGGTAGCTGAAATTTTCACGTCAGTGGTGACTACCGGGTCATTGAGGTGATAAAGGGCCTAAGCTTTTCATACATTCCTGATATCCGTTCAAAATGCACAGCCACATTGCCATTCCTGACCCTTAGACCGACAACGTCTGACAGGGCTGATATCCCCGAGAAGGAATATCAACCACAGTAGCTTAAATTCTCATGTCAGGGATGACTACGGCCATCAGTTAGGATTTAAGGGGGCCACGGTTCTGATACATTCCCAATATCCGTTTGAAATACACAGCCACTGTGCCATTCTCGACCTTTAGCGGAACATTGTCTGACAGGTCTGATATCCCCGAGAGGGAATATCAAACTCGGTAGCTGAGGTTCTCACGTCAGTGGTGACTACATGCGTCAATTACGTGATAAGGGGGCCACGGTTTTGATATATTTCCAATATCCGGTGGAAATGCACAGCCACCCACTGTGCCATTCCAGATCTTTAACCCGAAAGTATCTGACAGGGCTGATATCCCTGAGAAGGAATATAAATCTCGGTAGCTCTCATACAAGGGGTGACTACGAACGTCAGTCAGGTGATTAGGGGGTCACGGTGTTGATACATTCTCGATATCCGTTCAAAATACACAGCCACTGTGCCATTCCCGACCATTAGCCGGGCATTGTCTGATAGGGCTGATATCCTCGAGAAAGAATATCAACCTCGGTAGCTGAAATTCTAATGTCAGGGGTGACTACGGGCGTCAGTTAAGTGATAAGTGGTCACGATTTTGATACATTTTCAATATCCAGAGAAAATACACAACCATTGTGACATTCTTGATCTTTAGGCCGACAATGTCTGACAGGGCTGATATCATCCGGGAAGGAATATCAAGGTCGGTAGCTTAAGTTCTCATGTCAGGGTTGACTACGGCAGTCAGTTAGGTTATAAGAGGGTCACGGTTTTGATACATTCCCAATATCCGTTTGTTATACACAGCCACTGTGCCATTCTCGACCTTTAGCCGGACATTGTCTGACAGGTCTGATATCCCCAAGAGGGAATATTAACCTCGGTAGCTGAAATTTTCATGTCAGGGGTGACTACGGGGTCATTGAGGTGATAAGGGGGCCACGCTTTTGATACATTCCTGATATCCGTCAAAATACACAGCCACTGTGCCATTCCCGACCCTTAGCCTGATATTGTCTGACAGGGCTGATATCCCCGAAAGGGAATATCAACCTCGGTAGCTGAAATTCTCACGTCAGTGGTGATTGCGGACGTCAATTGGGTGATATGGGGGTCACGGTTTTGATACCTTCCCAATATCCGGTAGAAATACACAACCACTGTGCCATTCCAGATCTTAGGCCCGGACTTATCTGACAGGGTCGATATACCTGAGAAGGAATATAAACCTCGGTTGCTTCAATTCTCATGTAAGGGGTGACTACGAGCATCAGTCAGGTGATAAGGGGTTCACAGTTTTGATCGGTGCAGCAAGAATAGTTACAAGGGCAACAATTAGTGCTAGTAAATCTTCATTATACTCCGAAACACGTTGGGACACTCTACAAGAAAGACGCCGAAAACATCAGCTTGTGCAGTTCTTTAAAATGCATCACCACTTAACGCCTCCTCATATTGCCAATAAAGTTCCACCTCTCATATCCTCAATAAACCCATCACTCAATACTCGAACGCGCCAAAATCACAGCGTTCCATTTTGTTACAAACAGTTATACCAATCCTCTTTCATTCCTAATGTAACTGATCAGTGGAATAACCTGCCTTTATCTGCTCGCGAGAACTTGTCACTGAGTATTTTTAAGACCTTCTTGAATGGTGGCAAACTCCGACCACCATCATTTACAGTGGCGCGAAATCTCGCACAGCTCAAATTTACCAATGTAGATTGCGGTTACACTGCAGCAGCCTTAATGCCCATTTCTATGATAATCATCTCGCACCTAGTCCCCTTTGTAAGTGTGGTGAATTTGAGACTCCAGAACACTCCCTTCTTCATTGTCCAATGTTTCCTATCTAACGCAATGGAACCATCAATTTACTCCTTTTCACTATAGATATTACCACACTTCTTTTTGGTTCAGAGTTTTTCAGTAACGAGGAGAACAGCCTAATTTTTGATATAGTGCAAGACTTCATCTTACAGAGTGGCCGGTTCCTCTGACGAGTGGCGACAGCTGTTTTTTTTAACATACTTCATCTTCATTAAGAATTCCTCTATCGGTGTCCGCACGATTAAGGCAATGTACAACAATTTTGCTATCTAGGTATTGATAGAGATGCTTAACTGGTAGAGTGCTGGAAGCCCATATTTGGGCTTTACTCTGAAGTGTCGGTACCAGCAGTTAAAGGCTTCATATTTTGTGGATGTTGTTCATACCACCTTTGAAGTGAAATTATTTAGTCTGTTAGGATTTGCCTTGTTACAATTTATGGGAGAGTGCCTATGCCTATTGGCACTCTCCCATAAATTGTAACAAGGTAAACATATGTGAACAAATTTTGATGACCAAAAATAATTCAGCACTCTACCAGTTAATTTCAAGACCTTCGTTTCTATTCAACTTCAACTTTATCTAAAGACAATGCACCATGTATTCGGGATGGCTTCTTTCTTCTTTGCTTTACTTCTTCTTCTTGTATCTTCTTACTATCTGACTTCTTTTTATTTATTCATCTATTTTTTTATCGATTAGACCACTTCTGATTTCACGTATGTGTAGTTTAGACAATCGCGTATATCGCTGCTTAAGGGGCTGAGCCTGTTGGTCAACTTATTCTAAGCATGAAATTAGTATAAATTGCCTTTTTCAATTTTTTTCCTGATGAGCTGTCGATACCCCTCAGCTGCACTTGTTGATGTAAAGAAAAGTGAGCCATTATGCAGTTGCAGGTGACTGCGCGTACGCATCTAGAATGCTCACGTAGTATGACGCGGGCCGGTGGAGCACTTGTCTAAGGTAAGAGATTCAACCCGATTTATTCGCCCGCTAGTGCTCACCCCCCCCCCCCCTTAGGCTGCGATATACAGGTTTCATTTGTTACTACTGATCATTGCCATCATCTTTGCGAAAAGTGCTATAAAACGTAGGAGACGACTCATATGAGCCTAAAGCTTCCTGTCGAATCCTAGTTTATCTAAGGATCTAATTATCACTGTTGTTGTTATCTAGTATACTTCTAGCAAAACTTCTTTTTTTATTAATCTATTGTACTGCTATGTAATGTATACATATTACATTATCTTGAATAAAATATTGTTTAAACTAAATGAAAGCTCTTGCTTTAGTTATTTCTGACAGATTGTTATCGTTTCAGTCGGATGGAAATAAAATGTCTGGTATTAGATAAATGGAAAAAAAACTACAAAAGAAAAAATATATTTTTAACTGAAATAATAATTTATTTTTTTCTAAATTATACATTTTATTGTATAAATAAAAGGCAAAAAAAAATTCTTATCTTTTTTAACAAAATTAAATTTGAACTACTTTCTTTAGCATGCCCCAAGGGAGAAATGTTTTTTAGTATTTATTCAAAGGATCGCATTCAATCAACAGAAACACCACAGAAGTTGCAGCTTTGGGATGAGATAAAATGGTGTTCAAATAAATTCTATCTCCAAGTTTGACTTACAAAGTCGTGCTGAATATGTTCAAACTAGAATATTGATTCTCAAGCTTCTCGACATTAAAGATTTTATGTTTACACCATTCACCATGACATTGACTATTACCTTGTTCGTCGTGTCAGTAGAATTCAAATACCCTTTACCTAACACAAGTTGGAGCAACATTACAAATTATTTTTCTGAAACATCAGATCTTTTCATTTTTTACTTGTAACGTGCTCATCAAGATTGTTCCATTAATAGGTCATGAGGTATGTTTTGGGGGTATAAAAATGAAACAACAAAATTTGAATAGCAATATTTGTACATCACGAGTGCAGATATGGTAGATTCGCAAGGTAAACGGTTAACAAAAAATAGCACAGACTATTTTTAGCATTGTCATTGCTTGGACATTCGGGCTCTATGCGTGATATCACTCACCTTTTTTTTAATTAATGTTTTTTTAATTTAATGTTTTGTTCTTTTATATATATATATATGAATGCATGCGCGTGCGTCTCACGTGTTTCATAAAAAAAGTTGGAAACATTCCAATTCTGGGTGATTACCCACTTGTGAGATGCGTGCTTTGCACGCATGTGCACAAAAAATTCATCAATGTAAGTCCTTGAGAATTTCTTGAAAATAATGTCCCAAAGCCCATCTCTTGAGAATGTACAGACATACGTGTCCGCAAAACATTTCACCCAGAGGCTGTACTTATTCTGTATTGTAACAGATGAAAGATTTCAGATACTCTCTTAATTCATCAAGTGGTGTGTAACTATTGAACTAATAATTTATTTTGTTCTTCTTGAACCAAGCCACCCAGTGATTATCACCGTCTTAGAAATCGACAAGATTCAAAATTCTACATTCTTCTTCTCGTCCATCGCTCGGTAATTCATCTCGAACGATGCATTTTTGAACCCCTTTGCGTTTCTTCATGGTCTGTCCTCCATTGTGTCTGTAAGCATTCAGCTTCACCCACAAACTGACCCATACCGCAGTTTCTTCACTCACATTCCCAACTTGATTTTATCAGGCACTTTTTTATTCATCCCTGATGCAATGACCGACAGATAATTGAGACTGCTCATGTTGAACCACTCTTTCACATATTTCACAATTTCTGTCATCTCTCTCTCGTTATCCAAACTATACATGTCAGTAAACAACAGCATGGATTTCACATATTTTTCTTGATGTAATCGTAATGGACGCAATACATGAAGGTCTTTCTAAAATCTACAAAGCACATTCCCAAATACACCAGTTTGTCAAACGTTAATCAAGTCTTCTTCGTGTGATCGGCCATTGGATTCTCGTCGAAAATCGTTCAATGTTAGCAGATGGGTATATTTTCTAGCGTGCTCTTCCGACGTCACTATATGAATGTTTCCTCAGGTTTTCCATCGTTTTCCGAAGATGGAATTATTCATCAGTTTCAAAAAATCTTTTTTATATTCCGTCTTGGCCTGAGTTCTCAAACGCCATTGTGATCTATATATTTTTTCATCCAATCCTCTTCGTCGAATCCGACGATGTAATGTATCTTAGTCAATGCCATGGCATACTCGAGATAGTGTTTTAGATTTTCACAACAGCCCACGTCATTACGGATAATGTCTTACAAAACTGACTGCTGAAGTCAGACTAAAATTGTTGTTGGATGCTGACATGCTTCTCATGTTCAAAAACGGTATAATAGGTGGCATATTGACCGTGCTTCACAGACACACGCATAACTTGAAAGACTCCAAATCAGGTACATAACATACATAAATAAATAAATACACAAATACATAACATATTAACATACAAATAATCTGTACGCTTGGGACATGTGCCGACCCTTGCCTTGACCCTTCAAGTGGTTAATTAAACCGGACGGGATCGATCGTTGGAGACATTAGCTGAAACACGATCACTCTCGTCGTCGTTTCCAAACGCATTTATTGTCACATTTTCTTTGTTTTACATACGGCGTTTTCCCTTTTTTATCGGCGGGCTGTTTCGCTTTTTTGCACGGCAGTTTTCCTTTTTCTATCGTCAGACGTTCTTTTTTGTTTCGTCACAGATCCTGAACCACCTCCAAGATTCATACACTTGATCAATTCTTCTCTTTTCACCCCTCCCCACATCTTTCAAACCCAATTGGCGAGTCTTCCATCTCAAGTCGAGAGCCGTTGTCTTCGCCGTCTCGGTGCTTGTCGCTTCGATAAAATCGAGTCTTTTCATCGGACTTGAAACTCTTTGAATATTGAGATTTTTAGCGTATTTTTCAATTCGTGTAATCTGGAAGTCTGTAATTAAGCCATTTATAATTGTTTTTCTAATTAGTTTAATTTATTTAATTAATTTATTTTACTTTCTGCCTTTTACTATATATATAAGAAAAAACGAAATGGGATTTTTTTCTTTTCTTTAAATATAATTTTAATTTTTTTTCTATTTCCTTATTTTTTAATTTTATTAATATTGTCCAACTTATTTATTTTATTTTAGCTCTTAGGTTTTCGTTTTTATAAGAAGTTTTCATTCGAAACAATATTCCAATATTTTTTTTCCTTTTTTATTTCATTTAATTTTGTCTTAGTTTTTAATTTTTGTTTTACATAGAAGTTTTCATTCGAGTAAATATTCCAATTATTTTTTTCACCTAAAATTCAATTTTTTTTCTAATTTATTTTATTTCGAGAAAACTAACCACATCAATTCTCTTCCCCAAAAATACACAAGAAATGCGAAATCTATCGAAATAATACCAAACTTTCTTAACCACTTTTTGGCCATTTTTAAAAAAAAAATCGGATATTCGACTTCCAAGTTAAAAATTCTTTGGACACGTACAATTCTTTTTCCGCAATTGTTGCTTTTCCCAATGGTAATTTCAAAGCCAGCGCAAAATAGTTTTAGACTTGTAGTTTTAGGTTGTCCAGAAAAAGTCTTTGGTATTCCTATAGTAAAAGTGCACACGCGAATAACAAAACACCCATAAAAAGACAGAAAAATTAAATGCCATAAGTTTCTTTTAGCCGCTCTGAACATTAAAGTGGGATTTTCCGTAGGGAATTACAAATTATGAGAATTCTTGTGCTATGCATAGGAGTTTGCGAATGGATAAAATGGGGGATGAGTTTTTAATTCATGATTTATAATGAACATTGAAAGTCCCAAAGACAATTTCTGGCCAAGGACAAATCTAACTGTTTGAAACGATTGCGTTGATTTAGGTGGCCCTGATTGCACAGTTACGTACTACTAACAGAGATTAATTGTACACCCTTGAATATTCGCATTTCAGTGTTTCGGTCCACGTCTGTTTGCTGTTATGGGCTATGTTATTGCGGCCAAGTCAGCTCAAGTCTTGATCGCCAGTGACGACGGCGACACTGAAAAACTCTATTAGAACATTTAAGCGCTGGGTCCTCAGTGCCTAAATGTTCCAATAGAGTTTGTCTGTGTCGTTGTCGTCTTTGTCAAGGGTGGGAATCTGGGTGCACCCTTGGTGGATTCATCAGAACATGTTATCAATCCTGCTGTGTTGTTCGTATGAGCTTTCCAGACATGTTTTTTTGTTATGTGGTCCCTTTGGCCTTTCAGACACTCGAAGCCATGGTGTACGTTTTAGGGGGTAGTGTTAAGTTTTCGGCCATAAAATAATAAGAGGGGTGACTGTTCGTTCTACATATCTTATCAGTTTCATTATCTGAATTCACATCTCTTCTGGCAAAAGGGTTCATATTTCAGCTCATTGTCATCTGAATATCTTTTCTCGCTATGGGAAACATTCTGAATCGTCATGCAATTTCTATGCTCTCTTCGTTAATAATGTCATTACAATTGCGGAATGTTGACTGGAAGTAAGCCCTAGCACTAATTACACATATCTAGCGACACTCGCTCCATGATATACGGGTATTAGTGAAGAATGAGCCCCTAAATTAGTCTACATCTGACAGTATTCGCATATGGCCTGATGGAATGTGTCAGAATTTGAACCATTCCGAATGGTCACGATATCTCAAATAGCTGAACTCGGGTGTTCAGGGACGTTTGCTAAGTTGTTCATAAACATGGTCTCATTAATCCCTGAGAAATTAGCTTTCTCCGAATTTATCACTTATGTGTCATGACAAATAACTCAGCCCTGTTGCTGACACCAACATGGACACTCAACGTACCTTTTCAATGTCAGGACCCTTAATATTTGAATTATCAAATCATCAAAACCCGCCGGGCTATTGTTACACACAATAATCACCACTCAAGGGCTGTTTTTTCCTATTTTTGCCTCGCCCCCTCCCAAACATAGCTTATGACTGCTCATTGGAACAAGCGCGTCAACCTCGTTCCATTGAGGGGACATAAGATATGAAAAAAGACGATTTTTGAAAAGTGTGTCGTCTCCAAGTTGAATTTCGTGAAGGGCTACTTGTATCTGTTTTGAGTACTTTTCGTAAATAATTAAACCTTTTTTCTGTTCATGCATTTTCAGGCAAAATGATTGGCTAAAATATTTCTTTTTTTTCTTTTCATAACACAATGAAAGAAAAAAAATGCATTTAGACCCGCCCTAACCCACGCCCCCAATGTCTGTCTTAAATATTACGTTACACAGGGGAATGGAAAAGAAGCCATGCACGCTCATATTGTTTCAATATGAAAAGTAATTAATATTTATCTCATCACATTAAAAGACTTTCAAAATAAAATTTAAATAAACAATGAAATCCTTATCATACTTTTATTGCATGTTCAATTTGTTTATATGCAATAGATGATCGTCTGCGTTCATCGTTTTACCCAAATCTAACGTAAACAATGGCCGGTCATAATAATCCACAAACGAAACTCACGCCAACAAAACTTTCCAGTTTTCAAATAGCCTGAATGAACTCTTTCTGAAACAAAGTTCAACCAACTTCATGTCATCTGGTTTATATCGAACTCCACATTTACAAACTGCGTTTTCAGTTTCTCAGGAAATGGTGAAAACAGAATTAAATTTAATTCAGTGTTGTTTTGAATGACGGCTCCCTCATGTCAAGTGGAAAAGGAGATTGAAGTCTTGTGTGGGTGTGACCTATGACGTTCCTTTTAACTTATGCAATTCATTGGTCAATAAAACTTTTAATGACTCAAAAACATGTTTCAGTGAAATGTATCGTTATTTCAAACAGAATTTTAGAAAACTATGCCCGTTTATTCAGTTATCACTAGAAAGCATGATGCGACCTGGTTTTTATTTTAACTCCGCAAAGTAGAGAACGTATAAATTTATTGCCCCTCAAGTTTAATTATAAGGAATGATCGTTTATTTTCGGTCCTGTCTATTTCTTGAGTTATGAACCCCAAAAGACAAAGATCAAACATAGTGTAAATGGGCTGCGCCCATTTACTCAGTTTGGCCTTTGTTTTTGGGGTTCATAATTCAAGAGATAGATAGAAACAAACAGTCATTTATTATATAAATTTCCAAGATGTCTTGAGTTTTTTAATTATAATCCCGAGTGACTAATATTGCCGCTACATCAAAGCATGTATGCCTTCGACGTATGATGTATTTTATCAGTCCAGACTTGAGCCATCCCGGTTGGGACAAATGAACTTTACAACCCGTTCTAATCAGTCAAGTTCTCAAGGCCCCTGGTTACCTGGTATCTTCCCTGGAGATGGCCTACTATTTCTCCATCGTAAATGTTTGATTTTGTTCTGGAAAAATATTTTACTTCCATATATGTACGCCGTTCGTGAGTCCTATTCTTGCACTTTGGCAATGTCCATTTTTCTGTGTGCGGTATAATTTTGAAATGCCATACAGATCTAGATGGCACATTGCACACGTGTTTTGATGGTAGTTGGCGGATGGCTTTTAAGGTTTATGTTGGCTGATAACTACATCCGTCCGTTCGTTTGTTTGTTTATTCGGCTGCCCTAGCCATAACGATCGTGGTGGAACTTAAACACATCTATCCGTGCACTAACAGACGAAATAACGATTGCTATATTCAGATTTGAAATGCCCTTTTTGTTTGTCTACGCCATATATGTACTTAATATTTGATTGAAATTTGCTACCGTTCAAAGAGCGACCAGATCCAATTGAAACGTTAGTTTGCATACATCATTATTGATAGTCGGTGGGTGTGTCGCATACCATTTCCACGTCCCTATTCATCCGTCCTCCATACGCCTATCGACCAGATTCCCCATCCATCTGTTAAATGTTTGGTTGCCCGAGGTTAAATAGAAGCCTTGGAATTTAACACTTTGATTATTTGTTTTTATATAAATTTAGTTTAGTAACTAGCGTATTTATTTTGCCCCTGTCGTTGTTTAAAATGCAGAATTCTCCCCGTACAATTTGTGTCTATATTGTCAAACACTTGTAACACATTATTCTCCAATGTGACATTGGTGCTAAGCAGATCACAAGAATCTCAAAGACGTCAAATAATCGATCTGTACAGCAACGCATCGGGTGTTATTATTTTATCTAAGGTCCAGCGAATCGCGATCTAGTTTTCTCGAATCGAATCTAATCAGAAAAAGAATTTCACATCGAATAAAAGTCCGAAAAAAGTTCGAATCGAATCTCATTTCCATTGATTGCATCGATGGTACAGGATAATGGGAATTATCGCGGCCATTAGCCATTGTACAGAATATGTGACCTTAAACACCAATAAATATTAACAAATAATAATCGCGAATTATCTCCCCTAT
This sequence comes from Pictodentalium vernedei, assembly GCA_031216915.1. NCBI lineage: Eukaryota > Metazoa > Mollusca > Scaphopoda > Dentaliida > Dentaliidae > Pictodentalium > Pictodentalium vernedei. The sequence goes on from CM062294.1 coordinate 218,969,161, forward strand.
ATACCAAGCGGATTTAGTCTCCCAAAAGTGTACTAGACTATTGCGTACAGCCACACTTTCATGTGAATCCAACTAATTGAGAATTAGTGATGTGCCCAAGTAGGTATGGGATGTGGCGTAGATATTATTAGTTATAGAACCTATCCTACTTCTGATATTTTTGTATCGCGAGAAAGAGTGTACCCATGTAGCAAATAAGGTGCATCACAGGTACATAGCGAATCTCTGAAATAGAGGTCTGCTGTTTTGGGAGAAGGGACTAAATCTTTAAATCTGGCTGAGGCAGGCCGATGTAAAATGTCATACAGACAGCAATCCGTGTACAAGATTTTCAAAAGTGAAATTTCCTTGCAAATTTGATGAAAGGTTTAAGTTTGGCAAGACAACATTTTTCACCTCTGTTGGCCTAGCTCGTCTTGTTGTCTCAGTTCGTGTTTACTGGTAAGTCGTCAGAAGAAAGGAATATTGCGTTGCTTTTCCTCTTACATTCTATCTCTTTCCTGCTAGTGACATTTTAAAAATTAAAAAATGGTCAATAAAAATACAATCGTGAAGTGTCATCGTGAAATTCAAAATGTAAATTACTTACGACAAATCTGCGCTAGAAAATTGAACAGTTCAATTTTAGATAATCAAGAATGATGTAATTCTTTGACGGTGAAGATAGACATTTCCCGATGCAGTAATTGTTATTCAGAGATAGACCGATTGTTTAAAAAAATTAGAGCTTTGGTTAATAATTTTTTCACTTGTTCATATGACACATTCATGTTTAAAAATGCAGCAAATACCGGGTTACTGCATGTCATTGCCCCCAAATACCCAATACACAAAGGTAATACTCGGATATAAAGGGCCTATATATACAGGGGTTCGGAGTTGGAGATGGGTGACGAAACCCCAGCCAAATCTTTTGTCGGAAATATTAGGTGTTGTTGAATTCTTCTTTCTTCAATAATAGTCCTTTCTGGCCATTAGAAGACTGAAAAATGATAGCTGAGTATTAAACTCAAAGAAATTGCCTCTTCTAGGCCCCACAAATTAGATCTTCTGTTTCTCAGGCCTTTTTGTAAACGTGCAAGTGGGCGGATGGTTTTTTATGTTATTTTTTATTTTTGTAAATTATTTCTTTGCCATCAAAGGTTCATGTTCTTGGTGTGTTTTATGTTTTAGGCATCATAATCTCCAGAATAGCATGGGTGGTGCTGTATTTCATCCCATGAGTGAATGCTAAATCATTGCAAAGCCTTGTTACACTCAAGGGATAAATTTATCAAACCGTGGATTCCGAAGGAATCCGAACTAGTAAAACAATTGACGGGTTTATTTGGGTAATTCTACGAAGTAAACGAACAGAAAACTACTCTAGTTCAATAGAACGTATCCCCAGGAGACCTCTCGGTACTGTTGCACTACTTCGTTCTCTACTAATAAAGAATTCTGGAGGAATCCGTAGCAAATAAAGTCGTTTTGGTGGTTTGGGGGATTGTCGGGTGGTTTGTGGTAATTAGATTTACTCCATCAAACACACCCACCGAACATACCCCTTTTCTATTGTAGGTCATTGGGTCACATAGTAACCACGTGCTACCATAGAAACCAAGATGACGGTCCCAATATACAAAGTATACAAAATGGACGACGGAAACACATATCACCTTAACAAAACACACTGCGCATGCGCATAATGACCACGTATGACTATGGTGATGACGCCACAAGATGGCCGCTCACGTGGACTACCAGGACAATTAAACATGAGGTAGCTAGGTGAAGTGACAATGACGCTACATGAGATCCCCCAAAATGGCACGATCTCCACATTTACTGCTACGAACCTGGCTCCTTGTTTAGCGAACGTGTTCCTTACAGTAATTTGCAAGCTTTTATTCTCTCTTGGAAATAAATTAGCACATCTCACCTCCCTGACTTTTATTTTGATGGAAAGGACAGTGTCTGTATTGTATGTCACGATGCACACACTTGATATAATGGACAGATAAAAGTTACAGAATATCAAAATATGGTGAAAACGTTGTTTTCTAATTTTTAAATGGGTTTCGACAGAGAATAATAGTTAAACGTTCAAACGGATTGGCTAAAAAAATGGTAAAAGTTTACTTCTGTATTTTTATTCTACTCAACAGCAAAATACCACAGGTTTCTTGAAATTATGCGCACACCGATGATACAAATTCGCTAACATTTAGAAATTTAAATTTTTGTATGAAATTCCCATTCCTTTTGTGTTAAATTGACTGACAGTTTTAGGAAAATAAGGGGAGCTAACTTTCCCGTAAATCTCTTTCAGTGACGAAAACTACAAGCCAGAAATTACATTCAGATCAGTTCCATGTAGACCAATTCCAATTATACCAATTCCACGTTGACCAACTCCAGACAGATCTCTGACATACAGTGACAATTCTATAGTTTGACCAGCTTAAATTGGTATAGATGATATTTTAATTATGAATTTTTACATTAATAATTAATATTATAGTTCATTAATTATAACAAAAAAATATTTAAGTATCTTTATTAAATATAATCGAAAATATGCAATATGAATAACTTTGACAACAAAATAGCTTCATTAAATGTAAACAGAAATATTCCATATGGATAACTTTGACAACAAATGTGGTGTAATGTTATAATTTATAGAACTAACAATCCCATTGAATCTAATTTTAAAGGATCAGCCTTCAGTTGTTGACAATCACGGTCTTATATTTTTCTAGCAATATTATAAATTGTGAATCAGTGAAATGCACAAGACAATGCCCTCATGTCTATAATTAAACTTTACTACTTCATAACTTCAACCTTGTCAATAAAATTATCGAAATATGTCTGTTGGTCGTTTAAACACTCGTTTCCTGGAATGGTATCGCCTTTGTGTACATTTACAGCGAGATGAGTCAGTCCAACATCAATATACAGGGAGGATAAAGCAATAACTGTAGTCAGCAGCCGCCTGGCTGCACACTGTAGTCATTATTTTATCATAAATGTCCCGTGGTTTGACCTATTATAATGACAAAATGGGAGGAAATTGTGCTATGGACCGAAAAATCCATCTTACGTTAAATCTTCACAAACTAATGTTTAGTCGCCACCTAGTTAGATGTCTGATGTCTCTTTAGGGAGCGGTGGGCATTTCCTATGTCGGTGATTGTATAGGACACTCTTCACTGTCTTTAAAGTTGGTAAGACAGTTGCAAAATCAAGTATGTTCACCAGACACATTTCAAAAGGCTAACAATGGTAAGATAATTGTCGTTGTCGGCACGAATGTCCTTTCGCAAAAACAATGATCGACGAATAGGAGTCTTCGTACTGTCAACATACCGTACCAATATGGCATGGAAGACCGATGCAGTGACACGTGTTCATGGCAAACGGCAAGACCAACCCTCATTAACCATATAGCAAAATAAACATATGTTTGGGGCACCAAGGGGAAGGGGGCACCTCAAAGTTTTTTCCCCTAGCTATCAGGCTGTGCTTAGGCCAACAGTTGGTCTTAATCCCGCCTGTGCAAGGTGTCGTGTCTTGTTTAAACCCGCAGTAGAACATACAGAAGCGAGAAAACCGTGCACATCCTGGGTCTCTTTACTTGAAAGGCTATTTGATTTTTCTGATGACTCGATATGGAGCTACACGTGGAGTCTGACCTGTTGACAGACCAGGGATTTCTGTTTATGGATCTCGCTGCCGAAATTGAAGAATCAGGTTTTGACCCTTCAAAACCGACTTTTCTATTGAATGAATTATCTGACATTCAATGAAGACAATTTTAAGATTTTCTAAGGAGAATAATGGAATTCTTTGTGCAAACTTGGGAACCCCAGACACCGTCGTCCTCTCAAACAGGAGTGAGGCAGATGACATATAGGCGTTAAGTGTGTTATTGGGGCATTTATCCCCGAACAGATTGGGAGATTCAGCAAGGTTCCTCAACAGGCCCCAGTCTTCTGAACACTTATTCAGTTAGACGATACAACTTGCATGTTTCTCTGCTTATCGACAAATCAGCTCAAGATGAATTACAATTATTTTATTCAATTTCCACCAGGCGAAAACACTCCAAATGTGAGCGAACGACTTTCTTAAGGCCCTTGCACCGTTAAAGTGATGCGAGAGATGCGGTGAATATAAAATCAACGATATTATCTTTCTGTTTTCGGCGTGAGTACTTTATGGTGTTTGTAATTCTGTCCGGATACAGAGCAAAGACGGCCATTACATGCACTAAGTTCAGCATGCAAGCTGAAACATAGAGTCAAGGATTATAATTTTCACACAAAAATAATTCATCATGTCAAAATTATAATCAATACTTTTTATAAAAGCTTCTCAGTTTTTATCTTTAGCTAACAGTCTGCCACAATCGCACACCGCGCGCCTTTTCTTAACGACAAACAGAAAAGATTATATTTAGCGCGTCGCCCCCAACACTCGCACCCCACCCAGTGTTCAACGCCCTTAAGAAATTTGTCCGCTCGCGTTCGTTGTGTTTTCACCTAAAGCCCTTTCAGCCTCCAAATTTAATTCCTCTGGAGTGCCGTAATACTCTCCACACTGGCAGTTATAGATTAGAATCCAGTGTCGGGGAGTAGAGTTGCCAAGGACGTGTGTTCTGGGCACTGCAATCTTTCTATGAGAGGGCTGGGCACCTGCGTCAACGGACCGTAGCTTAATTTGCCATCTAAATAAATAAATAAATAAATAAATAAATAAATAAGTAAATAAATAAATCATGGCTGACAATTTTCGACATTGGAAGTGATTTACAGTCATTGATGACAATTTTCGTCACTGGCAGAGCCGTATTATTCATAAGGCTGACCAGGCTGGAGGAGACCCGCAAAGTGGATATAGGGTAATGTACTGCGGCATAGTGCCTACCGTACCGGCTCGGGCTGTCAGCTGTAGTGGGGTGAAAGATTGAAGTGCCAGAGTGGGCCCCGTCTCGGAGTACCTAAAAGCCTAGGGGCCCATCCGTGGGTTAATACGGGACTGGCCTCTGGAAGCAAATTACGGTAAAGTTAGCGCCACTTAATTTCTTAAAGGGGTCAGTACATTGAACACTAAGAGTTTGGGCATTTCGTACGATGATGGAAATTTCGAATCTTAGCGAATTTGCATCATCATTATGCGCATCAATGCACAAACTGCAGGCATTTTCTTGTAGAGTAGTGTTAAAATGCCGAAGTGGGTTTTGTGTAATTTGTTTCCCAGTGAATTTGAAAGTTTAACCATTATTCTCTGTTGAAACCCCTTTTAATCTCCTTTAAAAACACGAAAACGGCGTTTTCACCTTTTTTGACGTTCTGTAACTTTTTATGATCACATCAACAGTGGGCGCATCGTGACATATAATACAGACAATATCCTTTCCATTAATATAAGAGTCAAAGAGGTGAGATTTGCTATTTTTCCTGGGAAGAATAAAAACTTGCAAATTGCTGTAAAAACACATTCGAAATACAGAGCCAAAGTGGACATTGTTGAGAGGTGTGATACTGATAAATATTCTAAATGACGGATTTTTTTCTGTGAACTAGTTGCTTTCAATTAACTTTTCATAAAAAGCCTAGTTTTATTTTGTTACTTTCAATAAACGAAAACAACAGACAGCTCCAGAAGCTATCTGTGGTTTTCGTTTATTAAAAGTAACAAAAGGATCTCCCCTCCCCTGGTAACTCCAGAAAATGAACTAGTGCTTGTTTACTGTGGTAAAAAAACTCGGTTTTACTGGTAAAATGGTCCCAGTCCCCAATGCTTGTGGTTGAAGTCCCTAAAATGGGTGACATAGGTATAAACGATAGACTAAACCCGACATTACCTCAATGTTGTGGTCACGATTAGCCATTGTGCAGAAATATATGCTCTCATATATTTATTATTTATTTACTGGTGTTTCTAAGCCCCCATATTTCTGCAACTACACACATAATTCATGAATTTAGCAGATAAAAATGTTTTTTAAAAAGTTTTATACAAACAACATCACGTGATCTATCATCGGAACAAGATTGTTCCCCCGAGGGTCACATGATTCGATTTGCTTGAAGCTTTTTGTGTTAGTTTAAAAATTTAAATTTAAATTTCCAGTTTTAATGTTATCTCTGGGTAAAAGTTTAAAAACTGAAGTAAAGAATGTACTGTACTGGCTTTTTGTGATCAGAGCGCTGCAATTGTAGATTATTTCAGTAAGTCAAAATTTGGTATTTTAAATTTGTTTTATAATCATGAAATATTGAAATGTGCCTTTGGCTACGGTCCAATAATGTTTAATAGAACTAATCTATAAATGAACAATTATTTATTTAATAGCTAAGTATTAATTATTTATATATTTATTTATTGATGTTTAAGGCCACATATTTCTGCACAATGGCTAATCATGACCACGACAGTTTTACGGGTGTAGGAAGTCGGAGTACCCGGAGACAACCACCCAGCAGCGGCAAGCAACTGTCAGCTCCCCAACATACTAACTCCACACGAGCAGGGTTGGCGTTGGTTGAAGACAGGTGTACCACCGACGTGCAGTACGCCTTAGTACACAACGCCACTGTGCCCCACGTGGGCAATGGGAGTGACGTGTCTTGCCCAAGGGCACAACGCGGTTGCCGCAGGTGGGATTCGAACGGAGGACCTCTCGGCTTGCAGTCTGCACCTCTACCAACTGAGCCACCGCGCCCCCATATACGCCCTTAAACACCAATAAGTAAAAAATAAATAATTGAACCTTCCTCGCCCGTCTAATGATTTCAAGGCAGATAACTTTATCGAATGTTGATTTTCATGACGATATAAGTCAGGGATATTTGTAAATGAAAACGTATCATTTCAAAATATTTATTTCTTCACAGGAATAGCGGTGTGTAAAGCCGAAGCGACGTGCACCCCTGGAGCCACATGCACATGCCCGAATCAGACTTGGGGACCAAACTGTGGTAAGAAATCTAAGTAAAGGTATATGTTATCTATTTTTATTCGAAATTCCGACATTTCGGAAAAGACTGTGCATACTGGATGATATTCGAATTGGACTCTTGAGCCAATCATCTTTTGAATTGAAGATGGATTAATTATTACACGACGAAGAGGTGAGTAGTATACGTGTCACTATGGCAACATTGAATACTAGTTGACCTTTGCTGCAGGACATGCCCTGAGGGAAATGAGGTCACGAACAACACGATGGCGACGTTGAACTTTTCACCCCGTCATATATGGTGTAGAAACGATATCAACAGCAAGTAAAACACTATGGCGATTTTGAACTGACAGATTTACATATCATGTAAAAATGACCGAAGAGATGAAATACCTCCCAATGTTTCTCTCCTTTATGGCGGGTTCACCGCGGAGTCAAATGCACGAATTTCGTTATAAGACCTCTCGTTTTCCACCACCGTATCCTGAATTCACAAACAAAATAGACATGGACAAGCAAAATGCTGCCAAATATAGATAACTGTTTCATCAAATGCTGGGACCAATATCGTAGAGATGATTTTCATACGAGTTCAGTTTCAATTTCGATGAATTATTCAATGTCATTAGATTCATTTCAAAGACTATTTCCTCCATTTCTGTATTTCATTATATTCTAATTCTATCAAATGTCACATTACAAAGAGTTAAGTTAATTTCAAAGGAACCTTATTTATGACAAGTCTGAACAACTCACGGTAGCTTTTCGCCAAGCGTCCCTTAATCAGCCATTGTTTAATCTAAGCTAATTGTTCGTAGCATTTTGTCGGGATAGCGATCATCGCGGCTTTTGTTAATCTTTTGTGTAATTTTTTTGTATATAAACGCAGTTCTTGTATTATTTGGTAAGTGTTTATTTTTCTCTCTTGTTATTTCTATCTGCATATTTCCGCTAAAAACGATTATTTAAGTCAATACAATTAAACTAAAATCTCTAATAACCTAAAAAATAAATTTAAGAATTAATTACAAATATAAACAATGGATAAACAAAGTCAAGCTCGGGTTAACAGTTCGGTCTTTAATTCTGGCAGTGTAAGCAACAGTGGAAATTCCACTAACACTGACATGGCATCGATGATGTCGATGATGTCTGGCTTCCAGAAAGAAATTGCCAGATTGAATGACACAATAGATGGTTTGCGGTCAGAGCTTCAAGCCCAGAAGCGGCGGCAGGCTGATAAAGAAAAGGCTAATTTGAGAAGGGAATTGAAAAAAAGGCAATTCTGAGAGCCAAACCAGGTAAGGAGGAGCATGCTCCTCCTGCTCCTGATTCACCATATATTGACGCCGCTGCAGAAATGAGAAGACCTGCGTCCGTCGGCTCACTGGCGGGGATATCTGAAATCGATTCAGATCTAGTTACCCCCAGCCAGGATAACTGGCTGCGTTCCATGGTAGAAGAAGCCACCAACACGGCCGCAGCTTCCCCGGCTGAGGCGGTTGAAATTCAATTAGATAAAAATTCAGCTAAAATCCCCAAATCGCAGTGACAGAAAAACTCACCAAACCAAAATCGGCCGAAAAGGAAAATCTCCAATGAGTTCCATGAAAATGTTGAAAACGTGGATGTCGAAGACGAAAATGGTTTCTGTACAACTACTGATCGGCATGTCAAGAAGACAAACACTATCAAGCACAATTCACTGAGCACCGCTACTGAAAAGGACTCGGTGGTCACACCAAGAAATGGGGGCTCTGTTAACGCAACAGAGCCTACATCATCGGAAATAGTGAATGCGACAGCGACAGCAAGCCCAACCGATAGGGCGAAGTACGCCAACAAAGTAAAGGCCAAAACGCCCCCTAAGGTGACCAATAAAACCAACAAGACACAGAGCCATCCGCAAGCAAATCCCTGTGTCGTAATCACACGCGTCCACCCCAAAACGGAAAAAACTCAATTGATAAAGCCCTTCCAGGATTCTCGTGGGAGAGACTAATCTCCAAAGCCACGGGCAACCATACTTGGAAGATAAAAGTAAAATGCCCTAATAGAGCAACAAAATTAAATCTGATAAGCAAAGGGGTAATTATCAACGGCAAAAAAATATGAAACCGAGGAATATCGTGTTCTTCCGCAACCCGTTCAGTGTCACAAGTGTCAGAAATTTGGGCACTTGTCACACAAATGCAACGAGGAGCAACGATGTATGAAATGCGGTGACAAACACATCGCGAAGGCATGTAGTGCTACAACTTTGAAATGCCTCAATTGCGGTGGTCAACACCCCAGCAACTACCGGGGCTGTAGCCACTTCAAAAAGTTAAAACAAACATCCAGCTTAAAGCTCTAAATGGAAGTAATGTCGAGAAGTCATCCTCCCCTTATTCCACGTGTACTCTAATGGTTGGCTCTATTTTCAGCATAATGAAGAAACACATGGACACCAGTCTTTCGAACGTTTGCAAAGATATTAGTAAAACAGTCTCTAAGTTATACAAAACTCAAACATCTCACACGCTATTAGAAGCGGCCGTAAACAAAATATAATTATGTAACAATATTACAAATAGTAATTAAACTTAAATAAACTCTTAGTACAGTTATTACTAAACCATTCATGGATACACTAAAAATAGTCCAGATCAATCACAAAAAAACTTGCAAATGTCACATTATTTCAAAAATACGGACGTACTTGGAATTAGCGAAACATGGCTTAAACCAAACAAAAAGTCCTCGTTATGTGATTTAATATTATTAGAAGAGATCGCCCCCGTCCAAAAAGGTGGCGGCGTCGCTCTGCTAATAAGGCAGGGGATTAAATCAAAACAATACCATGCGACTACCTCAATGTTGAAGTGATTGCAGCTGAAATTGGACTTGACCACAAACACGTGGCCATCATATCATATTATAACAAACCGCAAGCAATAGTAGCCAGTAAAGTATTTGAATTCATTACCAAAAAGTACAAGCACCGCATATTCTTGGGTAATTTCAATTCCAAACACCAGGTATTCGGTTGTCATACGACTGAGCCTAATGGTGACGCCCTTTTTAACATCATTGAAGAATTCGATCTATTCGTGGTAAATAACGATCAAGACGTAACATACATAAGCAACAACCACTGCATAAATCAGATATCCTAGACTTGATTATCACCAGCAAATCACTAACCAGCCAAATGCAAGACATGTTTGTAGGAGATGATGAGCTAGGCAGTGATCACCTGCCGGTTCACGCCACTTTGAAATGTAATACTGGTCCCGCAAGGTATCCTCCCGTGAATAGGAGGAACCTATCAAAATTGACTGGAACCTCTTCAGAAATATTATCGAAGTAAAAATAAAGGCAAATAACTCCTTAAATGCTCATGAACTAGAAAAAGCCTGCACCCATCTTAGCGAGGTTATCAACAGTACACTAGATGAAATTTGTCCCAAGCAAATAGAAAAGACGCGGATAAACAGAATAACCCAAACAACTCTTCAAATAATCAAACAAAAAAGAAAAGCCTTCCGAGCTTACCAATCAGAGAATGATCAAATGAAAAGAGCAGAACTTGAAACCGCGTATAATCGCCTACACGGAGAAGTAAAAAAGGCCATAGCTAACGACAATCTCGCGAGATGGAAAAAACAACAGAAAACCTAAATGGGCTAAGAGGTTCTTGGATACATTTAAAACTCTTACTGGCCAAAAGTGCAAAAGTGCCAATAATAATGCGCTGAAGACTAGCGACGGAACTATGGCCATGGACGACAAGGCAAAGGTCAGCGCTTTTGCCGAACGTCTAAAGAAAGCGCATCGCCCACAAGAAGGGAACAGATATGACAACGATTTTAAGGTAAAAGTAAATAAATTTGTCCAAGATAACAACTCAATTTTCAATGAACCGAACTTCGACCAAAGTCATGAAGACGGGGTCGACCATGAATTAACCGAACCAATAAGTGTAGAAGAGGTCATGGGTATAATCAGAAAATACAAATCATGTTCGTCCCCAGGAGAAGACGAAGTCTCTTACAAAATAATGAAACAGTGCCCCAACATCTTCTACTGTAGACTTACCAAACTCCTAAACTGCTGTCTTTCCTGTGTGTACTTCCCAAAATGCTGGAAAGTGGCCACAGGAGTAATGATACCTAAACCCGATATGATACCAACCCTTCTAACTACCCCTCAATTAGCTTGCTCAGCTGTGTTGGAAAAATATTTAAGCCGATTCTCACTACGAGACTTCGCAGCTATGTCGAATCAATCAACTTTTTCAACAAATTACAAAGAGCGTATAGGAGTCAGAAAGAGAAAATTGAACACGTATATAGACTGGTCGATTATATGAAAACAGCATTTAGTCAAAACGAAATCGGAACAACGCTTTTCTTGGATGTAGAAAAAGCGTTTGACTCGGTATGGCAAATTGGCGTGAGATATATACTAGCGAAAATGGGATTACCCACTAAAATTCTGAGAATCATATCATCATTTCTAACTAACCGAAAAATCAAGGTGAGGGTTAATCGCGAGGTGTCAGAGGAAGTAATACTCGAAGCGGGAACACCACAAGGGTGGGTTCTAAGCCCGTTTCCTTTCATAATATATGTGAATGACACAGAAAAAGTAGGGAAAAACTGTTTTGAACTTTCGCAGTTCTCAGACGACAAAGACATTTGGACGGCCAGCAAGTCTCAAAACATAATTAAAAATCGTCCACAGGATACCATTCGCGATCTTAAGAGCTGGTGCGCTCTGTGGCGCATCAAACTCCAGGCCACCAGAACTCAGAAAGTTTCGTTCTTCAAGAAGCAAAGGAAAAAACAGTCCCCATTATCGATCTCCTGTTATACGATCACAAATTAGAAGCAAGCAAAGAGACCAATTTTGGGTGATTTATCCTAGATAGCAATCTCAGTCTAAACAGTCACGTAAACTTCATTACGGTTAGAGCTACTAAACGTGTCAATTTTCTGAAGATGATCAGAGGTAGAAATTGGGGAGCAAACAAAGATGTGCTTCCCAAGCTCTACAAAACATTTATACGTCCGGTACAAGAATACGGTGCCATAATAACAAGTGACCTGCGCAAAACCAACATTCAGAAACTACAGAGGGTTCAAAATTATGTCCTGTGTGTGGCACTATGCAAACCCAAATGGATACCGATAAAGGAACTTTATGAACTAGCACAAATAGAAACTATTGATACGCGATTAAAAGTCCTACAAAAGAAAACCCTCAGCAGACTCCAAGATAGTGAATTAATGGTTGAGCTGAACGAACACCGATGCCTTAACAGAATAACAAAATAAGTTTCCACTTTCCAGAAAACAAAAAAAAAAATATACAATATAACTAAATTGCGTGGAGTCAGTGAGGACTGCCTCGCTACTCAATGAGAACGTTAGGACAGAGTCTGTGAGGACTGCCTCGCAACTCTGCTGAAGCGCGATTGAAATGCGTTTAATAAGACCTATATAACAAAACTCTCCGCATACTCCAGAATAGTGAATCAATTGTGAAGCTGAACGAACACCGAACCCTTAACCGAAAAACAAAATAAGCCACAGTAAATTAAAATTACTCAATAGAATTAAACTGCCTGGAGTCATTGAGGATTGCCTCGCTACTGATTGAGATCTTTAGGATTGAGTCTGTGAGAACTGCCTAGCAACTCTGCGTGTGGGGAGTGGGCTCCGAAAAAACCCACCCCTCTCTCCATCCATAGCAACAATCACACAGCAGTCACAATATGCAATAGCGGATACCTATCTTTCTCTCTACCTATAACTTTTCTAATTGAACATTCTAAAATTTCCTTGCAACATTATCTAGAAGACGCATGGAAATGGTAAACGAAGCGTAGGAGGAATTGGTGGAACCTACGGTACCTTTCTGTTAACATACACAGGAAACCACCAAATACCAGGCAAGGATTGAAACAAGCTTGTCTGACTGGGGACGAGTGTACATTTTATATAAATAAACATTTGGATAAAGATTTAACAGCCCTTTGAAGGGCTTTCGGATGTGTGTCTGTGAGAGGGTGTGTATGTGTTTTGTTTGTGTTTTTTCCCCTCCAATCACTCCGTCATCTGTTCCCCATGAAGGCAGACCAGATGGCCAATACCCAGCATCCACTCTCCCTTATAGGCTGATGGATGACTCCCAGCTTTCAAAAACACATATTGGTGGATTTTTTCCTCTTTATAACAGTTAAGGATAATATGCTGGGCTGCTCCCAAACCAGCGACTGTTTGGGTTTCTTTTTTTTTCTAAAATAACCACCAAACTGCGGTTTCAGTATCACCATAAATTTGATTTGCCCACTTCTCTTAGCAACACGGAGCAGAACTCTTGTAATTATGCAAATTCCTAGCCATTTTTCAGTTCGAGGTTCTCGGGGATCTCAACCCACTATCGTACTGCCGGTCGCACACTCAAACTTAATAAGATTATTGGCTGTCGCTCGCGACTCTCGTGGATTTATAAGCAAATAAAGCAATAAAGCAAATAAAGTTATTAGGGTCGCAAGGGATTTCAATCACACTTGGTCCCTGTGCGCCTACGGCGCGCATAAACTTTCCATTCTTTCATTTGGTAACTATTCTGTTAGGGAGACGCCCCAGGAGGTTCATTCTTCACGTTCCAGTCAGAGGCCCCCGATTGTTCGTGAACCTTTGTTACTGCTGTATCTGGAGTTTCAGTACTGTCGCTGTAAAGAAACGCTAATTCCCAAGAACTCGTCTTCGACTTCTATTTCAACGATCCAGCTCTACCATCCTACTAGTTCGTAATTTTCACGTCACGAAATTGGTATTAGAATCCAAGGAAACAATCCTGGTGGAGAAAAGAAACAATGGCCATCACTATACCAGAGAATGTCCAGGCTCTTCTCTCCAGTATCGACGTCGGCTATCACCGTTTGAACTGGAACATCAACAAGGGGAATGGAGACGTCAGTTTAACGCTGAAATGGCAAAAACAAACAACGAAAAACAAATCTTTTTCTCATCGCCTCAGAGGCGAGATTCGAAAACAAGAGTTCTTCGATGGAAAGGAGCAGGAAAAGAAATGTGTATCGCCATTGTCCAAAAAACCAGAGGAGTTACATGTAGCAACTGTGAGTACTGCTGTACAACTCTCAGCTCAGCCGCCATTTTCCATTGACGCTGGCGTTACAGCAACACCCCAACCACTCATTCATCTATTCAGACGACTTCTGTTTCCAAAACTACACAGGACCAAGCTGTGCAAGTGATGGACTCCATGCCAGTGTATTCTAAATTCAAGGAAACGGAAGAGATTTCTACCACCCATGCATAAGAAAGACCTGTAAGAGATGTTTACGCGAATCCTCCAGTTGCAGAGAAAGTCGCACGACAAAGTATGGGTCGCTAATGGCAAACCACAATACTTGATCAAATGGGTTGGACGACCCGCTACACGAAATACATGGGTTGATGAAGCTGACCTCAGCTCCCAAGCTCGGCAATTCATCTCTGAACAGAAGAACATTCGCGGGAACGTCAACAAGTTTCCGTTAAAAGTATATCGAAAAGTGTTGAAAACGAGCAATATACAGTTGTTGCACAACGATTACCACCGATGTAACCACCAGAGACAATTACTGTTGTGAAGCAGTATCCACGTTCATTCAAGGAATTTAAGGGCATGTGTGAAATTTATCTGGACACCAAAAGTGAAAAACTTTTCAGCGAAGAACACACAATGGATTATCCGTAACCCATAGCCAGCGATTTAGCACCTGAAAAGATGGACGATGTCTCTCTACCCTTCTCATGGAACATAAACATTTTTCAAAATGGCATCCAGAGACGCGCCTTTGCGAAATTCTCACTTCTTTACTGTTTCAAATTGGAATTTTTATTTTGGTATGTGATTAGTGCTTATTCATTTGCTTTGTTTTAGAACGATTTTGTTTTCTCATTCACTGACTATAATAATAGCTCTTTTTAAAATGATTCCACTGGCGCATATTGTAAAATTATGGCCGTTTCCTTAATCTTTGATTTTAAAAATATGTTGCTGTAGAAATTCTAATTTTCTGTCACCGTTATATAGTTCTAGTTCCTCAAAAGATGCCGTAGCCATCTTTCCATTACAAGGGGGTACTAGTGTAGCGATGATTTTCATGCGAGTTTAATTTCAATTTCGATAAATTATTCAGTTTTATTAGATTCATTTCAAAGACTATTTCCTCCATTTCTGCATTTCATTATGTTCTAATTCTGTCAAATGTCTCATTACAAAGAGTTGTGTTAATTTCAAAACAACCTTATTTATGACAAGTCTGAACAACTCTCGGTAGCTTTTCGCCAAGCGTCCCTTAATCAGCCATTGTTTAATCTAAGCTAATTGTTCGTAGTATTTTGTCGGCGTAGCGATCAATTGCGGTTTTTGTTAATCTATTTTGTAATTTATATTATATAAACGCAGTTCTTGTATTATCTGGAAACTATTCTATTATGGAGACGCCTCATAAGGTTCATTCTTCACGTTCCAGTCGGAGGTTTCCGATTGTTCGTGAACCTTTGTTACTGCAGTATCTTGAGTTCCAGTACTGTCGCTGTAAAGAAACGCTAATTCCCCAAGAACTCGTCTTTGACTTCTGTTTCAACGATCCAGCTCCACCATCCCACTAGTTCGTAATTTTCACGTTACGAAACCAAACAGATTTGTTAAGGTAACAAAATGCCGAGGAGATTTACGAGAGGATATACGTGGGTGGGAGGATATCACCAAACCAAACAAGAACGTTGTAAGTTTACCATTAATAGGATGGAAAGTACATGTAAACTGCAGAGGCATTGGCATTGCATTAGAATGTATCAGGGCTGAGCAGAAATCAATCTTTCCGTTCACCTGGGCGGTAATGTGTACGTCTCGGTGTACTCTAAATATATGACTGTTTTTCGGCCGGTTTTCTTAAAGAGGGTCAAGAAAGGATTTCCGCAACTTGGAGAGGAATCAGTTTGAAATATGGAGACTCTCCACAAATTAATTTGTGATGTCAGACAAACCCTCCTAGATTAGAACAAGATAAAGTTATCCCATGGTATGAGAGTTTGAGCCACATGAACCAGCTTGGAGTCCGGAGTTGTTGTAAAGAATTTCATCCCAACTCTTACCATTTGTCTGTCACGGCAACTGAGCAGTGTTGAAAAGCGAATCTATTTTTTATATTAGATTTACCAACAAAGAAGTTATTCACTATTTCAACCAGGAACTTATATATTCTATTTCGTTTTACGAAATCTCGTTGAGTTCTCTGTCAATTCTTGGGCGAATTGCATCCTCAGCCCGACTTCTGTCTAGACGGATGCGCGAAGCGTTGCCACCGCAGGTCCATACAGCCAGAAATCATTCCTTATACCAACACCCCACTTTTGGCAGGAATGGTAAGGAACTGCGCCGTATTTGACCAAGAGGTCAGTAAACACCGACGGATCTCATCGGACACAGATTGGCTCGTCCTCTCATCAGCCATTATCTCTACATGGTTTATGCCATATAACTACGGAGGTTCTTTTCTTTTGTCTAGCATGGACCGTTTTTAGTCTGAATAGGTGCTGGGAGGCTTGGAGGGCTGGGGCTAGTCAGACGGTCTACAGGTTAGCTGGAGTGGGTGAGAGGCATTATAAAAGCCGGAGCAAATCTGATTGTCCATAGGCTGACCCTGAAGGCCGGGAGTATATATTGCTGGGGGGGGGGGGGGGCATCATGGGCTGGGAGGCTGAATAGCCGATCTACTACTCAGGCCACCCCCTCCCCGTAGCTCCGTATCGATGTGGAAGTTTACCGCAATTAATTATTACCTATGTAATTGTACAAATCGAAATGATAAAAAAAGTAGTTGATTTTTATAAATTTTGCATTATTCACAGAGGCCTTTTTTACGCCTCGCATCTATTTTGAATTTTACAATATTTCCTTTTTCTGGACTGTGTTTCCACTCAAATAGAGTCCTGCTTATCGTACTGGAATGTTTGGATAATTTATTCTCCGGAAGCGTTATAGCGACCTTTATGAGGGTTAACTTTTCCATACTGGCTCGAGCACGCGAGAGCACCAAGTGCCAACAAAGTGGCATTTAGTAGGAAGAACAGTAACAAGAAGAGTTTCTTTTGCCTCCTCTCCACACTCTCTTCAGTCTCGCCCACCCAACTGTATTTATACTGCTCCTTTGACATTGCAGCTTAATTCGGCAGTATTGTGTCTAATGGTGGACTGACAGTTTATTTGGTGGTAGTGATGTGTGCGTGTGTGCGTGCGTGCGTGCGTGCGTGCGTGCGTGCGTGTTTTTAAGGTTAAAAATTCGCACTGGCACAGACATTTCCTACGGAAACGTTTTTTTTCTTTAATAAAATTGTTTTCATTTACTGATCCTTGATGGGTTTCAAATATGACAAACCTTGCACAAAAATTTATTTAAACTGAGTGATGAGCTTAGGAACTGGTTAAACTGACTGGCAATAACTGATGTTATTTATTGATGGGGTCTAATTTAGTCCTTACGAGGATGTTAGGCAAGCTTTTGTTTTTCATATAGGCGATGACAGGTCGAAGATTCAAAGGTTAATTTAATTTAGAGTTGGTTAAATTGAATTCATCTTTTAATATTTTTGCTATTTCGATATTCATTCTGATGTATGTAAAAGAGAAAGGAATGACGGACTTCCTTTCGCATTCTCCGTCTGATATGTTCATACCAAATGGCCAGAGGGTGTGAAGCGTATTGATCCAATAAGCTTCACGTTTTTTTTCTAAATACATCCGTTCCTTCTAATGTGTCTTCAATTGGTGGTTGTTCAATAGGATGGATTTCGAAATCGTAAAAGAATGGCCCGGAAGGTTAAAATGTTGTGCTACTGAGGCATCAGCATTATGTTTTATTTCCTGTTTGTGTCTAGTAGCACGTTCTCGGAATGGATTTTGAATCTGACCAACATACTGTTTCCGACAGCGATTGCAAGTGATAAGATAAATAATAATTGGTGGATCACAATGTTCGGGGGGGGGGGGGGGGGCGGGGATGGAGCGTGGGGGGGGGGGGGTTACGGATCTGATAATGATTTTTCGTTTGTTCGGAGGAAAATTCCTCTTTCTGATCAGGAATAAAAGTATGCAACCTACAACGAGGCTTTTTTGCAATTTAAATACCGCGCCACTACCATTCTACAATGGTCTGTTGTGTTCAATTTTCAGTGGTTCGAAATCAGTAGTTTCTGCCTGGACTTTCGAGCTTTTTCAGAGTTTGAGATTGCAAGCGCAGTGAGTACCCCGTCGATCTGAGGGCGTCAAATAGAGTAGAACAAGCCTCATTGAAATTTACCTTATCACTTGAATTGCGGTGGAAACGAATGAGCTGTGATTTGATGATACCTTTAAATGTATGTTGATGATGAAATGATTTTGTGTGTAACAATTGATGTGATCAGTTTGTTTAAAATATACTTTATAATCTAAATGACCGGATGCCTAAAATTGCTTGCCTTTATACACGGACGCATCGAGAAAATCAACAGAACTTTCACTGATAGTAGCTTTTAATTTAATGTTTGGATCATGATTATTTAAAATTTCTAAAAATTCATCAACATCTTCTTTTGAATGTTCCCAAATAATAAAAATGTCATCTAAATATCTGAGATATATGAGAGGATGCTTTGCACATTTGCTTAAGGCATTTTCTTTCCATTCCGCTACATAAATCCTTGCAAAATTAGGACTGAATCTTTTGCCCATAGGACAACCCATTATTTGTAGAAAATATTCTCCATTGAATTGGAAGTCATTATCTTCTAAGCTCAGCTCCAAAAGATCCAAAATTTGTTCATCCGGGCGTTTTGCATCCGGATATTTTTCAAATGCATTTTTAACTGATTTAACACCTTTATCAATATCAATGTCCGTATACATACTGTCGATATCCAAAGTAGCCAGGATAGCATTTTTCGATATTTTCAATTTCGAAATTTTAGACAGGAAATCCTGTGTATTTGTGAGATAACTCGGATGTCTATTTGCTATTGGTTTAATATGATAATCAATTAATTCCGAGATTGCATAAGATTCTGAGTTACAATCTGATAAAATTGGCCTCCTGGGTGGAGTTAAGTCATCCGTCCATGAAGAACGGTCCTTGTGGCTCATTGGTAGGACGTAAAAATTGTCTTATTTGAGCACTGAGCTTAGCTGTTAAATATTTCAATTGTTTTTGGCTATTGACCTTCGTCGAGGAGAAATTTTAAGATTTTATTGAATTTTTCGACATTACTAGACCAAATGAGTGAATCTATTTTCTTATAATGTTCAGTATTGCTGAGTTGTCTCATGGTTTCCTTTATATAATTATCCCGAGAAAGAACGACTACCGACCCACCTTTGTCGGCTGGTTTAATTACTAATTTCTTATTTTTTCTAAGTTTCGTAAGGACTCTCCGTTCACCAGCTATTAAATTGTCTTTATCGGAGAGTATGTTCATGCTGAACACCTTTCGGATGATTCGTTTGCTAGCCTCAATAATTTCGGGATCTACTTCACTATCTAGAGGTGACCAACAAGATGATTCTGTAAAAGGAAGTTTCTGACCGCTTGAGTTTCTAAACCGGTCTGAAAATTTCATTTGCCTAAGAAAATTACAGTTATATGATGGTATATTTGTTTGATTACCAGTTTTAGGCTTTGGTGCTGGTACAAAAGAGACTTCTCTTGGATTGTTAGGTCATCAGTGCCAGACAGGTTCACCACATTAGTTCCTAATACACATCTGTTAGGCGGTTGTTGCCTTTGCCTTTACTTAGTTTAAATCTAGATGGTTCAACCAGTGATCGTACATAATATTGGCAGTTCTTGTGGTCCAATGTATTAAATCCTGAGCAACATCAAACGTCACGTCATCAATATTTGGTATCACGTTAACGTCCTTCAATTTCCGAATGGTTTCATTGATGATGCTTAAAATTCTCCTCTCAGCCTGAGGGAGTTTTTGCGAAAAGTTTAGTTCAGCGAAATAAATTTTTGCTGATCTAAACTTGACCCTGATATCGCTAAGCATATTCCGCAACTGCTTAATTACGAGATCAGAAATATCACTTCGAGAATTCACCCCAATATTTGATAATATTTTTGGGGGACTGGACTGGCCCCTGTGCCCATTAAACATCGAGTGAAAATGATTGAATTTGGCGCCGGGGCAACACTCCACCTGGATGTCCGGGTGGGGAGTTCGATCAGTGGACCTAAATTTGAACTACCAATCATAAGGAAGGCACCAGTTCCTTTTCTCAAAATTAACTTCGCTCTTATGCCGAAACTGGGAGAATTTAAAATCAAATGAGTGGCCTGATTTGCGGCTCGGTGATTTGACTTTCTTTGAGTACGATATACCTGGTTGAACCACACTAGAAGCAAGAGAAGGAGGGGAAGAAACAGTAGCAGGAGAAGAAACAGAAGGAGAAGCAGGGGAAGCAGGAGGAGTTCTAGTGAGAGCACTAGGAGAACCGGAAAAGAAAGGCTGAGGAGGAGAAGAGGGTAGAGGAGCAAGACGAGGCGAGACAGCGTTACTCAATTTGTGGGCACCTTCAGTCACAATATGGACCAGAGATGTTTGCAAATTAAGGCGCTTACTCTGAGAAAAGGCGAGAGAAGTAGAAGGAAAAGAAGGCGGAGTATTGTTCCCTTCTTCAGACACTAGACGGTGTTCCGAAATGTAAGACTCATAGGCCGAAATCGTCTTATCTGTCAACTTACTTTTAAAGTTGTTTCGAGCCCAGATCATGGCATACGCCGAAGCGCTGTTGAAGACTATTTTTTCGAGTCCAGGAGGTTGTTGCATAGCCAAAGAGATCTTAGACTTCAACTCGTTTACTTTTTTCTTATAATGCTCAATTAAACCATTTAACGTTTCATTGGCCCATCCCACACTAATCTGTCGAAAAACAGAAAAACGTGTGGGTTGTAAGAGCTGGATTTAGAAACCCACCTAACTCGTAGAACCTAGAATAGGGCTGGGACGGTTGTTCCTGACCACCTGGTTTGTTCGACTGACCTCACGAAGCCCTATTGGTTGGCTTTCATTCAAGGTTGACCAATCAGGGGGCGATTTGCTTTACTGGCTTCAGATCAGTGTGTGGAAATAATATGAAAATGGTTTTATAAAATATATTAAGCTTAAAGCTCTAAATGTAAGTAATGTCGAGAACTCATCCCACTTATACCACGTGTACCCTAATGGCTGCCTCTGTTTTCAGCATAATGAAGAAACACATGGACACCAGTCTTTCGGACGTTTGCAAAGAGATCAGTAAAACAGCCCCTTAGTTTTATCAAACTCAAATATCTCACACGCTATTAGAAGCGGCCGGCAACAAAATATAATTAGGTAACAATATTACAAATAGTAATTAAACTTAAATAAACTTAGTACAGTTATTCCTAAACCATTCATGGATACACTAAAAATAGTCCAGTGGAACGCTCGAAGCGTTAATCAGAAAAACTTGCAAATGTCACATTATTTCAAAAATACGGACATAATTGGAATTAGCGAAATACCAAACAAAAAAATTCTCGTTATGTGGTTTTGATATTATTAGAAGAGATCACCCCGCCCAAAAAGATGGCGGCGTCGTTCTACTAATAAGGCAGGAGAATAAATACAAAACAATACCATGCGAATACCTCAATGCTGAAGTGATTGCAGCTGAAATTGGACTTGACCACAAACACGTGGCCATCATATCATATTATAACAAACCGCAAGCAATAGTAGCCAGTAAAGTATTTGAATTCATTACCAAAAAGGACAAGCACCGCATATTCTTGGGTAATTTCAATTCCAAACACCAGGTATTCGGTTGTCATACGACTGAGCCTAATGGTGACGCCCTTTTCAACATCATTAAAGAACTCGATCTATTCGTGGTAAATAACGACCAAGACGCAACATACAGAAGCAACAACCCACTCCATCAATCAGATATCCTAAACTTGATTATCGCCAGCAAATCACTAACCAGCCAAATGCAAGATATATTTGTAGGGGGTGATGAGCTACGCAGTGATGAGCTGCCGGTTCACGCCACTTTGAAATTTAATACTGGTCCCGCAAGGTATCCTCCCGTGTACAGGAGGAACCTATAAAAAATTGACTGCAACCTCTTCACAAACAGTATCGGAGTAAACATAAAGGCAAATGACCCCTTAAAAGCTCATGAACTAGAAAAAGCCTGCACCCATCTTAACGAGGTTATCATCAGTACACTAGATGAAATTTGTTCCAAGCAAACAGTAAAGACGCGGATCAACAGAATAACCTGAACAACTCTTCAAATAATCAAACAAAAAGGAAAAGCCTTCCGGGCTTATCAATCAGAGAATGGTCAAATGAAAAAAGCAGAACTTAAAACCGCGTATAATCGCCTACATGGAGAAGTAACAAAGGCCATAGCTAACGACAATCTCGTGAGATGGGAAAAAGCGACAGAAAACCTAAATGGACTGAGGGAACCTAAGAGGTTCTGGGATATATTTAAAACTCTTACCGGCCAAAAGAGTAAAAGTGCCAATAATAATGCGCTGAAGGCTAGCGACGGAACTATGGCCATGGACGACAAGGCAAAAGCCAGCGCTTTTTCCGAACTTCTAAAGAAAGCGCATCGTCCACAAGAAGGATATGACAACGATTTTAAGGTAAAAGTAAATAAATTTGCCCAAGATAACAACTGAATTTTTAATGAACCGAAAATCGATCAAAGGCATGAAGACGTGGACGACCATAAATTAACCGCACCAATAAGCGTAGAAGAGGTCATGGGTATAATCAGAAAATGAAAGTCATCTTCGTCCCCAGGAGAAGACGAAGTCTCTTACAAAATAATGAAACAGTGCCCCAACATCTTCTACTGTAGACTTACCCACCTCCTAAACTACTGTCTCTCCTGTTGGTACTTCCCACAATGCTGGAAAGTGGCCACAGGAGTAATGATACCTAAACCCGATATGAGACCAACCCTTCTAACTACCCCTCAATTAGCTTGCTCAGCTGTGTTGGAAAAATATTTAAGCCGATTCTCACTACGAGACTTCGCAGCTATGTCGAATCAATCAACTTTTTCAACAAATGACAAAGAGCGTATAGGAGTCAGAAAGAGGGAAACGAACACGGATATAGACTAGTCGATTATATGAAAACAACATTTAGTCAAAACGAAATCGGAACAGCGCTTTTCATGGTTGTAGAAAAATCGTTCCACTTGGTATGGCACAATGGCGTGAGATATAAACTAGCGAAAATGGGATTACAATTCTGAGGATCATATCATCATTTCTAACTGAACGAAAAATCAAGGTGAGGGTTAACCGCGAGGTGTCATAGGAAGTAATACTCGAAGCGGGAACACCACAAAGGTAGGTTCTAAGCCCGCTTCTTTTCATAATATATGTAAATGACATAGGAAAAATAGGGAAAAACTGTGTTGGATTATCGCAGTTCTCAGACGACAAAGGCCTGTGGACGGCCAGCAAGTCCCGAAACATAATTAAAAATCGTCTACAGGATACCATTCGCGATCTTGAGAGCTGGTGCGCCCTGTGGCGCATCAAACTCAATGCCGCCAAAGCTCAAAAAGTTACGTTCTTCAAGAAGCAAAGGAAAAAAACAGTTCAGTATCGATCTCCAGTTATACGATCACAAATTAGACGCAAGCAAAGAGGCCAAATGTTTGGGATTTATACTAGATAGCAATCTCAATCAAAACAGTCACGTAAACTCTATTACGGTTAGAGCTGCTAAACGTATCAACTTTCTGAAGGTGATCAGGGGTAGATTTTGGGGAGCAGACAAAGATGTGCTTCTCAAGCTCTACAAAACATTTATACGTCCGGTACTAGAATACGTTGCCATAATAACAAGTGACCTGAGCTAAACCAACATTCAGAAGCTACAAAGGGTTCAAAATTATGCCCTGCGCGTGGCACTATGCAAACCCAAATGGACGCCGATAAAGGAACTTGGTGAGCTATCAAAAATAGAAACTATTGATACGCGATTAAAAGACCTACAAAACAAAATCCTCAACAGACTCCAAGATAGTGAATTAATGGTTGCGCTGAACGAACACCGATCCCTTAACAGAAAAACAAAAGTTTTCAGAAAATAAAAAACTTATACAATATAATTAAATTGCGTGGAGTCGGTGAGGGTTGCCTCGCTACTCATTGAGAACTTTAGGATAGAGTCTGTGAGGACTCCCTCGTAAAAAAAACACCAAAAACCATGCAGTGATTGACACAAACTTGCCTGTCTGGGCCGAGTGTACATTTTATATAAATAAACATTTGAATAAAGATTTAACAGCCCTTTTAAGGGCTTTCGGGTGTGTGACTGTGAGAGGATGTGTGTGTGTTTTTTTTTGTTTGTTTTTTGTTTTTGTTTTTGGGATTTTGTTTGGTTTTTGGGGTTTTTTTCCCCTCCAATTACCCGTCATCTGTTCCCCCTGAAGGCAGACCAGATGGCCAATGTTCAGAATACACTCTCCCTCATAGGCTGATGGATGACTCCCAGCTTTCACAAACACATATTGGTGGATTTTTTCCTTTTTGTAACCGTTAAGGATAATATGCTTGGGCTGCTCCCAAACCAGCGACTGTTTGGGTTTCTTTTTCTTTTTCTAAAATAACCACCAAACTGAAGTTTCAGTATTACCATAAATATGCCCACTTCTCTAAGCAAACACGGAGCAGAACTCTTGTAATTATGCAAAATTCCTAGCCATCTTCCAGTTCGAGGTTCTCGGGGATCTCAACCCACTATCCCACTGCCAGTCGCACACTCAGACTTAATAAGATTATTGGCTCTCGGCCCCGACTCTCGTGGATTTATAAGAAAAATAAAGCTATAAAGCAAATAAAGTTATTACGGTCGCAAGGGATTTCAATCCCACACACTCCCTATGCACCTTCGGCGCGCAGAAGCTTTTCATTCATCATTTAGATTGGAAAAATAAATAATAAACAGCGCCGATTATGATGTCTTACGAAGTTATCAATTGGAATGAGAAACCCTTGACGGAGGTTTATGACGGAAAATACTTTGCATAACCTACATGTAGAAATTGTGTGTCTTACTTTCGGAAAATCTACATTGAGTGAAAATTTAAAAAAAAATAAAAAATGATAAAAAAATAAAAATAAATATATAATGTAATGAAATAATAAATAAATAAATAAATAAATAAATAAATAAATAAATAAATAAATAAATAAATAAATAAATAAATAAATAATGTGTGTGTGTGTGTGTTTCGAAGGACGCAATCGTATTTTAGAGGAATGTAGAATGTTGGTTTCTGATCGCCTGCCGGGAGTCGAACCCGCGGCAACCCGCCTGGCAATCAGGAGTCCAACATCTAAACCACTAGACCATTGCACGCCGTCCAAAACGACGGCTGGAATCTAGCTTTTCAGATGAAGTTCTTATGATCACTTGGTCCATCTTGCTTTCCTTTTGGCAGCAGCATGGAAGTTTGGAACTTGCTGGCTACATTATGACGAAAGTGCTGTAGTTGGCCTTGTTACAACCGATAATGTTACAACGCCGCATACTGTTACACCAACGCATAATGTTACAAAAAATGTAGTAAACAACCGATAATGTTATAAACTCCGCATAATGTTATAACTTTTTTCAACCCGTTATGTTATAAAAATCGACGCATAATGTTATAACTTTTTTCAACCCGTTATGTTACAACAAAATAACCGATAATGTTATAACTTCTGTATACTAATTCCAGTTACAGCTATTGCAGATGGACTTTACCACTTACCATTTATTGCCGCATAAAGGTATGTAATATTTATACTAAAGGTTTCTGCTCTGGTTAAGGCGAGGAGACACCCCCCCCCCCCAACTCCCGGGGATTTATCATAGAATGGCCTAGTCACATTCCATATCTTATTGTTCATTAATTTGACATTTTAACAACTAACATTGAACAAAAATGAGGTGGAGTTAAAAGAGGTCAAAAAGTTGGATGGAGCGAGGTACATATGGTGGATGTGGCGGGTTGATAGTGTCGCACGGAAGCCGAAGAATAAGATCCGAGACTGGGTAGGAAGAGGAATGGGGTTTACGAGGACTGAAAGGGATGGGCAGGGATTAGGTTGAGAGAGAGAGAGGAGGTCATGGATTAGTACATCAGGGTGATTGTGCAGAGAAGGCTATCTGACAATACTATAAGAGAGTAGTGCTAGACGGTATGATAATATAGATGGTGGAGATGTTGGAAGAAGTGGAAGTGATGAATTTGGGATTACAGGTTCTGGAAAAGGCGGAATCACTAGAACAGGCAGTATAGGGAGAAGGAGGAGATTGTGGAGGAGGTGCTGTGTTGATGTTGGTGTTGTGGCGGTGTTGGTGATGGTGTTGAGTAGTTATGTATGTTGAAAATGAGTCATTTTGTAGGACCCCGGGGCAGGACCCCGGAAGTGACGTCATGTCACGTGATTGGGCGGCCATGTTGGGTTGTCATGATAGTGCACGTGGGTGGCCATGTTGTGATGTCATTATCATGAAAAAAGTGGTAGGAGTGCGTATGCGCAGCGCGTGTTGTTATAGCGACACGTGCTCCGTCTCACCCTTAACAACCCGACAATGGGTATCGAATTAATCCAAACAACCCGACAATCTTCAGAAAACTGTTCAAAGCATTCCCGAAAACACTTCCGAATCCTGCCAGTACCGATTTAGTAACTCGCCAGAAGCTCGAGGGGCCGGGACTTCAGGAGCTCCAGGGGCAGGGGGCAGTAGGGCTCCGGGGACAGGGACGGCGCCTCCCCCTTCCAGTTTATCTCTCAGTTAAAAAACTACTATTGTAAAAAACCAGCAACAATTATTATAATAAACCCATTTCTGTGATAAATTACGCGTCCATTATACGGTCGGACATTAGGTAACGATGCTATCCTATATTTTAAAGGATACTAAACCCACGGAATCCCCCTTTCTGTCGTATGAAGCAATGAAAGCTACGAAAATGAGCACGATGCGCGCAAAATCATACGTCTTAAAATAAAAGCTATGAAAATGAGCGCAATGAGTACCTCTTCTGTGTGTAGGCTGCACTGTTATATCTGTGCTGTATTTTGTTGATTTTTGTTGATTTTGGATAACTGCTCAGTTATAATAGTTGACTTGGACATTCATTTTGGTTCCATGTACATTTCTTCGAACTTCCCACCCTAGAATATTCCTGGAAGTGTATGTTTTGTGGATAGTTTTGTTTGTATACTGGACTGCAGTGAGTATTAATCACTTCAACTTAGTCATGGAGACAAAGCTGACAGCAGACAATTTGTATCCATGGATCGATATCCAGTCACGCGCGACAAACGATCCGACGCGCTTAACTTACACACCGGAGTTCCTTCACGGTTTGAATGTGAGGACTAATAGGAGCGTATCGAGTATTAACATTGGGCATGTCCCCCTTGACTTTTCACTGTATAATAGGCTCATAGAACTTGGTATATGTCGTAAGTTTCGAAACAGAAAAGGCGGCCGAGACGCCTCACAAAACGGAAATCCAAGGAGCTCAATGCCGATAACTTGATTGTGCTTCGACATCCAACATTTGGCATCACATCAGGCCTCTTCAATGCTAGGTCCGTTAATAACAAGACTGGTGATATACGGGATACGATGCATGACAACGATATATCTCTGTGTATGCTTACCGAAACGTCGCTCGTATCTAATGATAACATGACTATCGGTGAACTTCAACAAAATGATAAGACTATTATACATAAACCTAGGTGTGGGAAAACAGGAGGCGGTGTCGGGGTGCTATTTGATAATGACATCAAAGTAATAACTTATGAGTGTCGAAAATTCAAATCGTTTGAAGTGATGTCCACTACTTTGAAACAGGGGTCAAAATCGGTCAAAATTGTGGTAATCTACCGTCCTCATACCTTTTCTCATGGAAAGGGTCCAAATAGGAAAGTTTCTAATAAATCTGAATCTGTTAATTCCTTTATGAACGAAGTAGCCGAATTTCTTGGAACTTTAGTTGCATCAAAGTGTACTTTCATTGTGGTCGGTGATTTCAATTTCCATATTGAAAAAAGTAACGACATGGCGGCAGTAAATTTTCTTAGACTTCTGGAATCGATGGAGCTGGTGCAACGAGTTGTTGGTGCCACCCATCGAGCTAAGCATACACTGGATTTGGTAATTACGCGGGAATGTGACATTGCACTGGTCCAGGATTTTGAGATCGTGGATGTAGCGCTCTCAGATCACTTTTTGGTCAAATTTACCATTCAGCTGCCTCGCAAACTGACATCAAAGCATAGCCTTACCTATCGCAAGTGCCGAAGTATAAACTCTTCGGAATTCTCTGAGGCAATTAGTCCGGTAAATGAACAACAAATGGCAAATGATACCGTTGACGACATTGTTAATAAGTTCAATGATATGTCAAATGACCTCATGAACAAATTTGCACCGCTTCGAACAAGAACGGCAACTAAGCGTGAACTCTCACCATGGTTTACCGATGAAATACGGGACGCTAAGAGATACCATAGAGTGCTTGAGTTGCAATGGCGGCGGTCAAAACTAACAATTCATATGGAGTTATTCACCGAGCAAAGGAATGTAGTAAATTCCCTTATTCGTCACGCGAAAAAGAATTACTTCACGAACATCGTTAGTGATAACATCAAGCGACCTAACGTACTTTCTGACGTGATGGATAAATTGTTCCATCGGAAAGGGAATGTCTCACTTACTGATCACGTGTCTGCTGAAGATCTTTCTAACCGTTCTGTCAAGTTTTTTGCTGACAAAATAGACACAATAAGATCTGGGCTAACGTTAAATGTGGATGATGAGGTGTCACACTTCTCTTCATTGAAGCAAGCCACTATGCTTTCGGCAGTTAAGAGTCACATGAATTGTTTCCAACCTACAACCGAAAATGAACTTCGTAATGTCGTTTTGAGGTCGCCATCCAAGCAGTGTGCGCTTGATTTGATCCCCACTAAACTTCTCAAAACCTGCTTACCAGCATTCATGCCTTGGTTACTTAAGATCGCGAACACATCATTGACCACCGGTGTTTTTCCATCAAGCATGAAGGAGGCGCATGTAGTTCCGCTCATAAAGAAGCCTAGGCTAGATAAAGAGGTTTTGAAAAACTATCGCCCAGTGTTAAATTTATCTTTCATTTCCAAGTTATTGGAGCGTGTTGTCAGCACTCAGATTCGTGACCATCTAACGCAAACCGGCTTGTTTGAAGAATTTCAGTCCGCATACAGGCCCGGGGGTAGCACTGAAACTGTTCTATTACGCGTGCAAAATGACATTCTACAATCCATGGATCAACAGCAGGTATCATATATTGTACTTCTGGACCTAAGTGCAGCGTTTGATACCATCGATCACGCTGTATTTTTAACACCATGGAAAACCGACTGGGTATCACAGGACTGTGTTTAGAATGGTTTCGATCCTATCTATCTGGGCGGACGCAACGAGTGTGCTTGGATGGGACGCTCTCCGAGCATGTAACGCTTAAGTGTGGTGTCCCACAGGGGTCTGTTCTCGGACCCCTGCTATATACCATATATGTGCTACCCCTAGGCGATATAATACGTAGCCATGGACTCTCATTTCACTGTTATGCGGACGACACACAATTATATATTCATTTTAAACCCCGTGACGAGAGACAAGCAGCCCAAATTCTCGAGAACTGTGCATCCGATATCAGAAACTGGATGACTCAAAATTTCTTAAAACTTAATGCTGATAAAACTGAAATAATGTACATAGGACTACCTTGTCAACTTTCCAAAGTTTCTAAACTCAGTTTACATATTGAAGACAGTGTCATCTCACCGTCGATAGCAGTCCGCAATCTGGGATACTGGATGGATGGGAATTTGGCTGCAGATGCGCATGTGATGCAAGTCTGCAGATCCGCTTTCCATCGTCTGCGCAATATCGGCAGAGTTCGGAACGTGATCGATGAGGAGACGACCAAGCAGCTTGTGCACGCCCTTGTAACTAGCCGTCTTGATTACTGCAATTCTCTGTTATATGGCTGCAAACAACATCTATTGAAAAAACTTCAAAATGTTCAAGATTGCGCGGCTAGAGTGGTAACCAGGAATAAGAAATATTACACCTATACTGAAAGATCTACACTGGTTACCCATAAAGGAGCGAATTAATTTCAAAGTTCTTCTTTTAACTTTTAAATCTCGCTTAGATCTTGCACCTGGTTATTTGAACTCTCTTATACAGTGTTAGGAACCTGGCAGAGCTCTTAGATCTTCGTCAGCCAACAACCTGGTATACAACCCTGGATACCTTGTAACTGCCGGTGATCGAGCATTCAGTGTAGCTGGACCTTATTTGTGGAACCAACTGCCCGATCACCTGAAGGTCGTCCAGGACAAAGTTTCGTTTAAAAAGTCACTGAAAACCCATCTGTTTAAATTAGCCAATCCCGCCATAATATCTAGTTAGTTACATATTCATATTAGATGTCATGTACTTATTGTAAAGCCCGTGAGCACGTTCAGTGGAAACTCGGCTTTAAACCATATTATTATTATTATAATGACATCACAACATGGCCACCCGCGTGCACTACCATGACAACCCAACAGGGCCGCCCAATCACGTGACATGACGTCACGCCCGGGGTCCTGCCCCGGGGTCCTACAAAATGGCTCATTTTCAACATACCTAACTACTCAACACCATCACCAACACCGCCACAACACCAACATCAGCACAACTCCTCCTCCACAATCTCCTCCTTCTCCCTATACTGCCTGTTCTAGTGATGCCGCCTTTTCCAGAACCTGTAATCCCAAATTCATCACTTCCACTTCTTCCAACACCTCCACCATCTATATTATCATACCGTCTAGCACTACTCTCTTACAGTATTTTCAGATAGCTTTCTCTGCACAATCACCATGATGTACTAATCCATGACCTCCTCTTTTTCTGAGCCAAATCCCTACCCCTTTCAATCCTCCTAAACCCCATTCCTCTTCCTACCCAGTCTCGGATCTTATTCTTCGGCTTCCGTGCGACACTACCAACCGGCCACATCCACCGTATGTACCTCGCTTCATCCAACTTTTTGACCTCTTTTAACTCCACCTCATGTTTGTTCACTGTTAGTTGTTAAAATGTCAAATTAATGAACAATAAGATATTCTTATGACTAAGAAATATGCGACAAATGATTTTTAGATTCCCAAAACAAGCAGAAACAGAGGCATTTGCCCATCCCCAAAGGCGTCAGGGGACTATGGTACACTACATTTCTGGAAAAGGAGACTACGCATGTTGGTAAACGTTCCAACCGGATAAAATAACACCCCTCCCCCACCACCCCCGCCTTCACCATGTTGGGCACTGCACGATCATGGTAATGACGTCACATGATTGAGTTACCAGGATAATCCATGTCTATGTAACATGACTAGGTCATTCTATGATAAATCCCCGGGAGTTGGAGGCGGGGGGTGTCTCCTCGCCTTAACCAGAGCAGAAACATTCAGTATAAATTTTACATACCTTTATGCGGCAATAAATGGCAAGTGGTAAAGTCCATCTGCAATAGCTGTAACTGGAATTAGTATACAGAAGTTATAACATTATCGGTTAATTTGTTGTAACATAACGGGTTGAAAAAAGTTATAACATTATGCGTCGAATTTTATAACATAACGGGTTGAAAAAAGTTATAACATTATGCGGAGTTTATAACATTATCGGTTGTTTACTACATTTTTTGTAACATTATGCGTTGGTGTAACATTATGCGGCGTTGTAACATTATCGGTTGTAACAGGCCTCAAACGAAGAGTGGCACGGACCTGTGTGGGTTTTTCGAAGAACAAATAATGTTTCAGAGGAATTTAGAATGATGGTTTCTGATCCCCTGCCGGGAGTCGAACCGTTGACAACCCCGCCCGACAATCAGGAGTCCAACATATTCCACCAGGAAAACATAAACGTATAAAGTTGATTGTGGCTCAGCCAGCGAGACATTTTTCGAGCTAAGAAATTTAGTCACTGATGGCTGAATGAAATGAGTGGCTGGCTACGGCTTGGAAGATCCGTGGTTGGCGGCAACTGCTCATGGCGGCAGTTTCAGGGGATGGGTATATCTAGATTGTTTGGCATGTACATGTATGTATTGCTGAGTGGGTAATTCTTTTTTTCTATCTAGTTTTCAGCTGCAGGCAGTGCACAGCACATTCACTGGAATGTGTCAACAGATGTGAATGCAGACGTGGGTTCGGCGGACAGCTGTGTGAAAGTAAGAGTTTTGTTCTTTTGTAGAGAAATACAGTTATTAGAGTAGCTGGGATATATTTTTGTCAAGGGAGGTAGACGTCAAGAGCAACAACCTGATAGCCATCCCAAGTAATAATAAGTCAACAGTTGGCCAAACAACCCAGCTTTCAATAACAAGATAAGGCCCCACAAAGTAGATCTTCTGTTTCTCAGGCCATTTTTGTTGGTAAAACTGCATGTGGGCGAGCGGTTTTTTATTTTATTTTTTAATTTTGTAATTATTTCTTTGCTATGAAAAGTTCATGTTCTTGATTTGTTTTTTGTTTTAAGCCTCATAGTCTACAGAATAGCATGGCTGATGGTGTGTTTCCTCCTTTGAGTGCACGAAGGCTTCTCAGTACTAAAGCATTGCAAAGCCTCGTTGCACTCAAGGGACAAATTTATCACTTTTATTAACTTGGGTAAAATATCAGACATAAACCATTTAATTTTTATTTTTTAAGTTACCATTGGTTATGAGAGAGAGCATGCGGCAGCCAAAAATAGATTTTTAACTTTTATAAACCTAACTGCAACATTTTACCTGCGGTTGTAAAGTCACTTGATGCTTGTTTGGAGGATCATGGATACCATCCATATGAGATAACAAGTTTGAATTGGTAGCTTAATGGTACTTTTGTCATAGTTTTAATATATATCCAAAATGATTTGTTTATTATTCCATACAATTAATCCTTTAGCTAAAGTAATTGACAATCTCTCGAGTGATATTCATAACACCCATCATTCAAAGCTTATTATTTCTTTTCAAATCTTAGCTTCCCAAACATGGCTTATGACTCCCACATTGGAATGAGGTCGACAACTTCGTTGCAACGGGGTGTCATAATGTAGGTTTAGAGGTAAAAATGAAACATTGTAGTTATTCAAGAACTTTGACAAGCTGGTAAATGACTGAAGAAGAGCCATAGTGTGTATGTCTCGCACTCAATTGCGAAGCGGACAGAACTACCTTTTTCGTGCTGATGTCCTACATGGTATCGTCGATTACGAAACGGGCAAATGCATTCTGCATTTTGCGGGGGTGGGGTGAAAGGGGGGATTAAATTATCACAGTTCATCGCTAAAGAGATTTATTGTCCAATGTTTCGTCTGCTCGTCCACAGCAATTTTTTTTCTTTTTCATGAAAATGTATGCATATCGATCTAATTGGGTTAAACTTGTGTCGCAATCTAGTATTACTGGTATACCTTGATGATCTTTATCGCTACCATCTTCATTAATGTGCACAAAATAGTTTCAGTTGGGATGCAGCTCTACAAACTAATCCTACTTTACAAATTTACTATACTTAATTAACCCTTTGTCTAACATGAAAAGCAGACGACACTTACAAACACAATTCTTGAATAATTATTTTCTTTCTTTTTTTGAGTAAACAAGCATAGCTTAAAAAGCTCGTTCCAGTGTGGTGTTATAAGCTATGTTTTTGAGACAAGAAATAATGAAAATTGAATGGTGATTTTTGTGAATACCACTGGTCGGCTTTGGTCGTTAAGTTACGTAAAGGGTTAAGTTTGCCACTCATTGTCACGATACTCCAATACGACAGGCATGTCGAAAAAGTTTTCTTTGTAACTAATTATTTTGTTGCAAAAAGACTGATATGTTCGTCCTCTGATTGAACGAGTGCTCGCGTAGTTTTCTCTTCGTTTACGACTCCGGTGGCATATGTTAATGAAATGAGATTGTCGTTACGAAATTGTTTCGTCAACGGAGCGACTTGCAAATCGCTTCACCGCTCGTTGAGCTCGTTCCAATAAGGGTCATAAGCTATGTTTTTATGCCAAAAAAAGAAGAAGAAAAAAACAGACATTCAATAATTTTGTAAGTAGGTGTCGTCTACATTTTATGTTAAGTAACAGATTGCGAATCTCCACGGGACACTCCCATTCCTTCTTTAGATGAGTGGCAACTAGTATTCCAATAGGACGGGCAACATTTCTTGCAGGTTCTCACTCGGGGATCGGTGGGCCCAGGCTTGTCACAGGAGTCAGAACTTTGGAGGACCCAGGCCTGATCCAAGAATCCTGGAATTTTGTGCCAAACCAGGGCCCCCAAGTTCAGGGCCCCGGAGTTACTATCCCCCGGGCTTCCACCCTCTTTCCAGCCCCGGTGGTGGCTTATTGATTAGAGCATTGAAGTTTAAACCAAAAGACAGTTCGAGCATTACCCGCATTATCTGCGCTGTGGTCATGGGCAAGAAACCTTATCCCGATTGCCCATATCTAGCAAGGCGGTGCTGAGTACTAAGGCGTACGGCATGTCGATGGTACACTTGCCTGTAATCGCTGTTAACCCTTGTTATATCGGATTAGTAAGCACAGTAGCCTTGGGCTGGTCATAATCCACGCATGTGTTGTAATGTACACGTGTGCGCTTACCAGGTAATAAAAAATCATCATCAGCAAAATTTTCATTAATGAAGCACCGGGTTCTACCCAGTGCTTTATTAACCCTTTACCTAACGTAACGGCCAAAACCGGCCAGCGCTATTCTCAAAAATCGCCAATTAATTTTCATTATTTTTTTCATTTTTTGTCTCAAAAACATAGGTTATGACCCCTCGTTGGAACGAGCTCGTTCCAACGAGGGGTCATAACCTATGTTTTTGAGACAAAAAATGAAACAAATTAGTTATTCAAGAATTATTTTTGCAAGTGTCGTCTGCTTTTCAGGTTAGGTAAAGGATTAATAAAATGTTTCAGGATTATTCCTATAATAAGTGTTTGCAATATAATATTATCGCGTCCGTGGAAATACTGCCCAACCCGTGGAAAGTAACCAGTCCACCGCGGCCGTACTCAACGTTGAAGAGTCTGACAGTTGCTCGCCACTACCCGGTGGTTCGAAATGGCTTTTTCACATTTTTATGTTTTCTCTTGTTTAGTTTCTCGGAGTGCTGACAATGAACAATCCAACTGCAACTTTGTCGATTTGTATCCAAAATGGAGGGCTTGTTTAGACAGCGAAATAAAAGATGTTCTCGATGTTCACTTTGAAGAGGCAGAGTCATTTGAGGATTGTCAAGATCGCTGTTCCAGGTCCCTTCTTGCCAAAGATGACACCAAGAAATGTCTGGGACTTCGATACCTCCTTCGTAGAACCACGACGAGCCCGTGCTTCATGTATTTTGCAAGTAGCCTTACAGAACTGGATGAAAAATACGTAACAAAAACGTTTTGTGGCGCCAGCCAATCCTATGCGAAAGTATGTGGTGACGGTACGTATTGCGAAACTCTTACAGCTTAACCCATTAATATTCACGACCGGTGGTAGCGCCACAGGATAGAAGGAGGCGAAATCATAGGGTGGCCAGGTCGTATGAGAATAATAAAGTAACCTACAACGGAGGGCAGAGGCCAAAACTGTTGGAAAGAACCCAAGCTTGGTGTGATACGTTCTCAAGAACGCATCACGGCAGAAATTCACGTACCGAGGGTTGGATAAGGGTGGGCACATGATTTTTAACAGAGAGTAACCACCCACTGTTTTGCTAAGTCTTTCTCCGCCACTGTCCTAGGATCCTCTTTCCAAAACAACAATGCCTAGTAGTACGCTATACTTTCTCTGAACTCTATCGAACTTAAAATTCAAGGTTCAGGGGTTTTATAAAGTACCGGCAACTTATACGTCAAAACATAAGGAATTTCGTTTAGAAAACGTGTTTAGTATATCAGTTTCTTGGTTGTTATGATGGCATGGCTGAGATTACCCATTGGGGTGGGGTTGGTGTAAAACTGATTTGTCCCCACTGCGATTGCTGAAACCCCGACTGACTAATATTCCAACCACATTATCAAAGCATCCATGCCTTCGTTTAAGACATGCCTTGGTGATGCAGCCGGAATATTAGTCAGTCAGGATTAGAGTAAACAAAAAAACAAACAAGAGACTTCCTGGAAACTTTTACTGAATAAGGTTAATATACATATGACAGTCGTGACGCAACTTCTTGTTTAACATGTACCGGTACTTCATATTGGTCATGTTGTACCAAATAGCAAGAGTAGAGTACTCCAGAACTCTCCATTTATATGACCGACTGTATGTGTGATATAAGTGTAAGCACAAAATCTGGTCTAGAATCGGTGATACTCCCCGGATTCTCCGACTTCCGCCACCCGTAAAACTTTCCGACACGATGTGGCATGCCTGTTAAAAGTGTCATTAACCCTTTACCGAACAGGTAAGGCAGACGACACTTGCTATCAAAATTCTTGAATAACTCAACTTCTTTTCATTTTTTGCGTCATAAATATAGCTTATGACCGAAAGCTATGTTTTTGAGACAAAAAATATGAAAAAATACCGAAAATTGAATGGTGAATTTTGTGAACAGCCGTTTTTGGCCGTTATGTTGGGTAAAGGGTTAAACACCAATAAATAAACCAACTATAAGAAAGTACATGGTTACTACTAGCAAGAGAAAATTGATATCTAGCCTCCAATCCTGACGAAAATATCTCGACTGGAAATATTATTGATGTGTCACACGCCACAAACCCACCTTAGTGACACCCCTGCCCCTAGTTGTTATGGAGAAATAACTGTTTCTGTGTTCTGATTAAAAAAACACCCTTTGACTAAAATCACACCACGCTACTCTTTTGACACACAATTTTATCCCCCGCTGACGAAGTCGGAAAAGGGTATTGAAATGGTGTCCGTCCCTCCGAACATCACCAATTTGTCCGCTTAACTCCTCCTACAGTTCGTCGCCTGAGTGCTAGAATGCAATATGGCCCCTATGGGACATAATACATTCTAACACTCAGGCGACAAGTTTTCAATGGATTTTTATGAAACTTGGTCTGAAGTATCACTATCAAGTGTGGATGTGCATGTTGTCGGGAATTTTCGATGCGACGAATTTTGCGTAGTTACGGCCCTTGGAAATAGCAAAATTTACACTACAAAGGCTTGTCCGCTTAACTCCTTCTTTTTTTCTTATTGGAGTTTTATGAAACTTGGTTTGAAGTATCAGTATGAAGTGTAGATGAGCATGTGGTCAGGACTTATCAATGCGACGAATTGTGCGTGGTTACGGCCCTTGGTAACAGCAAAATTTCCATCACAAACTTTATCCGCTTAACTCCTACATTTTTTATTGGATTTTGACGAAATTTGGTCTGAAGTATCAATATCAAGTATAGATGTGCATGTGGTCAGGAGTTTTCGATGCGACAAATTTTAATTAGTAATAGCAACATTTCCGTCATAAATGCTTGTTCCTATCCTAACATAAAAGTCCGCGGGGGATATGGATGTCGTTAAACTCTTTTGTTGAATTTGAGATTGACGTGACAAATTTCCTATTATGGAAAGATCAAACCTACAAGATACGGTTTCCGTTAAGCCGCTAAAGCTTTCTCTACCAGCTGAATTAGAGACCTGGTTTGATGTAAACGACGTTGCGGAATATATATGTGACAAGATAAGTCCGAAGTAGGGTCGTCGCGAAGATGACCGATTTTGGGGGAGTGTGTGTAAGGTTGTGCGATGTCCTTCAAAATACACCTATACATTAAATGACTTATGCATTATGTATATTATATGATAAAGTTGTAGAATGAAAATATATTGAATATTTATCAACGTTCTGTATAACATACATGAAATGACCGAGCCTACATTGTGTACATGCAAAGTTTGCTCGTACATAATCTTTTATCGCTACACCACTCGTTTTGGGGGATGTATAGCTATGGATGCACTTGCGCGACGAATAGCTACATCACCCCCGCCCTCTCCAAACGAGTCGAGTCACGATTAAAGATTGTATACAAACACAATGAGCGCATAGCACTTTTGTCTACCAATCTGCCAATAGAACCCATAACCAAGACTTCTCGCAAATGGTCGTTGACAGACACAAAAGCCACTCTCAGCTGATCAAAGCATTGGCATGCTTTTTCAATTCTATCTACTCAAGCCAGAACATAAGCAGACTGTCATCTGCAAAACGATGATCCCAGAGGGTGAATTTAGTGATGCTATCCTGCGCAGCAGGGTAGCAACATTAAATTTACCCTCTGTGAACCTCAATCTGAATCAGAGTCTCAAAACTAAACAGAAAGAGGTACCCAGAGGATAAATTGGCCCACTGTATGGGATAGCATCATAAAATTCACCCTCTGGGGACGTCGTTCTGCGAATGTCAGACTGCTTATTGTCAGGCCTGTCTCAACTCAGCGGGGCATGAGAAAATTCCTTCACCATGAAGGAAATTGAACATGGAGTTAAAATATAATCAAACAAAAGCCAGGTATGTTTTTTCTGTCGGGAAATGATATTTCGACCCCAAATTCAATTTAATTCATAAGGTCACCCTGGGGATAGGTGGACAGTTTCCAAAAACAACTAGAGAATTATATTTTTTGTTGCGCACAAGGATCAGCAGATCAGCAGATTAAAAGTTATTTTATGAGGCTTCGCTTCATCTGATATGAACTCTCGTCGCCTTATTTGGAAATGTATCAGCCAGCTACACGCTATGTAACTTATATTATTACATGACTATATAATTTAACCGCTGAATATCACTACTGTTTGACGATCTTTCCCTGGTCGCTGGAAAATCCAGTGTGGAATCCGTTTCCGTATCACTATAGTATGACGGACTGTTTACGAGTGCGTTCAAATTCGCATAATTAGCTGTTCCGGTCGCAAAGAGTACTTTACTCCGGGCTGGAATGGGTGTGCTCGAACGGCGGTCGTTTTTTTATTGTATTCATGATATTTTTTCTATCGTATTCATGCGCATCGGGGAATTTCCCGGAAGTTTGCTCCTGTTACAAAAATAAATGTAAACAAAAATAGTTCTTTTTTTACTTCAATCTTATTTACAAAAATGGTTGGGGAAATTGTTAATACTAGCGTTGGCAAGTG
The DNA here is from genome assembly GCA_031216915.1 of Pictodentalium vernedei. Classification (NCBI taxonomy): domain Eukaryota; kingdom Metazoa; phylum Mollusca; class Scaphopoda; order Dentaliida; family Dentaliidae; genus Pictodentalium; species Pictodentalium vernedei. The sequence goes on from CM062294.1 coordinate 219,008,441, forward strand.
ATATTGAACTATAAATCATATAATAAACCTTTTATCGCGACAGTGAAGTGATCTGGGTCGTCGCATCACATCTCGTCGAGGAGGTCAGATCGCCGGATCAAACACGCTGCCTACGGCAGCTCGTTTGATCCGGCGATCTGATCTCCTCAACTCGACGTGATACTACCACCCAGATCACTTCACTGTAGCGATAATGTAAATATATCAGGTGAGTTACCTGATACTACGGAACCTTAGATGGTATTCAAACGTTCGGATTGGACAAACTGAATTTGAGGCATAATAATAAGTAGTACATGTTGTGCGGTCTGCCCACAAAAAAACTAGTCTGTTATGGCGAGTTTAACTCCTTTGACGGTTGCCATGGCAAATTGTGAAGATTATTTGTCAAACAGAAAAATTAAATTAATAATTTCTTCCGCCACAGGGGTTAAAAATTGAAATGTGAAAAACAGTAATTTATTCTAGAGATATGAAAATGAACTCATACAAATCTGCTCTTATTTCAGAAAGGACTGGTTTGTCGAGTGCCGGTTTAAACTTTGGAATGAGACGCAATCCAAAGGGTTAACCCTGGAAATTGTCAGAAAATTAACAAGTTAACAAGAAAATGAAGATCTGTATTCGGTTTCTTTTTCTTTGAAAACCTGAATAAATAAAAACAACAACTGAAAGAGAAATTAAAGTATAGTGATTGTATTGTTTTTTATATAGATTTGGAGCTGGACATTACGAGTTCTCCGACACAGTGTAGTGTCTGGAAAGATTCACGAATTGTTCAGTAGTATGGCTTGTTTTTTTTTTCTTTTGGTATATTGAAACCCTATACATTGCTGTCAAAATACCTAAATTTCAAGCCGCAAATGTTTCCCATAATGCAACTGGGAATTCAACCAATTTAGTCTTGTTTGGCAGAGGTTGATTAGCTAAGTGAAACGTGAATGAATTCGTTAAAATCTTAATTGCATTATGTGATTATTTATTTATTTATTTATTAGTGTTTAAGGTCACATACTTATGCACAATGGCTAATCGTGACCGTGACAGTTTTACGGGTGGAGAAAGCCGGAATACCCGGAGAGAACCACCGCACATCGACGAGCAACTGTCAGCTCCTCAACATTCTTACTCTGTTCAAGCTCCGGTCAAGCAGGGTTACAGCGGTTGAAGACATGTGCACCATCGACGTGCAGTACGCCTTAGTACACGCCCCCCCCCCCCCCCCCCATGTAGGCAACCGGGATAGAGTGCCTTTCCCAAGGACACAACGCGGGACGTCCCGGACGGGGATCGAACTCGGGACTTCTAGCATAGAAGTCCAACAGTCTACCACTGAGCCACCGCGCTCCCGCATTATGTAATAAATGTGCGCGTTGAAATTCTAATATTTTGACACCAATGTCAGGCCTGACTAATCGATGGGCGATTTTGTAATGAACTGCATTAATTAATTATTAATCCCGTTGACTACGACCATTCGACTAACCGTTTAAATACACGATTCTACTATGTACGCTTAACCCTTTCCTCTGCATACCCTTCTTGTTAATCCAGATGTTCTGCATGCTTTTCTGGTCATTTTTATCCTTTCCATACACGTGTTGTATCTACCAACAGACACTTTCGTTACTTGTTTCACAGGAGGCATAAGAAATGATATAATTACACAATACATTAGTAAAACGACAAGTCAGCCCGCACTGAAAATTGCCTCTTCTGATATTTTTCACAGTTGTCCAGAAATAGGCCAACACTGTGGTGCGCATTTTTCATGACGTCATTCGCGTCTCCTGGCAGTTGGCGATTAACAAATTTTGCTTACCCAAAATCAGTTTGTAGGTGCGCAACTTCCACGAAGAGTGAATAACCGTGATGTCTGCATACGACTGCCATGTTGTATAACAGGAGGTCATGTCTGTGTATATTTACCAACAAGAAAGGCAGACGTCACTTGCATACACAATTCTTGAATGTTTTCATTCTTTTGGACCAAAACATAGCTCATGACCCCTCATTTGAACGAGATCAACGAGCTTGTTCCAACGAAGGGTTACAAGTTATGTTTTTGAGACAAAAATGAAAAAATAATGAAAATTGAATGGTGATTTTTGCGAACAGGGCTGGCCGTTCTTGACTATTACGTCGCGTAAAGGGTTAAATGGATATTTGTGGGAGAAATATAGAGGCGTGGTGACTCATGCAGTTTTAATCGGCCTACTCTTTTGATGGTAAAACGTGTATGCGATGGCGATCGACCATATCCAAAGGCGTAGCTAACTTTTTTCAGAGGCAGGGAAAGACCATACATTTTCCGACAGCAATTTTGAGGGTGCAGAATATTAAAAGGTGCCACCCCCCCCCCATCCCAGAGCACCTACCCCAAACTCATATACTGGTTTTACAAACCTAAAGAACTGCTTCAAACAATATGGTTTTGTAAATGTTTTTGTTTTTTTTAAATTTTCGTCTTATTGTCTCTTTAACATATCAGCTATATTCATGTTTCGTCGTGTCACAAATGCAGAGAACAACTTGGGTAGAGAACGGGGAACAGGAATCAACGACACTTGATAGTGTTTATCTTCTATTTCATGTTATGCATTATTATTCCAACACTATCTGATCATTTCTATCGATAATTCTTCTCGATTCAACCTTGAACTGATGTATGAAAGTAAACAGCGCATTGCTACGCAAAAGTAATTTGATCGATACTCGGAACAGGTAGGATCTTGTGATCTGATTCAGCTGCGGGGTTCATGCATCAATTCAAGGTGAATACGTGTTGAATTATTGCTGGAAATGATCGCTATCCACTCAAAAACACTCGATTTTCTTTTCATTACACGTTTTTAGAACCAATTGATCATTTTCAGTGATAATTTAACTCGTATTCACATTGAAGTGGTGCTTTGCTGGACGCAATTTTGATTGATACCGTGAAAGTGAAAATGTCTATATCTTCACAATGGGAGATAGGATTTCTATCGTTCCACATTTTTTTCGATAATCTATTGTTCAGCGTTTAATAACAAACGAAACCCAAAGAATTCGGCCAGATAATGATCGAGACCATAATCCGATCGAATATCATGGATCGAGTGTTTTACCTGACTTAAAACCAACATTGCATTAAATATTGTTTTAATGTAAAAAATGATATAATTTTATCACTTCGGGGAGGACAAAAACTGAAAATGAGAATAGTTTTTGAACGGTGATTTATCGTTCTGATAATTCATCGAAAATTATAGCTCGCTGTGCACGGATGTTGCAGAATCTGGGACCAATCTTTTACAATTGTATTTTCGAGAATTGTATTTTCTTCTCATTAATATAACTGAATAAAATGAATCATTAGCATTTTAAAAGATATGACAATTTGCCAACTGCAGTTGGCAAATTGCCAGATCTTTGAAAATGCTAATGGTTCATTTCAACCCATTTAAAGTCATAACTAGAAAACACAATTCTATAAAATACATTTATAAAAGTTTTATATAACTGGGCCCTGGTTCTTTGCTATTTTGCTATATGTTTTTGTCCTTGACTCATCTCGTATTTTTGGACGTCCTCTCTGACTGTAATCATCATCAGAGGAGTTTTTACGCTATCCCAAATACGCACATCCAATTTAGGATACCCATGTTATGTTGATTTATGATGAATCTTAGTATCTTCCGGTTTCAGTATGAGAACCGGTCTAACACGAATTCGGATATTGGTATTTCCGAAACCGATCTGCGAGCATCATTGCTTTTGCGGCTTCCGGTCTCACCACTATTTCCACGATCGCCTCTGGATCGAATTGAGCACGCTTTTCAAATGATTTTTTTTCCAAATGAGAAAGCAAAAAAGCTGTCGTATTTTTGCAGTATCTCGATATCAATGGGACCAAATCGTTATCATTTGTGACTAATTGCGGCAGAAATATATTTGTAATCGTGTTTCTTGTCAGAATCATCGATGACGAACAACACTTGTAATCACTATCGAATATTTCGCATTAATGCAGCGAGGTAATATACCTGTCACGTGGGGGTATATATTGTTATCGCAAAAAACTAAACCGTATTTTTGGATAAAACGTCTCAGTATCAACTCTGTTAAGACACTATGGGGCGTCTGTCTTGCACTAGCTGTTCGCTTCGGTGATTCTCGGGAGACTGAACTAGTGTTGAAACGATTAGTGAATTTCATAGTCGACTTGTCACCGATCATTAGTCGATTACTTGTCGATTAGTCGACACGTCTCCCTCCGCTCCACCAGTATCCGTGGTTCTAATTCATAACAGAATGTCTCACAAGTTGCAACCTATTATTTACACTCCTGATGTCTCATGGACATTAGAGCTGAAACGGTTGGCTCATTTTCAAAACCGACTAACCGAGAGCTATAACCGGATAATATCCGGTTATCCGTAGCCATTATTTCACCGAATCTGGAATCCAAACTACAGGAATTGGAAAGCAGTATTCTCAGAAACTATTCCGTAGTGTGTATACAAACGAACGTTGTCGAGTACTCGACGACGTTCGTTTGTGTACATACTACGGAATAGTTTCTGTGGTAACTCAGTTCTCACGGAAATTGCCGATCATTAACGAAGTCTTGAACGCCAAAGTCGATTACTTCTTAATATATACAGCGCTGCTTCGAGGTGTCATCTACGTTTTAACCGTGGAATGACGATCACTGTCGATATTTCGGATAACCGGTTAACGTTTTTTATTAAATCGGTTCGTAGGTAACCGGTTATCCGGTCAACCATTTCAGTACTAATGGACATAAATCTCTCTTTGATCCTCATTTCCATCACTCGCAATCATGTGTGGTTATAAACATAGAACTTTTAGTGAGAAAACCTTCGCGAAATGCTTATCATATATCAACGCCAAAATCGCTCATTTTTGCGTGATAACTAATAGGCATGTGCAAACATGCAAATTTGTACAATTTTTTGAAAACGTGATACATGCGAATGGTAATTGCAAGTAGGAGGCATGCACGTTAGTCTATGTAAGACTCCTTACAACCTCTGGCCTTCCTGGTTTCGGTCCGAGCCCAGGTAGGCCTGAGGTGGAAAGGAGTTTTACAGAGACTACAAGTGCAGGTAATCCATCACATCGAACAATTGTGACAGTTGATACATTAAAGGCGTCGTCGCTAATAAGTTTCGTTCATTACCAGATCTTGATCACCCAGTCAATGATCGCGGTATGACAAGTCGGAAACATCAAAACAATGATAACTGATGGATTGAGGAGAGATCGATGGGCGAATTTGTAATGAACTACATTAATTATTAATCGCGTTGACTACGACTATTCGACTAACCGTTTCTATACACGATTCTACTACGTACGCTTAACCCTTTCCTCTGAATACCCTTCTTGTTAATCCAGATATTCTGCATGCTTTTCTGGTCATTTTTACCCTTTCCATGTTCGTGTTGTATCTACCAGCAGACACTTTCGGTACTTGATTCACAGTAGGCATGGGAAATGATATAATTACACAATTCATTAGGAAAACTACAAGTCAGCCTGCACTGAAAATTGCCTGTTCTGACATTTTTCGCAGTTGTCCAGAAATCCACCTACGCTATGGTGCGTCATTCACGTCTCCTGGCAGGTGCCGATAAACAAATTTTACTTACCCAAAATCAATTTGTAGGTCCCCAGCTTCCTCGAAAAGTGAATAACCGTGATGTCTGTATAAGACTGCCATGATATTGTTTCTTTAAGTTTTCGAAAAAAAGAAATTAAAATAATAAATGTTTGCTATCTTGTGAGTTGGATGAAGGGTTAACTAGACACAAGCACAGTTGGAAGTAACTTAAATACCATTCATATGACCAGGTAAAATCCTAGATTATAGTGCATCCTAGATTAAAACAATGATCCAAGATCAGTTTTCCACTCATTCGATGATTTTCCGGGATTATTATTAAAATCGGTGATTAAAAGTTGTAGAAATACTCCAGCTGGGGAGATGGTGTATTTTCGAATAATTCAAGAGAAACTTGAGTTTCTGCAATCATTTGAAATTATCACGAAACAATCCCCGATGAAATTGAGAAAATGCCATAGGCATTGGTGTCATTACCACTGATTATCATGATCTGGGGTTGATAATGTTGTTAAAGCTAGCTTCTGAACCCCATTAGAACGAGCAGTGTGTTTTTTTAACGCCAGTCGCAACAGGGCCAACAACTACGGCAGATCCAACTACTCCAATTACAGGATGTGACACTACCTATACGAAAGATTCCGTCCTGAAAAGGTTCAAGAACAATCCGCATTTTAGAAATGGCACGGAAGTGTTCAATAAAGAACCAACTGATGCCAATATAGAGGACATAGTTAAAGCGGGAGGATCCACATGGTCTGCCTTTACTGAAAGAGATGTCATTTGCAGAAAAGGTCCCAAATTCCTATTTGGCTGTTTATCCGAAGGTGCTTCTACAAAAAAGAAGCTAAGCCAAGTACTAATGCTTCAGAACATACATCGATATATGTAAGTGAAAAGGCGATAACACTTCAGTCCGAACAGATTTGAGATGGGCGGTGAAACACGACTCTCACTATCCAATACGGTCGGACAGAGACCAAGGACTAATTCTATAAAACTTTTCCAATTGTATTTTCTAGAATTGTGTTTTCCAGTTAAGATTTTAAATGGTTTAAAATGAACCATTAGCATTTTCAAAGATCTGGCAATTTGCCAGTTGGCAAATTGCCATATCTTTAAAAATGCTAATGATTTATCTTAGTCAGTTATATTAATAGGTAGAAAATGCAGTTCTAGAAAATACAGTTGTAGAAGTTTTATAATATTACCTCCAGGCTCCAGACTGCAAATTGAAAATTATAAGATGTAATTTTTGTAAATCAGGATGCAAAACTGGTCAGGTAGTTGCAGGAAGGTTGGCTTAGAATTTAATTTAGTATGTGTTTCATGCAGAGGGGTCAGCTGCCACAATTCACAACAGACGCCATTAGAAACAACAACCCTGACTAACTTACATCATCTTCTGGTCACATTTATCACCTTCTGGACTTTTCACATATGTTCAACGAGATCGCCTGAGCAAAACGGCACAAGCTGTATTTCCATACACATGTTAGTGTTATTTATGTACGTTATGTTTCCACTAGTTCTTTGGATTCAGCTAGTTTGTTTGGCATCTTAACCCATGAATGATGCGACGTACGAAATTATGGTATATGAGTGTGCCAGCTATATTATGCTATTTACTGCGGACAAAATGATATGGAGGATGATAGGGGAATATCGATAACGTGGATCAATTTCGGTACTATCTTCCTCTACAGGAAATGTTCGGCAATCCTGAATTCTAATACTGATAATGGTACTGACCCAGTCCAACTCTTAGAAAATGCCGTTAAGATATAAATAGCAGGGTTAGCATAGTTAACACAGAGAAGGCAAAAAAAACCAAAAAACATTCCAATACTTTTGTCCTACAGGTAACATCCATGTTATATAACGTAACCTTCTAACAGGTTATGATTAAGCTCTTTATTTCCAGGCCTCTGTTCGCCTGTTCTCTGGGGATACTCCGGCTTCCTCCATCCGAAAACTGTCCGACGCCACATGACTCTGGCTGTTGAAAGTGTCGTTGAACCAAAATAAATAAATAAATAAATAAATAAATAAATAAATAAATAAATAAATAAATAAATAAATAAATAAAAATGTAGAGGAATTGACACTGGTTTGAAAACTGATACACCCTGAGGCGCAGCCGAAAGGTGCATTCGCTTTCAAAACCCTGTAAATTTTCAAACAACCTGGAATATACTGGGATAACAAATTTATTTTTTCATTATTTTCCTAAACTGTGTAGATAATTTAATTTCAGTGGAAGAGTATATAACCTATCATGTTTTATTTGACAGAGCTCTTTAACCCTTGAAACGCGAGCGGTCCATTTTCTGATCCAGAAACAAGATATGTCATACTTTCATTTAGTCGGATGGCTACAGAGTTAAAGGCTGCACGTTGAAAATATTAATTGTTCTACTCCCAAAATAATAAATATGGACTCTTCCAATTGCTTCCATTGAACAGACATTGAAGATACCACCAGGGTTCAAGGAGTTAAGCTCTATAACACAACATAATGAGTTATATTTATAATTATTTACACGGGAATGTGTATCAAAGATAATTGAATCATCAACTAATGTGCGTTTTGGACTGATAAATCAGAACATTCGAATCGATGAATTGTAAATTGATGCTCAGCGAATTTTAACTGTGCAATAAATCAACAACAGACGTCAAGGCAACAAAGCTGCCCATTGGCATTTAAAAGAAGAAAAATCAACATGATTGAGAACTCCATATTAAAATGTAGTTCCACTTGTTATCTACTTTTTGTCCTGAATATCATAACTAAGGATATTATTTGGATTTTTCTTTCAAATTAATTTTAATGTCTATACCATGATCATGAAGTCAGAACAAAACTTAGTGGGGTGTCGTAAGGGTTGAGGTGTTTCGCTCCCTTCCTATGACCATCTCTGTCTTAAAGTAGTGTTGTTCGTCGGAAAAATTGCGGGTCGCTCGAATACGAACATTTTCTCTGAAAAACGCTATTTGAAGATTGCGACCATTATAACCCTTCACCCAACGCTCAGGATTTCAAAATTTTTTATTTTAATTTCAATATTTTCAAAAATTGAAAGAAACAATATCATGGGACCCCTCAATGAAACGCGCTCGACGAACTTGTTCCAATGGGTGTCACATAATATGGTTATGTTAAGAAAAAAATCGAAAAATGTTTTTCTTTTCAACTGCTTAATTTGTAAAGGTCGCGGAGGGTGCAGCCAATTCATTAGATGATGGGTTAAAGAAGTATTTTGAGTGGATTTTAAGGTTATACCTACGGTCAACGACTCAATAACACTGTAGAAAAATTTTAACTCTCGCACCACCATGTCGGAAGATATTTTGAGAACATGGCTTCGGGCCTGCAGATTGTAATTTTCTGAAGCTTTTAAACTTTGTACCCTAAAGGCCGGTTTTCAGGCCAGGGAACATTATAAGTCATACTTTCATAGAGTAGGATGGCTCCAAAGTTAAAGTGTTGGGTAGACCAGTCAATATTTTCAACGTGCAGCCCCGAGGCTGCACGTTGAAAATATTAATTGCTCTTACCCCAAATAATGAATATGGACTCTCCCAATTGCTAACATTGAACTGACATGGAATATACCACCAGTGTTCAAAGGGTTAAAACATCCCATTGTCCGCATACTCATGTTTTTACACCGGGATGAAGAAACTGAAGGTATCATTCACATCATAATTTCAGTCAATGGAAGTGGCAAATTTCGTTCGGTCGAGAAATAAACTTGAATATTAGACTGGTAATGGTTAAATACGGCAAAATTCTTGCGGGCAGCATCCGTTGTAATGACATCAAGCCTGGGGTGGACTAGTGTATTCAATCCTCAAAGTGTTTTTTTAAATACAGTCATTCCACGTGTTTTGTTGTTGACACTATGATTGATAATGTCTGGGGAAATATATGGACATTTAGTCGCGGAGTTCCAAGATCGTAAGTTTTCTTAATTTTGTCACGGAGAAGACCTCCTGCACTATCCATTCCGACGAGTACGGGGACACCCTCTCGAACTCTGCTCGACTCTCGTGCTGAGAGCGACATGGCCACATACCGCATAGTACAACTGTTGAGCCTCAGTGCCAACTGACAGTAAGACCTTTATCCTGCACAAACTAGTATAGTGAGGTTATGTTGCTATTCCGCCTTTTCACGAGTCATACTTTTTGCATCTCAACGAAATTTCCGCCCAAATGAATATCAACAACTAACGCGCGATCTCGCCAAAGCGAGATCTCACGTTAGTTGAAGACATTTATTTTGGTTTATTTTGGGAGAAAGTTTCTCAAGATGGAAACAGCATGCCGTTCTATTCATATATATATGGCATAGGCGCTATTTTCCGAAGATGCGCCGCTGCGTTTTCTCGGCTCCCCGCAACAACTTTCAGATGCTGTATTACACAAGAATCTTCAATAGCATCTGGCTGAGATTCTTGAGACTGTTTGTACCACGTAAGGTTATCACCAAACATTCAGGAGACCAGTCCAATACCGCGAGGATTTCGACGCTGTTATGGGCTGTTTGTTTACGTGCAAAGTACAGTTCCTTTAATGCGATTTCCCTTTATTCAGAACGATATATAGACATTCTTTGAGCTCCAGTTATAGATATTCCAGTCATTAAATATTTATTTCGCCTTAAAAACATCAAAATATTAATATAAGTGGTGGAACTTCATTCATAAGTATTTAATTTACTAACAATGTCTACCACTATTGCAATGTCATTAAAGATCGGCTCAAATCAATTCGCGGTTGAGAAACATTTCTTGCGTTGATTCAAAGAAAATGAATGTTTGTTTACGGTTCTTTCAGATACAATCGTCTGGCCTTTTCGACCAATTAAAATATTCCACATGACTAAATTTAGAACATTGTCGATTGACTGTTGAGGGATCTAGAGTGGTCCCAGGTCATAAAAGCCTAGAATCCCTTCCAGAATTTTACTGATAGCTTTGGAGCTTCGGTTTTCATGTGAAAAAAATTGGTTTATAAGTTACTAGGTAAATGTAACATTGAACTTGGTCAATAATATTCAAGACACCTATTTCTTGTACTTCTAAGAGCACATTTTTTTCCTATTTTAGTTCAGCATTTTAAATAATTAACCCTTTCAACCCGGTTGGCCTGAAGAAAAAATTGGTAGTTGACGAGCAGACGACATAAAGAGCAAAAAGTCTGAAGCGAGGCTCGGTAAAAATTTAATCCAACAACTCGACAGTATTAAAGTATTACTGAACCTCCTAACAAACTAGGATTAACACTGCCTCTGCGAATTACTACCACACATACTTCCTGATACCTCAGTCAGTACACCAGTCAGTTGCGGGCAAACACACCATTATACAATTATGCTAAACCGGGGCGTCGCGAAGGGGTTTTTTAGGGGAGGTGGCACCCCAATAATGTTCCGGTCGGACATTTTCGCCAGGACTTGAGTCTAAAATATCAATTCTCTCTTGCTTGTAATAGTGAACATTCTTTAAAGACAAGATTTGATACTTGGACCTGTGTCACACACGGTCGGTCATACAAATGGAGGTCTGTATTAGCCAATTCGCGGTGTTGGGGCCTAGCTTGTCGCATTAAGAGTACCCGCACTATATGTGCTAATTAACCCTTTCAAACCGGTGTGCATAAATTTTTGCTTGAAGAAAAAATGATAGTGGACGAGCAGACGACATAACGAGCAAAATAACTGAAGAGAGGCTCGGTAATAATTTAATCCAACAGCTTATTAGAGCTGTTGGATTAAATTATTACTGAACCCCTCAACAAACTAGGATGGTTTCGCCCATTTCGCCGTTGACAGCATTGACTGAAATGATACATTCACGGACGCCAGTGTTGAGAGGGTTAAACTAAACACAAATATATGTAAGAAACTCACTTGGGAAGAGAATGAAATACCATGCAGGGAACCCTAGTTTCAACATCATCTGCAGTGTGGCAAAAAAATCAAAATCACTTTGGTGAGAAAACAAATAACAACAGCTGAGTACAAAACAGAAATGAATGTGTTACCAGAGGCACGTTATATTTTCCCGGAGCTAGGTTACTTAGCGCTGATCTTTACAATCTTAAAAGTAACACGTGTTATTTGTCTTGTTTTGTTGTTGGCGGATGTAGAAACGGCTGGTCTGGCAAAGATCCCATTATATTTCTTGCGTCACAAAGAGTATTCCGTTCTAACCAATAGCGTCGGAATCCAATTACAATGCATGGCCGTGTTCAGGTCCGGTCTCCAAATGTTGCCATTTTATGTGTACAAAACTATCAAATATAATAAAAAATAAAGTGATATTTGATATATGCACTTTAATACAACTTTCGATTGCTCTGAGTAATGTCAGCGAGTTAACCAGACCGCGGGGCCAATGCTGTAAAACTTTTACAATTGTATTTTATAGAATTGTATTTTCTAGTCATGACTTTAAAGGGGTTAAAATGAATCATTAATATTTTCAAAAGCTGTCAATTTGCCAGTTGGCAAATTGCCATATCCTTTAAATGCTAACGAATCATTTTAGTAAGTTATATTAATAGGTAGAAAATATAATTCTAGAAAATAGAATTGTAAAAGTTTTATAGTACTAGCTCCAGATCACCAGGTTCCAACAAGACACCACAGGCGTCCTGTTCGATCTGTCTGATCTAATGTCGTCAGAGCAGGAGAATTAAAATCCCATACTGATTGACTGTAATCATAAATTGTTTATTATATGATATTTAAAAATCGAATACGACACCTAAAAAATTATTAAAGAGAAATTATGGAATGTTGTTTGTCCAGAGTCTTGAGCGTAGAAGTTTTAACTTGCGTTTGTAAAACTGTCGACTTGAAAATGTTCGCATTTCAATCACGTCATTTGCGACTCGTTTGACACAGGTACAGATATGGATCTGGGGCAGTTGATACTCTGGTTTTCTTGTGATGTGATGTGGGGTGGAATAGCAGTAATGAGGTTCGCCTAAATCCGTTCGAAAGAATCGTCTAATGATTGTATGACGTACAAAAGTGGCCCCGGTGCTGGTAACATATTAAGTATTATCAGCCTGCGGTGTGGTGGTCAGCTAAGTTACACTTGACGTAGATATGATTGTTTTATGCTTAGGTGAGGACAGCACGCCACCACCGGGATGGGGTGCCCTCGTAGTATCTGTCCTGCCTGGGGGCGAAATGTAGTGGTTAAAGGATTAACTGACAGTTGTGGGTAGATTCTATGCAGGTGCCATGCGTGCTCTTGGTGAGTCACAATATAAGTGGTTCATTAGAAATTGCGCAATCGGGCGTAGGAGCCCAAAGATTGCCGAAGATACAAACTCGAGAGTGTATGTCTCTCATAACACCTCGGATACAACCAATTCAGTAAGATTATTGCCAAATGAAGGTATTTGCTTATGATAAGATGCAATGTGAGCGTCCCGAGCATTGCGATAAAGTACTAAATAACAACGTTTTCTCTCATTTTGCGTTTTAGATGCAATGCTTGGCTCTGATTTTTGATTTGTAATAGAACAAAGATAATAATCATCTGAAGTAAGTCCAACATCTCACATTACATATATAACCACTGAATTTAAGTTTGACGCAACAAATTTTATTAAGTATTTTTACATTTCACTCAGCACATTGGTCTCAATGCAGTTAGTATTGTGGGATGTTTTCCTACAGCAAGGCGCAAATTAGAGTCATCACACCATGCAGAAATTACAAACTGGGATGAAAATTAGATATTTATTTCTTCATGGGAACGCTCGCGTCATATTTAGTGTACAAATGCCTTCATACTTTCATACATACACAGAACGACACGCGTGTGTGAATGGTTAATCGATGTGGCACAAATGCCAGCGCGAAAGGCCGAGAGAGAACGAGAGGCCGCAGGCCTCGAGTTTTATCCTTCCGCGATGGCATAAGTGCCATATCGATTAACCCATTCACACACGCGTGTCGTTCTGTGTTTAATTCTCGTCTATAAAAAAAAACTTTATTAGAAGGACACTCAGCAATTCATTTCACAGTTATCAACAAAAAGAACTGAACACATTTTATCGCCGACCAAATTTGCAAGGGGAACCCGTCTTACTATTTCGTCCCCTGAGTTCCAATGTGTTCTATGATTTTTAGCTATCGCTAGCGATTCAAATTATAATTGCTGTGCACGATTTGTGGAAAATTCTAGTGAAATTTCGCTTCCTTATAAAAATAGTCCGTCAACGGTATCCCCATCTACAGCAACACTAAACCATGCCGATTTTCATTTTTCGGCACGGTTTAGTGTTGCTGTAGATAGGGATACCATAGAACAGGTGTGTAATAAATCTATTGTATGGAGACTGGATATGACCGTTGGAACGTATACATTAACACTGCCTCTGCGAATTACTACCACTCATACATAAAGTTACAGGCAAACACACCATTATACAATTATGCTAAACTGGGGCGTCGCTAAGAGGGTTTAGGGGAGGTGACATCCCAATAGTGTTCCTGTTGGACATTTTTGTAAGGACTTGAGTCTAAAATATCAATTCTCTCTTGCTTGTAATAATGTACTTTCTTTAAAGACAAGATTTGATACTTGGTCTTGTGTCACACACACGGTCGGTCATACAAATGGAGGTCTGTATTAGCCGATTCGCGGTGTTAGGGGCCAAGCTTTTCGCATTAAGAGACCCAGTACTGTACGTGCTAATTAACCCTTAACCCGGTGTGCATATACTTTTGCGTGAAGAAAAAATGTAGTGGACGAGCAGACGACATAACGAGCAAAATATCTGAAGCGTGGCTCGGTAATAATTTAATCCAATAGCTTGATAGATACTGAACCTCTCAACAAACCAGGATGGTTTCGCCCATTGAGAGCATTGACTGAAATGATACCTTCCAGGGCGCTAGTGTTGAAAGAGTTAATAAAGAAGTTGTGATCACAATTAACCATTGTGCAGAAATATGTGACCTTGAACACCAATAAATAAATAAATAAATAAATAAATAAATAAATAAATAAATGAATAAATAAATAACTAAATAAATAAATAAATAAATAAATAAATAAGTTGAGTCAAGACAACTACATGTATATTTTAGTTATTCATTAATAAATTTCCAAGACGTCTTCAGTTTTTTAAATATAGTCCCGACTAACCAATATTCCAACTACATCAACTACGAAGGCATGGTTTGATGATGTGGATGGAATATCAACCAATAGGGGTGTGAACCATCCGTCTGGGCAAATAAGGTTTATCCCCCATCCCCGTCGTTTTCGCGACGCCTTGAAGTCAAGCTGACAACCCCTTCCTTATACTACCAAACCGTCGAGTATTATCCCTCCGCACTTGATATCAAAATTGGTTGGATGATCTACCGTTTCGTGCTTTGGTGTGGGACGCCCACCCAAATCGTACCGATTTCACTCAAAGAGAGATTACCAAAGCCAGTTCTAAACTATCAACACCACCGATGACGCCAGAAGCTGTGGGAGAGACGAGAACTATAACCAAGAAACTCTTGAGTATTCATTTCTAATGTATATTACTTGCGCCAATGTCTGAGGTGGGAGGTGTATCTGGTATAATGATGAAGTTTGGTCGATGATCACCTAACAAAGAAGCCATACAATCGACGGGGATATTTCTAAAACTTTATATCGTCCGTTGAGTGGATCAAGGAGCTATCTGCAATGCAGCTGTCACCTTGTTGCTCTCAAAGGACGATATATATTACAATTTATAATATAACAATAACATGACTTTGGAGGGCCTTGTGGTTTATTCACGGCCCAACTGGTGGGAATAACGGCACGATAGCTTATAAAAGGCCCGAGACGAAGTCAGGAGACTTTAATAAGCAGAATGGCTGTTATTCACACCTGTTGGGACGTTAATAAACCACAAGGCTCGACAAAGTCATGTTGTTACTATTATTACCACTGGGATTCAGAGGAAATTTTGACTGAAACTTTTTTAACGTTTTAAATTTTGACAGATGGTAGTATCGTCTGTTGTCAAACAAACTGGTGTCACATGATTATCACGTGATCGGCATCGGTACGCTTTCAGTTGAAAGGAAGTTAGAAAACTTAAAAACAAACCCGATATTTACCGCTTTTAAGTCAAGAATAAAAGCTTAAATTGTTTCCGGACTTACTATATACAGCTGCTTGTTCTTATGGGGCAAGCTTTGCTGGACATTTTACATATTTAATAATCATGTTATTACTATTATTACCACTGGGGTTCTGAGTAAGTTTTGACTTTGACATTTTTAACGTTTTCAATTTTGACAGATGATAGTATCGTCTGTTATCAAACAAACTGGTGTCACATGATTACCACGTGATCGGCACCGGTGCGCTTACGATTCCAACGAAGTTAGAAAACTTAAAAACAAATCCGATATTTCCCGCTTTTAAGTCAGGAATAAAGGCGTAAATTGTATACAGGCTCACTTTCTATATACAGCTGCTTGTTCTCACGGGGTTAGCTTTGCTGGACATTTTACATATTTAATAATTTAAAGACAAATCACATTGTTTACCAGTTGAAACCATTTCCGGAAATCGTGTCTATTTCCGAGTGTACGACAGCGATGAACAAAAGTCACGTGACGCGTTGAGCTGTTAATGGGATGTTTAATCCATTAACGGCCCGACACGTCACGTGACTTTTTGAAGTTGAGCGTTACGTTCTGGTAATGCCCTATTAAACGTAATTAAGGTACTTGGGAACGCCCTCTGAAGTGGTAATATCACGCCGAAAACTCCCGGTCTTAAATCATACCCAGCATCGATTGGGTCTTGTTGCACTCGCGGAACGAAATGTTGACTCAAGTTAGAAAAGCTCGTGAAATGTGGTTCAAACACCACCAAATGTATATTACAAATGGTTACAACACCGCCTCCACGACGATCCAATACTATAAAACTTTTACAATTTTATTTTCTATAATTTTATTTTCTACCTATTAATATAACTGACTAAAATGAATTGTTGGCATTTTAAAAGATTTGGCAATTTGCCAACTGGCAAATTGCCAGATCTTTGAAAAAAACTAATGATTCATTTTAACCCATTTAAATTCATAACTAGAAAATACAATTCTAGAAAATACATTGTAAAGGCATTATGGTATTGGCCTCATGTCCCCAACTTCCTGTGTTTTCCACATACATGTATTGTACCGTAGCGCATAGACTTTAGGGTTAAAGCCCACGTCTAGTTGATAAGGTGTGGTATCTGATCATCGAGACGTGTTATGTACAAATTCAGGGTAAGCTTACAGAAAGAAATCAGAAGGCATTAAATACAATTAAGAATTTAATTATGAACGTTCTTCAGTAATTCAATACAAAATGTGACACAGTTGTTTAACTGAAAAAAAATAAGACGGGGCAATTGGGTATTCCCAACCCTTATCTTGGTACTTGGTAATCATAGATTCTTACCTATTGTAACTGTAAGCCTAGTACAAGCTTTTCCAAGTTCAATAAGCCTAGTGAAGGCCTTTCTAAGATCAATGAGCTTAGTAAAGGCTTATCCATATTCAGTAAGTCTAATCAAGGCTTTTTAAAGTTCAATAAGCCTAGTGAAGATCTTTCCAAGATCAATAAGCATGGTGAAGGCTGTTCGAAGTTCCATAAGCCACGTTAAGGTTTTTCCAAGTTCAATAAACCTAGTGAAGGCCTTTCTAAGATCAATGAGCTTAGTAAAGGCTTATCCATATTCAGTAAGTCTAATCAAGGCTTTTTAAAGTTCAATAAGCCTAGTGAAGATCTTTCCAAGATCAATAAGCATGGTGAAGGCTGTTCGAAGTTCCATAAGCCGCGTTAAGGTTTTTCCAAGTTCAATAAACCTAGTCAAGGCCTTTCCAAGATCAATAAGCCAAGTGAAGGCTTTTCCAAGTTCAGTAAGCCTAGTCAAAGCTTTTCCAAGTTAATAGAGTGGAGGCTGCTTCCGGCGCTCTGCTCAGGACTAATGCAAACTGGAGCTGCTCTACGCAAAACTGGCCAAAACCTCTCCTTAAACACTGTTTTACACCTGATTTTGGCCAATCAAAAATTATAGTAAATTCAATGGCTTGATTGCATCTTCTTTTATGTTTTCAGTTTCATAGTAATTGTTTTTAAATGTCTGGCAACAGTAAAATAAACAAGTACTTGATTAACACTGGTGTTTACAGTTTATAGCCTAACTGCATAGTACATAAACAGAACAATTAATTAGAATGTACGTTTAAATTGCACAGTAAAATTATGCTATTGAAATCTGTTGTTTTAATTTCCATTGATGTTTTATTCAAAACACAGCCCAATTAACTTTAATGTATTTTATCATTTTCACACTAAGCCTGGGATGGCTTTCCACTCAACTCTAAACCCTCAACCCACAACCTCAAAATTAAAGTGATCAGGCAATATATCGCCCTCTCCCATTGAAGAACATTTTGCATTAGACCTGATCTACAATCTTCGGTCTAAAACTAATATGGAATTATCTCTGGCAAATATCTCGGCCTTATGGAACTAATCAAGCAATGACCTATAATTATGGTCAGCATAGCATTGAATGCTGGGTAGATATATCTTCTTCATAGTATCAAAAATGGGTGAGGTAGGCTATTAAGCAGACAGGGCCAGCGTGAATGATGGTGGTAGGATATTCTCAAGGGAAGCATCTCAGCTTCAGAATATTGTGAAGGGCAGCTGTGTATATTCGTATATACGTTGCGATATATAAGGAATTAGTTATTATTATTAATTATTATTTTTGTTCGGATTCAAAATCTGCCAAATATACAAACGTGCAGACATTCTCATGCTAACCAATTCCTGCTTCGGGAGAGGGAGGGAGTGGAATACTAAAAATATAAGGTATGCTTCGACTAGCCGACAAGCCTGTCCACTTTCGAAATCTCACAAGCACTCATTTCTAATATGGCACAAATCTATGATCTCAAATGAAATATCCCCCAGACACCAGATAAAAAACGGAATACATTGTCCTCTATTTCCAGACAATTTGTTAGTTTAGTCTGGAAATTCAGTCAGTCAGACGAAGGAGATGTATTATAAACATGTTGGGGCAGCTCTGCGAGCAAACTATTCATCCACCATTTACTTACATGTACTTTAATTATACTTGTGACCACGAGTGACTCGACTCAGACTGATAGTAAACCGATGAGCAAGGATGCATAGAAATGGAACCTGGAAACTGTGAATGTTAGATTAAACATATTTTTATTTGCCATTCAACAATGCAAATCAGGATTGGAGGACAAGAGCTGACCACTTAGAAAACCCTCCGCTCCTGTACAAAGACTAATAGATTACAAAAGGCAGAACAAAATATAACAATATGTAAACATTATACACAAAAGAAGTTAACTCAAGAGAGAGAGAGAGAGAGTGAGAGAGAGAGAGAGAGAGAGAGAGAGAGAGACGGGTAAAAGCAGATTGAAATCAAAGAAGACAAAAAAAACAAAAAAAAAAACAAAAAAAAACAAAAAAAAAAAAAAAACAAAAAAACAAAAAAACAAAAAAAAACAACAGTATACAACAGAAATTCCAGTGATGATGACCCCCCCCCCCCCCCCCCCCACAATTTATTCAATTCTAAATTTAGTTTAATGCCGCTAAGGAACGTTCACAGAACATTTTTGAGACAGTTAATCTTTGCGTGCTCATTCCTCTTCCGTACTAACCTGACATCCACCGTTTTGTCCCAACACAGATTGATTGTCAGGTCCCACTGCGAGAGGACACGCACAGTGGAAGTTAGATCACCTGTGTAACCTTGGGACACTCAGACTTGCTGAGAGGCGCAGCTAATTCAGCAACTGTACATCAAATCTATGCGAGTCACGAATAAATTTTTGAACAGATAAGAAAACTGATACATTGCTGCTTTCGGGTAATGACGGGTTTCCATATAAAATTAAATCCAATGAATTCCAGTTGGGCCTAAGTTTCGACAAATCATCAACATGTGAATGTTAACCACCACACAGCCAGTGATTTACTCACTCTAAATTACTACCGCCCAATAACGGATAAACGCTTTAGGACATAAACACCAAACACAGATCATCACTATATTATATCTGACTGTCCTGTCATTCTGATTAAAACATCAAACGACATCAACCTAAACGAGGACCCGAAGCTACCATCCATCCATGTGGCACATGTTACCAGCCAGTCCCTTGGGATCACAGAAGAATAGTGTGTGACACATTCAACCAGTGGTACCATGTCTCATGCCTCATGGAAGTCCATGACCACAAAATCATACAACACCTATGCATGCGGAAGTGCAAATGCATGAGACTGTATCATACGTGGCTGTCCGAACTATTCAACACTATGTTACTCGCTTGTTCTTAACACATTCAACGAGTACTGTATTCTTTCTTATACCTCTATCATCAATCCACCGCCATCAAAAACAATACACCTATACATACATCGACATCAGATAAGACCAAAATTAGGGCAACAGAAAGAACCGTACCATTAAAAATGTTAAACGTAAATCTCCAATCCTTCAAAATTAAACATGGACAGGGATATAATCTTATCAAAAGTATAAATCCTGATATAATATTTGAAACAGAAAGTTGGATAGATACAAAGGTAATACTGACAACCAAATACTCCCAAAAGGCCTTAACATCTTTCGGAAGGATAAAAACTCTGGGGGGGGGGATGTCTTAATTGCTGTAAAAGATCAATACATCACGGCATCTCTCCCTAAACTAGACTCGGAATGCGAAACTGTCTGGTGTAAAGTAGAAATAGTTGGACACAGAGCTGTATATTTAAGCTCATACTATAACCCTACAATATCAAATGAGAAGGGATACTTAGAATTTGGGTAAAGCATAAACAGAGCCAGAAAGACAAACCCAATCATCATTACATCGAGTGACTTCTATAAGCAGGTTTGATTGATTGATTGATATTTTATTTGCCAACACACTAAAATATAGCAATATATACATTATAGTACATGTAATAAAAATATTGAATTTCAACAAGAAGAAAAATTGCATATTGTACATTAAATTACAAAAAATTCCAATTAATTGTAGCATTGTGTACTGGCAAGGGAAGGCATAGCCAGATTGGCTGTCTTCCTGCCTTTCCCTTAGAAGGAAGAAAAAGAAAGAGAAAGAAAGATCAACAGCAAGAGAAAGAGGTGGATATTACACTTCAACATTTGAGAATTCCAGTTACTGTGTCTTGAATGAGTCTCATACATCATGCGCGCAAAGTGTCGCTGATGGCCAACAACGAAATGTCGCTTTCTTAATTCTGCTGAGATCATTCCTCCCGTTATCATGGAAATAGTACAAGTTTGAGAAGATCTATGAAATGGATGGTGGGAGCTGAAAGAGTGGCGTCATGGGCGAAAAAAAACAGACAACAACAACAATTACTGTGGACAACAAATCGTTAACCGTTTACCAACGTAACCTCCGAAACCACCCCGCGCCCGTAATAGAAGTCCCTATTCACATTTTTGTTTGTTTTCACACTCTGCCTCAAAATCACAGCACTTGGTCCCTCACTGGAACGATCTCGTTGAGCTTGCGTCATTGTGGGGGGGGGGGGGGGGGGGGTCATGAGCTATGTCCTTGAATTATAGGTTGAGAATGTATAGTTTTTCAAACACTACGCCCAGAAGGCAATGTGAGCGGTGCTAGACATTTGATTAGATTTTATGGCATCCAGATCAGCGGAGACAATCCGGTCAATAAGGGTTTGAACAGGAAATATCTTCGGAATAAGAGGAAAAAAACATTGTTGTTAGCTTTTTCTGGAATTCTTTCCTATTCTCTGTATTTCTGGTGTCTACTTCTAGCTCATTCCATAGCATAGGTAGCGCAAATACCGATAGTTTATCTAGAGTCTTGCTTCTAGTTTTGTGTCTGTGAAAAAGACATGCCTGACGAGAATTCATATTAGATTGGTTAGTTGAGAAGAAGTTTACAAATGAACCCGGAAGGTTTCCATTTTGCCAATCAAACATGAATAATAAGGCGTGTAGTTTGTATAAGTCTTTTAGCTTCAACATACTATCATTGATAAATAGGGGGTCAGTGTGGGCATTGTATTTCTTATTATTTATTATTCGTAAAGCTCGTTTCTGCAGTTTTTAAAGGCGATCACAGGATTTGGACGCATCCCATAAAGGAATTCCAGGTTAATATACATGATAAATGTTTTGAAATTTGAATGACCATGTGCTGGTACAAATTGTCGAAGAAACAACACGAGAATCTAAAGCTCTGATTCTTATAAAACAATTTCTATAAGAGAGCAGATACAACACCATGGCTATCTGATCCTGATATTGTCTCCGTGGAACTCAACACCATACAAACAAAATTCTCCCAGAAACCCAGGCAGATACCGCTCTACAAAAAGGCAAAACGGGAAATATCAAACAAAAATTAAACGTTATGAAGAAAGAAATAAACAAAATGAAACAGATAGGATGCAGTAACAAGGTCTCTGGGACTACTTTAAAGACGAAGTGGAATGTAGCGTGCGTGAAAACATTTCATAAAAACAACTAGACGTAGACTTTATGATTCTGGAGAATCATGGCTTTTCCAGATGAGATTCCATGATTTTGCATGACCCAAGAGTGTCTAATGAATTGTTTTTAACTGTCTCACTGAAATTCCCGTTTTGATGTTATGAGAAAGATAGATTCTGTAGTCTCAAATGACTCAGTTTGATAAAAAAAAATGTTTAGGTAAAAACCATCAATCATTAATGGTGTAGAGGGTTAATATCAATATCGTCGTCCGACAGGTTAATGACCGACAAAAGGAGTTATGTTTGTTTGACACATACTCACCGAGTTCTGTGGCTATTTGAACATGGTCCATTTTATCTCAGATGTATCCAAAATATTGATGTCCGGCAGCTTGTAGAGTTTTAACAAGTGCTAACAGGAATATTTTTTCATGCAACTTGTAATGTCACACAAAGAACTGCGAATGGCCATTTTTTCCTAAAAATCTACAAGATGTTTTCAGAGAAAGCCAGGGAGAACATGAATTTTAAGCTTTTGATGGGCATCATTGTTTATCCATCCCAAAACGGGTTAAGGGTTGTTTTTTGAATACCTTGTTACTTACAAAAATAATTCTCAGTGAATTCTACTTCCCTTATGTTGATCTCTCCTCTTAACTTTGAGTGCTGTGTGTACGCAAACACAGCCCATTTTATCAAAATTTTGATATTTTAGAACCTGCATAGGGTTAATAAATGCTTACTGGAGTATTTTGTACATGCAACTTGTAATGTCACACTAAGATCTGAGGATGGCCAATTTTTCTTGAATATCTACGATATATTTTTAGAGAAATCCTCGGATAACACGAATTTTTAACCTTTTGAGGGGCATCGTTCTGTAACCAGCTCTAAACGGGTTAATGCTTGTTTTTGTGAATACCGTTATTACTTACAAAAATGGCCCTCGGTGAATTCCACTTCCAACAAAGGAAATTATGTTTTTTCTCGGGTATACATTGGGTGCTGTGCGTGTCCGAAAACAGCCCATTTCAACAAAATTACGATGCTTGGCAGCCTATAGAGGGTTAATAAACGCTCACCGAAATATTTTGTCCATATAAATTGTAATGTCACACAAAGACCTGCGAGTAGTCAATTTTTCTTGAAAACCTACAAGATGTTTTTAGAAAAATCCACAGAATATGGGAATTTTAAGCTTTTAAGGGGTATATCTCTCTTTAGCCTGCCCAATATGGATTAAGACTTCGACTTTTGAATACCCTTACTACTTACAAAAATGTTTCGGTATAAATTGTGCGCTCGATAAAAGAAGGCACTTTTCATTGTGGCGTACCCATTGGGTGCTATTGGTGTCCAAAACAGCACATTTTATCACAATTTTGACTTTTAGCAACCCGTGGATGGTTAATAAATGCTCACCGGAGTATTTTGTCCATGCAACTTCTATTGTCACACCAAGACCTGCGCGTGGCCAATTTTTCTTGAAAATCTACAAGACTCGTTTAGAGAAATCCACAGAAAACATGCAATTTTGAGCTGTTGAGGGGTATTGCAGTGTAACCAGTTACTTACAAAAATGATCCACTGTGAATCCCACTACCAATAAAGGAAGTTATGTTTATCTCTCGTGTATAGTTTGGATGCTTTAAGGGCCCGAAAACAGCCCATTTCATAAAAATTTCGATGTTTGACAGCCTGTGAAGGGTTAACATATGCATTTCCTAATATCTTTTGGATATGAATGGTCGTGTCACAGACAGGTCTAACAGTGATGAATGTTTAAAAAAAAATCTGCAGGACGTGTTTCGAGAAAATGCCTATAAACCCTAATTTTGACATTTTTTTGCCAATTATGGTGAAAGAAGGGTTACATCGAAAATTCAGCTTCGGTACATTTTTAGATTTTTTGCCCCTCTATGCGTGTGCAAAATTGTGTGAAAATCGGTTCGAAAATGGCTTCTGAATCGTACGGACAAGATGTGTGGAGAAAAAAAACTCCAGAGGGAAAAGCCTAATAAAAAATGGAAACCCATGGATTACAACTGACATAAAACGCTTAATCCGCAAAAGGGACAAATATTACAAAAAAAGAAGTCAGATGATCCAGGCGACATAAGTAAATATAAAGATCTAAAACGACTCGTACAGGAAAAAATAATGCGAGCATATTGCAAACCGGACGCCAGCGACGAAAAATAACTTAACCGTATGAAGTTCTGAAAATTAATGAAACACAAAAGATCAGCAATGCCGCCGAGAGCGCGGACGGTCCCCGGGGCATTGTGTAGAATGGGCGTTCCGGGCCCTGAGAGCACCGAACGCGCGAAGTGATAAGCTGGGGGGGGGGGGGGGGAGGGGGGAGGGGGGGGGGCTGGGAGATCCTTCCCCAGAAAATGTTCAAATAGTGCCCGGAGAAGCATTCTCCTGCATTTTCTTGGCAACAGCTACCCAATTATTTTCTTACAATTTGGGTAGTTTATTACCTGTATTTTTGTGTGTACATTTTTTCTCCACAGATAATTGTGACCACCAAGATGCAGGAAAGACCACTGGAAAACCAACAAACTGGAACAAGTGTTTTTTATATGAATGGAATCTGGTCAGTAATGCAAATACGCACTCTTGCCACCTCCACCAGCGTCGGATGGCCATACCAAAAGCCATCCCATGACTTCCAGCTTAGACGTATCGATAGGTCAACCTACACTGTTTTAAAACACCAAATATTCCGGCCCCTGACGGTGCCCTGAGACAGTTTTCCGCCTTACCATCTCCCCCAATCGGCGCTAGTGAAGATCAGACGGAAATGAAATACCACCACTGCGAAGCGAAAGGCAACAATATCCCACCCAAGACAAGACAAGGAAAATATCCTTCTTAACAAGCAGTTCCATTCTGCTTTCTCCGAAGAAAAAAAAACAGATTGTACTGAAGCAGAATTCCAAGAGCGCTGTACTGTGGCTAACATCACCTACCCCGCAGTACGGGGCATACATATCACCGAACAGAGGATAGCAAAGCTTCTTTCACACTTAAGTCCACAGGAGGCAGCTAGTCGAGACAGCAATACATCAAGAGTATTTAAAAAACATCAGATGTCGCACCAATCTAAGCATTCATTTTCAGACATTCTTACAAAACAGGTGATCTAAAAGCGCAAACGTAAGCCTAATCTTCAAGAAGGGAAAAACGTTTGGAAGAGTGAATTATCGTCTAGTTTCCTTCAAATGTATTTATTTTAAGATTATGGAACAAATAGAAAACAGTCACTTAATAAATCGTGATGACATACATCACACACTCTATCCGCTACAACACGGATTCAACAAAGGCCTACCATGAGAAACGCAATTTATAGAGTTTGTTGATGGTATCACACGAACTTTGGATACAGGGAAGTAGGTATGAAAGGCGGATATACGACCACTTGTACATGTACGTGTACGAACACACACACACGATGAGTTCACCAACGTGGAATTCAGTGTTAATCCACACGCTTGTTCACAAAAACTGTACATGGTCTTGAATCCGCTCATGTACAGTCAGTGACTCCTAGATCGCGCTTTTAGCGTTCAAATGCGTTCAAATACTCGTGGTGAACGCATCGTGTGCGTATGTTGTACATCTTCAGCTGTATCTTGTACGTAATTTTTGGTCTACGTTCGCATCGCAGATCAGACCAATCGATCCATCGTCGGCGAACGCGATCGAAAGCAAAAGATTCTGGGTCGTCATCAAAAAACAACAATTGCGGTTCAAGACCAGCGGTCCAGAACCCGCAATTGCGTTGGTACAGATGGTCCAGAACTCTCCCTTGTTTTTGAGGCGGTCACGTTTTTGATTGATATAAATATAGGGGAGAAAAAAAATATAAATAAATAGTTATTTAGAAAAATAAATATATCAAATCGAATAGATAATAAAAAAAAAAAATACGTAAATCATGAGCGATTCTCAGACTATTAGAGCGAGGTTTCTTTTAAACATGCTGATGAGAGCATACGCAATCTGCGTGAACGAAGAACTACGTCCCATCTTGTTAGAACGATGCGTCGGATGTCGGAATCATCTAGACTTCGATCACGAGGATCATTCATGTCTGACGATGGAAAGGGAAGATATGGTCGTCATGTATTTCGAACCGGCGTTCGAACGCGTTAAATTCAACGATGTGATCACGTTTTGGAAGAGATTAGTCTTCTGTAAGAATCGAGACAGGCCCACAGATTCGGAAGAACTGAAATTGGCGCGTAGAAGTTTGACTTTAGAAGACAAGGGATGCATCAAGAAATTATTGCTGAACGAAGCATACGTCTAAGTTTTCTCGTTGATATAAAATAAGGGAGAATAGAAAATAAAAATAAATACACACATAAATTTTTTTATCTAATATTAGAAAAGAAAGAAAAAAACACAAAATGAGAACCAGAAATAAATTGTATCCGACGTTAGTGGACGACGAGAACGAGAAGCCGAACGGCGTTTTGCCGACGGCGCCGTCGCTAGAAGAAAGACAAAGAGGAGAGAGGTATCGCATCGATCAAATCAGTAGAATCCAATCGTATCTGACTCGAGAGAGAGATTCTCGTCGTTCCCTCAAGAAGAAGTATTCGCGTTTCGTGAAATTCGTCAACGCGATCGACACGACACTCATCACGATTTCCATGGGTTTACACGCGGCCGGCATCGGATTGTTGTCGACCGCGGTCGGCATTCCGATCGTGTTGACCGTGGAAGGAGTGGCTCTCGCCGCCGGATTGTTTAGCACGGTCGGAAACTTTTTGAGTAGGAAATTATATCTGAAGGCTAGGAAACACGACAAGATTCGCGTCTTGGCCGACTCCAAGATCGTCACGATATCCGAAATGATCTCTATGGCGTTGAAAGACGGTAGGATATCGGACGGAGAATACTTCGCGATATTGAGCGAGAAAACGAAATACGATGCCATGAAAGAAGCCGTGAGAATCAAGACTCGTCAGATCATCAAGGAAGAGTTGAAGGATTCTCTCGTGGAAAAGGGGAGGAAAGAGGCCAGGGAGGAATTCAGTAAGATGATAGAACTCAAGAGCAGCGATTGAATATATATATATATATATATATATATATATATATATATATATATATATATATATATATATATATATATATATATATATATATATATATATTCAATATATATATATATATATATATATATATATATATATATATATATATATATATATATATATATATATAATAAGAACAGAATTTAAAAAAAAAAATATTAAATTTATATATAAAATAAAAAAAACGAAATTAATTTAAATAACTCTTAAAAAAATGTATTGCGTAAAGTGTAAGAGAGTTACCGAGACGAGTAATTCAAGAGAAGTGCGAACTAAAAACGACAGACGGATGCTTCGCGGAATTTGCAACGTGTGTGGTTCTATAAAGACTAGATTCGTCAAACAAAAGAACGCGAGCAAAGGTAAAGGCATCGTGAATAAAATGATCAACAATCTACCTTTCGAAATGCATCCGCCTGGTCACAGTTTCTCGGGACCCGGAACGAAATTGAACAAGAGACTCAACGCCGATCTGACTCCCAAATCTTGGAGTGGACGCGGCCGCGTACGATCACGATCTGTGCTACGCCGGACATCCCGACACCAAGACTCGCAACGACGTCTGCGACAAAAACATGTTGGCGAGATTGAGAGGCATATCGAATCCGACCAGGAGAGAGAAGATGGAACGTTCGCTGGTCGGGAATCTGATCGGTGCGAAACGTCGATTCGGATGGGGCGTTCAAAAAAAAAGCGCATCTGAAAAGAAGAAGAAGAAACGATTATTGACGAGCGAATTGGCGGAGGAGTTACACAAACCCATAGTGCGTAAATTTCGAAAGAGAAGGGTGTTCGTGAAGGGTCTGGACGACATTTGGTCTGCCGACTTGGTCGACATGAGATCGTTTTCGAGGTGGAACGAGGGCGTCAAATATCTATTGACAGTCATCGACGTGTTTTCCAAATACGGTTGGATCAGAGCTTTGAAGAATAAATCGGGACCTTGCGTCGCCGAGGCTCTGAACAGCGTGTTCGACTCGTCTCCTCGAAAACCGAGTAAATTGTGGGTGGACAAGGGAAAGGAATTCTACAACAAGGACGTTCGTCGATTGGTAGACCTCTACTCGATCGAAAACGAAGAGAAAGCCAGCGTGGTGGAACGTTGGAATCGAACGATGAAGGAGAAGATGCACAGATACTTCACGGCGAATTCGACCAAGAAATACATATACGCTCTGAACGGTCTGGTGAAAGATTACAACAACACGCGACACAGATCGATCAAGATGACTCCCGCGGAAACTAGCGATCCTCGAAACGAAAAACGGGTCTACGCGAATCTATATCCCGAGAGATCTAAGATCGGGAAGAAGTCTAGAACGCCGAAATTTGCGGTCGGCGATCGAGTGAGAATCTACGCTTACAAGAAGCACTTCGAAAAGGGTTATACTCCTCGATGGACCTCGGAAATCTTCGTGATCATCAAAATATTTCACACCGATCCAGTGACTTACGAAATCGAAGCTTTGGATGGAGAAGAGATCATCGGAAAGTTTTACGAACAACAATTACAGAAGACGAAGTTTTGATGAAGAACACAAAACATTTTTTTTTTATTTACTCTCTTTGACATTTTCTTGTTTACACACACATATATATAAGAGAGAAAAAAAATAAATAATAATAAAAAATAATTAAAAAACTATTTTTTTTAGATAAAGAAAAGCAAGTGAATTAATAAACAAAAAAAACTAAAAATCCTTTAAAATGACAAATATACTAGATATAGCACAAAGCATAGTGAAAGATGAAAGTATTCAAGAATATGAGGTTCACGAATACGAACTGGTAACCGGAACGAGTTTGAACAATGCGGGAGAGATAAGAATCAACGTTGAAACTCAAGATCTATTCGTACATCCTAGCGAGAGTTACATAGTGGTGCAGGGACGTCTCACCAAGGAGGATGGGAGCGACTACGCCGACGACGACACGGTCACTCTTGCCAATAATGGCATCATGCATCTATTCAGTAACATAAAATACATGCTATCCGGCTAAGAGATAGAATCTGTTTTTCATCCCGGTCAGGCCACCACGATGTTCGGACTCTTGACGTATCCTGATGATTTTTCGAAATCCAGAGGACTTAATCAGTTGTGGGTGAAAGACACCGTCGGCTCTGCTAGCGCCGGCGCCGCCGTTCAGGATACCTTTGAAACACATCTTCGGATTCGCGGACGATTACAACAAGATCATGTACGGATTCAAACACAATCTGACGTTGATTCGAAAAGGAAACGACGACGGAATAGTGAGACTCACCGCGACCGATGCCGGTAAGATAACTCTACACAAGATATCGTGGTTCGTTCCGCATGTGGAGCCTTCGATCGATGAGAAAACGCATCTCTACAAAATCATACAATCCAAGAGTAAATTACCCGTGGGATTTAGAATGAGACAGTGCGTCACGGCTAGCATTCCTCCCTCCACGAATCACTTCGATGGGAGATTGACGGTGAAATCCGCTTCCGAGAGACCACGTTTCATCGTGGTTGCGTTTCAGACCGATAGGGACGGGTCTCAGGAAAAGAATGCGTCGCTGTTCGATCACTGCCATTTGAGAAACATGCAAGTGTTTCTGAACGCCACGAGATATCCGGCAATTGATTACAACGCGTCGTTCGACAAGAACAATTTCTGCAGGCTGTACAGCGACGCCGCTGATTTTAGAAAGAAGTATCACGGTCTAGACGAATTGATGAGCCATCCCAACATATCTCCCGGCGAATACAAGTCGATGTATCCCATGTTCGTGTTCGACGTCAGTAAACAGAGTGAACGACTCAAGTGTAGCGTGTTAGACATTCAGATCAAGATGCAATTCGATAGGAACGTGCCGAGAAAAATCGAAGCCTTCGCCCTGGTCCTGTCGGACAGAGAATTACAATTCGAGTCGGACGGAAATAAGATGTCGATCATTCGATGAGAGACGAGTGTGTGAAAAAAAATTAATAAACGTTAAAAATGTGGGATGTAAGATAAATTAAAAAACCAAAATCTCGAAAACAAAATGAATGTTTCTGAAACGAAAACAACAAATCATCTGTTCACTTCAGATTACTACGACATTAAAATGGAATACTTGGAAAAATGGATTCAAATTGAATATGAAGAACGTAACACAAAAAAAGGATGGAATAGTTGTGATTTTGACGAATATCGTTTAAAAGAAAAAGAAGAGTTTGATCTCATAAGATCTAACAAAGAAATTATAAAAAATACGATTTTAAAATGTCGCAAATGTAAGAAACGTCAAATAAAAATCAAATCTCAACAAACTAGATCTGGTGATGAACCAACAACCGTATTCGCAAAGTGTATAAATTGTAATCATAAATGGATAGAAAATTAAAAAAAACAAAAAAAAACTAATGAGATATAGAGAACATCTCTCTATATCTCATTAGTTTTTTTTTTTTTGTGTTTTAATAATCACACATTATTATTTTTTTTTTTTTAATTCATTATTTTCCACGTGTTCACTGTTTGTTCAAAGGATCCAGTTAAATCAGTAGACTCACCACGGAAGTGGCGGCTTCGGGATTATTGGTTTTCGTGACGAAATTAATCCTGTCTCCAGCGTTCACTTTGAGAGGCGTGCCGAACGTGCTAACATTCGCATGTTGATTCTCAGTCTTTTCGACGCTGTATCTCTTATCGCTCTCCACACTATTCACCATGAGATTGACAACTGCTCTGTTATTCAAATCCGAGGAAGCCAGACTCATTCAAAGGATTTCACCTCCCAGTGGCATGGGATATCCCACCTGACCGTGTTTCGATCCGCTACCTCCATTTCCAAAAGACCACTCGGCTTTTCCCTCCTCTAAGGCATCGGACTCTTCGGCCCACACGGTGATCAATTGTCTGGCATATTTGACTTTCTCCATCCCCGAAATCAGGGTGCAGGCGTCCGTCATGTGCACGGGTTCCGGTAGATTCGTGAGCGCGTGTCCACCCATGTCTAGTTTACCTTCCATGACATATTTTTTAGTCACAGCATCTGCAAGATCTATCGGCTCGTGAAGATTGTAGAGCTTCTTATCGTTCATGTTCAAAGGTTCTTCTCGAGGTTCGTATCTCCAAACATAACGCTCGTCCAAGTTGGCAACGTCATAACCATTGTCGACTTCGAACATCTTCCTCTTCTTTCTCGGGTTGACTTTTTCGTCGTCACTTCTACCAAATTTATCGACTGTCATGTTGTTGTGGAATTTTTTTTTTGTTTTTTAGAAAAAATATGTTCAAACGCAGTTTATTAAAAATGAACTGTGTTATTTTATTTTTCATTTTTTTATTCGATTAAAATTTTTTTTAAAATAATTTTTTTATCTTTATATATACTATAAAAAAAAAAATCTCTCTCTAATGTAAGTCATTGAGAATGTCTTGAAATTCATCTCCTTCAGACCATCTCTTGAGAACGTAGAGACACAGGTGACCGCAAAACACTTGATCTGGTGATTGCACTTGATCCGTGTTGTAAAGAACCATCGATTTGTTGAAATAGTTCTTTATTTCTTTCGGCGGCGAGATTCCGTAGCTGTCGAAATAATAATTCTTCTTCCCATTCTTGAACCATGCCACCCAGTGAGTGCCTTCACCCAATGAATCGTCTAGATTTAAAATTCCGCATTCCAATTGTCGAGGTCTTCTCTTCGGCAAGGCATCTCTGGAAAACACTCCTAGAAAATCTTCGATTTTCAAATCTTTTGCCGCATTCAACAGATTGATGTTGGATAGGGGTTCGTTGGGTAAGATGACACCTTCTATGGATATCTTTATTTTCTTATTCATAGATGCATATATATATTTTTTTTTTATTTATTTTATTATAATTCACTAAAAATGACGTTATTTTTTTCTATTTTTTTTCTTTTTCTTTTTAAACTAGCTCTATCGACTTCCATAATCTTGAATCCATCGAATTCCTTGACTTCTGTAATCTTGGATTCATCTAATTCTTCTTGATTTTCTGGAATCCTATCATCTACAATCATATCTGGAATCTTCTCATCCGCAAGCGCATCTAGAATCCAATCATCTCCATTCATATCGTCTAAAATTAGATCTAAAGTCCAATGTCCGAGTGCCAAAGTGCTTATTTTATCGTCTAACACGAATCTCTTGTCGTCGTTGGCTGTCAGCAAAATCTTGTTGACTATTTCGGTATACAAGTCGTGATTTTCGCTTCGAATCGATTTCATAGTCTTATACACTGGACCACTTCCTAACAGACAATCTTTATACTCTTGGAAAGAGATGTTTTTCTTCACCACACATGCTTTAACTCCTTTGCACTTCTTGATCTCTTCATCATCTTCTAGACGTTAAGCATAGAGTTTGGGTCTCAAACCCACGAATTCGACGTTCTGTTTACCGCCGCTCTCGTCCTTAAATTTATCCAACACCTTCTTGTTGTCGTTCGATTGAATGTTTGACGGGTGATCGACGGGATAATTGCTTGTGTCGAACCAATCGGCCACGTCCGGAGATATGTCTCGGTAGACGTCTTTCGTCTCTATCTCGTAAACTAAACTGTCCGTGTCGGTGAACAGTAGTTTGGCTTTGTCGCCAAATTTTCGTTTGACGTAATCGTAGTGAAACTCGTACATCAATCGCTTGCTGACATCTAAGATGATTGGTCCGAGATAATACGGTTTGTCGAACTTCAGGTGCGTCTTTTGCATGTGAATGGCCACTAGATTTTCGCCGAATATGGTTCGATGTTTGTAATTGGGTTTCGCCACTAATTTTTTTGCTTTTTTCTCAGATGTGACGAGTCGAACGTCGCTTCTCTTCCTGATGTTTTCCTTCGATTTGCCGTACACGCAGTTGTTCATGAGTTTGAAGAAATCTTTTTCGAAATCATTCTCGGCTCGGGTTCTGAGATTCGTGTTGAGATCGATGTATTTTTTCATCCAAGGCTCTTCGTCGAATCGAATGATGCGATGTATGTCGACTAATTTCATCCCGTAATCGAGGTACTGTTTCAAATTCTCACTGTAGACGACGTAGTTACGTTTGTTAAATAAATTGGGAATGAGTTTTTCCTTGTCTCCTTCATTCGGTTCCATTCGTTCGGGAGCCAGCGGATAATCGTTGTGTGGGTCGTGTAATTCTTCCGGATAGTTCAAATCAACTTCTAAAATGCAAGGATAGTCTCTCCATTTTTGCATCTCTTCCGGTTCCTTCACCCATTCGAAATTTCCAATCGGTAAAGGATGACTCATAGCCCAACCGTACAGATTAT
Organism: Pictodentalium vernedei; assembly: GCA_031216915.1. Taxonomy (NCBI): domain Eukaryota; kingdom Metazoa; phylum Mollusca; class Scaphopoda; order Dentaliida; family Dentaliidae; genus Pictodentalium; species Pictodentalium vernedei. The sequence continues at coordinate 219,042,035 of CM062294.1, forward strand.
TGGCATCCCAATACTGTATGTATTTAGTTGACCGTTTCGAATCGAAACCTTCTTTCATGTAGGGATTGTTAGCCTCAGAATGTCTGTGAGAGATCATCGACAACGCCACCTCTCGCAGCCCTTTCGAACATGAGCAACATGTCCATGTCGGATAATAATTCCAATTGGACTTCGGTGGTCTTCAACAGAGCGTCCCACGCCAGACCGGGTGCGCTGAAATACCAAGCAGGATCCAGATCGTAATTTCGACGACAGACGTCTCGAAAATTTTTGAACACGCCTGCCAAGAGCAGAACGTCGGTCTTCAGATAGAGATCGTGATAATCTCTCATGGTTTTCATATCGAATGATTTCCACACATTTTTGGCGTGTTCGTAATTCTCGTCGGAAATGTCGGATTCATATAATTTCGAATAAAAATCATCTTTTGAAGGTAGTGCGGTGTCTTCGAATCTCTTTAAATGGTTCATGTAATCGTAAGGATAGACTCCTTTCCTCAACATGATGTCTACTCGTTCTCTGAAATGTTCGCTCGTGATTTTAAATTTATCCTTGCTCATGTTATCGACTAATTTTTCCAGAGCGGTCGACATGAATTTAAAAGTGTCGATGAAACGTATGCATCTACGAATGGATTTCGTTTTTTCTTTCAACGTATTTCCGTCGATTACTCTTTTCCTCTCCATGAGCTTCCATTTCGTGAAGGAAATGTATCTTTCTTCGCTGTTCGCGATGCAATTTAATTCTTCGTGTGAGGTGCCGAGATTTTTCACGAACAGATGACTGTCGTAACCCGAGAGATTGTGAAACATCATCAGATAGAAAGCGGCGTCTCGATATTTTAAATTACACTTGCTGTGAGCCGGACTGTGATACAGACCCGTGTAATGATCGTGGTCTCTGACCTTCTTATTTTCCTCCGAATTCTCATCGAACGATTGTCTGGATATGTGACATTCGGTGGCTCTGTTATTTTCGTCCTGCTGCTCTCGCATGATGATCATTTTCGCCGGAGTTTTGAATTTATCGCATAACATTTGAATTTTCGATTCTAACTCTTCCACGAACCTTTGAGCCACGTCGTCGTCTTCGCGCTGTTTCGTGTAGGTGAAGTGACCCATGTCGTGTTGCGAGTCGAAAGTGCATTTCACGTAAATGCAATAGCCCAAAGGTATGTGTTTTTGATATCTTTCGACGTAACTTTGAAGAGCGTTGGGTTGACAGGAACTCATTTTCGCGGTGAAACATTCGAAATCGGCGTACACGACGAATGGTACTTTTAACCTTCTGTTGTGATTTTCAAACTTCACGATGGTGTTGGGTTTGGGCATTTCGACGGCGACACCTTGATATTCATTGCAATATTCCTGATGTTTCACTAATGATTTTTCGCTCTTAAACATGTTCATGCATTTGCAACATAAAGATATCTTTCCTTTATGTTTATTATTTTGTCTCGACAGTAATCGGCTCGGATGTTTAACCCAACAATAATGACGATTGTCACCATTCGAAATCGATAATAAAATAATCGTCTTTTCTCTTCCGTGATACGAAGTCCGTCTGAGAGGATAGATCTTTTGATTTTCGTCATCGTATCCTAGGACGTTCACCTGCTACGGTGGGATTTTGAACCTCGAAACGTTCGATGTGTTTTAACTCTGTTGGAAAAGTCACTCCAGTCCAATCGAGATTTTTAGAAGTTTCCTCATAACGAGAAACTCTATCGGTGTGTATTTCGACAGAGTATAAAGCGGAGGTGATTGCCCATTTAAAACACTGATCATCTTTATTTCTCATGTTGACCACGGCGTGTTTCTTAGTCAAGAAATATGGTAATTCCAAGTAGGAAGATCCTTTCAATGGTTCGTTTTTAGTCATGTGAATTTCGAGTTTCAACACCTCACTGAACGTCCAATTACTACCTTCATTTTGATAATTCACGAGAGACGTCAACATCTTGTCTTTCATCTTTACGAAAACGTCTGATAGATCTGAACCTCGAAATACGGGTTCGACGTTAGATCTGAAATATGCATTTTTCACGATGCTCTCGCCGGACTTCACATCGATTTTATTCATTATGCAATGGAGTATCATCTTAATTTTTAATCCCAAGTTGGAGCATTCGTGAAACAAATCCAATACTTTTTTCTTCACTCGTTCCATGAACAATTTCGGATCGACTTTCTTTGACAAGGGAAACACGTCAAAAGTTTTAAAAATGTCTTTGATCGCCCTCTCCCATTCTACAGGTTTCAATTGGAATAGTTCCGCAACGAGTCGTGTTACATATTCTTTTCCTTTCCCTTCGTCGATTGCTCATTGAATTTCGCTCGATATATTTTGTTTGTCTTGAATCTGAAGTGCATCACTCGTTTTCGTTTTTAGTTTTTTTCTTTTCTTTTCTTTGGAAACTTGATGTTCTTCAACGGCTTTTCGTTTAGTCATTTTCTTATTTTTCACAACCGGTGCATCTTTTGACGTCATTGCTATCGACATTTCATTTGCCTTTCTAACGTTTCACAAATATTCTTGTATGACTTCAATTTTTTTTGATTTAGTTCTATGCTTTCTGAAATCTGAAATTTGTAATAGATTACAAATCTCGTTTAACTGAGGTATGGTTTTCTCATTTAAATTTACCATTGTTTTATCTGTTTGCTTCATTTGTAAGAATATTTTTTTTTTTTTTTGAATTTTGTATTAAATAATTTGTTAAAAAAGTTTGGCTTTTTTACTCTATATATATAATAGAAAAAAAAAATGTTAAATTTTAAAATTCAATTTTTTTTAATACAAAATTTAAAATAAACATTATTTGCAAGAATTCATAAAAAACCAAATAATCGATCATGACAACAACACCTAAAAGATGCGAATTGAAATTGAAACGAGACGAAAAGTATGAGAAATCCAGTTTTAATATCTATACATTACAACCACACGATCCCATCGAATTGAATGAGGTCGAGATGGTGGACTTAGAGCGCTACTACCACAAATATCAAATGTGTTTGAAAGTGGATGAAGCCGCGCTCGATTTGTTTTACGAGTACCAAAGCGAACTGTTGATTAATATCATCGTCGCCGAAGACAGAGAATTTGACAGGGGTGATTTATTGTTGTCCTATGGAAGTTACATATATTAAAATAATCACACCCGAACTCGTGAAGAAATCAGGTGGTGAGAGCGCATTCGACTATGAAAAAAAACTCAAAAGAGTAAAGATGAACATTCACACCATTTTCGTATGTGGAAAAATGACGAATGTCAACTTGCTAATAACGGACCTGGAAATATAAACAATAGAGAGATTGAAATTAAAAAAAATTTAACTTTTTATATATATATAAAGAGAAAAAAACCTTTTACTAAAAAAATTTTTACATTAAAGAAAATTAAAAATTAAAAAAACAACTTTTATATATATATATAAAAAGCAAAAAAAAAATAACAAACTTTTTTTTTTTAACAAATTATTATTTAAATACAAAATTTAAAATATACATTATTTGCAAGAATTCGTAAAAACAAAAAAACAAATAATCAATCATGAAGACAACAACACCTAAAAGATGTGAATTGAAATTGAAACGAGTCGAAACGTATAAGAAATTCGGTCATAAAATCTATAGATTACAACGACACGATCCCATCGAATTGAACGATGTCGAGACGAAGGGCTTAGAGCACAAATACGAGAAATATAAGATGCCTCTGAAATTGGACAAAGCCGCGCTCGATTTGATTTACGAGTACCAAAGCGATCTGCAGAACATAGTCATCGCCGAAGATAGAGAATTCGACAAGGAAGATTTGTCGTTGCCCTATGGAAATTACATATTTCCAAACATCTCATTCGAACTCGTGAAGAAATTGGGTGGTGAGAGCGAGTTGACCGATGTAAAAAAACTCAAAAGAGTAAAGATAAACATTCAACACGTTTTCGAAAAAGGAGAAGACACGAGCATCAACGTGCTAATAACGGACTTGAAAATATAAACAATAGAGTGATTGATTTTTAGCGAAGAAAAAATGAAAAAAAAAAAGTAATGAGTTCATCTTTAGATCTCATTTACTTTTTTTTTTTTGTTTTCCTTCTTCTTCACTATCATCATAATATATTATAATAACGTTTCCTTTTCTCTCAAATTTCTGCGTCGATTCTTCTTTTTCTTTTTTTTCTTCTTTTTCTTTGTGATGTGATACGTTCATGGTAACATTTTTGTTTATCCGAATCATAATTATGAACGAATGTTGTGCATCTCTTGGTAACACTCGCATCATTACCATTCACTTCAGAAGATAGTGGTGACCGTGGAAAGCATCGTCTCATTCTCAACTGTATATTCCACGCTTTATCTATCTCTTTCCTTAGATATCCATCATTAGCGTCTAACCATTTTTTTATTTCTTCGCTCTCTGGCTCGCGATGTTCGTCATTTCATCAAATTGTTTCTCCACCTTTTCATCCAGGTGATAAATTTGTTTCTCCACCTTTTCACCCATTTTAAATATATTATTTTATACTTTCTATAATTTTATATATTTTATATAATTTTATATTTATAATAACATATTCAAAATCGGTATGTTCTTAAATGGCGAATTCTCACCGAGCAACAAACCCTTGCCGTATCACTTGACGTTCCGTCCACTCTTCAGATAGAGACCGTTTCCTCTCAGAGAGTTGCCACCTCTAACGGGTTCTAGATACAATCCTTTACCGTTGTCGTCTACGTGAACGCGACACACGGCTCCTCCCTTCTTCAAAAACAGTCCGTCGCCACCCATTAATTTCTCAACTCCCGAACTAGCGAGTCCCGTGAGAGCTCCCACGCCGAGAGTCTTTCCGAGAAAGGGTAGCACCTTTGCGGCAAAGAGTAATGCTTTTGCGGCGATTCCTGCCAATAGCGGTAGGAAACCGCCTTTCATTCTCAAATTGTATCTCAATTGAGCGGGACTCAATCTCACCGCCAACCCTCTTCCATCGCGAATCGCTTTCTCCATCCTTTGGATTTGACTTCTTGTCCAGGCGATCGAATCCTGTCCGCCTCTCGTCAGATCTTCGTGAGTGAATTTGAATCTCACCGCCTCGCCTCGAGTTGTTAAAGCTCTCTTAAGTTTCTTCCTCTGTCCTGCGGATGTGTTCACGTTTTTAACCACGTATTGTGTCATAATTCTGTTTGTTTTTTTTAAAAATATATTTACTTCAATTGTTTCTTGTTTAATAATTATATTAAAATAATTTTGTAAAAATTAATATTACCGTTTATTTTATTTTTGTTATCTATATATATAATATTTTTTTTTTTTTTTGCTTTTTATATTTCTCTTATGTGAAATCGTATCGTCACTCTCTCTCCGCAAAGATCTAATAGTTCACCATTTTGATCCGTCAACGTGGTTTTGAGACTATACAACGTGTCTAAAATCACTGGTAGATAAACTAAATTTCGAGGTCGCTCCACGATCTTATAACCCGGCGACACGTTTGGAAAGAAGGAATAGATCGTCGGCTGAGCGCTACCATTCACGTAGCTTCCGGCAATCACGTCCACTGCTATTGACAGCGAGAATCTCGACCGTATTTTCAGATGCCGCGTGGCCTCGATACATCTTTCGATCGAATCCCAACATCTTGCCTATAGAATCGTCCGTGTTGAAATCCACACGAAAATTATCTTCCAAATCCAACATCGTCTGTAAGGTATTAGGATTGGGAGCGAGTCTGATCTTGTTGCTTCCCGTTCCATCCGTCTTCATTCGCGTCTGAATGTAATGGTTCAAATCGTCTATGTCGTAACTCCCTTTGGGAATTCGAATCTCCAACCAATCCACTCCGTCGGAATACTTGAACGAGTTATTCTTTTCGGTGACGTTGGGAAAGGAATAACAAGTCTCCAGATTCACCAACGCCATCTCGTAACTTTTCTCTCTATTCAGTTCGATGGAAGGTTCGAATTTCGTAGCGAATCGAGTCGAATCGCCACTCACCACGATTTGAATGGATTGTTTCGCAGCCGTATTCTCGGCTATCCGTTCTAACAATTCTCCATGTTCGAACATTATATTTTTAATTTTATTTTTATTTTTTTTTTTTTATTCAAAACTAATTATTTGAAGATTTATTATTTCTCTAATTTTTTATTTTCACGCTCTATCTTATTATTATCACCATCGGGAACATAAAACTTGTCGAATCCGCACCGATATTTTCCGCGATTAAATTCGCTCGTCAAATCGATCACGACGAAATTGTAAAGTCCACCATCCCAAACCCTCTTGCAGAATCTCCTGAGTTCGACAGCGCCCATGTCGTATGCGACGTGATCGCCATAGATGTGATTGAGATTCTTGAGATCTTGGCGAAAGAGACATAGAAAATTAGCGTTCTCCCTTATCGTCTGTCTGGGCAATCAAAAATAATTCTGCGACAGGTAGAAACAGTCCACGTTGCTGTGTCGACCCCTAAAGTAATACGATTCGCATCGGTTCTGTCTCTCCAAAAGCAGATCGTCGAAAATCATGAGATTCTTATCTTCCGATTTCAGTTCCCTAGGATCCGGAACTTCGCTAGCGTTCTCATAAAATCGACACTCGACGTTCGAAGATGCATTTCTCTTCGTCAGCTCCGTCGCCGCGCCGTCCAAAATGGTCGAGAGCGGAGCTCCACACTTGTTGAATTCCTCCCTACTGTCAAAGATTCTGGCTATGACGTCCTTGGGCAATCTGCGATCCATGCACTCTCGAAGCAATCTGTATTCGGGTTGAAACAAGCTCTTGCCAAACACGAACAATCTGTCGTAATCCAACCAGTCGGGTCGGGACAACAGATTGGTCTTTCCACAATTCGATTTTCCCACTATCAAACCTCTTATGCTCTTGGGAAAGTACTCGTTATTCGACCTCTTGGTCGCGGCGTCGTTCCAAGACATATCTTTAATGTTCATCTTTTGTTTTATTTTTTTTTTGTCTGTTATTTTAGATTCTTTTCAAACACAATTTTTTTTATGTTTTTCAAACTCTGTTTTTAATGTTGTTATTGTTATTATTTGTTTACATCGCATCGTCGCGAGTTCTCTTCAATCCGGATCCACTCGTCATTTTGGCTAAATCTTGTATGGGCACCACGGAATCCTTAAAATCTTTCCAACTTTTCGGCGTTCGCTCTAACGCAGCTCGCTTCGCCGGTGGACTGATCAACTTGTCGATCAACGCGTCGGCTGCCCTCTTGCCAGCCACAGAAGCTATCCTACTACTGGCTTCGGAAGCGGCTTTCTTACCAGCATCCAAAGCCGTCTTCTTACCGACCTCAAACGCGGTCGATGCGAGTTTTCTACCCGCATTGCTCGTGAACACTCGCATTATAGAATCGACGATGCCAGAACCGCCTTGAACGTAAGTCCTGACGTATCCCCTGTTCTTTATCACCAACATATTTTATTTTTATGATATATTTTGTGTTTTTTTTTCACTGGTAAATCGTTTTGTCGTTTTAAATACTTTTATTATTCTAGTGTAAGAATTTACTGTTTTATTTTTTGTTTGTTTGTTTGTTTGTTTCTCTCTCTCTACTTATTATTATATACACATCAATCCTTCAATTCGTTCATCAGCCTTTTATACTGGTTTTTATTCAAAACCTTCTGTCTCAACAATTCGTCAGATATGGCAACTATCTGATTATCTAATCCTGTGTTTCCAGCCCGTCTGCTCCCCATCAACAAACTCAATCTCTGAGACAGAGCGTCGGGATCGCTCGGAAGAAAAGTGGTTTTCACCCCTTTGCCAGTCAACGATTCGACGAACTTCTTGTTCATCTCCCATATGGGTTTCACCACTTTCGTCCACTTGTAACCTCTGTTGGCTTTGGGTCTCGTCTCTCTGGCATCGTTATTTCTCTTCATGGCGTGGGTCTGGACTAGAATGTCGCCGTAATTGTCGAAATCCTGTTCCGTGAAATCTCCAGGCTTTTCGAAAAGGAGCAATCTCTGCAGACCATCAGTTACTTTATATTTATTCGAACCCCCGATCAATTCATCATCATCCATTTCCACTTTAGTGTCGCCCACGAATTTCCTACCGCTCGAATCCTCGCGAATTCCATACAACAGATCTCTCTTACCGCCACCATCATCATCGGACGATGCGATGCTATCAGTGGTGATAGTCGAAGCTGTATCATCGCTCTCACTCACGTCGGTTTCGATTCTCGTGGGAACGTAATCCGGTGTAGATTGAACGGAATACCGATTTCCAAAACTAGGAGGCAACGAACCCATTCTCACAGAACTCTCCTTTATGGGTCTCAATTCTTCGACTATCTCCTTCCTGCTTCGCTCTTGACCCTCCGTCACGGGTTTAAATATTTTTGTGGCTTCGAGTTTGAGTTCCATCTCACCGAGACGTCTGCTCCTATCAGCAGCCTGAATCGCCTTCTTAGAACGTAAATACTCGTCTAAAATTCGACCTCGGCGTCTAGGATCCATCTGGAAAAACATCTTTCGTTTTAATTGTTTTTATTTATTTTTCAGAATTAAATGTTTAATTATATTTTTATGTTTTTGTGTTTTAACTCTTTCCGTCTTAATATAATATATAATAATCTGAAAAAAATCACATCTCAAACTGACTGTGTTAATTGATGTTTAAAAAATACGTTTAAACAGTACATGACAAACCGGTTTCTGATTTAACGCATTTTTTGACAGCGGTGTTTACATTTTCTCAAAAGATCTTCATTCATTCACACATCAATTCATCGAGTGTCGAACTAAGAGAGAATCCTTTTTTTGATGACTGTTAAACAGTTTTCAACACACAATGGAAAACTGATTTTAACAAATCCCTCTCCGATTGCTATCATGAATATATTAAAAATTTTACCACTCGAAACCTAACTGAGCGGAAAATGCGTTTTAAACATTCCGATAAGTGTTTCTTGACTTTATTCAACGAACGCTTAACAGGGTTTGCAAATTTTCCAACACACCAACGACAACGACACTCTTCGTTCAGATCGAGTTTTATTACGAGAATCGAGCGATCAGATCGCTCGATCAGCTGAGTGGTTTTTTTTTTTAGAATTTCTCATAGTGGAGGAATTCTCAAAAAAAAACCAAAACTCAATTTTTATCCGTCCCATCAACAGAAAACATCAATATCTATAATACAGACTATATATTCACAATCGACTCTTTTTGAACAAAAAAACCTCATTCACTCATTACGATAACGTGTGTTAGTTGTTTACTCCAGGAAGACGTGACTGGGTTTGCAAATTTCCAACACACCGATGACAACGACACTCTTCGTTCAGATCGAGTTTTATTACGAGAATCGAGCAATCAGATCGCTCGATCAGCTGAGTGGTTTTTTTTGAGAATTTCTCATAGTGGAGGAATTCTCAAAAAAAAACCCAAACTCAATTTTTATCCATCCCATCAACAGAAAACATCAATGTCTATAATACAGACTATATATTCACAATCGACTCTTTTTTGAACAAAAAACCCACCACCTCAAAAACAAGAGAGAGTTCTGGACCATCTGTACCAACGCAATTGCGGGTTCTGGACCGCTGGTCTTGAACCGCAATTGTTGTTTTTTGATGACGACCCAGAATCTTTTGCTTTCGATCGCGTTCGCCGACGATGGATCGATGGGTCTGATCTGCGATGCGAACGTAGACCAAAAATTACGTACAAGATACAACTGAAGATGTACAACATACGCACACGATGCGTTCACCACGAGTATTTGAACGCTAATAGCGCGATCTAGGAGTCACTGACTGTACATGAGCGGATTCAAGACCATGTACAGTTTTTGTGAACAAGCGTGTGATTTAACACGGAATTCCACGTTGGTGAACGCATCGTGTGTGTGTGTTTGTACACGTACATGTACAAGTGGTCGTATATCCGCCTTTTATACCTACTAAGGGATACAAACTGATATCTTAACCTTTTGAACCCCGATGGTATACACCATGGCAGTTCAATGCCATCAAAAGCCATATTAGTTATTTGAGGGTAAATCAACTTTCATTTTCAACGTGCAGCCCCCTAAATACTGATTGGTCAACCATGCGAATTCACGAAGCAACCATCTACTTTATAAGTTCGGGTCGTATCACGATCCTGGGTCGGAACAGTTGTCTTTCGGGTTCAAAGGATTAACCCTTTACTTAACGAATCGTCCGCATCCGCCCGCGTAATATGCAAATTGAGCAGTTGAAAAAATTAAATTTTTCACAATATTTCAACAAAACCATATCATGTGACCCCTCATTGGAACGAGCTCATTGAGCTCGTTCCAATGAGGCGTCACATGATATGGTTTTGTTGAAATTTTTTGAAAAGTTTAAAAAAATTATATTTAAAATAATAAATTTTGATATCGTCTGCGTTGGGCAAAGGGTTAATAATGGATTTCTCCAAAAGCATTTGACAAAGTCAGCGACAGTCTTCTTTCACACAAATTAATTGATTATAATATCAAAGGCAAGACAAACAAACAAGACAAACAAGTGGATTAGAAATTTCATATCTGACAAAAAGAGTTCAAGATGATACACTTGGCAACATTATGAGAACATCTCAACGGTTCTGAAATTTTCGAGTCGTCGATGCATACAATAAATTAGTGGAGACTAACAATATTTACGGTTGTAAGATGATGCGATATTTACAGTCTGAGAATCGAGATTCGATTCAATTCGAAATCATCTGCCTGATTCGAGCCGGGATTCGATCCGTCACGAAATTTTCGATTTGAAAGGCCCTCAGTCGTAAGTAAATTTTCTCATCAATAATTTTCACTTGCCGTGTTGAAGCACTGACATTGTTTCAGCTTATAAATTTTGCCGTAGTTGCAACGATGCTTTTGCCCAAATATAACTCCTCGGTCTGTAGAACGAGGGGGGTGGGGCAGCCCAATCACACCCCATCTCGTACGTCTGTGAAACTTCTCATTCATAGAAAACACACGATAAAGATGACTTCTGTTCAGATTGTCACTGATAAGTTTACATAGTCGACTTGGTGAACAAACGGAGATGTAACTTGCTGAACAGAACCTGGGTATGGTCCTCTTTCTAGAACGTTTTTAGATGATTCTAGACTTCCGACAGCCAATCGCAGTCTCATTTCCTTGGCTCATTTATTTAAAATGAATTTGAAATACGACCTGTACTGAAAACGTTAAGATAGCATGCTCTCTCAGATTCTTTCAAAGTGCATTGGAATTATTCACCACCCGACTCGCTGTAAGTAAATAAGAATAACAATACCTCAATTACATATGTTACTCTTATGAAAGTAAAGTCTATTAAACTGTGACGTGTGCATAGCATTCAATATCACCTTTGTCCTCAGTAGCATTGTCTATTCCATAAACAACAGTTTGTCTTCACCAAACGGAGTTCATTCATTTTATTACGGCAAGAGGGACGAGGTCAACTAAATATGATATTCATAAAGCTGGATCTGAGAATTGCAGTGTATTTCCTCGTTTTTGAAAGTGAGTTTCTGTCAAATATATAAGACCCGAGATGAATTATCCATTTCAAATGCGGGACGGACGTGTTAATTTATACGCGGTCATTTCCTACATTCACCCTCAGATAAACCACAGATAATTAATTTCACTTCCTATAATTTAATTTAGTGAAGTTGCATTACCATAATGTACTCCTGCTATTCATACCATGGGAACTTCAAAACGACGATGCATATTCACCATTTACCCAACGTACAGGATATCAACATTCATTATTTCAATAATTGTTAGTAGTATATCACGGCCCCGGATGGCCTCAATGTGCCGGATTCCGGAAATTGCTTCAAGTTGCGTGACCCAGCTACGCGATGTTGGGTTGTCGTGGTAGCCCGCGTGAGCGGCCATGCTGTGGGGAACGTTGTGTCAGAGCGCATGAGCAGTGTGTGTTGTTAGGGTGATACGTGTTGTTAGGCTGGTTTGTGTTTCCGTTGCCCATTTTGTATCATGGCGGCCGCTATTTTGGATTCTATGGTAGCACGTGGTTGCTATGTAACCCCAAAAACCTCTTCTAGAATGGGGGTGTGTTTGTAGGGTGTGTTCGACTCAGCAGGATTAGTTTTCCTGTTCGGATTTTCCCCAAATCTAGGGGCGCGGTGGCGTTGCGGTAACCGGTTCTCTTCAGATCACAGAAGTTAAGCAACGTCGAGCCCGGTTAGTCCTCGGATGGGTGGGTGACCGTCTGAGCGATCAAATCGGACACCCTCCTTGTTTCCTTGGGCAAGGCACTTAATCCCGATTGTCCACATGGGGGCACGTTGACGCCGTGTGCTAAGACGTACTGCACGTCGATGGTGCGCATGTCTTCAACCAATCTAACCCTGCCTGTTCTGCAATGCGGAGTTACGATGTTGGGGAGCTGGCAGCTGTTCGTCGTTGCTCGGTGGTTCTTTCCGGGTACTCCGGCTTCCTCCATCCGTAAAACTGTCACGACCATGATTAGGCATTGTGTATACGTATGTGACCTTAAACACCAATAAAGAAATAAATAAATAAATTTCCCCAAATCTTCGTTTACATCGTAGATTTACCCAAATGGACCTGGCAAGTTTTACTAGTTTGGCCTCCGCCGAAATCCTCTGCTCTGCTTCTATCTATGTATCTATGTATCAGTGTTATTTTGTTCTGTCTGCCCATCCATATTTGTTTGTTCTGAAGTATACCCCAGTAGAGTAGAGGAGCCCGTCAGTTGGAACAGTTTTTGCTATTTTTAGATTTCCTGGTCTGTTCCAGCTAGTTCTAACCCTATTCCTGGTGTCACTTAATTGCAACTGACTAACCAATCAGACTACGCCCACTGTCGTATCGTTATCTGATACATACGACTGTTTGACCTATCTCGGTATTTAATGATACTTATAACATGGTCATGTATTATTTGGGGATACCTTGTGAAGGATATCTTTGAGAGGATATCTATTTGAGGAAAGTACCTGTTTGTCTCCTCTTCCCTCTAGGAAAACCATCCATTCATAGCCCCAAGTCCACTACTGCCGACTTGTCCATATTCACTACCATCTGTCGTATGATCAGCTTTCACTGTATTCGCCATTACTATAGTCCTCTACCACCGTTGCAGTTTTGTACCATCACTGCCTTGTACCATTACTATGGCTACCAATATTCTGTCCTGTGCTAAAATGTCTCAACCATTACTAACTTCTGGTACTCTTACGGCTCTTAGTACACTTCTGTTGCTAAGGATCCCAGTTCATATCTCTACCATACATTCTTTTCACTACTGCTTGCCTGAACGACTTATCGAGCAAATGATTTATCGAGTATTTGCTCAATGAGCAAATGTTCTTGCGATTCTTCGACTCATTTCAAAAAAGGAATTTAACGGCCTAAGTAGATTCTGTAACTGAGGTGCTAAGTGGGGTGACGAGAAACATGGATGGTGATTTCATCGAATGAGCTAAAGAGCTATGAGAGTAATTGGTTGAGAAATTCTCTTGCTACTCAAATTTCATCGAGCAAATGAGCCATAGAGCAATTGCTCGATGGAGTGACTCCACGTACAGCTCTACGGCTCATCTCGGTATTTGGGGACTGAAGGCTTTGGTGATTTGGGGACTATTGGAGGATACTTGCTGACTTCTTATCGGGGTACTTCTGTTGGGAAAGGTATAAAAAGGGGTGACGTGCAGTTCTTTGATCATTTGTGTCCTGACCATCGTCGAGTGAAGATATGTTACCAGTTCGGCTCAGATACTGTTCTAAGGTATTTTTGAGGTCTGGTAATGTCGGAAGAACCATTGTCACTTGAAAAAGAATCGGTTCCAATGCAAATATTGCACAAAGATGTTTACCCGGCCATTCACACTCTGCTCGTATGCATGAAAACTATCACTGACGAAGAAGAGCTGAACTCAGTCTTTAAGCCCCTCCACGGAGAGCTGCCGAAGACCTGCGATCAATGATTGATAGAAATAAAGTAGCTTTAGAATTTTTAGGCGATGCCGACAAGGAGGAAATGGATGCTGGTCTTCATGCCGCGGGTGAAGATTTGATTACCTGTTTGTGTTGATGTACTACCAACATCCTCGTAGATAGGATACCTCTGCATTCGACGAATTTTATGACCTGCGAGTAGTGAATGGTCGAATGAACCGACTCTTTTTCTTGCAACAATGGTTCTCCTATCTTCTGGCATTATCAGACCTCGAAAATACCTCAGAACAGTTTCGGCATATCTGCAGTGAGCTGGTACATCAGGTAAAACAGTAACAATAGAAACATAGATAGAAGCAGAGCAGAGGATTCCGAAGGAATCCGAACTGATAGAACTTAACGGGTGTATTTGGGTAATTCTGAGAAGTAAACGAATGTTTGGAGACAATCCGAACCAGAAAACTACTCCCGTTGAATCGAACACACACTCCGAACTCACTCCCGTTCAATTAGAAGTTTTTTGGGGTTACGTAGGAACCACGTGCTACCATGGAAACCAAAACGGCGGCCTCCAGTATACAAAACAACGGACACAAGTATCTCCATGCGCAATGACACCTACTCGCTTTTCATCATAAACATACACAGAAATTCTTTCGTGCTCCAGTTATAGTGATTTCCTAGTGATATGATGAACAATTCATAAAAGGTTGCCTTAAGAAATCAATTTACGGGGAAAACGTTGATCAAAAGCCCACCCCAAAACTGTCACTATCTCTCGGAAAGCAAACATAAATTCTGGTCGACCAAAGCAACCCTGAGCGGTGTGGGCACATAAATATAAAAAGGTACATGGTTGACATTACATGGGGATCAATAACCATACCACACATCCCCTTCCACCCCAAGCTCTCAGCCTACCAGTCTACTTCTGTGCGTGAAATTTTAAACAATATTCTTCATCATGTCCAATCATGGCTGCATTCAGGTCACCAGTCTAATTCCGTAAACAATACAACCCTATTATGGGCTGTTCTTTTACCCACCTTTCTGGGATTTTGCGCGCAGGCAACCTTTTACTTAATGCGATATCCCCTTTCGTACAAAGATGCACAGGATTTTTTTCGTGCTCTATTTATAGATATTCCAATCAATAACAATTTACTTAGTCTTGACAACATCAATAGATTAATATAAATATTGGAACTAAGCGGCGTAATAATTAAACTACAGCCATTGTGAGTCTTCCCGCATGGGTATTTATTTTACAGCCATGCCTGATAGTATTGTAATGTCATTAAAGATTCGATCGAATAAATTTGAGAAATATTTCTTGAGTTGATTAAAAAAAAGGACTGTTTTAGTACTTTTAGATTCAATTGTCCGGAATATTTCAGTTGGTAGGAAAAGCGAACCATAGGTTCGCTTTTCCTGCGAACTGAAATATTCCAGACGATTAAATCTAAAACATAGCCGATGGACTGTTTCCGACTACGGTTATCGTGACGTTTTAACATCACGTAGAATCAGGATTTTGCGACGTTAAACGCAATCGTTAAAAGTTGCACTACGTCATATTACGTACTATAGTCGCAACGGGAATTTTCGTACGCCATATGACGTACTGTAGTCGCAAATGATTGAGGGTTTGACAGTTTCCAGGTCATAACAATGCCGAATTCCACAAAGAATGTGATTGCTGGCTTGAGAGCTGGAATCCCGCCCTTAAAATATACTGACGGAAAAAAGAAACGCAAGTTCAGTTTTGGTAATATATTTTTTTTATCCGCAGACCAAATGTAGTAAAATTAAAACATGATTAACCCAGTGTACTGTCGAAAGAGTCATTGGTTAAAATTCAGTCAACCATGACCACGTGCAATGATGCATGCTTTCAAAAGATTTTTCGACAAAGTGTACATCCGGAGCACTCCCACAGGATATTGGCTTGAAAACCTTACCAAATCGAAGTTTGAACAGGATTCATCGCTTGCACAACATTTCATTTCAACTCGATTGAAAAGCAAAAATAAGCGAATGTCCAAAGTTGATAGGGACAGGGCTATTGCTCTAATTTTGCAGGGTCAATTGTAACGTCTGGTCGCTCAGACAGTGCCACAGAAAGGTTAGCTGACTGTCCCAGGAGCGGACGTCCGCGCGTTACGTCGCAACTTTAAGATAGGGGCATACGCCTCTCACACCTCCGTAACCGATTTCAGACGTCGACGGAGACGGCGAGTCAGGTTGCAGGCAAGCAGGGTCGCCGAGTGTGTCCAAGAACAGTTATAAATCGGTAGCGGGTGTTCATCCTAAGGCCACGACATCCCTACGTTGGTCCGCAACATACACCCAGGCGACGTCAACGTCGATTGCAATGGCTGCGGGCACATGAACCAAATCGGTTTCACTTGGCCCACTGGAGACGTGTGTTATTCACTAACGAGTCTCGGTTCACGCTTTACTGGTCAGATGAACGACAACGTTGCTATCGACGTCCAGGAGAGCGATATTCTGACACGTGGGTTAAGGAAAACAGCAGATTCGAGGGAGGGTCTGTTATGGTTTGGGGGGGGGGGGGGTGTCTCATGGCGTGAAACACCTTTCCTGGTCATCCAGGGCAATCTTACAGCCGTAGGATATCGGGATCAGGTCCTCATACCTCACGTCTTTCCACATATCCATGCGCTTAAAATAACGTTGCAGCAGGATAATGTGAGGCGGCACGTTGCTTGGGTTTGTCGTGGCTTTCTCAACCAAAACAATGTCCCAGTTCTGGATTGGCCACCCTTCGGTACAGATTGTCCCCGATCGAACATTTGTGGGACGAGCTGGACAGGAGGGCCAAGAAGCGCGTCAACGTCCAAAACAACGTCGCTCAGAACACACAGGCCCTTCTTCAGAAGTGGAATAAAATCCCACAAAGGACCATAAACAACTTTCTGGGGTCAATGGTTAGGAGAGTTAGAGCAGCGACTGAAGCCCAGGGTGGGCACACCCGCTATTGATTTTGATCAGGAAATGGCGTAGGGTACTCACGTTTGAACGTTACCATGCAGACGCCGTCAGTGTTAAGACAACAAAACTCGTCAAACTTTAATCAGTAATCAAGAAATAACATCAAAGTCTAAGCAAAGTAATAATCATCCTTGACACATTTGTAATATTTTCCACAGAAAAAATCTTGCTTTCCCTTTTTTTCTGCTAGTATATTACATGTATATCTGCGACATAAAAGGGAGCTATGTTAACTTTCTGTATTTATTTGTGATTTTATGTCACAACGGCTTTTCTTTTGGTAGTTTTAATTAAGTAAGTTAAGGGGTCGTTCAACAAAACTTTGGGGAAATGTTTGAAAGTGTAACCAGCGACTAAAATACTGATAATTGAATTAAACAAAGTCATATTATATATCAAAATAATGACTAGAGTACAAGGAAATAGAATATATTCACTTTTTCACAAAAAATATATTTGTTTGATTTTGTCGACAGACAAGCTGCCAATAGCATAAGTAACGAACTGCAAAATTCACAAATTGATTCGTAATTCCAATGACAGGGTTTCAAATAATGACGTCGAACTCCAGACTCGGAAAAAACACATTTTACCATTTCGTCTCCGATGTATTACAAATGTCCCAAGAAAGATGCACGAAAAATAAATAAGCTCCCATTTCCGAACCATGTGGGAAAATCGGTCTCATGACGGCTTACAACCATTTAAGGCAAATCGTGAACTTGAGCAAAATTTTGTTTTCAAATATCTGAGAATTGCCGAAACAGCCAATCCTGCAATGTGATGGAGTTGAAAACGCTCAATACATTCACGAGGAAAAGGTACATTGACAATCTCATTATTGTGAGATACAATCGAAATTGCAGGACAACTATTCAACTTCCTTATGTAGGGATGCCATTTTTAGAAATGGATCACTACGCCTCTGCTTCGTAATATTTTAATTTAGTGGTTGTCGATACAGAAAATATTAAACTGGATAAATAGGTTTCGAAACAAAAATATATCCACAGGAACATTTATATTAATGGCCATACTTGTGTGTGTACGAAAATATCATTCGATTGAAGGTCGAACTATATTTATCACAACTTCCTGTTTCCATTTCCATGTTTGTCTGCTATCCAAATGATTTCAAAATAAAGAGAACAACAACGATTTTAGGTATCGCTGAACTAAATATTTGATTGTATCGGAAATGATACAATCTCTAAAAATAAACAGCCTTGGGAATATTTATTGTTTCAATAAACGTTTGAAACATTCTATTGACAACTTGCATTATTGTTGAATGTTCCTGATAAAAAGAGGGCGATTCGATGACTTTTGGTCCTAAAAATACAATTTACTTTTTGTGTGTTGTTGTTGGGAATTCCTGGAAAAATATGTGCACGTGACCAGTACTTCCCTTCGTGCTATTTTTCTCTCTTATGTGTTGCATGACCCCTGTTTTCGGTGCAGAAAAAGTTGTCTGAAGGGCTATACTTGACAAAGATATTTGAGTGCCAAAATAAAGCTATGCAATCATATTTTCGCCTGAAAGTTATAATGGTGGCCTATGGGAAAATATTTAGTTCTGTGATACCTGTAGGAAATATATTTTTTTGGCTTCAAACCAGATTCAATTATTATTTTGGGGGATTATTTCACATTTAAATGTTTATTGGGGGACCACACACCTTACAAAACTGTGTTACTATTTCGAAAAGTTACATTTTTGTCACAGTCATCAATAAAGGCTACATATTTCCAAAACTAAGGCTGTTAATGCAAGCAAAGTCACATTTTGAGCAAGTGTATTTCCCAGGAGCACACTATAACATCTGTCATCTGCTACAAACAGCCTATCTTATCCTGT
Organism: Pictodentalium vernedei; assembly: GCA_031216915.1. Taxonomy (NCBI): domain Eukaryota; kingdom Metazoa; phylum Mollusca; class Scaphopoda; order Dentaliida; family Dentaliidae; genus Pictodentalium; species Pictodentalium vernedei. The sequence goes on from CM062294.1 coordinate 219,060,868, forward strand.
TAACACAGTTACTAAAACCATGATTTCCACTCATTGTAGTAGTGGCAGGGAGGATTCCAATCTTCTAAACCCTTTCCAAATCACCATTCAAATACAGCCAGCTATCCAATACTGCACTTCTATTCACTGGCATTTAGAAGGTTTTCTCTTCTATATTATGCCCTTTAAAATGTTGAAAAACAATTCCTTCATTGAAAGAGTATTTTGGAACACAAATGTGGGGAGGGGAGGGGCTACAGGGGAAAAATAACATAATAAAATGACAAATGTGAATGAAAAGCAGCATGTGTGCATAGCTACTGACATAGTAGTCTCTTACTTGTGCTGCCATGGTTTCCATGATAAGCACAAATTTACAGCGACACTTGTGAAATATTGCTCACTCCTTGAACCAAGTACCCCTCCCACACATACTTAACCCTTCTGCTGATGATAAATATTTGGCAAGACTTACAGCATGTTTTTAGAGGCTAAAGTTAATATCATACCCTTTCAGCTTCTTATAATTTACTTAGAGACTGCAGCAGTCATGGCCCTCTGAGTTATTTTTCTATTTGACAACCTTGCGCTGGCTCTTCCGCTATATTTTTCATTGTTTATCATTCAGTTCTCTCATGTAGACTTCCTAAATGGGTGATTGCAAGACTGTCTGTCTGTCTCTTTGTCTGTCTCTTCATCAGGCAAGGTGATTCTTTACTTTTCCTTTGCCTGGATCCACATTTTCAATAATTGGAATATGACTATCTTTCATCCTCACCCCCCCCCCCCCCCCACACACACACACATTCACAAATATATTAAACATCAAAGACCACTATATTCTTGAAGCAAATGTTTGATTCATCCCCTTTGGAAACATATTTTCTACAACTCCACTCTGTCAGAATGGGTGTCTGTGGGGATTAAAACAAAAGTTGTGAAAGTGCTATTATGGGTACTTGCATCACATGCATAGCACTTTTGAATCAGTATTTGATGGTTTTAGGCATTTTAACAGTGTTAAGAGATACCACAGTAGCAGGACTGGACATTCTTTGGAACAAAACACTGTTTTATGTTTTGTCAGTGCCATACCAATGACTCTAGGTGCCTTAACTGAGAAAACGGAAGCTATTTCTTCACAAAAATTGCAAAATATTCATCAAACACAATGTGAAATGCCTTCAGAAACCAGAATGTGATTTAAAAACTACCACAAATGGGAAAGTTAGTATCACAGTAGGTTTGTGTTGGGTCAATATCAATTAATGTATGAATTATATCATAGACTTTGATGAAAAGAGGCATACTGGGGGGGGGGGGGGGGGGGATCCTATTCGGGGCTATATTTTACCACATTAGTAGGTAGAAGGAAATTTGACATCAGTTGTTTGAATAAAAGTCCTTTTATATTGATGAAATATATAGCTGCATCCCCAGTTTTTTTAAATAAAATTGACATTCATATTGTTTCGTGGAGGTTGGGACACTGTTTTGCTTGCAGTATGATTAAATGAGACAGATTTTTTTCAAAAATATTGTGTACGGGTGCAGATTTTAGTTTTATTTGGAAATCAGGGTAGTTTTTAAACAAAGCTGTAAATTCTCAGCCCTCTCTGCTAATTTGTTAGGTAACAGGCTAGAAACAATCTTTTGGAGGCAATACCAGTTTTTTAAGCCCATTTGACAAAGTTTGGACACTTTTCCTTAAAAGAGAAAATGTCCCATAATTTTGACTCAGCAGAAGCCAAAAGTTGGATTCTATGCAGAAATTACTCTTTCATCCCATGGAAGTGGTAAAATGTCTCTTTAGTTGGATTGGAGATAATTATAGGTATCGCTGAACTAAATATTTGAATTAGAGTCACCCGCCTTGAAATGCCGCACTCGGAAATGATGCAATCTCTAAAAATAAACAGCCTTGGGAAAATATATTTTTTCAATAAACGTTTGAAACATTCTATTGACATCTTGCATTATTGTTGAATGTTCCTGATAAAAAGAGGGTGGTTTGATGACTTTTGGACCTAAAGAATACAATTTATTTTTTGTGTGCTTTTGTTGGGAATTCCCTGAAAAATATGTGCACGTGACAGGTAATTCCCAACGTGCCATTTTTCTCTATTATTTGTTGCACGAGCCCCTGTTTTCAGGGCAGAAAAAGATGTCTGAAGGGCTCTACCTGACAAAGATATTTGAATGCCAAAATTAAAGTGATGCGATCATATTTCTGTTCTCCTAAACATTATAATGGTGGCCTATGGGAAAATATTTAGTTATGTGATACCTTTAGCTGTCCATCTTCAGTGAAATTTGGGGACATCGCAACATTAAGTTTCTTTGCCACGCAGTTACATTTAATGTCAAATCGATCTACACCGATCCGATCGATCAAGCCTTGTAATATGAAATTGGTGCGACTTAGAAGGCATATTGTCAACAACATTCCCTCGCGGCAAAATTTATGACGGAAATGAGGCCCGAACGCTTATGAATTTACAAATAAGTGAAATCATTAACCAAAATACTCGTGGTTTTGTTTGTTTTTCATTGACTGCCTATCAGATTGGATTCAATCAACAAGTAAGCAATTATTGTTGTAAAATCGGCCGGTTCTAATAATTGGTTCCTTCCCACAAACGTACTCCAGGAGGACGATAGTTTCAATACAAATTATGAAAAGTAATACCTAGAATAAACAATCACACACTCTAAAGCAATTCAGAGATTTGTTTCTGTCGAAATGCTTGTTTTCTGGCGTTGACTGTTGCATTGTGTCTAATTTTTTATTGGTGATTTGTGTGAAAATATCAACTGGTTTGTGGAAATAAGATGAATATAATGTCACAATTTGAAAAAAATATATGCTTTTTTCACAATTCCCATCATGAAAATTAAAAATAATTGTATGATTCTACATGATTGTGGAAATCACATCAGCTTCTTAATTGAGTGGATTAATGACCAGCTGCATGTGACGTTTCTTGTTCTCGAATTGTGTGGGGTGATCTCGAGGACTAGAGCCTAAGTTTTCCGCCACACCAATAGGTGATACTGTGACACACATCAGGCATTTGAATTCTGCGATACATCGCACCTCGGGCAATTTGATCATCGCCCAAAAGCCGTTGTACTTCGACTACAAAAGCGGCCTCGTTCGTGGAAAGATGATGATCAGGAACCAATACTATAAAACTTTTACAATTGTATTTCCAGAACTATATATTTTCTGCCTATTAATACAACTGACTAAAATGAATCGTTAGCATTTTAAAATATATGGCAATTTGCCAACTGGCAAGTTGCCAGATCTTTGAAAATGCTAATGATTCATTTTAACCCATTTAAAGTATAACTGGAAAATACAATTCTAAAAAAATGCAATTGTTAACGTTCTATAGTATTGGGCCCTGATCGCGACAGTGTTACACCAGTGAGTCGTGATTTTGTAGAAAATAATGGGAAATTAAGACCACGCCAAGAAACGCCAAGCAGTAGCTCAGAATAAATATTTACACATTCTTTTTGACAGGTGCAATTCTACAAGTGTGCGGGTAAGAATGAGCCTGGAAATTGTTTTGGGACCGCATAACGACTGGATCGTAATCCGATCGAACATAGCTGTCCGCTGTTGTGATCACAGTACTGCAGCTACGCACACTCATACAGAACTTGAAAGGTCACAACCTCACTGTTGTTAAATTTATTTTGTTTAATGTTTTGCGTTTAGTTCTGAGACGGAGCAATAATTCTTTCCTAGTTATTATTTATTATTTGTTTTTGCAGGGGTTGCAGCTATCTGTTATCCAAAATGTAACGAGGGCCATGTCTGTTCTCCCAAGGAAAGTTGTGTATGCCCGACCGGCTTTCATGGAGACAAGTGTCGTAAATACTTATTTTATAATGCTTCATTTTCAACTCTGGATGTCTGATTGGACAAGTCAATTGATAAATTCCGTGATTCTGCTCTTTGACTCTACCCATCATTGGCGACATATGTTGATGCATGCAACGGGTGTTAAAGATTTGCGCTACTACCCGTTAACACTTGTTGGTGTCGTCTCAAACAATACTGCCCACGCCGAAATGGTAGAATACATTATGCATCTGCAGGCGGTATTCAGTAATAATAATGTAATCCCCCAACTCTGAAGATCTTATCTTATATTACTGCTTATTTGTTCTTTTGTGACATCTGCGCGTCCACTGCCCCGTTTTTCTTTGTGTAAAAAATCATGCATACCAAGTTGAAACAGTACAGGAAATGAACAAAATTGACGGGTGCAGTTTTAAGCTCCCGTGAAATCAGAGACGGGAGTAAATTGCGCCAATAGAACGTTAGTATATGAATTTTTGAGCGAATACTGTCACCAAACACCAGAAACCTTAGCCCTTTGAATCCAAGCGAACGCTTTTCCAGCCAGGAACATGATACGTCATAACATCATTAAATGGGATGGCTGTTCAATAAATGTGTAGGGTAGACCAATCAGTATTTTCAACGTGCAGCCCCAAAGCTGCACGTTGAAAATATTGATTTGTCTACCCCAAATAATGAATATGAACTCTTCTAATTGCTGCCATTGAACTGGCATAGAAGATACCACCAAAGTTCAAAGGGTTAAATGTATAAGGAATTGCAGAATTATGACAGTAACTCGCCACTGGCGACAGTGTGCTGCTTTCTCAAAACAACACACATTAATATGCCCTCACAATATATTAGTTTTCAACAAGTGCATTATTTAGCTCCCGTAAAATTGAAATCACGGGTACTGACGGGAGAAATTGAACTCGCACCCGTCCCATTTCCAGGAATGGTTGAAAAGGTTAAGACACGTCGCTACAGTCTTAATGATTAGGCTTGTGATAATTTGTCCAACGCTGCTGAAATAACTTGATTTATTCGTACAATAAGAACGTATTTCCCCCAATACAAGTGAAAACGTCGATACAAATACAAGTCCCCAAGGAGGGTATCAACCGCACGTGCGATCACTCAATTCAGACAGAGAACATTTTGCACCTGCACTCATCGAAAACTGATAACACATGTCGAGACCATCGTTTTTTGATAAGAGTGATCGAATGATAAATAAATCACAAACTCAACAAACTAAATTAGACTAGTTTATTTTTTTGCCGTGATGATATTTTTATTTTGGCTAACCATACATTAATCCTGAAAATAAAGCACTGAAACACAGATCTGAAACACCAATATAAACTTCAGCGGTTGTTGTACGATAAATTAGTTATAACTACCAAGTCGGTTTCCGAGATGGTATATTGAAATCTGGGTCATATATCGACTCGTCCTTGCGGTCTCGTTGATATACAGTGCGGCAGCCGTGGACTGGTCACTTCCCACGGGAGGGCAATATTTCCACGAACGCAATAATATTAGATTCTAAACACTAATTATAGGAATAATCATAAAAAATGGAATTATTGAAGCACCGGGTACAACACGGTGCTTCATTAAGTAAAAGTTTGCTGATGATGGTTTTCAGTACCTGGTAAACAGATGCGTGGACACCACTGCGCACTCGTGGATTTCGACCAGTCCACGGCGACTATAGTTTATGCCCAGATACGAAGTCTCGACTTCAATAAACCATTTCGGAATCCAACGTGGTGTTAAGAATCTATATGTAAATATAACCTTTTCTCAATAATTTCAACGATCCAGTGTTGAGAGTGTAATACGTGTTTCGGAAGGATCATTGTGTATGATCTAGGTCGCCATATTGGTTCCTGTTGTGGCACGTTTTTATGATCAGATAGAGTTGCAACTAATATAGTGGGGATATGTTCGCAGGTTATGTACGACTGTGTGGTTTTTATCGAATTACCGAAGAGGACCTGCAAATTGCTACAATGGACTCGAAAGCCTGTTTATCTTGACCAGATTCTCGTTTTCTGTCTGTTGTGCTGGCGAGTTTTGGAAATCCTTGACTTCTCTTGCACAGACTGAATCAACCCATAGCATCGGGTTAATGAGAGCAAACAACCAATCAGTCTGCATCAATTACTTTAGCCCACCTTTATCTATCAAAACTGTCCCTTGACCATGTGGGCGGGAATGCGGTATTTGAGCTAATATGTGACTGAATGCCAGTGTAAAATCTGGGAAATGAGGCTACCTGTCATCGTCAGATAGCTATCCTCAGATAACTAACCTGTGGAATATATCCTCCAATAGTACCATTCTTTACCCGGAGGTGCTTTGGTGCTACATATGTTGTGCTTATGTTGTTAACGACAGCATAAGCAAGTCTCTGCACGGTCAACATCCGATCTCCATAAACGTAGATTACCCTCTCTAGGTCAAAAACTGTATTGACTGATGCGCGTTTAGATTAGTAAGTCGATCTAATTGAGCCTACTATTACTTGTTGTGTGGGTCTTTCATCAAAATAACCCAACAACATACACATATATAACCCCCCCCCCCCCCCCACACCCGTCTTTGGTCTCTAACAATATGATATATACCACGTGCATTGCCATTGAGAATGGCTGTATAGAGAGTAACTGTATACCGCCAGAATAGCCCAGCTATAAGGAGTGTTTTTGTCTATATAATTCAAGAGCACACACATACATATCGGGTATCCCTCACATTGTCTCTGGCCATATGATACATACTGTGAATATTGTTAATGTGACTGGTTGCATGAAAAATAATTGTATACAGCCAAAATAGCCTAGCTATATATACCACTTCCATTAACTCTCCTCTAATTTCCATCTAAAGAACTTCTTCTCTACATATCATTCAATAGTACATGTATACATGCACCCCTATTTTACATCCAATAATATGGCCCATCGATATTTCTGGCTGACCAGAATAATCGCATAACAGCCTCTCCCCTATATGGATAGTCCCATATCGGTCTCTCCCTTATTTGATAGAATCTGTATGCACACAAACATACAGATTCCTACCATATAAGGGAGAGGCCGATATGGGATTATCCCATGTCGGTTTCTCCAGTGTATTCGTGTTTTGGGTCAAGCTGTACAATACATTAGATTGTGCTAGCCCAGGCTTTCTGTAAAATTACAGGACAATCGTGTTTTGAACGTAGACGTACCAGGCTAATTCGTCTGACGTATCAACAAATACCAAGGAATATCCATGAATGTATTATATACTATCTCCTTGATATCTAATGAAAGGCATATCCATTTTCATGTACAATACTTTGAGATAATCCCGCGCCAGTCCTTCTGCTATACTACAGAAAAATCCGGATCTAAATCCAGCTGCCCAAACCCTTAAACTCATCCCATACCAATCTCTGTACTACTAACCTATAGGAGGGTTGAGTTTTGAACCAAGCTGTACCATGATGCCTCTGTGGACTGCTATCTGGAGCATGTGATCAGGAAGCTTATGGGATAGCTTGTGATCTGGATAGACAACCCATACAACGGTTCAGATATTTGCTGGCATGGCATATTTAAATGTATATTTGCCCCCTCCCCCAGCCCACAAAACACATACAGACTACAATCAACGTTCTATGTGCTCCCCATCAAAGCTACATCCAAATTTTAAACTTGAACACGACTTCTTTAATTTTGATTTTTTTTTCAACTCGAACACGATTTGCTGTAATGGAGAGATTGACATGGGGTTATCCCATGTCGGCCTCTCTGTTGTATTGTAGAAAGGTCGTGTTTTGGGTCATATTAATACGTTAAATTATCCCTTTTCAGTCTTTCTGTTAATATTTTGGAAAGTCATGTTTCGAACGTAGCTGTACCGACCTAATTAGTCAGACGAATCAACCTGTTCCAAGGTATCCGTGAATGTATTACATACTACTTATATTGCTTCATTGATCTCCCATTAAAGTTATATCCAGGATTCTAAACTTATATATGACCGTGCCACAGACAGGGACCCCAAATGCCAATATTGGCCTTGTGGGTGGTTGTGTGGTGCTCAGTTTTTATGTGCCTTACCAGGAGATTATCCCACATCTGTCCTTCGGTTGAAGTATAGAAAAATCAGGTTAAGGACTCAACTCACAATACCGCGAAATCATCCCACATCAATTTCCCTACTGTACTGTAGAAAAATTGTGTTTTGAACGAAGTTGAACCACGATGACAGCGAGGACTGCTTTCTTGAGCACATACACAAAGTTCAGGCCCTATTTAAGCTGTATGCTTTACTCTTCGTTTTTGATTGGCATCATGGAATTTTACCACCTACATTCAACTCTTACTTTGAAAGTACCGGTACTCATTCCAACAGAACAACTAGACAATATACTCATCTTCGCGTTAGTCGAACAAGAACTAAATCCATAGAACGACTTCCACCATACCTCTTCCCTAAACTGTGGAACGAGTTAGGCAAGACCTTCGAACAATAAGTAACCATAAGCATTTCAAAAATGCATTATTTTTAAGACTGATTAATTCTTATCCACAAAGAGTGGAATGTGATAATCCTTTTTGTCCTGACTGCACTGGACACTAGTCTTAACCTATATACATTCATTAATTATACTTCTGTCCAGCTAGCAGCTTATATACATCTGTTGCGTTTGTTTTGTTTTTCTCGTCTCCCCACAATCTCGCACAGAGGTGAATAATAATGTCTAGGAATTACAGCTATACTATGTAGCATAACCCTGTAGTACTGGTATGCATGCATGGCAGTACCACAGAATGTTCTGCAAATTGTGCCTAGTTGTGGTATTGTTGAGCAGAGTCTTACGTGGTATACTACTGCAAAGCACGATAAAAGTAGAGTGTGTGATGTCAAATGGTAAAGTATGGAATGCTGTACTATTTGGCATCAAACAGTGTGACATAGCATATCATGGTGTAGTGTAATATGGCATGATAAACTAAATCCTATTCTATTCTAGTTTACAGTTGACAAGCTTTAACACACTATGGTAGAGTAAGTATATCGTGGCATTATATTACATGGTATGGTATGATATAGTATACTGCCACACTTTTTGTTATTTCTTGTTTTCTTTTCCGCTTATTAAAAAGGCGACTCGGGCGGGAAACTCGTCTCAACCCTTTTCAACAAGTTTTACATGGATTCTCAGCAAGCTACCCAAAAGGCCTCGTCCCGATAATTGTCCCCTACGACCATGCACTACTCCTCTACCCATTTGTGACCCTCTGTTTTGAACTTTCTTGTACTGTTACATTCGGCAGAGACGAAAGATCATTTACACACTGTAACAGCCTGCAATGCAGACAAAACCCCATGTTCGCTGCTCACCATCCAACTAACACGACCTACACAACGTACTCGTATTATTGTTTTCAGGGGAAGTCGAGAAGAAAGCCAATCTGGACATAACTTCCCCCAGTGGAATACAGACTATTTGTTTAAATGTTTCCTTGACTTTTAATTTATCAAATGTTTCCTTTATTATTATTATATGTCAAATTTATGTATTCTGAATGTATACTGCTAAATAAACTAAACTAAACTACACATACTGAACAGAATTACTGTTCTATCGTTTCCCAATCAAGGCTACATCCAAAATTTTAAAGTTAAACATCACCGTTTAATTTTGAACTTTTCTAAAGATTAAAGCCGATTTTCCCTGTAGAAAATGGAGAGGCAAACATGGGATTATCCGATGTCGGTCTCTCTATTGTATTGCAGGAGGGTCGTGTTTTGGAACAAGCTGTATATTGCGCTTGATTTATCCTACTTCAGTCTTTCTGTTGAACTGCATGAAAATCGTGTTTCGGCGTAGTTGTACCAACCTCGTTAGGCCGACATATTAAGGTGCTATATAAGTAATGGAATTTTGTTTATTTTGAAAATTCTCACCTCTGATATTCCTTAAATTCAAATTAAATATACACAAATTCTACATCAAAATGAAGACTGGGATGTATAGAACACGCAACACACGTGTAATCAACTCATAAAGTCGACCGTAGGCACCACTGGTATCCTGGAAGTCTGCTATCGTATTCGTACCAGAACTGATACTATGGCATAAGTAAGAGATCAAATTTTATACAATAAAATACCTTAAATTTATTGAATAATTAAATTCTGCAATCCTTCTAGTACAGACTCGGAAAATCTTTTGTTCCCCATTCTTGCAAGGAACGGACTTCGATACCAATTGTAATTTAGGATGTATTTCAAAAGGACTGCCATTTTTCTTGTGTTTGTTTACCTTTTATGAAGTTCACCAAGGGTCAAATCCACACAATTTAGAAGAACAAGTATGGAGTCATGAGAGAGTGCATCAATGAAAAATGAAGACTGTCCAATGTGGCTTTTGTGAGTGCTGTGACCATACCCCCACAATCATGTGCCATTTTGCATGAGATCTGTATGAAATTGGTAAAATACGATGAGATTGATAAACCAAAAAGGGTAAACTGCCAAACTTCCTCATTTTGTATTATATGTTCCCATTTCTGGGGTTGCATGAGCGATGACAGCTGCCATGAGTGTCATTTGAATGTTCAAGTGTGGCCGAAACAACCCAAAATGACCTGAGTAGTATGGAATGTGATTTTTGGGCCTGTTCTGGTGGATCCCTGGGTGATTCCTGGGTGATGCCTGGGTCGATGACGTCATCTTAATTAAAAAGTTACGTAAGGTAATTAACATAACGTCACTTAATGAATATTTTTTTTTAATCACTTTAATAATTGTTGCTTAATTAATTTTAATTAATGACTGTTGCATAATTAATGTAATTAATGTAATTAATGAGTGTAATTAGAGTTGATTATAATAATTAGTATATTAATAAATGAATTAATAATGTTGATTAGTACATATTTTTTTTTTAAAGTCATAATTTGGGATAGATATTATTAGATAAAAAAATAATTTATTTACAAATAATTTATTTAAAAACAATATTGACGTACTGAACATATATATGAATGCTATCGACTGACTTTGACCTGGACACGTGCTAAGGTAAACAGTTCATCGCGTGTTTAGGTGTCATTAAATCGATTTTTTCTTTTCAAACGCCAACTACTACATGAGAGTGACAGATGTTGAAGCAATTAAATCTATTATCATACTTTAATGAACAGTCATAAATATCGTTAGACTGGACATGCTATCATGTATTTAAAAATCAATGATGATCTCACGTGACAGGATGTGTCTTGCTTTTAACTGAAGACTGTGAACGACTCCATTGTGGCTATTTTTATTGGTGTAATTGGATTTAATAACTTGGCGTGATTCTTACATATTAATAATGCAAGTTTATTCTTCTCGTTTTTATGGCTGTCGAAAAACTCTCATAGACCAAGGTATTCTGATTTTACGCCTCACGCGATAAAGCAATTTTTTAATCCGATGACCACATGAACAAATAACATTTCGGTTATTGAAAAGCGGGCGTGTTTGTTTTTTCCCCTATAAAGTTCGACGATTCGAACCTCACTCTCATTAGAAACTGAGTCAGAAACGCCAAGATGACAAGCATCGACTATACTTCCGTGAACAGCTATGAGTGAACCAAGAAGCAGCGATCTAATGAAGAATTTGCATTAGCGTTAAAAAAGTGGTGGTCAGCAACGCTCCCCATGAAGGAACAAGAAAAGAGACTAAAAGACTACCCTTTTGTTGAGGATGCCAGACATCCTTTCGGGGAGATCCAGTACAGAAATTGACCCAAACACTGGTTTGATCTTCCTGTACACATGCAGGAGGAAGCACTAGTAGGGCCACCAATAACAGTTGACGAAGATTGGGAAAAGGAGTTCTTCACCGAGGCGGAGATGGGAGGAAAAAAATAGCTTTCTATGGAAAGCAAAAAAAAACCCGGCCCTTTTCAGGGCCACCATAATCTTAACAAGAGTTGCTTTGTCAGAAACACACACCTTTTCAACCAATCAGACACCTCCATTATCCCATACCCTCACCGTCACACCCCTGTATCCCCTCACAGTACCTAAAACTTTCATGAACTCCCCTCCTCCAGGTCATCCAATACCAAAAAAAAACTTTTGGAAACCTCACTCCCCCTCCCCCATCCCTCACAATAGCTAAAGTATCTCGAACCCCAGTCCAGTTCTCTAAATGTAATGGACATGTCAGGCCCCTGGATACGCCTTCTCCACAATTTTGAGCGATCAAATTACCCCGATTAGTCGCCTCTGATAACTTACCACACTCTTAACCCGTATTTACTATGAGATTGTCCCCCTAATAAATAGCGTATGTTCATTTAATATAATATATTAATAATTTTCGTTAAATAATTCATTCCACAAGACACTTGTCGAAAAAACAAAATGGCGGATTAGTTTGACAGAAATACGCGTATCGATTTATTCATGAGTGTCTGTCGGTTGTGTCCTTGGGCAAGACACTTCATCCCCATTGACCGTGTGGGGGCACAGTGACGCTGTGCACTAAGGCGTACTGCACGTCGATGGAGCACCTGTCTTCAACCAATGCTAACCCTGTGTAGAATTTTGACAGTTGCTTTCCATTGCTCGGTGGCTCTCTCCGGCTTCCCCCACCCGCAAAACTGTCGTGGTCATGATTAGCCATTGTGCAGACTTTAAACACCAATAAATAAATATAAATAAGTAGTCGGTTATCAAAACAGCCCTTAAGTGTTTAACAGTTAATTGTGGACCAGTGCATTTAAAAATGAAAAAAATTGGGTGATAACACTACGTTCTGTGTTTAATCATAGAAAAATCACACCTGCGCTATTACTAACCCGTATGATTTATTTTTGAACGTTCACTGAAGAATAACCCACCCATCTAAGTAAAAGCATGAAAGAGCTACCATTATCTAATTACCTATGTGGGGTGGGGGTGGTCGGTGACGTTGTGTTCTATGGCATACTACCCTCATCCAATGATAACCCTGTGTAGGACTTTGACAGTTGTTTGCCTCTGCACGATGGTTCTTTCTGGATTACTCCAACTGTCGGTAAATAAATGAAAAAAACTACAATTCTATAATAACAGGCCAAGCCCCCCCCCCCCCCCCCGCCTTCGTTTTACAGGTTTGTCAGGGGGAAAATCAACAGTACTTTCACCCCCCTCATTTTAATAGTTGAAAAGCGCTGTTGCTCGATCAAAAAAAGTGGTAAAAGGATATGCGACTCTGTATTAACCACCCAAATTTGCGAGACTTGGGAAAATATAACCCACCTAGAGCTGCACGAAAGATACGTACACTATTCGAACTCACGCATTGTGTCCTTGGGCAAGGTAATTTACCCTGATTATCCACATGGGAGCATGATGACGGCGTGTACTAAGGTGTACTGCACGTCTGTGATACGCATATTTTAGAACAATCTAACCCTGCTTGTGCGGATTTCCGACGTTGGTGAGATGACAGTTACTCGTCGTTGCTCTTTAGTTCTCTTTGGATATTCCAGAGTCTACCCGTAAAATTGTCGCGTTTAATTATAACTTGAACTTGATGTCCGGGTGTAATGAAATAGCGTATTTTTTGCAGCCATTCTAAATAAACGCAGCTGGTTTACAGACCTGTATATCTTCTTTTCTTTTCAATTGAGTAAAAATATATGATAGTTACTGATGTAACACGCCGATTAGTATGCTTAATGAATCTAACTACGCCAGCCCGACCGACCCTTTACCCACCATGATCACAACAAACGTTTCAATTCTCTCTCTCTCTCTCTCTCATCGATACAGTACGGGTGGAAACTAATTGCGTTCAAGCTGTTGTTTTTTACTAGGTTTTACCACCCCCTTACTGTGCAAATCGAAATGAAATCTGATTCATTGAATCATACTACAGCGTATATGCTAAAGAGATTATTTTTGTACAAAACTCAAGACCTTTCCCTCACAAATACCTATATAAAACAAGATAATACGCGAGAATGTGTTGTGTACCTGCATTTTGTTGATAAAATATGTCATGACCATATTCCCGAATATTATTAATGTACCCGCTTAATAACAGCCAAGTGGCGAATGTCAAGAAAGGCACTCTGTAGTTTAGGAGACTCCACAAATAAAAAATCTGAGACATATTGCATTTATTTAAATATCGATATTAACCAGAGGTCGAAACTAGTCAAATTGATTAGTATTAAATTACAAATGGATATGAAATTTGCAGTAAAATGAACACTGGTATATGCTGCTGGCCGCATTTTTAGTTGTCTGTAATGGCTGTTGTTCAGAATGTCACCCTATTGGTGTGAGTTTTCACTTTTTCGTCCAGTTTCATGAGAGCTTCCACGAAGTCCGTTCCACATTAGCAAGCTTTTCCAGGGGCCATTCTTCAGAGGCTGGTCCATCGCAGCTTTGCAGAGATATTGTTTTCTGGACGACACAGGTCACTATGATCTTGATTTCCGATCAGACCCCTTGGGATATTTTGATCTTTAAAGATGTTTGCCAAAATTTTCCACCCTGTCGGTTGAAAATCTTTTCTTTTTCGCAGCAGATCATTTATTAGATCACACATATTGGAGCCCGAAATTGTAATGCCGTTATACACGAGTCGATCTTTCTCATCCCAGGATAAATTGGGTATATTCTTTATTATCTGGAGTAACAAAAGCGCCTTCTCCTGCATGGAATCGGGTATAACGGCTAACCAGTCCGGATGATTTTCCACTGAAAAACTAGTCGTTAAGGAGTGTGGTTTGGTGTTTTCTTTGCATAAATTTGAATGGCGCTGAAAGACTGTCTTGGAGAACAGACCTTTCTCTGCAGAACTCGATGTTGAAGATTCAGTAATTGATCTCATACCCTGGTCTATGGGCGGGACAGCTACAGCATTCAGGGGTGTGCGTATTTCCTGCAACTGTTCACTCCCCCATGGTTCAATACACTGAATTCTGCTTGAGGGTAGGCTGGTTGAGTCATCTATATGTTTTTTCCTCAGTGATTCCCCCATCACTAGCGATTTTACTGGCTCTAGCTTATTTGCACGCCCCAAAATATTTCCACTTGTTAACGCATTGTTCCAACTAAAGGTTGATTTCATATGCACTGGAGGATAGGGTGGCTGGTTACAGACAGATCTGGTTGTTAACTTGGCTGTATTTGGGTTCACTCCCCCTATAGTGTGTTTATAATTTACATTTTTGTGTAATTTTCGTCTGTGTCGATAATAATGTATTTTATGAGAGTAAGATTTTTGACACAATTCACAGACGTAGCGTGAATTCATCCTTTTCAGAAGCGAGTTAATAGAGTGGCAATGCAGTTCCAACACTCTGCCATTTATATGCATGAATAGGATGGGTCCCACCCCAACCTGTTAATCACTGATTGGCTAATTATATACCAAGATAAGGTGGGTTCTACCCCAACCTGTTGATCATTGGTTACTTCAAATTCTCACACAGTGCATTGTGGGGGAATTACAGTGGTAGAGTTCTGGGGTAAAATAAGTTTTTTGCTCAACTTCACACAAATTGATATAGTTTACTTCAAAAAAAGAAACATCAAAGTCACATTCATGACAAGTCGAGGTAGCATATCTGAACCACCTGCATCGCACTGTTTAATCAGATAATCCCTTTAATCAGATAATGAGTGACCACTGATTTTACAATTTGATTAAATGGTTTTTTAGTGATTTTATAATTCGATGAAACGGTTTTTTAGTGATTTTACAATTCGATGAAATGTTTTTTTAGTGATTTTACAATTCAATGAACTGGTTTTTAGTGATTTTACAATTCGATGAAATGGTTTTTAGTGATTTTACAATTTGATGAAATGGTTTTTAGTGACCATTTGCTCCTAAATGTTCACTAATTACCACTAATTGGTCACTAATGGTCACTAATTACCACTAATTGGTCACTAATGGTCACTAATTGCAACTAATTGGTCACTAAGGGTCACTAATTGCCACTAATTGGTCACTAATTGCCACTAATTGGTCACTAGTTGCCACTAATTACCACTAATTGGTCACTAATGGTCACTAATTGCCACTAATTAGTGACCATTAGTGGCCATTAGTGGCCATTAGTGACCAATTAGTGACCAATTAGTGGCAATTAGTGACCAATTAGTGGCAATTAGTGACCATTAGTGACCAATTAGTGGCAATTAGTGACCATTAGTGACCAATTAGTGGCAATTAGTGACCATTAGTGACCAATTAGTGGTAATTAGTGACCATTAGTGACCAATTAGTGGTAATTAGTGACCATTAGTGACCAATTAGTGGTAATTAGTGAACATGTAGGAGCAAATGGTTACTAAAAACCGTTTCATCGAATTGTAAAATCACTAAAAAACATTTCATCGAATTGTAAAATCATTAAAAACCATTTCATTGAATTGTAAAATCACTAAAAAAACGTTTCATCGGATTGCAAAATCACTACAAAAACGTTTCATCGAATTGTAAAATCAGTGGTCAATCATTATCTGATTAAAGGGATTATCTGATTAAACAGTGTGGCGCGGGTGGTTCAGATATGCTACCTCGGCTTGTCATGAATGTGACTTTGATGTTTCTTTTTTTGAAGTAAACTATATCAATTTGTGTGAAGTTGAGCAAAAAACGTATTTTACCCCAGAGCTCTACCACTGTAATTTCCCACAATGCACTGTGTGAGAATTTGAAGTAACCGATGATCAACAGGTTGGGGTAGAACTCACCTTATCTTGGTATATAATTAGCCAATCAGTGATTAACAGGTTGGGGTGGGACCCATCCTATTCATGCATATAAATGACAGAGTGCTGGAACTGTATTGTCACTCTATTAACTCGCTTCTGAAAAGGATGAATTCACGCTACGTCTGTGAATTGTGTCAAAAATCTTACTCTCATAAAACTTATTATTATTGACACAGACGAAAATTACACAAAAATGTAAATTTTAAACACACTATAGGGGGAGTGAACCCAAATACAGCCGAGTTAACAACCAGATCTGTCTGTAACCAGCCACCCTATCCTCCAGTGCATATAAAATCAACCTTTAGTTGGAACAATGCTTTAACAAGTGGAAATATTTGGGGGCTTGCAAATAAGCTAGAGCCAGTAAAATCGCTAGTGATGGGGGAATCACTGAGGGAAAACCTATAGATGACTCAACCAGCCTACCCTCAAGCAGAATTCAGTGTATTGAACCATGGGGGAATGAACAGTTGCAGGAAATACGCACAACCCTGAATGCTGTAGCTGTCCCGCCCATAGACCAGGGTATGAGACCAATTACTGAATCTTCAACATCGAGTTCTGCAGAGAAAGGTCTGTTCTCCAAGACAGTCTTTCAGCGCCATTCAAATTTACGCAAAGAAAACACCAAACCACACTCCTTAACGACTAGTTTTTCAGTGGAAAATCATCCGGACTGGTTAGCCGTTATACCCGATTCCATGCAGGAGAAGGCGCTTTTGTTACTCCAGATAATAAAGAATATACCCAATTTATCCTGGGATGAGAAAGATCGACTCGTGTATAACGGCATTACAATTTCAGGCTCCAATATGTGTGATCTAATAGATGATCTGCTGCGAAAAAGAAAAGATTTTCAACCGACAGGGTGGAAAATTTTGGCAAACATCCTTAAAGATCAAAATATCCGAAGGGGTCTGATCAGAAATCAAGATCGTATTGACTTGTGTCATTCAAAAAACAATATCTCTGCAAAGCTGCGATGGACCAGCCTCTGGAGAATGACCCCTGGAAAAGATTGCGAATGTGGAACGGACTTCGTGGAAGCTCTCATGAAACTGGACGAAAAAGCGAAAACTCACACCAATAGGGTGACATTCTGAACAACAGCCATTACAGACAACTAAAAATGCGGCCAGCAGCATATACCAGTGTTCATTTTACTGCAAATTTCATATCCATTTGTAATTTAATACTAATCAATTTGACTAGTTTCGATCTCTGGTTAATATCGATATTTAAATAAATGCAATATATCTCAGATTTTTTATTTTGTTTTTATTTGTGGAGTCTCCTAAACTACAGAGTGCCTTTCTTGACATTCGCCATTTGGCTGTTATTAAGCGGGTACATTAATAATATTCGGGAATATGGTCACGACATATTTTATCAACAAAATGCAGGTACACAACGCATTCTCGCGTATTATCTTGTTTTATGTAGGTATTTGTGAGGGAAAGGTCTTGAGTTTTGTACAAAAATAATCGCTTTAGCACATACGCTGTAGTATGATTCAATGAATCAGATTTCATTTCGATTTGCGCTGTAAAGGGGGGGGGGGGGTAAAACCTAGAGAAAAACAACAGCTTGAACACAATTAGTTTCCACCCGTACTGTATCAATGAGAGAGAGAGAGAGAGAGAGAGAGAGAGAGAGAGAGAGAGAGAGAGAGAGAATTGAAACATTTGTTGTGATCATGATGGGCAAAGGGTCGGTCGGGCTGGTGTAGTTAGATTCATTAAACATACTAATCGGCGTGTTACATCAGTAACTATCATATATTTTTACTCAATTGAAAAGAAAAGAAGATATACAGGTCTGTAAACCAGCTGCGTTTATTTAGAATGGCTGCAAAAAATACGCTATTTCATTACACCCGGACATCAAGTTCAAGTTATAATTAAATGTGACAATTTTACGGGTAGACTCCGGAATATCCAAAGAGAACTACAGAGCAATGACGAGTAACTGTCATCTCACCAACGTCGGAAATCCGCACAAGCAGGGTTAGATTGTTCTAAAATATGTGTATCACCGACGTGCAGTACACCTTAGTACATGCTGTCATCGTGCTCCCATGTGGATAATCAGGGTAAATTACCTTGCCCAAGGACACAATGCAGGAGTTCGAATAGTGTACGTAGCTTTCGTGCAGCTCTAGGTGGGTTATATTTTCCCAAGTCTCGCAAATTTGGGTGGTTAATACAGAGTCGCATATCCTTTTACCATTTTTTTTGATCAAGTAACAGCGCTTTTCAACTATTAAAATGAGGGGGGGTGTGAAAGTACTGTTGATTTTCCCCCTGACAAACCTGTAAAACGAAGGGGGGGGGGTGGGGGGCTTGGCCTGTTATTATAGAATTGTAGTTTTTTTCATTTATTTACCGACAGTTGGAGTAATCCGGAAAGAACCATCGTGCAGAGGCAAACAACTGTCAAAGTTCTACACAGGGTTATCATTGGCTAAAGGTAGTACGCCATAGTACACAATGTTACCGACCACCCCACCCCACATAGGTAATTAGATAATGGTAGCTCTTTCATGCTTTTACTTAGATGGGTGGGTTATTCTTCAGTGAACGTTCAAAAATAAATCATACAGGTTAGTAATAGCGCGGGTGTGATTTTTCTATGATTAACATAGTCCGTAGTGTTATCACCCAAATTTTTTCATTTTTAAATGCACTGGTTCACAATTAACTGTTAAACACTTAAGGGCTGTTTTGATAACCGACTACTTATTTATATTTATTTACTGGTGTTTAAGGTCTGCACAATGGCGAATCATGACCACGACAGTTTTGCGGGTGGGGGAAGCCGGAGAGAGCCACCGAGCAACGGAAAGCAACTGTCAAAATTCTACACAGGGTGAGCATTGGTTGAAGACAGGTGCTCCATCGACGTGCTGTACGCCTTAGTGCACAGCGTCACCGTGCCCCCACATGGTCAATGGGGATGAAGTGTCTTGCCCAAGGACACAACCAACAGACACTCATGAATAAATCGATACGCGTATTTCTGTCAAACTAATCCGCCATTTTGTTTTTTCGACAAGTGTCTTGTGGAATGAATTATTTAACGAAAATTATTAATATATTATATTAAATGAACATACTCTATTTATTAGGGGGACAATCTCATAGTAAATACGGGTTAAGAGTGTGGTAAGTTATGAGAGGAGACTAATCGGGGTAATTTGATCGCTCAAAATTGTGGGGAAGGCATATCTGGGGGCGTGACATGTCCATTACCTTTAGAGAACTGGACTGGGGTTCGAGATACTTTAGCTATTGTGAGGGATGGGGGAGGGGGAGTGAGGTTTCCAAAAGTTTTTTTTTGGTATTGGATGACCTGGAGGAGAGGAGTTCATGAAAGTTTTAGGTACTGTGAGGGGATACAGGGGTGTGACGTTGAGGGTGTGGGATAATGGAGGTGTCTGATTGGTTGAAAAGGTGTGCTTTTGTGACAAAGCAACTCTTGTTAAGATTATGGTGGCCCTGAAAAGGGCCATATTTTTGCTTTCCATAGAAAGCTATTTTTTTCCTCCCATCTCCGCCTCGGTGAAGAACTCCTTTTCCCAATCTTCGTCAACTGTTATTGGTGGCCCTATTAGTGCTTCCTCCTGCATGTGTACAGGAAGATCGAACCAATGTTTGGGTCGATTTCTGTACTGAATCTCCCCGAAAGGACGTCTGGCAGCCTCAACAAAAGGGTAGTCTTTTAGTCTCTTTTCTTGTTCCTTCATGGGGAGCATTGCTGACCACCACTTTTTTAACGCTAATGCAAATTCTTCGTTTGCTCGCTGCTTCTTGGTTCGCTCATAGCTGTTCACGGAAGTATAGTCAATGCTTGTCATCTTGGCTTTTCTGACTCAGTTTCTAATGAGAGTGAGGTTCGAATCGTCAGACTTTATAGGGGAAAAAACAAACACACCCGCTTTTCAATTACCGAAATGTTATTTGTTCATGCGGTCATCGGATTAAAAAATTACTTTATCACGTGAGGTGTAAAATCAGAATACCTTGGTCTATGAGAGTTTTTCAACAGCCATAAAAACGAGAAGAATAAACTTGCGTTATTAATATTTAAGAATCACGCCAAGTTATTAAATTCAATTACACCTATAAAAATAGCCACAATGGAGTCGTTCACAGTCTTCAGTTAAAAGCAAGACACATCTTGTCACGTGAGAGCATCATTGATTTTTAAATACATGATAGCATGTCCAGTCTAACGATATTTATGACCGGTCATTAAAGTATGATAATAGATTTAGTTGCTTCAACATCTGTCACTCTCGTGTAGTAGTTGGCATTTAAAAAGAAAAAATTGATTTAATGACACCTAAACACGCGATGAACTGTTTACCTTAGCACATGTCCAGATCAAAGTCAGTCGATAGCATTCATATATATGCTCAGTACGTCAATATTGTTTTTAAATAAATTATTTGTAAATAAATTATTTTTTTATCTAATAATATCTATCCCAAATTATGACTTCAAAAAAAAAAATGTACTAATCTACATTATTAATTCATTTATTTGTATACTAATTATTATAATCAACTCTAATTACACTCATTAATTACATTAATTACATTAATTATGCAACAGTCATTAATTAAAATTAATTAAGCAACAATTATTAAAGTGATTAAAAAAATATTCATTAAGTGACGTTATGTTAATTACCTTATGTAACTTTTTAATTAAGATGACGTCATCGACTCAGGCATCACCCAGGAATCACCCAGGGATCCACCAGAACAGGCCCAAAAATCACATTCCATACTACTGACCTGTTCTGCATGCAAACTACTTTCACCAATCAGCTACATTTGTTTTGGAACTATTGGCATTCTGCAGTTGCTGTTTGGGGAGGCTTCACTGTTTCTTTTCTCGTGAGATTAAAGAGCATTAATAACTGATCTGCTTACCAATACTAATTTTATAGGCGGAGGGTTACCGGCCTGAACAATATCGGAATTGTGTTGTTATTAAATTCATTTATCTACACATTGATGACACGTTGTGGTCTCATTTCGGTAATTCATATGATTTTTGTCCGCCTAGCGGATTTTTTCTATTTCTGTCCACAAAGTGTCAACACACATCGATTTTCGCAATCTCTTGGTGCTAACAGCGCTCAAAATCGAGGGTGATCCGTCTTATATACAATGCGGTTGTGCGCTGGAGACATTTAAATGTTCCATAGTATGACATTTCACTATATTTGGTGAACAGGAAGAAACCTTTCTGATAATTCTCCTTGACATTGGTTTTCTTTTTTCGTTGCAGACTTCATCAAGCCTTCTTTACGTCGCTAATATATTTCGGAGACAGTAAAATTATTTTTTCGTAAATATGCAATTGTGAGGAGTGTAATATTTACCTATTAATGCCTTCCGTTGAGGGCACTATGCTCTCATAGTGTTGCTGAGGGATGCAATAGTGCTCTCGAGCGAGGGCACTATTTGGTTCCCGAAGCAACACTATGAGAGCATGGTGCCCGAAACGGAAGGCATTAATGGGTTTAGTACATCACACCCAGACCATCTACACAACATATTAAAGAAGGAACGGAGAGATAACTAACACTTTACTATCCAAAATAAAACAATGAAATTAATAACATGAAAATGTCAGGAAAACATTAAACTATCAACTGGATTCGAACTCAACGGGTAAAGTAGAATAATGTAAATAAACACATGAAACCGATCAACCAATCATGTGGCACATAATTGGTTAACACGAGATATCATACAACAGAATCAACGTCTCACATATGGTGGTATTAACAGAGCTTGTGAGGCACTATAGAAATTCCATTATTCATGGCACTAAAGTTTTATTAACGTTCACCCCATTGAACGTGTTATGGGTACTTCGTCTGATGTACGAGCACATTTTAATTATTGTAAATATTTACAACACAATTGCTGAAATTGAATTTTGGGGCACAATACTGCATTTTGTTGCATATTTCTTTGGATTGCTTTCGAATGTCAATTGATGTTGAGTTTTTTGAACACTCGATTTCCTCCAACGCACTTATCAGATCGTCGTCATCAATATCGGTATCTAATAATTCGGGTGCTGATACTGTGGAATTTGCTGACTGGAAAGAGAGTTGCGTTGTTGTTTTCTCAACAGCATTCCTCGCTGCAGGCATTTCTGAATGTTCAGCATCTGCATTATCGACCATGGAACTCAAGCTCTCTGACATACCTCGTTTGACATCAGCTCTTGTGTCCGAAACGTAACTTAACAATGATTTTTCATTTCTGTGTCCCGATAAAGAAATAATATCGCGATCTTTGAATCCACAATCATTAAGAATTGTTATGGTCGCAGCACGCACACAGTGGTTGGTATATGTATCAGAAAGACCAACTTGTTTAGACATTTTTACCATGAACTCTCCTATGGAATTTTTTCCCATTGCTCTTCGCTCAAACCAACATTCGTCATTCTCGTGGTATGAATTTTTGGGAATTTGAAAGAACGCATCACACTCATGGTTTCGTTTCATAAGATATCGTTGAAAACTATTAACAGGGCACATTTTTGTGCCAGTTTCATACATTCTAGGTCCATCACCTTCATCCTCATTCGTTACACCTATGTGATTTTTTGTTCGCTCAGAAGTAGTTTTCAGGATGTATTTTCTTCCAGTGTCATCAGTTTTAACTACAAAATCACAAGCTTTAATTTCTCGAATGTTTTCTCTCCCTCTCCAACAAAAGTAAAATAAAAGCTCAAACATTACTTTATTCAAAAGACCTCTTGGAATGTCCGGATTAAACACAATTGGGTGCTGATATAATTTCCTTAGATCGCCTGAAATAGAATGAAACACTAAGCATCAAAGCAGAATAAACGTTTACACGGTCAATCACAATCGTTTATTCTGATCGAAGATAAATAATATCCAGTGCCCTCTCTAACACTCTTATTCAAAACTATTTAATCGATAGGTCTACAATTTATTTATTTATTCATGTTTATGATAACTTTCAACATACATTGCTCCCCGTAATTTATCTATTTATTTATTCATGTTTATGATAACTTTCAGCAAACATTGCTGCCCGTTATTTATTTACTTTCTCTCACAACTGTTCTTATGTGTCTCTTGTCGATTTGAGTAATAAACAACACTCGTCTATCTCATGTAATTAACAAGACTGTGTATTTATACAAGAACAAAAAATTACAACACCACTGTCTATTGCAGACACTGACTTGTTCACTTTCTAGTTGTGTTGTGTTTTGTTTTATTATGTATTTTTTATAGTTACCTGGCGGAATGGGTTTTTTGTGTCGGACTGTTCCTTTTCCGTCTTCTCTTGTTTTCTTCAACATGCTGTCGAATACACGATTAGCACCTTTGAAAGCTGGGTCTGTTATTATAACAAAGTGTCTCTCATGTGGGGGTTCTTGCAAATATCTTCTTATTCCTTGACGAATGGCACAAATACTGCTTTTGGAATACAAATCACCATCGCAATTTCTAACGTTTGTATAGAAGTCTTTCAATAATTCCGTTAATCTTCCAACATCTAACGGTTCAAATGCACCATTCCTTTTTCTGTCAGAACAGAACTGCCGGAGACTATTGACAGCATATTTGGTTAAACTAACAGTCTTTCGGCTCTGATGTTGTTCAAGAAAAGAATTAACATTCCCGTTTGCGAATCTTGAAACGCTCATTTTATTTCTATTCATCTCCACATTTGCCGTCTGCTCAGAAGAAAAGGGGAATCCCCTCGGGATTCTGTTTGCAATGCGTGCGCACTATTGCATGACTCCGGGCACTATGCTTGACTCCGGGCACTATGCTTTCATAGTCCCTATCAATACAGCCAATGAGAATACGGGGATTTGTCACGTGATGTACTAAATGTTGTTATGAATATATTTATGTTTTCAAATATAATTTTCCACTTATATGTTTTGATCAGTTCGAATCGGTGGCGTATTAATCCCTTGCTGGCACTTGCGTCACATTGTACAGTTTCTGATCTCAACAGCGCCACTATGGACTGTATCTCGCAATTATCACATTGTCAGTTGAATATTTTCCTGTGAATGTGTCGTGAATTGTACATAACATCGCCTCCCAGATTCAAAAACAGCAGTGAAATGTTTGAAGATTTCAGATCGTGGGAAATCAAATCATTTCCCAACTTTGCCCCAAACCCACGTAATCATAACAAACATATCACCCGAACAGAATCAAGCGTTTGTGGTCATCCATTTTTCCCCGTGCGTTCTCACCACGTTGGTGATAAAATGATAAATATGCTTTCTCCGAGTATGGATTCTGGAGTCTTTTATTTACAACTCAGACATGCGAATTACCGATCTATTCCTTGTTAATCCTGACGGTTACAAATGCGGCTGGCAATTTCTTTGTCATCAAAAGCAAAAAAAATTTAAAATGTTTTGAAAAAGTGGATCAATTCTGGTTTTGTATACTTTTGTCATTATTGTGGTATATAATATGTCGTTATTCACCGCTTTAATTCGTATTTAGGGCATTTTAGAAATTTTCAAAACAATGCCTACAGTTACGTTGGACGACCCCTTAAGATCATGCATTGTGATATTCTATTATATTGATGAATAATATATCATAAAGATCTGACAACATATAATTCAAATCTGCATATGTTTATGTAACCTGGAAATATTATCAAGGTGGAGATTGTTGAATCCTTATTGTAGATATGAAACTCCATTTATTTATTTTTTTCACGCAATCCGGGTTAACATTCTGTGAAGAACAAACAAATTAATTATCCAAACCAAACAATGATTCACCAAAGTTAAACATTTGCTCATACGATTTTTGCTCACGGCAACCCGGAGATAACGTATCAGGAATTCTGTGCTGAATGAGCAAGTGGAGCTCGTTCCGGTGGAAAGTCATGGACCGTGTTTTATGGGTTGACAGGTTGAGTGCTGGAAGCCACTGCCAGGGCCTTCATTAATATGTCTGTACCAGAAGAAAACTAACATTATTCTGACTCTTATTTCAAATTTATTCTAATACAATCAGTATTTTGTCTATATAAATTTTGTTTATTGTAAATTATTGGGGAGTGCTTGTAGGCACTCTCCGATGGTTTTTAGTAGATGCATTCTGAATAACAAATTCTGACTACAGAAAAACAACAATCCAGCTCTCGACCAGTTAAATCCGATCAAAACATCACTTTGGTACATGTGGTTATCATAAAGGTAATGTAGTGGGTATATATAAGTACATTGTTATATTGAACCCATGTGATAAATAGATTCAGTTATAGTGTTACCACTACTAATGACTACAATGATGGGGTGTTGATATTTACCTAGCCATCTCACAAGGTGGCCGATATAAGGGTGCTTCAAGGGGTACTATTTGCCATTCGGTATTCTCTCCTTATTTTCTGGTCCAGAAACCGTTGGAAGAAATTCTGAAACACTAAACACATGTACCTTTATAACTTGGGCTGGTTGGTACCATTTTCGTGTTGCACTGGAATGCGATGTGTGTGCTAGAAGCCACCCGAAGCATTCCAGTTTCCCACGAGCCAAGAATTAGTTTGTGCTCGTAAACACTGCTCGACAAGCCCTGCTCATAAGGTAATCAGTGAGTATCCAGTGACTCCGAGTTGCTGCTTTTGTTTGTTTGAAGTTATAACTGTTCGTCGTAAAGTTGGTTTCATGGAGTTATTATTGCAAGAATTATGCGGTCAAGAGTTGCAACCGTTGGCTAAGCGCAGAGCCCTATTTTCACAATACAGCTCTTTTATTATCTGTTGGCACAGGTGTCAGAACATTGGGGGGGGGGGGATAATTCTGACGTGGCCTGAAGGGCCTTATTTCGTTTCTTGGTTTGGTGCATCCTTCTAAAGGATGTAACGGTCGAACTAATAGACGTGCGATTTTTCAGGCCACGTTTGAACTGGCAAGGGGGGGGGGGGGAGGGGAGTAGGTTTAGCCTAAAAATCATGGCCTTCCAAGCCCTATAGTCACTGCTCTCCGGACCCCACCCAATCTCTCTCTCTCTCTCTGGCCCTGGTCGCTATAGTAATCTAAACCACGTATAAACTGTATAAAGAAGTGTTTTCCAAACTCAACATGTTATGTATGTATATCTCTATTTTACTTCTGACATCAGAGTTTTGTTTAGTTCTAGGAACAACAAACCTTTCCATGAAAAAGATCTGTTAGATACATCATTCTGAATATCCTATTTTCCCAAATGGTTGGTCACAACGGCGCCATCTTTAATTTACCCAACAATCATGGCTAATAAGACGTTATTTGATGAGATCCAGAAAGATAGTACTTTTGATTTTGTATCAAAATTTAATGCCATTGATAATCAGAGCTACAGGTATTACACATCTAATGACTTCAAAGACAATGTGTCAGTCAAAAATAAATCACTGTGTCTTTTTAATATTAAGTGCCGCAATGTAAATGCCAATTTTGAAAACCTTCGCTGCTATGAGATCTTCAGGCAAACGAAAATTGCTTTGATATAATAGGCATGACTGAAACTTTCAGTATCAAAGAAGAAGTAAGTAATGAGCTAGAAGAATATCATCCATTTATTTACAGTTCTAGCCCTCCCAATGACGACGGTAGAGGTGGCGTTGGCCTATACATAAAAGAGAATTTATCATTCAAAATACGCAAGGACCTCTCTATCTTCATTCCTCATGTTTTTGAATCACTATTTATTGAAAATACTTCAAATAAAAAGTGTATAGTCGGTATTATCTACAGAACCAATACTGCACCGAATGCGGACCTCGATTTATTTCTGACTAATTTAGGCCCTCTCTTAGAGCAAATTAACCTTCGTAACAAAAATGCTTATGTAATGGGTGACTTTAATATCGACCTCTTAAATTTTAATAATCACTCCAAAACCAGTTTGCATGTTGATTTTATGTTTAGTGCCTGTTTCTCACCAGCCATCACGAGACCTACAAGGAGCACACATTCTACTGCAACGTTAATAAACTATATCCTCAGTAGTGCCTACCAGGGAAAAAAATCGGGTATTATTATTACAGATGTAAGTGTCCACTTTGCTACATTCTATTTGGTAGAGTCAGACAAAGTTACTACTCAAACTGCTGAAACACAAAAACGTGCATTTAACCGAACGAATATTAACCTTTTTAAGGACCTTCTTTTGACAACCGATTTTTCGGATATACTTAATACTGACAGCCCCAATGAAGCACACAATTCATTTCTTAGCATCTTTTATAGACACTTTGACACTGCATTTCCAATCAATGCCACGGCGATCCCTAAAAAAATTGTAAAACGTAAACGTCGGATGACAACTGGTCTTTTACAATCATCCCTCATCAAAAACAAACTGTATGTCAAAAAGTTAAAGTCCAAAAATCCTCAGACTGCGGACGAATACAAAAGGTATTGCCAGATTTTTAATCGATTGAAACGAAAAAGCAAAGCAGACTACCGCAGTAATGTATTATTTTAAAACAAAAATAATGCTAAAAAACACGGAAAATCTTACACCAAGCCATCAATAAAACGAAACGTAATTATGCACTACCTTCTTCTTTCATCGACAAAAAATCTGAATTGACCAATGCTAAAGAAATAGCCAATAAATTTAACACCTTCTTTGCGAACATTTGCAAATCAATAAGTAAACAAGTCTCAACACCATCACGGCATTTCTCGGAATATATCGGGAATAGTTGCACTGACTTTTTTTATATCACCCACCAGTGAACAAGAATTTATTCTCTGTATTCAAAGCATAAGTGGAAGACAGACCAAAGATTGTGGTAGCATGTCCACTAAGCTACTGAAAGAGATAAGCTTTGAAGTATCAAAATCACTCACTCATATCATCAATCTCTCCTTCTCGACGGGCGTGGTGCCGACCAAAATGGAGGTCGCTAAAATAATACCCATATTCAAAAGTGGGGACCCTCACATATTTAACGACTACAGGCCAATCAGTATTCTTCTTTGTTCAAAATACTTTAAAAACTAATGCAAGTGCGTTTGCAACTATTTTTGGATGAAAAAAACATCATCTATCGGTATCAGTTTGGTTTCAGAAAACACCATTCAACTATACATCCCATTTTGCACTTAGTAAATGCAGTCGCCGCTCAGAACTACAAAAGGATGAAGGACTCTACCCTCCCCATCTTCCTAGACGTTTCCAAAGCCTTCGGCAGTATTAATCACAATACTTTGCTTAAAAAATTGTACCACTATGGTATTAGAGGAGTGGCTAATTCTTGGTTCGAAAACTATTTAACTGGAACATGTCAATTTGTACCATTCAATAACAAAGAATCGAATAGGGAAGCCATAACTACAGGTGTACCACAAGGGTCCATCATAGGCCCTTTCATTTTTCTAATTTACGTTAATGATAGCAGCAACTGAACATTATTAAAAACATTGGCATTGGCAGATGACACCACAGGCTATGTGTCATCAAATAACGTGAATGATCTCATCGGAAATGCAAATTCTGAATTTGTGAAAATACAGGAATAGTGTGTTGCTAACAAGCTGGCTCTTAATGCTTCTATGACCAAATGTATATTATTACACCCTCATGGTGATTTATACACTGTCAGAGACAAGAGCATATCCATTAATAGCACAAACATACGACTAATCGGAAATGAGCAAGAGGAAACACCACTCAAATTTTTAGGAATCCACTTGGATGAAAATCTAAAATTTAAGCAGCACGTGTCAGCCGTTTGCCTAAAAATAGCTAGCGAAATATATGCCATAAACCGAACAAACGATTTCTCCCACTACATGCATTAAGAACACTATACCTTTCCTCAATCCATAGTCACATAACGTATGGTATTCTTGTATAAGGACATTCTCCCCTTTGCTAGTAGGATTTTGGCTTGCAAAAGAAAGCTATCTGAATTATAGCGAATAAATCTTACACATCCCACATTGATCCACTTTTTAAAAGCTATCGAATACTAAAATTCCACCTTCTCTACAAACTGCAGACGTTTTTGTTCATGCGCGTCTGTGCAATAACAAATAACCCGTTTCTTTTGACGAAACGTTTGAAATATATCACAATCCGTCGAGCATGAACACAAGGCAGTTTGGCAAAATACTTACACGTAAGCTTAGAACTAGTTTTTCACCCGACTTACCGCTCCATTCCTTCCCACGTTTTTGGAAAGAAACCCTCATTAATTCATCAGTACAATAGGACCCAATTCAAGAATAGATTAAGAGAGAACGCTCTAAGTTCATATTTGAGTAACATTTCCTGCCCCAATTCACAATGCCCTGACTGCATCTCGAACCCTTCTGGATCTCTCCACTTCGATCTTCAACCTTAACCGTACAGTTCTAGTCATTAATCCATGCTCCTCTCACGACCGGGAAAAAAATTAGGCTCGACCACCCCCACTTCAAACTCTGATGTCAGAACAAATGTGGCCTTTTTACATGGGAGCGGCGGAAAGACAGCCTTTATGGCTATGTCGTTTCCATGCAGTAGGCCATTACCTTGTATAATACTTATTCTTGTTATGAACTAATCATGTAATAGTGTACTGCAAAAGTATATCAATGTCAATCGAGTAGAAAGAGCTGGTATGAGGTATAATTACGGAGATTAGTCGACAGTCACCAAACAAAGAAGCTTTTGTGTCGGCGGAGTGATTTCAGAAGCTTTAGAATGGAACAAGGTGCTATCTGCAACTGCAGACGACACCATGTACGTTTCAAGGGACTATGTATATATATAATGTCAATAATATTTGATTGGCACATTGCAATTTACGACACGTTACAACCTCCCAGCCATAACCCATAACCAGAGTAGAATGGCTTTTTGATACCCCTGCCTCCTTGCCATCTATGCGCCGGCATCCTTGATAACTATAGGTGTCGTCTTTTCACTCGGGGTCAGGTTAGTTAGATCACGTGTCAAACCCACACGCTGGTAAAAGAGTAAACAGCTCGGTGGATGTTGGACATGTAAAATATGCTAACAGTTATTCCTGCCAAATACGGAAATCCTCCTATGACACCCGACCCGCACCCCCTTTGCAAACTCATAAGCATACTATAATATCACAGTATATCGCGTCGTGTTCCTTGTAATCATGTTATCTGGCCAATAACTGTTTTACCATGTCAAAATTAACTGCAGAGCGGTTTCAGGCTCGATCGAAACGTACGCAGTGAAAAACAGCAAGAGTGTGAACTTGAGATTTGGGGTCATAAATTAATCAGAAATCGAAACGTTTTGACATCGGTCGTCTTTACATCTTGACTGAGTTGATTTTCTTAATCTATCTCTCTGTAGACAAGTTGCTTGTTCACATGGCAGTGCAGTTTGGCAAGTTTCTACAGGTTTTGCTCCAAATTCAAGGCCGGGTCGTTTTTTCTACGCTACATTGCACCAAGCATGTCGCTAAATACACACCCTGAATGTAAATACACAACCTTCTGTCAATACATAGGAAGAAGGTGTGACACTTACAGACCCTCCCCGGATTCCGATTTGCCAGCAGTATCCGAAAGTTGAAAGCGTCATTAATCACGAAACCTTTGGTCATATACTTCGTGATGCGCAAAAACCTGGTATGCTGACGATCATTGCTCTTTACACAAAACTATGAATATTTTTATTTCTAGGATTACTTCCACTCTAAAATCAGCTGGGTTAAAAATCAACTCGGTTGAGTGAATATGAAGCATAGGGAGTTCATGTTCACTTTAGCCTGATGATTTGGGCTACTTTTTCCCCAACTGATTTTAGAGTGTCTACTCTTGTTGTTCCGCATCCATAGTAGCCTGAGCCAAAGGCTCGCGGTTAACACCACTTCGCCACTCGTGGGGAACATTTCGTAGACCAAGCTACTATGGATATATTCTATATTTAAACTTTAAAAGAAATCAAACAAATCATATTATGTGACTCCTCATTGGAACGAGCTATAGTTTTGTTGAAATTTTTGAAAAATAGATTTTTTTAAAATGCTTAATCTGAAAATTATACATACATCCGTCCACAGCGTTTTTCATTTTTTGCGCCAAAACATAGTTTGTGGTTCCTCATTGGAATGAGCTGATTCCAAATGGGGATGACAATCACGTTTTGGAAACGAAAATGAAATTTTAAGTTGTCCAAAAATGTGTTTTCGCGATGTCCGCTTCAAGCTCTGTTAGGATGAGGGTTAAGTAGAACTTTAAGGTTTTCACAATTGATGCTTACTTATTTATGGTGATGTGTTATTTTTATTTTGTGTAATGTAATATTTTCCTTCTTTAGAAATCGAAGATGGGTCAAACTGCACATTCGAAAATTTAAAAAGACACTGGGGATTTTGTCTAGATAGCCACGCCAACGATTTGAAGAAAACAGATGTTGAGACATTTCATAATTGCAAACAGATATGTTCGTTATCCATTGACGCTAAGGATAATGAACTACGATGCCGAGGATTTCAATACACCACCTCTTCTATATCAAACTGCATCATGTATTTCGCCCGAAACATAGTGGAACTGGATAAAGCTTATGTATTAAAGGTGTGCGACGCCAGCTTAAACATTGTAAAAATATGTCCTAAAGGTACGTTTTGCAATACTTTGGTAACCATTCGTCACTTACTCAGTTATCAGCAACAGTGCCAGAAGTTATCGAACCTGGAAGATAGAGGCGATACACCCGTCTCTATTCCATCAGAGATATAGAAGATCTGCAACGAATACCCAGCTTTTATTATATGCTTCCGCTAAAAATATAAGAACATAGCGAAAACGTAGAGAGCGTATTTTTTGTCTAGACCGATACAAAACACGCGATTACGTTATTACAAAATCGCATTTCTTCACTATAGTTACGGCCTGCGAATCACAGCGAAAATAGTATTAGCGGGCACGAAATAAACTCACTAAAATGCAACGACAGTCAGAGATGCTTACTATTCTATGATGAAACTTGTTGTTATTGTCATTTGTGGTATTAAATTAATATCCATTAACGTTTCTGTGTACCTTTTAGTGAAAAACCGAGAGAACTATTTGTTTCGCGAACGACTAATTTCGTCACTGAAAGCAGTTCCTTGGCTATCCGCTTAAGTTTTTTAAATTGAAATGTTTGTCGCTTTCGAAATATTTACTCGGCATTAATTTGGGGTAAAAACGTTAAGATTTTATTTTAGATTAGACAAAGAATATAATGAAAAGAATACTCATGACTGTTTGAATGGTTACTATGATTATTTCATTCGTGACTAGCAGGAAAATTATAACTCTCTCGAAAGGAAGTTCAAAGTGAAGTCAATTTCTTGGTATCTGGCCATATTCTGAACCTCTGTTTAACAGATGAACAAGATTCCAAGATACAGAACAGTCGCCGTGGACTGGTCGTAATCAACGCGTGGGCAGTGGTTGTCCGTGCATGCGTTAACCAGGTAATAAAAATCATCATCAGCAAAATTTTAATTAATAAAGCATCGGGTTGTACCCGGTGCTTCATTAACCCTATACCCAACGAATCGCCCGCATCCGCCCGCGTAAAATGCAAATTCAGCAGTTGAAAAAATATTATTTTTCAAACAAATTCAACAAAACCATATCATGTGACCCCTCGTTGGAACGAGCTCGTCGAGCTCGTTCCAACGAGGGGTCACATGATATGGTTTTGTTGAAATTTTTTGAAAAATTTGAAAAAATGCTATTTAAAATAATAAATTTTGATATCGTCTGCGTTGGGTAAAGGGTTAAGTAAAATTTTGATGACTATTCCTGTAATTAATGTTTGGAATATATATTATTGCATTAGTGGAAATATTACCCACTCGTGGAAACTAGCCGTACTGTACGGTTTCAATGTGATGTGATCGGTCGTCTACCACAATCACTGGGGGCGACCTGTAACAATGGTTAGTATATCAAACATTTATTAACCCTTTAACTAACATGAAAAGCAGACGACACTTGCAAAAAACATTAACCTAAATAACCCATGTTTCTGAGACAAAAAATGAAAAAATAATGAAAATTAATTCGCGATTTTTGAGAATAGCGCTGGTCGGTTTTTGCCGTTGCTTTGGGTAAAGGGTTAAGTATCAAATAGATTTAGTCTGCTTCAGTACTAAATTGAGATATCTAGTTTGCTGCATGGTTTTTGCGAATGAAAAGTGATTCGGATTCGTGTGATTCCGGTGACATGCGAATCGTTATGTGAAATAAAGATCGTACATGCAAATTCTTGTGACAAGTAATCACAGGCCAGAAGAATGGGTTCGGCGTGCCGAAGGCGTGTGGGACACTGTGGGATGGTTCAACCCCTTTCAGCCCTGTTGGAGGTGTTCTTTGATTGCTTGGCGCAGCGCGTAGAGCTGGTAGTTTCAGGCAAGTATAGTCTGTCACTTATCTTTATCCGAAGGTGACCGTCATAAGCAAGTATCGTCTGCACTTGGCCTTTTGTGTCGCGATTAAGGAGAGAAGACAGAGTCCAGATGATGATGGTGGTGATCACGATGATGAAGGTGGCCATGACGGCCGTGTTCGGTAAGGAAAAAGACAGCAAAAAGGCACAGCCATTGTGTTAACTATAAACAACGACCAGTAATTGCACTTGACGATCTTCAGTTTTATTCGTCACTGTCACGTGACTCATGTCATCACAGATCATGTGATCATTCCATAGCAACTGTCTTTAATTATAGTTATGGTGTTTTATCTTACAAGCCACATGTATTTTGTCTGTATTAACTCCGCAACTGTCGTGTATCCGACCCTCTGATACAGATGTTTGTATCAGGGGGTCGGATACAAGCACGTTCCTTTCGCGTGAGTTCCATTTTTTTCTTTTTGTTCATCCGTACGAATAAATAGTTCGTTATATATTCGTCTACATTCTTGACTTATCCCCAATATATTGTAAGATAAAATGATTATTACCATTATGTGGATGTACAAAATATGTATCCGAGTCTTGCTCCGGGTTCTAAGGATAGATCACGACTCGTCGACGAGTCGTGATCTACCCTTAGAATCCGGAACGAGACTCGGATACATATTTTGTACATCCACATAATGGTAATAATCTCTATATATCATACACTACCGTCATAACATACTATTCCCAGTAGTATCACACCCGGAATGACATAACGTGGCTCCTTGCAACATTCACAGTGGAGACAAACATGTAATGTAATGTGACTAGGACATCATTTCCTGTTGAATATAACTAACCTCAGATAACTTCCCTGAGACAGCTGTCCTTCAAAAGGCATCTCCCGAAAGGTATCTGATTCCCCCATAAGTACATCCCCGTGTAGTAGGTATTTTTAAATGTCCAGATGAGTGGACGAGAAATAATAGACTATACCCCACTGAGAGATTTCCTTATCTCCCTCACGCCCTCGTACGATGAAACAGAGATTCCTTTGCTACAGACAGATCCTCAAAAAGGATTTCTGTAATTAGTAATCCGTATGTTGTAGTGTCCATAAGTGGGATTCCTAGCCACTGGTCCGTGCTAGTGGTGTTCTTAGGGCTACCAGTAAAAGAGATTAAAATTAAAAGAGTGATGTTAGTAGCGGTAGTAGTGGGCGACGAGTATAGGGCTGATAGATACTAGCATTAGTTTGCAATGTTTATAGCACTTAGTAGCCTAGCCTGCAGTAGGGTAGTAGTGAGGTAGAAGGTCGAAGCAGAGACAGAAAATACGAGGCATGTATTGGGGAAGAAGCAGAGGAAGAAGAGATGGGCCAAACTTTATCTTCATTTCGTGGGTATCCACAAATACCCAGATGAGGATATGAGAGACGTGCGATTAGACCTCGTCGAGGGACTTCCCCATGGTTCTCAGGGCCAGGAGGATATGAGTGATGATAGATTATACCACACTGAGGGTTTATCTCATCACCCTCATGCGATGTAAAAGGTGTTCTGCAAATAGAAGCGGAGCGTCTTGGGACGTGTCCGTTCAATGCCTGAATGAGGTTATAAGGGATGACGGATTATACCCATTGGGGGAATTCCGCATGGGATGCGAAATGGCGGAGTATACCTCAATGGGGGATTTTTTCATGGCTCTCGTGAATTCAAATGATGAAAAAGGTATGCTTAAGGCCTGTGGTTGTATGGAACGGGTGTTGGAAGTGGGTGCGAAGAGACCTGACCGTTCCATGTCTGGATGAAGATATGAGGAATGACAGATTAAACCTGACTGGGGGATTTCTGAATGACACTCAAAGCTTCACATAAAGAAAAGGGGTGATTAAGGCCAGTCGTTTGTTTGGTTTGGGTGCTGGACGTGTGGTGCCACAGGGTGTGGTTGTTCAATACCCAGACGGGGATATGAGGGACTTGATGTAAGATCTAATTGGGGGATTTCTTCACGGCCTTATATGTTGAACATCTTGGCCAAAGTACCATGTGTAGTGATAGGGTGCGGGGTTCAAATGAATCGAGCAATCCAATTGGGTCTACTTAGAGTAGATCGAGGGCGGAGGGTGGGACTAGACATTCCGAAGACTAACCAGAATGCTATATGGTAAGGGTAGCTAGAATAGAGCTTGCTAAAATTAGTACAGGTTAAGGAATGGGTGGAAGGATGCCGTAAAATGAGGATTCTGGGAAAATCCGAGCTAGATAATGTCAGTTTCGGTTCTCTTTTGTTTGTGTGTAATTAATAGAACTTTAATTAAATCGAAAGTACCTTTTAGGAACATTCAGCACCATTTACTACTCTTATTAGCCCAAGATGTCGAGTCCGCTTTTGGTAATTTGGTCGTTGTTGGGTTCATTTGAGAAATTAGATATACTCCCATTCAATCAAACATTCCCTTCGAACATCGGCTCCTCCTATTAGAGACATCCTGAGCTCATAGCAACTACGTGCATAGAAACAAGATAGCGGTCTCTACAGTACAAAATGGACGACAGAAACACTTGTCACCCTAATAACACTCGCTGTGCATTCGTCACGGCACCTCGCATCAATGACGCCACAGCATGACCCCTCACGCTGGCTTCCATGACAACACAAGTGAAACCTACAAAACACCGCGACCTGACGCCACTTCTGGTGTCCTGCCCAGGGTCCCGAAAAAGGCGGAAAGGTGCGAGCACTACTATTGGTAACCCTTAATGTTTTTTTTTGTTCAGTAAATGATCACAAAATGACCGGATTTTCTTGAAGATTGGGCTCATAAACAGAAAACTGTTTCACAGCTAATGTCGATGTACGTTCATGGATATGAGCATCTACTACAAATCATAAATTTCCCATATTATCATTGTTGCTGTACGTTTTGGTAAATACCCTGCTCTTTTAAAGCAGTTATAAAAATACTGCCCAAATTTTCCAAGGTGGCACGGTTGCTATCTGAAAAGACAGACATTGAAGATGCGTTTCCAAAAAAATAATAAAAAAAAATAAAGTGAAAAAAAAAATAAAAATATTGTACGCGATGTTACGATTTTGCTGGCGTCTGACCACCCGACTAAGGCAAAATCACGAAAAATCAACGAAGAACGCATCTCAGATACATGGTCTCACATTTCTCTTCCGACAGGTGAGCTTCATCAATATTTGAGGGGAAAGCCGAAAGATAATTTCAGTGGAATCAATACACATTCGCAATAGATCGATACTCTCTGCCCGTTTTTGTTTTCTCAGTTCTGCACATAGAATTGTAAATGTGCCAAACACTCACACCGTCGAAGCTGATACTGGCGTAGAAATGGAAAACAGAGACGGAGAAGCAAAACGAGTTACTCACCAAAACATATCATCTATCATTACGTCTGCTGAATTAAATGCCTTGGCACGTACATGGAAGGGTGTCGCGTCCCTCCTTGCACAAATGTTAAAGGAAGTGGATAGCGCGTGCCCTTTATCGCCAGATGTGTCCTCGCGAAAAAGACTCTCGATTATTCGTTTCTCATGTATCTTACGTGTGCCAATGCCGATGAGGCGGGGGTGTAGAGGGTATAATGACAGAGTTTGGTCGATAATCTAAAGCTTCTTATCACCCCATAAGTTGAATAGGGTGCCATCTGCAAAGCCTTAGCACATTAGATTTTGTGATACGCTTTACACTCCCGGTCTTCAAACACAGAGTCGAGTGCCATGTTTGATACTGCTGTCCCATTTGCACTCGGACGCTTCAGGCGCCCTTGCTCGCAGGATTTATTCCGGATCTCGATCAGACGGTTCATATTGGATTAGTAAGAGTCATCGATTGATACATGTTGTTTTCTAAACAACATTTCTTGTACCTTTTGGGGGAATTACCACAAAAGTAAATTTCTAATAAGTTCAAGAAACAATATAAGTAGGCTTTTAGTGACGGAATTATTCATTGAAATAACACATACCAAATATTTGAGAGGATTATGCCTTTTATTTTTTATAAACCTACATTTTTTATATTTATTACACGCCTGTTCTATATAATCCCCATCTGCAGCAACATTAAACCATACGGAAAATGAAAATCTGTTCCGCACATATGTGCGGAACGCAAATCGTGGACGGACTATTTTTAAATAGAAGCGACATTTCACTGGAATTTTCTACAAATCGTGCACCGCAATTACAATTTGAATCGCTAGCGATAGCTAAAGAACGTCCCCTGTGTTCCAATGTGTTCTATGTGCCAGTAGGCACATAGAACACATTGGAATTCAGGGACGAAATAGTAACACGGGTTCCCCTCGCAAATATGGCTGGCGATAAAAAGTTTTAATTTTATTGATAGTTGTCAAATGAATTGCTGAGTGTCCTTCTAATAATTGTTTTATAGACGTGAAGGCGTGTAATAAACACAGAACGACACGTCAGTGTGTGTGCGTTAATAGATATGGCTCTTGTGCCATCGCCGAAGAATAGAACTCGAAGCCTGTGGGCTCTCGTTCTATCCTTCCGCGCTGGCACTCATGCCATATCAATTAACCCATTCAGACTGGCGTGTCGTTCTGTGTATATACGTTCTGGATAAAAACTAAAATTATGTACTTCAACTGACAAAAAATCAAAGATTTTGTACAAGTTTACGCTCGTTTCTAAGTATATTCATTCACAAAATTAGTAATATGCATTGGAGTGTTTCAAGAACGCGTCTCATTTAAAGTTCGACGAGATGCCAAACTTTACCTTCATGTTATAAAACAGTTCTTTCTGACAATAACATTCTTTTTCATTTTTTAGACCCTGGCCCAGCTCCCTTTTGCGTGGTTGTATTTTTAAACCAGCCTGTGCGTGCTGTATGTTCGTTTCTGTCGCGTTCCGTTCTAACCTTTCATTGTCATACCAATGAAAAATTGAAGATCTGAATGGGCGAGCCCTAGCTAGGATACCTTACAAGGCCGTCTTCTGTCAGTGTTCAAGGTGGTTTGAAAATTATTATAAGTCAGGGAGCCATCAAGACCTGAAATAACCACGAACCCAATTTCTCGTGAAGAAATTACTTAATTAATTATTGAAATGTATAAATAAAATTGGAAATTATTAATTTTTATTTCTTTTTCAGACCGTGATGGAGATAATCGCAGTTTCGGAATTAACTTTGGGATGGGTTAAATATCTGTCAGCATAACCCGAAGATGAAAATAAAAGTAAAGTTTACGACTTGATGTTTTGTTCCTTGAAGGAGTTAAAGAAAGAAACTTAACCCCCTGGACTCGGATGTCGAGAATACTCGACACCTCCCCCACTCTAAGCCCCACCACACCCCCCTGTCATCCATGGTTATCCCCCCTGTGTTGTCAGAAATTCAGCAATTTAGATTTTGGTTGACAGAGCTCAATTGGAGCTCTGTCAACCAAAATCTAAACTGCTGAATTTCTGACAACACAGGGGGGATAACCATGGATGACAAATCAGGCGTTTCGTCATCAGAGTGCAGAGGGTTAAAGACAGAGATGTAAAGAGAAACGTTTAAGAAACGTACTTCTCTTTTAACTCGTAAGCCGCTGAGTATTTTCCAAACATGTTTCATCAAATCTAGTCATGGCTGCTATGAAGCAGCCATGAGTAGATCTGATGAAAAATTCAACCGAATTTATCCAAAGAAATCATTGGTCGATATGTTCATTCAATTTACAGGGGATAAATTTGGTTTAATGTTACAAACTTTTACTTATTTCATTGCAAGGGATTTCATATCCTGGGCAAGAATATCCTTCAGCAGCATGCAAGAAGTTAATCATATTGAACTTTTACGATCCAGAGCCAAACGCAATGAAACAATCACAATTGCCTTTTACAGAATTGTATTTTGAAAACACCAGGAAGGTACACTTATTTGTAATTTCAAAATTATGAGTACATTTTTAACATTATATGGCAATTTCTCAGGAACTCGGCGTGGAAATGGTTAAACAATGTCATTATTTGTTTACATAATGACCCACAAACCACACCCAAAAAATCTCATTAGAAACTAGGTCTGGTCCAAAGTGTCTTACCTACTGAATTGTGCTCCTGTTTGACTGACTTTTGTTTCGTCCTGTGAGAAACACCATGAAAGGTCAAGAAAGATAACTCAAACATTTTTCGAGTCATATTTGTGTTTCTAGAACATCAAAAAAGATAGCTTTGACTACGGTGTCAAAATTCAGCTCAGCAGGCCATAAATGCTTTGTTTGTTTTGTCTCTCCGTGGCACAGGACGTCAAATCTCAAAAATTATATAACGGCTAAACTTATGGACTACTGATATTTCGGTTTAGTACTGATATAGCGGAAGAAATGGATATCATATTGTTTGTCGATACCATCTGTGGCAACGCGTTTATATATATATTTAGAATAACAGCGTGCTGTGGTATCCATTTCCTGTATTTGGTATCCCCGAACTCGGTACTGGCTGATGGCATGTGACATCAAAATTGCAGCAGAAAGTTGAACTGTGATTTATTCATATCAACTCATTTAGAGACGTTGGTAAAAATACAATATTTGTAATTATAATGTCTTGAAGCATTATTATCGGAACCTGGTTGCTCAGTACTCTGTGTGTTTTAGAGAAATGCGAAATTCTCCTATCACCAGCTCCACTTTGCGACTGGTACCGGAAGCCAGGTACTTTCAGCTCCCTTTCTTAGAAAATTCTTGGTATAATACAAATGATAGTACCGCCTCTGGGTTTCTTATTCCTCCCTTGCTGCAGATGTATCCGTTGGCGTAATACATTTTATTATCCATTTCATTAAGAGTTGAATGGGTGGTTATTCTGATATACCTCGTTCCAGCCTAAGAGAGACCTCCCTTCTACTCGTCTGAAATACTCTTAGAAATATTTTTTTTTCTTACCGCTGATGATGCATTAAATACTACAAGGGAATAGGAATTAACGCAAAATGTCACCGGGATGCTAATGTGGGAAAGAGAAGGGGGATGTGTTTAAGCAATAAGAGCAGAGGTGAAGTGACAGCAAAAGGACCTCTGGATTAAACCTGTAGGTCAAATACCGAAAGCTGTGTTTTTGTTTCCAAAAATATTTCATTATTGTTATACAAGATGGGAATTCACTCTAACAGTTCTTGCGAAGTAATTGTCTCTCCACCTACTTCAGACCTCCAAACCGAAGTAT
Organism: Pictodentalium vernedei; assembly: GCA_031216915.1. Taxonomy (NCBI): domain Eukaryota; kingdom Metazoa; phylum Mollusca; class Scaphopoda; order Dentaliida; family Dentaliidae; genus Pictodentalium; species Pictodentalium vernedei. The sequence continues at coordinate 219,102,127 of CM062294.1, forward strand.
TGACCAATAAATGTTTACGATCTTAGTCCATTATCTAACATGACTAGAAACGCCTCTCAAAAAACAACTTTGCTTGAGTGACTGAACGTTTCGTTGTTTGCCAACAAAATAATGCTTATGATCCCTCAATGACTGGGGCATCGCAGAGATAATCGGTTGGCAGGTGAGGGTGGGGGCCTAAAGCCAATTTGGGCCGACTATGATGGATCAAGTCAAGATTGGTAAAATATTCCAATTACATCATCAAGGCATGCCTTCACCGAAGACATGCCTTGATCAGGTTGTTGAAATAATGATTAGTCTGGATTATCGTTTATAAATCGACGCTTCTTGGAAAATTTATTTGTGGATAAATAAATATACCTATATAGCAGTCGTGACGCAACCTCTTATTTAAATAACACGTACCATACTCCAAATTGGTCTTGCCTTTGCCGAATTGCCGAATCGGATACCACCGCCGTCCATATGACGGTTGACATCAGTTCAAATATCTAGTCTTGCAAGAAAGTACATAATTTATTGCACGACTATGTTTTATTTTCATACAATACACGCTTTTTCTGCAAAACCCGAGCGAACAATCATTTTTTTGCATTGTTCTTGAACAATACCGACTATTTAATTATTTCTTCTTTTTTACGCTTTGGTTATTTTTGGCAATAATTTGTGTTTTTTAATATTTGTCTAGTAAACTGTAGCCGTGCAGTAAAAACAGAATAGCATAGGTGTTCGAACTGCCATTTTTTACCGCACGAGATCGATTTGGGCGGAGGGATAATATTGAACAAGAAGCCGAAGGCTTCGAGTTCAGTATTATCCCTCCGCCAAAGTCACTGAATAATTTTTTAGTAAACTGTGGGCGTGCAATACGCGTTAAAACTATCATACGCGTTGGAACTGCCATTTGTTACCGCACTCGATCGATTTTGGCGGAGGGATAATATTGAACTCGAAGCCTTTGGCTTCTCGTTCAATATTATCCCTCAGCCCAAATCGATCTCGTGCGATAAAAAATGACAGTTTGAACGCGAATGCCTTTCTGTCTATTACTAGCAAGAGAAGATTGACATCTAAAACTCCAACACAGATGAAAATGTCCCGACTGAAAAAGTATAGGGAATAGACTCACACACCTCTTATACTCCCTGTGCTGGAAAAGGCTTTGTCCTATAAGGGATCATAAGCTTAAGTTTCAGATGCGAAAGTTGAAAAGAAGAATGACGATTTTTAAGAAAAGCACTGACCGAATTTTGCTGTTACGATGCATGGAGGGGTAAAAAAGAGATATTATTTCCGTTTTTTTCAAATGAGAAGGTATAATTTGCACTTTATTTCCATATATTACACTTGACGTTCCCTCCTTGTGATTTGCTGATGGGTACTATACTATTTCCGATCGTTTTCGGTAGCGATGGTTAAAAACATAATCGTTCACTATTCCTGTGCACTACACACTTTCTAAAATTAGCCGTAAAATACTTTAGGACGTCCAACTGACGGAACGCAACATGTCCCTTTAAAAGATCTTTTTCCGGAATGCCGGACTTCTGATGGAATTTTGCTTTGTTATTTCTTATTTCATGAATGGAAATGGTTGTCATGGACATGGTCCTAAACAATAGGTAGTGTACTTGGAATCCTGGTGGGTAGCACGATTCTTTTTCGCTTTGTTCGATTTTATATAATAATTATTGCACAGCTTGTCGTTGTCGGAATAGTGATCCTGGAGGAAGAATAATCCACCCACCACCGGTTCGTGCACTATTATTCCTCGAGATCCCATATTTTGAGATAGGCAACTCCAAGTCCTGAAATAATTATAACATAGTCTTAAGCGTAATTACAATCCACAAATGACGTCATACATGAATCAAATCTAATCTACCGTCCCAAATGGAAATGGTAGAAGAATGGTCGAAGAACGTGTTTATTGGTCGACAATAACTAGGATATTGCAAATATTCCGCATACAAAACTGTGTAAACGTGACAAGTTTGCAAACTAGTCACATTGGGCATTGAAAACTAACTAAAGTGCCTGGAGGCTTTATTTCTGCCCTAAAAGTAAATAAATAGCACTAAGAACTAACAATGTACCAGGAGGGGTATAGGTAGTCCAAACTATACCGCCTAGTCCTAGAATAACGAGCATACCATCAACCCTCAATGACCTAGCATTACGTATTACCTATTCTATCCGTAGGATAGTACAAAGCACTGGGTGAGTAGTTGATATAGTGGCTTACATAGACCACAGGGGTGCACATAAACCACCCTATTCTACCGCTCTAGACAACCAACCATACTTCACAATACAGCTAGACAGGGTACATGCAGTACGTCCTATAGTACCATACCAGACAACAAAGCATACCCCACAGCACTGCACCGACTAGCGTTATGCATCTGTAGGATAGCATTACGCCTTGGGTTGAAAATAGTTCTAAGAACTTCCACTGGACAAACGGGGATACAGACCGTCCACTCTGTATTACCACACTAAACAACTAAACATACCTGACAACACCCCATGGCCTAACATTACGTCGTACCCATGGGATATTCTAAATCATTGGGCGGATAAGTAGTACTTGGGGATATGAGTTGACCAACTGGGATACAGATCGTGTGTTCTATACCACACGTCACTGCCACATGAGATGCACGACACAAGTTGACCCGAACAACGTAATGTCGGATTTTACAGTGTACATGTATCAATGGTGGTCAACGTATCGATGACGTCGCGATCGCACAATAACGTCATGATGACATTAGCAATGTCAACGTCAGTGTTGAGAAGACTCACCTTCTCTATCAATCTTCTATCACACACCCAAATTATACACCCAAAGCCTTACATACATAACAATACGTGTCATAACATACTAGAGTATACAGGCAGTACTCATGCCATCTACCTGATCCATCAGGATGGAGGGATAAATCCGTATCAGGTCAACGCTACAAACATTTCGGTAAAAATCCGAACAATCAGTATCGTCTGGAAAACTCTTACACTGCTTATGTCCTTATCGAGATCCGGTTCAATGGATCTCCTGGCGTAAAATTGTGGAGTGTACACATCTCAACTGTACGCATAGATCTACAGCAGAAGAGCAACAGAAAACAGAGGTCAGAGGCCAATGTGTTCTAATGTTCTTCTGATGTAAACCACCATTTCACGGCAATTTAGCAATGGTACAGATATTTGCTGGTTATAAAATATTAAAATATATCCGAGTGCATTTCTTTAAGAAAAACACTTTTATGGGCGCGATTCACGGAAAAAGTTGCACATATAGGTGTATGTGAGTGTTTTGAACAACCAAGATATTTCAGATCCTATTTTAACTTAGCAACAGAACAACGCTAATGTCGTGGGCATTATGCATTAACCCACAGCACTGAAAGCGGAAAATCACTGTTCTAAAACTATATAGTGTTAATGGTAATACTGAGACCTTTGAAATTATTAGTGTAAACATATTTCAAACTATCAAACAAATAATAAAACGCTCATGGGAACAGTCAACATAACTCCAGCGGGTAATGAGATGACACTCATTTTTCATTTTCGTCATAATGAACAAGCTAAAATTGAAGATAGGTTAAGCGTTCAAATCTACTTTTGTACATACCAGATTTATTAAGTTCATACATTCAGAGAAATAAGGGGAAAGGCCATTAGAGAATCCTAAAATACCACCGATGATAAATTATGGTGGTTTAAAGATGCGAGTTTTTCCTCAAATAATCTATAGATATCTGTTATTAATGGAGGAAATATTAAGTCCAATTTGCTTTCTTCAACGACCAGAAGTTTTATCTGAATGGTGTATGTCCGCGTTTGACAATAGTATACTTTTTGAAATGAGTGGAACTGAGAAAGAAAACAGAAAAGGTACGAAAAAATTAAGATTTGAACGTTTTCCCTATCATTAACAATACGGCCTATTCAGAAATAGTCATCTCCCATTAGCGGCAAGACGAGCACTGTGTTTTGTTTCTGAATAGCCTCGTTCTTCCTTCGAATTGTCTTCCATATTTTTGACAGGGGAAGAACCATTTGTCGTGCTCACTTTTGTAGTGATGAATCATACAAGATGTGGACGAGAACAGTCTGAGCAATCTGGCTGGGTATTTGATTACTTCTGCGCAAGTTTAATGGCACCGCAAAAGGTTATTCGGAAATGGAATGTTTTGGTACACGTGCTACAGGACTGTAGCTTTGATCCAGTGCGACTGGGTGCATGTCGAGGCGTATCAGATTTCTAGAAAATATATTTGAACATCCAGAGACTGTACACGATCTTAGCGGGATATGTACATGCAGCTTGAGAGAAGTTTTAGAAAACACCGTTCCCATGCTTGTCACACGTGTGAACTTTTGAATGCGCCCTTATGTCGTTACATCCTCGCTCAGGGTTGCACGTCTCAAAATGCCACACTACACAACAGGCACTTGTAACGAGTAGTACGTATAGCCGGATATATTTTCAACAAGCGTTTGGTCTTCAAAGTTTGAATGCCACCGACTAAAAGAACAATTCATGCAAGCACCAGCAGTCGACGGGAAAAGACATTTATTTAGTATAAATCTGAAAACTTATGAGGGTCTATGAAAAGGTTCATGACCTCACAAACATAACCCTGATGGTTGTTTTCTACATTACTTTTCACTATGTTCTCCCGGGACATTAGGGCAGAGATTTGTAATTTGATTAGAAGAATATACAACAACTTGTGAACACAACAACCCACAATATGGAGGTTCGTGGTATTTTAGTCAGATTGTGGCGTACACGCTGTTTAAATAAGAAACTTGGAAGTACCTGTGTCGGGACTACCAGCTGAAAATACACAAATACATTTTTCCAACACATTCGGTCTTGTGTATTTTTTCAAATTCCATGTCTTTAAAATCCCAACAATATCATCCAGGTCATGCTTTCAATGGTTCCAACTGAAAGAATTTATTGCCGAAGATTAAGACGGATTACGGTTCTACTCTAGTTCTGATAAGTATAATAAATTAAATGAGGAAACTTCATATACGAAACGTTTCATTTATATTTACACATATAAAATAAAATTAAGGGATTTTCAAAATGATCGTAGTGGAAACACAGAAAATATACACACAAAATCACAGTGAAAACATACATGTATAATGATGTATTGAAAAATATATTAAATTATAACATATGAGTATTAAATATACGAGTCTACTGGAATGTGTTTAATTCAAAGACCGGCGAGATGTCAAATTGTATATAGTTCAGCGGCTTAGCCACGTGGGTGGGTGGGTGGCTGGGACTCGTCCCTACTCGTTTCCTGAAAAATATCCACCTTGTATATATTCATGCCAGAAGTTCCAAAAGCTGGTTCATGTACCCTCACTCCGATATGTCTTGGGTCATTTTAACATTGTTATGCTTTCACTTTCTGGGTACTTAAGCCTTGGAACAGTACCCATTGCGCAACAATTGGCATGATTGTTACCCTCCCCCGCCACCGCGGAAGACTCTGGACCCACTCCTATGGGGGCGAGCACGCCTACCCATTTTACTGCCCATAGTTACGCCCTGGACTGTATACTGTAACAAATGTTCTACGTGGGATTCCATGTCAATTATTCAAAAAGTGTGAGAAATATTATATTTTCTCTATTTGCCCAATAGTGTCCTAAGCGAAATTCCATATCGGGCTTTTCCGACAGTGAAAGGAAGAACCTAAATGCTATACTGGTTTGGGAACCGCCTGGCATCCGTCCATAGCGATTTCCACTAATCAAATACCGTTCGGTCGAGTAGCAGGACGTGTTATCCAAGACTGGTATTGTTATCTTCTGCTCTCTGTTGTGAGTAAAATAAACGTTGTTCCCACCCAACCCTGTCTGTTTGGTTATACAATTGTGTTCTGGCTTCACGTTTTCGTGCTTCTCAGATCTGGCACAGATTCGCTACATTTTCTTCTAAGCCTGTGTGCGCATTGACTTTGGGTTTGCAGTACCGGTGTGACAGGAATGGAAGTCCGTAGGAACGTTAGTCCCTCTGGACTATTATTCCGCGGAATTATAGTCCTAGGTCTAACATTTCTAGTAATAGTATTCTGGCGGACTACTATTCCTAGAAATGTTAGACCTAGGACTATAATTCCGCTGAATAATAGTCCAGAGGGACTAATTTTCCTACGGACTTCCATTCCAGTCACACCTGCGCAAAAAATCATTTATCTTCACGAACAGTACACTGTTCACTTGTATAAAAGAAACTACGATTACGCTTGTTCTGAGCTGCGACTGACCAAGCAAGGAATTAATTAGCTTGCGGTCAGATCGAGAATTATTATAAGGTAGGGTAACGTCAAACCGAGACAGACATAAGACCTCTGCAATCGAAAAATAGCGAGATGACCTGAAACTAGTCACAATCACGGGTTCAATATATAGACAAGCAAAAAATGATTTATATGTAGAAAAAGGGTTTGAGAGAACAGAGAACAAGAATGACAGATTTTGGGGTTTATGGAGCTATTGGAAACACTGATTGAAATTCACGAAGGATTCTTGACAGAAAAGCACGAGAAAAGTTACCAGCCTCCCCAGCCTCAACCCAGAGCATAGAATGTAAAACGACGAGCGACCAGTAAACATTTCCACTCTTTACCGTGGCAGCACCGACAAGATTTTCAGTGCACACATTGCGAATTCAAAGGAAATATTCACCAGACTTCTAATATTAGCCAAAATGGAAAAAATCATGACAACGAGAGGTTTAAAAATACTTTTAATACGGAAATACGTAACCTGAAATATTAGGTCACTGCATGCATAACCTTGACCACCAGAAGTTTCGTTCTAAGAATATTTGAGAGGATATTATCAAGGTGACTCGTTTCGGAATCGGCTTGAATGCAGTCAGTTCCAGTCGAAAGTCTCCACACCAACTTGGCCAGTCAAAATTGTCCAAAGACATTTTCCAATGAAGTGTCAATCAATTGCCCACAAAGTTTTAATTTTTGCCAGAATAACATTAAAACTCTTTTCATTGCGAAAATTCCATTTTCATAGTTACAATTCACCCGCGGCTAGTTATATTTGCTGTTTAACCCTTTACCCAACGTAACGGCCAAAACAGGCCAGCGCTATTCACGAAAATCGTCAATTAATTTTCATTATTTTTTCATTTTTTGTCTCAAAAACATAGGTTATGACCCCTCATTGGAACGAGCTCGTTGAGCTCGTTCCAACGAGGGGTCATAACCTATGTTTTTGAGACAAAAAATGAAAAAATATAGTCATTCAAGAATTTTTTTTGCAAGTGTCGTCTGCTTTTCATGTTAGGTAAAGGGTTAATTAATCAGTCGGTTTCTAAATAGGATTCAAGAAATTTTACTGTGGTTAGTAATAAATGTTGTTTCGAGGTATAAAAAGGAAATGTGGTTGGAAATTGAAATGAGACATCATTTTGCTTTAAAACTGTCGTGAGACTTTCTAGTCAGGATGTAGACATGGTTATAAAATACTTAAGTACGCAATGAATGCAGAAATATTTCAGGCAGCTTGTTATATGACCAGTTTATATGAATCTTGTAAGAACGACAGCTATGAAAACCGGAGGGTCTGAGTGCTTTCGCAGACGTTATGTACATAGCAAAACATGTCAAACTTCGAGGGGCACGAGATCTCGTCGATGTTCGCGTATGGTGTCTTTTGTTCTTTGTCCTGAAGATTGGAAAATGTTCAAACTAAGGACATTGATATGGACCCCTCCCTTCCAAAATGAATTAATAAATCGTAAATCTGACAAGAACATGCCCATTGTTTTGGAGTTTTGTTAGTTAAGCGTTTAGATTTTTTTTTTGTTAGGGTTTAACGACACATTAACAACCAGAGTTGTATCATGTCGGTGACAGTTTTACGGGTGGGGGAGGAAGCCGGAGTACCAGGAGAGAACCACCAAGCAACGATGAGCAGCTGTCAGCTCTCCAACATAGTAACTCTGAACTCTGCATCGCGCCACAGGCAGGGTTAGAATGGTTGAAAACATGCGTACCATCGACGTGCAGTACGCCCGAGTACACAGCGTCATCGTGCCCCCATGTAGGCAATCGGGGTTAAGTGCCTTGCCCAAGTACACAACACGGGAGCGTGAATCGAGCGTTCAGATAGCGGGCTGAATAATTGTATATTGTCAAACATGACACGGCGTGGTGTCCCAAGTGTCAAATAAATTAATTTCAGTCTGTAGAGATCTACAGTGGATTTCAGGCAGGTAAAATAATGTGGCTACAGCTCTTCTCCCTTGCACTGCGTGCTGACTTCCTCACTCGTTAACTAGTATTGATATCCGTATCGTTTTCTAGTGTACATGTGCAAGGGAAACTCGCAATTAGGGGTTTGATATACATTCTGTCGAACTGCCCGTTCTCACATGACAACCAACAGGACTGTGATCGCGAAGGATATATATACGTTTGTGAGCGGATGATAGCGAGAGACTTTTCGACAAAAGAGATTCGTGAATGTACTGCGACAGAGTAGAGATTCAATTTAAACAATATTTATTGAAAGAAAAAAAAACACAGGTTAACTGTATACATGCGAACAAGTGTAAACGGATTGAATGTTTTTGTAGATAACTTTTAGTGAATGCAATTAACAAATAATGTATCAAACTAAATTGTTGTAGTAGGGGATTCGGAAGAAAGCTGAAAGCTTATGTAAGCCATCGCCAAGTCTGTTAGATTACACAGTTTCAATTGGACAGATAGAACGGGTGGGTTGGTTGGATATTGTTTAAACACTGAAAAAGTAGAACAAGAGGACGAGTGAAAGAGAAGGAAGACATTTAGAAAAGGCCAGCTTGAATGCACTAGACATCAACATTGATCAACAGCAGTTTGGGAACTGACTCACTTGGAGATCGCAGCCTAATACTAGCATGCCACGATAATATTCTAATGGACCGCGGAGGGGGAGGGGGTGCGTGCACTGTTCATGTTTTTCACTCCTGGACAGAACCCGGCTCCGGAGGACCCCGCAAGCACCATGCACCGTCGGGAAACGAACAATGTTCAATGTTTCGCAGGTGTAAGACGCATTATTTCATTAGCATGCAATGTATCGTTCAATAAAATATGAAACATTGATCGCCCCCGCGACACACAGCGCCAGAAACAATCCACCCGGTACCCTGTTCCCCCCGAACGCAAAACACCAACAGTGTGAGAAGCGGATAGTAAACCAGGCTCTCACCCGCAGTTATGTCATTTGAAGTGGGTTTTCACTAAGAACATACGTACAACAGACAAGCAAACCCTCCGCCGCCTGATCATCATCAGGTTAGCTTGATGGTCCATAAACAGAAGAGACACTTGCTGCTCTTTTATAGAAAATTGTTGAATAACACGATAGAACCTTATTTTGAAGAGATGTTGCGTTGAGAGATTACCCAGGGGACAACTTGGACAGATTTCAAAATTGTAAACTATAAGGTGAGGAGCGGTAGGGTTACAAATATTGGAAGCGTTTCCTAAGTAGAATAATGTTCTGTACCAATTCAAATACAGACGAATTGTCATCATTGGTAAGGATTTTGAATCAAAAAGGAGTATTGTCGCATCTGGTTCGAAGGGAAGTGATTTTATTGTTGACCTGCGTGCCTCTTCAAACACAGGACAGAACAAGAGAAAACGTTCGCTTGTCTCGAGTTCGCCACACTGACATAAAGGCGATGACGACAGATGGTTATTGAATAAATGGGTACTAAGATTACTGCAACACAACCGCAATTTGCAGTGATAGATTTGACCTACTCGTGACTTTGCATGGTCATAAAATGACGGGCGTCGCAGATTGCCCCTGTTAAGATAACTTGCGAAATTACTAACCAGTGAGTTTTCTCTGATTGATAACGGTATGTTGTTCCATAAGCTTGTAGTCCTCGGTATACATGTAAACTGCTACAGTTGGGTGTTGCAGAAGGGAACTCAGAGATTACTACTTGCTCAGAGATTGGGACGTTGATTGGTAGCAGAGACTGTTGGAGGAACTTTTTTAGCAATATATGGGGATGTCATATGGTGAAACATTCGGAAGAATTGTTTCAGTTTGTGTTTGCGTCATCTTTCCTCAAGGGTGTTCCAGCGGGTTTCATTGTACACCGCGGAAGTCCTAGCCCCCATAGTTGCGCCAATCACTATCCTCGCTGAAGCCAACTGTACTTTTTCCACCTCGATTGTATTACTCGTCGTGCAGTTGTCCCAAATGGTGCTACTGTATTCAAGAAGAGGCTTGATAAAGGCAAAGTAAATCTTTTCAATGACACTGCGGTCAAGGGTAAACTTTTGCTTCCTTAGTAAATCTACGCGAGACAAAGCTTTACCGCAGATACGTTCGATGTGGTCAGTCCACGTACATGCATCGTTCAAGATAACTCATAGATGCTTATGACTTTTAGCTTCCGATATCTGGGTGTTACCAAGATATAGTGATGGGTGCAAAGCAGGGGTAACCCTGTGCGATGTGAGCATGCTTTCATATTTTTTAGGATTCAACTCAACCAACCCGTTCTTGGCTCCATGCTCTATTGTACTCAGATCCTGGTTGATCAGAGTTGCTGCTTGGGTTGCATTTTCAACTATGAGATACAGTGATGTAACATTAGCGAAGAGCCGAATGCTACTTAAAAGGTTGTCTGCTATGTCATTAATATATATCTGAGAAATAGAAACGGGCCAAGTATCGACCTCTGAGGAGCTCCAGAGTTTATCGGTCTCCAGAACGACGTCTCGGGGGCAATTGCGACCCGCTGGACCCTGTCAGAAAGGAACGATCTTAAAAATGCAAGTAAATCACCTGACACTCCAATTTTTTCCAGCTTGCGAATGAGATCCACATGCCACACCTTATAAAATGCTTTACTGACGTCATAGAAGACTACCCGAACCTCTTTTCCTTCGTCGAGGCCTCGGCAGAATTCGTCATAGAGGTCAGTTAGTTGAAGTATAGTTGTGTCACCAGGAGTGAACCCTGACTGAAATTGACTTAGGATGTTGTTGAATCTCAAGTACTTCCACAACTGCTTGAAGTGATATTTTTCAAAAACCTTGTCAACACTACTAAGGAGGGATATCGGGCGATAGTTGGTTTCTAAATTTGAAGGGTGTTTTTTTAAGAACGGGCTTTACATTAGCTTTTTTCAACAAAAAGGGAAAGTAATTATTATTCAGGAGAATATTGAAAATTACCGAGAGGGGATCACATAAGGACAATTTACATTTCTTGAGCAACCGGGGACTTATAAGATCAGGTTCCGCAGCCTTTCATGCATTAAGGGATTTTAGCGCTTCGTATACTTCGCTGCTCTGTATGGTTATACTGTCTATTGAGTGAGGTGGCGGGCGTGGTCGGTATTGGTAGAGTGTCTCGAGAGTCATCCACTGATTCTTGGTCAGGTCTGTGCCTAAATGCAATAACATCCTTAACGTAGACAGCAACCCCGCATCCTCTTGACGAACGATTGAAGCACAGTGTTTCCTGTAATCCACGTATAAAAATTTCGTTAACTGTGTTATCAATTATGGAACTTCGTATCAGAGAATGTCATAATATCATTGGACGAGGACTCACATTGGATAATGTCAAGTTTGGGATTTAGGATTTATATGTTGAGGTGGGGGATTTTAAGCGTGTTGTCGGTGTGGTGAACGTCCTCGTCAATTGGTCCTGGGTTGGGATGGATGTCTCCGCAAGTTAACAACAGAACGGACAGAAAGCACAAAATAAAATATATTACGTTTGTATCCAGTAACTTGTTAGGGACCATGCAAGCAATGTCGTTGGGTACAATGGGATTCTTTGGACTCTTCGGCATGTGAAATATATTTACTCGAACGCTCTTCCACGATGGCTGCAATGTGAGAAAGAACAGGACAGCCATCTTAGCAAGACATTCAAGCTGTTTCGTGCACCGATGGCGCATGTGTAGATATCTCAATAAGCAAATGGATTCCGATTGTCCTAACCTACTTTTAATGCAACGAATGTAGGCTGCTAGGTTGAAGGTACCTATCCGAGCTCGATACATTGCGAGGTTACAGGTTATGTAATATCTGAGTGGTACACAAACTGTGTGCTCGGGTAGTGCTACTCTTCCTGATAGAAGATGGTTCGGTCTGTTGTGCATAAAATACATTCAAGTCGGCTTCAGATAAAGAGAGAATATGTAAAGAAAACTGTTGGAAGTAAGACATACTAAAGATGGATAAGCGAAAAGCGAAAACCAAGAGCAGGAAAAGCATATGTACAAGAATTTGTGTTTATCCACAAGAAGGGTGCTAATCTTTGAGGTAGATTGCTTTCAGCGAAATTGTTTTATTGACTTGATGGGATCTAAAAAAGGGGAAAGGAGAATATGATTCGATATGAATGAGGCACAGGGTTGAGTGTGTGTATGTGTGTGTGTGTGGTGGTGGTGGTGGGGGGGGGGGGGGGGCGGTGGGGCATGGCATGGCAAAGATAAGTTTGTGTAGCCAAAATCGTGTGAGCTGACGTCTTGAGGTGCAGTACGTGAAGCGCGGCTCATCAGTAAAATATACAAGCGGGTTATGAACCACCAAAGCATCCTTGGCTTGGATGAGTCATCAGCACGACAAGCAAAGTTAAGCCAATGAACCTCTCGACTGAACCCAGAACTACAGTGACCAAGACGCTGCTTGATCCTAAATGTATTTAGAACTTTTATTGAAGCTCTGTGTTCATTATTTGTACAAAGATCACTTTTCTAATCTGTTACAAGCTGAAACAAAGTTTAAAAGGCAAACATATGAAAAGTGACACAAGTGCTTCCATCCGTAGAAGCAAATATCCACGTCCTGAAAAAGTACCCACAAGTCGTAGTGGATACTTAAGGGCTAAATAGGGCTAATAATAATCTGATCACCAGAGTGGAGATTCGACTGCTATTACTACTCCATTTCTTGAGAGTGAAACATAACCAACTTTTAGGCAAATAATTCGTGAACATATTATGATAGTGAGTAGTGTACAAGTGCGGCCTGTGTGTACATATGGGCTGATCCCTAAAGGGATCAGATTAGGGGCTGAAAGTGATCACTAAAAGGGTCAAATAGGTTTCTGCAAGGGAGCATTGGAAAGGGATCAGGCGAAGAAAAGTGATTTTCTAAAAGGTTTGTAAAAATCTCTCCGACACAAAGAGTTCCTGGTCATGGCACACTAAAACATTAGAGATTACGATAGTAGCGCTAACGAATATTCGAGGTATTAAATTTTCGAAGGTTCAGAGTGGTATGATCTATAACAGAATAGTTTGGTAAGGAATTATTATGGGGTGTGGCCACACCAATGTACTAGTAAGATAAAAGTGGAAGTAAAAATAGTACCGTTAAATAAACCAAACAATACGTAAACAGAACAATATGGATAGTAATTTGTTTCTCTGCGTTTCCGAGATACGTTATTGGGCTCACCTGTTTTACCATTTTAAGGATCACTTTCAGTCCGTAATCTGATCCCTTTATAGATCAGCCCCATATGTGCACACAACCAGCACTTGTACACTACTATTGAGAGATCCGAGTACTATCACTACGACATTCCTGGAGAGTGGAATATGAGCAACATTCGAGCAAATGATTCGTAAACATACTGAGATAGAGAGATCTAACTGCCATTACTACGACATTTCAGGAGATTGAAACATGACCATCATTCGAGCAATTGATTCGTGAACATACTGAGATTGAGAGATTCGAGTGCTGTCCGAAAATTGAACTAAAAGTACTTTTCAGCTGGATAATTGCTGGGTTTCCAACGAGACATCACTGCTAGGTGGTTGAATACCAACCCTAATTTGCTTTTTATTTTTTACGGCATTCAATAGGTCGAAACCAATTGCCGCCGACCAGTGTCACGGTCACGATGATTGAACTGCAGATGTTGGCTAAACTGCAGGGAATAATACGGAAAAAAGTTTTTAAATAGCCCATAAGTTTAAAACACTCCATCATTATATAACCAGCTATGGATAGTACTTGTCAAGGAACAAGCAGATAGAATGTTATATTTATTTTGTAGATTTTTGACTCGAATCTGATTGTTTAAATATCCCGTGTAAACAAATCTAAATGAGAAACTTAGAATTTGCAAGCGATCTCGACTCTGGTTTTTCGACCAATGATGACGTGATTTATTTAGACGGGTTTTTTCTCTGTTTACGTTGGAAACAAAATCGAACATGTTTTGTATCACCACGTGTGAGATACAATTTTATTTTTATCGTGCAGGCGGGTCAATGGAAATCCCGTGTTTTACATTAATAGGTGTGTGATAAATAAAATCCCGGAAGGGTGCACGGTGCTGCATGTCTTGACAAACATCCATATAACTAATAATAAACAGATTCTTTATTTTGCAGCGTCCACAAAATACATCATTGTTATTTTACAAATTATTGTATAAATCAAATGACAAGCTGCGGGTGCAGTGGCATAGCCATACTAGCTCCCTGCCATAACCAAAGTTTTCGCACTATTTGTTTGGACCATTTCGAGCAAAAAATAACTATTCGATCTGGAGAGACTTCATGAATCTGAGGAACCCGCCCAGTGCATCGAGTGAAGCCGAGCTGCATTTGCGACAGGGGTTAAATCATAAGACAGGTTGCTCAAATCCAGGAAACACCGACAGTGGAGTTGTTAGCAGGTCTTCACCCTGCCCTTCGCACAATTAAACAAACGTACGGACTCCGGCATACTAAGTTGACTAGAGGTATTCAAGAAGTGGCCTAACTTGTACACTCAGGTCGTTATTCTATCGGATATTTCGTGGCGGTTACCTACCCGAGTAGACAAAGGTGCAAGTATTCATTAAACTAATACAAAACGAACTAGACTTTATGATTCTGGAGAATCATGGCTTTTCCCGACAAGATTCCATGATTTTTTATGACCCTGGAGTGTCTGAAGAATTGTTTTTAATTGTATCATTAAAGTATTTTTATTGATGTCTTGAGAAAAGTGGGTATAATAGTCTCAAATGACCCAGTGTGATAAAAGAACGTTTTGGCTAAATCATCATTGTTGTGGAGAGGGTTAATATTAATATCAGCGTCTGAGAATCAGCGTCTAATGCAAATAGCCCATTGTATCTCAAATTTATCTAAAATTTCGATATTTGACGATTTGTGGAGGGTTAATGAAGGCTTTTGAGAATAATTTTTCTGGGTTTATTTGTTCTTGAAAATCTGTGAGAACCACTTGAAGATATCCACAGAAAATGTGAACTTTAAATTCTTAAGCATGTCATGTATAGTCCCTGTATCAATTATCTCCTATTAGACCACAGTTGTTATGCATTATTATGTCATTTTTTCACACCTTGTAGAGCTCACCTATCACATGTCTGTTAATAGCAGAAGTAAATTTCTCTCCAATTGTTTTTTCCCCGTAGGATTAGTTTTATTTATTACAATGAAGATATCCATACATACAACGACAAACATGAAGTTATTAAATTCGTAAATAGGAAGTGTTGTTTGTACATATGTGTAGATAAAATATACCCTGGGACGGAGAAGGGGAGTATAGCCGTCTTACAAACTAGTATATATCTAGCCCCACTGCCGAGGAAATCTTGGCGCCATGCACCACTGCATTTGATAACCGCCTTACAGAGTAGTAAATATACCTGCCCCCTTCCCATGTTGGGGACCCCCACCTTTTATTGTAAGGTTCCTTAGGCACAACATAGCGTCAGTAAGATGGATATATACTGCCACGTCGCCACCCCGGGGCGGGGGAGGGACAGTGTATAGCCGTTTTACAGACTAGTATATACCTGGACCCACTGTCGAGGAAATGCTATAGTGTCAACACTATTTGATATTATAAGTAACTGATCCCATTGTAGCTAACGTTATTTACTGCTTTCTCATCATGCAGTGGCGGGGCGCAGTGGCATTGTGGTAGCCGGTTCTTGTCAGATCACCGAAGTAAAGGAACGTTGAGCCTGGTTTATCATTGGATGAGTGGCCGTCTGAGCGATCAATTCGGACTCCCATGCTGTGTCCTTGGGCAAGGCACTTAACTCTGATTGTCCATATGGGGGCATGATGCCGCCATGTACTAAGGCGTACTGCACGTCGACGGTACGCATGTCTTCAACCAATCTAACCCTGCCTGTTCTGCAGTTCGGAGTTACGATGTTGGGAAGCTGGCAGCTGCTTGTCGTTGCTCGATGGTTCTCTCCAGGTACTGTGGCTTCCTCCACCCGTAAAACTGTCACGGTCATGATTAGCCATTGTGCATAAGTATATGCCCTTAAACACCAATAAATAAATAATAAATGATATCATGCAGGGCAGTGTGGAATACGAGGTGAGGCATACCTTTCAATGTGTGTTTGGTTGGAGAAAGAGGTAGGGAGGAGGTGGTAACCTTGGTAAATTTGTTTGGATAAATCGACCGCTGGCGTGGGACACCGTGGAATTGATCGACGAAGCGGGACACAGTGAGAGTGGAACTTATGGGCGGTTATTCTTGATAATAAATAACTATACACTTACTTTTGAGTTCATACAAGATGAGTATAGTAGTCTCAAATGAGAATGGCCAATATTTGTCTTGAAAACCTACGAGAGGCTTTTAGAGAAATCCTCGGAAAATACGAATTTTTAACCTTTTGAGGGGTATCGCTCTGTAAACAGCCCTAAACGGATTAATGCTTGGTTTTATGAATACCTTCATTACTTACAAAAATGATCCTCAGTGAATTTCACTTCCAATGAAGAAGGTTATGTTTATCACGCAGGTACACATTGGGTGTTATGGGTGCCCCAAAACAGCCCATTTTCTCAAAATGTCTATACTTTGCAGGCTCTGGAGGGTTAATAATTGCTTACCGGAATATTTTGTCCATGCAGCTTGTAATGTCACTCAAAGACCTGCAAATGGTCATTTTTTCTTGAAAACGTGCTAGATTTTTTTGAGAAATCCACAGAAAACGGGAATTTTAAGCTTTTGATGGGTATATCTCCTTAACCAGTCGACAATGGGTTAAGACCTCGATTTTTGA
This sequence comes from Pictodentalium vernedei, assembly GCA_031216915.1. NCBI lineage: Eukaryota > Metazoa > Mollusca > Scaphopoda > Dentaliida > Dentaliidae > Pictodentalium > Pictodentalium vernedei. Next base: position 219,119,230 of record CM062294.1, read on the forward strand.
ATATCCTTACTACTTACAAAAATGTTTCTCTATCAGGTTTGCGTCCAGTAAAAGAAGTTACGTTTCTCTGTGGCATTTCCATTTGATGTTGTTAGTGTCCAAAAACAGACTATTTCTTCAAAATTTTTGACATTTAGCAGCCCATGGAGGGTTAAAAAATACCTACCAGAATAATTGATCCATGAAACTGGTCATATGGCACCAAGACCTATCAACGGCCATTTTTTCTTGAAAACCCCACAAAATGTTTGTAGAAATCCAGGGAAAACGATTTTTTAAGCTTTTGATGGGTATCCCTGTTAACCTCCCCAACAGGGGTTAACGCTTGGCTTTTTGAATACCTTTCTTACTTGCAAAAATGGTCCTCTGTGAATTCCACTTCCAACAAAGGTGATTATGTTTATCTCCCGTGTATACTTTGGGTGCTGTGCGTGTCCGAAAACAGCCCATGTCAACAAAATTACGATGCTTGGCACTTTGTAGATGGTTAATAAACGCTCACCGGAGTATTTTGTCCCTGCAACTTGTAATGTCACATAAAAACCTACGAATAGTCAATTTTTCTTGAACCCCTACAAGTTACTGTTAGGGAAATTCACAGAAAATGGGAATTTAAAGCTTTTAAGGGATATCTCTCTTAGCCTACCCAAAATGGGTTAAGACTTCGACTTTTGAATACCCTTACTACTTACAAAAATGTTTCTGTATAAATTGTACACTCGATAAAAGGAGGCGCTTTTCTTTGTGGTGTACCCATTGGGTGTCGTTGGTGTCCAAAAACAGCCCATTTTATCACAATTTTGACATTGGGGAGCCCTGGGAGGGTTAACTAAAGCTGACTGGAATATTTTGTCCATGCAACTTGTAATGTCGCACCAAGACCTGCGAATAGCCGATTTTTTCTTGAAAACCTACAAGATGTTTTTAGAGAAATCCACAAAAATGGGTATTTTAAGATTTTAATGGGTATCTCTCTTTAACCAGCCCAAAATGGGTTAAGACGTCGAATTTTGAATACCCTTACCACTTTCAAAAATATTTTCCGATCAATTTTGCGTCCAATTAATGAAGGCCACTTTCTCTGTGGTATACCGTTTGGGTGCTGTTGGCGTCCAAAAACAGCCCATTTTATCACAATTTTGACTTTTAGCAGCCCGTGGAGGGTTGACAAATGCTCACCGCAGTATTTTGTCCATGCAGCTGCTATTGTCACATCAAGGCCTGGGAGTGACATTTTTGTCTTGAAAATCTACAAGACTCGTTTAGAGAAATCCATGGAAAACCTGAATTTTTTAGCTTTATGGGGGTATGGCTGATTAACCAGCCCAAAACGGGTTAACGCTTGGTTTTTTGTACACCCTTATTACTTACAAAAATGATCTCCGGTGAATTCCACTTCCAATAAAGGAAGTTATGTTTATCTCTCGTGTATCGTTTGGGTTCTCTGGGGGCCTAAAACCGGCCCATTTCATCACAATTGCGATGTTTGGCAGCCTGTGGAGGGTTACCATATGCATCGCCAGATATGTCATGTGTATCAAAGGTCGTGGCACAGGCAGATCTATCAATGATGAAGGTTTAAAAAAAATCTACAAGACGTGTTTCGAGAAAGTGCCGATAAACCCCAATTTTGCCAGTTTTTTTCCAATTCTGATGAAATAAGGGTTAAATCGAAAATTCCGCTTCGGTACATTTTTAGATTTTGTGCCCCTCTATGCGTGTGCAAAATTTTTTGAAAATCGGTCCGAAAATGGCTTCGGAATCGTGCGGACAAAATGTGTGGAAAAAAAAAAAAAAAAAAAACCCAACCCCCCCCCCCCCCCAAAAAAAAAAATAAAATAATAATCCGTAGAAAAACAATAGTCTTTTCCAGAGGGAAAAGCCTAAAAAGAAAACAATTCTTGAAAGAAAGCTTGTAGCGGATGAGATATCAACAATTACGGACTATTCAAGGGAACAGTCGAGACATGCAAATTTGTTACACGAAACACGAGATACGTAACAGTCTATGAATTTCTCAGTGAGGATTTTTAGTTTCAACTGGGGCCTCGTTAGTTGTGTCTTGGGGTTTATTTTATTCCACATTCTTGAGAATGAATGAACTGGGAGATAAACGTAGTTCTGGATTTGGGTGGGTATAGACCTCCTGTTTATCGGGTTTCTTCTATTTCAGTGTTCCAGAAGGAATCGTATAAATTTGGAAAAAATTGTCAAAGGCGGTGTAATTTTAAGTTGAGCCAGTCGTGCATAAAACGAAAAACCCGGAGAGTGTATAGATCATCAAACTTCAATATATGGAAGCTTTTGAACACTGGATTCAGTAAAATCAGTTGGGTTAAAAATCAAACCAAAATCAACCAGGTTGAGTGAATATGAACCAAAGTACTGGGGTAAAAATCAACCAAAATCTACTGGGTTGAGTTAATATGAACCCAAGTGGGTTCATATTCACTCACCCAAGTTGATTTGGGTTGATTTTTAACCCAACCAATTTTAAAGAGCATGTGCGTTATCCTTTTGTACATGTAGATATAATGGGATAGCCCTTTTCGGCATGTTAAAAATCTTTCTTTTGGAGGGGGTATGACCCCAGACGGTGAAACCATACAACAATTGCCCATGTACTAATAAAACGTTTTTAGAGCATTGGGTGGCAGTACTCTTTTGGCTCTGTTGATAAGATAGGTAGCTATAGCCATGTTTGTACAGGTTACCTCAATATGGTTTTTCGTGGTTACGTTTTCATCCAAGTTTATTCCTTGACATACTATGTACTCCCTACCTCTTTTAAAGTGCATTAATATTAGTCATATTAGTCTAAAATACCACATGGCTCTCTCTAACTACTTAAATATAACAATACATCCATTACATATGTTACTTTTGAAAGAATGAAGTATCCACCTCATTAACCTCACTCTTAGAGGTCGTGACGTGTTTCTAGCATTATATATCATCAGTATATTGAATAACATCGATGATTTCATCAGCATTTGTTCTCTCACCAAACGGAGTTTCCTTCATTCCCCGACCGCAAAAGGAACGGTATAAACTGAAGATGGTAGCAATAAATTTGGAGCTAAGAATTGTACTGTGTTTCCTTATCTTCGAAAGTGAGTTTCTGTTATATATATAAGAATCGAAATTAATTAATTATATGGCGCTCTTTCAGAGTATAAAAGTGGGAAAAGTGAGAAAAGTGGGAAAAGTGGGGTGGATGTATTAACACCCTTCGGACAAAACTTACCTCTCCCATCCGACATTAATACTACAGAAAAACGATAATTCGTTTAGATTTTTATAATTGTATTTAGAGTGGTAGCGTTTCCTATAATATACCCTAATGTGGTACAAAACTCGACTCTCCCACCCCACATAAATACGACAATAAAGCGACCGATAATTCATTTGAATTGTTACAATTTAATTTAGAGTGGTACAGTACAGTCGCCGTGGACTGGTCGTAATCCACGCGAGGCAGTGGTGTCCACACATGCGTCTGTTAGGTAATAAAAATCATCATCACTAAAAGTTTAATTAATGAAGCACCTGGTTGTTCCCGTTGCTTTATTAATTAAAATTTTGATGATTATTCGTATATTTAGTGTTTGCAATCTAATTATGTTGCGTCCGTGGAAATATTGCCCATCAGGTGGAAAGTGACGAGTCCAGGACGGCTGTACTGTACAGTCCAGTAGGGCTGCACGGTATTCGAAAGTGAATACCGGTATCGGTGTTTAAAAAAATACCGCGATATACCGGTATATCGAAAGACTGTTCTGATACGTACAATAATCGGGACTTGAGCCATCACAATCGGAACAAATCAACATGCTTTGATGAAATAGTTCCAATAACCCTTTATTTTTTCAAAACGATTCAACAAAACCATATCATGTGACCCCTCGTTGGAACGAGCTCATCGAGCTCGTTCCAACGAGGGGTCACATGATATGGTTTTGTTGAAGTGTTTTGAAAAATAATATTTTTTCACCTGCAAAAAGTGGTATTACCCGGGCGAATGCGGTAAATTCGTTACATACAGGGATAATATTATTGGTCTGGGACTACAGTTAAAAAACTAAAAGACATCTTGAAACTTTAATTGTGGCTAAATAAATAATGACGATAAACCGATATTTTTTGTAATTACACCGGTATTCAATCGATGCTGGTTTGAATACCGGTATGTATCGGTTTATCGATATACCGTGCAGCTCTACAGTCAAGTCGTCGTGGATGTGGTCGTAATTGATGTCCACGCATGCGTTCACCAGGTAATAAAAATCATCATCAGCAAAATTTAATTAATGAAGCACTGGGTTGTATCCGGTGTTTCATTAATTACATTTGTGTTTATTATTCCTATTATTAGTGTCTGGAATCTAATATTATTGCTTCAGTGGAAATATTGAGCACCCGTGAACAGTGACCAGTCCACGGCAGCCGTAATGTAGCTTTTCCTATAATATACCCTTTGACGATCGAAGTCCCTCGAGTCAGTTTTTGTGTTTTGTTATACCCCATATGACAGATTTTTTTTATACAGGCAAATACAAGCAATCTTAATTACTTCGGAAGAAAACTATAGTGAACAACCCGTGTGAATACTAGTTTGAAAATTAATTTATCTCCATTACAAATATATTCCCTGCAATTCGTAGTAAAGACAGAAAAGTGATTCTTCGGATGCATAGTATTGTTGTTGTGGGCTGGTCGTAATCCACGCTAGGTTGGTGAAGTCCACGCATGTGTTTACCAGGTAACAAAATTCATCATCAGCAAAATGTTAATTAATGAAACACTGGGTTGACCCGGTGCTTCATTAATTAAAGTTTTTATGATTTTCCGATAATTAGTGTGTGCCATCTAACATTACTGGGTCCGTGGGAATACAGCCAACCCGCGAAAAGTGGCCGCACAGCATCCTACTCAGAAATGTAACAGAGAAAAGTTGATTAATGTCACGTGATTTGTTCAACTTTTGGCAACATTGGCGGTAAAAGGCGTTTTGGTTTGAATGTGGGCGAATTGAACTGACCATTCTAGTCGTGTCCATCAAACACACAAAGCCATAGATCAGTCTGGTTTCAAAGAGTTGGAGAGATAAACACCTCAGGGCTTATGCTGATGATATGGTTTTGTTAGCTCAGAGCGAAGAGGGACTATAGAAACTGCTATCTATTGTAGGAAAGTACGGAAAAAAATAACGACTAGAACTGAACGAAAGCAAGAGTAAGGCAGTACCTGTGGGCCCCAGGACAGATGAAGCCCGGAAGGGGAGTGTGGGTAAATTCTCTATTGATGAAAAGGAAAACTAGCATCTAACAGGGATAAAAGGGGGGAATTTGAATACAAAGGGTGAAATTTTGTGTTAATGGTGGAGGCATATACAAACACCACAACATTAAATTTAATACAAACGTGAAAATAATACTTCGGAAGAAATAGCTTCAAAATGGTGTTAGTTGGAAAACTATTTCAGAGTGGGTGGAATAGCCAAGAATAACAAATGCAACGAATGTAATCCTTTTAAAACAAATAGTGGTGAAGAATTTGGAGATTCTGCAAAATGGGCTGTGCATTGCCGGGTCAAGTAACATAGCCGCACTGGAAACGGCTGCCTGAATTACCTGGTAGCCCCCCTCTCAAACAGCAGAAGGTGATAAATGGCGTTTAACGATGAATGGGGTTTCAACATTCAGACATAACGGACAGTCTGGGAGCTAATGGAGAATTATCCATTGCAACTGGAGATCTAGAAGTAGGTCGGGTGGGGGGGGGGGGGGGGGGAGAGAGCTATCAGGGAAAATACGCTCTGGGATTTCAATAAAACCTGGCGTGCTGGAGTTTGGACCAAAATCTCGTTGGATAGGCCATAGAAAAAAATGTACCAGATTTTGAAAAGCACTAATATGGATCGTTCGGGGCGGACCAAGTTTCTGACATCGATCATCATTAGACTGTGTTTTTTCTTCATATTTTTCTTATTCTTCTGTCTTCTGTCTTCTGTCTCCCCTCCCCCACACTTCCTTGTCCGCACGATAACTCGAAAGCAAATTGTCCTACCTTGCTGATTTTTGGCACACTGTTAGACAGGCGCGAGTACTCGGCCACCGTTGTCTATCAGATTTCTGGGGCATTGGGGCATCTGTAGTGGATCACGTCCATATCTCAGGCACGGTAAGACCTATGGACCTGGAACCAACACCAAATGAGTCGACACTTGATGGAGGTTCACAATATGGGTTAAGGTCACGGCGGTAACCCAGGGGGTCATTCAGGGTTTTTTTCAGAATTGCTGGAAATAACATTTTTTGACCACCTAATGCATCCCCGAAGTTCTTACAGATATTTTTACACTACAAAGTGGGCGTGACCCAAAATTTTCAAAGTGGGTCACGCTCATATCTCAAGAATGGTATGACGCATGGACCTGGAACCAACAGCAAATGAGACGAAACGCAATGGAGGTTCAAAATATGTCTCAAGGTCACTAAGATCACCCGGATGTCATTGAGTCCATTTTTCAGAATTGATAGAAATCCCATTTTTTAACCCGCTAATGCATTCCCGAAGTTCATAATGCAATTTAACATGAATAATAGTCAAAAAATATCCATTGCTGATTCCTTTATAGAACAGATTTAAAGCTATGCACAGAAGTTATTTCCAGTTTCTTGAAAAATTGTATTGATTCCTGTATGAAACTCTTTAAATGCTGTTTTCGAATACCTATTTAGGAATTCTTTAAAGATATTTTAGTACTGAAAATAAGTCTCCATAAATTTCTTTTCAATATAATTTAGTTCTAATGCTTTCATCATTTTTACACAGACTCGAATTTACTGGTTGCAGTAAATTGTGTTTCTCTAGTTTAAATTATATCTGTGTAAGCTGTTATGTGTCTAGTTCTTAGACTCAGGACGAGGAGATTGTACGGTTGTAGTTCAAAGTGAGATCAAAGTCACTGGGGCGGAGTGAAATCGAGAAACGTGAGGAAAGAGGATGCCAAATCTGCACATTAGGAGTGACGATACCCTGGAACATTTCATTTTAGAATCCCCCAAATACCTCGTTCAATAAGACTCCATAAGAAATTAATGAAAGAATGTTATGAAAAGATGAGGGATAATGAATGAATGAGTGATCACATGAGGGAAAGGATAAATTATTACAGTTTGGGAGATTGAAAACGCGCCAATGGGAGAAATTTAATTATAAAACAGTTTGTGTCTGAATACTCCAAAATAAAGAGGAAGAGTGGATGAGAAAGTAACGGACCGAGACGGGATTGATGTGGTCTCCTCATTTGAGAATCGTGTCAAATTAGTGGAAAGTCTGGGTGTTATTATTATTATATATAGAATAAATAGGTACTACGGCCGGTAATCAGATTTAAACCACTCGTAGGATAAGGGTTTTAACCAATCGGCGTGCCGAGTGGTTAAAACCCTTATTCTACGAGTGGTTTAAATCTGATTACCGGCCCAGTACCTATTTTTTTGTTTTATTTATACCACACTCTTAATAAATAACTGACTTTGTCACTTAAAATGGAGAAAAACCGACACTTTCTGTCGTAAACACACAGGTTTGTTTTGTTCACATCTGCGACGATGGGCAGTGCTACCGGCTGCACGTGAATGCTTGATTGGCAGCTAGAAACATCGTCAAAGTTGATTGAATTTACCTTGCTTTTTCAGTCAAATTATTATTAACAATTCTTAAATGTTATTTTTAAATATTTAATTGTAGGTATTTTAAACTTAATAAGTCATTGCATGTAGTAGATAGTATCGCATACCGTCGTATGTTTGATTGAAGCAACACGAAGTGTGAATGTATCGAAGTTGGCAAATTACGTCATGTCACGTATTATTATTATTATTATTATTTTTATTAAAAGAATGTGTCCCAGCTTTTCTGAAACATTTCTCGCTGAGACATGCGTTATGAACATTATTTTATAAAAATCTTATATTTTGTTCCACTCCAAACTGGATCAAGCTGCTTTAGCTCCATATTTGTAAACTGTTTTGGTTGAATCATATTTTTAATTTCATAACAGGATTTTCATAAATGTCTGATTCGGAAATTTCACTTATCAAAGGCTATATTTTGGCCCTAAAAAACTTTTTTTTCAAATGCATGTTTGGTTATAAGAAGGTAAGCACCTACCTTTTGCAACGATAGCTGCCAAAATTTGACAAGTTGTTCACGTGTGACCAAGAAACTGATGTCATTTTACAGACGCAAAGGTGATGAATTCACCAGTCAACATAGTCCCTTAAATCTCATCTTTACAGATTTAAGGCTGAGGAAAAAATGAGATGGTCGAGGATTTCGGACCTGTCCTTGTGTTAAAGCCCGACCCTGATCTTTTTATGAACTCTTGACAAAAAAGTAATATCAATTTAAAACGACAGATGAAGATACTTAGTGGCCTGGCATCAAATACTTTCACTTGAGAGAGTGATGGCCGAGTGGGTAAATGCTCTGGTCTCTCAAGCCAGAGGTCTCGGGATCGATCCTTGATAGAGGAAAGTCCTCGAACTGCACAAACACTCTCTGTCAGCATCAATTATAAGGGTGATGCTGTAACAGTGTACCGTACTATCGGATGGGAACGTAAAACGGCTGTCTCCTGAGCGGAGAGAAATACACCCCATACAAATCCCTTCGTAGTATTCGATAAGAGCGAGGCCATGAAGTCGCCGCTACGGAGAATACCCGGACCATTGGGCCAAGGCGAGGCGTTAACATAAGTTGTAGAACTTGCTCCGCAATTCTTGTGAAATTAATAAGCTTAAAACAAAAATACATGTTTACCGCATAATATATAATCCTGAGAGCGGATAACATTTGATAAAACATTTCTTGAATTGGTATACATGTTCATTTTTGGACCCAAAACATAGCTTATGAGTCCCCATTGGAACGAGCTCAACGATCTCGTTCCAAAGAGGGCCCTGAGCTATGTTTTGGAGGTAACAAAAAAACAAAAAACAAATGAAAAAGTAATAAAATTTGAATATCGATTTTTGTGGGTAGCACTGATCGGTTTGATTGTCACCTTTGGTAAAGAGAAAGAGGGTTAAGCTACACAAGAAAATAAAATATTAAAATAAATAATGAAAAACATTTCAACCGAATGAACTTATTTTTCTATTGCATTTAACCTGAACCAAACGATTTTGTTGGCCTAAGGTGAAATATGACGATTAATAATATAATAATTCTTTGGCTTTCAGCTGATTTGCCGCGATTCCCTAACTAGGAGACCTACATGAACCCCGTTGCCCATCTAGTCACCCCCACCCCACTAACCCTCCTACATGTAATCTCCCAACATTCTGAAACAAACTGTTTTATCAGTTCCTCATTGGCGCTTCATGAATCTCCCCAAGCATGATACTTACTCTTTCCTTCATATCATCCCTTATCCACTGATCGCTCGTGCTTTCTTCCCGTTTTAAAGATGCTTGTTATTTATACCAGAATGGGGCTGTCTACTCAGTTATGACATAAGGGCTGCATATCGCATTGTAGAAATTTTCGCAGACCACAAGGCATACTTTGGGTTCCATGCATGCACAATGGCACAAGAAGATATCATGTCTTTAACGTATTCCACTTGGGATTTCGACAGCGGGATACATGTTCAATGAAGTAACGATGTGTCTGATCAAACGATGGAGAAATTGGATAAATTTGTATTTAGATGATGGACTTAGCGGAGTGTGGTCATTTGAGTAAGCTTTGCGTACCAGTAAAAATGGTAAGCAAAATGTGAAGTGCTGTTGATGGCTGAGAAAAGATGTGACTTGGAAAAACATCAAAACGTTCTAGTAAACATGACAGCGGATGGTGGACGAGGATTACCTTTTTTCAAAGCTTTGTTTCTGACATCAATCATTATTTAAAGTGTATTTTTGTAAGCTGATATGAGTCCAGTTGTTAGAATCAGGGCGAAGAGCTTGTATTGATGTTTCCAGCTGAGAGCAGGATCGGATACACCGATAAACATTACTAGCTCGAAAAAAAAAGTTTTTGGGGAAGAAAAAACTGCACATCTCTCAATGAAAGGACTTTGGGATATATTGCCTGAAATACTTTAATTGTTTATGGTGATACATCAGGCACTGGGTACAGTGATCATATGGCACGAATACTGATGCTGAAGTCAGGGGTTTCTGGATGTTGAATAAATTGAAACAGAGTTACAAACGGCGTGAATGAGAAGGCGTATACCGCGTTGTTCAGTCGGTGGGCCATTATCTGAGTAACAAAGCGGGGCAGTGGTCCATCGATAATCAAAATGTTTTTACTGTTCTGAAAAATGGGAGCAAGAAACCTGCTGTGCAGAAAATTGCAATACAGACGGTAGATAATTGTGATTTTGATAAACCCGTTATGTGTCCTTCGGGATTAGAATAAAAATGGCTCTGCTCTCTATACACCTGGATTGCAGGAACGCCAGCGAAAAACTCCGCCAGTCAGTCAAGATGGTGTCAAGTCAATGAACGTGGTAACTACCACTCTCGGTGACATTTGATGACGGAAAGCTGTCACGCTGTGACTGTAGTCACAGCGTAACAGTCTTCACCTCATCATACGCCATGGTATTTATCTACCATAAAAACTAGTTACACGGTTACACGGCACTTAGTTTTTGTCAATAATTGCATAAACATGTTGTAAATATTCAATCGGTAGTGCTCCGAAAAATGTGTACATCCTTAACATATTCATTTCTTACAGATGTCAAAGTGTATTCTTCAAAATAAAAAAAAAACGATTGATGTGCGAAGCTGCCGGCGATGTTAATCTTGGTCTCCATTTTGGCAAGGCCAGAGAGCCTACGGTCTCCACTCCCGATAACCAGATCTGAGTGCTACAGAGAATCCGACAACTATGGAGTAACCGTTCCAAGGCGCAAAGAACTACCATGGGAGAACAGCGATCTATAACGGGCGCTGCTTTCATACCCCAACCTGCGCAATAGCATTTTCTTTTAGGACCATGTTCAGAATAGTTTCAATCATTATCCTGAAAACGTTTAATTTGTCTCTCATTGGCGAGGCATAGTGCTATTCCTCATGGGAAATTTGAGTCAATCATGACGTTTACTGGCAAAGACGTGGCAAAGACGCTGGGTAATTATCCACACATATTATTTCGCATTACCCTCATAGAACAATACAGTAACAAACAGAATTTGGCTAATCCTATCTGTACATTCCTTAATATGGTAAGACAATTCGCTTAAACGACCGACAAATTTGGGGTTTCGGAAGTAGCAGAATGGGCGAAATATATCTCCTGAAAGTAGTTGAAATTGGTTCAAATGTAGCATATTTCTGGAAGATAGAAATAGAGATATCCAACTGAAAGAATAAATACATTTACCAGTATTTGTATACTGTGACCCACTATCGCATATATATTACACATTCCAAAAGGGTAAAAATGGTGTGATTCAGGTTACATACAAGTGAAAGGAGATGAATGTCTAAGGCAGATATCAAATACCATGTAGACATTAATATTATCACATCCCTCTCATTTGTTCACATTCTGCAGTTATTCGTGTCCAAAACTGCAAACACATGTTTGCTATATAGGATATTATAATGAATATGCCAGGAAGTTCAACACAGCATGCCACGTGTCTTCCTGAATTTTCTCGAGGCAATCTAACAAAAGTACAGAATAGCATTGCCCATAAAATTACAGGACACTACCTCGCCGCTAGTAGGAAACCTGGGTGCAATTTTGATGAGTCATTGAAACTGCAGTGTGTCCCCACTCCAATGTTTTTATATTCAGATTTGTTTTGTTTGTCTGTGCCAGTAAGAAGTTTGGCACTTGAAAATGGGTAGGGTCTGGTAACCTGAAACACACAATATTTTTTTTCAGCCTTGCAACATTAATCTTTAACACAGTGACTTCCGTGCAAAGTTAGCAGGCATTTCTTATTCCCCATAGTAGCAAACTAGAGCAGCATGGTTTGATATTACAAAGCTGTATACAGTAGATCCCAATGTAAACAATTTGAGGAATTTCAACAACAGTGCGTGATTTTCACTTCATTCTTGATTCCAAAATTACGTGTTTGTAATCAAGTGATATTCTGTTAATTTATGTTTCTTGATGTGTGTTGAAGTTATATCACTCCCAGTAAAAACCCACCAATTGTCCATGATTCCACTCCACTTATAAAAATATCGGGCCTTTGAAACAATTGAACGCCTTTGTCTTGCCTTACACCAAACAAGACAGGTATGTGGTTAACGATGCACTAAAAACCTGGTTTCTGTGATCTGAGAGTCGGAAATGGATATCGATATTCCATACATGATGCTTTTGACTCGGCTTGGGTTATTTTGCCACAATGGTCACATCACCCATCCCTGTTAGTGTCTTGGTAGCAATTTTTAAATCAGAAACAGTTAATCGCTTAAATTTCATACTCCGCAACTTTCAGATCATTGGAATTTTGATTTAAATATTTTCGAATCTGACTCCGCTACGTTTGTATCCATTTCACTGCACACCTAGCTGCTTTCTATTCGTTGTAGCAGTTTCCCAGAATGCTTCTCAAGCTCGTTGGGCTCGTTCCAATGAGGGGTCATAACCTATGTTTTTGAGACAAAAAATGAAAAAAATTATTTATTCAAGAATTTTTTTTTTTGCATGTGTAATCTGCTTTTCATGTTAGGTAAAGGGTTAAGGCTATTAGGAATTTCAGCTTCCAATTTATCGCATAATCATCATCAAATAGCTCATTGCAGAACATATCGTTCACAACACGACTAATACCAGTGTAGCGTCAGATGTCAACGCCGACGTGGTAACGCTGTGAGTGATTTGATGTCGGAAGTATAATTGAATTAATTAATCTTCTCTTATTTTTCATTTAGTGTCTACCTAACACAAATAGCTGACGACATTTACCGAATAACGAAATATTTTGAATTTTTGTCACGAAAACATAGCTTGTGATCCCTCATTGGAATGCGCTGGTCGAGCTCGTTCCAATGAGGGATCACAAGCTATGTTTTCGTGACAAAAATTCAAAATATTTCGTTATTCGGTCCTGAACTAGAATTTTCAGAAAAAAATAGAAAAAGCAATTATAAAATTTTTCTGGCGATTTTTATGAACAGCATGTTAACTGAAAGATTTTATATTACATCATAAGAAGAATCTCAAAATCATATCGAACTGACATTGAATGTCTTAACCTTGATCTCTAAACCTCGGCTCAGGTAGTTGTTTTTAGTGTACTCTATACAGGAACGCCGCGACGGGGAGGGGGGAGGGGGGGGGGGGGGGTTGGGGGGGGCAATCCTGGCCAAAATTTCCTATAGTTGGAAATTCAGAGGGCAAGTCAGGAGTAGTTGGAAATTCAAGCTATCTGGGTTTTAGAGCTTCTTTGCTGTTGATGATGTCTCCTTTACTTCCCAATAATCCAACTCGGTTTCAAATCGGCCAAAATTCTAACTGTTACTATTTACAACTACAGCCGTAATAAAAAAAATCCTCAAGATGCACTTGAAAAAAATCACATCGCGTAGAATCGTTACTCTGAGTTAATTCCATCTTTCACAGTTACATAATGATCAAACATCGAAAATACACCATTCCTGCATATGATCTGATCTACTGTTAGTACAGCGTGAAGTGCTCAAATTTCTGAGCTTGAGCATTTGTTTAGCACATATTAAATTCTCAGAAGAATATCGAATAATAATAAAAACCTGATTATTCTATCATAAATGTGTTGGCATTTCAGTTACTAGAATCAAATTTATGCCCCTTTCCGGGGGCGCCGTGGCGTTGCGGTAACCGGTTCTCGTCAGATCACGGAAGTTGAGCAACGTTGAGCGAGGTTAGTCCTCGGATGGGTGACCGTCTGAGCGATCGATTCGGACTCCCGCGTGGTGTCCTTGGGCAAGGCACTTAACTACCATTGCCCACATGGGGGCACGATGACGCTGTGTACTAAGGCGTACTGCACGTTGATGGTGCGCATGTCTTCAACCAATCTAACCCTGCCTGTGCTGCAGTACGGAGTTACGATGTTGGGGAGATGGCAGCTGCTGGTCGTTGCTCGGTGGTTCTCTCATGGGACTCCGGCTTCCTCCACCCGTAAAACTGTCACGGTCATGATTAGCCACTGTGCATAAATAAGTGACCTTAAACAACACTAAATAAATAAATAATGCCCCCTTTCATGGCTTCATTTTCAAAATATTTCTCAGGAGTGAATTTCCTACTAGGGGAGAGACCGGGTGGGAGGTTCCCTCCCCGGTCCCTCCCCCTAGTTGGAAATTCACTACGTCCCTCCCCACTCCAATCGGAAACCTCTAGCCACGTCCCTGATTCGATACTGGAATTTCGTATGAAATGGCGACTCATTAGAGACCCTCTATTTATCCACCAACTCTCGTGGTAGGGTCCAATAATCGCAAGCAAACGTTCTGCATGTTTTTGTCTTACGGCCTTTGGGGTCTGTGGTAAATCTAAGATAAAGAAAATTACCCTACCTTTCGTTTTTCTTTCGAAAATAGAAACAATTTAGTGCAGCATATATGGTATTTTGTAGCGTTTCTGCACATTTTAAATCCATTTATTTATTTATTGGTGTTTAAGGCCACATACTTATGCACAATGGCTAATCGTGACCGTGACAGTTTCAAGGGTGGAGGAAGCCGGAGAAAACCAGCGAGCGTCGACGATCAACTGTCAGTTGATGCTGACAGAGAGTGTTCGTACACCTCGAGAACTTTCCCCGTCCGAGAGCGCATTGGCAGATCTTATAAAGATTCGTTCTGTTTCTTCTATTTCAACCACCCCCAACTAACCTCGAAACTTCAGTTTAGAAAATGGTTGAAAAAGAACAATTAGAATTTATCCCATAAATGGCCGTTTATTTGAACAATAAAGGAATTTCCTGTTTGTGGCAGCTGCGGGCAATATAAGGTATATGAGATAAATGCCAGTTTATGTGAAAATAGGAAAGCGCGTCCCCAAAATCGTATAGAGAAATATAAGGATATGGGTTTGTGGGTGTCGGGAGATCGAACGCTTCCAGTGGAGGCCCCAGTGATCAAGCTCTAGAAAAGTAAGGATATGATATGATTAACTTATCTGAGGGAGCTGTAATGTAATGTATCCTGGCGAGTCAGATGTCTAAAAAGTAATGTGTCTGTTTGTTTTCCGATACATGGTCAGACGAACGAAAGCACGAACGATTTCTTTTAGCAGGGGATGTTTGAAAAAGTGAATTACGTGAATTTTACGTGAATTTTGAAAAAGGATATGAAGGCGTTTGAGGCTAATGTGGATACGCTTCCCTTCCCTAATGTAGAGAATAAATATGTGATTTGGAGAAATTTGTGAAGAGAAAAATGTCAAAATATGTGTTTTCTAACATTTCCATTTTGAAAACGCATATATTGTACAGTTCCACATGCTTGTGGAAATCACATCAGTTTTCTGATTGAGCACATCATGTGCTACTGGCATTTGAAGTTTTTTCTAGAATGGGGTGGGGTGATCTCGAAACCTGGAGCCTATGTTTGACCCTCACACTAATGGGTGACAGTTATTATTTGAATTTCTTGATACTTCGAACCCTATGTAATTGGAACGAGGGTTCGTAATTCATCATCTTATAATCCATTGTACTTTACCACAAAACCGGGTTTTTCGCGACCAGATCACGACACTATTACACGAGTCGTTGTGATTTCGTTAATAAAATACTTGGAAAATAAAGATATCCTGAAGAAAAACAATCGAAGATATCGAAAGTATCTCAGGTTAAATTTTCTCGAATTTCTTTCTACACGGAGAACATTTTACAGATTTGCTGAGAGGAACATGGACAGAGAATGCGACCCAGTCGCAAACCAGCTGCTTATTGCTATTCGCCTTTGTCATAGTATTATCGTCGCGCGTAGAGATGTGCAAAATCACATATTCCCCTTTATTAAGTTTATTTTGTTTACATCACCATTTGCGCATATTTGGTAAAGGACTAATTTGTTTACTTTCTCAGGTAGTGCAATAAGACTGAGCACAACCAGGATACATAAAGGGGTCAGGAATCAGCTACCCGAAATGGAGTTGTACAGGTGCAAAATAAAGGAAAACGAAAACTCTCATTGATTGAAGTCTCCCCCCCCCCCCGGTACTCCAACTGAGGTGTGTCCTGTATTTATACTACGATTACACTAAAGTGAATAAAGCTTAGATTTGTAAAGAAATATATCGCCTTCCACGGTCTGTTTACTTTCTTGCGTGACACAGTTGTCTTGTGTCGAGACATTTCGTTGGAGCACTGGAATCTCTGCGTCATCAACGGGGATACGTAACGACCAATAAAATGCGGTCTCACGTCTGTAGGCCGGATTCCACGAGTAGTTTTCCTACCCATTTCAATGCCTGTATTCTATCGGGTAACGTTGATTATCCCAGCAATCATGATTAAATAATTCTTTCATTGTTATCATTCGTTTATTACAGAGGTTGCATCTGTCTGTAATCCAACATGTGATAAGTATCATATCTGTTCTTCCAGAAGAAGATGTGAATGCCCAGCTGGCTTTAGTGGACAGAAGTGTAGTAAGTATCTATTTTATTATACTTATATAATACGCGAGCTATCTGATTGTAAAGTAACATTTGATAATTTCCGTTATAATGCTCTTTGACTCAAGTCACCGTCGGTAGCATATGTTAATGCGACGCAACAGGTTTTATGTTTTGCTACATCATCCGCGAACTCCGAAAACTACCGAACACCGAAAATTAACACAAACTGCTACCGACGTAACGGTTAAGCTTGTAAAATATTTTCCTGGGCTGCTAAAATAAATTGATTTGTCTTTTGTATAAAATATCACTTTTTCTTCATTGCAACCATCTAGACTACTAGGTGCGAAAAACCACGTAAAATCCCTTTGAAGAAGAAACACAACAATATTGAACCTCAAAAAGTATTTGCGAGGTAATTGCCATTGTAATAAGCGTTGTTAGTTTCGCATGCGCATCCCGTGTTGGTATGTTAATACGTGTTTCCGTAGTCCAGTTTGTTTGATTGAGGTCGCTATTTTGGTTTTTATGGTGGAGCGTGATTACTATGAGGTCGAGTTACCTCTAATATGATATAATAGCATGTTCAGAGGTTATGTTTGATTGTATGGTAGTATATCGAATTGCCGAAAGGGACCTGACAACTACCTAATGGCCTCTAAAAGCCGTAACAACCCTTCCATATTAAAGGTAACTCGACCTAATAGTAACCACGTGACACTATAGAAACCAAGATGGCTGCCTCTATTATACATAATAAATGATCCACGTTGGACCGCCAATGAGCAAAAAGGTGAACGTTGCCGATACTTCCGATTCGCCAGATGGGAACTACGAGGGCCATATGCCACGAAACTTGCTGTCATCAGTGGAATCTATCAAATACGTCTTCACGTTTTTATTGCAAAACAAAATCTCGGAATTTGACGATCATTCATCTCCTTCCTAGTGTACTGTTTATGTTCAACTCTGAATAGTTTTTATTTCCAACACCACTTCTAATGCTTTTGTGGGGCACTGTTTTGGCTCAGTCCGATGGTCTGCCACCACTGTAACTATTTATTTGTTCCGAAAACCTGCATGTGATTCTCTGCGAGACTGAAACGTGAATTGAAAATTAAGTATTAGCCATTGTGTTTTTAACGTCGTCACATATTTACCATCGCATCTGTTCAATTCGTTGTCTAATGACATTGTGAAAAAATAATGGATTTCATTTTCGAGTTTATTCAAAATTACTGTACTTTTCCATTCTTAAAAATATAATCTTATATCACAAAATAAAAAATAAGAAATCCAATCCGTTTAGGACAAGCCAATTTAATTACCTATGTCTGAGTTCTGAGTAGCTGTGTCTGAGTTTGACCCACATCACATATTATGCTATTTTAGGAAACGCGTTCGATAATATTGAAAGTCTGTTTTATCAAGTCGTATTCACAGGCTTCGTAAATGTTTGTTGATTTGAATGTCGGACCACCGTGATTTTGTAGTAGGGTACTTCATATTGAATTATTACGAGAATCGTTGGGAGCAAGAAACCTGTTTAGCAGAAAATTGCAATACAGATGTTAGATTATTATGAGTTGTTCAGTATTTAGATAAACCCGTCCTCAGGGATCAGAATACAATGGCTAATGACGTAAGCAAATGACGCTGATCTCTATAAAACTGTATTGCTGGAACGCCAGAGAAAAACGCCACCACTCAGTCTGCTCTTCCCGAAAATGGCTTAAAGATAACTCCCCCCATCGATGACGTTTTTTTACGTAAAAGCTGTTACGCTGAGACTGTAGTCACAGCGTAACGGGCTTCACTTCATGAAACATCGTGGTGTTTATCTGCCATGAAATCTAGTTATACGTTATCAACTTTACAGTCTTGTCACTTGTTTTCTTTTGTCAGCAATAGCTGAAAGATGCTGTCAACATTCAATCTGCATTGCCTCGAAAAATGTGTACAGATATGAAAATGTATTCTTTAAAAAAACGATCTCCATTCTCTCCAGGCCGGACAGACTGCAGTCTCCACTCCCGATAACCAGATCGGAGTGCTGCGGAGGACCGACGACTACGAGGCAACCTCTCGAAGATACACACAACTACCATAGGAGAACAGTGATCTATACCGGGAGCTGCTTTCATACCCCAACCTACCCAATAGCGTTTTCTTTTAGGACCATGTTCAAACTTAATAGCTTCAATCATTTTTTCTGCAAAAGTTTCTCTTGTCTCTCATTCACGAGACATAATGCTGTTCATCATGGGAAAGTTTGGACGATCATGAAGTTTTCGCGAACGTAGCAAAGACGCTGGGCAATTATCCACACGTGTTTTCCCATTGCCCGCATAGAACAATAGCTTAGCAACCAGCCTTCGGTTGGTCATATCTGTACTTCCTTTAATATTGTAGGACAGGTCACTTAACAGTTGGACACCATCCAATTTGGGGGATCCGAATGTAGTAGAATGGGCGAACTTTGTCTCCTGAAAGTAGCTGAACCTATTTGAATGTAGCATATTTCTGGAAGATAGAAAAAGAGATATCCGACTGAAAAAAATAAATACATTCACCAGTATTTGTATACTGTGACCGACTACCCCATATATATTATATATTCCATGTCCCCGATAAGGTAAAAATGTGGTGTTTCCGGCTACATGCAAGAAAAAGTAGGATAGGCAAGTAATTTGCTTTTTTATGTTTTTATATTAATCCTCGGAGCGCAGCTACATGGATATACACACACTACAGTGTGCTCTGCAATTCTTCAATTTTCTGGACGTACAAGCTTTCATGGATACACAAACTTTGACTCAAATGTTTGTGAAACTGTGCGGATTTGGGATTCTGGGACAGTTCTCGGAATTTTTCTGTAAATTTCAGAAAGTTTGGAAATTTCTACTATGTTTATCACTCATAAATTACTTTGTGAACTGCATTCACTACCACTCACTCAGTGACTATGAACTCTCACTCAGTTACGCATGGATTCTGTCATTATCGATCTGTATATGTGTATAAGTCGAATGATATGCGTTCATTTAATGTGCACACATGCAGGGATAGTCTCGGTAAGTTTGTGCACCCCTTGAACTTAATTCTCTTGGTATACTTCGCCTGCGGAGGGACAGGAGAGGCGGTCAGAGGCGATTCAAGTCTCGAACAGCAAAACAGCTGAATACGAACAATTTGATCCGAATTGATCTCTGTGGATTACCACCAGTCGCTGTCTGTGTTATAAATACCAGATCTGTTGTGAATAAAATCAGCGATGTTTGTGACATGATGGACGATAATGAACTATCCGTGGCCATGCTTACAGAAACATGGCTGAAGCCGATGATGCCCTTACAATCAGCGAGCTCCAGCAGGGTGACATAACCTACTTCACGTCCCACGTTCAACCAAATCCAAAGGCGATGGAGTCGGTATCCTTTTTGATAACAGTCTAAAGGTTAAACCTGAATCTAGTCATAAGTTCAAATCGTTCGAGTCGATAGTTGGGTCTCTGACATGTGGTTCTCGATCAATCAGAATTGTCACTATCTACAGACCTCCCCCAACAACAAAAATAAATTCACTGCGAAACAGTTCTTCAAAGAATTTTCTGAATTTCTCGGGAATATTGTTACTTCTAATGGACCTTTTGTCATCACCGGTGACTTTAACGTCCACCTCGAGGACATGAACAACAAAGTCGCACTTGATTTTAGCGCGCCCCTGGAATCTATGGAGCTAACTCAGCCTGTAAATGGCCCCACCCATCGCAGTAATCACACCCTCGATTTGGTAATCACTCGTGCGTGTGATCAAAACGTGGTACACAATCTGGAGGTTCATGACATAGCCATATCAGACCATTACATGGTGAAATTTGACATCAGGCTTCCCAAGCCCCAACCATTTAAGGAGAAGATTACCTACCGTAAACTCGGGAACATTGATCTCATTGCATTTTCACGTGCAATATCGTTATCCGTCGCGAGTCGACAGTAAATGAATATGTTAACCAAGTTTCCTGATCTTTCACATAAACTTATCGATGATTTCGCGCCTGAAATGTCCAAAATTGTGTCCAGGCACAATCTTTCCCCCTGGTTTAGTAGTGAAATCAGAGATGCGAAACGCATGCGGCGAAAATTTGAATTGCAATGGAGAATTTCGAAACTTACCATACACAGGGAAATGTATGTGAGCCAAAAGATCGTGGTTAATCGGTTGATACATAGAGCTAAAAAAGACTATTTTGCCTCTATTATATCAGACAATAATAAGAAACCGAATGTGCTTTCTGAAGTAATTGACAAGCTTCTTCATAGAAAGTCAAAGGCAACCCTACCGCAACACTCATCAGCCGAAGATTTAGCCAACAGATTTTCTAACTTCTTTATAAACAAAATTGACACCATTCGGTCAGGTCGTCGGCAACTCTTGAATCGTTCAGGCTGCTTACGCCCGATGAGTTGTCTGAGATTGTAATGAAAGCACCATCCAAACAATGTAAGCTTGATATTATTCCTACAAAACTACTAAAATCATGTATTCCTGATCTTATGCCATGGATCATTGATATTGTGAATAAGTCGCCTGCATCAGGTGTTTTCCCATCATCCATGAAAGAGGCTCTAGTCACACCTCTCATTAAGAAACCTGGTTTGGATCCTGAAATCTCACAAAACTATCGTCCCGTTTCTGGTGTTTCATTTCTGTCCAATGTAATTGAGCGTGCGGTCGCTAAACAGATCCGCGAACACATATCTAGCTGCAGTCTTGCGGAGGAGTTTCAGTCAGCATACAGGTCGTTCTGCTGTACTCAAACCGCCCATTTACGAGTGCAGAACGACATTCTCTTCTCCATGGATAAACGGCAAGTTTCTTGTCTGGTATTGCTCGATCTCAGTGCGGCGTTTGACACTATCGAGCACGGCGTACTTCTTAATAGGCTTGCTTCCCGGCTTGGTATTGTTAGTACTGACCTGGAGTGGTTTCGATCGTACCTGACGGATCGAGCACAGCGGGTAACTGTCACAGGCTCAAACGCAGAACAGGCTCATTTGAAGTTTGGTGTTCCCCAGGGTTCAGTGCTTGGGCCTTTGCTATACGTCATTTATGTTCTGCCCCTTGGTGATATCGCGGATGATACACAGCTATACATACACTTTACACCACAGTCTGATACAATGGCCAGAGAAAAACTTGAAAAATGTGTAGCTGATATTAGATCTTGGATGGCAGAAAATTTCTTAAAACTGAATGCTGATAAAACTGAAATCATATACATTGGATTAAGCCATCAGTTATCGAAATGCTCAAGGCTAGATCTCAATATTGAAGGCAGTACTGTCTCACCATCGACCACGGTACGCAACCTCGGATATTTTATGGATGAGAACCTGTCGGCGGGAAAACATGTCTTGCATGTCTGCAGGGCTTCGTATTATTATCTCCGAAATATCAGCAGGGTGCGGGGCGTGGTTGATGGGACAACAGCTAAACAACTTGTCCATGCCTTCTTTACAAGTCGCACAGACTATTGCAACTCTCTCTTATTTGGCTGTAAACAGGGCATCATTGACAAAATTGCCACAATACAAAAATGTACAGCACGTGTAATTACTATGACCAAACGTTCCTGCCATATTACACCTATTCTTAAAAATCTGCGATGGCTGCCTCTGAGGGAACGCATTGAATTCAAAATTCTCATATTAACTTGGAAATGATTCAATGACGAGGCCCCACCGTATGTGTCCACTTTGGTTTCACGTTACGAACCCGGTAGATCACTACTTTCGAAAACGTCACACAATCTTGTCCATGCACCAGGTGACCTCACAACAGCTGGCGATCTGCAGCTTTGGCTGCTCCAGTCCTTTGGAACCTGCTTCCGAGTGGGCTGAAAGCATCCCAGAGTCTCCCATCTTTCCGATCAGCTCTCAAATCATATTTGTTCCAGCGGTTATATAACTTACGATGAAGACCTCTGATTGTGATTCATCCGCTTGGAAACAGTCAGTAAATAGGAAATGCAGAGTGATATATATATATATGTATATATATAAAGTTTTTTGTGTGTTAAGCCCAAGAGCTCTATAAGGATTTTCGGCTTTAAACTACTACATTTATTATTATTATTATTATTATTATTATTATTATTTATTATTATTATTATTATTATTATTATTATTATTATTATTACAGGGAAGGAAGTGAAATGAGATGAATGATTCAGGCAGATAGTAAATACCATGTAAACATTAATGTTATCACGTGGTCACATTCTGCAGTTATTGATGTCCATGACCTCAGACACATCATCGGATAAGTGCTAGAATGTTCTATAGAACATTCTAGCACTCAGGCGACGACATGTTTACTATATAGGGAACTATAAGGAATATGCCAGAATGTTCATCGCAGCATGACAAGTATCTTCCTAAATTTATCGAGGCAGTCTAACAAAAGTACAGAATAATATTGCCCATAAATGTACAGGAAACTACCTCGCTAATAGTAAAACTAGGCGCAATTCTGATTAGTCATTGAAACTGCAATGTGTCCCCACTCCAAAATTTTATATTCATATTTTTTTTCTGTTTTGCTTGTGCCAATAAAAAGTATGGGATAGTCCCGGTAACATGAAACACACAATATTCTTTTTTAGCCCAGTAAAATTAGACTTTACACAGGGATTTCCCTGTAAAGTTAGTGAGCACTTCTAATTCACTATAGTAATATACTAGAACAGCATGATTTGATATTACAAAGCTGTTTGTCAGTAGATCTCCATGGAAACAATTCGAGGGATTTCAACAATGTTGCCTTATTTTCACCTCAACACTTGATTCCAAAAATTCCCGTTTTGTAATCAAATCGTATTCTGTTAAATTGTTTCTTGATGTGTATTGAAGTCATTTCAATCCCAGTGAAAACCCGCCAATTTCCCATGATGCCACGTCACTTATAAAAATATCGGGACTTTGAAACAGTTCAACGCTTGTGCTTTGCCTTACAGCAAATGAGATAGGTGGTTAGCGATACACTGCAAACCTGGTTTCTATGATTTGAAAGTCGGAAATGGATATAGATATTCCATATATGTTGCTTTTGAATCAGCTTGGGTTATTTTGTCACAATGGCAACATCACCCATTCCTGTTAGTGTTTTGGTCGCAATTTTTATATCAGAAACAGTTAATTGTTTAAATTCGATACTCGATAACATTTAGAAGATTGAATTTTGATTTAAATATTTTCTGATCTGACTCCGCTACGTTCGTACCCACTTCATTGCTCACCTAGCTGATTTCTATTCATTTCCCAATTCGGAAAGTTAGAGCACAAGATTCAAGTCTATCTACTTGTAACAACATAAAATCATATAATTAGTATTCTTGAAGCGCGAATGCTCAGAGAACACCTTCAGTTGTGGTAAAAATTGGAAATTTTGAAAACATGTAGCTAATTCTCATGCACGATTTCAGTCTTCAACTGAGACCTAGCGTAAACATTTGTTAAGAAATAACACTACTTCCATACGATACAAAAAGTATGTAGTCTTTTAAAATCGTATAAACAGACATCTTTCTTAAGCCCCTGTCACGTCTTTGCGATTTTTTGACACGATATACTACGACATGGACAATTGTGGATATACTTACTCAGATCAGTACTGCTTCGTAATCATTCTTGAGTATTCTTGGTTGATCGGCACAAAGTTTTAAACTGATTAAAACTTTCGTACTCCATCGTGCGTTTTTTCAGTTCAATTCTGCGTCT
This sequence comes from Pictodentalium vernedei, assembly GCA_031216915.1. Lineage (NCBI taxonomy): Eukaryota > Metazoa > Mollusca > Scaphopoda > Dentaliida > Dentaliidae > Pictodentalium > Pictodentalium vernedei. The sequence goes on from CM062294.1 coordinate 219,143,619, forward strand.
TACAGGTGTCGTACTAGACCGTACTAAACTGTATGGGGTATTCTTGGGTATTCTTGAGTCTTCATTACTGTTCGTTCGCACTTGGCCAGTACGGCTGCGTCAAGATTCATTAAGAACTAATAAGATAAATTAAGACCTACTTCGACCGCACGACGAGTTTCGCACGACTCCGCCAAAACTCCGTACGACTTTCACAAGATTATAGTATGACGTACCAAGATTTATCACGACACCAGTAAGAACTAGTATGGCCACACTGAGAATCTCTACGAAGTTTCAAGATTCTGGACGAGTTTGATACAATTACAATAAGATCCAGTAGGATACAGTAGGAAGTTCCAAGAACACACACGTTTTCATCACAATTCCCAACAAAAAGGATAAGGAATCCGGCAACCTGCGGCTCTGAAATCATTCTGTTCTGACTGTCGAGGATTCTTGCTAGGTCTTGCATCATCTTACCAGTTCGTACCGGTGTCATGCTAGCACCGTACACGGTCGTATCGATTCGTACTGAATCGGTTTGGAAACTCTTAGTAGATTCTTACCACAGTCGTGATGTACCGTACAAGGTCGTATGAAGGTTGGGTAAGATTGTGAGAGAAACGGATTCAGTGATATTTTTAAAAAAAAATCGCGGTTAATCGTGGCAATTTGAATTCGTGGCTATTCTTGGACATTCGTACAAACAATCTCAAAGATGTGACAGGTGCTTTACAGTTACCCCAAAGTTTTTGGCGCGGTAGCTCCGTACCGTCCGATCCTCCGCAGACTTCGGATCCGGTTATCTTTACTAATAAAGAAGTAAGCGACAGATCAAAACGTGAATCTGAAAAAGACGGCTATGTTTCCGATTCAGTGCAGGCTTGATTAAGGTTACTAGGAATTTTAGATCCTAATTCATCACAAAATCACCATCAAATAGCTCACTACAAAAAAATATCGTTCACAACGCGTCTAATACCGGAATGACGTCAGAATTCAACGTCGACGTGGTAACGCTGTGAGTGAATTGGTTTCGGAAGTAGTCTTGAATTAATCTTCTCTTATTTTCCTTAGGTGTCTACCCAACACAAATATCTGACGACATTTATAAAAAACATTTACCGAATAACGAAATATTTTCATTTTCTGTCTGGAAAACATAGCTTATCACCCCTCATTGGAACGAGCTCGATCGGCTCGTTCCGATGAGGTGTCCTAAACTATAATTTTGAGACAAAAATAGAATGAAATAGTTATAAAATTTGGCTGGCAATTTTTGTGAACAGCAATGGCCTGCTAGTCGCTACGTTAGCTGAAAGGTTAACATGTCATACGAATGATGATATTTATCCACCAGATCTCTTGGTAGGATCTAATAATTTCAAGCAAACGCTCTGCATTTTTTTTTGTCTTTCGACCAATGGCGCCTGTGGTAAATCTAAGATAAGAAACATACCTTACCATTCGTTTTTCTTTCGAAAACAGAAACATTTAGTGCGGCATATATGATATTTTGTTCCGCTGGTGTAGCGTTTATGCACTTTTAAACCCATATAACTGATCGGAAGGTGGAGGACGAGTCATGTAAATATGGATTTTTGTTATACGTCCAGATCGGTAAATATTTTATCAATACAAAGTGTTTTCTGATTGTCCCGTTCTTTGGTTTGTCTAGTCAGCTAACACGGTTAACCGCAAATGTGTTTCGCATTTCTGTTCGAAATTTCGTGGGGAAAGAATGGGACATATTTTTGTCAGCGATTCGGTGTAAAGACAGAAAAATAATGCCTCGAGTGTATCCTATTCAACAATGTAACATGAATAAAGGGTTGACACCACGTGGTTTGTTCTACCAATGGTAACATGGACGGTAATCGTTTTGCATTGAATGTAATGGAATTGAAATAATCATTCTAGCTGTGTTGGTCGAACGCAAAAAGCCTATTGATTCGCACTGGGTTAGGGTATATTTAGTTTTCAAAGAATTCTAATGGCATCTTTTATTTGTTCTGCTACGTTAAAAAAGTAGTATAGCATGCATAGTGTACTTCCGATACTCTTGGTTACTCTTGGCATCTGTTTCAGATGACAGGTTTCTACAGTGATCTTCCGTTGAAAAAAGAGAAATATTATCTATGATTTTACTTTTGGTGACAGGTGAAGTTTTTATTCCGTGTCAAATAAATTGTTTTGATGCCAAATGTAAGATTTTCGTGCCAAATGGAATGAATCTGATTGTAAGTGAAAACAAATTAACCATGCATCGTGTTTTGAGCTAAAGCATTGCAGATGGCGCCTTGTTGCACCCAAAGTACGATATTTATTTTAGTATTACCTGGAGTTTTTAGGTTTAGTTGCTAGAATTATAGATAATGAAAAAAGTAAAAGGCTATTATTAATGTTTACAAGTTTATTTCATGATTATTATTTACTCACTGTTTACTCACTCCAAAAAATAAAATAAGTAGCAATTAATTTAACGTTTATCAATGCGGTGGCCGAGTGGACAAGTGCGCTCGTCACTCATGCCAGAGGTCCCGGGATCGATCCCATGTCAGGGGAAGTTCTCGATGTGTCCGAACACTCTCTGCCAGCATTAATTGTGGGACTGGTGCTGTCACAGAGTACCGTCCTATCGGGTTGGGACGTAAAATGGTTGGCCTCGATGCGGAGAGTGACACGCTCCGTACAGGCTAAAGATCTGTAATTAGGAAGCATGTCCGTGAAAAGGGTGGAAATGGGAGGAGTCGGGTGCGTGCCTCCATGTCTGTTGATTTCGTCACCTGCGTTAATTACCAGTGTTCGTCTAGAGCGTATCGCCTGGCCCACTGGAAGTTCATGTCCATGCGTGTGTTATTAACTCTTAACCCGCGAGGTATTTTCAACATATTTTTAATCTAATCAAGTCATGAATTCATCAAAGCTTCAAAGCAGCCATGATTAGGTTTTATGGAAAATTCATCTAACTTTAACCCCAGAGATCATTGGTGAAAAACTCCATTTACTTTACAGAGAGAAATTTGGATTGAATATGATCAAATTATACTTATTTCAGTGGCATGTAAAATCCTGTCCAAGGCAGGTATATCCGCCAGAAACATGCAAGGAGTTAATACATACAGCTCTTTAAAAACTATGAGCTCACTCTCCAGATTATGTTCACCTTGTTGCACACTTAAGGTCCTGGACACACTAAAATGTTGAACACTTCCGTGTGGTAGAGATCTAATGGAATTAATTAGATTACCTGTGGGGAGGTTGATCTCCAAGAACGTCGATTCCCGAGAAGATTGAGAGTTCTCTCGCGCTGACTGACCAGGCATTGATCATTGGACTGGTTTTGCGGTTCGGCTGCAGATGTGAGAGCGATAGCTTGCGAGTTCGAAATGTTCACTTGAGTCGATAGGAAAGCATCCCTAACTTTCGCACATTTGCAAGATCTACTGAAAGGTGAAATGATTTTGTTCAGGTTCATGCACACTGACCAGGGTAGCCATGTGCTTCTCCGCGGTGATGTCACTACAAATATTTTACTGTTGTTTGTGGCAGCTGCTGGCAATATCAGCTACATGAGATAAATGCCAAATTATGTGAGAATAGGAAAGCGCGTACGAAATTCATATGGGAAATATTAGGACATGGATTTGTGGGTTTCGGGAGATCGAACGCTTAAAGTAGAGGCCCCAAAGACCAGGTTCTAGACAAGTAGAGAAACCACGAGTGCAGGGGAAAGGATATGATATGATTAACTCATCCGAAGGGAGCTGAAATGTTATGTATCCTGACGAGGCAGATGTCTAAAAGTATTGTGTCTGCTTGTTTTCCTATTCAGGGTTAGACGAACGAAAACACGAGTTCTTTTATCCAGGGATGTTACGTGATTGATAAAGTGTCACCATTACCTAAACTTTGACATTTGAAAAAGGATAGGAAAGCGTTTAATACCCTTTGAAGCCTGGCGGCCGTTTTTCCGGCCTGGAACATGCTACGTCATAACGCAATTATATAGGATGGTTGTTCAGTAAATGTGTGGGGTAGACCAATCAATATTTTCAGCGTGCAGCGCCGAGGCTGCACTTTGAAAATATTGATTGGTCTTCTCCAAATAATTAATATGGATTCTAATTGCTGGCATTGAACTGGCATGGAAGATACCTCTAGGGTTTAAAAGGTTAAGGCTAATGTGGATTCTCACACATTTCCCAATGTTGAAAATAAATATGTGAAGAACTTTTATCGCATCCATTATTTCCGACGAGGAGATTTGTTTCTGTCCGATGTTTGGTTTCTGGCGCTGAGCGATGCATTGCCAAATTTAATTTGTCATTTAGTTAAATATATCAATTGATTTGGAGAAATATATGGAGACAAAAATGATGTGCTACATGCATTTGAAGTTTTTTCTAGAATGTGGTGGGGTGATCTCGAAAACTGGAGCCTATGTTTGGCCGTCACACTAATGAGTGACAGCCATTATTTGAATTTCGCGATACTTCGAATCTCAGGTAACTGGATCGAGTGTTCGTAATTCATTATCTTATAAGCCATTTATGCTTTACCACAAAACCGTTTCTCTCGAAACCAGACACAATGATACCAGTGGTCGTGATGTTGTGTATAAAATACTTCGAAAACCGAAATATCATGAAGATAAACAATCGAAAATATTGAAATTATCTCAGGTTAAATATTCAGGAAATTTGTTCTCCACAGAATACGTTCTATAGGTTTGCTGGGAGGAACATGGACAGAGAACGCGATCCAGTCGCGAACCAGTCGCAAATAGCTATTCGCCTTCGCGATCACAGTATTGTAGTCCCGCGTAGAGATATGCGACTTGAAAAATCCCATATTCTCCTTTATTATGTTTACATCACCATTTGCGCATGTTTGTCAAAGGACTAATTTGTTCACCTTCTCAGGTAGTGCAATAAGGGTACATAAAGGGTCAGGAATTAGCTACCGGAAATAGAGTTGTTCAGGTGCAAAATAAAGGAAGAAGGAAACTCACAATGATTCCACCCCCTCCCCGTACTCCACCTGAGGCGTGTTCTGTATTTATACTACGATTAAACTTTATTAAGTGAATAAAGCTTAGATTTGTGAAGAAACATATCGCCTTCCACGGCCTGTTTACTTTCTTGCGTGACACATTTGTCTTGTGTCGATACATTTCGTTGGAGCACAGGAATCCCTGTGTCATCAACGGGGATACGTAACGACCAATAAAATGCGGTCTCACGTCTGTAGTTCAGATTCCACGAGCAGTTTTCCTAACCCATTTCCAATGCCTGTATTCAATCGAGTAACTTTGAATACACCCAGCAATCATGATTAAATAATTCTTTCATTGTTGTCATTCGTTTATTACAGAGGTTGCAACTGTCTGTAATCCAACATGTGATAATTATCATATTTGTTCCTCCGAAACAAGATGTGAATGTCCAGCTGGCTTTGGTGGACACAAGTGTGGTAAGTATATATTTTATTATACTCATATAATACGCTAGCTATCTCATTGTACAAATACAATTTGATAATTTCCGTGATTATGCTCTTTGACTCCAGCCATCCTCAATATCATATGTTAACCTCCTGCACGCTGATGTCAAAATATCTAAATTTCAGCTGCACTTGTTTCCCATCATGCAACAAGAAATTTAATCAATTCAGTCTTGTTTGACAGAGCTCAATGAGCTCTGTCAAACAAGATTGAATTAGTTAAATTTCTGGTTGTATTATGGGTATAATGGCTACTTGATTTATTGATATTTTGACACAAGAGTGCGGGGAGTTTATGCTACGCAACGGCTGTTATATCTTGCTACATCACCCGTGAACTCCGAAAACTACCGAACACCGAAAATTAACACCCACCGCTACCGACTTAACGGTAAAGCTTGTAAAATATATTTTCCTGGGCTGATAAAATAAATTGGTTTGTTATTTGTATAAAATAAAACTTTTTTTTTTCATTGCAACTATCTGGACTACTATGTGCGAAAAACTACATAAAATCCCTTTGAAGAAGAAACACAAAAATATTGAATCTCAGAAACTAGTTGCGAGGTAATTGCAATTGTCTTAGGAGTCTTAGTGCGCATGCGCATATCGTGATGTTAGGTTAATACGCGTTTCCATCGTCCAATTTTTATGACTGAGGTCGCCGTTTTGGTTTTTATGGTGGAACGTGATTACTATGAAGTTGAAATACCTCTATTATGATACATAACATGTTCAAGGGTTATGTTTGCTTGTATGGGAGTATATCGAATTACCGAAAGGGACCTAACAACTACCTAATGGCCTATAAAAGTCGTAACTCCCCTTCTATATAAAAGATAACTGGACCTCACAGTAACCACGTGACACTATAGACACCAAGATAGCTGTTTCTATTATAAATAATAACTGGTGCACGTTGGACCGCCAATGAGCAGAATGGTGAACGTTACAGATACTTCCGACTTGTAAGATGAAACCACAAGGGCCATAAGCCACGAAACTTGCTGTCACCAGTGGAATCTGTCAAATACTTCGCCACGTTTATTTAAAACAAATTACGGAATTTGACGTTCATTCATCTCCTTCTGAGTGTACTCTTTGTGTTCAACTCTGAATGTTTTCATTTCCAACATCACTTGTAATACTTTTGTTCGGCACTCGTTTGTGCCGAAAACCTGCGTATGAATCTCTGCGAGACTGAAACGTTCATCGAAAACTGAGTAATAGCCATCGTGCATTTAGCGTCGTCATAGATTTAGTAGTGAATGTGATCAATTCGTTGTCGTTTTGATATTGTGAAAAAAATAATAGTTTTCATTTTCGTGTTTATTAAGAATTACAGAATTTTTCGGGTCTTAAAAATATAATCTCAAATCACGAAATAAAACATAAGAAATCTGATCCGTTTAGGACAAGCCAATTAAATTACCTGTTTCTGTGTAGCTGTGTCTGAGTATGATCCATATCATATATTATGCTATTTTAAGAAACGCGTTATATAATTTTGAAAGTATGTTTTATCTTGTCGTATTCACACGCTTCGTAAATGTCTGTTGGGTAGAATGTCGGACCATCGAGATTTTGTAGTAGAATACTTCATATTGAATTATTTCTAGAAGCATTGGTGTTTTATGTCTTAAAAACACTTCTGAACAGTCTTTGAAAGGATAGTTTTGACACTTCAATCTCTACAATTTCTTTTAATGCACAGAACCCCAGCTGTAGTTACAGTTTAGAGAAGGCAGATTACTACTCAGTCATACTGTCCAACTAACGAATATTTGCGTTGTCCGGGGTTCTTTTTATCAGAACGAAACACAAGAAGCTCCAGCTCAGCTCATAGACCATAACGCGGTACCTAGTGGTCCATGGGCTAAAAGCAAATGCTTTTGTTTTCTTTTCGAAAATCCATACACCGTGATTTTGTAGGAATGCTCTACTGTACTACACAGGGAATCTAAGGCTTGCGGCATTGTCTTCCACAAAAGCCTGCACAATCTGTGGCATACAAACATTTATTTGATTTTAGTGGCTATGTTAGTTTATTTTCCGTTATATATTTGTTTTCATTTGACTTTAACTGCGTAAAATGAAGAGTAAAACCTGTAAAAATGCTTAAAATACAAAACTTTCTCTATTAACTAAATATTTTTTGGAAGCTTATTTGTTTTACAATGAATGGAGAAAAAGTTATGCAACTTACATTAACACCTCTCCTTGGCCCAATGACGCAGGTGTGTGGTATGAACTTCGTAGCGACAACTTCGTGGCCTCGCTCTTATCGAATACTACGAAGGGATCTTTAACCTGCACGGAGTGTGTCTCTTTCCACACAGAGGTCATCCATTTTACGTCCCCATCCGATATGATGATACCCTGTGACAGCATCAACCCAACAATTGATGCTGGCAGAGAGTATTTGGACACCTCGAGAACTTTCCGACCGAGGGATCTCTGGCATGAGAGACCAGCGCATTTATCCACACGTCCACCACTCTCACTAAATATTGTAAAGTGATTGGGTTTCGTTGTAATCTTCACCGAATGAGAACAGTTTTATAGTTTTAAGTGCTTTTACTTTCTGTATTGCAAAATATTTTCAGTGGGTGACGTATTATTAATCTTGCATTTTTTTTTTCCTTCCGAGGAGCATCTACATTTACTGAGAACAAACCTCAATTCGCTGTACCTACTGGTTAATGAGCTAAAAACTCTAGCAGTGTTGTTCTTTTTTCAGAAAATCGCGGAAGAAGAACTTTGATGTCTCTATCTCCTAACCTTCTTAATATTTTCGAGATGTTTTTGATAAAATCTAGTCATGCTGTTGTGAAGCAGCCATGTCTAGATTTGATGAAACATTTATGCACATTTAGCCCGGGAAATCGTTGGTTAAAAATATCCTGAGTAAAATTCTGCCCAAATTATACTTATTTCGGTGGCAAGAGACACTTTTTGGTTAGGAATATCTGCCAGCAGCATGAAAGACATTCAGCAATGCATATCTTCTGAACTGCAGACACAGTCTATAGAAGGAAGATTACCAATGAACACACCGGGGCACTCAAAGAATAAGTCTAACTGTTTTTTTTTTTTAATTCGAACAAAGCACAAGAAGCTCAAGCAAACTTGTAGCTCGCAGAACCTGCTATTTGCAAGATGCTTTTCATCAAATCTAGTCATTTTGATACTTGTTCAATGAAAGATTTATCCCCTTTGGTTTATTCTTGAATCGTTTACATGTTTCTTTTTCATCAAAAGTCCAACTACTGCCTCTTTGGGCCCAATCATATAGACTGGATTCCTCTGCGGAATTAGGATTATTAAAACTGGATTGTCACATGTGGTCATCGAGAAGGAGAGCACTGCTTGTTTACTGCGATAAACACGTTCTGCTTCACTGGTAAAACAGGACCCGGACCTGGAAGTTCTCTAAGGCGGGTAGCATAGGGGTGGACGATTGGCTAAACTTGACTTCGTCCCTATGTCACGATCAAGAGATAGCCAAAGATTCTGAAAGCGATCTTAAATACCCATATATAAATATATTTCCTTGTTTAATATGTAAAACGGATCTGTAAATGTTGTTTGCTTGTGCGGTATGTAAAATGGATCTGTAAATAATTACCTTCCGTCGGGACAACATTAATTTGAAAGTATGTTGAACTGATATTGGTTTAAAACTCTTGACCTGGCTTAACAACCATATCCTCAAGCTTTCTTCTGTCCACATTTGAATTTCGCTTCCAAAACATAGTTTATAACCCCCTCATTGGAACGAGCTCGTCGAGGTCGTTCTAAAGAAGGACCATGAGGTATGTTCTAGAGGCGAAAATAAACATGATTAGTTGTTCAACAAATTACTTCGAAAATGTCCCGCCTTAATTGTGTTAGGAAAAGGGTTTTGGTAATAAGAAACTTTAAGGCTGTTATTATTATAAGTTACAGGACGTTTGCCAAGTATGGCGTCATGTGAGGCGAAGCGATATTAATATTAGGCGAGGCCGTAGACAGAGCCAAATATTGATCGCTCTGTGCCTCACATGACGCAATACATGGCAAGTAAACGCCCTGTAACGCATTTTATCATGCCACCAAACGAATTAAATAATAAATTAAAAGATCCGAGTCACATCAATTTGAATATTTATCAAGAAACTGTCTTTTATTTATATGAAAATAGGTGAAAATTTGAGGTGGAAAAATTGATTCGGAAACAAAATGGCACCCAGCATGGGGGGTGGGGGTGGGGTGGGTGGAGTGTATGTGCTCATACACGGTCACTAGCAGTAAATGGACTCAATCTAATAGCTGGTTTCCCATTGAATAACCTTATATCGCATAATCCACCGATGGTATTAGAGCACGTTGATTGGTCATATTAAACAGGTGGCATGATAATGCCCCTTACTGATTTGTTGTGATGTGTCATTTTTACTTGTGGTAAAGTAATATTTTCGTTCTTTAGAAAGAGAAAACAAATCGGGATGCACTTTTCAAAATTTAAAGAAACGATGGGGCTTTTGTCTGAATGTCGACGCTAAGGATGCACAGAAAGAGAACGTTAGAACATTCCATGATTGCAAAACACTATGCTCGCGATCCGTTGACACTCAGAAATATAAACGAAGATGCCTTGGTTTTCGATACAGCGCCTCTTCTAGATCAACCTGCATCATGTATTTCGCTGAAAACACAAAGGAACTGGATATAGCGTATGTGACAAAGAAGTGCGACGACAGCTTATACCTTGTGAAAATGTGCTCTAAAGGTACGTTTTACTGTGGCTATCATTCGCAGCGCACTACATTATCTGCCTCACTACCGGAAGTCATGGCCATAAAATAGAGAGTAATCACTTGACTTGACTGGTTACGTGAAACAATTCATGAGAGCTGATGGACGTTGTACAAACCCGAGTGCGCGAATGCGCTCGAGTGTTTTACAATTTTGTCCCTCGCCTCGAATGAATTATTTCACGTAACCAGTCTAGTCAAGCGATTACTCTGTTTATTACTTTTTATTAATAACGATAATTATATTATTTAACCCTTTACCTAACGTAACGGCCAAAACCGGCCAGCGCTATTCTCAAAAATCACCAATTAATTTTCATTATTTTTTTCATTTTTGTCTCTAAAACATGGGTTATAACCCCTCATTGGAACGAGCTCATCGAGCTCGTTCCAATGAGGGGTCATAACCTATGTTTTTGAGACAAAAATTAAAAAAAATAGTTATTCAAGAATTTTCTTTGCTAGTGTCGTCTGCTTCTCATGTTAGGTAAAGGGTTAAAAAACAAAAACAATGAAGTATCCATTACACACACGGCAAAGCGCCTTCGTTTGCGCGCAGGGATACATGACCCAATTGTTGATTGCATAATTCACTTGTGAAGTTATCGTTTATAATCAAACCCGGAAATCCCAGTAAATCACACTTTGGAAAGTAATATATATGGAGAACGGAGGCGATACACCGGTCTCTAATTTCGTGAAAGGAGATAGAGAGGATCCCCAACGAGTACCCAGCTTAGTGTGACATTGAAAAAACAAGTGTATTAAATTTGGCTTTGAAAAAGGCTTTGGCAAGGCTCAGGCCTACTATACTGTACTCTCACCGAGCCCGTTCCAGAGGGGGGGGGGGGAGGATTGGTCACATGATATGGTTTTGTTGAAATTTTGCGGAAAATTTGAAAATAATAACTGAAATAAGGAATTTTGATATCGTATGCGTTGGGTAGAGGGTTAAAGTTCATATTGATCATTTGATCCAAGTCCAATAAATGACATCTGAGATCATTGCGAAATGAACAACGCCTCCTATAAGGCCCGAATTACGTTGTTAAATCACCATGTTGTTTGTCGTCGGCCCACCAAATAGCCCTAGATGGAGTAGATATTTTGAAACATTCGCAGTTAGAATTTCATTGACTCAGCAATTAAGAAAATGATGTGTTTCCATCACGAACTGTAAACAGAAGACGCCCAGAGAGCAGTACTCAAATTTCGCATAAGAATATAACTTCGGAACTGCGCACGGAATGTTTTCGAATAATCGCGCTTTACCACTTTAAAGCGCGAAAACACGTGATATAATCTATATAATTATTCCTTTTCTCCTTGAATCTTTTTTCTGAGAGTCGGATAAATAGTGAATCCCTTAAAAGCAAGTCATCCGATGTATAGTATATACATTTATAAGCCAAGAGGTTTTTATGATATTTCTTTGCTTGCTGGGCTGTATATGTCGGATTGGTTCATTTTGTTTCATCTTTCGCATCTGCACCTTCACAGTTCAATTGCTAGTAGTTCTTTAGAAATATCTGTACTGAACAAGCCAATTTCTGTATACGAATCACCCAGTGGTCTATGAATTACCATTGTTTTTGTTGGACACTCAACCCCAGCAGTTGTATGTCATGTTCCCCTACACCTCAAGGTTGCCGGACCCCGGCCCGATCCCCGGTAGTGACGTCATGTCACGTGATCCAGTGGCGCCATGTTGTGTTGTCATGGTAACCCGCGTGAGCGGCCATCTTGTGACGTCAATTCCATAGTGATACCCGGTGTTAGTGCGCATGCGCAGCGCGTGTTGTTAGGGTGACACGTGTTTCCGTCGTCCATTTTCTATACTGGAGGCCGCCATCTTGGTTTCTATGGTAGCGCGTGGTTGCTATGTGACCTAAAACATTCTAATAGGACAGGGTATGTTCAGGGGGTATGTTCCATTGTACAGGAGTAATTTCCCGTTTCGTAGAATTACCACGAACAACCCGACAAGTTGTACTATTTCGAATTCTTTCAAAATCCTTTGCCTCTATCTATCTATGCAGTAGTTTTTGTTTACCCGACTATGTTCGTTTGTCCTGATGTATACTTCAGTAGAGTAGAAAAGCATATTAAATGGAACAACTTTGCTTATTATTGCTATATTTAGCTGTTCTGGTCTGTTCTTGTTAGTTCTGACCCTATTTCGAGTACTCTTGTTGTTTCATCACCCAATCAGTTCACTTTACTGGCTCTAACTAACCAATCCGATTGCTTGATTTGCTTAATCTGTATGCAGAGTTATTTCCCTTCTATATAATAAATGCCTATATCATTCCTTCCAAAAGCCAAGCGGGAAATTACTCCTGTACAATCGAACATACCCTCCGAACATACCCCTGTCATATTAAAAGATTTTAGGCCACATAGCAACCACGTGCTACCATTGAAACCAAGATGGCGGCCTCCAGTATACAAAATGGACGACAGAAACACGTATCACCCTAACACGTCACAAGATGGCCGTCCACGCGGGTTACCATGACAACACAACATGGCGCCACTGGGTCAGGTGACACGTCGCAACTTCTGGGGTCCGGGCCGGGATCCGGCAACCTTGAGGTGTAGGAGAACATGGCATACTACTTCCAGCTAAACTAACTAGTTTCTGTACAGGTATGTGTCAGCGCTACGGGTATGCACCTACCTAATCACATTTGACATTCTGCCGTCAGTGTGTCCTCTTTTGCGGGGACGTTGGAACTGGGTGGGATTCTCTGGGGCGTACGCGTCCCTCATCCTACGTTTTCCCCCAAAAGTTGTAAAGAACTAGAGAAACGTAAGGTCAACACTATCTTATAGCAGATTTAAAACAACATGTGGGAGCACGATGGCTCAGTGGTTACGGCATTGAACTTCAAACAAAAAGTTCCACGATTCGGTCCCCGCCAGGGGTAACTGCGTTGTATCCTTGGGCGAGACAATTCATCTCGAATGCCCACGTGGGGGCACGGTATCGTTGTGTATTAAAGCGTACTGCACGTCGATGGTGCACTTGTCTCCAACCAATGCTAACCCTGCTTGCGAGGAGTTAGTACGATGGGGAGTCTGACAGTTGCTCGCCGTTGCTCGGTGGTTCTCTCCAGGTAATCTGGCTTCCTCCACTCCTAAATATGTCCGACACGAGGTGACCCTGGTTGTCAAAAGGGTCGTTAAACGCCAATGAATGATTAAAACAACATTTCTTGCTGGAGATAAGGGAGATTACTGTTATAGTCTATTTCTAATAAAAGTAAGAGATAAAATGAAGATCTTTGTTTTGGTTGTATTGTTTAAATATTTCGTCAATATATCGTCGCATGAGTGCTAGAATATTCTATGTCCCCTTATGGAACATAGAACATTCTAGCACTCAGGCGATGATATACATACAATATATTTAAACGTTGCCTCTTATTTTTTATAAACAAACATGTTCTGAAGATGTGTTCTTGATACAAACAAAAATTATATATATTGATATACAAAAAGTCACATTCATAGTATAAAAGTTCACATAAGTTTCACGCTCGTTGCAAAATATTCATTTATAAATTTAGCCTTGAGTCTTTCAAGAATGCTTTTACTTAAAGATCGACGAGAAGCGAAACTGCATAATGCAAAACAATTCTGCTTTCTGTCAAAAACCTTTTCTTTTTGGTCCAGCTAACGAAAATTCATTGCGAGCGGTTGTAATTTGTTACCAGGAGCCAATACTATAACACTTTCACAACTGTATTTTCTAGAATTATATTTTCTACCTATTAATATAACTGAATAAAAAGAGTAATTAACATTTGAAAAGATATGACAATTTATCAATTGGCAAATTGCCATATCTTTGAACATGCTAATCATTCATTTCAAACCATTTAAGGTCCAAACTAGAAAATACATTTCTAGAAAATGCAGTTGTAAACGTTTTATGGTATTGCTGCCCGCACAAACAGTACGGTTGTGTAGTCGTTTCTCTCACGTTCTTCTCGTTCTTTATCACATCTGAGGAAAGGTATAGGTTTGGGTGCGCCTGCCCCAGCAACAATCCATACATTGAAAGCCTTCAAAGTGACCTGTGCTCTAATGGTGCCAAAGTGGTTCCAGAATCATTATACGTCGCGGACCCTGCAAACCGTGACGTAGCAACAACGCCTACGCTTCGTGAAGAGTTCATTCATCATTGAATTGTAAGAATGAAAGTGGGAATCATTCCTTTTTTTATTTTATTTTCAGGAAATGGCCGTAAATACAGCTACGGTGTTAACTTTGGATTGGGATAAAATGGCTGTCAACATAATTTGAAGATAAAAATAAAATTTGAGTTTACAACTTGATGTTTTGTTTCCTGAACAAAGTAAAGAAATCAACATTCAGATAAAGGGAGATTTGAGTCCGGAAATATGCACCAGAACACGTCATTGCTTCAGATTTGCAAGCATTTTAATATTTTGAAAAACGCGCTTCTCTTTTCATCCTATTGAGAATGTTCGAGCTGGGGACAAATACTATGAAACTAGCATAATAATATGTCCCACAGTCGGACTTTCGACCTGTGAATAAAAATCCCCGAAATAAGTGACTAGCATTTTAAAAGACGTGGCAAGTAACTGATAGGTAAATTTCCATGTTATTTAAAATGTTAATTATTCATATCAACCTATTTATAGTCATAGATACAAACTACAATATGGGAAAATACAATTCTCAAAGCTTTACTGTGTTAGAGAACATTTACTCTTCACGCTGTGTGAATTCGGGAAAAGCGAAAACATGGACACAAACAAGCAGTTCGTCCACTCAGTTCCAATGTGTTCTATGTGCCAGTAGGCACATAGAACACATTGGAACTCAGGGGTCGAGTGGGCGACAATTTTCCAAACACGAAAATACAACTGGAGCTCTTTTGCGCTGAAGAGTCTAGAGGTTTTGTCGTTTACATTTCATGCGTCCATATAAGTTTTTAAATATCGAATGTCGTGTAATAAAAATATGCAAAGTAGTCAAATCAATCTAAGTTGCCATATTTCGTCTCATTGATGAGATCAGATCAGTCAGAATAAGTACAGTTCGAACTGATCTCTTCGATGCGACGGAATACGGAAACCAAGAGAAGTATCGGCAATATGTACTTATGCACCAGTATGTAGTTATGCCATCACTACGATCACCATTTCCAGTACTGGAACTATTTATACACACAACCATATATAACATTTGCTAAAGCAGATCGAAGAACATGTTTGAGGTTCCAACCGTCAGATGTCTTGGGCTTATGCAAGCTTTATCTCCCAGACTTCCAGACAACCATTAGCCTCTAACAGATTAAAATGGTATAATATAATGTGCAAACAGAAGCACTATATGCGTAACACGTAACATTTCACATTTATATTATTCGTTCCGTATGCTCTCAAACCTGTAAGTGCATGTAGTTTCTCCAATTTTCGCCTGCTATAACATAACAAGTAAACAATAAACGGAACCTTTCATTTCTACGATGCTTTAAAGTCCTAGATTTCATCAAGAGAAGCAAAGAACCAATGGGTTCTTTGCTTCTCTTGATATTTTGCTCATTTGGTCTTCACTCTTTCCTTCGCCGAATTCCCACTCGGTGGTATATGTGCAATGTAAGAACCTTCAAAGCTTTTTAATTCCAACATTTTCTATCATCTTGCTTGATATATCTGGCAACAGTCTACATTTATTCCTCCTACTTACTTCAGTGCCTCTCGAACTGTATGGTTTCTTGTTTATCATCGTCACTGAACTAATGGCTCCCTTTCCGGCCAAATGAAATATTCTAGATGATTGAATCTAAAAGTAACATAAACATTCATTTTCTTTGAATCAACGCAAGAAATGTTTTCAATCACGAATTGATTTGACCGAATATTAATGACATTACAATAAAGTTAAACATGCTTGTAAACTAACTACTTTTGAATGAAGACGGGAGATCTCCACTGAAAAATTCTCTGTCTGATCTTTCACTTGCTCAATCCACCCTGTCTTTGTATTTGAATTCCAAATATTCTGGAATATTAGTCTACACCATCGGCTATCTGGTAGATTTACCAAATAGTTAAGATAACAGAGTGTCATTAAGTCTATCTTATCTGTTATTACACGCCTGGTCTATGTAACCCCATCTACAGCAACATTAAACCATGCGGAAAATAAACATCTGTTCCGCACATATGTGCGGAACGGAAATCGTTGACGAACTATTTTTAAATAGAAGCGAAATTTCACTGGAATTTTCTACAAATTTTCAACGCAATTACAATTGGAATCGCTAGCGATAGCTGAAAATCGTCCCCTGAGTTCCAATGTGTTATATGTGCCAGTAGGCACATAGAACACATGGGAACTCAGGGGACGAAATAGTAAGTAACACGGGTTGGCAATAATAATTGTCAAATGAATTGCTGAATGTCCGTGTAATAATTGCTTTTATAGACGTGAAGGCGAGTAATAAACACAGAACGACACACGCGTGTGTGTCGTTCTGTGTATGTCTTGTGTATGTCTTGACTTTCATCCACCTTTCATCCACCCAAGCTCACCCCTCATTGCGCCTAGTGATGGGACATTTCTCGACCCTGTTATTCATCGTTTGAATCATTCTGCGGAGTTTCCAAGCTCTGTACAATCGTTTAGTTTAGATGTGTCATTTCCGTACCATATGTTCTTATACTTAGTACCTCCACCATTTCTCAAATGGTTCTCACCACGAAAACCTAATTGAATTGTTCATTTGATTAAGAATCCCACCCCACCTCCCCCCCCCCCGCACGTTCACAGCTAGTGTATTCGTGTGGTTTCCTATTTACCCCTCAAATATACGTAGGGACCTGTCTTTCACACTAAGAAGTTTGTTGCTGCCATCTGGAGTCCCCACTCTCCACATTCCAACTGGTTCCTCTTTACGACCAACGGGCACAACCTTGCTCTTGATTTCGTTTAGTTCGTGTCTCTATTTATTTGTTCTCATATCTCCCAAGACTTACCATAATTTTGTGTAGCTCTCCCCCTTACTTTCGGACTCTAGTACCATATCATCTGCAAAAAATAGCCCTTGGATCTCTAGGGCACGAACTATTAACCCCCTCGTAGCTATGGAGAAATTCATCTCGTAAATCCTTGATGTACAATGTAAAAAGAATAAGCGAAAGAATACACCCCTGCTTTGGGCCTATCTCCTTAGGCAGAAGTGTTGTTGTAATGTTGCCCAGACTGAACTCTATTCGTGCATTCTTATATAATACTTTCAGAATTCTAACAAACTCACCTCACAGGTTCATGGCCTGAAGTTTTCGTCACATACACACCATCTTTACTCTATCATTTGGCTTTTAACATCCTAAAACGCCATAAACAACTTTTTTCGTTTTGACTTTTGCAGATTCTGCCATTTGAGATAGTGTGAAAGGATGGTCAGTGACTCTCCTTCCCTTTTTGAAGCCATTCTAGATCTTATCCCAAAAGTCCTTCTCTTTGATCACATCCTCTCATCTCCCATACAAAACCTTATAGAAAATCTTCTCCAATGTTGCTACTGATAGAGACCCCCAGATATTTATCCAGTACTTCCTTATCTCCCTTTTTGTGTATAAAAGCGACCTTGCTTTCTCTCCACTCTTTTGGAGCCCCTTGTTTTTCCATCGCTAGGTTGAATAGAGTCGTTAGACTTTTACACAGTTCTTGTCCATTCAATTCGTCATTCACCTTTTACCCAAGTTCTCGTGTTGGTACCCTAATTTTTCCCATGCTTTCCTTCGCTACCTCCGTGAGGCTGACAACTATGGCATCTACCATTTCCTGGACATTGGCCAGTATGTGTAAATTCTCTAGCTTTTCTTCAAACTGCGCCCAGTCAACATCCTTTATCATCCCAAAATCTCCTTGAAGCTTCTTTTACTTCTTGCTGGGTTTTTTCCCCTGATCGCAACAGTAATCCAACTGTGATCACTATCTAATCCCACTTTACCCCCATCGTCCAATTCTACCTGTATCACCTCCCAACATTTACTGTCAGGATATAGTCAATTATCGTTCTTCTGTAGTCTCTCTCCCAGCTCCATTTCCCCTTATACCTCACATCCTTGTTCAGAATTTTTAAAATAAGGTCATTTGTGAAGTCCAGTTTCCTTCCATTTCTGTTCATTTTCTTATCACCACCCTGTATGCCTTCTTCCTTCTCAGCAGAATTATTCCGGTTCCCATTGTTTTTCTAATTCCGTGTTGAGTATATTGATTCATTCCAATCAGGTTTGCTTCCCTCCTTGCTCCCCTTACTCCAGAACGTATATTAGTGGTCAATAAAGGATATTCACAAATCAGCACACAGCAGTCGTCCAACTCCTCATTTCAACGCCATAATCCTCGAATTCTCATCCTAGAGCGAAAAAGACCCCCGATACAAGTACACTTGTTGTTAGACTTTACATGAACTCCCACTACCGGGTCGGAACCTGACCCCACCATAATATACCATCCACCTTTTCCCCCAAGTCCTCTACCTTCGGCACGGGGAAAGACAAGACAGTGCGATAAGAGCTAATCTCCCTGTCAGTTCCGCGTACAATGCTATTCCCTGCTACAACTGACTTTCTTTTATTCCCTTACTTCTCTCCTCAGGGTCGATATCACCTGCAACTTGCATCGTTGACTGCCATCTGAAATCTTCTTTTTCATGACCATTCTCCTTACCTCATCTGTCCTACCAACATCAACCACCTCCTCTCCCTCGTCCTTTCTCTTATCCCTTCCCCAAGAGACATCACAATCTAAAACATTAAGCCTATTTTCTAAACACCGCTTAGCAGCCTACCCATTCCCTGGCCTTCTGACACTACGAATCCTCTGCCAATCCTGTCCTGGCTCCACCCTTCAGATGTTCCTACTGAACGTCTCCCCTCTCCTGGATCCACCATATCTAGCGTCCACCCCCAAGTTTCTTCCCTCTCATGTCCTCTTTGAATTCACAATCATCCCCCATCCACCCTCCACCTTACCATCGTAAGTAACTTTCATCGGTGTTACCCCGGCTATACCAGAACTCCCCAGAATTCCCTTCAATTCAGAAATTTCCTGCTTGAAGCCAACACACTTCTCTAACAACTGCAATATGTCCCTATAATTCCCACACACCATATTGCTGACCATCAACCGGCCACACCCATAGCTCATATTGCACTGCCTGCAGACCTCAGACCCCTTCTCCCCTGCACCCTCTGGCTCACCCCGACCACCCTTACCCCTGGACTGCTCTACTGACTATACTTTCCATCTCTGTCTGTACACCAATAGCACATTAATCATCCATTCTTTCAATATAAAAAACTACAATACAAACAACCACAATGAAAAAAGGGAACGCAAACTTACTTGATCCACAAACAAGGCTACAAATCATATAAAGTACCTACTTCTACTTCATAAAATAACCAGAAATACCCTCCACGAAACCTATCTGATAAATATATATAAATGTTAATGCAGAAAAATAAAAATTAGATAAAATATTACATTTTTATACGACATCTAGAGAAATGCGTTCTCCTCTTCGTTAATAAATTAAATACTTATTGAGTAATATAACTGGAGCACAGAAGAATATCTCTATATCCTTGTAATTTAATGGTCATCTCACTGTATCAATGGTCGTTTGCGTGAAAACTCCACGAAAAGTGGATGAACAAACGGCCCCATTACATTGCCGAATTCTGAACAAAATTAGACGGGTGGCCCGAGAGCTTGCATTTACCCATGGCCTATCCCGTATTTCAAATGCATTGTATAGTACGCACTGTGTTACCACACTTTATACGTATAAGACGTTGGAATACGACGTTATACCTGAGTAACGGAAGCCACACAAGCTATTCACTACGAGTTGAATCCAAATAGTATAGTAGACATGTTCCAATACACATGGATACTCCATTACTGCGGTAATAAACTCTTTGCACACCGATATTAAAATATCAACGCAACTAGGAATTTATCCAACTCAATATTGTTTGACAGAGCCCTCTGAGCTCTGTCAAACAATATTGAATAGGGTTAAATTCCTAGTTGTATGTTGGGAAAGAAATTACCACTTGAAATTTTGTTTTTTGACACATGTGTGTCAGAGGATAATCTGCAATCTTTTGGTACAAACGAATGCGTGTTCGATCGAAGGAAGTATCCATACGTCTCGTTTGATTCACCTCAGTTGTGTTCGGGTTATGTCAAAGAAGCTGAGATTCATAACGGTAAATCTATTGAAGAAAGGCTGAATATTTGATTTGCTCCCTTACGAATGGATATTAATATGAAAATACGTGACACGTAATGGTGCACACCCAATATTGTTAATTTCGGTAAATAATGCAGGCCCCAAGCAAACTTTTTCAGGAAAGAGATGGTATATATCGCAGAAATAGCAGCGGTTAGGTGAAATATAACAATTTGCCAAAAACGTGTTGTACAGCGACATGCAATAAACACAGAAATACACATGTATGTTCATATGTTAATGTGGCGACAAATGTGGCAATCGAGAAATCTTGAAAGATTGCGGAAGGATCAAACTTCAGACAAGCTATAGTAAAACAAGCCTTAATTTTTTAAACTGAGAAAAGATCATAATTCAATGGCAAATAGGTTCATTAGAGTTTAACAACACTTTCAAAAGCCAATGCTATATTATAAGCGGGATTGTACGTCAGTTTCAATAACTAAGGTTATTATATCACGTTGTTAGTTCCCAAGATCCTTCCCATCCTTCAATACCTAGACGAGCAAAAGAGTCGTACGTGGAGTCACTCGTTCAGGCAATTTTGCACGATGGGATTCTGGTCGTTCGAGCAATCTGAGATGGTTAGCGAGAGTGGAAGAAGACTACAGGATTTGTGACTACTGCAAAAGCTTATCATAGGACAGACGATGACAATATTGGGAAAATCGGTAATAGTGGTGTTGGAGATATGAAGATCATGGAGAGGTCTAGAACTGGGCAGATGCGAGGAGCTAAATTATCATCAGGTATATATAGTACTGCATCATCATGTCATAGGTACCCCCTATACCTCGATGAACATTAAGAGCCGTAAAAGAAATCGCTCTTTCGATACTCATCTGCTCAATGGGATTTGAGTCGTTCGAGTACTGACTTTTTCAGTAACTGCTCAAAAG
Organism: Pictodentalium vernedei; assembly: GCA_031216915.1. Lineage (NCBI taxonomy): Eukaryota > Metazoa > Mollusca > Scaphopoda > Dentaliida > Dentaliidae > Pictodentalium > Pictodentalium vernedei. Next base: position 219,165,095 of record CM062294.1, read on the forward strand.
CTTATTTGCTCGATAAGATTCGAGTCGTTCGAATAATACCTAACCCTGCTTGATTGTATTTTGGGTTTGAGGATCATAGAGGACATCGTTATACACAGGAAAGGCAAAAACAGAGACGGCCAAGACAAAATAGTCTGCTGGGATAGGCAGAAATGGGACCAGTAAAAGGCCAGGAAATAGGACAAACCACAGAAAATATCGGGATAGATAAAATACCGAGACTATGGTGCACATCCGAAACAATAAAGTTAATCTTATACAAAGGAATGTGTCTACTGTTGGGCAAAAATAAGAATTCTAGGGGACAACAGATAGAAACCGAATATTTAGTGGGAAATCAGCACTAGTAAAAGAACTGTTGGATTTATTAGGGTAATTTTACAAAGTATTCGAACAAATACAATTACTCATACCGGGAAACGCACCTAAAAACACTGTATGCTTCTCTCTTAAGCCCAGTATTGAGGAATCCGTGCCAAATAAAGTTGTTTTGATGGTTTAGAGAGATTGGCTGGATGTTTGTGGTAATTCGATGTATTCTAGTTGACTTCAATTAATCCACATGAGACCTCTCATCATTCATTTAGCACTACGTGCTACTATTATAAACCCTAGGTGGGGGTTTTCTAAGTCTGTCTCGGTAGTTTTGGATTATTAAGAGGGATTATCGGGTTGGTTGATGTAATTAAAATTACCCCTATTCAATCGAACACACCCTCCAAACACACCCCTTTCCTACTAGAAGGTTTTGGGTCACATAGCAACCATGTGCTACCATAGAAACCAAGATGGCGGCCTCAGATATACAAAATGGACGACGTACACTCGCCTCACCTCAACAAAACGCGCTGCGCATGCACACTAGGACCACGTATCACTATGGGGATGTTGTCACAAGATGGCGCTCACGCACGCTACCATTACAACCAAAAATGAAGTAACTGGGCAATGTGCCTATGACGTCACATGAGATCCGGCCAATGTGGGTCGATCGGGTACATGATCTACTATTAACATCAAGCCGAGAGATCCACGGTTCGATCCCCAGCAGGGGTAACTGCGTTGTGTCATTGGGCAAGGCACTTAATCACGATTGCTCAAGTGGGGGCATGGTGGCGCAGCCATGGGGGCCTTCTTGTGGCACATCCCTCCCCCCAAAAAACAAAAATAATTCCGATAGGATCACCGACTCAATGTCGAGTTGTGACATTACAAAAGTGGGTTTAATCATTATCATCTTATCATCCGGAAACTAATTGTTTACAATTTACTATGTGAAGGGTCACTGTGACCTTGACCTTTGACCTACTAATTTCAAAATAAATAGGGCTCTTTCTTGCAATAATGCCAACCTACCTATGAAGTTTCATGAACGTGGGTGGAACCATTGTCAAATTATCATCTGGAAACCAATTGTTTACGATTTATTATGTTCAAGGTCTCTGTGACCTTGACCTTTGACCTAGCGAGTCCAAGATAAATAGGTGTCTTCCACTCACCTAGGCCAACCTACCTATGAAGTTTCATGAATGTGGCTTCAACCGTAGTCAAATTAGCATCCGGAAACCAATTGTTTACAATTTACTATGTTGAAGGTCACTGTGACCTTGACCTTCCACCTAGCAAGACCAAAATAAATAAGGTTCTTCATCTCACTGATGCCATCCTACCTATGAAATGTTATGAACGTGGATCGAACTATTATCAAGTTATCATCCGGAAAGCAATTGTTTTGATTTACTATGTTCAGGGTCACTGTTGACCTTGACCTTTAGCCTAGTGAGTCCAAAATAATAGGGTTTTTCCTCTCATAAACGCCAACCATTACCTACGTATGAAGTTTCATGAATGTGAGTTTAACTATAGACAAGTTATCATCCGGAAACCAATTGTTTACAATTTACTATGTTCATGGTCACTGTGACCTTGACCTTTGGCCAAGCAAGTCCAAAATAAATAGGGTTCGTCCACTCACCAATGCCAACCTACCTATGGAGTTTCATGACGTGGATCGAACCATTATCAAGTTATCATCCGGAAACCAACTGTTTACACCCGCCCGCCATTCACCAAACTATAAGACGAGCTTTGACTTCGTCACAACTTCACTAAATAAGAGGCCCCAAGCGGCTGTAATCGCTCACCTGCCAAGGTGGTTCAAAGAAGTATTTGGGTATTTGGGGTCACATTCAGTTATACATGGTTCATCAACTCTACAGAGGAATGAAGTCATGAAAGGCAAATTTCATGGAAAACACTAAGGAATCGATTTGAACAAACCTAACATGCTCCCCATGCCACCCCCACCCCGCCCATAGACAGCCCAAATAATAAGCCAGGGACTCAAATTGAACAAACTTGAACCTGATCCCCCATGAGATGTTATATACAAATACGAACGAATTCTGGTCAGTGGATCTGAAGAAAGGGGTTTTAAAAGAAATGTCCTCACATTGCATTAGTTAAACTTTGGGCTCAAACAGGGAGCCAACATATTTACCCAGGTAACCAATTTGAACAAAACTGAAACTGACTCACCGCAAGATGTTGCATACCAAATATGAATGGATTCTGACTGGTGAATCTGAAGGAAAAGATTTTTGAAGAAATTCCCTCATATTCCACTAAGTTAAAATTCAGGCTGCCATAGGCAGCCCAAATATAAACCCAGGGACTCGATTTGAACAAACTTGAATCTGACCCCCCAATAGATGTTGCATACTAAACATGAAAGGATTCTGACTGGTGGATCTGAATCTGAAGAAGAAGATTTTTAAAGAAATTTCCTCAAATTGCACAAAGTTAAACTTTGGGCTCCGATAGAGAGCCCAAATACTAACTGAGGGACCCGATTTGTACAAACTTGAATCTCCTCCCCCCCCCCCCCAAGAAATGTTGCAGACCAAATATAAAAGCATTCATACCAAATATGCAAGATTTTTAAAGAAATTTCCTCATATTTCTCCAAGTTAAAATTCGGGCTCCTAGAGGGAGCTCAATGATGGTTCTGGAGAAGTAGATTTTTTAATTTTTTTAAAACATGTATGGGTGCTAGCAGAGTAATGCCCCTTGTGGTTCGGCGCGGCAAGGTTATTTGTACAAACTTGAATTGACATATGATAAGGAACATGCACACCAAATCTGGTTCAATTTGGTCCAGTAGTTTGGGAGGAGAAGTCAATAATGTAAAGTTCACGGCGGACGGCAAGTGATAAGTTAAGTTCCCTTCGGTGAGCTAAAAATCAGCCAAGGCCCCCCCTCCCCCCTTCCCTCCAAGTTAACCCATACAGGGAACATCAGGCAAGACATTTTAAAATCAAGATATTTATACTTGGCAAGTTGCAGGATATATAAGGGGGAGGGGTGCGTAATAGCAGATTTATGTGTGATATCTCAATTTAATGACACCAATGTTGCCGATTATTTGCCAGACTCGAGAAAAAAAACGTCGCCGGTGTTCCGTCGAGGATTTACGAAATAACGTCGCCGTTATTTGGTAATTTATCCGTTTCTTCTGGTCCGGGCTCGCTATTTAAAAGAAGAATCTCTTGGGGCGGTTGGAAAATAGGAATCATTAACAAAAGCCAGACAGTAATATTATTTGATAAGCAATTGCTGCCAGTTTTAAAAAGCATAAACCGGCTATTTCTCTTCATTTTGTGTGATATCATTAGACATACTCATTTAATTCTATTCATTCAGTTTCCTATTTTCAGTCGAATGTTTCAACAAAAAAACCTTCACTATTGGTATGGCGAGGGCCGGTTGCCGGGCAGGTATCTCTTTTTTCTAAAAAAACTTAGTTATTTCTGGACGGATTTTGATATTTGATTTGTGGCTTGATAATTATATGCAACATTCGATGACGCAAAATAGGGCGTGTCCACGCTTTTTCGCAAGAGTTATGGCCCTTCGTTAAAATCGACGAATTTTGAGCTTGATGGGGCGATACTTCAACAAACGTCAACTGATTTGACAGATATTTGGCAGGTGGGTTTCAAGGACCAATGTCTTGGTCGAGTTCGAAAACGGGCTAAGTCCGATGTACGGCTGAAGAATTACTTCAAATTTTGTGCTTGATACTAATGATACTATTCAAAGCGCCATATCTTGAACAACTGTTAACCGATTTGATTCTTTTTTTATTGTATGGGTTTCCAGGATAATTGTCTCGATCAAGTTCGAAAATGTTCCGTCGGATATATGACCGCAGAATTATTGAGTTGACGTAGTCATTTTGTTCAAATTTGTTATTTAGAAAAGGGTCCTCTCAAGCTTTTTGGTTCATAGTTACTAACCGTTGTGTTAGCCACGAAAACACGACCTCACATCGGCGATGCGGATCATTTCTATAAATAGAGTTGTTGAGTTGACGTTCGTTTCGTGATTGATCATAATTCAATGATTCACATAGATTATTATTGTCCTCACACAAGGTGAAGGGGAAATAAATTTGAAAAAAGAGTTTCAATGTGGCCTAATTATTGATGTCTTTCACACGTCCTTAAATAAACTGATTTTGCGTCCATTGCTCCAATAGATTAGAAATTGTGTCCCACTCCCCTCCCCACCCCACGAAACAAACGCGAACGTCAATTTTGTTTCTAAAATTGGGGTTGCAGCTATATTATTCAGCAATACAGACACTGCCATTTATCCTAACAACTGATGTCAAATTTTCATCCACATACTGATGTGGTAAACAATAGGCCTCATTGAATGTGACCACCACCCCCCCCCCGCCCCCATAGCCCTTTTCATAAAAACTACGATATAATTCATAAATTAATTGATGTTGACACAAAACAAACATCTTGCGAAAAAGCTATCACAAATGGGAATTTTATACTGATGTGGTAACATTTTTAAACAAATAGCCCTCAATGAATGTGACCCCCCCCCCCCCCCAGTATACCCCTCTTCATCAAAAACGTGACATAATTCATAAATTAATTAATATTGACACAAAACCAACAACTTGTGACATTAAATATCCTACTTGTGATCGTTTCTAATTCACATTCAGGCTTCTGAAGACTGACATTTCACATCATGTGTTTGGTGAATCATTTGCACTTTTTTGTAAAAAAAAAAGAAACAAGAGGCCCCACGGGGCCTCAAGCGCTCATCTTGAACAGAACACAATTTAAACAGAGTCCAAGAATGAGTCTACATTAAGCAAGCCATCTCCATAGGCTACACTGTCAATCCTTGAGTCCCTCAGGAATGACAAAAATAATCTGGGCATCATGCCTTTTCTTCAGTTGATCATAAAGTAAAATGTAGAGCTCCCCTATGAAGCCCCTTGATACAACCTATGTGGATTAATCTTAGTACCTCTAGAGGGTACTGAATACAAAATTTTTAATTCTTCAGCAAAATGGCCAATTCCGGCTCCCATAAAGAGCCCAAATATTAACCCAGGCTCTTGATTTGAACACAGTTGAATCTGACTTCCCTAGAGATGTTGTGTACCGAATATGAAAGCATTCTGACTGTTGGATCTGAAGGAGAGAAATTGTAAAGAAATTCTTCGAATTGCACTAAGTTCAAATTTGGGCTACCATAGCGAGCCCAAATATTAACCTATGGATCCGATTTGAACAAACTTGAATCTGATCCCCTCCCCACCCCCTAGAGATGTTGTATACCAAATGTGAAAGCATTCTGACGAGTGGATCTCAAGAAGATTTTTGAAGAAATTCCCTCATATTGTACCAAGTTAAATCTCATGTTCCCATATGGATCCCAAACATTAACCTAGGTTCTCGAATTGAACCACCTGGAATTTGACCCCCCTGGAGATGTTGTATACCAAATATAAAAGCATTCTGACTGGTGGATCTGAAGAGGAAGATTTTTAAAGAAACTTACTCATATTGCGTTAAGTAAAAATTTGGGCTATCACAGTGAGCCCAAATATATACCTAGGGATATGATTTGAACAAACTTGAATCTGACCCCCTTAGAGATGCTGCATACCAAATATCAAAGCATTCTGACTGGTGGGTCTGAAGAAGAAGATTTTTTTTAAATTACCCTCCATATTGAACAAAGATAAAATTTGGGCTTCCGTGGGAAGCCCAAATATTAACCTAGGGACATGGTTTGAATCTGACCCTCATAACAATGACGTTTTCCAAACATTAAAAGATTCTGACTGGTGGTTCTGAAGAAGATTTTTAAAGAATATTATTCCCCATATTACCCTATGTTAAAACTTCGGGCTCATGTAGAGAGCCCATATATGAACCAATGAGCTTTATTTCAACAAACTTTTATTTGCCACCCCCCCCCCCCCCCCGGCCTGTCCTCCACTCCCTATGAATGCTGTATACCAAATATCAAAAGATTCTGATGATTGGTTCCGGAGAAAAGATTTTATTAAATTTTTGCAAATATGCTGACTCAGCATTTTTTCGATGCCCATTACAGAGCACCCTAACATAACCGATGGTAATTGTTTTTTACCATTCAATTCTACTGGTCCTAAGGATACTTCATACCAAATAACAGCTCTCTGTTCCGTGTGGTTTGGGAAATATGGGCATTGGAAAATATTTCTATTTTTAGCTCCCTGGGTTCCCATGGGGATGCGGGAATTTTTTTTTTGCTTGGGTCAAGTACTTATGACCTAATAATACCACACACCAAATTTGGTTCACACCGGACCATCGGTTCAGAAAATATAAATTTTGGGCGGGGCCAAAACACACTGATTCTTGAGAAGATTTTATAAATATTTTGGAGCATTGTCCCCCCACTCCCTCCCTATGGGAAACTGAGAGTGTATGAGTTGAACAAAAATGAAATGCCCCTTTGGGACCATCACTCACAAAATCTTTCACTTGAATTGGCCCAGTGGCTTTGGAGGAGAAGACCAAAACATGGTGTTGACGGATGACTGACGGAGAGCGATGAGATTAGCTCAGCTTGACTTTGTCAAGATGAGCTAAAAAAGACAGTTTTCCCAGTTAAGGCACCAAGAGTCATTGGTATGGTACTGACAAAAACATAAAACGCTGCTTTTTTCAACAGTATGACCAGTACTGCTCATGTGGTATCTCTTAGCACTGTTAAAATGCCTAAAAACATCCAATATTGATTCTGTGGTGTTGTGCTTGAGCAGCAAGTATCCATTAGGTCACTTTCACAACCTTAGATTTAATCCCCACAAACACCCATTCTGATAAAAAGTATGAAATTGTGGAAAATATGTCTCCAAGGAGGATGAATGAGATATTTGCTTAAAAAATTTGTTTTTTCAGTGTTTTGAAAGTCTACACAGAAATAAAAACTGACATACAATGGAAAATTTTGTTAGAATAGCCAGGACAAGATTGTCAAACGGAAAAAAGACCTCAATGGACCCTGAGTTCTGCAGTACCTAAGCAAATCATAGGAAACTGAGAGTGTATGAGATTGACTTTAGTTTCCAAAACATATTGTACAGTCTTTCCAATTGTTTCTCATCAACTGAGGCTTCAGTGTGGGCAGGTGGGTGGGGGACTTGATTCAAGGAGAGAACAATATTTCACAGCTGTTACTGTAGTTTTGTGGTGTAACATGGGAACCGTGACAACAACGCTCAATCGGAACAAAATTTGATCGCATCTCTTTAATTTTAGGATTCAAATATCTTTGTTAAGTATAACCCTTCAGAGAATTTTTTCCGACCCCAAAACAGGGGGGGGGGGGGGGGGGTCGTGCATCAAATAAGAGAGAAAATTTAGTACCAGACTACTTTATTAGTACTAGACTACTTTATTGGTAGCTGTGCACAAATGCCATTCACTCATATTTAAAACTCTATTGTGTTATTTTTTCCACTGTACCCCACCCCCAAATTTGTGTTCTAAAATGCTCTTTCAATGAAGAAATTATTTTCTAACACTTTTTAACCCTTTACCAAATAGAACGGCCAAAAGCTGCTAGTGCTATTCACAAGTATTGCCATTCCATGTTCATTATTTTCTCGTTTTTTGTGTCAAACACATAGCTTATGGCCCCCTCATTGGAATGAGGTCATTCCAATGGTGTAAAAAGTCATGTTTTTGACACAAGAAATTAGTAAATCAATAAGTTTGTGGGCAAGGGTAATCAGCTTTTCATGTTAAATATAAGTAAAGGGTTAACAGCATAATTCAGGCAAACATCTAAATGCCAGTAAATAAAAGTGCAATATGTTTTTTTCTGGCTGTGGGTTTGAATGGTGATTTGGAAGGGGTTGGAAGATTGGAACCCCCCTCTGCCTATGATGGGGAACCATGGTTTAATTACATTTATTAATACATCATGTGTACATGTAGGGTAAAATAGGTTGTTATTTGGCATTTGCTGGGGGCTGTAGTGGGCCACTGGAGGCTACACTTGCTCAAGATGTGAATTTGCTTGCAATATATAGCCCTTATTGCTGATGATGACAAAAACATACTTTTGAAAACAATAAAAAAGTATTGTAAGGTGTGTGGTACCCCAATGAATTTTTAAATGTGAAATAATCTCTCAAAATAATAATTAAATCAGGTTTGGAAGCCAATTTATGTATTTCCTTTATCAACCCCAATCCTTCAAAGATACATTTCACCTCTTTCACGTGACAAAAGAGTCATTTCTGCATGAGAATTCAACTTTTGGTTTCCACTGAGTTAAAAACATGGGAAATTTGTTCTTTTAAAGGTTTTGGGTCCAAACTGTGTCAAATGGCAAAAAAAATGGTGTTGCCTCCAATACATTTTTCTACTCTGTTTTGCTCTGTTACCTAAAGGAATTCATGTAGATTTTTTTTGAAAACTAACCCAATCCCTCCAAAAAACTAAAATCTGCATCAGCATGTAATACTTTGAGGAAAAAAATGTCTCCTTTAACCATACAGCAAGACAAAGAGTGGTGTTCCAACCCCATGAAACCATATAAATGTAAATTTTGATTCAAAAAATGGGGTTGCAGCTATATAATTCACTAAAATCAATAGACAGTACCATTTTGTCCTAACAACTAATGTCAAATTTTCTTCTACATACTGATGTGGCAAAATAAAGCCCTGAAGGTGTCCCCCTAGTATGCCCCTTTTTATCAAAAACTATGATAAAATTCATAAATTAATTGATGTTGACATATAACAAACCTCTTGTGATATTAAATTTCCCATTTGTGATAATTTCTAAATCACATTCTGGCTTCTGAAGATATTTCACATTGCGCTTGATGAATGTTTTGCCATTCTTGTGAAAAAAGCCTCACTTTCTCAGTTAAGACACCTAGAGTCATTGGTATGGCACTGACACAACATTAAACACTGATTTTTTTTCCTACAGCATGACCAGCTGAGCACTGCTCCTATGTTATAGCATAACACTGTTAAAATGCCTAAAACCATCAAATATTGATTCTGTGGTGATGTGCATGTCCCGCAAGTACATGTACCCACAAGGGCTCTTTTACAACCTTGGATTTAATCCTTACAGGCACCCATTCTGATAAAAAGAGTGAAATTAGGGAAAATACATGCATGCCTAGTATCCAGTGAGGATGACTCAGATATTTGCTTCAGGAATGTAGTGCTCTTTAATGTTTAATATATTTGTGTATGTGTGTGTATGGGTGTGTGTGTGGGGGGGGGGGGAGGGGGTGTCAATTGCCAGTTATTGAAAATGCAGAACTGTGCAAATGGAAACAAACCAACACTTTGCATGATGGACATACAGACATGCAATCACATATCTTGAAAGAGACAGTCTACATGTACATAGGAATTATGATGGACAGACAGACATGCAATCACATATTTTGAAAGTGACATTCTACATGTACATAGGAATACTGACTGACATACAATGAAAAATATAGCGAGAAGAGCCAGGACAGGGTTGTCAAAACAGAAAAAACCCAGTGGACCCTGAGTGCTGCAGAACAAAAGCAAATCATAGGAAACTGAGAGTGCATGCTGTTAACTTTCTCATCAGCTGAAGGGTTTAGTATGGGTGGTAGAGGGACAATTGTCAATGCAGTTTTGTGCTATAACATGGGGACCCTGACAGCACTAGTATCAGACTACTATATTGTAGCTGTGCACAGAAGCCATTCATTCACATTTGCAACTTTGTTACTGTTCCCACTGTACCCCACCCCCTTTCCCCAAATTTATGTTCCAAAATACTCTGTGAATGAAGAAATTGTTTTTTAACATTTTTAATCACTCACTCAATGTAATGGCCAAAAACCGGCTAGCACCATTCACCAAAACTGCCATTGAATGTTCATTATTTTTGCACCAAAATCATAGCTTATGACCCCTCATTGGAATGAGCTCGTTCAGCTCAATCCAGTGGGGGTCATAACTATGTTTTTGACGCAAAAAAATGAAAAGAAATTAGTTATTCAAAAGAGCTATCTTCTTTTCATGTAAGGTAAAGGGTTAACATCATAATATGGAGAAAGCTTCTAAAAATGCCATTCAATGTTAATTTTTTTTGCATTTTTTGGCATCAAAAACATAGCTCATGCCCCCCTTATTGGAATGAGCTTGTTCAGCGAATACAAGTGAAGTATGGGTTTTCTGGCTAAATGTTTGGATGGTGATTTGGGAGAGGATTGGAATATAATTGGAATCCCCTCTATCACAAGTACAATGAGGGGAAAGCATGGTTTCATTAGATGTGTTAATAGGGTAAAAAGGTGGTTTCATGTGTACATGTATTTATCATTTGCCAGAGGTTATAGTGTGCTTCTCCGTTCTTGATGCCACACTTGCTCAAGATGCATTTAACTGCATTATTTTTGGCAATATATGGCCTTTATTGCCGACTGTGACAAAAATATAACTTTTCCAAAAATAAGTATTATTCAGTCTGTGGTTCTTGAATGAACATTTATAAGTGAAATATGTGTAATATCCAAAAAAATATAATTAAACCAGTGTCGGAAGCCAAAATATATGTACATTTACAATGTACAAGTACTTATTTCCTATAATCAAACCCAAACCTTTCGAAGGGTAACCTACAAAACTTTTCCCTGACAAAAATCCCCCCTCCCTCCACAATCATTTTCACACAATGCGCAAAATCCCCCCCACCCCCATGTTTTTTTCAGGTGAACAGAAATTCCTCCCTCCATAATTTATGGTGAACAAAAATCTCCCCACCCCCTAATTTTTTAGAAGTGCATATATATTTAAAGACATACAAAAATGTCCAAAGCTTTTTACCACTTGAGGCCGAGCACTTGTCGCTTCAATCAATGCTAACTTTGCTTGTGTGGAGTTAGCAAGTTGGATAATTGCTCACTGTTACCAGGTGGTTCTCTCAGTGCACTTTAGTTTCCTCCACCCATAAAACTGTCTGACACGGGGTGACACTGGCTGTTGAAAGTGTCCTTAAACTCCAATAACTAAATAACTGTGTTGATAAATAGTTATTGAGGCATGTTTTCTTCTCCAATAACTAAATAACTGTGTTGATAAATAGTTATTGAGGCATGTTTTCTTGTAAATAGTGATTAGTGTTTATGTAATTTACAAATTAAATACATAAGTTTTTAAATCCTTTTGGACTGCCTTTTAACCTTTTGGTGTAAGAGGCCTGGAGGGAGATTTTTGTACTGCTCTTAAAATAACGTGAGAGAATGTGGTACTATTCAAAAACTGTGGGGGGGGGGGGATGTTTGCTAAGTTTGTAAAATTGATTGGGTGTATTTTTTGTAGGGGGGATTTTAACCTACATTCTAATCCTTTCAAAGATACATTTTATCTCTTTCATTTGATAAAAGAGTCATTTCTGCATGAGAATTCACTGCTTTCTGTAAAAACTACCCCAATCCCAAAATAAAACTAAAATCTGCATCTGCAGACAATAGGTTTGGGAAAAATCTGTCTCATTTTACCATACTGCAAGAGAAAGAGTGGTGTTCACCACACCCCCCCCCCCCCTCCACTCCACACAAAACAAAATGAATGTCAATTTTGATTTAAAAACTGGTGTTGCAGCTATGTAAATCACCAATATCAATAGACAGTGCCATTTTATCCTAACAAATTATGTCAAATTTTCTTCTACGTATTGATGTGGTAAAATATAGCCCTGAATGTGTCCCCTAGATCCCCAGCATAACCACTTTCATCACAAAATATGATATAATTCATAAATTAATTGATGTTGACACAAAACAAACCTCTTATGATATTAGTTTGTAAATCACATTCTGACTTCTTAAGATATTTCACATTGTGTTTGATGAATATTTTGCAATATTTGTAAAAAAAAAATTGTTTAAATCCCTCACATTTCTTAATTAAGGCACTTTGAGTCAATGGTATGGTATGTCTCTGATAAAACATTACACATTGATTTTTTGAATTTTTTTCCAACAGCATGACAGTGCAGGTCATATGCTATCTCATAGCACCATAAAAATGCCTGAAACCATCAAATGTTGATTCTGTAGTGCAATGCCAAATATTATTTAGAGGTCGGTTCTGGGGAGGTTGGTATTTAGGTTTTTTAAAAATTTTTTGCCATTTTTGGAGAAACATACTCAAGTCTAAATATCAGAATCCCCATCTCCAGATGTTGGTTAGACGAGGAGGGCGATATTGACTAGTTTGAAGATGAATTCAGTTCTATTCTGGTTGCAATGCTTAAGGCATCCAGGAATTAAAACATTGTTTACCAAAACACAGAGGAAGTGTACATGTAATTTAAATGGGAGTTTCGAGTGATTCTGGTATTTAGTCTTCAGGAAAAAACGTCGGATCACAAAATTGGCTGGCCGCTACACTGTAATTCTGACAGTCTTAAACTGACATTGGATTGTATCATTGGTAAAAATAGTTCAAAGACTGGATCCAGTGAATTTGTGAAGAAAAATCTAGGAAATAAATGAATAGGTATCGCTGTTCGCGTGCATGTCTGTTTCTGAAAAAATTTACTACAACAAGACTGCATGTCGGTGTTTTGAGAACAAAGATTTCCCCAGACCTTACGTCAGCATAACTTGAATTCATCGAACTCCGGCTGTTTCTAACGAAATCGCGCTAAGTTCCCCACAAATGAAAAAGGCCCACTAAAAGTGTCAATAAATCACTTGTTTTATTTTGTATTCGTTGTCAACAATTTGTGAAGTGTACGTTCTCAATTAAAATTGAAACTGGGCTTTAAATCTGACGAAACCGGCAACGGACGGCATTGGCACTTCGAACTTTCAAACATTACCTGACTCGCCAACAACTACCTACTTCGAAAGTCACTTCATTACTTGATTATGTATCATAGTTTCCAGCATTCTGCAACAATATATTTTACATAATGTCCTTTGAAAGGCCCAAAACAATTAAGTATCCGTTACAATGATTCTGGATTTTTTGCCAGTGGGAGAGCCACGCCACCAGATGGCACCCCAAACTCTGTTGCATGGTATATAGAAAAATTATAAAATCATGGACGCGTACCCATTACCTTTGTGCGCACACGCCACTGCATGGGTGTGCACTATTAGAGATACAGTTTGCTGGTAAACTAAGGCGTATGGGGTGTCAGTTAATTCTATAATAGACGAGAGCTTCGCCCGATTTCTATTTTGTTTAAAGCTTGTAGACTATCTTGTATGATCTGACCTATCAGCATTCGCGAATTATAAATGACAGAAGTCTAAATTTTTCAAAGGAAAGCAGTATTGGTTGATTTGTTTTACAATGGAGCCTGGGCCTCCGATAATTTTGGAAAAACTATGCTTGAGAACGAGAAAGAAAGATTGTTGATGGTAATTTCGCCGAAGGATAATGTTTGTAAGTGTGAATAGACTTTTAGGACCCCCCCCCCCTCTTTACTTCCAGATCAGCTACCATGGACGTAATTTCTCCGTTTCCATATGAAACATCATGCGCACATCTAAACTCTATTATTTTTTTATTTAGATTTTTGGTAGATATGATTTTATTTACCAGATTTGCCCATTATCAGCCTCGAAAGATATGACTTCAAACTCGGATGATATGACACCGATCTCGACCAAGATGAACCAAGCTACAGTTGTCCCCCATGATGTGTTACTAGGCACAACCAGTGTATTCACATCAAAAACATTCATCGTTATTGGTCGAACGCAATCGGGAATTTGCCGTATCAGGGTTAATGGAGCAGTTTGAAGCTGAGCTTTTGTATGGCGAGGAAATAATGATGGCAATAAGTAAGGATTAGGTGGATGAAGAGAAGAAAGAGAGTTGTACAGAAAATTCATTCCAAACTAAGATTCAGATTCGTAAGCGGAGATTTGTGGAAGTGGTAGAAGAGGTACTTCAGCTCTTCGAACGTCACGGTTTCCCCAGTGGGGAATCCGAGCCGTTCGGGTAGCTGAATTATTGCACGCCTGTTCTATGAAATCCTCATCTGCAGCAACACTAAACCATGCGGAAAATAAAAATCTGTCCCGCACAGATGTGCGGAACGGAAATAGTTGACGGACTATTTTTAAATAGAAGCGAAATTTCATTGGAATTTTCTACAAATCGTGCAACGCAATTACAATTTGAATCGTTAGCGATAGCTGAAAATCATCCCCTGAGTTCCAATGTGTTCTATATGCTAGCAGGCACACATGGCACACATTGGAACTGAGAGGACGAAAGAGTAACACGGGTTCCCCTCGCAAATTTGGTTAGCGATAAAATGTGTTGTTTTTCTTGATAGTTGTCAAATGAATTGCTGAGTGTCCTTCTAATAATTGTTTTTCATAAACGTGAAGATGTGTAATAAACACACAACGACACATGTGTGTGAATGGGTTAATCGATATAGCACTTGTACCATTGCGGGGGGATAAAACTTGAGGCCAGAGGCCTCTCGTTTTATCCCTCCGCGCTGGCACTCGTGCCATATCGATTAACCCATTCACACGCGTATGTCGTTCTGTTTTTTTTAGGAGAAGAAACTTCGGACTTTGTGAAAAGGATGAGAAACAAAACACTGATGGAAAATTAAGAGAACAGGTTGTCATTATTTGTTTTGGGTTTAATTAATAAACAGGTTATTACTTTGCTAGTTTCTTCTCTGGCGAGATATCAGCTTCTAATAACTTCATATAAGCACGAGAATAACACAAAATAGAGACACTCTCATAAAAGTTAAATGTACAAGTGTTATCTTCGAGATCCAATCTTGCTGTCCCATAACCACAGGAATAATATAATACCATGGATTGTGATAGCAGATACCGCGCTTGAGTGGCAATAATGTGCTTTTCAACAACTACTTGTTTACGTGAAACATCTCAACATGTCCATTTTCAAGCTAAAATACGAGACCATTTTTGCTCCTACAATCGCTGACGACTATCAGTGGCGGATCCAGTTTTCTGAGCTTGCGAGGGGTGGGGAATGGGGGAGGGGCGGCACATTCGATCATATACCATGACGCGAAGTATCACCCGACGCGTATAGTATAGAGGGTAGATGGCGGTGAGCACAAAATGGTGTATCCCACTCTCGTTGGCTGGATCCGGGGCGTCCCCAGGGTGAATTTTGGAAAATGGAAGGCCAGAATATGCCCCCCACCACCCGGTGGCTTCATTGTCCATGACAACAATGCTGCAATGTTATATGGAATCATTTTTTCGAACACGGGAAGCCAATTTACAATGGCTCATAGAAGAGCCGAGCAGGGGCGAAGGCTGTGTGCACGATGTGCAGGTTCTCCGGGCAACATATGCACATTCACTACCTCTGGGAGAGGATCGTGATCCGTGCGGATGGTAACACTTATTATACGCTAGTCTGTCTGTGAATTATCGCAAATTATCTGAAAGATATTTTTCGATATCCATCGACTCGATGGAAATCGAGAAATATCTCTCAGTAGCTTCCTAAAGGACGTCACGCTTCGGCGCATGACATCGAATTCAAGGAACGATCATCTGATCTGTGTTATTGGTTAGAAACGTACGCGATTGGGGTCGAATTGCCTGAATATTTTGCAATAAAATGTCTCGTAGCATATAATAAAAGAAAATCAATTCTGTTTTTGTCAGGAATTATTTCATGAGTGTGGACCTGAAAGTTTTCTTTTTCACGAGCTCTTCGACACACGACGTCGCCTTGAACGTCGCCTTGTAAGTACGATCAGCTGAGCTTTGTTATTATATTGAAACGTACGTGTTTGCAGTGAAATTGGGCTGAATATGGCGCGATAAAATGTCACGTAGCATATAATAAAAAAAAATTCTACACTATTTCAATCAATATCGGGATTTATCTCATTCGTGTGAACCTGAAAGTATTATTTTTCACTTACGCAAGCGCTCGTGAAAAATAAAACTTTCAGGTCCACACGAATGAGATGATATAACAATAATGACTGGCCTTGAAGGTAACAATGTGGATTGTCTCCCCGATGGATAATGGTCCCAATGGGAGACAAGCCACATTGTTACCCTTAAGCTCAGACATTATTTTTCTTATTATCTCATTCGTGTGGACCTGAAAGTCGTTTTTTTCTGTCGTTTTGTAAAGAAACTACGTCATCACGCGCGAGTGCAACAATACTTCTGGTGTCTCCGCTGGCGTTGTCGGGAATCTTCGGATGAAGGGGATAATAAAGTAAAAAATATTGACCGGCATTATTCACCGCGGTGGAATATTTAATGGGGTTATATGGGGTATTAGCATAACATTTGTAGATGAGGTATAATACTTTTCGATATTCACTAAAATAGCGTAGATATCCTCTATGTCCCTGATCTCGGTGCTTGTGCAAAAGGAGATACAAACAGTAAGAGACCCTCTGAACCTGTCAATTACTTTAGGAGGGAATACATATATACACGGCTGCTGTTGGAAATGTACCAAGCTCTCTGAGAAAACATCACAAACTAATTGTGTGAAAGTTGAGAAAACAAATAGCGAATGGACAGAGCATCCTGTGCGACCCAGCCCTATACGACATTTTGTTCACCTAACGTTTTCAAAATACACAGAACGGCATGCGCGTGCGAATGGGTTAATCGATATGACACGAGTGCCAGCGCGGAGGAATAAAACGAGAGGCCACAGGTGCCATATCGATTAACCCATTCAAACGCGTGCGTCGTTCTGTGTTTATTACACGCCTTCGCGTCTATGAAAGCATTTATTTGAAGGACACTCAGCAATTCATTTGACAACTCGTCCCCTGAGTTCCAATGTGTTATATGTGCCAACAGGCGCATAGGGCACATTGGAATCCATGGAACGAACTATCAACAAAAAGAACGCATTTTATCGCCAATCAAATTTGCGAAGGGAACCCGAATTGCTTTGTTTCGCTGTCGCTAGCGATTCAAATTGTAATTGCGTTGCACGATTTGTAGAAAATTCCAGTGGAATTTCGTTTCTATTTAAATATCGTCCGTCATCGATTTCCTTCCAGCACATATGTGCGGAACGGATTTTCATTTTCCGCATGGTTTAGTGTTGCTATCGATGGGGATTTCATAAAACAGGCGTGTTATGAAAAAGAAATCGGGTGTCAGATTTGCATTGGTCTACTTCACTAGACCTTTAACCTTCACCTAACGCAATGACCAAATACGGTTAGTTCTACTCCCAGAAATTTCTATTCAAAATTCATTATTTTTATCGATATTTGTCACCGAAATATAGCTCATGAACATTCATTGGAATGAGATTGCCGAACTCGTTCCAACAAGGGCCTACAGGCTATGTTTTGGGGAAAGTTTTGAAAATATTTAGTTAGTCAAGAAAGTTCTAATAAAAGTGCCGGTCTTTAGCCTTGTTAGGTAAAAGGTTAACCGAATAGAAAGTCGGCTTAGTCGAATTGACAGGCGCTCTGGGGTACCTCTTCCAGGATCCATTTTATAATGACAAAAAAAAAAAGTTTTCTTTTACACTGACGGTAGTATAAGCTAGTTCTTCCACAGTATTAGACACGGTTTCTTAGATAGGCACGATCTAAGTCAGGTCACGTGATACATTACTCAAATTAGTTGCAGCAGCGGGAGCACTAGCTGCATCAACAGTTATAGTAGAAGCTTTGTAAAATACCGTAGTGACAATAGTTGTAGAAATTATTGTTGTGAAAAAGAAGATCTATTAGTTGTAGAAGTAGTAATAGTTGTTGTTATTGTTGTTGTTGTTACTGTTGTCGTTGTTCACGTTGCCATCGTCGCCGTCGTCCTTTTCGTCGTCACTATCACCCTTTGAAATTCTCAGACATGCTTGCATGCTGCTATACATTGTGCCATAATGGGAGACAAAACATGCAACCCGTGGGCATCCATAGCAGGTGGAAGATCATTTTGTCCGGGCAAGGTTGTTTTTGAAGCATCGCACTTGACAATTTCTATTCGGTATCCTAGTTTGTCAGGGGCAACAGACGTCACCCGATCTCCACTGGGGATATCCACCGATAGACGCGACAGCAGAGGTAAATAGGTGACAAGTTATAACGGGACAGACAAAAGTTGGCTGACAATGGAATTTGACTCTAGATTGAATAAGATTACAGAAGACCCTTCCAGAAGAAATCCGAACTTTCTGATCTGCATGATGAATGAGTTCGAAATCATATCTTCTTCCTCTTCAATTTGGAACACAGTGCTACTTTCCCAACACACTAATATACCGCCATTAAGGCCAACGAATATTAATCATCTTTTGATTCTCAGTCAGCGGCGCATTCGTTTTTTCGGCCCGCGTTCGTCATATTTATTTCGGAGACAAAATTAAAAATGTATAAAACTATCACAGTGTGTGACTTTAGCGGTATCACATCACAATTTGCGATGCAATATGTCGTATACATTGATACTGTATTGTTATTCTATTCGCGAAATGCGATACGATTCTCACATGTATGTACAAAATAAATACTTATTTAACTGTTTGAGGGCTAGGTTAGTTTTGGTAGTCTGAATTTGTTCGGCAAAGATTGTTTTATTACAAATTATTGGAGAGTGCCAGCAGGCACTCTCCAATAATTTGTAACAGAACACAGTATTATTTACGTTCGACTGAATACGAAACATGGGTACGGAAAATGCTGGCTTTTGCACTGGTACCCTCATTTTTTGAAAGCCTGATTGTGGTTTCCAGCACTCAACCAGTTAAAAAACGTATTTTTATCACCATTTGTGTTTGTTCTATATTGATTTTGAGTTGTATGATCACTGCTACAAAGAAAAACTATCAGTGAAGTCAACACGAAAGCTCTAGTATTTAATTTTAGGCTCCCACAACTGGAGTTTTGGCATTGGCGACCATTCCATCATAAATAAAAAAATAAAATAAAAACCGCCGTCCCTCATTCGGTTTTTAAAAAAAAAATGCCTGAGAATCAATTATTTAATTTTGCTTGGCCTAAGAGTTAGGTTCAACTCTTAGCCTGGTGAGCATTTTCGTGAATTTCTCTTTAAATAAAGTTATTGGTTGATATGATGCGATATTCAAAGGAGTCTACCGCCACAAAATAATTGATGAGGGTATTATTCCCATTTATGGGGCTAGATTAGTTGAAAAGTAGAAGGAATACACCACTGTGACGTAACAACTATTTTGTACTGGGAAGAAATATCCGCCGCCAGCATGTAAAGATATAATAAGACAAACAAACGTTCCCTGGATAAGCAAAGGACGAAAATATTAACAGACGGTTCCGGACATTTTACCATGCAGACATTTAGTCAAATGCAACACGATCCGGTGCACTCTAAAATCAGCTGGGTTTAAAAATTAATCCCAATCATCTTGTT
The DNA here is from genome assembly GCA_031216915.1 of Pictodentalium vernedei. Lineage (NCBI taxonomy): Eukaryota > Metazoa > Mollusca > Scaphopoda > Dentaliida > Dentaliidae > Pictodentalium > Pictodentalium vernedei. The sequence continues at coordinate 219,184,832 of CM062294.1, forward strand.
TGAGTGAATACCCAATCTTGCAGTCCCATATCCATATGAATAATGTAACACCGCGACATTCCGACAGTTGATACTGTACTTGTGTGGTAACACTGTGCATTTCAACAGCGGTTTATTTACATGTACATGAAACATCTCAATATGTCCACCAGGTCGACGCACGCAAGTTCCAACTTACATCAAAAATATAAGATCACTTTTTGCTCATAAAATTGCTGACGAATATGAGTGGTGGGTTCAGGATTCTGAGTTTGGGAAGGGGCGCTACATTTCAATCATGTGTGATTTGAAGCATCATCCGAAGCGTGTAGCGGGTATGAAAGGGAGTATTTCGAAGTCGTCGGTAGGATCTCGGACCTCTCTATGAAGACGTTTGAAAAATGGAAGGTCAGAATATGTCACTCTGATAGCTTCTTTCCCAATGACCACAATGTTTTCCACCCAAAACATTCCTGCAAATGGTTGCAGTTTTATATAGACTCATCTTTTCGAACAATGAAAGTCACTTTTTAATGACTGACCCGCGCGGGAGAGAAAGCTGTATGCACGATGTGCGGGATATCCGGATAACACAGGGACATTTCCAGGTGGAGGATTTTCGCGGTTAATCGCAAACTGTAACAACCAGACCTTTAAGGTTTGGTTATTGCTATGACCAAACCCGGTTAGTTCTATTTACAGAAATTGTTGTTCAAAATTCAATATTTCTTGTCAATGTTTGTAACCGAAATACAGCTCATGATCACTCAATGCAATGAGAATGCCGAGCTCGTTCCGGTAAGGTTCCATAGGCTGTGTTTTCGGGAAAGGTTTGGAAATCCAGGATCTTGATCCATTTTATATTTTTATAATGACGAAGAAAACTAGATTTCTTTTACCTTTCGATGGTATAAGCTAGTCGTTTAGCAGTATGGCACATGGTTTCTAAAGTAGGCACGATTCAAATCAGGTCACGTAGTACATTTCTCAAAGTAGTTGTAGCTGCAACAACACTAGCTACAGCAACACTTACAGTAATAGTTGTGAAAAAATAGTAGTGGTAGTAAAAGTAGTAGAAACTGTTTTCGTGAAAAAGATGTAGTCGCCGCAGAAGTAGTAATAGTTGTTGTTGTTGTGGTTGTTGGTGTCGTCTTCGTCGTCATCGTTGTAGTCCTCGTCGCCATCAGTAGTATGTCAGGGGACTTTCAGGGATAGTTTGGAGGATCTCATTGCAGGATCTCATGTGACGTCATAGTCACGTGACCTAGTGGCGCCATGTTGTGTTGTTATGGTAACCCACGTGAGCGGCCATATTGTCATGGTGATACGTGGTGTGAGTGCGCATGCGCAGCGCGTGTTGTTAGGGTGATACGTGTTTCCGTCGTCCATTTTGTATACTGGAGGCCGCCATTTTGGGCTCTATGGTATCACGTGATTGCAATGTTACCTAAACCCTTCTTATAGGACAGGGGTATGTTCGGAGGGTGTGTTCGATTGAATCGGGGTAAATCTAATTACCACAAAAAACCGACAAGTTGTATTATTTCAAATTCTTTCAGAAATCTCTTCTTCTGTCTATATATGTAATAGTTTACGTCTTCCTAGGCATGTTCCTTTGCCCTGGAGAATACTTCAGTAGCGTAGAAGAACCTATTAACTGGAACAGTTTTGCTTATTATTACTAAATTTAGCAATTTCTGGTCTATTCTTGTTAGTTCTTACCCTATTCCGTGTACTCTTGTTGTTTCATTTATCTAGATCATTTATAACCAATCAGATTGCTTGATTTCCCATAATCTGTGAGCAGTTGTTCGATCGAGTGACTCGACATACTGCTCGAACGACTCGAAGTCCGTCGAGCAAATGAGCTTTAGGGTAATTGCTCATTCGAGTGACTCCTCGAACGACTCTTCGACTCATGTCAGAAAAAAGGGATTCTAGGACCTAAAAGGGATTCCGTGAGTAGGGTTTTTTCCCAAATAAGCCAAAGAGCCAAGAGAGAAATTGATCCATGAGCAATTGCTCAAACGACTCGAAGCTCATCGAGCAAATGAGCCTTAGAGCAATTGCTCGATCGAGTGACTCGACATACTGCTCTTAGCCTCATCTGGGTATTGTAGGATACCTATTGTATTGGGCTACTGGGGGATACTAGTTGGACTTTACATCCGGGTACTTCTGTTGGGAAAGGAATAAAAAGGGTGTTGTTGTGAAAATAAATTCATTTGTGTCCTGACCGTCGTCGAGTGAAGACATGTTACCAGTTCGATGCAGATACTGTTCCAAATTATTTTCAAGATCGGATAATGCTAGAAAACGCCAGAAGAATCATCATCGGCTCCACTGCAGATATTGTAGGAAGTTGTTTACCAAACCACCCAATAGGAAGAGGCATGAAGAACATAACTGTCCAAGAAGAGCAGACCCAGTGACCCGGTGGTTTTCATGAGCGGCCATGTTGTGACGTAATTACCATAGTAATACGTGGTGTTAGTGCGCATGCGCAGCGCGTGTTTTCGTCGTCCATTTTGTATACTGGAGGCCGACATCTGGGTTTCTATGGTAGCACGTGATTGCTATGAGTCTGGGAACTTCTTAAAGAATAGGAGTATGTTCTAAGGGTGTACTCGATTTCCCAAATCACCAAAATACCCATCCAAAAGTACTTAAACGGACTTAGCGAAACTACATTTTTGGCTCATAAGAGAAGCACGTAGTGCTGTAGGGTCCTGAATGGTGTGTTCTATTGAATATGAGCAGTTTTGGGGTTCGGATTTTCCCAAATCCTCGGATACTTCATTAAATTACCCAAATAGACCCGACCAGTTTTACTAGTTCGAATTCCTTGAGAATCACCATTTCAATGGTAGCATGTATTGCCACAGGGCCCTAAAAGCTTCTAAAAAGCGTGTTCAATTGAACTAGAGTATCTTTACTGTCTCGGTTTCTACCTGTTGTTCGGATTCCGTGAGGAGCCTACCTATAAGAGTAGCACGTAGTGCTATAAGGCGCATTCTATTGTACAAGAGTAATTTTACCAGTTCGGATATTCCCCAAATCTTCGTATACTTCGTAGATTTAGCACAAACGGCCCAACAATTTCCGTAAACTTCCAAAATACACGTTTTCTACCTAACCCAGGACTTATTTTCTCCGTTCCTAGGCGTGTTTTGCCTATTACTGACCCTATTCTGGCTATCCTAGCAGTCTATCTAGTCTTAGCTTCTCTTTCCCCTATCTCTGGACCTGTCCCGGACGCTGACCTCAACCAATCGGATCACTCCAATTAGCTTAATCCCACTCACGCCCACTACATATTGTACCTAGACCGAGATATTTGTCTTCCATCATATGAGTGGCATGAGGAAATCCCTGAACGAGGTATAATCTACCATCCCGCTTATCCTCATCTGGGTATTTAACTTCCATGCCTCGTGGCACCCCAATTCCAGCACCTCTAACTAACAAACTACGGGCCTTTGGCACACTTTTTATGTATGAGGCCACGAGGCTCAAAAGAAATTCCCCCAGTGAGGTATAGTCTGCCATCCCTCTTATCCTCATCTTGGTATCGAAATGCCAACTACTCTTCCACCCAAATTCCAGAACCCCTAACTAATAAACTACAGGCCTTTGGCTCCCCTTTTCTATCGTATGAGGCTATGGTGACCATGTGAAAATCCCTCAGTGAGGTATAATCTATCATCCCTCTTATCCTCGTCAGAGTATTTAACTACCACGCCCCGTGTCACCCCAATTCCACCATCCCTAACTAACAATCTGCAGGCCTTTAACACCCCCTTTTATCACATGAGGCCATGAGGGGCATGAGAAAATCCCTGAGTGAGGTAAAATCTACCTTCCCTCTTATCTCATCGGCAGTTCCACTCCCCGTGGCACCCCAGTAATTCCAGCACCCCTAACTAACAAACTATTGGACTTTGGCACCCCTTTTTTCGTATGAGGCCAGGAAGGCTAGGACGAAATCCCTCAGTGAGGTATAATCTGCCTTCCCTCTTAACCTCATCTGGGTATCGAATGACCATGTCCCGTGGCACACCACTTTCAGCATCCCTAACTGACAAACAACTAACCTTTGGCACCCTTTTTTCGTATGAGACCATGAGTGCCACGAAGAAATCCATCAGTGAGGTATAATTTACCATCCCTCTTGTCCTCATCTCAAAAAAGGGATTTTCTGACCACAGACGTTTTCTAAAAATGGGATTCCATAAAAAGAGGATTCCGTAAATGGGATTGCTAGATTGCAGAAAGATTCATGGGTGGCAGAAACTTGATCAGAAACGTGTTGTTCATTCAAGTGACATCGCGGTTAGTTTTTGTTCCTATTTTGGAGAACAGAATCTCCAAATTCTTTGCAATTACTTTTGGGTCTAATAAGCGATTACCATTCACGACAACGCTGTCTGGGATAAGGTAAACAGTTTTTTGGGGGAGGGGGAGTTTGATGTTTGACGCAAAACTTTCCAGCTTTTTAAAATTGTCTTTGTTGTCAAATAAAACAGTTCCATAGTATGTGACTTTTGTTTTCTGCCTGGGGGTGCTAAATACTGAACAATACTATTGGAAGCTATTTTTACTATGCCTACGGGGGTGGGGGTGGGGGTGGAAACAAATTGGGTTAACGTATGTGAGTGTGGATGGGTGCTCAAGTGCCCAAAACGTGCGTAAACAGTTAATGCTTTTTTTTCATTTCCACTGTTATGGCAGCTTTTGTGCCCCAAACAGTAACAAAATGTCACCAATGGACCACAGAAGCCCATTTAGAATCATTATTAGCACTAGACGAGTGATTCTGTAGTAAAAACATTTAGTCCTTTGAAGGAATTATGGGAATAATAATCTACCGCTTTGAAGCTCTCCGTCGTGAAATTTGCTTTGTTTGTGTATGACAGGGTGGTAATAGGTCGCATTTTATTTTCTTCCTTATGCTTTCAGAGAGACGTTGCGACAATGCTCAGAGAAACTTTGTCAGTCACGCAAATTCATCAGTAATGGACTATACTCGCGTATTTGCGCTCCAGCTGTTAGAAACCACTATGGGCGCAATGGCAGGGGAACGTTTGTATGGAAGAATCACTGCGTGCTGATCTGTGCTCTTTTGTACCTCAGATGGAGGTCTCTTTGGCAATAGCCATACAGCTACAAAGGATAACAAAACAAACTCACAATGTGGAGGTTGTCTATCAGTTAATTAATTGTAGGGTTAAAATAACTATGAAACTAAAATTCCCCGCCATGTTAGTCCTAATAAAAAATACCCCCTCAGTTTCCAAATTTCAGCTCCATATCTCTGAACATACAGATGTGCATGCCGGTGTTGTTTTGGTTCAAGTGGTAACACAACGTTGAATGTAATTCACACGAAACCCTTCAAAATTCATTTTGAGGCAGAAAAACGTCACTCAAATAGACTTTAACCCTAACCAGAGCCATAAAGCTCAAATAGAAATTTTCTTCTTTTTCCTTCAAATCATTCCAAATCCTTCAGAACTTATTTTTAAGCAGAAAACATCACAAAAGTAGACCCTCGCCCCAGCCTGTGATCAAGGGGCTATATGGGTATTGGGGTGGGTGGGGGGATGTAAATACCATTAATCTGTAAAGCTTGTGTCACATCTAGCATGCAATAGCCTTTGACTTAACATACATTTAGCGCGCGTGCGCACGTGTATATTGCGACGCTTATTGCCCCGATCATGCAGCAGTGAATTCTTAACTCGATTCAATTGACTTGGAAAACCAAACAATGGAACCGTATATGTATACTGGATCCACTAATATACGGATTTCGTTATTTAACCCTTTGAACCCTAGCGGCCGTTTTTCCGGCCAGGAACATGATACATCATAACGTCATTAAATAGGATAGCTGTTCAGTATATGTGTGGGGTAGACCAATCAATATTTTCCAAGTGCAGCCCCGAGGCTGCACGTTGAAAATATTGATAGGTCTACATAAAATAATGAATATGGTCTCTTCTAATTACTGCTATTGAACTGCCAGGGAAGATACCACTAGAGTCCAAAGGGTTAATTGGGATTCACCGTATTCAGTTATTCGTGTTCTGTTATGCCACCTCCAAACTTAGAAGTACTATATTTTCAAACCACTTTTGTTATGTTACATCAACCCTCGATTATATTAGATGAGATGTCTGCGTGAATATTTCCCCCCAATTCGCAATATGTCTGTAGCCTACATTTAAGCAATCTGCTTTGTTTATTTTGTGACTGGGTGGAGGGGAGGGGTAGTCTTCCAAGTTTTTTCGAATGGAGATCTGAACCCTCAAAGGGTAGCCACACACTCCCATGCCCAATAAGCTTGAAGTTCTCTAAAATGAATTTTCGAGAACCACCACTGACAATACTTGGATCGTGGCAACGAGTCCATGACAAAAAGGAAAGTATCTGTTCATAGGGAGATAACAATAATTCACTGTGTTCAATTTATTCAATCACATGTTTTATGCTTTCAAAGTTTGTTTTTTTAAAACCGTCACGAAAGGAAAAGAGAATCTTCGGGAAAAGTTCGGTTTTGCTTTATTTCTATTCAATACTTTTCCTTATTAAATGACACTTCGCTATATAATAATAACACTTTGGCCAGCCGCTGATTTGTCGCGGGTCTCGGACGAGAAGGCCTTGGTAACTCCTGTACTCCCAACTGCCTCCCTATTCCCACGCTTCTCCTCTCCTCCCAACACTCGGAAACGAACCGCTTGATGACATCCCTTGTCCCATTCTTCCCAACCTCTCCGATTAGCATATTAACCCTCTCTTTGGGTTAAATAACCACATGTCCTTCATTCTCCCATCCCACTTCCCCATTATACTCCCAGTGAATCTCATTCTTTTAGACCGGTACATTGGGCATTCTAGAAGAAAGTGTTCCAGGGTCTCCACCATGCCCAAGTTACACATCTGGCACTCCCTTTCACCGTCTTTTCCAATTTTTCCCCTCAGCTCCAGGGATCGCGACTTCAGCTTGAACAACATTGACCCCCCAAATGTGCCATCAAGGTACTCTTCAAAACCTGGCTTCTCTTTATCACGCAGGCCACCCAAAGACCTCTTTGATATGACCCCCTCTCGCCAATTACGGTTACAATCCTCCATGACCCTTTCTCTGACGATTTTTTACCCTGGTTTGCCCCAACGTCCAGGTCCGAGATCTCCAATGAGTAGTTCTCTGCTAGCTCCCTCACTTGGACCATCCACCCCGTTTTGATATTTGAGTTGAAAATTCTCAGGAACATTACTTTACTCCATCGGCCGTCGGGGAGATTTACCAAATAATTAAGATATCCGTGTTCCAACAGGTCTATCCTGTCCTCGATCCTCATCCACCCAAGCTCACCCCCGATTGCTTCTAGCGCTGCGGCATTATTCGACCCGGTTATCCATCGACCTACATCGTTCTGCAGGATTTCCAAGCTCTTTACGGCCGTCTGGTTTAGGGGTACCACTTCCGTACCGTATGTTATACTTGGCAGCCAGACCATTTCCCAAATGGTTTTACCCACGAAAACCTTATTGACACTGTTTCTCCCCATAAGTTTCATTTGGTTAAGGATTCGTTTCCCCTTCAGAATCAATTTATTTGTGTGGTTTCGGTAGATGCCTCTTCCTATAATGTTTATATTTATACCCAAATACTCGTAATCACCTGTCTCTCCTACACTGAGAAGTTTGCTGCTCCCTCCGGAATGCAGAACTCACCCTTCCACTTTGCGGCCCACAAGACTGTGACACACATTTGAACATCGCTGGCATATGCAATTTAATCACATACAGTAATGCTGTCTTTTACAATGACGCGTAACCACATCATCATTCGCAACTTTGAATTAGAGTGTGAGGACGTGTGAAATACAGCCTACAACTACAAAAACATACAGCTTACAGTGGAGAACTTGGAAATACCTGCTCAACTCAAGAAAGCCCTGACAGCTCTGGACATCTCTCGCCCCATCAGCTGGATTAATCAGATGAAAGGTGAGAATGCTCAGCTGACTTTGGACTTTGGAGTTTGAAATGAATACCCCATCTCCTTCCTTGAGAAGAGTTTGTACCTTTGATGAGAGGAACCCCTCTCACACTGGTCCACACCCGAGGGAGTCTGGAGGCCAGAAAAAGAGAAAAGAAAGAAGAGACCGTCGACCAAACGAAGGGATGCCCGACGTCTGCAGGCTTTCTTAAATAAGAAGAGAGAGAAGAGTGAGGAAAGGAAAGAGCCGCAAGCAGCCGCCACTCCCCCCCCCCCCCCCCCCCATTCCCACAGAGAAACCCAACCAACTGCCGGCCCCTTGTTACAAAATGAGCTCATCACTTCTGTTACAACCATCGCCCATTTGTATAACAAAAAAAACTTTGTTGCAATTTTCTCAGTGTGAAAAATGAAGTAATCTGCAAGTAATGCGAGACGTTACGTTCAGTCATGATTATCGGGAGCGCGGTTGCTCAGTGGTTAGAGCGTTGATCTTGGGGTCGGGAGGTTGTGACTTGCGCTGTGTTCTTGGACAAGGCACTTAATCATAATTGCCCGCTTGGGAGCACGGTTGCGCCATGTACTGAGCCGTATCGCACGTTGATAGCACACATGCCTACAAGCAATGCTAACTCTGCTTCTGTGGGATTAGGACGTTGGAGAGTTGACAGTTACACGCCGCTGCTCGGCGGTACTCTTCGGGTACTCCGGCTTCCTCCACTCTATCTTCGACACAATATGACGTCAGCTATTAAAGTGTCATAAAACACCAACAATCCAATAATGATTATCAAACCAAATCATTGTCGCACATGTTCAGTTGTAATGCCACACCCTTGCTTATTATTGGGTGATATAGTTACCTGCCACCTTGCGACGTCATTGTCGTGGTGATATGTAGTTTATCGTGCGCATGCGCACACGTATATCTGAAATGGGACGTGCATATCAGTGCCAATTACAGGAGATTCCAACTCCTTGAGCCTTGAACCTCAGTAGTATATGATGTTGAATTCTTGCCCTTTTAGCAGGTTCTCATGCATGTTCACATCTGACGTCATCAGTCACGTGACCGGAAGGGGTGGGGTGTCAGGTTGCCACGGTAGCCCGCGTGAGCGGCCATCCCGTGACGACACCCCCATGGTGACAAGTGTTCCCACTGCGCATGCGTGACGTGTGTTTCTAAGCTGACGCACTTTTCCGCTTGTCCTTTTGACTATGGGCTCCGCCATCTTGGTTGTTGGGGGTAGCACGTAGTTGCTATGGAGCCGAATGACCTTCTTCTTGGACTGGGACGTGTTCTGAGGGTGTGTTCGATTTAGCCGGAGTACATCGAACCACCACAAACAACCCAACAACGACCCAAACCTACCCCAACGGAACTTTTATTGGACCGAATCCCCACCGAAACTTACCTAAACTGACCTTTGTGAGTTTCGCCCCACACGAGTACAAGATGCCTATGGGGAGAGACCTCAATGAGGCTCTAACACATAGCTCCCCTGCGTTCTTAGCCCCAACCCCATGGGCTTCCCTGACTCATAGCCCTCACCTCATGGCCTCATATTGCTCTCATAGCCCTCTAGTGAACATTTCCCGCATGAGGATAAGAGGCCTATGATAATCAGGCTGGGTGGTCTGACCTGCGTCCGCTGGCCCTGCCAGTGGAATCGTCTGTGGCTTCTTTTTACCTTGGTCGACCAGCTACCCTCCTGGCCCCAGCAGGCTTACGTGTGCCTCCCTACGAGACCCTGAAACGATACATCCCATGGGGCCACGCGCTGCCTCTGCCTCATAACAGAGGCCTCACCTCACACCCCTCTTATCCTCATTCGGGGAGAATGATCACTAGTGTTCACTTGAACCGAGATGAGGATAAGATGGGTGTGAGGTAAGGCCTCAGTTAGGCCTCACTTCATAGGCCTCTTATCTTCATCTGGATAATGTTCACTAGAGGGCTATGAGGGCAAGATGAGGCCATGAGGTGAGGGTTACGAGTCAGGGAAGGCCATCGGGTGGGGCTAAATGGAAAGGGGAGGCCGTGAGAGCTATGAGTTATGGCCTCATTGCGGACTCTCTCCATAGGCTTCTTATACTCGTGTGGGGCGAAGCTCACAAAGGTCCGTTTGTGTACGTTTCTGTGGGGATTCGGTCCAATAAAAGGTCCGTTGGAGTAAGTTTGGGTCGTTGTTGGGTTGTTTGTGATGAATCGATGACCTCCCGCTGAATCAAACACACCCTCAGGACATGCCCCTGTCCAACAAGAATGTATTCCGCACCACATTAACCACGTCCTACCGCAAAGAACAAGGAAACGGACTGGAATCCCCCTCCCCCCCAAATAAAAAGTCTTCAAATCAGGGTATTCTGCTCTACTGGCTCTACTGGAGGTATCTCAGAACTTCCGGCGTATACTCCCCCACAGTCGAACACGCTCTTAGAACACGCCCGCTACTAATAAGGAGGCCACTGGGCTCCATAGCAACCACGTGCTACTCCTAACAACCAAGACGGCGGTGCCCGTAGTCAAAATGGCTGGCGGAAGAGTGCGTCATCTTAGAAACACGCACTGAGATCACCTGTCACCATGGGAATGACGTCAAAAGATAGCCGCTCACGCGGGCTACCATGGCAACCTCACACAGCCCCTTCCGGTCACGTAACTGTTGACGTCAGAAGAGAACCTGCATGAGAAGGGCAAGAAGTCAACATCACATACTACTGACCTTGGGCCCAGCAAGTTAGTTTTGTTTTTTCACCACTTACTCTTTAAAGAGGTATCTTTTCACCCAGTTGGATAATCTCCCTGAATTTCAACCCATTTTCCCGCTTTTTCTATTCAGGAAATCGGCTAATTAAGCATTTTTTTTACTATAATCCCTATTCAACACTATTCTTATTACTACGTTATTACTACGTTACACCACATCCCTCAGAATCAACCCCGCAACGACATTATACAAACGGTTACGTAGCTATATTCCGAAGACCCATTACTCCGAAAATCCGTTTTTCCGACGGCCCATTACTCCGAAGGCCCGTTTTTCTGACGGCTCATAACTCCGAAAGGCCATTACTCCAAAGACCCCTAACTCCGAAGGCTCTTTACTCTGAAAACCTATTACTCAGAAGGCCCATAACTCCGAAGGCCCGTTCCTCCAACGGCCCGTTACACAACAAGAGAATGCAATCATATAGATGTATTACTGGTCGCCGGATGTCTTGAAAATGTACCAGAATACCCCCCAAAAACCCCTCCCCTCAAAAAGAGTATCGCAGGGTATATTACGCAGCAGATAACCAAATATTATCCCCGAATAATTCATATTTACCCCGGACTGTTCCCTATAGACTTCCCCGCAGTCTCAAATGAATACATTTGAGAAATATTTCTTATATTTGAAACAAACTCTATCACGTTTCAAGAACTTTATATGAATTCTTCAGTATCATTTACTTAAGTGCAAAATACCCCCCCGGTAGTTATTCCATTTTTATCTAGCGCGCATGCGATTCCCCTCTGGCAGCCCAAGTAATTAGGCAGAATTTAGATTTGAGTATCTATTATTTGGGAGGGGGGGGGGGGGGGGTCGGCCCTATTTTGCCCAACGACAGCACTTGGTTGCCCAACGAAAAAGTATGATATGCAACAGGCATATTACAAAGACAGAAGGCGTAAGTGGGGGAGGGAGGAGCTAATAAATCCAGCACAGCCTGGAATAGATTTGAACTTCTTTTACAAAACAATGCAAATATGATTGTCATTGGAACCGACTCCATGAAAGGGTTTCAATGACTTCCATAATTTTATTATTATGTTTGAAGGAAGGTGAGACTTACTCCAATATAGTTTTTTTTAAACAAAAAACCATTATGGATGAGGGGGTTAAAGAAAATCGTTATATAGTAGTGGAGTATAATCGGTGTTCCTTCTACCCATCCACCCTCCCAAAAACCCACCCACCCTCCCAGAAACCCACCCACCACCCACCCCACTCCGCGCTGATCACACACTACCACTATACGTTTTTTTATCACACCATATCGGCCTACTAGATCTTTATCCGTAAATGTGTATCTAACATTCAGGCCTGAAAAGTCAAATAATTACCCACAATAAGACTGATACCGTAAACAGAAACATTACAATTTGTCAAAATAGCAATGCAAGTCTGAGTCTCATTGGAACAGGCTCAGTAATCTCATTCCAATGACATTCATGGTTTTATTGTTATGTTAAACATTTCTGTATAGATTTTTCAAACTTTTTCTTCATTTCTAAAATACTGTTATTTATTTATTTATTGTGGTTTAACGACACTTTAGACAGTCAGGGTCATCTCGTGTCAGATTGTTTTACTGATGGGGGAAGCTGGAGTCTCCGGAGAGAACCACCGATCAGCGGCGAGTATCTGTGAGACTCTCCAACTTACTAACCCGACAGAAGCAGGGTTAGCAGTGGCGGAAGGCGTGTGTACCATCGACATGCTATACGCCTTAGCACACTGTCCCACCGTGATCCTGCGAGCAAGTGAGCAAGCAAGTGAGGTTAAGTGACTTGCTTAAGGACACAACGCGAGTGATTCTAGCGAGATTCGAACTCATGACCTCTCAATCACAAGGCCGACACTCTATCCAATGGGCCGCCGCGCCCTCCTAAAATACTGTGGTGACGGGTTCAAGAGTATTGACAAAAGGCTCTACTCAACTAAGTCAATTCTATCAAAAAAAAGAAGAGAGACATTCAGGAGATTTCTGTATAGAGTACTTAATACGCCTCATCAAAGAAGACTGTGTCCAAAAGCTCGCGAAAGAAACAGTCACATTGCCCTAAAAGTTAGAATTTAATCAACTTTAGAACTCCTGCACACATGGGTATATGATGTTGGTACCCGACATAGGCAACAGGTTAAGGTTTTGATAATCATGACTGAACGCCACGTCCAAGTACTTGCAGATTACTTCAATTTTCACACTGACATAAAATGTAACAAAAATGAGCGATTGCTGTAACAAAAGTGGTGAGCGAGTTTGTGGTTGCTATTGTAAGAAAAGTGGTGAGCTGTAACAAAAGTTGGCAAGTGTTGTAAGAAACGTGGTGAGCTGTAACAAAAGTGGTTTATTGTAACAAAAGTGGTTGCCAAACACAAGTCAAAGAAGAAAGCGAAAGAGAAAAAGCAAAACACCAGCAACTGATGGCAAAGCTCGACGAAGGCCAGTGGCGCTCCGAGGAAATAAACAGAATAGCTAGGGAATTTTGCGACAAACATCCGCCTAACGCAGCAAGCAGTCCTACAACACCTACCGCAGCCACGATCTCTCCATCCCAGCCACCTCCTCCAAAGAAGTCCCACAGTAAACACTGATAATCGTCAACCTGACGGCACACCTGAAAAACTTCAAAGAAGGGTCGAAAGGGGCTTGCCCAAACCGTCCCTGCGCGCCTTCGACGCGCGAAACCATTGGACTTCAAAACGCTTAACAGAGAGAACCTTGCCTACTGCCTTTGAGCCGGAATCTTCTTATTAAGATAAGCTGGTTAGCTTTCTAAAGTGAAGGAATGCATGCTCCACATTGGGCTGATTTGGGGTTCGAGCTTAAACGTTCCCCGGAGAGCTTAACAATTCTTTTAATTTCTTACCCCTAAATTACGATTTTCAACTCAATGTTCGTGAAAATAAATGGTCAATTTTGAGGCCTTCTTTTAGCAAAGTTTTTTTTATAAACTTTTGCTAACATTTTGGGATTGTTAAGTTTATTTCTGACGTATATTATGCCTTGATGCCCCCACCCTAACTGGGGAAAAGAGATCATAATGTAATATGGCAATTGTCTTCTTTTTGCATAAAATCACATGAAATCCTTCAAAACTCATTTTAATGCAGAAAAACAATACCCAAATAGACACTTGCTCTAACCTGAGTTCAAGGAGTCACACATTTATAGGAGAAAATAACACCACCCAAATTGATCCTCTCCCTAATTGCGTCAAGAGGTCATAATGGTCATGGTGAATTTCTTTTTCTCTTTTTTCGTTGCATTAATCACTTGAAATCCTTCAATAGTAATTTTAAACCAGAAAAACATCATCCAAACAGACATTCCCCAATCTGGGGTCAAGGGGTCGCAAGGGTCATGTGGTGATTTTTCTCTTTTTCCATAAAATCACTGAAAATCCTTCAAAACACATGTTAAAGCAGAACAAACATCAACCAAATTGACCCTCGCCTAACTGAGGACAAGGGGTGATAACTGTCATGTTAATTTCTTTTTTTTCTTCATAAAATTCGACACTTTTGAAAATTTTATCATATGCAGACGATACTACTGCCTATACATCTGGTAATAATATAGATACTATTATAGAATTAGTTAACAACGAACTCAATAACATATACTATTGGTGTACGGCTAATAAACTTGCCCTAAATGAAAGTAAAACAAAATTTATTATTTTTCACCCTCAGAGTGACATGTACTCCATTGAAAGCGGCAGAATTGTGCTTAATAATTCAACGATCTCACTCGTTGCAAATAATCAAGAGGAAAAATCTGTAAAAATTCTTAGGAATCCACGTAGATGAAAATTTGAATTTCAAAAAGCAAATTTCAGAAGTCTGTTCTAAAATTTCCAGAGCAGTTTATGCCATAAACAAAGTTAAGCGGATTCTACCGAAAAAGTGCCTAAAAATATTATACTACCCTTTGATCCAGAGTCACATGATGTTTGGTATTCATATCTGGGGTCACTCGCCATCAACTCGAAAGATTACAAAATTACAAAAGAAAGCCATCCGAATTATATCTGACAAAAAATACAATACTCATACAGACCCACTGTTTAGAGAACATGGTATTTTAAAATTCACAGACCTGTATAATCTCCAGATCTCTCTGTTTATGCACGACTGGTACAACAACATGCTACCCGAAAGCTTTGTGGACACTTTTAGAATTTACCAAAACCCCTCAGGATTGGACACAAGACAGTCGGGTAAATTACATACATTAAAACCAAGAACTGAGTTCTCCGCAAACTTTCCAATTCATACTTTCACTATGATGTGACATTCATTAGAACCATCGATTCAAAACTCTTCCAGATCATCATTCAAAAATTCTCTAACGGAGCAATTCTTGAATTCGTACTCTTTTCGCGTCAGATGTAATAATCCAGTTTGCCCCGACTGTAGGTCCTAGCTCTGTAACTTATCTTTTAACTACCCCTAAATTGTTTCATTTTTTAAAAACGATGAAAAATTATTTTTACTTATATGGAAAGAACCATTTTAAAAATTAATCCATTCATTTTCTCTTCATTAACATAGCCGTTGTCAGGATTGTCTGACATTTTACTTCTTTGTTTTTATTGGGGAATGGCGGGAAGACAGCCCTAGTGGCTCTGCCATCTCCCTGTAGTGCAACTTTGTATTTGAAATAATTGTATGTTGCTGTATTTAGTTTGTATTTGTATACATGTTGTATTACAAAATAAAATCATTCATTCATTCATTCAAGCCCTTGAAATTCATCACAACTCATTTTAAAGCAGAAATACATGGTTCAAATAGACCTCCCCAACCCGGGGTCAAGGGGTCATAATGGTCATATAGCAATTTTCGTCTTTTTCAGCAAAAAATCACTCAAAACTCATTTAAAGCAGAAAAAAAATCACCCAAATTTACCCTCGCACCAACTGATGTCAATGGGCCATAAGGGTTATGGTGAATTTCTTTCTTTTTTGGCATAAAATCTCTTGAAGTATGTCAAAAGTCATTTTAAAGCAGGAAAAATCATCATCCAAAAAGATCCCCTCCAATCGGGTAGTGGGGCGGGGTGTCATAAGGGTCGTATTGTGATTTTCTTCTCTTTTGCAAAAAATCACTCGAAATCCTTCAAAACTCATTTTATAGCATAACAACACCCAAATTGACCTCACCCTAACTGGGGTAAGAGGGTCATAATCACCTGCTGAATTTCCTTTTTTGCATAGGAATCACTTGAAATCCTTCAAAAATCAATTTAAAGCAGAAATCATCATTCAAATAGACCTTCCCCCAAACCGGAGGGCAAGAAGTCATAAGGGTCATGTAGTGATATTCTTTTCTTGCCAAAAAATCACTCGAAATCTTTCAATAGTCTTTTTAAAACAGAAAAATACCATCAAATAGACCTTTCCTCTAATTTGAGGTCAAGGGGTCATATGGTGATTTTCTTCATTTTTGCATAAAATCACCCAAATCCTTCAAAACTGATTTTAAAACAGAAATTCAGCACTCCAATAGACCCCAAACCCTAATCGGATGAAGGGGTATTAACACTCATCTGGAGATTTCTTTTTCCATAAAATCATTCAAAATCCATCAAAACTTATTTTAAAGCAGAGAAACACCACAAAAATACACACTCGCCCTAATCCGTGGTCAAGGGGTCATGTGGGTTTGTGGGGGGGGGGGGGGGGGGGGTCGGGTGTGCAAATACCAGTTCTCGGCAATGCTTGCTTCGCACCCAGCCTGCAATAGCCTTTGACTTATTTTAAACAATGTTTATTTCAAGTTACAATACATAGACATTATTACATAAATGCTATTTGTGGATCCGACCGTAAACTTTAATCATATTTGATGTCGTTTCTACATACAAAGTGCTTTAAACATATACAATCGGAAGAGGCAGGTATTGAAAAAATAATGAATTTGACGTTTCGGAATAAAATCTCTGGCTTGTGTGTTCCAATCAATTTATTCATGGAAATATATTGAAAGGTGTGTAATTATAAATGTTCAAAAAAAAGAAAAGAAAAAACCCTATTGTGCAATGGAAAAGAGGAAGGAATGAACGTGTAAGGAAAGAGTAGGATTGGAAGGGAAAGAGGGATAGTATATGTGATATATGAACGTCCGCATATCGATTGTGATTACATAGAGGATATCCACGCTAATTCTGTGAATATCGAGAACTATCTCACAAGCGTGGACCCGAAAGTTTTATTTTCCACGAGCGCTTGCGTGAGTGAAAAATAACACCCTCAGGTACACACGAATGAGACAATTCCCGATATTTACTAAAATAGCGTAGATTTTCTTTTTATTATACGCTACGTGACATTCTGCAGCGCAATATTCAGCCTAATTCGACTGCAAACACGTACGCTTCAAAACAATAACAAAGATCAGCTGATCACGCCTTCAAAGCGACGTCATAGTGATGCGCCAACGTGTGATGTAATTCAGGAAACTACTGAAGGCTCTTTCTCGATATCCATCAAATCGAACCAGATATGCAGATGAGAGTTTGGCAGAGAGGAATATATGCAGATGTTGAGAGATATAATGTAACTGCTGTAATATATTAGTTTATATAAAATAACGTATCTAATCAGCTGGTCCGTCTTGGGGAATGCTTTTAATGCACACAAGAAGGTGAGTTCAACTTGTGGGGTGCTAAGTTGAGTTAGTTCCATGGATATAAATATTGTGAGACTTTGAGACCAAAAAAAAATGAAGAGGCTGCGTCGTGTCAAGCACTAGTTGGTGGATAAGCTCTGTCAGCTCATACCATGTGTGTGTGCTAACAGAATCTACCAGTGGGCAGTATGTAACGATGAACTGTATCAAAAATGAAACTATTATACTCCCTACAGTTGAGTTCAGATCCATATAGTAGAGTATCAGCGTCGATATCCGATGAAAGGAGCCCCAGTATGCTATTGCGGGCCAGGAAGTACAGTGGTCATATTAATAGAAAGTGTTTGGCTGTTTCGAGCTCGCCGCATCTGCATAGTGAAGAAAGTACTAAATGATTTTCAAACAAGTGTGAGTTTAGATTATTACAACCGAAACGGCGACGACAGCGATACATTTGAGCCTTACGGGATCTTGACGCCAAGAAATGAGAAGGGTCTTCTGGTCAGTACAGTTTGAAGTTATTTAGGAAAGAGTCTTCTCTAACATGTTCTGGGATGTTGTTCCACATTCTAGTCTCAGAAGGAACAAATGACGATTGATACAATGTAGTGCGGCAGTAGGGAATGCACAGGTTGCTACCTGTGCGTAGATTATGATGTAGGCTGCTTGAGATGGAGGTGGGGTGTGGGGTGGGGAGGTATTTTATTGGCAATGTAAGCAGGTACTATATTATGATACATTTTGAAGAATTGGACTAGTTTTTGCCTCTCGCGTCTAATTCTAAGAGGTTGGCAGCATGTTTCAGTATACAACTGAGCTCTGCTGGTACTAATTGTTGCGCCAGTTACATTCTGGCGGCAGCGAGTTATATTTTTCAAATTTCTCGGAATTTAGTTCTATACAATTATCCCATACATCGTCGGAATATTCGAGCAGAGGTCTTACAAAGGAAAAAAAAAATTCCAAGGTTTTACGATCGAGCACAACTTTATATCTACTCAAGAGGTCAATGCGCTTCCATGGTTTGGAGCATATGTGCTCAACATGATTGCTCCTTGAACACTTGTTATTCAAAATAATACGAAGGTGCTTATGTTCAGTGATGTGTTCTATTCGGGGGTTGGACAATATGAGAGGCGGATAGAAGGAACGTTCAGCTATACGTGATATTATCATCACTTCTGTTTTCCGTGGATTGAATTCCACTAGCGAAGATTTTGCCCATTCTTCAATCGTGAATAAGTCTCTGTTCAAGATGACAGAGGCTGCAATTGGATTTTAATCTATTAGGTATCATCAGCAAATAAATGAATGCTACTGGTTAAGTAATAGGTGATGTCATTAATGTAAATTAAGGAAAATAAAGGACCAAGTATAGACCCCTGTGGTACCCCTGCTTTGACGATTTCCAGGCGGAAGACTCTCCAGAAACCACAACCCTTTGCATTGTACCAGTAAGGTAGGATTTCAGGAAATCCAAAAGTTCTCCTGCCACTTCAATTTTCTCCAACTTGTACACGAAACCTCAATGCAAAAGCCTGTCGAAGGCTTTGCTAACATCACAGAATACTACTCTTATTTCCTTACCATCGTCAAGCGCCCGACAAGATTCGTCATAAAGGTCCCTAAGTTGAAGGACCGTTGAATCTCGTGGGGTGAATTCTGATTGAAACTGACTTAGTATATTATTATCTTGTAAGAACCGCCAAAGTATCTTAAAAATGCATTTTTCAAGTACTTTTCCAAAACAACTGATCAAGGAGATTGAGCGTTAATTACACGGTTAGCTGGAGGTTTCTTCAGAACGGGATCACGTTGGCTCTTTTCTGTGTTGCTGGAAAGTAAGAATGCGCTGGGATAGCCCAGCATCTTTATATATATATGTCATTCCACTATCGTCACGGAGTACAGTGATGTGACATATGTGAACCCATCATTTGTCAGTTATGAGATCTAGGATATTAAAAATGATCGTCTTTGGCGGCCATTTTGGACTCATTGTGGATAAATCGAACTTTTTCTGCATTTATGATAATGATACATTGCATTCTTACTATTCAGTTCATTACTGGTGTTCTTCTGATTCAAAGTCCCGAGATTGTAGGCCAAAATGTCCGATTTTCAGGCCCATTATTGAAGTTTTGGCAGAAAAAATAATTTTGGAAAGCTTTTGTTTCCAGATGGTTATGGAAAGGTGGATTTGTGACAAATCTGTGAATGTTTAGGTCATCCGCCCATTTGGACCAGGAGACATTAGCCAATAAAAAGTTAGGCGTTTATGGCGGGGTCTGGCAGTTAATGCCAGAAGTAAAAAAGTTTATTGTCAGGATAAAGTATAGCCGCTATAAAAGTTAAAGTAAAGTACAGCCGCGATAAAAGATAAGGCACAGCCGTCTAGCGAAGTGTTAACAAAAATCTACAAGAACATTCTCGAGAATTCCGCTCTTGAAAAGTGTTGGAAAAAGGAAAGAAAGAAAGAAAAAATTTCCATAAAATAACAAATGTCTTTTCCTTTTAGGAAAAGCCCAAAACGCTACCCTCTTAATATGAACTAGAGCGCACTGTCACAGTGCCGAAGCTCGACGATTCGTGCAACGCCAATGATGTTTTAAAACTCGTTGGTGACAAAAAAACTCGTTGGTGACAAGCCCATAAATGTGACAGAAATTATCCGAATGACATGCACGATTGAGAGGGTGCAGACATCATGAAGATACACTTGCATGCCAAGTATGGTGTCATTCCATCAAGTATTTTAGGAGTTATAACTCGTTGGTGACAAAAAACTCGTTGGTGACAAAACAAAACTCGTTGGTGACAAGTCCATAAATGTGACAGAAATTATCCGAATGGCATGCACTATTGAAAGGGTGTCGACAGCATGAGGATACACTTGCATACTAAGTATGGTGTCATTCCATCAAGTATTTTAGGAGTTACGGTATTTTTTAAACTTGTTGGTGACCGACGGACTGACAGACCGACATTGCCACATATGGAGCTGCTTGTCGCAGCTAAAAATATTGGAGAATTTCACCTAAAACTGACATGAGGATGGGGATGGGTATCCGATATTGAACGGAAAAAAATTCTCCGACAATTTTCTCTGAAAGTCGACCATACACAACATAATTCATTCATATTCGAGCTTTTTTATGGAACATTCTTTAAAATGTAGCATAGTATATAATACTGTCTAATGAGTCATAATATCTAGGTGGGTCTGATTTTTCACAATTAATAAACTGAAAATATTAATTTTTATTTCAACAAAAACAAAAGCCTAATTTAACAGAAACAACAAAGTCTGTTTGATAACTATCCTGCTTTGCAGACCTGTCACATTATATAGGGCTGATTTGCCGGTATTTTATAATCTGCTGGATGCACAAGAACTTGTGCAGAAATTATGTCAACAAAGCTTTAGCGACACATAAATTATGACGTAAACAGGTAAATCCCCCTGAGTATTCCTTAATTTTTATGTGTACTATAGTAAATGAGTACCAACTTTTCATGTGTGCATTACGCGTTTCGAGATGGTGTTCGAATGCCGATGTTTTGTATATAAAATGTATGGGAGAGGGTGGGTCCCAAAAATGTCATGGAAAATATGCAAGAACGGGTGGGTGGGTAAAAAAATCTGCAAAATAAAACTTTCCACCTATGTTCACACATTCTTTTTCCGCCCCCAACCTTCACTCTATGCCTACTGAGATTTCTTAACTTCAGTTTGAAAGGAAAGATTGCAATTGACCTGCTGTAAAACATGTCACACGTCTAATGTATTTATTTACTGGGACTTTTTTATTTGTTTATCCCTTTACCTAACCTGAAAAGCAGACGACTCTTGAGAACAAAATTCTTGAATAACTAATTTTGTTCATTTTTGTCTCAAAACATAGGTTATGACCCCTCTTTGGGACGAGCTCGATGATCTCGTTCCAAGGAGGGGTCATGACCTATGTTTTTGAGACAAAAAATGAAAAAATAATTAAAATTAATTGGCGCTTTTTGTGAATAGCGCTGGCTGGTTTTGGTCGTTACGTTTGGTAAAGGGTTAATACGGAAAGCCTTATTATATATGCCTAAATAAATGCTTAAAATCATACTATAATCAGCCATTAAGAATATATATCGGTATTATTACACCTACCAACACTTAAGTGGTCATTTTGGCTCTTTGTTTGGCCAATGTGTTTTTACCGTAAAGCTTTTATTCTTTCCAGGAAAAAATAGAACAAATCACACCTCATAGACTATTATTTTAATGTAACGGATAGTGTCTGTACTACATGTCAATGCACACAACGTTGACGCTATGGACACACAAGTTAACAGAACATCAAAGGATGGTAAAGACGCCGTTTTCTTATTTTTAATTGAGTTGCAACTAGTTTTTAACCGATGATCGGAATCGGCCACCCCAATCGGCCGATTGCGGGCAATCGCATGACAACAGCAACGCCTCCTGGAACATCGGTTCAACCGATTGTTGCCAAGCATTTTTTGTGATGATTCATTAACCATATTTTATTACCTCCTTCAGTTGTTCAATTGTCAATATAAAATGATACCACTCAATAAAGTTGAGAAACCACCACAATGTGTATTCTTAATTTCTCCGTATGCACCTTTACGCGATATACACGTTAAACTACAGTAAAGCTTAAAACTGAGCGTACTTGCGGCAATCGTCAGTTCATTCCGGAAAAAGTGAAGGTTGCACTCCATTTACTTAAGTCGCAGTAAAATGACCAGTCGCGCGCACTTGGGCGGTACACATAGCTCTGAGAGCCACGTATACCGCCCAAGTGTGCGCGTTTGGTCATTTTACTGCGACCTGAGTCAACGATGATAAACTCTGTGTAATATGTTCAATTTAATGTCGTTCTCTCAAGCCTCGACTCGTTTGGTAGTGCACAGCATTACAATCGGAATCGACATCGGAATCGGCCGCTGGCAGCTGCTCGTCGTAGCTCGGTGGTTCTCTCCGGGTACTCCGGCTTTCTTCACCCGTAAAACTGTCACGGCCATGATTAGCCATTGTGCATAAGTGTATGACCATAAAACACCAATAAATAAATAAATAAATCGGAATCGGCCGAGTGTGAGCTCAAATAACCGGTAATCGGTCAGCGGTCATTTTTGGTAATCGGTTGAACACCACTTTCAACAGAGACTAATAATAGTCAAACGATCAAACTGAAAGGGAATTTGTTTTAAAAAAAAAACAGCTTCTGTATTTTGAAACTACTCAACAGGAAAATGTCTTGAGTTTTATGAAATGACGAGCTCATCGATGATAGACTGGTTAACATTTCGAAATTTAAATTTTTAGATGAACTTCTCTAAGTGTAAAATTTACTGACAGCTTTGGTAAATTAAGAGAGGGAAGGGGGGTAACTTTCCTGTAAATATCTTCCAAGGACGAAACGTGTCAGCCATGGGAATGTTTTTGGAAAATCAATATTTAACCCTTTGATACTTTTGTACGTCCTGTGATGTACGAAATCAAACAGCGCGTTTATACTTTTGTACGTCTAATGACGTACAAAATCAAGCAGCGCGTCGTCATTTTGCGGTCATTTGTTGGTTATTATTTTTCGATTGTTTTAAGGTGTTTACCTCAATTCTTTTTTTCTTCCGAATAGTGATCAGTGTGACAACCGTTGATCCAAATGTTATCGCAGCTTACAATACTTATATAATCCTGCTGTTAAGACTTATTAACTAGTTAAGTGCTAGAAGCCACTATCAGGGCTTTCAAAAAATGAGGATACCAGAGCAAAAGCCAACATTTTCCTTGCCTATATTTCATATTCAGTCAAACATAAATAATATTTTGTTTATACAAATTTGTTTATTACAATTTATTGGAGAGTGCCTGAGGGCACTCTCCAATAATTTGTCCTAAAACAAGTTTTGAGTAACAAATTCAGACAAGCAAAAATAATCTAGCTCTCAACCAGTTAATCACTAAGGTGTAAAATATCTTGTTATTTGTACTTTCCGACGTCGCATTTTGAAAAACGTTGAAGAAACTGAATTCCCAGTGACGTTTGAACGTCAGGATAATTGAAGTCTCAAAGGGATAAGTCCCCCAAAACGACTTGTTCTATTTCTTGTACAATTGTCAAGTATTAATTAAGTATAGTAGATAATTTGTTAATGAAAAATCCAAGTCCTGATTTTGAGATAGTGTCGGATCCTTATATCATTCCTACAAATACACGACTTTTTTGAATTGACTCGATCTTCAACAAACAGAGTTGCCTTTACGTGGAGAATTATAGTACTCAATTCGGGCGGATTTGAAAAGCTATACAATCCTTAATCAAAGGCCCACCGTACATCTTCCGTAATCACACGTCGGCGGGGGTATGGCAAATGTCACAGCATGTGTTAAAATTTTCTGTGAGAACAACAATATCATAAAACGTAGTGTAAATGTTGTAACTCGTTCAGAAGCATATGGAAGTAATCCCAGCAGGTTTAAAGTCTCTCCCCAAATGCATGCGATATTAAAATTTGTTTCTTTTATTTCCCTTTTACTTTTTCAAAAAATATTTAATAAAACCATATAATGTGACAACAAATTTGAATGAGCAGGACAAGCTCGTTCAAATGAGGAGCCACAGGATATGGTTTCGCTGGAAGTTTTTGAATTTTTTTAACTGTCTATTTGTAAATTATAGGATGGAAGCGGCTGATTCGTGAGGTAAAGGGTTAATACTTCTGCTGTCCATATTAAACTGTGACAGAGTTCCAGTCCGACAAAATGAGGTGTTTCAAAGTAATCGGGATTATAATAGTTACATGAGTCAACCCCAAATAAGGAATATGGACTCTTTTAATTGTTGCTTTTGAACTGGCATGGAAGATACCACCAGAGTTCAAAGGGTTAAGGTAGTATCAATACCGTCCATTCCACTCCTACAACTCGCCATATCTAGATAGCAATAACAACGAGTTCATCTATTTGTAGACGCTCTGGATGTATTACAGCTGCAATGGGCTTCCACTCGCCCGATGAACATAACATTTGGGCGTATATTTTACGGATGTGACAAGAAACTGGAGAGTTTCCACATTCCGAGTCCACAAAAGCCTAAAAGTTTTCAGCCAAATTTTGAATGTTCATTTTTGTCAGTTTCAATAACTAAATGGAATTTGGGTATGAAATGAAAATGCAATGAAAATTAATTACAAAGGAGGAAGCGAGAAGACGTAATCCCTCCAAGTCCGTGTTTCCAACAGTATTTGTACTTACTTTTGCCAATGAGCTAGAGGATTTTGCCGTTATGGATTGGTTCAGTGGCAATTTCGTCCTAGGATAATATTGCTTTTAAACCTGATTAGCAGAAAATTAACACTTTTGTTAGCTGAAAACGCGTTATTTATTTAAAAACAACTTCAATGGATCACATCCAGGTGATTTATTGAAGGTTTTATGTAGTGTAATTGCTAGGGGTTTTAATTTTATTTTGGAACTGTCAAGTAGATTAAATTTACTTCGGTAAGCATGTCATGATATCGAAAATCGAGTGTAGTACCCCATCAATAAACATCAACAAAGGTTGTTTTTGTTTAAAAGATTGTAATATTGTAAATTCGCACTACAGATCTAGCTAGGAAAAGGTAAATAATCTTTCTCGAACGCCATCTCAACTGACGCACATAAGCTGGTGAGGGTGTTCCTTTATGTAAAAAGTATGCATTTCCAGCTGAAAGAATTAAATTTCACATTTCTTGTTGACTTTAACATTTTTGTACTTTTCAGTTTTGGACTCAGTTTGAAATGACGAACTTTCCCCGACCGGGGATCGATCCCGGGACCTCTGGCATGACCTCATGCCAGAGGTCCCGGGATCGATCCCCGACCGGGGAAAGTTCTCGAGATGTCCGAACACTCCCTGTCAGCATGAATTGTGGGGTTGATGCTGTCACAGCGTAACGTCCTGTCGGTAGGGACGTAAAATGGTTGTCCTCTGTGCGGAGAGACACACACTCCGTGCAAGCTAAAGATCCCTTCGTAGTTTTCGAGAAGAGCGAGGCCACGAAGTCGCCGCTACGAAGGTCATCCCACAAACCTGCGCCATTGGGCCAAGGAGAGGCGTTAATATAACAATAACATGATTTTGGAGGGCATTATGATTCATTAGCGGCCCTGCAGCAATGATGAACAGCTCGTGGGTTTATTAAAGGCCCGAGACGAAGTCGAGGGCCGTTAATAAGCCCAAGGGCTGTTCATCATTGCTGCAGGGCCGCTAATGAATCATGATGCCTGACAACAATCATGTTATTACTATTATTACCACTCCCAGTTACAGCTAACCGCACGAGGAAATTGCTGGAAGAAATAATCACTAAAGTCGGTTCGATATTTCTGTTTCGATCGTGCGTTCGACTTCAGTTCAGAAAAACAAAGGGACGTCATCCGAATGGGAGTAATTCATTAGACCATGGAATCTAAAAATAGCCGGGCCACGGGCCGCTAATGGCTATTTATACCATTATCGCCCGCGGCCCGGTTCAGTCGAATAACGTCACTGAAGTTATGGAGTTTTAACGGGCCTCCAAACTTATGTTAATCGACTAGTAACTTACAGATTGGGTGGTAATAATATTAGTTGCATAACTTGTTCGCCAATCCTTGTAAAACAAATAAGATTAAATAATGACGTGTCTCGACCTCACATTTATTATCCCACCCTAACTAGTAAATATTTTATCGAAAATACCCCTATCTTGCGACGAGTCTTCCAATTCATTACCTGCACAACATACAATTAAGCCTTTACACAATACAACCGAGAAAAAGGATCTGCGTTGCTTTAAAAAAAGCCATTAGAATGATGATTTCAATTTCTGATTCAAAACATAGCTTATGTAACACCTCTTTGAAACGAGTTGATTAATTGCGTTCCAATTAAGGAGTCGTAACCCATATTATCGTTGCAGAAAATGAAATTCTTTCGATATTCAGTAATTTTAACACAGTGGCGCAGTATTCCAAGACGTACGAACTGGAGACAATACTATAAAACTTTAAAAATTCTATTTTCTGGAATTATATTTTCTACCTATTAATATAACTGACTAAAATGAATCTTTAGGATTTTAAAAGATATGGCAATTTACCAACTGGCAAATTGCCAGATCGTTGTAAATGCTAATGATTTTAACCCATTTAAAGTCATAACTAGAAAATACAATTCTAGAAAATACAATTGTAAAAATTTTATAGTATTGGCCTCTGATGATGGTGCACGTACCTTCAACCAATACCAACCATACATGTGCCGAGTTAGTAAGTTGGTGAGTACGATATGCACTCATCCCTTCTTGTTGATTTTCTTAGGGTACAATGGCTCCATCCGAACGTGAAAATATTCGGTCCGTCTGTTGAAAGGGTTAATAACCACCCCAAACAAACACCAAACAAACTCAGTCTGAAACATTCCCGGGGAAATGCAAAGCCTCACGAGGTCGTTTCGCGTTTTTAACCGGTTGAATGCAAGAAGCCACTATCAGGGGCTTTCAAAAGAATGAGGGTACCAGATCAAAAGCCAATGTTTTCCTTGCTCATGTTTCATATTGTCAAACGCAAATAATAGTTTGTTTATATAAATACGTCCTACAACAAATTATTGGAGAGTGCCTGTGGGAACTCTCCAATAATTTGTAATAAAACAAATTTTCTATAACATATTCAGACCACCAAAAATAATTCAGCCCTCAACCAGTTAAAGAGTTAAAATTATTACTAACGCAAACGTACTTGAAACTCTTGTCAACATCTACTGTGCTGTCGGGTCGATATTTAACGCTATTTGCTTACAAATGTTACTCTCAGATTTCTAAAGTCACGAACTAATTAATTACCTTCCTGATAAAGAATGTAACTCTCTGGGTGCACATGCCCATATAATCCAATGTTTTTTTTTTCACGTTCATTACTTCCAGCAAGCTATGACAGATGCTTAGGAGAATATCACCAAATACAGTTACTCTCAGGGTGATGTCTTTGAACAGTGGGATCATCTTTGTACAGATTTTTCTGATCTTTACGGGTAGGTTAAGATTGCTATCAGTCTTCATTTTACATGAAATGATTTTCGAAAAACTACCGTACAACTGGCTAAAAATATCATTGAGGGAAAATATGTATCTGCTTTATTGATTTTTTTTTATTATTATTATTTATTAATGTTTAAGGTCACATACTTATGCACAATGGCTAATCGTGACCATGAGAGTTTTACGGGTGGAAGAAGCCGGAGTACCCGGAGAGAACCACCGAGCATCGACGAGCAACTATCAGCTCCTCAACATTCTAACTCTGTTCAAGCAGGGTTACGGAGATTGAAGACATGTGCACCATCGACGTCCAGTATGCATTAGTACACGGCGTCATCGTGCCCCGATGTAGGCAACCGGGATAAAGTGCCATGCCCAAGGACACAACGTGGTTCGTCACGGGGGTGGGGGGGGGGGGTCGGACTCGGGACCTCCAGCATAGAAGTCCAACAGTCTACCACTGAGCCACCGCGCTCCACGCTCTATTGAATAAAATGTGGATTAATCTTCTCATTATAGAAGATTGACACTATTTTTGTTACTACTTTTGGCTTGCATCAACACCAGGGGCATTGCTAAGAATAGGGGTAAGGGCAGGTCTCTTTCCAGATAATTTTTCCAGTCCGGACGTTTTCGTCAGGAATGGAGTCCACAATATCAATTCTCTGTTGATAGTAATGTACTTTTCCAACAGACTAAATTTAATACTTGGACTTGTGCACACACAGTCGGTCAAACAAATGAAGTCTCCAGTTCCCAATTGCGGTTTTCTTCCTCTGGTCTTGTCTCCTCTGATCGGGCACGTATTCAACCATGCATCCGACATGACGAATTACTCATAAAAACTTTCGATCAATGTGTATTTCAAACAATCTTGCTCTGCTGTTTCAACCAGTGTTCAGTTTAAACGACGCAGAATGTGAATACATCTTCATCTTGTGGACCATTTTGAAAGATTGTTTTCTAGTCTCTCCCATTTAAGATCAATCGGATGGTACATGTTTCTTTTCTTGTGGCGCTATTTGACAATATCACGGATCCCAGTTTTCATGGGGAAAAACAGGACGCTTGAGCACACACTCATCCGCTGAAACAGATGTAAGTCGTTCTTTGAAAAGGTAAGCTACCGTTTAGTTTAGAATTGTCCATGTGAAAGACCATGTTCTATCTATTACTACCTGTTAGCATCTGATATCTGTCAACGATTGATTAAATCATCTGCTAAAAGTAACGGCCATAATCAGCCAGCGTGATTCACATAAATGTCCATTCCCATTTTATTTTTACATTCTTTACCTCAAAAGCTTAGCATGTTGGAGTCTCGCGTTTAATATGAGATGTAATTATTTAACCCTTTACCCAATGTTACGCCCAAAACCGGCCAGCGCTATTCACAAAAATCGCCAATTAATTTTCATAATTTTTGCAATTTGGCCTCAAAAACATAGGTTATGATCCCTCTTTGGAACGAACTCGTCGAGCTCTTTCCAATGAGGGGTCATAACCTATGTTTTTGAGACAAAAAATGAAAAAAATAGTTATTCAAGAATTTTGTTTGCAAGTATCATCTGCTTTTCATGTTAGGTAAAGGGTGAAAGAATCTTTCGTGTTTGTAAAATTATCTTGAAGAATGCTTTTTTTTATTGATGATTGAGAAACATCACACTTTTTAGCCATTTTATTAAACCCTTTACATAACATGAAAAGCAGACGACACTTGCAAAAAAAAAATTCTTGAAAAACTAATTTTTTTCATTCTTGTCTCAAAAACATAGGTGATGAACCCTCATTGGAACAAGCTCGTTTTTGAGACAAAAAAATGAAAAAATAAATAAATTAATTGGCGATTTTTGTAAATAGCGTTGGCCGGTTTTGGCCGTTACGCTGTGTGAGGGGTTAATGGCGGTTTCTACTGCTACTGTGAAATTAAGGTCCTCCGAATAATCGAGATTCGATTCGAAATCGATACCACAAGTCTGCTTCGAGATCGATCCCGAATCAGTCACAAGATTCGCTTTTTCGAATATCTCGTACCAACTTCAATGGGGGCTCGATGACACCGTGTACTAAGGCGTACTGCAGGTCGATAGTACGGTTGTCTTCAACCAATCTAACCCTGACTGTGCTGCAGTGCGGTGTTACGATGTTGGGAGCTGGCAGCTGCTCGTCGTTGCTCGATAGTTTTCTCCGGGTACTCCGGCTTTCTCCACCCGTAAAACTGTCAAGGTCGTTATTAGCCATTGTGCATAAGTTTATGACCTTAAATACCAATAAATAAATAAATAAATAAATAAATAAATAAATAAATAAATAAATACTAACTTCAATTTCTTACATTTCCAACAAAAACTGGATACAGTTGACATTAGACAATCATTCATGTTGGCTCAATTCATATTTAATTGGGAATTTTTTTTTTGGTGTTTTTTATATTTTTTTTATAAGATGCTTATTTACAGAAACAGAAAGCTTCAATATCACCGATTTTAATAAAATATACAAATATACTTGGAGTAAACAGAATAGTGTTTTTAGTATTTATGTATAATATAGAAGTCTATTGTTGCTCAGCCAAGCTGCAAATAACAATAGTTGAATGCATATACTGCCAGGATGTCGTTTTTCATGCAATCTTGTCCTTGGAGACTTGATCAAGTGCAGAGTAAACAATCAATCAACTCCCATTTTGTTCTTATCTCATCGCGTCTTTTACTGGGATAAGAGTAAATTGACATAAGGTCAATATTCCTATAGTTGTTCAATTGTTCAATGAAACCCTCATAAGTTGGAAGAGTTTTTCCAGTTTTGCAGGAGTCGATATACTTTTTGTAAAGAAGTATGTAGAAGTTTGTTCTGTTATCAGATAAGTTTTTGTATAAAAACTGCCAGTCGGTAAGCTGTAAGTTTATATTCAGAATCTCATTCCATTTCTTTTGGGTATTGAAAGGGGATACAAAAAACTGTTCTAATAATATAGGGTAATATGTTCGACAGACTTTTTTTTGTAGATTTCAACATGTCAATGTTTTTGTTTGTTTCTTCGGAAATCTTCGCGTGTTCTTTTATCACACATTTCCAAGATTTGGGAATTGCGTTAATTACGCCCTAGTAAACTGTAAATGGTGTTTTAATCCTGTATTTAATTGTGACGTCGGTAAAGCTTAGGAAGCCTTTGTACTCAGTCAAGAGATCGTTAATAAAATAAATGCCCTTTTTATACCATTGTTTGTAAAAGAAGAGTTCATTGAGAATTTTTATCTGGTCGTTGTAGAAGATAGTTTGTCCGAAAAGTTTAGACGGGTTTGAGGTGTCTATGTCATCTAAAAGCAACCAAGCCAACAGCACATCCTTCCAAGATTGATTGAACTTTTTTCCTATCTTCTGTAACCCCTTTCTGTGCATGTGCAAAATTTTATAATATCCAACAATTTCTAAGTCATCTAGAATAAGTGTTTTCCATGGAGTCATTACTGAGAGGTTTAATAGTTTTTTTACCCATATTAATTTAAGAGCATGACTAAATGTGGGGAAATTTGATTCCGCCGTTTTCTATTCAGGCAATAATTGTATCTCGCTTTATCTGTTCATTTTTTTCCGGACCACAAAAAATTGAAAAACATTGTCTGAATTTGACTTGAGATATCTTTTGGTGGGTCGGGCAAAACCATTAAACAGTGCATTAAAATAGGTAACGCTAGTGTTTTGATTACAGTGGATTTTCCAAGTAAAGTTAGATGACGGAAAGACCAGTCATTTAGTAGTTTTTTCAATTTTTGTCATCTTATTTAGATAATTATTTAGAACATAGTTTTGGTTAAATAGGTTGTATTCTATTCCCAAAATCGTAAAGGAATTGGCATGATTGCAGTAAGCTTTTTCACGTGTTGGAGCTTCGTGGCAACTTCGTTTTCAACCAATCCAAATTACCCGAGTCTTGTCAAAGTTAACTTTAAAACCGGATATTGGTGAGAATAACTTTACTCTTTCCAAATCATTATTTAACGAGTAACCGTCGTCACTGATAAACAAAGTAGAGACGACTGCGTACCGACTAATTAAACATTTCGATTCGTTTATTTTGATGCCTATAGGTCTCACAGAACTAAATATTTTCCCATAGGCGACCATTATAACACTTATGTGGAAAAAAATATGATCGCATCACTTTAAATTAAATATTTAAATACCTACATAAAGTACACACCTTCACACAACTTTCTCTGGCCACAAACCATGGGGTCATGCAACAAATAAGAGAGAAAATGTACCAGGAAGTGAAGTACCGTCCTTGAACTCAGTTTTTTCTGGGAATTCCCAACAAAAATACACAAATAGTTAACCGAATTTTAAAGACCCAGAAAATACTTAGAAAATCTCTTTTTTCTTGTGAAATATTCAGTATTGTTGTAAAAACCTAATAAAATGCTTTAACAGTATTCTCAAGCAATAAGTTTTTTTCTGGGAGTCTTATTTTAGACTATGATGCAATATCCGAGTGCAACATTTCAAGGCAGATCACACTAAACTAAATATTTAGTTCCGTGAGACCTTTAATAGTGGGTTAAATTTTAGAGCAGCACTTAAGATTTCTGCACTCAAAATAAAAAGGTACGGTGATAAAGGGTCGCCCTGTCTATCGCCCCGCTGTCCATTCAACCTGTCGGAGCAGTAACCATTATTCAAGACACAGCTGAAAATATTACTGTAAAAGGTTTGAAACCAGTTTATAACTGATGGGCCAAAATTTAAAAATCTCAGTGTTTTTTTCTAGAAACGATCATTCAAAGGAATCAAAAGCTTTTTCAAAATCTAATAGTGCAAGTATCCCCGGAATATTTTGATTCGCGCATTTAGTGAGAAGATCAAAGGTTAACCTCGTGGATTCTCCAATATATCTACCTTTCATAAAACCAAACTGAATATCTGAGATAAATTTTAGAAGAACTGCCTTTATTCGGTTAGCTATGGCTGATGAACCATTTTTTGCATCTACATTATTACATGATATTGGTCGCCAGTTTGTTATGTATCTCTTGAGTTTATTTTGTTTGGGTGTACATGTTATGATTCCGTTTCTTTGGGTTACTGACAGTTCTTTCCTTGAGTAACCAAAGTTAAGTGACTTAATCAAATAACCGCCGTTGTCCTTCCGGAAGAATTTATAGAATTCCGACGTAAAGTTATCAGAACCAGGACTTTTATTACTTTTCATAGATTTCAAAATATTTAGCTTTTCCAATACTGATAATGGTCCTTCGAGAGAATTATTTTTGTCTTCGCATAGAAAGTTTAGGAAAGGATTTTCCTTAACAAAAACTTATTTTCGGTTTCTAGCAAATCTTCCTTGGGTGTTTTGGACGTATAAAAATTTTGATTAAAAATGTTTTGTTCTTCTAGAATATCTTGTACATCGGTTTCTTCTGCCCCGTCGTCAGTTTCTAAAATGCGAATTGTTTTTCCGTATAGTACCTTTTCTCCACTTTACAAAAGTACTTTGTAGGTTTTTATCCTTCAACTTTCCATTTAGATTTTGTTCTCAATATCATTCCTTGTACTTTCTTGTCCCTATTTTTTTAGTTCATTTTCAGTGGATTCCACCTCTCTGAGAACCGTTTCATCTCTCCCATCAAGTGCAATATTTAACAATTTTAGTTTATTTTCTGATTCTTGCTGACTTTTATCCGTTTGTTGTTTTAAGTGTGACGAATAAGCTATAGTTTTACCACGAATTACGAGTTTCAATGTCTCCCAAAAGAGCTGGACGTTAATTGTAAATGAATCCACATTATTATTATTATTATTATTATTATTATTTATCATGGATGAAGCAGCAGTAATAGGTGTTGAATATTGATCTACAGTTTCTGCAATCACATTTTTAACTATATTAACGTATTCTGGATTACCCAAGACACTATTATTGAACTTCCAGATACCCCTTCCTCTCGGCTGAGTATCGAAAGATAGGCTAATACTTACGGGGTTATGGTCTGAACGATACCGCGAGCGTATCTCAGCTTTCTTGAAGAAAAGCTGTAGATAAGATGAGAGGAGGAAGTATTCCAATCTTGCCATCTAGTTCGTTGGACCTCTCCATGTATAGCGTCTTGTTCCTATGTTTTCCAAGCGCCAAACATCATTCAAATCAAATTTCCCCATGAGGGATAATAACATTTCATTAGCCTTCAAGTTATTTTTCTGCCTATAGTGGATAGTATCAATTTCGTAATCGCCACCTATGATTACTGAGACATTGCTAATTCATTCAATTTTAGAAAACAGGTCATCATAGAATTGCGGTCTGTCTTCATTCGGACCGAAGACAATGGACAAGGTTAGTGTTGGTCCTTCAAGGTAATATCGATAATTATATAATTTTCACCTGTATCTTTTATGATTTCATGTGTACAAAGGCCAAAAGTATTTTTTAACATTATGGCAACACCTCTGCTGGAGCTTGACTCAGAACAAAAAATTGCCTTGAAACCCCACTTACTTCTCCATCTATTTTGGGTTTCTCTAGTTGAATGGGTGTCTACTAAGAGGGTTATATCGAAATTATCTCTGCATCGTGAAAATAAATTTCGACGCTTTTTAGCATCGGACGAAAGACCTCGGCAGTTTATGCTCCCAATTTCTATATTAGCCATTATATAACCTGTTAAATTTGAAGTGATGTTGGTGTATGGTAGCTAGGCCAAGGTATCTGTTTTACGTGGTTTCTATTTTGATTGTTTGGCGGTGGAAAAGTACATATACCTGAATATTTCTTTTTTAACAAAAACAAAATTGAGAAATTGACAATGTTTAATTGTTACGAAAGTAGTGAATTTGTCGAGAACATAATCCGTAGTTTTAGTTTTTGAAGGCTTAACTTCTTACTATTCACGTTCTTTAGAACGTGAATAGTAACAAATTAAGCCTTCAAAAACTAAAACTATGGATATTAGGCCTAGCTGTTTCAGCGACGGTATTACAGAGAATATTTTTTTGTTGGTGTTTAAGGTGTCAGTCAGTTTTGTAAGGGTCATCACAGTGTCCCGTATCTTCCGTTTGGTGCAGTATAAAATAACTTTTCTATTAAGATTCAATTCGTGATTCGATTCGATATCGATATCAGACACGATTCGATTCGAGGATTCGATTCGAAAAAAATGTGTGATTCGCAGATCCCTATGTAATATTTGCAACGCCGTCTGACGTCAGTTGTTGACTTTATGACCTCCAACCAAGATGGTCAGGTTCACGTGTTTGCCATTACAATGTAAGGTGCTTGTTTGTACATATAATGTGTTTGTACCGTTGCTGTAGGGCCACCGTGTCAGGTGTTGTTTACTTTATTTACTTGTTCTTTCTCTTCTTTCTCTTTGGTGATACCCTCATTAGAGCCATAAATTTTGCGTTTGCCAAGATTGCATAAACTGTGCCATATATTTGTACTGTATCCCTGTAGAGACAAATAAATGTAAATGACATTCAGACTATACTACGTTTCAAAGTTTTTCTTTAAAATTCGTGAAATTTATTTATTGGTGTCTAAGGTCGCATACCTATGCACAATGGCTAATCGTGACCGTGACAGTCTTACGGGTGGAGGAAGGCGGAGTACCCAAAGAGAACCACCGAGCATCGACGAGCAGCTGTCAGCCCCTCAACATTCTAACTCTGTTCAAGCTCCGGTCAAGCATGGTTACAGCGGTTGAAGACATGTGCATCATCGACGGCGTCACCATGCCCACCCCCTCCCCCACGTAAGCAACAGGGATAAAGTGCCTTGCCGAAGAGACAACGCGGGTCGTCCCGGACGTGGATCGAACTCGGAACAACTAGCATAGAAGTCCAACAGTCCACCACAGAGCCACCGCGCTCCCAATTCGTGAAGGCAATTGTTCTTTGGATTTCCATTTCTTGTTCTCTTAACGGGCTGGAATGATGATAACACTATAATAATTAGCAACAGCTACTTCATCCGTAAATGTTACGGTAATGACTGTTACTGCTTTCAGTTTCATCATATGAAAACTACTGGGATTGTCCATGAACAGTGAGGAAAATATTTTTTCGGAACGAACAGCTTCAGCTCATCAGTTCCGGTTATTCCAAAAAAGGCATCGTCCATGTCGAGAGTTACCTTGGTTTCAAAAAGTCAGCTTTTAAATTAGACCAACATAAATATCTTTAACCATATAGCAATATGGCCGCAGGTTCAAGTTATTAATCGGTCTACCCTGTATGATAAACCAATAGCCGACTCCTTTAATGAAGAAAACCTAAATACGAGTCCTCGGTTTTGCTCACCAGTGGAATAAAGAAATAGGTCGGCATTACCAAGAATAGTTTAAAACGGTATTTACAATTTACAACGTGATATTTCACGCTAGAAGTATAGGCTGTCTTCACCGTATATTCAACGGTAATCGTTTATAGTGCAGTGGTCGACACTCAACTGCGTCACTAAATCCCGATAGTCTACTTTTGAGAGTTCGATATATTGTCTGTTCTGTCGAATTTGCACAGGTCTACATATTATCTAAACATAATCTGGTCGCATTCGTGCACGGAGGTTGCTATCAGCGACTTAGAGGTAGAATTTAAATACGTTTTAAAAAACGGCATGCAGCTCTCTTTGATTCCGATCTAGCTGCCCGAACACTTACGGAAATTTACGGGATATCACAAATTGCAATATCATGTTCGACAATTCGGCGTAATTTATTTTCTTGGAAGGGCAACGGGAAGTTTATAATTTAGTCCTAAACCCTATAACGCTGTAAAATTAAACTGTCACTAATCCACTCTAGCTGTTAGGTACAGTTAAAACTAGAAATCCTGTAATGAAATGCGCACAAATAGCAAGTCCATCTGCGCGCTAATCTACGCGTTTTGATCATAGTAAGGATATCAAATTCTATATATACGGCCTGTGCACAAGCAATCTTTCAGCTAATGGACCTCCGGGTAGCCCGGAGGTCCATTGGCAGAAACATTGCCTCTGTTTGCTATGAGTAATCAGGAGAACCTGCCATTCTTTGGATGTCATTCGATATGGCAATTTCGCGCCATTCCTACTCACAATTAAGCCTAGATAAGCGCACAGTTCATGACAGGACGTCTCGTTTTAAATGTACTCTCAGCAAAAATGTATGCAAATCGGTTTGAAAGGATTGATATTACACTGAACACTTCATGGACGTTGTCGTGCTCCTGGTGTCTGTTTCTACTCAGATCATCTTCCCCCTGATATAACCATATGCGAGGCATGCATTGTTGCAGTAGCACCCAATTAGAAGGCTACTCCTTTTTGCGTCGAACCTTGGACTGGAAAATCGACGTCTTTGCTGACTCATTTTTATTACCCAATAATAAATAGCTTCCTCTTTTAAGAACACATTTTTAAGACTCATTTTTGAATGTCATTTTAGTTACAGGAGAGTCGTGGGCGAAGTCGAGAGTGAGGGTTGGGGTCTCATCCCCCACTTTTTGGACAGGAATGTTAAAAGATATTTGAAAAAAGTAAAGAATTAGTTTCGACAACGACCATCTTATTGGACTGATGTGTATATACATTTACTATACTCTCAACTAAAATTATGGGAAAAATCTAGGAAAAATAATAAGCGTATCCCCCAGAGTGGAGTAATAGATATTTTCTGTTACGAGAACGTTACGAAATCCTTTCCGTGTATCAATGCTATTGTCGTTTATAAAAGATGAAATGAGTTGGTATTATAAAAGATATATTTAATATACTATACGTTAAAGTTGATACATTCTATGAGGTATACCAAGTATATTGGAACGAAAATTATCTCCTTCGTGACAGCAACAAACGTTTATGTTTCGCTCGTGGAAAACCACTCGCGCAAAATAAGCATTTTTCTCGGATACTTTATGATATGTTATTCGGTATCCCCTCAAAAACACTTGGTACCCTTTATCAGCCACTGCTATTCTATTTGTCATCCTCCTCATTAAAAACTTACCTTTTTGTAACCAGTTATTATGCGAGTCGGCGTCTGGGGCCCAAGGACGTAACCGGGGGGGGGGGGGGGGGGGGGGGACAAGAACAAAATTGTTGTAAAAAAAATTTAAATTTATGAAGTTCGGATATACCGGTACCGTATTAAGTTAACTTTTGTCAGTCGAGTTTATTATGTAATGCCAATGACTTAATGTCACTGATAACGTTACTTAATCCAGCTGGCCCAGAGAGACAAAGTTACGCATACAATTTTGTACACTTGTTGTCGATAGAGTATGCAATTAATTAAGGTCATTGATAACGAATTTAATCCAGCTGGCTGATGGGGTTATGTTACACCTATAATGCTTATGTTGTTTTTTGATATCCGGTATAACAAGTATAATGTATTATATAACAGGCCAACGAGATCAACTTGAACGGCGATTTTT
The DNA here is from genome assembly GCA_031216915.1 of Pictodentalium vernedei. Taxonomy (NCBI): domain Eukaryota; kingdom Metazoa; phylum Mollusca; class Scaphopoda; order Dentaliida; family Dentaliidae; genus Pictodentalium; species Pictodentalium vernedei. Next base: position 219,222,725 of record CM062294.1, read on the forward strand.
GCCCAGCAGTTTGCCTGTAATGAAAGGTGTCAATTCACTTCTGGAGTTTTCATCAGGTGCCTTTTTAGACTATGAAACGACGATAGCACCATTTGTTGAAATGTATTCGGATAGTTTGGACATTGATATTGTTCTGCTGCAAGCAGAGTTAGCTATAGCAGCCAATCTGCCCATACACACAATTAATACTGACTTTAACCATTCATCCAACGTAACGATCAAAAATCGCCAATTAATTTTTATTCTTTTTTCATTTTTTGTCTCAAAAACTTAGGTTATGACCCCTCTTTGGAATGAGCTCGTCGAGTTCGTTCCAATGAGGGTCATATCCTACGTTTTTGAGATAAAAAAAATATATATATATTCAAGAATTTTGTTTGCAAGTGTCGTCTGCTTTTCATGTTAAATAAAGGGTTAAACAAGAATTTCAGGTACTTGAAAGACAATTCCTTACACATCACTGCCAAATTTACATAAAACAGTTAAGCTAGCACTCACCATGCCAGTGTCTTCCGCGTCATGTGAACGCAGTTTTTCAGCTCTCAAATATATTAAAAATTATCAGAGAAACAAAATTGGCAAAACGAAATGGTAACACTAGAATATCTCTATTTTGACCACCTTAGCCAATATTGGTGTTCTGTTCGAGTCGAAATAAGAAATAACATAGCCGCTATAAACTAAGTATCCCACTGCCACTACACCAATAACACAGAAACCCGACATTTTCTGGAAAGCCCTCTATGAGAGCTTTCCTGAAAATGGTGTAATGTTGTGTTATTTGTGTAGTTAAAGAAAGATGCATAGTTTATAGTGGTTATTCTACAACTTATTTAGACTTGTACTGTACGATGACTGACTTAATAAAAAAGGTTTAAAGTGTGAAGAATTATTTATGTTTTTGGTGCCCCCCCACCCCAAAAGACAGACTCTGGTTACGTGCCTGCTGGGGCCAAGTAGTGACTATCTCAAAAGCGTGCCAAGTTAACAATGTAGGTCTATGATCTGAACGATTTTATGAAATTAGTAGACTACCGTCATCGCGTCGGTGACACTAGTCCACTACAGTATGTGGAGAGTGGATTGTAACTAAATCACACGTGGAGTGGATTTATCACCCAATGTATCACTTTCAAATTCTGTACATATGGACAAAATACACAAGCAATGTTTCAGCCATTGGACCTCCGGGTTTAACCCGGAGGTCCATTGACTGGAACTTTGCGTGTGCTTGTTATGCTTTGCAACAAATCTGCAATTATTGTTTGGGTGGAATGTCCATTCTACGGGTGATTTAGTGATAATACACTCTCCACGTACTGGAGTTCCCCCAAATCGACCAGAGCGCCTCGGGGACACAAACGTTTAGAGGAAAATTTGGAATTGGTTCTCAAAAACACCCACTTACACTCCAGACATCACATTCACTCCCTTCTCATATACCCTGGGTAGAGATCGGGTTCGTGTCCTGCGATGTATAACATATTCTAGGGCGTGTCTAGAAGGAATACCATTGCTGAGGCGCCTTCTCCCTTCTTGAAAAGAAAGACCTCTTTAAATCTCCGGACATCCTTGTAACGCTGATAATTTATATATAAACATAATTGTAAATAACACTACACGGGCCACAAGATGATTTCAAATACTGCAGATGTTTGTTTCATTTATCGAGTTCCTTTCTGTTTAGTTATTTCCAGCGTTGATGGAGGATGTACATACAGGGATATGTATGCAGATAACGGAGCTTGTCTTGCCAGCAATTCAAGAGACACAGACGTTCGCATAATGAATGCTCGGTCGATAGAACAGTGCAAACACATTTGCTCCTATTTCGATAGGAATTTCCGACCCGGATGCTTGGCTTTCCGGTATCTCAGCAGTAACGACAGTGAATGCAATTTGTATATCGCCGCTGACAGAAGAGAACTGTATAAGAAGTACTTTACACCAGTTTGTGACGGCAGCATTCAACTTTTGAAACAGTGTCCTGAAGGTATGTGTCACGGACCTAGAATAATGAGACAGAACACATCGAGGTGGACTCGGGGGAGTGGTGGGGGAATCAACCTTCCGACTTGAAGTTTTTCCGGTATTTCACGAGCGCCGATTAAGGCGCTCGTGAAATACAGGAAAAACTCCAACGAGGATCGTTGATTCCTGTCTCCCGTCAGAGGAGGCTGAACCAGGGGGTCAGGGGACACGTACCCCACCACTTTTTTCGACAGACGTGTTACGATTACACAGTGAGTTAAAGTGGGCGCATGCAAATGTGTTTTCAAATATAATATATATATTGTTTTCAAATATAAACAACAGTTAGCCAAAGAATTCCACTTTCTTCACTTCTGTCCGTTTCTTCCACTTTAACGATCTTCCAACCCGAAGTTCAGCTTTCGTGTTGGAAGAAGATTGAAGTAGAAGAGACGAATTGAACAGTGACCACACAGCGGCATGCTCATCTAAAGTAGAGACTGCAGTGTGTCATGATTCATTTACCGATATACGATTGTAACTTTTCTCCAACTGAGCCGAACCATGATAGCCTTGAAAATTTCTGCCCCTGTACTTTTATCGAACTTTCGCCGCCTGTGTCTCCCGTACTCTACCCGAGTTGTTTTCTGTATTTAGTACACATCCATTCAACTATGACATAAATGATTCTGTATTCAATGGGTGATGTACAAACCGGAACCTTTTCCCCAGCACCGTTCATACCAGTTCCTTTCCTATCCGGTCATTAGTTACGTTTGGAAAAGTTTCCAAATTTCGTCTGTCGCATAGAGTGAAAATAAAAACGTCAAAAGCAAAAAAACGTCGGTTCACAAAAAAATTAGTGAACCAAAAATTAGATAATATTAAAAAAACCCAATTATTTCCAACCAGAGCATTAACCCAGTCCCGTGGCCATCTCGTTTTGTGGATCCCGTTATATCTCAAATTAGTCAACTTTATTTCGGCAAATCTCCGTACATCTTGACGTGCTTCGAACTTATTTTAAAAATGTTTCTCCCAGCTGTTTTGCAAATCTGCACATATTTTTACTAACAGTAATAGCCACCAAATGGTTAGGCGTGAATGAGCACCAGGCGAAGAGAAACATCGATACGAATTTTAACAAACACTGGTTCCGAAAAGGTTGTTTTGATTTTTTTTCGATCTATTTGATCAGTCCAGCTTCAGTCAAAACAAACGGACTCTTCACCTTTGGGGTTAAAGATCGGAATTAAAATTTGTTTATTTAAATGAATTTTAATGCATGGATTGTGTAATAAACCTCTTTAAATCTCCGGACATCCTTGTAACGCTGATAATTTATATATAAACATAATTGTAAATAACACTACACGGGCCACAAGATGATTTCAAATACTGCAGATGTTTGTTTCATTTATCGAGTTCCTTTCTGTTTAGTTATTTCCAGCGTTGATGGAGGATGTACATACAGGGATATGTATGCAGATAACGGAGTTTGTCTTGCCAGCAATTCCAGAGACACAGACGTTCGCATAATGAATGCTCGGTCGATAGAACAGTGCAAACACATTTGCTCCTATTTCGATAGGAATTTCCGACCCGGATGCTTGGCTTTCCGGTATCTCAGCAGTAACGACAGTGAATGCAATTTGTATATCGCCGCTGACAGAAGAGAACTGTATAAGAAGTACTTTACACCAGTTTGTGACGGCAGCATTCAACTTTTGAAACAGTGTCCTGAAGGTATGTGTCACGGACCTAGAATAATGAGACAGAACACATCGAGGTGGACTCGGGGGAGTGGTGGGGGAATCAACCTTCCGACTTGAAGTTTTTCCGGTATTTCACGAGCGCCGATTAAGGCGCTCGTGAAATACAGGAAAAACTCCAACGAGGATCGTTGATTCCTGTCTCCCGTCAGAGGAGGCTGAACCAGGGGGTCAGGGGGTCAGGGGACACGTACCCCACCACTTTTTTCGACAGACGTGTTACGATTACACAGTGAGTTAAAGTGGGCGCATGCAAATGTGTTTTCAAATATAATATATATATTGTTTTCAAATATAAACAACAGTTAGCCAAAGAATTCCACTTTCTTCACTTCTGTCCGTTTCTTCCACTTTAACGATCTTCCAACCCGAAGTTCAGCTTTCGTGTTGGAAGAAGATTGAAGTAGAAGAGACGAATTGAACAGTGACCACACAGCGGCATGCTCATCTAAAGTAGAGACTGCAGTGTGTCATGATTCATTTACCGATATACGATTGTAACTTTTCTCCAACTGAGCCGAACCATGATAGCCTTGAAAATTTCTGCCCCTGTACTTTTATCGAACTTTCGCCGCCTGTGTCTCCCGTACTCTACCCGAGTTGTTTTCTGTATTTAGTACACATCCATTCAACTATGACATAAATGATTCTGTATTCAATGGGTGATGTACAAACCGGAACCTTTTCCCCAGCACCGTTCATACCAGTTCCTTTCCTATCCGGTCATTAGTTACGTTTGGAAAAGTTTCCAAATTTCGTCTGTCGCATAGAGTGAAAATAAAAACGTCAAAAGCAAAAAAACGTCGGTTCACAAAAAAATTAGTGAACCAAAAATTAGATAATATTAAAAAAACCCAATTATTTCCAACCAGAACATTAACCCAGTCCCGTGGCCATCTCGTTTTGTGGATCCCGTTATATCTCAAATTAGTCAACTTTATTTCGGCAAATCTCCGTACATCTTGACGTGCTTCGAACTTATTTTAAAAATGTTTCTCCCAGCTGTTTTGCAAATCTGCACATATTTTTACTAACAGTAATAGCCACCAAATGGTTAGGCGTGAATGAGCACCAGGCGAAGAGAAACATCGATACGAATTTTAACAAACACTGGTTCCGAAAAGGTTGTTTTGATTTTTTTTCGATCTATTTGATCAGTCCAGCTTCAGTCAAAACAAACGGACTCTTCACCTTTGGGGTTAAAGATCGGAATTAAAATTTGTTTATTTAAATGAATTTTAATGCATGGATTGTGTAATAAACACAGAACGCGATGTGTGTTTGAATCGGTGGGTGTTTTACATAACTCGTTGGAAAGGCGTAATCATATTTCGCGAGAGCCAACGAATCAACTTGAAGTAAGTGAATGTAGATAATATTGGAAATAAAAAATATCACCTTTGGTGATCTGTTTACATTCTGGCTTGACACTAATCTAATCTAATGATTTTAGCGCGCCGAAGGGGCACTGGGACGGTGTGGGGCAAGCCCCTTTCGACCCTCGGTTACAGTATGATATTATTCCTTTTACTTTTTGTCATGCACCATGTCTGTTCGTGCTAAAGGAAGAAAGAGAGAAGGTTAGAGACGTTTGTGTTTCTTGCTTCTCTTCTTGGAGGGAGGAGGCTGTGACGGTGATATTGTAGTTGATGTGGTTATATCAGTTGAAGCGGTTGGAGGTGGATGGTTGTGTTTTCGGCTATGACCCGCTTGACTTCTGGACTTTCAATTGTCTTTCGATGCTGTTGTACGACTCTGAATGCCTTTCTGAGTGCTTCTTCTGCCTCTTTACTGATATCTTCCCAGGATGTGTTCTTGGTCTCTGTTGGTGGAGAGGATTCGGCGTCCTGATCCTGGCTTTCTGGTATTGAAGGGAGAGGCGAGTGGGGATCGGGAAGTGGCGAGAAAACAGCTTCCATTCCATCTCAGTCACCACAGGGCTTTCACATCTGACGTCTCCAGCTGTGGAGCTGGAGGCAAGATGGGTGTGTCTGTGGGAGTAGAAGCGGAAGTGGTGGCTGCTTCTCGCTCTTTCCTTTCCTCACCCTTCTCTCCCTTCTCTCTTCTTCTTCTCCAGGAAAGCCTCCAAGCGTCTGGAATCCCCCGCCTCGTTGATGGGCTCTTTTCCCTCTTCTTTTCAGGGCCTCCAGACCTCATCGGGTGAGGACCTTTGTCAGAGGGGATCCTCTCATCAAAGGTACTACCTATCCCCAAGGAGGGTGGTGGAGTGGTGCTCTCTGCATCTTTCACTCTAAATTCCAACGTCAGTTGGACGCTCTTGCCTTTTTCCTAGATAGTCCAGGAGATGAGGCAAGAGACGTCCAGAGCTGATATGGCTTTTCTCAATCTGATTGGTATTTCCAAATTCTCCATGATGGCTAATCGAGGTCTTCACACTCTGAAGTCAGAGGTGCGAATGGATGGAAAAAATAAAAAATGAATCCTGGCCTACATCCTGACTTGACACAGTTTTGTGTTGAAGTATTTCATTCAAACCATAACGTCACTCAAATGCGTAACAACCAATCATATGCGTTCGTATATGACGTTCTCACACGTATTCCGGATTCCACGCGTGATGTACCTGTAACATTTCTCAATGTATGTAATGTATCGGGTAACATTGAATACATACAGAAATCGTGGTAAAATGTTCCCGAACATCACTCACATGCTCGGCATTAGTCTCTCTGTAATATTTATGGATGCAAACCAGTCGAGATTGGAGTTCAAAATGGTGCACGTCAAGAAGAACACTAAAAGAGTTTCTTATCAACCAAATGATTTTAATACATCATAGAGAAAGTATGTTATTCGTTCACTCAACGGGCTGGCACCAGTCAGTGGCCTTATATGCGGGGCAAGGAATAGCGCAGTGTAAACGCGACAAGGAAATGTGCAGTGTACTGGCTAATGAGTGGACAATAGGTAGCCGAATGGCTGCTGACAAATCATTCTGTTGTGCGTTCTGTAATTTTCACGAACAAAGTGGACATCTTGTTACAGCTTCAAGATCTGAGTCTGGCATGTGTTAAGAGCCCAATCGTGGCACGATATGACATGAAAATTTGGAACGACTAGTGATCCTGACTTTATATAGAGCACTTCAAGTGTAAGAAGTGCGAAAAAAGGTATCGAGAGGAAAACTCTTGGATTTCAAGGGAACATCATTTAAAAAACAAAGGCATTGGAAACATAAGATTGAAACGCAAAAAAAGAAGCATTCACACATGACTAGACTACGTCGCCTCACGGCTCCAATTGGCATTCTAAAGCAGCTGAACAATACACAACAAACCAGGGAGGTAGCTACGATTTCCTATTGAGGGGGTGGGGCACGATTTTTTAGGGGTGCCAGGTCGAAATAGGCCACATGCAAAAGCTTGTGTTAGGGGTAGGTATAGCCCTACCGCTTGTGGAGGTTTGGAGAGCACCCCCCCCCCCCGAACGCCTACCAATTGCAGGGCCACACTCACCCACACGTCAGGCGTACGGTATCCCCTCCCACTGGTGGGGGTTCGAGGGGGATCCCCGACAAAATTTTAAAAATTCAATTCCCTGAGAGTGAATCTGGGACCGTCTGGTGCTTTAATTTTCCAATTTTGAGGAGGGGGTGGGGCGACTGTAATTTTAGTCTCCCCCTTTGGCTACGCTACTGCAACTAATATATCGAATTACGATTCGACAGATCAGAAAATAGTACTCTTTAAAATGTTAAAATACATACCCACAGACAGTAAGCCATCCACGAGTCATTCCGCCCATGATAGAGCCTATTAAACTCCAATGCCATAGAATACGACTCAAATTAAAACACAGTGAAAAAGGAAACAAATTTATCAACCCTCTAGATGGCACGCTGCACACAACTAATTCTGCAACATATTAGGAGCCTCAAGCGGCCGTAGGCCCGCAAAGAGTCCCACGTACCCAGTCAGATAAATGTGTTCCAGAACTGAATTCTCTGTAGCCGTCAATGTGATTTTTTGAATTGGATAGTAAATTTCATTGGAAAAAATCACGTAACTTCCGGTATCGAATTGCCCATTCAATTTCAACTTAATATACCATAAATTTTGATGCGTTTCTTAATATAATTAATTCTTACAATACATTTGCTAATAATTTTTTGATTATTCATTGTAAAGCGCCGGTGGTGCGCTTCGATGAATAATTGCAAAATTATAAGATTATGTTGCGGAACTTAATATAACATAAATGTTGATGCGTTTCTTAATATAATTAATTCTTATAATACATTTGCTAATAATTTGCGATTATCCACTGTAAAGCGCCGGTGGCGCTCTTCAATGAATACTTGCAAAATTATAAGATTATGTTGCGGAACTTAATATAACATACATATACTTTAAAAACTTTTGCTGTAATAATATAATTATTATAGGTAATACATTGACAAAATAGTAATCAGAGCCGCGTTAGACAGTGTCGATATTAATTAGATGGCTGAGTAGTTTATTTTGTTCTGACTTGTCTATTTTCAGAATTTCGTATAAGTATATGAAATTTTAATGCAAGAAGGTACATTAAGATATATCACAATAGATAATATACAACAAAGTATACAATAAATAAATAAATAAATAAATAAATAAATAAATAAATAAATAAATAAATAAATAATGATTCAGAATACAATACTTCAATACTTTCCCCTAGCGGACGAGTTTCGGACGAGTTGGGTAAAATTGCAGAGGACGACTTGGGTAAAATTGCAGCGGACGCTTTGGTTAGCGGCCGAAATGGGTGTAATTCGAAAAAAAAGTGATACTGACAGGTTGCTTTCGGTTCCCTCAGCAATCAAAACAAAGTAATAATGTGTTACTTTTTGGTGCCATGTGTACTTCTGAACAGTGCTTCGTAGTTTCTAAAACTAAAAAATGGAAAATAATAACCTTTTTGGATATCTTTATTCGGGAACTGGAGGAAGATTCGGCCTGTGGAAAACTCGGCCCAAGGAAAATTCGTCAAAAATAAAAGCCGTATACATTAGGTTAGCTATCTTGCACCTGCAAGTTACTATCTTGCACATACAAGTTAGTTATATTTGGTGAACATCATTATAGTCATATTTGAAGGAGAGTTCATCAAAAGTAGTATATAAGGGTCCAACCTAGCCCCAATTTGCCGGACCTAGGTTCGGATTTGCCGGACCCCCTCCCGGACTACGGAAATTCCTATCGCTGAGAAACCACTATAGGCTCATTGGCCATGTCTAGCCGCCTGGATATGTACGTTTCGCATCTATTGCATCGCAGGCTAGATGTGGATGCTTTATGCTGGGGTGTGAATGGGAAAAGTCAGGCATAGAGAGTGAAAGACGGTTAGAGTTGCAATGACGTTGGTGACTTCACGGTGAGCTCGCGACGTCATGACGACGTTGACCGCAGTCGATGTCCACAGAGGTGAATGATTGGACGTCCGTAGGGTCTTTGAATAGCCGATGTCTCCCTATAGGTAGCAATGCCATTGGGTAGACCCTGCTTGGCCGGGTCCCAATACCCCTTAACAGGAACAGGGATGTCCCTTTTCAGGCTTTCGACCCTTCTTCTCCCTGATCGACTCTGTCCTACTCTCTCGGCTCGAATGGCTCGAAACAAGGAGCCACTAGAGAAGCCCGTCGAAACTTGACGCCTCGAACGACTCATACAGATGTGTAACTGGAAAGCTACTCCAGAAGCAGCTTTTCGAACGACTCCCTGAAATGAGCCTTCGAGGAGAAAATTAGTAATCAAAGAGTTAGTCCCAGCGACTCTTCGAACGATTCTTCTACATCTGGATTATAGTGATCACCAACAATGACTGACCTGTCAGGCGACTGTTCGAACTTGTTAAGGTAGGGGTACTGGAAGAAGGGTAAGAGTGATTGTGCCGCTCTTAATCGGAACGCTCGGTGTAGGATCCCTGGTTCACTGGCGCAGGTCGTGGAATAGGGTCGACGGGTCTCTGGTGTGATGAGGGGTATTCGGTCGAGAAGGTAGGATTAGGGAATCATGGCGTGAAGGGCTTCTGGAAGAAGGGGAAGGGCGACTGTGTCGCTCTTGGTCAAGCGGCAGAGGTAAGGTCACCGTGTCAAATACGGGAATGTAAGCCACTGGGGCAAGTATGGGGAGCCGGGTCTTCTGAGATAGGGTGGCTGTCAAATACGGGAATGTAAGCCACTGGGGCAAGTATGGGGAGCCGGGTCTTCAGAGATAGGGTTGCTGTCAAATATGGGAATGTAAGCCACTAGGGAAAGCCGGGGCTTCTGAGATAGGGTGGCTGGGGTGGCTGTCGCAAGATAACTAACTTGCAAGTGCAAGATAACAAACCTGCACGTGCAAGATAGTAACTTGCAGGTGCGAGATAGTAACTTTCACGTACAAGATCGCAACTTGCAGGTGGAATATAGCAACGTGCAGGTGCCAGTCACTCATCTCTGTGGACATCGACAGCGGTCAACGTCGTCATGACATCGCGAGCTCACCATGACGTCACCAACGTCATTGCAATTCTAACCATTTTTACTCTTTATGCCTGACGTTTCCCATTCACACCCCAACATAAAGCATCCACACGTAGCCTGCGATGCAAACTATGCAGGTGCAAGATAGCTGTCCTGCACGTGCAAGAAAGCTAACCTGCACGTGCAAGATAGTAACTTGCAGGTGCAAGATAGCTAACCTGCACGTGCAAGATAGTAACTTGCAGGTGCAAGATAGTTAACCTGCACGTGCAAGATAGTAACTTGCAGGTGCAAGATAGCTAACTTGCACGTGCAAGATAGAAATAATACTCAACTGGCGCCTCAACGCTTCCGTAGCTATCTATATAAGTAAGAGAAATTTGTTCGCTTTGAAATTTCGCAAAGTATATGCAGTCATCTCATTCATTCATGCTCTTATGCACACTTCCTAGTCACCTTCTCTTTTGAGGTTCACTGGGCTTCTTTTTCTGTTCTTTTTTCTAAAACAACCACAAAACTGCGATTTCGTTACTACAATAAATATGTCCACGTTTTCTAAAATACAGAGCAGAATTCTTGGAGTTATGCTCAATTCCTATTACCTTCCATTTCGAGGTCCGCGGGGGTCTGAACCTAGTACCCCACTTCCAATGCGCACACTCAAACCAGATAACTTTCCTTACCCTCGCTTCAGACTCTCGTGGATTCATAAGCAAATAAAATTATTCAGGTTGCAAGGGGTTTCAAATCCCACATTGTCCATGCGCATCTTCGGCGTGCTACAACGTTTCATTCATTTATTCATCATGAAAGAAAATCTACTAGGCATTAAGGAATACCATATATCATATGTATACCCGAATATCTCTTTGAGGTATAAATGTTGAAAAACAATTAAATAGAAACATTTTAAAATTCAAAAGATATTTAAAAACATTTATAGAGGCCGAAATGACTTGGTATGTTGGGGCTAAATTGACATGAGGCCGAAATGACTGGGGTCAAAATGACTTGGGGCTAAAGTGACTGGAATTCGTGAGAATTGCATCCAAACTGTCTTCCAACAATTTGAACCAAACTGGATACTAATCTAACCCAAACCATCCTCTGGCAATTTGACCCAAACTGTCCTCCAGAATAGGAGTGCATGATTCTTATTGATTTATTTCTTGGGGTTTAATGGCACTTCGACAGCCAGGGTCACCCCATGTTGGACAGTTTTACAGGTGGAGGAAGCCAGAGAGAACCACCGAGCAATGACAAAAAACTTGCATACAAACAGCACACAAGCTAGGTTAGCATTGGTTGAAGACAAATGTACGATTGACATGCAGTATGGCGTGGCATACAATGCCACCACGTGGACAATGTGAATGAAGTGTCTTGCCCATGGAAACAAAGTGGTTGACACAGGTGGGATTCGATCGAGGACCTTCTGGCTTGCAGCCTGCACCTCTAACTACTGAGACCAATTCTTATTGATAAAATAGTAAAGAAGTAACAGAAGTTACAGAACACAAATTGCTAATTTATTTTTTAATTTTCAACTTCAGTTTATTTTAGATAAATAAATATTAAACAACAATTTGGGGAAAACTTAACTATGCTGAAATAAAAATGATCAGGGCCTAAGAAGTGACATTAAAAAATTGAAATAATTGCTTATCATATCTTATTATTTTTACAAATATTTTTTATAATGCCCTGGGCGGACTTTTTAACAGGTAGTAACAAAATAATTTTCATGAAGAAGCACTGAATTTTATGTTTATAATAACAGGGTATTTGATGACTGGATTCACATCGCAAAATGCTATACAAAAATGTCCAAATGCTAACCATTTTTCTTTCATATTGGCATGTTATTAACTATTTATTATCACTTTATTAAACAAATTTTTAGGAACAAAAAAAATACTCTGGTTAGATCATAACTGAAAATAGCAGGGGTGATGTTTGAAAATAATATTTTATTACCAGTAATGAAAATTGTTGTTTGACATCCATACTTGATCAAGTGTCTGAAAAAACACATTATATTATCCCAATGTTAGCTACTGGATGTAAGCGAACAGTTTGAAGTTATTGGTTTATTATGATAAGGTACAAGTTGTAAATGGGTGAGTGCGTTCACAAATATTAATATTTTTTAAGACCTGGTATCAAAATAATATAAATTTATGAACAACCATGCAATTTATTATCAGTAAATTACAATAAGGGTCTTGTACTAATGGACAAGGTCTCAAATTACAATAGTAGTAATAATAAAAATAATAAACACTGAGCAGCAAAAAATGATTGACAATTTGACATCTATTTAATTATACTCAATTTATGTTTACTCAATCATCAATCAAGGAAATAACTTCTACATTGGAAAGAAAAAAACACTAAAAAGTAAACAAAAATGTTAGAAGTTCATCCAAAAGTTATCCAACATGATTACTATTGTGCAAGTTTGTAAAAGAAATGTTAAGTTTTTGTGTATTTCCACTGTAGGACAGTTTGGATGCATAAACAGTTGGTTCAGTCCAAAATGTAGCAGCCGGTTTGGGTCAAATTGCAGAGTTCGCTTTGAGTATATTCAGTCGGTCACAAACTCCATGTAATTATTAAGGTGCAATTTATTAAAAACAAACAGGAAGACAAGAACTGTCAATATTTATTTATTGGTGTTTTAGATCACATGTTTCTGAATAATGGCTAATCATGACCACCACAGTTTTATGGGTGGAGAAAGCCGGAGTACCTGAAGAGAACCACTGAGCAATGGCGAACTATGGCGAGCAATGTCAGCTCCCCAACATACCTACTCCACACATTTTTTTGAAGACAATTGCACCATTGACCTGCATTACGCCACCGTGCCCTTGCCCAAGGACACAACATGGTTGCCGCAGGTGGGAACCTCTAGACTTGCAGCTTGCACCTCTACTAACTGAGCTACCATACCCTAGGAACTGTCAATTAATTGTTACAGATTATTGGAACACAGACATAGTATATTCTTTCTTTGTGGTTTTTAGACCTTTGATCAATAACAATGGCATTTTAACCTTCAAAACTGTATAGTACCAGCTAAAACATGTTGTAGAATGACCACCTGAAACTTTCTCAAGTACACAGTTTCATTATTAGTTTGTGATATTTGTTTTTGCTGTACAATGGAACCCTTTTAATTGAAGAGCCACTTTGTCATTGAAAATTATTCAATTAACAGGAGTATTCAATTAACAGGGATTGTGTAACTTTACTGTATTCTAGAGATAAACTTAGCATTTATTCTATTATATTTTGTTTGACAGAGTTCGATGAGCTCTGTCAAACAAGATATAGTAGATTAAATGCCTGTATTGGATGTACTGAGGCAAATTGGTCTATAACAGAAGGAAAATTGGGAAGAGTCAGGGTAATTTCTCGCCATGTTGCAAGATTTTTTATTCAATTAACAGGAGATTACTCTATAACATATATTCACTTAACAGGTCAAATGCGTACTGGAGGCATGGTAAATGGTTTTGTGTTGTTAATTATATTCAATTAACAGGGATATACAATTAAGAGATATCCAATTATGTGGGCTCCACTGTATAACCAAAAACATACCCCCCTCATTCAAAAGTCTTGAATTCAGCAAATTTGATTTCTTTATTTATTGGGGTTTAACAACACCTTTTACAGCCAAGGTCACCTCATGTTGGACAGTTTTACTGGGGGAGGAATCCAGAGTACCCAGAGAGAACCACCGAGCAATGGCAAGCAACTGTCATGCTCCTCAACATAGTAACTCCTTGCAAGCAGGGTTAGCATTCGTTGAAGACAAGTGGACCATCGATGTGCAGTACACCTTAGTACAGATGCCGCAGGTGGGATTCGAACTGAGAACCTCTCAGCTTGTTTTGGGAAGGGTTTTTTTTTTTGTTCCAGCTTCATTCAGGTTTGTTTCATATTGCACAATTTTGTCATGATTAGCAATCATAAATCCTTAAAAAATATAGAAAAAATGCATAGAACATTTAAAGAAAAACATTTTCTGTGAAGATTTGGCCTCTGAGGTGATAAGATTCGACCACGACTGAGACCGAATATTCTCGGAAAAAGTATGAGGACTGAATCTTCATGAACCCGTGTTTTTCAAACTAAATTACCCATTACTTATAAAGAACCATAACTAAGGCAAAAACAATACTATGGAATTCCTAAGTATGAAATTCTTTAAATTCCAAATAAATTTACACAAATTTTACAGAAAAATGAAGGATGTGGTGTACAGAAACCCAAAAGTATGTGTGCACCTCACGAACTGACACACAGTCGTCATCAGACATCAGCGGTTCCTGAAAGTGTATATTTGTACCATAACTGATCATAATAAAATAATGATATATATATAAGAACAACAAACACGGGAATTCGAAATGCAGCCTCAAGCTGAATGCCAAAGCTGTCCCATTGTTCTTGAAAGGGGGAGACCTTTACAAATAGTTTTTTGTCATGAGGTGCTCTGGATACTCCCCATTTTTTAATAGAAATCAGTTTCGTAATGCTAGAAAAATCCAGAAAATGTCACAATACAGAATTATGACCCTTAAAAAATTGGTGTGTTTCGGCTATACTGAGCAAAGTTATGACCCTTAATTTGTTGATTTTTTCCTGTTTTCAACTCGGTAGTATGGTACTTCAAATATCAATGGATTTTGTCAACGTTTGGTGTGTGAGACCTTCTTAACAATGTCTTAAATGGGTTCGAAAACTGGTACCGTTTGAGAGTTATAGCCCTTAAATGGCTTAATTAGTTAATGTTTTCCTGTTTTCTGCTCATTTGCACTGTGACCTGCACACTTGTCAAATGATTTGGTCAATATTGAAGGAGTTCGGAAATTGTACAGTTCAGCCATACTGAGTGCAGTTATGGTCCTCAATTAGTTAATTTTTGCCTGTTGTCAGCTCATTAGCATGACAACCTGAACAAATACCTTTAGATTTGTTAAAAACAGGTATGTAAGACTGTAGCAATGTCCCGAAGGAGTTCGCAAACTGGTACGGTAATGACATACTTGCCCTCAGATAGCTAATTATACTCCCACTTTTTTCAAAAAAGGGGAATACTGGATTGCGCCTATCCGTGAGTCGGTTTGTCTGTCCATGCATCTGTCCGTACGTCTCTCCATCCTCACTCAGATGTCGACCCGCATTATAGCATGAACATTACTGTTCAGATTTCATTGAAATTTCATACACATGTTCACTATCACACAAGTAAGATCCTTGAGGAGTAACAGCCGTTTTGCTGTTGAAAATATTTGTTCTGTGCATTATGGCCCTTTGAATATACAAAAATAGCCTATTTTTTGTCTGTTCGCCTCGTATATCGGGTTTGGGTTATCGGATCTCAATCCTATTTATTACTTTTCACTTTTCAGACTTATCCCGCTTTTTAACTTTAAAAATTTGCTGTTTGTCTCGTAAAATACCAATTTTTTTGTCTGTTTGCCTCATATTTCAGGTTTGGGTTATCAGATTTCAATCAAATTTGGAATGAAGATTGTTTATGGGAGAGGCTTTCAAATGAGTCACGTCCCTGCTGTAAACCCAAGAAAATTCATGCAAATCACCTCCCCACATGTGGCATTATGTTTTTGTTCTCTTTGATGGTCCAATCATTGTTTCTAGCCTTTACAGTTACTACTAGACTGAAGGGGGGGGGGGGGTAATGTTGCTGCAAAACAAAGACAATAATTTCACATCTCACATGTAGATGATCTGATTGACACAAACTATTGTTAACAGGTGTACGTTGATTTCACAATTTCTGCTGGGTTGGATTTCTCTCTGCTGTAAAACAAAGATGATAAACCCCTCGTGTGTATGCCTAGTGTTGAAAATATGTCCATCTTAGCATTTTCAGAGATGGAGGAGGAGGGAGTGGGGTGCATATGCCATGCTAAGCATGCTGTTCTTAATATTGCATTACCCTGTAGAGTTACTCTGGTGTTTTGAGTTCTAAAATGAGTTTGTGAACACTTCAAAGATTTTACACAAAAAACTTTTTTGCCCTGTGATTTGTTGCAGGGTCCATTGAATGACAGATTTTTTCTGTTATCTGACACAGCCTTATCCTTGACACTGGTATTTCAGCACCTCTGGTACAATCTCTTGCATTTGAAGTCTATCCATATGTCCGTCCGTATATTTTTCTATCTGCACTCTGATGTCTGTTTGCATTATAACTTGAACATTACTTCTCAGATTTCAGTGAAATTTGGGATAAAAGTTGTTTATGGGAAAGGCATTCAAATGAATCATGCCCCAGCAGTAAAACAAAGAAAATATCTGCAAATTGCTTTCCCACTTGTGGCATTTTAGGAACCCCAACGGGCCGTATGCCCGCAAGGGGTTGCACATACCGAATCAGAAAAATGTGTTCCAGAACAGAATTCTCTAATACCTTCAAGCGATATTTTGAATTGGGCAGTAAATTTCAGGGAAAAAGTCACATGACTTTCGGTTCACAATTGCCGATACTATTGTAATTGGCTTATCCCCCTTAAGGAATCTTTGGGCGAATACCAACAATCAAACAAAATGTCAAATGCGTTCGTTTTCTGTTGCAACCCAACTCGTATCTCAGCTTTGCGTGATATTTACATGTCTACACATCACTCGTATTCTGTCCTTTTTGAGGTTTCTCAGTATGCTCTGCAAATAATCTTGTTATTTCAGATCGAACTCTACTGATTTCTTTTTAACTTGTCCTATTCGGCGATTACATTATGTACCTTCATCGAAAAACCGCAGATATAACCGGCGATCTTGTTTATTTTGGTGCGATTTCAACTATATGCATGGACACATAGCTAGTGAAGTTCAAGAATCAAAACGAAACGCTGTTTTTGATTTATCCTTATTTTAAGGTGTAATAAATAGTAATGAAACGTTTGCTTGAAAGTAGATGATACCTTGCTGATAAGTCGCTCCCGGGTCGTTTCGCCCCAATTCCCGTTCGCCCCTCGAGTCTTTCGCCCCAATCCTCATTTGCTCCGGGTCTTTTCGCCCCACAGACGGATGTGGGTGCTTTCACCCTAAATTTAATTTGATTATATCCGTAACAATGCATTACAATTATCAATCTGCCTGTGCCGTTTCTCTTCTGTGGGTCTTTTACTCTTTTCCCCGGACACCTCTCCATATATGTTTCCACAATTTGGGCAAGATACTGCATCCCCATTGCCCATGCGCTTGCACAATGGCATTGTGTCCTAAGGTGTGCCGTACGTTGATGGTGCACTTGTCTTCAACCATTGCTAACCCTGCTCGTGTGGAGTTAGTATGCTGAGAGCCTGGCATTTGCTCGGTGGTTCTCTCCTGGGACGCCAACTTCCTCCACCCATAAAACTGTCCGACGCGAGGTGACCCTAACTGTCAAAAGTGCTTTTAAACCCAGTAAATAAATAAATAAATAAATAAATAAATAAATAAATAAATAAATAAATAAATAAATAAATATATCCACGTTCCATGTGTTCTATAATATACTGTAATCAGTGAGAATTGCATCCAAACTGTCCTCCAGCAATTTGACCCAAACCGGCTGCTAATTTAACCCATATCATCCTATGGCAATTTGATTCAAACCAAACCAATCTCCCCCCGCCCCCGCCCCCGCCCCCCCCCCCCAGAAAAGGGTCCTACTAAACACCGAGGTATACCGAGAGATACCGAGGTGAAAAGAAAAAAAGTAAGTCAGGTTTAAAAAAGGTTTAAATATAATTGCAGATATTTAATTGATTCCTTCGGAGCAATATCCGTGATATTACTTGATTTATTCGAGTAAATGCAAGATATATACATGTAGACCGAGTTGCTACCGAAAACTACGCCTTGGTATATAGTAAGTAGCTTGGTTATTAATGGGCTACGTCTGTGCGTGGATGAAGCACTTAAGCTGTAACTGGGTATCATAAAACAGATCACTGTTATATTTGGTAACAAATAAACCTCCAATCAGATTTTATCTGGGCCTTGAGCCGGCCAAACTTTTCAGTTCCGGCAGCTCTAAAGTTTTTTTTTCAATTTTCCTTTATTTATTTATTTTTGTGTTTATTGTTTTGACATTGCTGGCTTTATGTTATTATTTTGTGGCGTACTGTGATACGTATCGCTCGGCTGGACACCCAAAGCTACAGCTTGTATTTAGTATATGTACAGTACACGGAGAGAGGATTGCAAACAAAATCACATGTGAAGTGGAGTTATCACCCAAAGTATCACTTTCAAATTCTGTACATGTGGACAAAAACACAAGCAATGTTTCAGCCAGTGGAGTAAATGACCTCCAGGTTTAATCCAGCGGTCCATTGGCGGTCCAGAACTTAACTTGTGCTTGTTATGCTTTGCAACAAATTTGAAATTATTGTTTGGGTGAAATCTCCACTCTGTGCGTGATTTAGTGATAATACACTCTGCGCCTACTGTATATATATAGTATACATTTTAGCCCTTTCTCGGTCCAGAACTTAACTTGTGCTTGTTATGCTTTGCAACAAATTTGAAATTATTGTTTGGGTGAAATCTCCACTCTGTGCGTGTTTGAGTGATAATACATTCTGCGCCTACTGTATATATATAGTATACATTTTAGCCCTTTCGCATGTGATAACGGCACTAATTTATGGTGATTTGTTGACACTTTTTTGTTTTCAAGGTTTTCACCTTTTTTTATGCGACCTGTTTTTTTTATAATTGCCGCCGTTTTATAGAACTGTAGAAAAATTAAGTCAGAGTCCTTTTAATCGTCGGTCCCATTGGTCTGCCATGAGTGCTGGCCATGTCTCTAGTCTTACGGCAATTTTTTATCGTTGGCGACTGAAAAATTACCACTTCCGAAAAATACTGTTTCCCATGTCATGATATTGGCCCATAACAATTTTTCTGTCATAACAAAAAAGACAATTGCCGACATCCACAAGGAAAACTAATTAAGAAGTCACTATGTGATTAACAATTCACACTGTTGCTTACAGAGCTGGAGTAGCTTTAAATACCATTACCAAGCTACCTACTAAATACCAAAGGGAAGATTTTTCAGTGCACTCTATTACTTCAGCAACCATAAGTCTCAAATATGGCATTAAAACCATGCACGTTCTGCTTAGATCTATTTACATAATCAGAATACACCACCAGGGGTGCAGTGGCTTAGTAGGTAGAGGTGTAGGCTGCAAGACGAGAGGTCCTCGGTTGATTCCCACCTGCGCCAACAGCTTTGTGTCCTTGGGCAAGAGACTTCACCCCCCCCCCCCCCCCCCATTGCCCATGTGGGGGCACGGTATGCTGTGTACTAAGACATACTGCATGTTGTTGGTGCACCTGTCTTCTAACAAGGCTAACCCTGCTTGTGTAGTATGTTGGGGAGCTGACAGTTGCTTGGCATTGCTCGGTTGTTCTCTCTGGGTGCTCTGGCTTCCTCCACCCGTACAATTGTCGTGGTCATGATTAGCTGTTGTGCAGAAATATGTAACCTTAAACACCATTAAATAAATAATAAAAAGAATACACCACCTCATACCCGTTTCACTCCTGTTTTCATTCACCTTGGTATCTCTCGGGTTTCCTCGGCGTTTAATATGCCAGCCAGAAAAGGAGTGATTTCTTTTTCTAAAATAGCAAAACAAGAAACAGTAATTTTTAACATGTAGTAACAAAATAATTTTCACGAAGCGCACACTTTTATGTTAGTTAATAGCTGAAAAAAAAACGCAGGGTGATATTTGCAAATTGTATTTTATTACTGGTTCCAGGTGCTGGTTATGAAAATTGTTGTTTGTCAACAATACTTGCTCAAGTTTCTGACAAAGCACATTATACTATCCCAATGTTAGCAACTGCACATAAGCACACAATTTGATGTTAGTTTACCATGATACAGCTGCTTAGCCAGGATATCAAATTTAGGGGCAAGAGTAATATCTAGTGGGGGTGGGGCCGGGTCATAAAGAATATGATGCACAGCATCACCTGAGCCACATAGCAGTGAGATGGGTGCGAGGAAAAGAGGGAGTGTGCCCCTCTCATCAGTGAAGGGGTCAGGCCCCCCCCCCCCCCCTCAAAAGAAAATTGAAATTCAAGACTGAAAAACACAATGTTCTTGACTCTGTGTCCATTTGTGTCCATAATATATGAGTTAAGAACAAGCATAAATATCTAGATATGAAAATGCCTTGTCGGATGTTCATTATATGGGTTAACAGGGAAGGGGAGGGGGATGAATGAAATTTGGGAAGGCATTCCCCCTCCTGTCCCCATGCCTACAGTTCGGCCACCGTGGACTGGTCACTTTCCACGGGTGGGCAATATTTCTGCGGATGCAATGATATTAGATTTCAAACCCTGTTTACAGAAATAATCATCAAAAATTTAATTAATGAAGCACAGAGTACAATCCGATGCGTCATTAGTTAACATTTTATTGATGATGATTTTCTATTACCTGGAAAAGGCATGCGTGGACATCACTGCCCATGCATGGATTATGACCAGTCCACGGCAACTGTACTGTATGTCTGCGCCACTGCTATGAGCAGAGATAAATCTAAATGGGTGGGTGTGTTTACAAATATTCATATTTTTAACACCTGATAACAAAGTAATATAAGTTTATGAACAACCACACAATTGACTTTTAATTACAATACTCCTAATTCCTATTGACCTTACATGAATGTTTATTAACTTTGTGGAAATTTTACACTGTGTATGAAGATTATTTGGGCCTGTATGTTTGATAAAATTGCCTTTCCACTAGGTAGGGCTTCTTAAAATCAGTCTACTCTGGATTGTGTGGTATTCCTTTGTGTAAGACAATGTATTCATTGTAATAATCTTCATGCATAAGGCCCCACAAAGTAGATCTGTTTCTCAGGCCATGTTTTTTAAAATTGCATGCAGGAGGGTGGTTTTTTATTTTATTTTTTATTTTTGTAATTATTTCTTTGCCATTAAAAGTTCATGTTCTTGGTTTGTTTTAGGACTCATAATCTACAGAATAGCATGGGTGGTGGTATATTCCATCCTCGAGTGCAACAATGCTTTGAAATGTTATAGCATAAGCCTTGTTGCACTCCAGAGACAAATTTATCAATTTTAATAACATGGGTAAAATATCGGCCATGAACCATTTAATTTTTTTTAGCTCACCTCGACAAAGTCAAGCTGGGCTTATATAATCACTCTCCGTCCATTGTCCATCCGTCTCTCGTCCATCAATACCATGTTTTGGTCTTCTAGCCCAAAACCTCTGGGCCAATTTAAGTGAAAGTATGTGTGAGTGATGGTGCCGAAGGGGTATTGCATTTCTGTTTAACTCAACATGCCCAGCCCTATAGGGAGGGGTGGGGGAAAATGCTCCCAAAGTATTTTTAAAATCTCATGAACCAGTGGGTACAGTGACTTGATATGTGTCATGAAGCTTCCTTTTGAGGTGCAGAATCAAGTTTGTTCAAACGTAGTTCGTGAAGCAATATTTGGCTTTGTAATGGGAGGGGTTAGATTTTTGGAATCACCCAAAATTTTTATTTTCTGACCCGATGGTCCGATTTGAACGAAATTCAGTATGTGGTATTTTTGGGTCATAAGTACTTGACTCATGCAAAAAAACGGCATCCGCATTGCAACCCGAGGAGCTAAAGATAGAAATATTTTCAAACGCCCAGGTTTCCCAAATCACTTGGAACAGAGAACTGTTATATAGTATGAATCATCCTTATGACCAGTAGAATTGAATGATAAAAATAAAATTGCCATCTCTTTTGTTAGGGAGTTCTGCAGAAGGCATCAAAATAATGCTGACTCAGCATATTTACAAACATTTTAGAAAATCTTTTCTCCAGAACCATTGGTCAGAATCTTTTGATATTTGGTATACAGCATCCATAGAGGGGTCAGATACATGTTTGTTAAAATGAAGCCCATTGGTTTATATTTGGACTCAATGCAGGAGCCCAAATTAAAAATCTTCTTCAGAACCACCAGTCAAAATCTTTTAATGTTTGATAAACATCATTGTTAAGAGGGTCAGATTCAAGATTGTTCAAACCAAGTCCCTAGGTTAATATTTGGGCTTCCTTTGGTAGCCCAAATTTTAACTTAGAACAAGACGAGGAAGTTCATTAAAAATCTTCTTCAGATGCACCAGTCAGAATGCTTTCATATTTGGTTTACATCTCTAGGGGGTGAGATTCAAGTTTGTTCAAATCGGGTCTGCAGGTTAAAATTTGGGCTCGCTATGGTAACCCAAAGTTTAACTTAGTACAATATGAGGAAATTTCTTTAAAAATGATCCACCAGTCAGAAAGCCTTCATATTTGATATCCAGCATCTCTAAGGTCAGATTCAACTTTGTTCAAATATAGTGTCTGGTTTAATATTTGGATCCCTATGGGAGCCGGAATTGGCCATGTATCTGAAGAATTAGAAATTCAGTACCCTCTAGAGGTGTGTAACTAAGAGTATTCTACATAGGTTGTGTCAAGGGGCTTCAGAGGGGAGCTCCACATTTTACAGTATCATCAACTGAAGAAAAGGAATGATGCTTGGACTGTTTTTGTCACTCTTGAGGGGCTCAAGGATTGACAGTGTATCCTATGGATATGGATTGCTTAATGTAGATTCATTCATGAACTCTATTTATATCGTGTTATGTTCCAGGTGAGCGCTTCACGCCCCGTGGGCCTCTTGTTTATTTATTTAATGGGGTTTAACAACACTTTCGACAGCCAACAGCTACAAGTTTCTTCTCCCCTTGAACCAAGTCTCTGGCCCAATTGCAGCACTCATGGTCCACTGAGGTTTTAGCTCACCTGACTTTCAGCTTTTGTGATCACTCACCGCCTGTCGTCCGTGAACATGGTGTTTGCGTCTTCTCATCTAAAACTGCTGAACCGATTTAAGTGAAATTTGAGATGATTGTTTGTTATGACACCGTATTTTTTCACACGTTTATTGAAAGCAAATGTCTGGGTCCATAATTGGTCTCTCTATGATAGTCCAAATGTTGAAACTAGTGCAGTATGAGGAACATTCTTAAAAATCTTCTTCAGACTCACCAATCAGAATCTTTTGATATTTGGTATGCAGCATCCTTAGACAGATGATATTTAAGTTTGTTCAAGCCAAGTCCATATTTGGGCTCACCAGGGTTTCGCAAATTGCGAGAACGGTCGTTTCGTTCCTGTGACGTTCTTGCAAATGCTTGTTATGAATATCCATTTACTGTTCCCGCAAAAATATAAGCATTTTTTTATCAGATAAAATTTAATAAAATTAGATTAATTATAGAGCTGAAACGATTAAAGGGTTTTCTTGATTGATTAATCGCATGGATTAACCTTGGTTAACAGATTAATCACTTGCCCTAACAGGTAGCTGAATAACTGTCGTACCGTTGATGATTTATATAATTAAAAGTTTACTCAACGTGACAAAACGGGCCAGCGCCACATAAAAAAATGTCCATTCAAGTTTCATTATATTTTCAATTTTTGTCTCAAAATATAGCTTATCACCCCCTCATTGGAACGAGCTCATTGAGCGTGTTTCAATGGGAGGGTGGGTGGGGGGGGGGGGGAGCATAAGCTATGTTTTTGAGACAAACATTGAAAATCTTTAGTAATTCAAGAATTTCTGGTGCAAGTATCGTCTGCTACCCGCATTTGGTGAAGGGTTGAGAATGACCATTTTCAGCTACTGATACAGAAAAAAATATCATGCAAGTGAACAAGTATGTCAGCACTTAACTGTCATGTGATTCTCTGTCTCATATAATTGATGTGAGCCAGTGTGTCAATGTTTGCCTGTTTTGGAGCAAGTGTTTTCCTTAGTTAACCTATATAATACCGTACTTCAAAAGTAACGGTTAACTGATCAAATTACTTTTTTATCGATCAAGACGTTGATCATTGGTTTGTCGATTAATCGGTTAACCGTGTCTGCTCTAATTAATTTCTATAAACATTATTACTGCAATAGCCTTTGATGTGGTGGTTGAACAATCTAACAATCTATGTATTTGAAGATAAATAAGTATAATTCATATGTTGGGAATGGGTCCCGCAAAAAAATAAATGGGTCCCGCAAAAAATATATTTGCGAAACCCTGGCTCACTGTGTGTGGGAGCCCGAATTATAACTTAGTTCAAAATGAGGAATTTTCTTTAAAAATCTTATTCAGATCCAGCAGTCAGAATGTTTTGATATTTGGTATGCAGCGTCCTTGGTGGGGGGGGGGGGGGGGGGGGGGGGATTAAAGTTTGTTTACGCCAAGTCCCTGGGTTCATATTTGGGCTCACTGTGGGAGCCTGAATTATAACTAAGTTCAAAATGAGGAATTTTCTTTAAAAATCTTCTTCAGATCCATCAGTCGGAATGTTTTGATATTTGGTACCATAAGCAGCATCCTTAGGGGAGTGAGATTCCAGTCATTCCATGCCAAGTCCCTGGGTTCATATTTGGGCTCCCTGTGGGAACCAGATTTATAACTTAGTTCAATATGGGGAATATTCTTCAAAAATATTCTTCTTCACATCCACCAGTCAGAATGTTTTGATATTTGATATACAGTATCCTTTGGGAGGTGATATATACGTTTGTTAAAGCCAAGTCCCTGGGTTCATATTTGGGCTTCCTGTGGGAGCCCGAACTGTACCAAAATTTCTATTTTCCGAATTGTGATGCCGATTTGAAGCAAATTTGATATGATGGGTCCATATTTGGGCTCTCTATGATTAGATTAGTGCCATATGAGGAATATTCTTTAAAAATCTTCTTCTTCCGATCCACCCTTCAGAATCTTTTGATAATTCGGATACAGCATCCTTAGAGGGGTGAGATTAAAGTTTGTTCAAGCCAAGTCCCTGGGTTCATATTGGTTCCCCGTGGGTGCCCGAAATATAACGTAGTTCAAAAAGAGGAATATTCTTTAAAATTCAGTAGTCAGAATCTTTTGATATTGGTATACAGCATCCTTAGGGAGGTGGGATTCAAGTTTGTTCAAACCAAGTCCCTGGGTTCATATTTGAGCTCCCCGTGGGAGCCCGAATTACAACTTAGTTCAATATGAGGAATATTATTTAAAAATCTTTTTTTTTTGATCCACCAGTCAGAATCTTTGGATATTTTGTATACGCTTTTTCCTGTGAGGGGCAGATGCATCTTGTTCAAATAAATCCCCTGGGTTGATATTTAGGCTACCATGTCAGGTGAACGCCCTCAGGCCCCCTAGGGCCTCTTGTTTTCTGTTTGACAACATTGCCCTGGCTCTTTTTCTATATTTTTCATTGTAAATTAGTCAATACTTTTATGTAGGCTTCCAAACTGTGTTATTGCATATCTGTCTGTCTGTCTGTCTGTCTGTCTGTCTGTCTGTCTGTCCTTCAGATGAAATGTTTCTTTGCTTTTTATTTGCCTGGCTCTACATTTTAAATAATTTGCAGCTATCTTTCACCCTCCATCCTCCCCACACACATACACAAATCAGAGCTGGGGAGAGTATTGAGTACTTTATCAAAAAAGTGGTACTCGCGTACTACGAGTACTGAGTACTTTTGGCCCAGCCCGTGACAAATATATTAAACATCAAAGAGTATTATATACTTAAAACAAATACAGTACAGCTGCTGTGTACTGCTCACTTTTCACGGTTGGGCAATATTTCCACGGATACAATAATATTTGATGCCAAACACTAACTATAGGAATAATCATCAAAAATTTAAATAATGAAGCACCAGGTACAACCCGTTGCTTCAATAATTAAAATTTTGCGGATGATGATTTCCACCACTGCCCACGCGTGTATTGCAACCCGTTCACGACTACTGTACTGTAACTGATTTGTCCTCTTTGGGACCATGTTTTCTACAATTTCACTCCTTTTGACAGAATGTGTGCCTGTGGGGATTAAAACCAACGCAGAGAAAGTGCACTTGTGGATATCTGCAGCACAAGCACAGAATCAATATTTGATGATTTTATGAATTTTAACAGTGTTACGAGACACCACAGTAGCGGGTACTGGTAATTTTGTTGGAAAAAACACTGTTTTATGACTCGAAGTGCCTTAACTGAGAAAACTGAGGCGTTTGCTTACAAAGATTGCAAAATATTAATCAAATACAATGTAAAATGTTTTCAGAAGCCAGAATGTGATTAAATAACAATTGGAAAATCCGAAATTCAATATGTGTCAACATCAATTTATTTATAAATTAATATAGTTTTTTATGGAAAAAGGCATACTGAGGGGGGTGTGTGGCGGGGGGGGGGGGGGGCACATCCAGGGCCATATTATACCCCAATCACTAGGTAAAAGAATATTTGACATCATTTGTTGAGATAAAATGGCACTTTCTCTTGATATTGGTGAATTATATAGCCACAGCCAGGTCTTACATTTCGATGAGAATCTGAGAATCGATTCACGTAGAGATCCGTGCAACAAAACCAGTGAGAAACTTTGTAGATTCTTGTAGGTCCGCTGCAAGGATTCACGTGAAAAAAACTGAGTCAGTTTAACCCTTTACCTAACACAAAGACAGCAAATTAACCAATTGAACATTAACATGACCTGAAATATTGCGACACTGGCAATAACATTTGTACAAATGTGGCTGTCATTGGAACCGGCTCTCATCAGACGGTTCCAGTAACATCTATAATTGTTAAGCTTGATGAATATCACCTGACTGTAATTCGGGGGCGCTTAAGTGATGACTTTCTGTCCATCCGTCCATCTGTCCGGCGTGGAGTTTACATTATCAACCTCTCCCCATAAATAACTGGGCCGAATTGAACTAAATTTGATATTCATGTTCCCTATCACATATGGATTCCAGTTTGTTCAAATAAAGTTGCCACGTCCACAGGGGTCCCCAAAAGGGGTATTTCTCTGATAGCACCCATACATTGTTTTCCAAAATTAAAAAAAATCTTCTCCAGAACAATATATAAAAATCTTTTGATACTTGGTTTACAACATCTCTAGGGGAGAGGGGGGGGGGGGTGCAGATTCAAGTTTGTTCAAATAGAGTTCCTGAGTTAATATTTGGGCTCCCTATGGGCACACAAATATTAGCAGTGCAAAATGAGGAAATTTCTTTGAAAACCTCCTCAGATCCACCAGTCAGAATGCTTTCATACTTGAAATACAACACCTCTAGTGGGTGTGTGTGTGTGGGGGGGGGGGGGGGGGGGTTAGATTGAAGTGTGTTTGAATTGGGTCTCTGGGTTAATATTTGGTCTATCTATTGAAGCCCAAAATTTAACTTAGTGAAGTATGAGGAAATTTCTTTAAAAATCTATTTCTTCAGATCCACCAGTCAGAATCCTTTCATATTTGATATACAGCATCTCTCATCTCTAAGGGGGTTAGATTCATGTTTGTTCAAGCCAAGTCTGTGGGTTAATATTTGGGCTCGTTATGGGAGCTCAAATTAAATCAGTACAATATGAGAAAATTTCTTTAAAAATCTTTTTCTTCAGACCCACCATTTAGAATGCTTTAATATTTGGTGTACAACATCTCTGGGGAGGTCAGATCAAAATTTGTTCCAATTTGGTTCCTGTCAGTCAGAATGCTTTCATATTTGGTATCGCGGGATATGGGTGGAGGGGGGGGGGGGGTCAGATTTGAATTTGTTCATTTCGAGTCCCGGGCGTAATATTTGGGCATGGGTGGGTTAGGTTCAAGACTGTTTATTAATGTTCAAATCCATTCCTTAGAGTGTTTCCATAAAATTTGCCTTTCAAGCTGCAGTGACACAACAACCCTTGGACGTTTGGCAGTACTTGTCTACAGCTGTGAGAATTGGAAGTAATCAGGACCTATGCTAATAATCATCTGACATGGACACTAGAGTTATGAATAAATTCATAACATCATTCCTATGTAGTTTTCATGAACCATAACTAACTGAATGTGACCCAAAATACTTCGCTGAACCACTTTGTCAGTGAGCGATTAAGGTCCCTGGGAAGCTTATTTTTTCGTTAAAAAAAATCAGTAGTTGGTGTTTTAAAAATTAAAAAGCTGTATTGGGTAAAGGGTTACCATGTATTATCAGTATGCAACAGGGTTTCAACCATACTGGTCTCATGGGATCCTAGCCCATAGCATGTCTGAATTCTCGCAACGATTTTCGCAAGAATCCAAACGGATTCTCCCAAATTTAGATGAATTATAAGCCCTGCACAACCCCAATTTTGAAACAAAATCGATATATTGTTTCATGGGGGTGGGGCATTATTTATCTTGCTGTATGGTTAACTAAAACAGATTTTGTCAAACGGTTTTGTGTGCTGGTGCAGATTTTAGTTTGTTTTGGAATTAGGGTAGTTTTCAAAGAAATCTGTGAATTCTTATCCCTCCCAGCTTATTCAATGGGTAACAGAGTTGGAATTCTGTCGGAGGCAATACCACTTTTTAAGCCTATTTGACACAGATTGGACAATTGTCTTCAAAGGAACAACTTTCCCACGCTTTTGACTAGACAGAAGCCAAAACATTGAATTATATTGTAGAAATGAGGCTTTCATCACATGAAAGAGGTAAATGTATCTTTGGTAGGGTTGGGTTTGCTCATAGGTATAACTGCTGTAAATATTTTAATTAGATTTACCTGCCTCGAAAAGTTGCTCTCGGAAATTATATAATCCCCAAAACTAAGCAGTCTTGGGAAAATATATTGTTTCAATAAACATTTGAAGAATTCTACTGACACCTTGCATTACTGTTGAACGTTCCAGATGAATAAAGTGGGTGATTTGAGGACTTTTTGGACCTAAAAATTCATTTGACTATTGGTGTGTTTTGGATGGGAATTCCCTGAGAAATATGTGCATTTGACCAGCACTTCCCTTTCTGTTAGTTGTTCTCTCTTATTTGTTGCATGACCCCCTGTTTAAGAAGAGTCAGAAAAAGGTTGTCTGAAGGGCTATACTTGACGAAAGATATCTGAATGCCAAATTTAAAATGATGCGACCATATATTTTTTTCGCCTGAACGTTATAATGGGAAATGTTTGGCTGAAATTAAACAATTGCAGGAATTCAATTGCATAAAATGTTTTTTGGAGTAATGGTTGCGGAATGAAATATTTCAATATGTGCGATACTTTGGGGTTCCTTCTTACGCCTTGCGTATTTCTTATTAATTCAAAACACGAATGCAACTAAACCGTCCTATAAATAAATATACAGTAGAAAATGCCATCATGCACCTGGGGTGAACGGAGGAGCCGGACGGACGTCAGGAAAAAAATTACAAAATACGAAAGAAGGCAGCGGAGAAAGGCAAGGGTACGGTCTTAATGACCGGAGAAGCATAAGTTCCCCTTTTCCTTAAACGAATCAGTCGTATCTACATTTGTACACATTGAGTAGTCGAAAAAAAATCCACAAAACCATATCATATGACCCTTCATTGGAACGAGATTGTCGAGCTCGTGCCATTGAATATTCGCGTGATAGGGTTTTGCTGAATTTATTTAAAAAAAAAAATATTTAAAATAATAAATTTGTTTCGTCTGGTTCGGTAAAGGGTTAATGACGGCATAGACCAGCTCGCATCAGCGGCGCGCAACAAATTAATGCATTATGATCGAGCCCATTCTTCATACAGTGTACGGCTATCAAAGAAATAGACGATCGGATGTTCACCTCCCTCACATCGAAATCGGGTAAAGTGAGCCTCCCAACTTTATATCCTCTTCCAAAGATACACACGAAAATATGGGGGGGGGGGGGGGGGGGGGGTGGACATTACTCATTTGTGCGGACAACGCAGATATGTATAAAAATGCCATCACAACTGTACGGGAGGCTTCGATGGAACACCCGACACTTCAATACCCACTACCTGGGTCTTCCAACGACTCATTAACCCTTTACCCAACGTAACGGCCAAAACCGGCCAGCGCTATTCTCAAAAATCGCCAATTAATTTTCATTATTTTTCATTTTTTGTCTTAAAAACATAGGTTATGACCCCTCGTTGGAACGAGTTCGTCGAGCTCGTTCCAACGAGGGGTCATAACCTATGTTTTTGAGACAAAAAATGAAAAAAATTAGTTATTCAAGAATTTTTTTTGCAAGTGTCGTCTGCTTTTCATGTTAGGTAATGGGTTAATAAATCTTCTACCCCACAAATTTACTGAATAGCCATCCTATTTAATGACGTCATGACGTATCATGTTGCTGGCCGGAAAAACGGCCGCTAGGGTTCGAAGGGTTAATGATCAAATGCATATTTAGACGCTGGGCGCCGCACTGGAAAGCAAATCCAGTCCGAAAATATCTACCTACGTATGGGAAACAAAACTACTAAAAATGGATGTCCGAAACAGCTCCCATCCCACCTTCCGTTTTGTCTTTGAAGTGCCAGACCAAAAAGTCACATTCCTAGACATCATAATATTACAAAAGAAAACAATTCTGTGACACCGACATACCTGATATTAAACTTTTTATCAAGGCAACTGAAACTTTCCAATATCTCCACTAGTCTACCGTCCATCAACTCTTAGAATCCGGGAATCAGAATGAATTTATTGAACTGAACATACCGCGAAAAATTTATAGTAAAGCAGGTGCTTCTTGTCAAGTGTCGTCTGCCTATTGTTTAATTCTCCCCAGTCCAAAGATAGCCGAATCGTCACAACCAGATTACCTGCCGTATTACATCACAGGCAAGAAAACTCGACCACCGGCTTCTAAGTGTTAAGAGGCGGCGTTTCGAGCGTTTGTGAAAGGTGAACTTATCAGATTTACCTGGAATAATTCCAACGAATCAGTGTACAACATCTAAAAGAATTATTCTTACACAAAGAACATGAAAGGGGCATTTTCTCTGTTGAAATCATGCCCAATTGCCAAAGCTATAAATTACAGAGAAGGACCAAAAAGTCTCCAAGCAACTATTATCAAACACAAGGCTTAGAATACTGCCCCCCCCCCCCCCCCCTTGTGTTCACAACGATATGCAATTCGTATAGCAAACGCATTAAAAAAAGACTGGTCTCCGATACTCCATTTCTGCATTCCAACGCGGAAAAATTTCAGAGACCGCCGACTGAGAGCCAGGCTCTCCGCAACGCATAACCTCCCTGGACATACTATTTATTTATTGCTTGGTGTTTATCGACACTTTCGATAGCCATGGTCACCTCGTGTCAGACAGTTTTAGGGGAGGAGGAAGACGGAGTACCCGGAGAGAACAACCGAGCAATGGCGAGCAACTGTCCTTCCACACTCCCTCTCTGGACTTGCACAGGAATTTGAAAACAGAGGACATAATAATAACACTTTTGCCGGCCGCTGATTTGGCGCTGATTTGGCGCAGTTCTCAGGTGAGAAGGCCTTGATTTTCTCGGTGCTCCCAAATAACCCCTATCTCCACGCCTTTTCTCTCTTCCCAACACCCGGAAACGAACTGCTTGA
Organism: Pictodentalium vernedei; assembly: GCA_031216915.1. Lineage (NCBI taxonomy): Eukaryota > Metazoa > Mollusca > Scaphopoda > Dentaliida > Dentaliidae > Pictodentalium > Pictodentalium vernedei. The sequence continues at coordinate 219,254,426 of CM062294.1, forward strand.
TGACCTAACCATGCATTCTTCATTCTCCCATTTCACTTCACCATTCTACCTTCAGTGAATCTTATTCTGTTAGCCTGGCATTTTGGGCATTCTAATAGAAAGTGTTCCAGGGGTATCCACTACTCATAAATTATACATTTGGTAATCCTTTTCATCGTCCTTCCCAATTTTTTCTCCAAGTTTCAGCGACCGCGCTTTTTTTACCCTAGAACATTAGTTGTCGGGGAGATTTTCCAAATATTTAAGATAACAGAATTTCATTAAGTCTTCCCTGTCCTTGATCCTCATTCCCCAGGCTCACCCCTGATTGTTTCTAGTGCTGCGGTATCACTCGACCCTGCTATCCATCGGCCTATCGTTCTGCGGGGTTTCCAGGCTCTTTACAACTATTTGGTTTAGAGGTATCTTATCTATACCATATGTTATACTTGGTACACCCACCACTTCCCAAATGGTCTTCCCCACGAAAACCTTATTGAAGCCACTTCTCCAGATAAGTTTCATTTGATTCAGAATTCGATTCCCCTTCACAATTAGTTTATTCGTGTGGATTCGGTACACGCCTCTCCCCATAATGCTTAAGTTAACCCAAAATACTGACTCTCACACACGAAGAAGTTTGCTGCTATCTTCCGAAATACAGAATTCCCACACTCTCTATCTTCGAGTAGGTTCTACTTCACGACCCACGGCTGTAACTTTGCTTTTGTTTTCATTTAGTTCGAGTCTCCTTTTGTTCCCATACCTTCCAACAGTTGCTAGCATTTTCTCTAGCCCCTATTCGCTTTCTGACACTAGTATGCATACCATCTGTGAACAACAGCTCGGAGATCTTCAGGTCCCCACTGATACCCGCTCATCACTATGCTCGAATCCATTTCCTAAATCTATGATGAACATTCCAAATCGTATTAGCGAAAAGATGCACCCCCGTTTTAGGCCTATCTCTGTGGGCCCATGTTTTGTTGTTGCGTCGCCAAGATTAGGTTCACTTCGTTCATCTTTATATAATGCTTTCAGGATTCCAACAGCGTTCACCACATATCCTCTCTCCATACGCTATCATATCCCTTTTTAACTTCTAGAAAGGCCATAAACATCTTTTTCTTTTGACTTTCGCAGATTCTATCATTTTGGGATAGCGCAAAAGCATGGTCAGTGATTCTCCTTCCCTTTCTGTATCTCTCCAAAAAACTCTTTTCTTCGACCACATCCTCTGATCTCCCGTGTAGGACTTAACAGAAAACTTTTTCATTGTTGCTACTGACAACAGATTGTCGCGACAAAGGGTCTGGATGAGCGAGCACAATGTGCACATAAAACAAATTTATCTTTATGTAACACACCTATAACCAACAATGACAGCGAGGCGAGTTGAACGACTGACAAACCACAAACCTGCCATCCAATGATTTATAATCTATAACAAGGAGGCAGATGATTTGCCTGACCCATTCACCACCGCCTTAAGGGACATAGTACGCAATATATTCTGCTTAAGTATATAATAGATCGCCAAATGACACTAGAGTGGAATATTTACACTTACCACGACGACCAACTGTACCCAATAATTAACTAACTGAGCACTAAGCAAACACTGACCTTTCCGAGAGTGTCCGCCTGTTTGCGTTTGACAACAAGCAAAGACACACAAAAGCATCACCCGTCTCACTCCAGTGTTTGAACCACGTCCAGGGCTGCGAGAATACGATGATTAGTCCTACACTGAGCACCCTTACTATAATTATGTACTCTTCAACTGAGCACAGTGCAAGATCAACGAATTGACCTACGCTCATTGCAAATAATTTCCACGGCTGCTTCCCGCTACCTAGTGTGCCTGCACTCCCCTTTTTATCATCTACAGGCGCGATTCTGCAGTGTTGTGGCCAGCCAAGAAAGTGGACAGTGAATCGCGATTCAGTCGAAATTCTCTTTCCACTATTGCAACTGTCGTAAAATTAATAAGCTTAAACTAGCACAAATCAAGTGTTCTGCAAAGATTATGGATTTAAAATTTAAAATTAACATTGACAATGTATTGCTGTTAAAACAGCTGCGGAATCAGATGTCTAGCACGGAAATAACTAATAATAAATAATAACAATAAATATAATTTACATAGCGATTTTCCCCACTATAGACTCAAAAGGCTAAAAAACATGTTCTGAGCAATCTGTAAAAGAAGGTTAATAAACAAAAGGTCATCAGTGAAGGAGTTTATAGAATAAGAAGGTTTTCAGACGCGTTTTAAAAACCTGAAGGATTTACAGTGCCGGATAAGGGAGGGCAAACCATTCAAAATTTCAGGAGTCTGGAAAGAGAAGTGGGGCGTGTAACTCCTAACCGCTGAATATTTTCAAGATATTTTTCACAAGATCAAATCAAGGCTGCTATGAAGCAGCCTGACTAAATTTGATGAAACGTTCATCTAAATTCAACTGAGGAAGTCACTGCTGAAAAAATCCAAACATTCGCCAGCAGCTTGCAAGGAGTTAATAATTCCGTAATCAACACTTGACCGCTGTGCCCGCTTCAGTTTGTGTGTGTCAAGGAATGCCAAAACATTAGGCGGGGAGGGGGTTTCCATTGAAGTATTTGAATATTAGAAGAGTAATTTTGTTTTAAATTCTAGCTTTTACAGGAAGCCAAGAGAGTGTTTTCTATAAAGGTGTTACAAAAACAAATAATAAATGAGAGAACAATAGGCTCGTGAAATGAAAAAAAAGGTTCCAACTTCAATTTTAAAGTATTGCACTTGTCACTTTTTTAAAATTCAAGGAACGGAATTCCATTTAAACTGAGTCAGAATTTTGTTTATCCAAATCTTGTTTTACAATCTGTTACCAGAATGCGCTCAAAGATCTCATCCCGTTGACGAGTTATGCAATCATATGGGTACGCAAAGTGAAAAATAAGAGATCAAAATAAGTTTGTATATATATGCAATGTTTTGTCTTTTTTTAATATTATTTATTTATTGGTGTTTAAGGTCACACACTTATGCACAATGGCTAATCATGACCGGGACAGTTTTACGGGTGGAGAAAGCTGGAGTACCCGAAGAGAACCACCGAGCAACGACGAGCAGCTGTCAGCTCCCCAACATCGTAAATCCGCACTCCAGCACAGGCAGGGTTAGATTGGTTGAAGACATGCGCACCGTCGACGTGCAGAACACCTTAGTACACGGCGTCATCGTGCCCCCATGTGGACAATCGGGGTGAAGTGCCTTGCCCAAGGACACAACGCGGGAGTCCGAATCGATCGTTCAAACGGTCACCTATCCGAGGAATAACCGGGCTCGACGTTGCTTAACATCGGCGATCTGACGAGAATCGGTTAGATAACGCCACCGCTCCCCCTTTTTTAATAACTCCACATCATTGAAATCGGTAGGAATTTTCCAAAGATTTACCTAATTATTCTTATCGATTGCAGTTTGTGTGTGTTTTTATAGTTTTAGTCCAGGTGTACCCTGATGAAGGTTTTCGGTAAAAGTTGGTAGGAGTGTTTTATGTGTTGTATATAATATTTATCACACACCTAGATTTCCAATGTTCTGCATGTACGATAAAAAAGTTGTATCGCACATGCGGTGATACAAAACAGGTTCGATTTCGTTTGCTACGTAAACAGAGAAGGAACCCGTCTAAATAAATCGCGTCATCATTGGTCGAATGACCGGAGTCGAGATCGCTTGGAAATGACAAGTTCCTCCTTTAGATTTGTTTACCCGGAATATTTAAACAATCAGACTCGAATCAAAATTTACAAAATAAAAATAACATTCTGACTGCTGGTTCCTTGACAAATTATTCCCACACTGGTCATTATAATGATGGTGTGTACTAAACTTATTAGCTATTTGAAAAGTTTTTGTTGTGTTATTCCCCGCGGTTTAGTCAATATTATTGAAGTTCGATCATCGTGATCGTGATACTGATCGGTGCCAATTAGTTTCGACCAATTGAATGCCGTAAAACTTAAAAAGCAAATTAGGGTTGGTACCCCGACAACTAACAGTGATGTTGTATTGGCAACGAAGGAAACACGGCAATTATACAGATGAAATGCGCTTTTAGTTCAATTTTTCCCATAGACTGGTTGTTACGTGAGAGGTGTGTGATAAATACAGAACCGCACATACGTTTTAATAGAATTATCGCACTCGATTAGCTTGTCCCAGGATATAACTCGAACTTTCGTGTGTATGTTATCGTGTGTATATATATATAATCCTAAAGAACCATGAATAACATCTATGCAGAAAATATACACTTAACACAAAGTAGTCGTCAAAGATAACTTCACTTAATATATCTCGATATATACATCTCTTCAGAAATGTATACATATGAAGAGATGTATACATCGAAATATATTAAGTGAAATTATCTTTGACGACTACTTTGTGTTAAGTGTATATATATTCATGTCTGATGCAGTTATGTGTACCAAAAGAGTGTTGTAAAAATCATAGTATTACGGTTATAATGATGACCTTTATTTCTTATTCAGTTAATTTCCTCAAGTATGATCCTTCGGAATGTGGATTTGAAGAACAGCACAAATACTGGAAAGGATGTCTAGATAGCAAAGCCAAAGACGTCGAAACAGAAACTGTTGGGTCATTCGATCTCTGCAAAAAACACTGTTCTCAGAACCGAAAATGCCAGGGATTTGGATTGAGTCGCAATAGGGTTTCACAGTGCATCATGTATTTCGTCCATGCCGCCAGAGATTTAAAACGATTCATTACACCTGAGTGTGAAGGGAATACCAGTATGCTAAAGATATGCGGTAAGTTTTACAATATTACGACGTCATGTGGCGAACGGAAAATCGGTGTCGTGTGAGCCTTGGCAGCTTACACGAGTAAGCACGTGAAATACTCTTTCAAGATAGTAGTGCCTTAACAAACTGTCAATTACAGAGGCGAGCTCGTTCCAAATTAAAATGGCGTAAACTATTTAAGGAATAGTGCATGTCTTGTCGTTGACTACGCCCATATAGTGCCCAGTGAGGTGGTGTAGTTCCCGCCGCGAAGCGGAGGGAACTACACCACCTCACTGGGCACTATATGGGCGTAGTCAACGACAAGACATGCACTAATCCTTATATTATATCGAACACCCATCAAGAAAAACATCTGTCCGATTTGTTAATCTGTTACCAAGGTAGCAGCCCTACCAACCAGCGTTGTATAGAAAAAAAATACCATGTAGTTTTTAAAAAACATTTTCTTCTTCCAAAACACGTCTAACTTGGATTATTGATATGAGCAGAAGACAGATTTTGAATCTGTCGGCAAGGGTAAACAAAACATTTCCCCCAAACGGAACTGTGTATTCTAGACTCGCGCAACTCGCGAATGAAAACTAAAATTTTCGAAATTTGACAACGCAGTTTTATAATTTCCACACATTTGCCACACATATACATTACCGAATGGGTCAGCACGGGATACAAACTCCGAAGATTCGTTTACTGCCCAAAACATACAATTAAATAGCGAAATAATATGAGTAGCGAAACAAACGATTTTTCATATCCGGACGCGTTCTCATGAAAGTTGGACCCAGGTATGGATCATTCTCTTCGAAACGAGATATGGATCATCTTCTCAAGGAATAAAATGAACGCCTCGGAAAATGTGACTTCAACAATGGAAAAGCGACACATGTTTCTACAATGATTTCTTTTCGGGTCGTTTTGTGGATGTTGTGCCTCTGTGAATCGATTTTTAAATTTAGCCTGATCAGTTTTATTTGGCCATTATGAAAAGAAAACTGATAGAGTAGTGTGCTAAATATAGAAAACGTGTAGTGCCTGGGTGTAGTGCCTGGTCAGTTCTGTGGATGCAAACTACACGAAATAGGGTATCATCTTTCAGCCAATCAGAATGCAAGGAAGTCAGGTGAGATATAATATTTATGAATTTACGACCCTGACGACTAGAATAAGATATTGCCACTGAAAGACTGCAGACTGATTTTAGCAGCCGCCAACTAGTTGTTTAATCCCAAATTGAGCGACGGACATGGAATAGTGGCTTGAGATGGCCATCTACTGAAAATGTACAATTCCGCCCATTATTCATATAATTACGGCCCTGTAAATCTCCAGTTGCAAGTTGATTCGAATCCCAAATAAATCACGCAGAGAATTTCGAATTGAATTCGAAACAGTCGTCTCCACACCAGTATGGTGTTCAACATTAATTCAAAATCAATGTAGTTTCAGAATCGGAATTTTATTGAGCGTTTTCTTCTTTCATCAGTTCTCCTATACAGAAGGCCCGATGATATGGGAAGAGGATTTTGATAACATCTGGAATCAATGCTACTCGAATAAGCGGAGCGAATCGAATTTCGAAGCTTTACAGGATCCTACATCTAACACCACAACACATAGTGGATCACAAATTCCTCCCACTCGGCTCTAGAAGAAAGTAACAAGTATTCATTTGCCCATTCTGGTCAGTTACACAACATCATTCATGTTCTCATAATGTTGAGACAATGCGCTTGTAATGGCATTTCATGTGTGTGAATTTGCTTACTTAATTTCAGAGAAAGCAAACAGCATACATCTCCCACATACCCGTACTGTTCCCATCCAGCCCCTGTCTTCTGATGGGAAGTCACACGACCAACCCTCTGAACAATCCTGTATGCAATATAATTTATGTTGGTGAAAGGGACGAATTGAGAAAGTTTTGACACCCTTCCCACTGGTGTCGACAATCCGAATTTCAAGCTGTAAATGTCCCCCATAATGCAATAGGAATTAACCTACTTAGTCTTCTTTAACAGAGTTCTTTGAACTCTGTCAAACATGATTAATTGGTTAAATTCTTACTTGCTTTATAGGGAAAATTATGACCTTAATTTTCAGTACTTTGACATCAGAATGCAAGGCGTAAAGTATGAAACCACTGTGAAAGTCTTTGTTTTCTACTACATTCTGAGCCTGCAAACAAAGGGCCCTGCGGTACCCAAATTTAGGGACGAAACGAATCCAGAATTGAATCAGGCAGAGAATTTCGGATCGCATCGAATCACGGCTCATAAGCTGTAAATATTCAACGGCGACTCATCTGTTTGAGTAAGTCATTCAACAAAACCAGATATTTCAAAACGGAATCAGAGTAGTTTCTGAAGCGGATGCTTCTTGAACTCTTCCTTCTGTCAGTAGTTGAGTAGGCGACGCTTGGTATAATTTTGAGACAATATCGACGATTAGATAATTTCCGAATCAGCGCGTCTCTAATCGTATCGAATTTTCAGATTTTGATTTTTCCGATTCGGTTTTGGTTTCAGTTTCAGTTTCGATTCAGTTTCAAGGGGAAGCCCTGCTCCCGGTTCAGTTTTTCTTTGCATTAACTGGTAGAGTGCTAAATTATTTTTGGCCATCAAATCTTGTATACATGTCTTTGCCTTGCTACAGTTCATGGGAGAGTGCCTTACTCTCTCATAAATTGTAACAAGGCAAACCATTACAGACGACATAATATAACTTCAACGTAAATACAAAGCACATCCACTGAATATTAGCCTTCATGTTCTGGTACCTACACTTCAGAATAAAGCCCAAATATGGGCTTCCGGCACTCTACCGGTTAAGAATATATAGTAAATAACACTTCAGGCTCCTTAACTTGGAAAAATCCGCAATAGTTTGTATGACACTTCTCACTACAAAAAACCCTGTCTGTAAGTATCTGCATCAGGCCTGAAAATAAGCAGTCTGACATTTGCAGAGGGAGAATTTGATGATGCTATCCCATACAGTGGGCCACATTATCGTCTGGGTACCTCTTTCTGTTTAGTTTTGAGACCCTAATTCAGATTGAGGTTGACAGAGGGTAAAGTTAGTGAGGCTACCCTGCTGGCTGGTGGGAATTCAGGAGGAAGAATACAGTAGGCCGTTTTCCCACGCACGAAAAAATATTAGATTACAAACACTAATTACAGGATTAATCATCAAAACTGTAATTAATGAAGCACCGGGTACAACCCAGCGCATCATTAATTAAAATTTTGCTGATGATGATTTTTATTACCAGCTAAAGGAATGCGTGGACATCGACCAGTCCACGGCGACTGTAGTGTAATCCACGAGCCCATTCTTCCAGTCTGGCATAGTCAACAACATACCGAGCAATAATTATTATATCAAACAAACGATAGAATAATCTTGCTACCCACCAGGATTCCAATTCCAGTTACACTGCCCAAGACAAGCATTTTGATTCTGAAACTAAGAATTAACAAAACATAATTCCGGAAAAAATCGCTTAAAAAGGCGAGTCCAGATTTGATCGAATCGAATAGTGTATCGAATTGGTGAAAACGAATCGAATTTAGAAGCAAATTCCGAATCGAACTGCGAATCGAATCACAGTTAATGGATACTTCGTCAAAAGAAAAGTTTTTTTTAAATAATAACCCTGTTTATTAAAAGACACACAAAAATGTAGAATGCATTTTTCGCCTCACTACTTCCCACGCTATAAATTGAGATATAAACCAATATACTAGCTATTGCTTGAAACTATTGAAATTGTTGACTTTGTAGTTTCGAAACTGCAGCAATAACCATTTTAAACGAGACGGACTGATAGGGCCTATACCTCAATTTTATCACACGTTTTCTCGAAAAAAAGCTCGTTTCAAATCGAATCGACTCCATTTGGTCGTGTAGCCATTTGTTTCAAATACAATTGCGGAATGACTACAATGAAAGGATAATGCAACGCCGAATGGAATCAACCCGCTTGTGAATTAAAGCCTGCTCTACTTCTGTTTATATAATAATCAGGGGCATTCTTTTAGAAAACCGTTGCTTTTGACGATGTATCCAGTAACCGTGATCAAATAGATCGAATATAAAATAATGTGATCATGTTGTGGAACAAATCATTTATTGAACTTGAACAGCTGAATAACTTTTCAAACATTCACGGTTATGACCGAAGTATATTCGAAAATATTCGAATTTCCAATTTCGAATCGAATCGAATATTGACTTTCGAATCAATTTCGAAGCAAATTTCGAATGTTTACAGGAGCCTATTTTCACTTCTCTATAGTTTTTGTGGAGTATTCCACAGCTGATTTTTAGTCTATTTCTATTGTGATTGGACCTCTTCATATTTGTGGGATAAGAAAGTGTCAATATTATTTTAATCGGGATTGTTTTGTCTAATTTAGATGTCAAAAGTATGCTCAAAATCTGTTTTATACAAAACGTTTAACGGTTTCGAGTATGATAGCCAACGTATAAAAAAAAAAACCCGAAAAGAAACCTCTGTACTCACAAAACAGGGTTTACAGAAACAGTTCTGATTTAATTTTCTTAAACAAACTATTTATAAGTTTGGTGAAAACAAATTTTGATGAAAGCACCAACTATTTTTCACTTTGTTTTTCAGATGGTCACAGTGCAGGTCTCAACTTTGGAATGGGTTGATTGAGGATAACTGGTTTCAAAAAACATCATCTGAGAATAAAATTTACAGTATACCTTACGTTTTTGCTTTTCTTATTTCAAATGTGATGATTTTTTTATAACAGGATATCAGAGACGGTAGAGGTATAACAGTACTAAATACCATTATGACGTTCGCATGAAAAACATATGGTAGCATCATTTAACTCTTGGAAGCCGGTGGTCAAGTTTTCTTGCCTGTGATGTAATACGGCAGGTAATCTGACAGTGACGGTTCGGCTATCTTTGGGCTGGTGGAGAATTAAGCATTGAGCAGGTGCTTCTAGTCAAGTGTCGTCTAGTCAAGTGTCGTCTGTCGTCTGTTTTACTCTAAGTTTTTCGCGGTATATCATGTTCAGTAAATTCATTCTGATTCCCCGGCTTATAAGAGTTAAATGTGGGTATTCAAATATCTTATTCTGGTACAGCCCTTCAGATAATTGTTTCGGTCCTCAAAACTGGGAGTCATGCAACAAATACGAGAGGAAAATTGACAGTAAAGAAACTACCGGTCACGGGCATATTTCTTCATGGAATTCCCAGCAAAAACACAAGAGTCCATTGGATATTTTAGACCTCGAAACTTATCAAATTACCCTAATTTTTCTCTGAAATATTCTATGCAAGATTTCAGTAAGTGATTAAGCTGTTTTCTTTTCAAGGCTGCATCGTTTCAAGGCAGGTAACTCTAATTCAAATATTTAGCACTATCACACCAATGAGCAAACACAGCCCTACCAAAAATACAATCTACCTATTTCACACAACAAAAAATAATCATTTCTGGATTAAAATTCATCTTTTGGTTTCCACTGAGTAAAAAAACATAGAAATTTGTTCTTTTGAAGAAAACTGTCCACAGTGTGGGAAATGGACCGAAAAAGTTGTATTGCCCCCATTAGATTTTTCTACTCTGTAACCCAATGAGTGAGTAGCGACAAGCTCAAAACTTTAATTAAAAAACCTCTGATACCAATCAACCTTAAATTAAAAGTCTGCATAAGCACACGATATTTTTGAAAGAACTGCCTTATTTCCCATGTGGCAAGAAAATAGTGTGCCAAACCTCTCAGAACAACATGAATCTCCAATATGATTTTGAAAAATTGGAATTGCAGCTATGTAATTTACTGATATCAATAGGCACCCCGAGTTTCATCAGAAAACTATTATAAAATTCAATATTCAAATAATGCTGGCAGACTTCTCGTGACATTACATTTTAGATTTTTAATCACATCCTGGCTTCTGAAAACATATCACGTCGTTTTGGATAAACATTTTGCAATTTGAGTAGAAAAAACCTCAATTTTCTCAGAAAAGGCACCAGAACTCATTAATATGACACCAACAAAGCAAATACCCCCTTCCCCAACCAAGCTTTTTTCCAACGGTATCCCATAACACTGTTAAAATGCCTGAATCCACCAAATTTTCATGCTGCACTGTTCGAGCTGCAAGTACACATAATTTCACTTTCACATCTTTGGTATTGATTCTTACAAACACTCATTCTGATAAAAAGGTGGAATGTTAGTAAAATGTTTCCAAAATAGATGAGAAAAAGGTGAAATGTTAGTAAAATGTTTCCAAAGAGATGAACCAGAAGGTTGCTTTAAGGGTAGTAACATATGAAGCAATTGATGATGCTGATTGGTGTTTAATAAATTTGAAGATGGGGGATATTGAAAATGTATAATTAAGCAAATGAAAAGCAAAGAAGCACGTCATCAGACGGAGAGACAGATTGACGCTCATAACATATAGTCACACATTTTGGAGGTAGACATAGGAATATTGACTGACATACAATACAAATGCTGCGAGAAGAGCTTGGACAAGGCTGCCAGGCAGAAAAACACAGTGGACCATGAATATTGCAGTCTGAGAGCAAAACATATGAAACAGAAAGTTTAAGCTATTAACATCAGTCTCAGAAAACTTGCTGTAGAGTCTTTCTATATGCCTTTTCAAAAGCTGTGTGGTCCAGCATGGGGTTGGGATGGGGACTGAGATCAGAGATGGAAAAATATTTCACAGCTGTTTCAGCAATTTTGTGCAGCAACATTGTACACCTGTCAGTACTAGTACGGCACAACTGTATTGGTGACTATGTGCAAACTCACAGTTTTCATTTTATAATGTCATCTTTGTCTTCCTTTTCCTCCCAAATGTGTTCCAAAAATGCTCTTTGGATGAAAAATTGTTTTCCAACAGTTTTTAACACCATAATTTGATAAAAAAAACTTCCAAATATCAGTAAATGGAAGTGTAATATAGGTCTGTTTGCTTGTATGGTGATTTGGCAGCTTGAAATTCACCTCTACCTTCAGGACTATAGGAAGAACACATGGCTTACATAAATCTGCCAGCAGGGTAGGTTGTGCTGTTATTTAGCATTTTATAGAAATTATTGTGTGTTTTGCCCAAGATGAGAATTTGCTTGCAACAAAAGCCATATTTTTTTTAAAAATATACAGCCTTCATTGCTTACTGTGACAGTAGTATAAAATATTCAAATCAATAAAATGGTATTGACTGGTGTGCGGTCTTCAGAAGAACATTTAAATAGGAATGAATATCCAGTAATGATAATTCATCAGATATGACAGCTTAACAGTGTATAATAGTACTAAATATTTTTCCGAAGGCGACCATTCTCACGTTTGTGTGAAAAAAATATGATTGTATCGTTTTAATTTGGGCAATAAAATATAGCCCTTCACGCAACGTTTTCTGTCCTCAAAAGTGGTGGTCATGCTTAAAATAAGAGAGCAAAATTTACAGTAAGGAAACTACCGGTCACGATAATATTTGTTCTGGGCATTCCCACCAAAAACACACGAAGAGTCATTTGGCCTCAAAATTCAGCAAATCACTCTTAATTTTCTCTGCAATATTCAGCAATGATTCAAGATTTAAGTACAATACTTCTAAGGTTTTTAAATCATTATTTTTTTCTAAAGGCTGCTTAGTTTCAGAGATTCTTCATTTCCAAGTGCAAATGTTCAAGACAGGTAATTCTGATGCAATCATTTAGTACTGTCATACCTAGGACCGTGAGAACACTGAACGTTATGAGATCAAGGCAAAGGAATTTTCCTTCTTCTATTCCTTCTACCTTTCCTCTTGCCTTCTCTCGGAGTACGCGCTAGGGCTGCACCCTATATCCACAAACCGGAACATAATAATAATTAATAATAATTTATTTTCTAGAGCGTAAAACCACAAATAGTGCTCTAAAACGCTTGACAGAAATAAATACACTTTTTCTGAAATGAAGAGTCACATCTGTTTTGGTTGCCTCTAACAGAAGTTCAGGTGAATGCTTCAGTGAATAGGAAAGTTTTAAGATTTCTTTTGAAGACATCGAGAGTTTCTGAAATTCTGACACTAATTGGCAGGGAATTCCACAATCTGGGATCCACGATGGAGAACACACGATCATGAGCCTGATTAGATCTGCTAAAAGGTACAACTAGCTGAATTTGTTTTTTAGATCTGAGGCTGCGTGATGGTTTATATACAGTGAGGAGATCTTGCAGGTAAACTGGAGTCAGTTTGTGGATACATTTGAATACTAAGATCAATATTTTAAATTTAATGCTCGGTTTGACTGGAAGCCAATGTAGTTGTCTTAAAACAGGTGTTATGTATTCAGAGGCTTTGGTACCAGTAATTATGCTAGCAGCAGTATTCTGAACTTTTTGAAGCTTCTGAATCAGGCACTGGGGCAGCCACACTAACACTGAATTACAATAGTCTAGTTGTGAGGTGATGAATGAGTGCACAAGTTTTCAAGTGCTGAATGGTTAAGATAAGGTCGCAGTTTTCCAACATTACGAAGCTGCGAGTAGCATTTTTGACATATTTTATTGATATGGATGTCTAGTTTTAAACTTTAGTCCATAATCAGTCCAATATTCCTGGCCGATTCACTTTTCACAGTGATGTTGTTTCCAACCAGAATTGATGTAACAGGGGGTGTAGGCATGCGAACCCCGGATATCAATAAGAATTCAGTTTTAGAGTCATTCATTTTCAGTTTAAAGTCTATCATCCATTCCCGCACAAGATTTATGCAAGTTTCCATGTTATTGACTGCGGTGAATGAGTCACTTGGAACAGATGGGTTGAATGTGATGTACAGTTGGGTGCCGTCTGCATACAGATGATATGATATGCCATGCTTTTTAAGAAGGAGATCCAGAGAAGAAGTGTACAGAGTAAACAAGGGGGTCCAAGAACTGAGCCCTGAGGAACACCACACTTTAACGTCCTGCTTTCCGAACCGATCTTATTGATATATATGTGTTGACTGCGACCTTCTAGATATGATGCAAACCACGAAAAGACAGTTCCACATATGCCATGCTGTGTCAATTCTGCATGAGAATTCCATGGTCGACTGTGTCGAATGCTGCTGACAAGTCCAAAAGAACAAGCTGTACAGCCTTACTCTCAGACACTGATTTAACAGACTCGCAGTAAGGCTGTTTCTGTACTGTGGTTGGCTTTATATGCCGACTGGAAGGGGTCTAAAAGATCATTTTCATGCAGATGATTTTTGAGTTGTAAAGCAACAACCCTTTCCAACAATTTAGACAGGAAAGAGAGGTTCGATACTGGTCGATAATTCTTCAGGTTGTCGGGATCAAGAGATGGTTTCTTGATGACTGGTGTAACAAGTGCTTTTTTCAATGGGTTAGGAACAAACCCCTCATGTAGGGATGCAGATATAATAGATGTTATGATTGGCAGAAGATAATCAATTGTCTCTTTCAAAAGTAATGTTGGAATTTGATCTAGGTCATTGGATTTATTGGATGATGATAAAATCATTTTTCGAATGTCGTCTTCTGAGACAGAGTAAAAATTAGAAAAATCACTTTTTATGTCAAGATGATCAAACTCTGGTGGTTCACATGATGGTATACTATCCAGAATTACTTGAATTTTCGTTATGAAATAATTGCTGAATTTTTCCAGAATTTCTTCGGTGTTCAGATGATCTGGGAGAATGACTTTTTGTTCTTTACCAAGGAGACTATTGGTTAGTGAGAACAGCACCCTTGTATTAGATGACTTCTCTATAAGAGAATTGTAGTACTCCCTCTTCGCCTTTTTGATGATCTTACTAGTTGTATTTCTTTGGTGGCAGAACATCTGCCAATGAACCCCAAGCTTCGTTTTATTGTAAAGACGCTCAAGTCTGCGACGCTGTTGTTTAGCAACTCTAACATCTTCTGTAAACCCCTCCACTTCTCCTCTATGAGTTATAATTTTTGACTTGGGTGGTGCATGTTCAGCCATGATGCCCTTAAGAGTTTCTTCAAATAAAGATAGCAATTGCTCAGATGATTCATGTCTACTACAAAAATACTTCGAACACAGAATTGATGAACTGATATCCATTTTCAAGGCATCAATATTTATGGATTTATATTTTCGATAAGTAATTTTCTTGGGAGAAATTTTTGATTTTTGAAGTTGCTAGTGTCAATTCGGCCAAGACTGCATAGTGATCAGACAATGCTGGATCTGTGACATGGACATTTTGTACTGAGGTGCTGTTACTTTGACGAACAAGAATTAGATCCAAGGTGTGTCCTCTCTTTTGGGTAGGTTTTGAGACCAGTTGTGAATAGACCAAATAATTCAAACAAATTTGTGAATTGCTTGGCAAAAGTGTCATTTAAATTATCAATATAGATGTTAAAATCACCAGCAATAGCTATATCACATCCATACAAGGCATAGAAGGACAGACATTCTGAAAATTCATTTAGAAACTGTGCTGATGTAACATACCTGTATTCAAATCAGTATCGATTGAGTACCGGGGTAATTGTAAAACTATCGGTTTATCGTCATTATTTATTTACTCACAATTCATTTTTTAAGATGTCCTGCCGCTTTTTAATCGTAGTCCCGAACAAATAATATTATTCCTGTACCTAACGAATTAGCCGCATCCTCGCGGGTAATACACAAATTGTGCAGTTAAACAAATATTATGTTTCAAAGAAATTCAACAAAACCATATCAGGTGACCCCTCATTGGAACGAGCTCGTTCCAATGAGAGGGTCACTGGCTATGGTTTTAATGATTTTTTTTTTGAAAAATTCGATAAACTAATATTTAAAAAAAATAATTTTGATATCGTCTGCGTTGGATAAAAGGTTATTCGAAATGTATCATCAAGGCATGCTGGTTTGTTCCGATTATGATGGCTCAAGTCCCGATTATGGTGCGTATGTTCAGATATCTGAACAGTTATTCGATATACCGGTATACGGAGATAATGTTTTAACACCGATACCGGTATTTAGTTTCGAATATCGTGCAGCCCAGTACTCTCCTCAATTTGCAATCATCCGAAGTCAATCGAGCGGCCGAAGATACTCGCGAAATGAGTAACGCTGTTCCCCTAGTCGTATTCCTTTACCTTCTTTTCCTCCTCGGCATTCTTTCTCTTGCTCTCCTGGTACCCTCGCAACAACTATTCATTCTTCCTCAACTTCTGTTTCTATTTCCTGTAGTTTTTGTTTCTACTCCTCTTCCTGCTTCTACGTCTCCTGGTTCTAGTATGGATCAACCAGGAATATGGTACACCCATCAAGTCCAATCACTGAGCCTCAACTCGGGCTGCTCATTTAATACTAAATTCTACCAATTTAGGAATACGAGTAGAGTTAATTTGTACCAAAAGAATGGGTGCCTCCCTGATGTTGTAAGAACATCTTTACAATTGGTAGTTCAAATTTAGGGCAATATTTCCACCCAAACATCCAGATGGAGTTTTCAACCATCTTTGCTCAGTTCTTAAAGTGCAGAGAGGTCAGTCCAGTCCCCTAAATGTTGCTAAATATTGGCGTTAACTCACGACACAATAATGTTGATCTCGACATGAAGCTCTTTCAGAACATATTTCCCGATATCAGGGTGAAGTTTAAGTCTGCAACAATTTATTTCGCAGAGCTAAACTTGCCTCCAACACGCCTGTTGGTTGAGAGGAGGTCGTTGAACATCATCAGTCAAACTATTCCGAAAGTGAACGACGTTAATGTTCGTGATTTTCAATTCATCAGACTACGAGTACCGCCAATATCATGTACGGTCACAGGTTGAATCACCTAGATTTAAACTATTAAAGAAAAGGTAAGAACCGCTTGACCCTTTGAACGCCGAAGCTGCACATTTGAAATATTGTTTGGTCTACTCCACATTTAGCAGCTATCCCACTTAACGCAGCTATGACGTATCCTGTTCCTGAACCGGAATAGCCGTCTGTCGTGTTCAAAGGGTTAACAGATGTGTAATTAGGAACTAATGAGGTTAATCTGTCTGGCACCAACGGCCTAACAACCCAAGAAAAATCCCTTTATGATCACGGTTTAACGTCTGTGCCTGCTGAAAAAACTAAAAGCTGAAAACTGTTAAGAAGGTAAAGGTATCAACATACATGTATAACCGCAATTAGCTCGTGTAAATGAAATTAGCAGACCGCTTTAGAATCTCCAGCAGTCAGAAACTTCCTTTTTACAGAATCAGCTAGTTGGTCACTTCGCGATAATGAAGTTGATCCAGAATTTATTTACACGAATCCCCCAAAAAGTGTTCAGCTTGAACATACTCTCCGATAAAAACAATTTTAAAAGATGGACGGAGAGCTGTCACGAAACTTGAAAAAAATACGTAATTAGTTATCAAACCAGCCCACAAAGGTGGACCAGTTCTCGTTCTATCTCGGAATGATTATATAAAGGAAACCATGAAACAACTGAGCAATAATGAACATTGTACGCAAATAGATTCACTCATTCACTGAAGATGGACAGCTAAAGGCGTTTTGTTCTCTTATTTTGAAATCATTTGGGTAGCAGACAAACATGGAAATAGAAACGGAAAGTTGTGATATAGTTCGGCCTTCAGTCAAATGATATCTTCGTACAAATACAACTATGTCCTACAGGCAAAAGATTCAGTCCTAACTTTTCAAGCAGTCGCGTAGCGGAATGGAAGGAAATGGCTTAAGCAAATGTGCAAAGATCCACTCGTAGACCTTAGATATTTGGGAGACATTTATATCATTTGGGAACATTCAAAAGAGGATCTTCATGAATTGTGAGAAATTTCAAACAATCATGATCCCTCCATCAAGCTGAAAGCTTCGATCGGTTAGGATTATGTTGCTTTTCTTGGTGTGACCATGTATAAAGGCAAACAATTCCATGCATCCGGTCACTTAAATTATAAGGGGTATTTTAAACCAACTGATTCAAATGTTACGTAGAAAATCATTTCATCAACCACATATATTTAATGGTATCATCACCTCATTCGTTTCCATCGCAGTCTAAGTGGTAAGGTAAATTTCAAGGAGGCTTGCACTACCCTATTTGGCGCTCTCAGATCGAGAAGATTCCTAGTGCTTTTTGTGAGTTGCCTGTAATCTCAGACTTAGAAACAAAATGGAAAGAAACTCCTGCAGAATTTGAGGCTTCCAAACCACAAAAAAGTGAACACAACAAATCGTTGCAGAAATTATAGTGGGTGGTGCTGAATTGCAAAAGCCTCGTCATTTACCTCATGACTTCTAAACGCTGTATGAAACAGTATGTGCGTCAAACTCAAAATCCATTCCAAATCCATTCTATTGACACATACAGGCTATAAAAAATAATGCTGGCGCCACAGTAAAACAACATTTTAATCTCCCTGGTCAGTCTTTGAACGATTTTAAAATCAATCCAACTAAACAAACACCAACTGAAGATACGTTAGAAGAAACAGATACATTTGTGGAAAAGGAATCCTTTTGGATCAGTATGCTTCACACATCTTGGCCATTTGGTACGAAGATACCAGAGAGAGAATGCGAAAGGGACGGGGCATTATTCCTGCCACTTTAACATGCATGTACAATAAAATGAATGGCGAAACAGCAATTACAGTAAAAGACGAATTCAATTTAACCAATCTTTAAATTAAAAGAACCTTTAACTCTTCGAGCTGCCATCGCTTATAAGAAAAAGAAAAGCTAACATAAAATCGTTATGAGGACTAAACTGGAGCCCACGAGTGAAGACAATCAAATACTGACAATCAGTTTAACCAGTTCCTAAGCAGAACACGTGGTTTAAATCAAATTTGTGTATTTATTCGGTCACGTTTGAAACTCATTAGGGTTCTGTATGTATATATTTTTAAGAAAACAATATTTTCGGCGGCATATTACAAGAAAAGAAACCCGTTTCAGAAGGAATTGTTTGTGCCAGTCAAGGGGAGGGGTTAAATATTTTTTTTCTAGAAACGTATCATAGGGTGGGTGGGCGGTCAGAGAGGCCAGAAATCAGTTTTTTCCATGGTCTAATTGCTTTTCCTTACATTCTTTTAATGATTTTATAGGATTTTTTAGGACAGGTACATCCATATAAATGTTGATTTTGTTATTTTTATAGATTTGCAACAATCACTCATTGAGTCGATAGGCACTTTTTCAACCAGTGTGGACTTGTTTAGCTTTTTACTCAACAGTGTTAACCGCAGCAGTAGTAGCGACATCTGATATACAGTACTGTCGCCGTGATCTGGTCATAATCCACGCATGGGCAGTTTACCAGATAATAAAGGTCATAATTAGCAAAAGTGTAATTAAAGAAGAACCGGGTTGTACCCGGTGCTTCATTAATTAAATTTTTGATGATTATTTCTATAATTAGTTTTTAGAATCTAATATTATTGCTTCCGTGGAAATATCGCTCAATTGGTGGAAAGTGACGAGTCCACGGCTGCCGTACTGTGTCTGCAAACAGAAAGAAACAGACTCATAAGAATCATGTACAAATTTTCATTTTACAAAAATGACACTGCTGAATATGTTTATAAAATTTGTTACAATCATTGATGGTCCCACGGTTCACATCCGTCACTCCACACGTTTTCGCCATCAATTTTTGTAACAAAATAATAAAATTGTGACAAAAATCACTCTTATAAACTGCATCTACAAGCTAAAGAAAAACTTTAAAGAATGAAAATGTATACTCTACCAAATATACTAAATAAAATACAAGTCATTCAATCCCAGAATACCAAAGACTAGAAATAGTAATGCATTTTAATAATTACACGATCCAATTGTTTAAGAAGCATATTGTTAAAAAATATTTAGTGGTCAACCTGATTAAAACATTGGTCTATTTTGGAATCTCATAGTCCATGTTTGTTCAACATAGATACAGGAAAAGACAACTCTATGGTCCATTCTGGAAGTTGGTGTTTGTGAAAATAAAACATCTGATCAACCGTTATCATTTGACTGCTGTAAATCCCCAATACTGTAATTATACAGACCACAAAGCACATCATATTTTACAGACATTTTTCAATACAACATGCCCATCAATTTCATGTGAAGGCTGTGCACAAATAATATTGTGGACAAAACGATATATCATTAGAGACCACCCGGTCATCATTTTTTAAACTGAAGTGAATACCGAGTGGGAGAGTGAATATACATAAAAAGGTAGGGGTGTCAGAAACTGGTCGGAGAAAACTGTCGAAAATAGAAAAAAAATCGGGGAAAGAGGTGGGTGGGTGGTCTAACATATCGAAATTGAAAAAGCATCATATTTTTGTTCCTGGATATTTTTTCGGACTCCATTGTACCATTGCTTATGATATGTACTTTAAACACACGAACATACAAGCTCTCAGGTTACTATTTGAATTCTGTATGAATTCGACGCTGTTTTGGGGCTGTTTGTTTGTCCATTTGTTCTTGGAGTTTACATGCAGACAACTTTTGATGTACATGATGTCCATATACTCTCAAAACATATCTATATAGAAATTCTTTTGTGCTTCGGTTACAGATATTCCAATCACTAAGTATTTATACATTGATTCAGCTTAAAAACATCAATATATTAACACAGTTGGCGATACTAAACAGTATAACCATAACTCTAGAGCTGTGTCGAGTCTTGATTCGTTATATTTAGTAAACAAACATATCTCATAGTAATAGCAGATTCATTAAAAATTCGGTCACATCAAGCCGCCATTGAGAACCATATCTTTCGTCAATCAATGGAAATTTTATGATATTTTAAAATATTCAATCGGATGGAATATTTCAGATGGCAGGAAAAAGCGATCCATTTTGGTTCGCTTTTCCGACCAAATGAAATATTCCATCCGACTCAGGTGGGTGGGGGACAAAATTCGCAAACGATTTGGTGAGGTGGGGTGGAGTGGAGGTACCGAGGCCTCTATTACACATATTTTACTCGTTATGCATTTTTTCTTAAACCCTTTTATCTGTATTAGAATATATTTGTTCCTTACGAATTCTTATCATGCGAAAAACAATAAGTCAACTATTATCATGACAATTCCCCTAAGGTTGAGCTTCCAAGAAAATTATTTGTCAAGAGACATATCATGGGGTGAGGGCAATAATTGTGTGGAATTGTTCGGTCAAACAATATTTTCATTTCTGTGTCCGAGAGGACATTTCAAATTTCAAATGCATCAAAATAAGTACAGATCACTTGAGACAGGTCAGGGGTAGTGTAAGAGCACCAATTAACAAAGGCTGGTATTTCAGGGGTAAGAGGGTTGTATATATATCAACAGACCAAGATTCGGCCCACACCTTCGAGTGCTGACCAATCTGTGAAAAACTTATGAAATCTTTTATGGTCATCACAGAGGAGAAAGGTGTTATGTTTTTCATGTGCATCAGCAAAATAAGACAAACACATCCTCTCTGTCCACAAGAGATTCAGGATATCCCATGGTCCATTCTATATAAACATGACTGTGTCAATAGTCATTCGAGCTCATATAAGATAGTCCAGAAATGCTCTGAAACGAATGTTTTATCTTCCTTTCACATTTGCAAATATAACAATATAAACAAAGGAATTTACAGTTAAAACTAGAAGTCCTGTCGAGAAATGCGCACAAATAGCACGTCGATCTGTGCGTTAATCTACGCGTTATGACCATAGTAAGGTTATCAAATTCTGTACATATGGCCTGTGCACAAGCAATGTTTCAGCCAATGGACCTCCGGATAACCCGGAGGTCCATTGGCAGAAACATTGCCTGTGTTTGTTATGAGTAACCAGGAGAACCCGTCGTGGTTTGGATGCCATTCGATATGGCAATTGTGTGCAATTCCTACGCGCAATTAAGCCTAGATAAGCGCACAGTTCGTGACAGGACTTCTAGTTTTAACTGTAGGAGAATGTAAAGAGAAACAATTTGGCGAAAATTGTCGTGGACAATTTTTTTTATACATATTTTATGATACATTCATGGTGCATACCTGACAGACGTGGTTGAATAAGTTTTTTGTTTGATAGTTCAAATCTTTGGTTATCTCAGTTGTTGTGCATTCATTCCCACGGGTATTGTGGAATGTCTATAAACAGTCGTTGAAGCCCAAAAATTCAAGGTAAGACATTATATACTATGTACACTGTGCAAATTAGGTTGGGGATATCCAAACTGATGTTGATATTTTCAGAAAATGGTATTGGATACTCTTGATTGGACACATCAGTATGTTACCAAGTTTAGTGTGGATCATGGACGTCACTGGTCCACGAAAACTTCGTGCAGGTTTTTCGCACGAGTGCCGCGTTAATGTCTGTGGGGTACATTTTGAAATTTTCATTTGTACTGGACGGGCTTTTGTGGAGGTCTCATCGTTCTTTTTTGGTATAAACTCGTTCATCAATAGTTTCTGGTCGAAACGTAACTTTTGAGGTATGCGAAGACTGACGCGTGAAGAACGTTTACGTGCCCTTGGCCTGTTGGAAGCTGGCAACAGACAGACTGCAGTGGCTCAAATTCTCAACGTTACTCAATCGGAGAATAGCAGGTTGTGGTCACGCTACCGTCAGATAGGCAATGTTGATGACAGACGTCGGTTAGGTCGTCCAAGGGCGACAGCTGCTAACCTGGATCGTTTCATCTGAACGACAGCATTACGTAACCGCCATCAAAGTGTCTCAGAAACTGGACAGCAGCTGCACCGAGCGACAGATGTGCGCGTCAGTGGTCAGACTATCCGAAATAGCCTACAAAGCTGGAATTTGTACGATCGACGACCTCGAATAATTCCACGTTTGACTGAACGTCACGTCGCAACAAGGAGTAATTTGTATGGAGCACGACAGCGTTAGGACAATCGTCAGTGGAGCAACGTCATGTTGTCCGATGAATTGAGGTTCACGACAGGAGAAACAGAGTGTGGCGGCTGCGGAACGAACGATAACATGACGTAGCCGTTAGGCAGCACGATCGTTTTGATGGTGGGTCGGTTATGGTGTGGGGAGGCGTAACCATGACAAGCATAACATCATTACATGTCATCTAAGGACGCATCACATGGCAGTACTTCCGTGACAACATGTTAGCAGCTCATGTGGTGCCAATTGCGCGATGTCACAACCGTCGATTCATTTTTCAAGATGACAATGCAAGAGCACACAGGGCCAGTATAAAGTTCCTCCAGGAGCAGAAAATCTCTACAATGACTTGGCCAGCACTAAGTCAAGACCTTTCAGCAATCGAGTACTTCTGAGATGTGCTTGGGAGGCGCGTACGACAACGCCAACAGCCCCTTGCCGGTGTCCAGGAACTCACGCTGCACTGCAGGAAGAATGGAATAACATCAGTTAAGTTGATATTCGACGTTTGGGGAGAAGCATGCCACGTCGGATCCGCGCTTGTCTCGCGAACCTATGTTCTATGTCCATTTTTTTCATTTTGAGAAAATGAACCACTTGCTCTTAAAATCGTTAACACCCTTACTAGTTTTAAAGGTTAATTTGTTCATTAAAGCGTTCTAGCAAACTATTGTGCACAAAATACTTATGTAAACTTGCCTATTTACCTATAATGGTGGTTGCTATTTGGAGATAGAACATTATCGTCCGAGAGATGTATATTTTCCGTTAGAACAGTAGTGACAATGGACGTAGAACATTAAGGTTCCACATTGTGTGCACTATTAAATAGACCATAGTTCACTGCTCGGATTCGAGTACGATTTTTATCCTCGCGTAGGGCAACAGAGGATTATTTGACGAGGCATTAGCAGAGTGAAATAATCCGTGTGGCTCACCGAGCAGTGAACGTCTGTATTTGTGTTATTTTCTCCTTATTTATTTTTCAAAAACAACCCTTTATAATTGATTCAACTCAACCGATTTGTAAATAATAAAAACAAAAGGTACGTCGTCATCCGTGAGAGTGGAATACAATGCTGCGAGTGGAATACCACTTTTGGCGAATGGGTTTGGGAATTCGGTTTGTTTTGGTAATTCGGTTTGTTTTGGTTGAAGAAAAACGAATGAAAATAAAATAAAATTGTATATGCAATTAAACGTATTTGGAACAAACTGCACAGTAACTGCCTCCCTGAGGGATTGTACATGCATAAGATCACCCAGATACTTATCTGTCCCCCAATTTAAACCGTATCCATAAACCCTTCAGATTGGCTCAAACTCCAATGGTCTTGTGAGTTCATCGTGGCGATTGCAAACCGAAATTTATCAATAACCTTGTCACCTTGAACTTCCAAACACAACTCAAATGCAAACTTCTGCTAAGTAAAACCCAACCTCGTATGTTGTATTTACCAGAAATGCAACTTACCAAATGTCGGCCACTTCGACTTATTCAAAACCACTCAATCTTATCTGCATCACCATTTAGTTGTTACTACTGACAAACACGTTACCAATCTTTCCACTCAGTGACCACAGTAGAATTGCACTGTACACCCGTCGTGGACTGGTCAAACCCCACTCGTGGACAGTGATGTCCACGCATGCCTTTATCAGGTAATAAAATCATCATTAGCAAAAATGTTAGCTAATGAAGCAGCGGGTACAACCCGGTGCTTCATTAATTAACCCTTTACCCAACGTAACGGCCAAAACCGGCCAGCGCTATTCACAAAAATCGTCAATTAATTTTCATTATTTTTTCATTTTTTGTCTCAAAAACATAGGTTATGACCCCTCATTGGAACGAGCTCGACGAGCTCGTTCCAATGAGGGGTCATAACCTATGTTTTTGAGACAAAAAATAAAAAAAATTAGTTATTCAAGAATTATTTTTGCAAGTGTCGTCTGCTTTTCATGTTAGGTAAAGGGTTAAATGTTTCGTGATTATTCCTATCATTAGTGTTTGGAATCTAATGCTTTTGCGTCCGTAGGAATATTGCGTGTATTGGAAAGTGACCAGTACACGGCGACCGCACTGTATTGGATATAGCTTCGATGTTTATATCATCAATCACGAAACCAAGTAGCTTCCTTCTTTATGGAGATATCTTATTACATCAAAATAGAATGCAATAAAATTAATACATGCTGACCAAGAGCACCACAACATTAACCATTTACCTAACATGAAAAGCAGACGGCATTGCAAAAATAATTCTTGAATAACTATTTTTTTTCATTTTTTGTCGTAAAAACATAGGTTATGACCCCTCATTGGAACGAGCTCGTTCCAAAGAGGAGTCATAACCTATGTTTTGAGACAAAAAATGAAAAAATAATGAAAAGAAATTGGCGATTTTTAAGAATATCGCAGGCTGGCTTTGGCCGTTATGTTGGGTAAAGGGTTAACATTACTGGCATAGCTCTCTCCTTCCTGGAACAACATGTCTGCAAGGCCACGACACAAACCACAGCTCTTTTCTTCCCTAAGAACCGAGCTAGCTAGACTACCGCGGAGGCACTCTTTTCTATCAGGGGGGAGCTAATTTGCTGGAACACCACACGCAATGTACTTTCCCCTACCAACAGACTTCTCAGCCGAAAATATTACAATAGCTCCTTCCTTCAAGGAGCATAGCTTTCTGACAACTGTCACCGTGTCTGCTAGGGTACGAACAGCTTTCTCTTTCATATAAAGGGATAACATGCCCGCTTTTCGATCGTATTTTCCTATAAAGAGCAACGGGCCCCAGGACCGTCGCAACAAGCAATAGCACTTTCCCGCAAGGGGAAGGGTGGCGTATAGTTTTTCTCTTTCCAAAGGGATACTTCCTCGATAAACAATGAAAGTTCCCCACTGAGAAAACTGGCCTTCTGCGCTGCCACAAAAGAATAGTTTGCTATACAGAGAGTATAGCTTTTTCCATCGGGGGGGGGGGGGGGGGCTTAACTACTAGTGCACTAAACAGTACGGCTCCTTTTTACGCGTTCCTGCAAAAGGAAACATGTCTGCTTGGCCGTCGCAGTTTCCTACTAAGAGAAACAGTTCCATTGAGCGGCAGCAAAACATATAACCCTTTCCAACAGAGAGAACGATCTTTCCAACTTGGGGCATCATGCCTGCTATGAGTCTAAACAATGCGGATGGTCGTGATAGCGACATTAGTAAAACACTCTAAAATAGTATTTCCATCAATGAAATATGATCAACCAAGTTCATTTTCGAAATGCATGCATTCCCCATCTCACGCATATTTAAAAATAAAAAAAAAATCACGAACAACGGGTCAACCAACCCAGTCATATCCGCCTGTTCACCCATTTATTCGAATATCTTCATCAATAACTATTTAGTCTTGACACATGATATACCGCCTTTACACTTTTACTGCCACGCCCACTTGAACCATTAATGGAGGACCTCTATGTACTCCTGTATGCGAGGAAGATTAATAATTTTTTTGACTTTTTTGAAACTCTATCATCTTATCAATTGTTGGAAAGGGCTCTCAGAGCCCTTTTCCAACAAGTAATCAGATGATAGGGTTGATCTGTGGTTACCAAAACGTACAGATAATCATCATAAAATAGGTAACAATAGTCTCTTTCGACAGCGTAAGTGTTAAAGCTTGGGGATTACGGTTTAAGAATATACCTTACTCAAAACTTTTCATATAGAAGGGGGGGGGGGGAGGGGGGGGGGGGGGCAGGCAAAACATTATGGATACAAGGTGGAAATTTTTACATTTTCAATTTTTGGGACCCACCGGCCCCGGAATGAAAATTTTTGCCAGTCATGTCTTGGGCACCCACCACTCCCGCACAGTTTTTTCTCAAAGACAATTTGGGACCCACCCCCAATTTATAAAATCTGTTTAACGAAGTATTCAAATTACCTAAATCAAAAGAAAATAAAATAAATAAACACCTTAAAACCTGTCTTGAGAGACCACTGTCATGAGAGACCACCTGTCTTGAAAGACCACATCTGCCAGGCACCGATTGGTTTTACTCTATAATGGACCTGCTATGGGAGACCACCTGTCTTGAGAGACCACCTGTCTTGAGAGACCACTGTGACCTGGTACCAGCTTGTATTTTTATGCCATAATGGACCTGTCTTGAGAGACCGCCCCTTTAAAGACTGAAATCATGACAAAAACATTTTACCTGTTCTGGAATTGGAAAATCCATTGTGGTTATACTAACATAATTAAAAGTATTAAAATCTCTTAATTGGGTTTTAATTGCTATTCAGTTACATAATTCATTAAAGATTTAGATGTTTTTATAAACCCTCTGTGAAAAGATTAGGACCATTGCTGAATAAACAATTTCATACATATCTGAATGTGAAGGATAGGATTATAAAAATAAATTTGTGTTGAAAATCTTCAATGAAGATTTTCAACACTAATTTATTTTTATAATTTTTATAACAGTCCATTTCAATTTGTTACAAATACTTCATAAAAAAGAACAACTACAAAGTAATTACAAAAATCCATTCTCCTCTATTTCTGAATTTTTTGGTTGGTTATTCACTGACTTGAGAAAACCTGAAACCTGTTATGAGAGACCACCTGTCTTGAGAGGCCACTTTTGTGTGGCCCAAAGGGCGGCCTCTCAAGACAGATTGTACAGAACTTTTCCCAAACATGAAAGGTGCCGCAAACCAACTTGTCCGATATTCCAGACCTGCTCTTAGACATCCAAGGCATCCCTATCCACAGATGACCCCAAAACAATCTCTCTGCATATAAAGCCACACCGGAAAGGCAGCATCAGACTCCCAGGTAACCACTGGAACCCGCCTCCACCAACTAAATTGCAGATATGCACCCATTCATGTTCCAAGCAACACAACCCTTACCCCGATGTGTAACATGTCTATGCTGTTCAGACACCAGTCGAATCCCACCACCAAGAAGCCCTGCCCAAAATATATTGTTCCCACCTGGATATCTTCAACTGTCCACACGAAATAGTTGTTTTTCATTTCATTACTTTTCGGTTAAATGTTTAGTTTGTACAGCTGGACTGAGAGAGACTTAATACTGAATTTCTTTGACCCATGCCAAGGTGGCTTGTCTGAGATGAATTGCCTCTTATTTATTTTTTTATGTTAGTGTCACTTGAATCATATTTACCTTGAAATTATACACGTTTTCCACAATCAAGATTTTTATTCTATCAATCTTTCCAATTATTCCATACATGGAAGCACACTAGACCAATGGCACGAGGCACCCTGAGGCTTACAGAAGAATAAAATAATAGGAGCTACAAAGCACTAATAAGAGGCAGACTGCCTTAGTAGAAATATAAAGTAGTGAAAATAATGACCAAATAGCTGGAAATCACTTTTTTGTTTTGCAAATTTTTGCCAGACCCAGAACAGGACCCACCCTCCAATGAAGTGTAAAACATGGGGGAAAATTCTAACATGGAGCCCCCAACACATTATCAATGCTCTATTCTGTTCTAAGTTATGAATCTAAGCACTTGAATTCACTTTGGTTGTAATTACTTGTCTGTAAAATGATATTTGGCAAAAAAATGCATGACACCAGCAAAAACTGCACTTTGGGGCTCGGACCCACCCACCCACCCGGACCTTGTATCCTGGCATTTTTGTTGCGCGCTCCCCCCCTCCCCTGCATAGAAATTTATATTTTTACGAAATGGTATACATTTAATTTCCAGTGTTATGTGCTAAAAACATTTCTTAAATGTACAGTCAATTGATTACCAACAGTTTCGGAAATCTTCTGCCTTTTGAACCGAATGTCCTTTGGGAGTGTGCATTATTTACATATGCACGCCGCGTTCACAACTTAAATATACACTAGAATTTATTAAGAGACTGTTTACTTGTACAGTAAGGCCGCCTTGGACTGGTCACTTTCCACGGGTGGGCAATATTTCCAGGGACGCAATAGTATTAGATTCCAAACACTAATTATAGGAATAAACATCAAACATTTAATCAACAAAGCATCGGGTACAGCCCGGTGCTTCGTTAATTAAAGTTTTGCTGGTAATGATTTTTATTACCTGGTCAATGCATACGTGGACATCCCTGCCCACGCGTACAATACGACCATTCAACGGCGACTGTACTGTAAATGGAAATTTTGTTGAATTTCTTGTAACCACAACTGATCTAAGTTTGGGTTTCTTTAATTTCATTTTCACGCAACAACCATTACAAGGCACACCCTCCCTACACTAGTCCATTGCTGTCAGTGTGTTGAAGTAACAAATAATTCCACCCTATTTTGATTGTTATTTCCTCTAAAAAACGAACATTACAATATCTTTTCAGCAGATGTTTTCGTTTCGCTGTGTGAAATACTTTCACATCCCCAACACAATAACAGATCAGCAGCTTAACCCTTTACCCAACGTAGACGATAACAAAATTTATTATTTTAAATATCATTTTTCAAATTTTGCAAAAACATTCAACACAACTATATCATGTGACCCCTCGTTGGAACGAGCTCGTTCCAACGAGGGGTCACATGATGTGGTTTTGTTGAATTTTTTTGAAAAATAATATTTTTTTCAACTGCTGAATTTGCATATTATGCGGGCGGATGCGGGCGATTCGTTAGGTAAATGGATAAGCGTTTTTCACCCACGGGTCATTCAGTCCAAAAAAGGTGTTGGAATACTCAAATAGTTGGCTTGTGAAAATCCCTGTGTTTCGGTTTTCGCAAAGGATCCATTTTCTCATCTTTTCGATTCCATGGATGGAATGGTGGAAAATGCATAACAAGGAACTTGTCCGATAAAAGGCTACCATCAGTATTTGTCACAAGGGTTGCCTTTATGGAAGAGAAACACAGTTAATTAGCATTCAGTTGGTTGCTTGGCGAGAGGAATACCTTACTTTGTCGTCACCCATCACGCATTACATTTTTCTCATTTTGCTCGTCCCTCTCTGGGAGGTACGTGGTACAAGATTAGAAAGGATAAAGATGCAACAGTCGTGAAAGACAATAGGGACACAGAGGCTATGTGTGACATAAAAGTAAAAGAGTGGTGATGTATTCATCTCTTTGTGGTGAAATTCGTTTTCACGTTTGTGAAAAATTCGGCATATTTATTTACTAGAAAGTGTGTGTGCAGGCATACGTGGTTTGCGGTGGGTTGGGAATCACATAGCATACAAAAGATGTTGCAGATTTTTCGGTAGGTTTTCGAAACTTTACATGTTTAATTGAATTGTTTTTTATGCTGCGATTGCTGAACGTATTCAACGTTACGCGACACACTACAGACAATGAGATTTGCGCTAGATACACCACGCCCGAAATCTGGATTAGCAAAAACGACGTCATGTAAGAACGTATCTGACATCCAGGCATGATTGAAATACTTTGAAACAAAACAAGAAAGTTATCAGACCACTGTAGGTGATATTTTTTCTTTAAAAATATCAGCTTTTTTCACTTAATTCAAGTTTAATGGTGGTAAAAATACGGAACGCAACTCCCGTAGACTACAGGAGACCGAAATCAAAGAGCCTCGGTGTCGTATTTCCCGTATTTCACACACGCATCCCATCACGGGCCGTTGACTCTGTCTTATTGCCATTTAGATTCAACTCGATATGATTAGAAGCTCTCCTTCTCACCCAGAATATGTTTCATGGGAATGCTTCCACCTTTCATTATGACTCGGTACACATCACCTATACAAGATCCATCTGAGGGACATTATGTTATAGGTAATTAATCCTTTGAACACTAGTGGAATCTCCTATGTAAGTTCAATGGATGCACTTGGAAGAATCCATATTTATTATTTGAGGTAGACCACTCAATATTTCCAACCTCCAGCATCAAGTCTGCGCGTTGAAAATATTGATACCCCACACAATGAAATAGCAGCCATACCGCAAGTATAACGTCCCTTGTTCCTGGACTGGAAAAGCGATTTCTCGGGTTAAAGGGGTTAAAGTTCATACTACCAACATTCACGTATACATTGTTGTCAGTAACAGCAGTACGCTTGAACCAGCGTGCCAATAACAATACTTTAATAACATATGTTACTGCTAGATTTCTATGGTCTCGAACTCATTAACATGATAATAATCTCGAACTCATTAACAAGATAGGTAATAACGTAACTAAGAGGTTGTTTCCGAACACCCGGTTCAGAGGTCTTTTTCTCTGGATAGATTGTCCGCATAATCATTTGATTTTACAGCGAGCAAAGACTACAATACTGGTCGTAATCCACGCGTGGTTAGTGATGTCCACGCACGCATTCACCACGTAATAAAAATCATCATCAGCAAAATTTTAATTAATGAAGCACAGGGTTGTACCCGGTTTTTCATTAATTCAATTTTTGATAATTATTCCTATAATTAGTGTCTGGATTCTAATATTATTGCGTCCGCAGAACTATTGCCTACCCGTGGAAAGTGACCAGTTCACGACGGTCCTATAGTACATCTGAAAAGACATCCCTGATAATGATGTCTATGGACAGTCAGATCGCTTTTTTTTCTGTTTCTATTGACCTGTTTGGATAAGTTGTGATTATGTAATAATAATAATAACTCTTTGGCCAGCCGCTGATTTGTCGCGGTCCTCATAAGAGAAGGCCATCATTCCCCCTGCACCCCACCCCCTCTTCCCCTCCTCTCCTCCCAGCATTCAGATATAAACTGCTTAATAGTGTCCCTCACTTCCTCTTTTTCAATTTCTTCAATAAGCATTCCTACCCTCTCCCTCGTGTCCCCCTTCAGCCATCTATCCTTTGTTTCTTCACCCCACTTCTGCATTATTCTTCCAGTAAATTTTATTCTATGAGGTATATACTGTGGGCATTCCAAGAGAAAATGTTCCAGGGTCTCCACTACTCCAGAGTAGCACATTTGGCATCCCTTTTCCCCATCTCTCCCAATTTTTCCCCGAAGCTCCAGTGATCTTGATCTCAGTTTGAACAGCAGTGACCCTCCAAAGGTGCCATCTAGGTACTTCTCAAAAGCTGGCTTTTCTTTATATTGTAACCCCTGCAGTGATCTTTTCACGCTAACCCCTGCTCGCCAGTTTCGATTGCAATCTTCCATGACTCTCTCTTTGACAAACCTTTTGCCTTCTTTCATTCCTACTTCTATGTTTGTGACC
Source organism: Pictodentalium vernedei (assembly GCA_031216915.1). Lineage (NCBI taxonomy): Eukaryota > Metazoa > Mollusca > Scaphopoda > Dentaliida > Dentaliidae > Pictodentalium > Pictodentalium vernedei. Next base: position 219,286,339 of record CM062294.1, read on the forward strand.
TCTATAAAGTAATTGTCCATTAGTTCCCTCACATGTTTTGACCACCCCGTTTCTATATTAGAATTCCAAATGGTATCGAGCATCAATTTGCACCACCGGTTGTCAGGCAGGTTTCTCAAGTAGTTAAAGTAACACAGTTTTCCCAAATCTACCCTGTCCTTGATTTTCATCCACCCAAGCTCCCCCCTTACTGCTTCCAAAGCTGCAGCATTACTCGACCCTGTTATCCATCTGCCGGCATCATTTTGAGTATTTTCCAACTTCTTAGTAACGGTTTGGTTTAATGGAACGTCCGTGCCATACGTTATACTTGGTAAACCCACCCTCTCCCACAGTGTTTTCCCCACAAAGACCTTGTTGAAACTATTTTTCCCTAAAAGTTTTAGTTGGTTCAGAATTCTTTTCCCCTTCAGAATCAGTTTGGCTGAGTAATTTCTGTACACCTCTCTTCCCGTTATATTTATGCTTACCCCTAGATACTCATACTCTCCCGTTTCTCCTACAGTGATTTGTTTGCTTTCCCCTTCGGGGATTGAGAACTCCCCCACTCTCCATCTCTTCGTCATATCTACCTTGCGTCCAACGGGTATTACCTTGCTTTTATTTTCATTTAGTTCGAGCCGCCAAGTGTTCCCATATCTACCAACAATTTCCAGCAGTTTCTCTAGCCCCTGTTCAGTTCTAGACATTAACACCATGTCGTCCGCAAAGAATAAGCCTGGTATCTTTATGTCTCCAACATTTACCCCCTCCGCACTCTGAATTAGTTCGTCCCCTAAATCTTTAACATACAATGCAAACAAAATCGGTGAAAAGATACACCCCTGCTTGAGGCCTATATCCATAGGGACTCGTTTTGTAGTGATACTCCCTAGACTGAGTTGGCTTTGCACATCTGTATACAGTGCTTTCATGATTCCCACAAAGTCACCCCCCAGCCCGATGCCCTCGAGCTTTTGCCACATACCTTCCCTCCACACTCGGTCGTACGCTTTTTTCACATCTAGAAATGCCAGAAACATCTTTTTCTTTTCAGCCTTTGTTGATTCTATCAGTTGGGTGAGTGTAAATAGGTGATCAGTGACTCTTCGTCCTTTCCTGAAACCATTTTGAATTTCTCCTAAAAAATCTTTCTCTTCTATAACTTCCTCTAGTCTACCGTATATGACCTTACAGAATACTTTTCCGATGTTACTACTAACTGATATCCCCCTATAGTTATCTAGAACTTCCTTATCCCCCTTTTTGTGTATGAACGACACCTTACTTTCCCTCCACTCTCTGGGGACCTCTTGCTTTCGCAGAGCCAGGTTGAAAAGGTTTGTCAGGACTTCAATAAGTGCCTCCCCTCCATTTTAAGGGATTCGTTCGGAATTTCATTAGTCCCTCCCGCTTTACCATTTTTTTAATTTCGAGACCACGTTCCGCACTTCTTCTGCCGTTATTTCGCTACATACACGATTGGATAGGTTCTCCTCCACCAGTGTATTTCTTTTTGGTGGGGACCCACTGCCCCATCGCCTATCGTTTATCTTTTCCCAGTGCTTGACTAACTCTGAAGCGATACGGCCTTTATCTTCTGTACTTTCCCCATCCACTTTGATACTCTGCACACTACTTTTCCCCCGTTTATTTACCCAGTTCCAAAATACGTTTGAGCTCGAACCCCCCGTTTTCTTTATTGTTCTGGCAAGACTGCAATTGCGCTCCTTCCTATTATTATCCTTTATCTCATTCACCTTTTTCCGTGCCAGTTCATATTCTCCTTTCATTAGTCTCGTGTCATTGTTATCCACCCCTTTAAGCTTCCTACTTCTTCTGTAAGCAGCGCATTTTACCTTCCTTTCTTTTATAGCCTTTTTCAGTCCCTCTTTAACCCTGTATCCAAGCTCTCTCGTTGGGACCCTCACCCTTCCTATACACTCCTTCCCTGCCTCTGTTAGGCTATTTACTATGCCATCTGAAATACTCTGGACATTTGCATCCCTAGGTATACATTCAAGATTTGGTTTTAGTTTTTCCCGAAACTGCTTCCAGTCGGCTCCTTGTTTTAGTCCCCAAACTTCCTTGAAGGTATTTCTGTCTCTATTCGTCTTTTTGCCCATAATCTTAACTGTTATCAGGTTGTGATCACTACCCAAGTCATTTTTTCCCTCGTCATCTATTTCTACATCTATAACCTCCCTCCATACGCTAATGTCAGTGAGTATATAATCAATTATTGTTTTCTTATCGTTCCTCTCCCAGGTCCATTTACCCTTACATTTCGCATCCCTGTTCAGGATCTTTAAACCAAGCTCTTTTGATAGGTCCAACATCTTCCTCCCATTCGTGTTAATTTTCCTATCACCTCCCTGTATGCCCTCCTCCTTATCCCCGATGTGCCCATTGAAGTCCCCCATTAGGACAATACTGAACCCTCTGCTCCCAAGCTCTGTGATATTCGATCTAAGAGTTGTATATATTGAATCATTCCACTCGGGCTTACTTCCCTCCACTGCTAAGTATACAACACCAACGGCAACACTCCTGCTTCCTAACTTGATTTTTGCCCAGACTATTTCGTTGGATACTGGAATCTGAGTCCTTGCTTCTGTGAGATCTGTAATCAATGAGGGCTGTAATTCCTCTTTAGCGTAGATGCCAACACCCCCACCCCGTTTCTGACCCTCAGTTCGCCCAGCTCCTATCCACACGCAACCCTTCATCTGATCAACCCGCTCATCCCGTCGTATCCACGTCTCACTTAGACCCATTATATCGAAGTCTCCTTCGTCCATCATTGTTGATATTTCGCTTACTTTCTTGTGCAGACCCTGGATGTTGCAGTACCCAAACTTAATGAATCTTTGTTTTTTTTGTCATCACTGGCACATTATTATAACCCTGGTTTGTCCCTGTATTGTGCATGTTTGTTGTTCTTCCTATGTTCCCAGCATTTGTGCCACTCTGGGTTACCGGCTGTGGTCCCCTACCCCCCTTTTCTCAAAAAAAGGCCCAGCCACCTGTAAGATTTTTTGGCCCAACAGGTCTGTACCCATCCTACTTAAATGCAATCCGTCTCGCCCATACAACTCTCCTTGTCCCCAGAATGAATCCCAGTGGTCAATGAAATGTACTCCCAAGTCTTTGCAGTGCTCTCCCAGCTCCTCGTTTAGTGCCATAATCCGCGAGTTCCTCTCATTCCCACCACCCATAACGGGGAGCACCCCTGAAACGATGATCCGAGCATTCCTGCTAAGTAGCTTACTAATTAGGTCCTTGTATGTGTCCACCAAACGAACTGATTTCCTCTCCCTGATGTTATTGGACCCCACATGTAATACCACTACCGGATCAGGCCCCGACCCAGCTACAATACCGTCAGTCAGTTGTTATTGTGGAAGAAGCAGGAAGCCCCCATCAGGATAGCAGTGAACTCGAGGATATTGAGTACCATAATCAAGGATTTTTTTATCTTTAGGAGTACGTTTGGATATTTTAATATCTCTAATAATTATAAGATACCACAGACATCTCATTTATCCCGAATACATATGTTTATGGTATCTAATAGCGGCTACGCTACCATATCAATGGACTGTTTAAGGAGATTGTAATAATATTATCCAGAGCTTGGATTTCTTCAGGTTTAACCATTTAAACCCTTGTTTTCTTGAATTGTATCGCTTTTGTGTACACTTACAGTGAAATGGATCAGTCCAATATCAATACACATGGAGGATAAAATAGTAACTGCAGTCTATAGCTACAGGCACCCGGCTGCAGACTGCAGTTATTATTTTATCATTAGTATCCGGTGTATAGAGCTGCTTTTTTAGATAAAAATGGAACGAAATTATGCTTTGGACCGAAAACTCGGTCTTGCGAGTTCAAAGAGTTACGGGACTCTACTGTGTCTTTGAAATGCATATTGCTATCTTACTCACATACTATTCAAAAAAGTATGGGATATTCAAACTGATGTTGATATTTTCGGAAAATGGTATTGAATACGCGTGATTGGACACATCAATATGTTACCAAGTTTAGTGTGAATCATGAATGTCACCGGCTAATGAAAACTTTGCGCAGGTTTTTCGCACGAGCGCCACATTAATATCTGTGGGGTACATTTTGAAGTTTTCATTTGCACTGGACGGGCTTTTTCGGATGTCTCGTCGTTCTTTTCTTGGTATTATCTCGTTCATCAATAGTTTCTGGTCGAAACGTAACTTTTGGGATATGCGAAGACTGACAAGTGACGAACGTTTACGTGCCGTTGGCATGTTGGAAGTTTGCAACAGACAGACTGCAGTGGCTCAAATTCTCAACGTTACACAATCGGTGATTAGCAGGTTGTGGTCACGCTACCGTCAGACAGGCAATGTTGATCACAGACGTCGGTCAGGTTGTCCAAGGGCGACATCTGCTGACCAGGATCGTTTCATACGAAATACAGCATTACGTAACCTCCATCAAAGTGCCTCAGAAATTGGACAGCAGCTGCACCGAGCGACTGATATGCGAGTTAGTGAACAGACTATCCGAAATCGCCTACACAGCTGGAATTTGCATTCTCGACGACCTCGAATAATTCCACTTTTGACTGAACGTCACATCGCAGCAAGGCGTAATTGGTGGAGAGCACGACAGCGCTGGGACAATCGCTGGCGGAGCAACGTCGATTCATTTTTCAATTTTCCATGGTGACAATGCAAGAGTACACAGGGCCCGTGTCGCTACAGAGTTCCTCCAGGAGCAGAACATCACTACACTGCCTTGGCCAGCACTAAGTGCAGAAGCTTTCACCAATCAAGCACTTCTGGGATATGCTTGGCAGGTGCATACGACAATGCCAACAGCCCCCTACCAATGTCCAGGACCTCGCCGATGCACTGCAGGAAGAATGCAATAACATCAGTCAATCTGATATTGGACGTTTGGTGAGAAGTATGCCTCGTCGGATCCGCGCTTGTCTCGCGAACCGAGGAAGATTTACACGGTATTGAGGTCTTGGAATGAATGTGGTACATTCTCTGACTGTGCGTTCATGTCTTCTACAGCTCAGCGCGTGGAATATGTTTTTGTCAGATACCCAACTATCGCTAAACTCATTCACCAGGTGTCACAGTGCAATGCCTCAACTGTCTTTTTGATGAAAATATAAACATATTTCTTCATATATCTCACTTTTATCAAATATCCTCTACTTTTTCTGAATAGTATAGAACAAGCATATAGTGTTTTCAAGTAAACAAAAAATATTATACGAGTAGGATTAAGAATGAAACCGACGAGCCTCTGGCGAGTCGGTTTCATTCTTAATCCTACGAGTAGAATAAATTTGCTTGATGCTTTTCTATCTAAATGAATGCAAGCATTCAAATTGGCACAACACGCAGTTATACTCTTTCGACATTCAGTCTTTTCGAATGTTGAACATGTACGAATTTAATAAGTTTATCCTAGGATCATAAATGTTCAAGGGTGTCACATACAGTTTCAACTGAATTGACAAGCATTCTAGGAGTTTGAAAATGTAATTTGAAATTAAAATGCTAGTGAATCAAGTTATTACAGTTGCGAATTGCAAGAATCACCATTATGTTTGTGTACAAAATATTGTATCAGGTTTGAGCTCTTATTTCTAAGGCTATATCTCGACGAGTCTTCAACTTGACGAGATATGGCCTTAGAAAGTGGAGCTCGACTCTGGTACAACATTTTGTACATAAACATAGTGGTGATAATATGAGTTATCCTTGTGTTTTCCATACACCCTGAGGCAAAGCCGAAGGGTGTATGAGTTCCCAGACCGGTGTAAACGCCCATACACCCTGGAAAACACAGGGATAACGGATTTATTTTACAGAATTTTGGTGTACTTAATACTTTAACCAACACTGTTCGAAAAAACTGACTGAAAATTTGTACTTTGTAAGTTTCTTAATAAAACCAGACACATATGGATGTCATTGGAACTGGCTCAATGAGCCAATTCCAATGACATCCATATCTGTAATATTTTATTGCACATAAATATTAAATTTCCTGTAGTTTTATTTTTGTTCTTACTCAACTGAGCAGAAGGTATGAATTAATAATTAAAAATAATTAAAAACAGGTACTCTTTTAGCCATATAGCCTGCTATTGTGTATTCTTGTTTTTACACCATGGTTAACCACGGTGTAAAAAAACCTACCGTGGATTGCAATTACACCGTACCTCTAAGCCAATCAAAACGCAATATTTTGTTTCATTTGGAAACAATATAACATATTATCAAATTAAAAAAGAATATCAAAGTTTTATGTGACAAATATCTACAATTGTATATGGTAAGGAAAATTAAGAAATCAGGTAAAGGAAAAAAGTAGAGTAAATTAAATGAGAGAGGAAGGATACAAATTTAGGACGAGGAGGCGCCATGCTTTTCAAGCATCAGCAGCATCATGAGAATCTGTATAAATCGGTACATGTATATTACAGTGGAAATGCATCTCATAAAGACTCTTTTGGTCTCCGGTTCTGAGATACTCTCATACGCAGTTACAAAAGAAACCTGACAAATTACCAAGGCACAGTGTACACGGTGTGTCTCAGGGGCGACATATTACTGTATATAGTGAAGTTCCATGTGACAACACGGATAATAATCGTTCCGAATCAATCAAAATTCATTTTGCATAGGGTAGTTTCTAAGTATAACCGAGTGATTTTCCCTGTGCACAAGCATTGATGTGCTGCTGTTATATCGTTATTAAGACCATTCTGTGTTTACAGAAAGAGTGTAATGATAGTTTCGGAGAAACATTGGTCCTTGCAATACAGTTGACTACTTGTCCAGTTCATCTTGTAATCCTCCCACAATGGTTGAAATAGCCCCGAAATAAGTTTTCAACGCTTGTAAGGTGATTTCCAGATTAAAAGCACGTTTAGTTTTGGCAAGTAATGAAATTTTAATATTTTAAAAAAAATTTCTCTCTTGAATCACGTATTAGTGTGGTAATTGGATGTGTAAGAAGTCAAAGGTTACTCTTAACACTTGCATATTTGGATATGGGAATGTCTTATTCCTGTTTACCCGACAGGGATGTTTTTATTATCGGGTCGGCCAGTGTTATAGTCTATATCAAATTAATTAGGTGTTAGAGCGATGTTTGAGTGCGTGTTGATATTAACCAAACATTTTCTGATTAATTATCAGTGGTCCCCACATGAGATATTTTCAGGTGAATAATGGTCAAGTTGTGTAAGTTTTGTAAGTATAGTATATATAGAGGACACTGCACTAGAAATGGCATATAGATTCAGATCTAATTACCCCCAGCCAGGATAACTGGCTGCGTTCCATAGTAGAAGAAGCTACCAACACGGTCGCAGTTTCCCCGGCCGTGGCGGTTGAAATTCAATTGGATAAAAATTCAGCTAAAGTCCCCAAATCGCAGCGACAGAAAAAATCACCAAACCAAAATCGATCGAAAAGGAAACTCTCCAATGAGTTCCGTGAAAATGATGAAACCGTGGACGTCGAAGACGAAAATGGTTTCTGTATGACTATTGATCGGCATGTCAAGAAGACAAAAATCATCAAGAAAAATTCACAGAGCACCGCTACTGGAAAGGACTCGGTGGTCACACCAAGAAATGGGGACTCTGTTGACGCAACAGAGTCTACATCACCGGAAATAGTGAATGCGACAGCTAGCCCAACCGATAGAGCGACGTACGCCGATAAAGTAAAAGCCAAAACGCCCCCTAAGGTGATCAATAAAACCAACAAGACACAGGGCCACCCGCAACCAAACCCCTGTGTCGTAATCACACGCGTCCACCCCAAAACGGAAAAAAACTCGATTGAAAAAGCCCTTCCAGGATGCTCGTGGGAGAGACTAATCTCCAAAGCCACGGGTAACCATACTTGGAAAATAAAAGTAAAATGCCCTAATAGAGCAACGAAATTAAATCTGATAAGCAAAGGGGTAATTATTAATGGCAAAAAATACGAAACCGAGGAATATCGTGTTCTTCCGCAACCCGTTCAGTGTCACAAGTGTCAGAAATTTGGGCACTTGTCACACAAATGCAACGGGGAGCAACGATGTATGAAATGCGGTGACAAACACATCGCGAAGGCATGTAGTGCTAAAACTCTGAAATGCCCGAATTGCGGTGGTCAGCACCCCAGCAACTACCGGGGTTGTAGCCACTTCAAAAAAGTTAAAACAAACATCCAGCTTAAAGCTCTAAATGTAAGTAATGTCGAGAACTCATCTTCCCCTTATTCCACGTGTACTCTAATGGCTGGCTCTATTTTCAGCATAATGAAGAAACACTTGGACACCAGTCTTTCGGACGTTTGCAAAGAGATTAGTAAAACAGCCTCCAAGTTATATAATACTCAAATATCTCACACGCTATTAGAAGCGGCCGTCAACAGAATATAATTATGTAACAATATTACAAATAGTAATTAAACTTAAATAAACTTAGTACAGTTATTCCTAAACCATTCATGGATACACTAAAAATAGTCCAGTGGAACGCTCGAAGCGTTAATCAGAAAAATTTGCAAATGTCACATTATTTAAAAAATACGGACGTAATTGGAATTAGCGAAACCTGGCTTAAACCAAACAAACAATTCTCGTTATGTGGTTTTGATATTATTAGAAGAGATCGCCCCGCCCAAAAAGGCGGCGGTGTCGCTCTGTTAATAAGGCAGGAGATTAAATACAAATCAATACCATGCGACCACCTCAATGCTGAAGTGATTGCAGCTGAAATTGAACTTGACCACAAACACGTGGCCATCATATCATATTATAACAAGCCGCAAGCAACAGTAGACAGTAAAGTATTTGAATTTTTTACCAACAAGTACAAGCACTGCATATTCTTGGGTGATTTCAATTCCAAACACCAGGTATTCGGTTGTCATAAGACTGAGCCTAATGGCGACGCCCTTTTCCATATCATTGAAGAACTCGATCTATTCGTGGTAAATAACGATCAAGACGTAACATACATAAGCAACAACCCACTCCATCAATCAGATATCCTAGACTTGATTATCACCAGCAAATCACTAACCAGCCAAATGCAAGACATATATGTAGGAGATGATGATCTAGGCAGTGATCACCTGCCGGTTCACGCCACTCTGAAATGTAATACTGGTCCCGCAAGGTATCCTCCCGTGAATAGGAGGAACCTATCAAAAATTGACTGGAACCTCTTCAGAAACATTATCGAAGTAAACATAAAGGCAAATGACCCCTCAAATGTTCATGAACTAGAAAAAGCCTGCACCCACCTTAACGACGTTATCAACAGTACGCTAGATGAAATCTGTCCCAAGCAAACAGTAAAGACGCGGATAAACAGAATAACCCAAACAACTCTTCAAATAATCAAACAAAAAAGAAAAGCCTTCCGGGCTTACCAATCAGAGAATGATCAAATGAAAAGAGCAGAACTTAAAACCGCGTATAATCGCCTTCATGGGGAAGTAAAAAAGGCCATAGCTAACGACAATCGCGTGAGATGGGAAAAAGCAACCGAAAACCTAAATGGGCTGAGAGAACCTAAGAGGTTCTGGGATACATTTAAAACTCTTACTGGCCAAAAGAGCAAAATTGCCAATAATAATGCGCTAAAGACTAGCGACGGATCTATGGCCATAGACGACAAGGCAAAGGCCAGTGCTTTTGCCGAACTTCTAAAGAAGGCACATCGTCCACAAGAAGGGAACAGATATGACAACGATTTTAAGGTACGAGTAAATAAATTTGTCCAAGATAACAACTCAATCTTCAATGAACCGAACTTCGACAAAAGGCATGAAGACGGGGACGACCATGAATTAACCGAACCAATAAGCGTAGAAGAGGTCATGGGTATAATCAGAAAATGCAGGTCATCTTCGTCCCCAGGAGAAGACGAAGTCTCTTACAAAATAATGAAACAGTGCCCCAACATCTTCTACTGCAGACTTACCAAACTCTTAAACTGCTGTCTCTCCTGTGGGTACTTCCCAAAATGCTGGAAAGTGGCCACGGGAGTCATGATACCTAAACCCGACAAAGACCTTACCAACCCTTCTAACTACCGCCCAATCAGCTTGCTTAGCTGTGTTGGGAAAATATTTGAGCGGATTCTCACTACGAGACTTCGCAGCTATCTCGAATCAATCAATTTTTTCAACAAATGGCAAAGAGCGTATAGGAGTCAGAAAGAGGGAATCGAACACGTATATAGACTGGTCGATTATATGAAAACAGCATTTAGTCAAAACGAAATCGGAACCGCGCTTTTCTTGGATGTAGAAAAAGCGTTCGACTCGGTATGGCACAATGGCGTGAGATATAAACTAGCGAAAATGGGATTACCCACTAAAATTCTAAGGATCATATCATCATTTCTAACTGACCGAAAAATCAAGGTGAGGGTTAATCGCGAGGTGTCAGAGGAAGTAATACTCGAAGCGGGAACACCACAAGGGTCGGTTCTAAGTCCGCTTCTTTTCATAATATATGTGAATGATATAGAAAAAGTAGGGAAAAACTTTGTTGAACTATCGCAGTTCTCAGATGACAAAGGCATTTGGACAGCCAGCAAGTCCAGAAACATAATTAAAAATCGTCTGCAGGATACCATTCGCGATCTTGAAAGCTGGTGTGCCCTGTGGCGCATCAAACTCAATGCCGCCAAAACTCAAAAAGTTACGTTCTTCAAAAAGCAAAGGAAAAAACCAGTCCCGAGTATCGATCTCCAGTTATACGATCACAAACTAGAAGCAAACAAAGAGGCCAAATTTTTGGGATTTATCCTAGATAGCAATCTCAGTCTAAACAGTCACGTAAACTCCATTACGGTTAGAGCTACTAAACGTATTAATTTTCTGAAGATGATCAGAGGTAGAAATTGGGGAGCAAACAAAGATGTGCTTCTCAAGCTCCACAAAACATTTATACGTCCGGTACTAGAATACGGTGCCATAATAACAAGCGACCTAAGCAAAACCAACATTCAGAAGCTACAGAGGGTTCAAAATTATGCCCTGCGAGTGGCACTATGCAAACCGAAATGGACACCGATAAAGGAACTTCACGAGCTAGCAAAAATAGAAACTATTGATACGCGATTAAAAGACCTACAAACCAAAACCCTCAACAGACTCCAAGATAGTGAATTAATGGTTGAGTTGAACGAACACCGATCCCTTAACAGAAAAACAAAATAAGTTTCCAGAAAATAAAAAAAAAAAAAAAAAAATAATAATAAAATAAAATAAAATAAAAATTATACAATATAACTAAATCGCGTGGAGTCAGTGAGGATTGCCTCGCTACTCATTGGGAACTTTAGGATAGAGTCTGTGAGGACTGCCTCGCAACTCTGCTGAAGCGCGATTGAAACGCGTTTAATAAGATCTATATAACAAAACCCTCCACATACTCCAGGATAGTGAATCAATGGTGAAGCTGAACGAACACCGAACCCTAAACAGAAAAACAAAATAATCCACAGTAAATTAAAATTACTCAATAGAATTAAACTGCGTGGAGTCAGTGAGGATTGCCTCGCTACTCATTGAGGTCTTTAGGATTGAGTCTGTGAGGATTGCCTCGCAACTCTGCGTGTTGGGAGTGGACTCCGAAGAAACACACCCCTTACCCCATCCATAGCAACAATCACACAGCAGGCACAATATACAATAGCGGATACCTATCTTTCTCTCTACCTTTTACTTTTCTAACTGAACATTCTCAAATTTTCTTGCAACACTCTTATCAAGAAGACGCATGGAAATGGTAGACAAAGCGTAGGAGGAATTGGTGCAACCTACCTTTCTGCAACATATACAAGAAACCACCAAACGCTAGGCAAGGATTGAAACAAGCTTGTCTGGCTGGGAACGAGTGTACATTTGATATAAATAAACATTTGAATAAAGATTTAACAGCCCTTTTAAGGGCTTGAGGGTGTGTGTCAGTGATTTTTTTTTTTTTTTTTTTTTTTTTTGGGGGGGGGGGGGTTGGGGTGGGGTGGAGGAGGTCATTTGGGATTCCCGAAGGATAACCAGATACCTCAAAATCACATACGGCATCCTATCTCCCAGAAGGCTTGATGGATGACTCCCGGTTTCTTAAAACTAAACTGTTGGAGCTTTCTCCACTTCTTTTTTGTAACCGCTATGGTCATATACCGGGGCCGCTACCAAACCGGCGTTGCTGTTTGGTTTTCTTTTCTCTTCTTCCCTTAAACTTGCCATCGCACAACATTACATTCTGGCTCGCCACCATGGTGGGACTCAAACCTCTACCATCGCCGAACTGGAACCGAACAGAGCTCGCTCTCTAATAGTTTTAAAGGCGTTGGGGGATTGAGTATTGACCATCTAACACTCCAGTTTAAACTGCCGGGTATTCTAACCGCGTGCATAACCCCCTCAGACTCCATTTTGGCAATAGGAAAGCTAGGCCTGTGTGATCCAAGGAAAAAAAAAATAAGGTTAACCGGGTCGCAAGGGATTTGTAAATCCCACATCGTCCCTGCGCGCCTTCGGCGCGCTAAAACCTTTCATTCATTCAAATGGCATATCACCATGGCTAACGTTCAAGTAAATACCCGATTCCTTCCAAATGGTAGAGGAGGTAGACATCTTATTTTTGGAGGCCACAAATAAAGCGTAAAGTCCCACAGGAATGACCGCACCCACTGGCGTTGTTGTGAGAAGAACTGCGGTGCCACAACCAACACCATGAACGACACGATAACGACTTCGGGAGGCACACACAATCACCCATCTGTGCACAAGTGTGGAATATAAGGATTTAAAACTTCTTGTGGGCATTTTTTTTTATTCATAAGGTAAATTTCATGTGATATTTTTTGTGCTGTTTGAGTAGTGTTCATTGAAATTCAGTGACTCATCGAAGTGGACACTCACAAACTCTACGGCTTTCTCATCAGCAGAAATTAACTCTTCATCAAGCACTGGGTAGTTATTAAATAAGGCTATAGTTGAATATCCGAATCTGATGTGTGATGGGTTGAAAATAATTACGTGAGTCTGACAGTTTCAGCATTCACCGAATTAAATGACATTTCAATATTACTGTGTGACTAAAACGCAATCGCATCGGTCGCAAATGAACGCATGTCAAACTTTGTCGATACATTGATACCATTTACGTAAATTAAGAATAATTATTGGCCCAACACAGAACCCTTTGAACTACACGTAATATATGCCCTTGACATATGATGTAGCATTGTTAACCCTTTGCCTAACGAATCAAAGACATCCGCCTTGTAATTTACAAATTAATCAGTTGAAAAACATATATTTTTCACTAAATTTGAACAAAACCATATAATGTGATCCCCTCATTGGAACGAGGTCGTTCCAATGAGAGTACCACGTGATATGGTTTTGTTGAAATTTATGAAAATGTTAAAAAACCAATTATTAAAATATTAAATTTTGATATCCTGTGTGATGGGTAAAGGGTTAGATACCGTAAGTTATACAGGCTGCTTTATAAAACTGCGAAACCATGCATTTGTTGTACCCTAATGACATTAAACTCCAGATTTTGTATTAGTATAACATGGTTAAAATTATTAAATGGTCTTTAAAAAGTCCCCAGATAGTAACAACGTGCGGCCGCCTGTCAAACTGCTATTTGTGTCATTATTTCAGACAATATGATTTAGGAGAGGTAGCAACGGAGGAAATGTAGAATGATTCATTCGAAAAGTATCGATGGGAATACATAGGCGATAGCTACACTGTTTATTTTTCTTTTGCAAAATGTGAGCAAAAATGGTGAAGATTTCGGCTATCTTTTTACACACAGAAATATAGAAAGTGCATATTAATACAAATAATTTCGTTTTTGATTTGAAAAATAAAACATTCCTCTAAAAACAAACTGTAGGTATTGCAATTCAAAGGCTTCATATTCTTTTGATGCTCTTCATATTATCTTGAAATAAAAGTATTTAATCTATGGGGATTTGCCTAGTTACAATTTATGAGAGAGTGCAGACACTCTCCCATTAATGGTTACAAGGCAATCATATTGGAGATGCAACTAAATAAATATACATCAATCAAAAAATGTAAAAAGTTTCGGGTCTCCCTGAGTTTGTATCAATATTAATAATAATAATAATAACTCGTTGGCCAGCCGCTGATTTGTCGCGGTCCTCATAAGAGAAGGCCATCATTCCCCCTGCACCCCACCCCCTCTTCCCCTCCTCTCCTCCCAGCATTCAGATATAAACTGCTTAATAGTGTCCCTCACTTCCTCTTTTTCAATTTCTTCAATAAGCATTCCTACCCTCTCCCTCGTGTCCCCCTTCAACCATCTATCCTTTGTTTCTTCACCCCACTTCTGCATTATTCTTCCAGTAAATTTTATTCTATGAGGTATATACTGTGGGCATACCAAGAGAAAATGTTCCAGGGTCTCCACTACTCCAGAGTGGCACATTTGGCATCCCTTTTCCCCATCTCTCCCAATTTTTCCCCGAAGCTCCAGTGATCTCAGTTTGAACAGCAGTGACCCTCCAAAGGTGCCATCTAGGTACTTCTCAAAAGCTGGCTTTTCTTTATATTGTAACCCCTGCAGTGATCTTTTCACGCTAACCCCTATTGAAAGACACTGAAAGGCAATAAAAATGTCCAATGATGGGGATTAAAATTCAATGAGGAATTGCCTGAGAATCAGAACTCTTTTTTTTTTGCCTAAATACAAAATCATGGATGGCCGAGTGGTGCGTTTGGTTTAGTGTTGTTTCGTTTGGTGTTTGGTGCGGAAGGAAACTCGAGCTTCAGGAGAGCGACCCTCCCCACCTCCTGCACACACTAAGCCATTTGTAATATATTGACACTCGTTTTCGAATCTGTAGCACTCGGGAGATTTGAAAAAGAGACGCTCTCCTTGTTACTCAGTATAGTATGTAGAGTAAACTACGCATAGGATTATTTACCTTAATATCGAGTTTAATAGATAGAGGATATTTACGCTATTTTAGTGAATATCGGGAATTATCTCATGAGTGTGGACCTGAAAGTTTTATTTATTACGAGCGCTTGCGCGAGTGAAAAATAATATTTTCAGATCCACACGAATAAAATAATTCCCGATATTCACAAAAATAGCGCAGCTTTTCTTTTTATTGTACGCTACGTGACATTTTACAGCGCAATATTCAACCCAGTTCGACTGCAAACATTTTTCAAAGCAATAACAAAGATCAGCTGATCGTTCTTTCAAGCCTGCACTAGCCAAATCACTCAAACATAAAAAATAGCCATGTTTTCCCAGGATAATTTAACTAACTGACTGTTCAACTCACAAATGAAATTTAGTAATTATAAAATTAGAAATGAGAAGATTATCATATTTTTCATTAACGTTAATTATTAGAACATTTTAAATGTTAATTTATAACAACGAATTTGGAATTGAGTGCGCCGATTCATCCCAAAATAAACCTGTCCGAAACGAAAACAAGGTTTTTCGGAAAAGTGACCCAATTCAATGCTCAATTTCACACTCGGGGTCACTTTCTATACATCTAATTTCTTTACTTTATTATTTTATTGTTATTATTATACATCTAAGTTTTCAGTCATGGAATCACCAGAACAGCTCGGAATAGCATGTACACTTCGTCGCCTAGGTGCCAGAATGTCTTATGTCCCATAGGGTACATAGGACATTTTAGCACCCAGGCGACGACTTGTTTACTAGTGCCATATAACATTGGATTAAGGGTTATCTTATTCGGTGGGTGCGTGACTGATCGAGTGTGTGGGTGGGTGAGTGTGTGACTGACTTGCTGTTTAGGGTGACAAATTAAAGTACCCCCACCCCATTTATTTTTTATCACGCTCAATTCAACAATTCATCAGATAATTTATACCCTGCAGTGCCTCCTGGGCTATTTCGTCAATTCAGCACCAGTAAGATAATTTAAGATTCCCCCCTGTTTATTCTTCTCAGGTTAGGCATTGAGCCTTTACCTTATGTAGCGTCATTACGGGCAGCGCTATTCACCAACCCGCTATTTATATTTCATGATTTCCTTATTTTTTTGGGCTCGGAAATATGCCTTTTTCACCCCTCATTGGAACGATCTCTTAAAGCTCGCGCCGATGGGGGTCGTAGGCTGTGTTTCAGACACAAGGGATGTAAGACAAATTAGTTTCTCAAAATTTGTTTACAAGTGTCGTTTGTCGTTCGTGTTGGAATAAGGGCTGAAATGATTGCTAATTGTCAGTTATCAAGGTGTAAATTTCTTGACGCAATTATATAACATTAACCAATCAACTTTTCAACAGTCAACCTACACCTTACAGTGCACCCAACTCTAGTTCGTCAATGTAGTACCTGTAAAATAACTTTAATCCCTAATTCTCACCCGGTAAATCATTGACCATTTGCCCAATGTAACGTCAAAACCGTTAGCGCCATTGTGCACTCTCCAATTTTCACGATTTGGTCATTTTTTTGTCTCGGAAATAGGGCTTATGACTCCTCACTGTAGTGGGCTTGTCCCAGTGGGGTCGTGGACTGTATTTTCGACATGGGGGAGGGAAGAAATTAGTTATTCAAGAATTTGTTTACAAGATTCATATACCATTCGTGTTGGATTAAGGATTTATTCATTCGTTCTTTCGTTTGTTCGACCGTCCGTCCGTCCGTCCGTCCGTCCGTCCGTCCGTCCGTCCGTCCGTCCGTCCGTCCGTCCGTCCGTCCGTCCGTCCGTCCGTCCATCCATCCATGACGGACGGACGGACGGACGGACGGGCCGTCCCAAACCGACCAGCGCCTTCCACTAATCTCAACTCAATTTTCATGATATATATTTGTTTTTTCCTCATCCTTTTGTCTTGGAAATATGGCTTATGACCTCCCCCCCCCTCCCCCCCCCCCCCACACACACACGTTGGAACTAGCTCGCAGAGCTCGTTTCGGCGGTGGTGGGGGTCGTGAGCTGTGTTTTCAAGACGGGGATGAAAACAAAATAAGTTTTCCAAAGCTGTTTGTTTACAAGACTCCTCTGTCGCTCATGTAGGACTAAAGGCTGGAATAACTGTCAGTAATCAAAGTGCACATTCTAAGACGTAACTATATAACATTATGTAACATTATTCAACAACAAATCAATTATTCAACAGCGCTAGTCTGTCGATTTAGTACCAGTCAGAAAACTTCACTAGTATCATGTGCCTTTCCAGTTGGATTCATTCATTCCGGGAGGATGGATGGACGTGTGAATGGGTGACTGATCGACTGGGTGGGTGGATGGATGTGTGACAGAAATACAGTTATATAATACTACGTAACATTATTCAATAACAAATCAACTATTCAGTTTTCAACAGTGAATTTATACCATGCAGCTCCTACATCGTTAGTTCGTCGATTTAGTACCCGTAAGCTAACTTTAATCCCCCCACGCACATTTAATTCTCACCCGTTTAGTCAATGACCATCTGCCCAATGTACCAACAAACCAGCCAGCATCATTGGCTACTATTCAATTTCATGATTTTTTTTCATTTGTTGTCTCGGTAATTGTGATGAGCAGTTACGGGGAGGGGGAGCGTGGGTGTGTTCTCGACATAGGGCATGTAAGAAATCAGTTAGTCAAGAACTTGTTTACTAGTGTCATTCATTCATTCATTCACTCATTTCGGAAGGATGGATGGATTGACGGATGAAGGTGTGGGTAAGTGACTGGTTGACTGCGTGGGTGGGTGGGTGTGACTGAAATGCTGTTTAAGTTCACAAATTAAGATCGGTTCCCCCTATTATTTGTCATTCATAATTCCTTCATTCCCCCTCTCTCCTTTCGTTTCACTCATTTCATCTCAACCTCTTCACATGTCTCCACTCTTCACTTCTTTTCTTTTCTCCCTACTTGTCTCCATTGATTTTTCCACCTCGTCTTTTATTCATTCACTCACTCGTTCTTTGCACTCATTCAATCCATTGTTTTAATGTTAAGTCCTTTATTTATAGATTTATTTGTTCAATCATCCATCCAAGATACCATATCACTACAATCTTAGGTAGGGTGATGTTGCGCCCAACGTACTTGTATATAATACTACAGTGTTTTTATTCTGCTTGTACAGAGTAATTTTGTTTCCAGTCAAACTCCCAGTTACAGGCTATTACTCCAACAGACTGTGACTAAAAATGTAAAAGAAATACCGTCTCACCCTTTCCAACACTTCAACAATGTCTGGGCCTTAACCTCATTTTATCTTCATCTTTGAATAATACATTCTATTTATGTCTTGTTTATTTGTCCAGCGAGAAAGGATGGTAGTATGTTGGTGAATAATGGCGGGTAACATTACACTCGACGAGGTGCAGGTAGATGCAGAGTGTGACTTTATACGGCTCAAAAACGAGAAAGTATGTTTCTTGCCAGTAAATGACGAATCCCTATATAAAAACCGCCCAAACTGACTGTAACTACTTTTCGCCTGGTGACTTTCAGTCAACGGCTTGTAAAATAGACGCAGGATTCTCAATATTCCATTTGAAATGCCAAAGTCTGAAGGGCCATTCGGATTTCTTCCAAAACATGTTATATATGTTACAAACAGGAAAGGACTTACAATATAGAGTTTCAATGATATTTCATTCTTCATTCCCCATGTTTTCGAATCACTATTTATTGAAATTAAAGATAAATAGCAACCCAGAATTATTGGCGTCATCTACAAACCCAACACCCCACTTAAAGCAGACATCAGCCTCTTCTTATCAAAATTAAATGAAATAACGAATGTTCTGAATGCCGGAAATAAAAAAGTTTAAATTATGGGGGATCTTAACCTAGACCTTTTAAAAGCAAATACACACCCAAAAACGGAAGAATTTGTTGATCCCCGTTTTCAGTCAGAGCTTTCTGCCTTATATCACAAAACCAACGAGAGTAACCTGCCGTTCTGTTAGTCTAACAGATCATATCTTCTCCAATAACGTTTCCCGAACAGCACTACCTGGAATAGTCATATCTGACGTGTCAGATGAGTTTAGTGTATTTTATATTAAAGAAAACCCAAACCAAAAGATACACCACACTTCACACTGAAAAAAATTATAAACGCAGAAAGAACTGTTGAATTGAAAACACTTATCTCGCAAAGTGATATTAACCCTGTAATGCAATCGAATTGTCCCAGTGAGTCATATTAAACCTTTCCAGACATCTATATGAAAGCTTATGAAATAGCATTCCCTCTCAAATGTGTTCGCCAGAACAAAAAAACATATTAAAAAACATCTGGATGACAAGGGGGTTTGTAATATCCTACAACAATAAAGAAAATTTCTACAATAAAAAAACGCAAAGCTCCCACCTGAAAGGAACTCACAAAACTATAAAAAACTTCTGTAGAATTTTCAGCAAGGTAAAAAACCAATGTAAAGCTGACTATTATAGAGATATCCTAAACGAAAACAAAAACAATATGCGAAGAACGTGACAGATTTTAAACGAAGCCATCAGTAAAAGAAAACGTGAAGCCAGATAACCCTCGTTCTTCATCTAAGCGAGCCCAATGACATCGCAGAAGAATTCAACAATTTCTTTATCCCCATTGGAAAAAACACATCCGAACAGATTCAGAAACCAAATCAGTCCTACTCAGACTACATGAACAACAATGTTTCCAACAATCTTCATTTAATACCCACAAATCCCACAGAAGTCAACCGAGTAGTAAATAAACTGCAGCCGAAATTATCTAAAGACTGCGATAAAATAACAACCTGCCTTCTTAAGCATACGATAAACGAAGTACTGGATCCTCTAACACATATAATTAACAGCTCTTTCATAAACGGCAAAGTACCAGACAGGATGAAGATGGCGAAGGTGATACCCATATTAAAAGCAGGCGACGAGCACAGCATTACAAATTGCAGACCTATCAGTATACTTCCGGTATTCTCAAAAGTAATGGAAACACTCATGGAAGTGAGACTAATTAGTGTCCTCAATAGGTTTAATAGTTTATACCCTCACCAATACGGGTTCCGGAAACGACATAGCACTATTCATCCAGTTCTTCAGCTCCTTAAAATCATCGCAAGAGAAAATAATAAACAGGAAACAAACAGCGTCTCAGCATTGTTCCTGAATTTGCCAATGGCCTTTGACACCATAAATCACGAAATACTATTAGGTAAACTGGACAAATATGGCATCTGATGTGTCGCCAACAATTGGTTTAGAAGTTACTTGTTCAACAGGTCTCAATATGTTGTGTACGGGGAACACAAATCGGACTAAGCCAAACAGAGTTGCGGTGTACCATAGAGCTCAATTTTAGGCCTGTTCTTTTTCTTTTAAAATGATATAAGTAACTCAACATCACTCAGTCTGTTATCATTTTCCGACGTCACCAATGCACACTGCCCTGGCTCCGACAGTAATCTCATAACACCGTATTTCCATGACGAGCTTCAAAAACTATTCGAATGGTGCTCTGTGAACCAGCTAATGTTCAATGCTAAGAAAACCTCGTATATTATACTTAATCCAAATAAAGGTAAGAACAATAATCTCTGCCAAGAGGTAAAAATAAATAATCAAAACATTAACAAGGTCACTGAAACAGGAAAATCTGCGAATATTTGGGGAATTAGCATTGATGAACACTTATCCTACAAGGCTCACATATCCCGATTATGCGAGAAAATAGCACGATCAATCTATAGTCTCAACAAAGCAAAAAAAAAGTTTTTCATGCAGAGCTATGAAAACATTGTATTCATCCCTCAAACACAGCCATTTGATATACAGAATCCAGGCATGGGGCGACTCAAGAGCTAGCAAAAAACGAGCTGTCATGCAAAAGCGATCATTACGAATAAATAATAACAAAAAGTGCAATTCTCATACAAATCCCCTGTTTAAGGAAAATCAAATACTCAAGGTTGATGATCTGTTTAAACTACACGCACTACTGTGCATGTTTGATTGTCAGAATGGCAGATTACCGGTTTCTTTCAATGATATATTTAAAATTATTGACAATCCATCTGGTAGGACAACCAGACAGTCTGGCCTCCTATACATTGAAAACACACGGACCCAAACTCTGGACAAACTTCCTTTAAACACCTTCCCGAAACTATGGAGTGCTCTGGACGACACAACTCGTAATATTAGCGACAGAACCAATCTTAAGAACAACTTAATTTCCACATTAATTTCGTCATATTCCAGTTATGTCCGCTGCAATAATCCCTACTGCCCTGATTGTACTTCGTAAACTTGGAAATTGTCAAAGTCATGCTCTGCGTCTTCATCTGAAATCTTCGTCCTGTGCAACCTGTTGCGGTTCCTCCCTACAGTTGTGCTATGTAAAATACTATATGTACGCAATTAAGGACTTGCAAACAATAATCTAAACAAATAATTCATCACATTCGTCATCCTACGACGATGATGCAGCTAACATGGACTCCACGCCCAGACATAATGACCTACCTCTTTGTCGCAGTCTAAACGACACGACCTTCACGATGGTACTTGTTGCTGCTCTCAGATGTTTTCATGAGTAGTGGAGGGAGTCCGATAAGCAGGTTGCTTCTTACCAAACTTGAAGCACCAACTTTTCGCTGGCGTATATGAGGCATCAAACCTCTAGTCATAGAAAAGAAATGATTCGATCGCCATTCTCCATCATGTTTCACATAACTGGTTCTATGTTCATTCGTTTAGTCAAAG
The DNA here is from genome assembly GCA_031216915.1 of Pictodentalium vernedei. NCBI lineage: Eukaryota > Metazoa > Mollusca > Scaphopoda > Dentaliida > Dentaliidae > Pictodentalium > Pictodentalium vernedei. The sequence continues at coordinate 219,308,105 of CM062294.1, forward strand.
TCTGTTTGCAATCACCCCATCTTCCATGGGGTGGCAGGTAGACAGCCAATCTGGCTATGCCACTTCCCACGGTATACTACTTATTACATTTGTGTAATATGTTTATTTGTAACCATTTTACATGTATGTGTACCGCGAATAAAGAATCTGAATATGAATCTGACTTCTGGTACTGCTGGTAAAGCTGGCACTGAATTGCTTTAACATGGTCGAAGGCGAAGGGATGAACCGAAGCGTGACGTCATTTAAGAGGCTACTTTGGGATATTCCTCATTATCCATCAAGTGGATGGATTGTTTATTTATTTATTTATTTATTTATTTATTGGAGTTTAACGACAATTTCGACATTCAGGGTCACCTCATGTCGGACAGTTTTAAGGGTGGAGGAAGCCAGAGTGCCCGGAGAGAACCACAGAGCAACGGCGAGCACCTGTCAGACTCACCAATATATTAACTACATACAAGCATGATTAGCATTGGTTGAAGACAAGTGCACTATCGACATGCAACAAGCCTTTGCACACAATGCCACGATGCCCTCAAGTGGTCAGTTACCACTTTTAAAAAAACTCTCTCGGTATACGCGATCGACCGTGGGGGCAGAGACACATCGAAGAAATGCCCTGGGTGTTGAAATGAATTAGATTTTTTACACAGAAGATGGAAATTAAGCCGCATATGATTGTGAGATATTTGTAGCTTTCCTTCGCCACCATCTAAGGTAGTCGCTGAAGTAATCTCAGTTTGAAGGATAACGTGCAACCCGTTTAATCATATCACATAAAGTGTTCATGCCATCGAAGGCATTCCTAGAAAAAAGAGTAGAGGAAAAAAACATAAGTGACACGAAGAAGTTTCATTTACAATACTTAAAAATCGGTCCACCCGGGAGACTTAAATTGATGCCATTTGTTTTGCGTCCCTTTCTCCTCGCGCCTAAGATAACGTTACAGTTGCCGCTTACTGTAGCATTCTCCCCTCTGATCGCAAAAATCGCTATTTATACTTTTTCAGTTTCTGCTGCCAAGACATAGCTTTTCAACTCTCTTTGGAACTAGAGCACCGAGTTCGTTTCCGTGAGTGGCCATACGCCATGGTTTCTTTATTTAAGAAAATCGTTTTGCAAATGTAGTCTTCTCGCCGCGTTGGGTAAAGAGTTAACTTAATTGTTATCCTTATTAATTTAGAGTTCATTGTTTGGATAATTCTTGGACTGCCAAATTTCCCCCCACGCGGATTTTTGCACACTCTTCGAAAGTGTTGAAGCTTGTTTTATATCCGGTTCTGAACGGCTGGGAGAACGCTGTTTCTGAAACGTTTCGCTGCCCCAAAAGTTTGTTCGTACCAAACGTGCGTAAATCGGATATAGTTTAATCCTTTATCTAACACACAGCATCTCAAAATTTAGTATTTTATCTATTGTTTTCTTTTTCAAATTGTTCCAAAAAAATTAACAAAACCATATCATGTTACCCCTAATTGGAACGCGCAGGAAATGGCTTTATTGAAAATACATACTGCTTAATTTACAAATTACACGGGCGGATGCGCCCGATTCGTTAGGAGAATGGGCGAGTAAAAAATAATACTTTCAGGTCCACACAAATAGCGTAGATTATCTTTTTATTATCTTTTTTTTATCTTTTTATTATATGCTACCTGGCATTTTACTGCGCAAAATTCAGCCTAATTCGACTGCAAACGGTTCCAAGACAATAACAAAAAGCTTCTTATTATTCAATCAAGGCGACGTTCAAGGTGACGACATGCGCCGAAGGGTAACGTCCATTAGGAAGCTACTGAAAAAAGTAACTGTGTGGACCTGAAAATATTGTTTTTCACTAGCGCAAGCGTTCGTGAAAAATAAAACTTCCAGGTCCACACTCATGAGATAATTCCAGATACTGACTAAATTAGAGTAGATTTTCTTTTTTATTACATGCTACGAGACATTTATTGCACAATATTCAGCCTAATTCGACCCCAGTAGTATGTCTCGCACGTTTGAGGACTCATTTGGGGGATCTCATCGGGGATCACATGTGACGTCATAGTCACGTGACCTAGTGCCGCCATGTTGTGTTGTCATGGTAACCCGCGTGAGCGGCCATGTTGTGACGTCATCCCCATAATGATATGTGGTGTGAGTGCGCATGCGCAGCGCATGTTGTTAGGGTGATACGTGTTTCCGTCGTCCATTTCGTATACTGGAGGCCGCCATCTTGGTTTCTATGGTAGCACGTGATTCCTCTGTAACCCAGTTTTCTGTAATAGGACGGGGTATGTTTTTAAGGTGTGCTCGATTGTAGAAGAGTATTTTCTGGAACGACTTTATTTGATACGGAGGGGTACATGGGGGTGCATTCGATTGAACAGGAGTAATGTTCTGGATTAGAATTCTCCCAGAATCCCTTTTTGGATCCTTATCCCATGACGTTTTTCCCCTATTAAGAATAGCACGTAGTGCTATAGGACAAATTTACCCAGAATTCTCTGCTTCTATCTATATATGCAATAGTTATCGTCTATCTGACCCTGTTCCTTTGTTCTAGAGTATACTCCAGTAGCGTAGAAGAGCCTATCAACTGGAACAATATACCTTATTATTGCTATATTTAGCAATTTCTAGTCTATTCTTGTTAGTTCTGACCCTATTCCAAGTACTCTTGTTGTTTCATATATCTAGATCATTTATATAAATTATAACTAACCAATCAGATTGCTTGATTTCCCATGAGAGGATTGGGCCTTCATCCAAGAACAATTTTGCTGTTATATAATTTATTCAAAGTTTTAACCTTCACCCAGTTTTCGGGCCTTGAATTTGAGTACCCTAAAATTCTTCATAAAATTGGCTAATTTGGAGCTCACTTTTCTTCCATTTTCGAATAATAAAACAACAAGACACTGTGGGGTCATGAAAAATCATGGAATCTCATCGGGAAAAGCCATGATTCTCCAGAATCATAAAGTCTAGTTATACCCCTTAAAAGCTTAAATTTACCGTTTTTTATGGATTTCTCTAAAAACATCTTGTAGGTTTTCAAGGAAAATTGACAATTGGTAGGTCTTGGTGGGACATAACAAGTTGCATGGACAAAATATTCCGGTGACCTTTTGTTAACCCTCTACCGGCTGTCAAGCATCGCAATTTTGAGAACATGGGCTGTTTTCAGGCATGCACTGTGCCCAATGTGTACCCGAGAAACAAACATAATCTCCTTTGTTGGAAGGGGAATTCACTGTGGCCCATTTTTGTAAGTAATAAGGGTATTCCAAAAACCAAGTGTTAACGCCTTTTGTGCTAGTTAGCAGCGATACCCATCAAAAGCTTAAAAAATTCATGTTTTTCCTGTATATTTTTACAAACATCTTGTAGGTTTCAAGAGAAAATGGCCATTGATAGGTCTTGGTGTCACATTACCAGTTGCGCGAAAAAAAATATTACGGTAAGCATTTATTAACCCTCCATGGGCTGCTAAATGTCCAAATTTTGAAAAAATAGTCTGTTTTTGGACACCAACAACACCGAATTGGAATGCCACAGAGAAAGGTAACTTCTGTTATTGGACGCTAAACTGATTGGGAAACAATTTTGTAAGTAGTAAGGGTTTTAAAAAAAAACAAGCGTTAACCCGTTTTGGGCTGGTTAACCGTGATACCCGTCAAAATCTTAAAAAATTCATGTTTTCCCTGGATTTCTTTACAAACATCTTGTAGGTTTTCGAGAAAAATGGCGATTGATATGTCTTGGTGTCACATTACCAGCTGCATTTGTTAACCCTCCTTGGGCTGCTAAATGTCAAAACGTTGAAAAAATGGTCACCAACAACATCAAAGGGGAATGCCACAGGGAAACGTAACTTCATTTATCGGACGCAAAACTGATAGGGAAAATGTTTCACAGCTTAAAATCCCCGTTTTCCGTGGATTTCTCCAAAAGATCAAGTAAGTTTTCAAGAAAAAAATGCTCATTCGCAGGTCTTGGAGTGACATTACAAGTTGCACCGACAAAATATTCCAGTAAGCATTTGTTAACCCTCCAGAGGCTGCGAAGCATAGACATTTTAAGAAAATGGGCTGTGCTTGGGCACCCATAACACCCAATATGTACCTGCAAGATAAGCATAACCTCCTATATTAGAAGTGGAATTCAGCGAAGATCATTTTTGTAATTAATGAAGATATTCACAAAACCAAGCATTAATCCGTTTAGGGTTGGTTACAGAGTGATACGCCACAAAAGGTTAAAAATTCATCTTATCCGAGGATTTCTCTAAAAACATATCGTAGATTTTCAAGACAAATTGGCCATTCTCAGATCTTAGTTTGACATTACAAGCTGCGTGTACAAAATATCCCAGTAAGCATTTGTTAACCCTATGCAGGTTCTCAAACATCGAAATTTTGATGAAATGGGCTGTGTTTGCGTACCCACAGCACCCAAAGTTAAGAGGATAGATCAAGATAAGTTGAAATAGAGTTCACTGAGAATTACTTTTGTAAATAATAAGGGTATTCAAAAACGAACCCTCAACCCATTTTGGGCTGGATAAACAATGATATCCATCAAAAGCTTAAAATGCAGGTTCTCCCTGGATTTCTCTGAAAACATCTCGGAGATTTTTAAGAAAAAATGGCCATTTGCAGTTTTTTGGTGTAACATTACAAGTTGCAGGGAAAAATATTCCTGTTAGCATTTGTTAACCTCTACAAGCGGAGAGATATCAATATTCTGGATACATTTGAGATAAAATGGACATTTTCAAATAGCCACAGCACTCAGTGGGTATGCGACAAACAAACCTAACTCCTTTGACGGTCATTAACTTGTCACATGACGATATTGATATTAACCCTCTCCACCATTAATGATGATTTTTACCTAAACATTTTTTTTATCAAACTGAGTCATTTGAGACTACTATACCCACCTTTCTCATAACACCAATAAGGGAACTTCAGTGAGACAGTTAAAAACAATTCATAAAACATTCTGGGGTCATCAGAAATCATGGAATCTCATCGGGAAAAACCACGATTCTCCAGAATCATAAAGTCTACTTCCTACTACTATTACTAAACTTCCACTACTACTGCTATAATATCTATTACTTCATTACTGCAAATTAGTCTGACAGGACACGGTCATCTGTGGTGGTATGGTCAAAGCTCAGTAAGCTCTTTCCGGAAATAACTACAGATGATGGTATCAAGTACAGACCTGATACTCTTTTAAACGCAATTCACCCCCAATGTACTACGGTTGAGTCACCGACTAATTAGTGTCTATCTCCCCAAAGTTTATGCGTCGTACGCATAGTTTGCGTGGAAGTTATGAATTGACATTGTGTAATTGCTGTCTTTTGAATACTTATATATACTTCACTGTATATATTGTAATTTACTAGGTCATTGGTTTTTTTTTATAGATGACTTAGGTTATCCGATCTGAGTAAACATTTGGCACGCATCAATCATTTCTCTTAAGGAAATATCTTGATCACAGCTCTATTGTATATTAACTTGATCCCCTGGTATATTTCATTTTAAAATATCGGTCTGATGAGACTTCAAGTGTCGAAAGTACTTACCGAAGGTTTTGTATATATATATATATATATGGGACAACAATGGACAGGTTCCTAAGGAGGGGGTGGTGGGTAGGGGTGGGGCTTGGGATGAGGCGGTCCAAGGTTTTGCTCTGTTAAATCGCGGCGGCTATCCCTTGCATATGATCCTGAGACAGATCTCTCGGGTGATGTGACCCCCATTGGGATGTCACTATCTGGCTCCCCCCCCCCCCCCCCCACTCTCAAGCAAAACTTTTGAGCGCTTTGTCCCTAGCCCTCTGCCCTGCTCTTTCTCTCGCACTCATTCATTTACCAACCCCTTCTTTCATAAAGAGAGGGTTAGTGAATGAGTGTGACAGAGGAAGGGTCCTCTCTCTTTCTTACATTGTGTATATTATTCTTGGACAAATCTCTCAGAGGATGCCTAACTCAAAGTTAAGTTTTGAAAATGAAGCCAGAAAAACAGTAGGAAGCAACTTTGCGGAGTTTGTTATATGAGCCTTATCCCTCCCAAGAAATGACGCCTTTATAAACAACACAAAACATTACATCGACAAGGGACGTACAATGTAAGTTCCTAACGAGGAAAGGGAGATGGTCGGCCTTGGTCCTACAGTCCAGGGTTTTGCTTTGTTTAATCGCGGCGGTTACCTCTCGCATGTGATCCTGAGACAAATCTCTCCCGTGATGCGTCTCCTATCGGTTGTCACCATCTAACAATCCCCCCTCCCCTCTCCTATCGAGCAAAACTGTTGACCGTTGCTTCCAAAGCCCCCTCTCTCTCTCTCTCTCTCTCTCTCTCGCTCGCTCTCTCTCTCTCTCTCTCTCTCTCTCTTATTTCTCACCTTTTTCTCCTCTCTTTCACATTCATCCATTCACCTTATCTTTCCTAAATTATTTTCAGGGCCACACAGAATCGGAATGAATAAGGCAAGAAATAAAAAACAAGACCCTGTTTCATCGCGCCCTATACAGTCAGCACCTTAAAACAATTACCATTCATTCAGTGACTCAATATTGCGGCTTTGTCTAAACCATATCATCACCCAGTGCTCACACCAAATTCGTCGTTGCCTAATAGATATTTTCTTTTGTATTTACTCCCATTATTATTTTATCAGCCTTTGGGTTATCCCGTTTGTAATATAATTATGTAACTTGTTTATTTTATAGATTTTATCTTTCCACACCTTTCAATGTATTTAATACCCTTGAAAATTATTTTGAATCAGTAGTTTTTAGTTTTCTGAAGAAGAATGCTGTGTCACTCGAAAATTAAAGTTTAAACTTTTCGCTGGATCTTTGTGTTAGCCTATTAATGTACCAGTGTGATGCTATTTATCTAAGTATATATATATAAACCGTGAGTAACCTGATGGCAGGGAGGGCAGGGAGGGCAGGCTGACATGCCAGCCAGTATAATATATATATTATTTTTTTCTTTTTTTTTTCTTTCCCGAATATAATTCACCTAATGACTATTAACTGCGAGTTGTCCTGCTTCCGTCTTCTGTCCGTCTGTATGTCCGTCCACAATTACCAGCTGTCACGGAGGTAGAGAGGGCTGGATGGTATGCCATCCATTGTAATATATATATCTTGTGTGAAGAAAAATCTCCATGTGTATGATTCATCTAATAACTGTCGGTTAGCAAGCCAAATACTGTTTATTACGGGCAAACCGAGCTAACTGATCCTTTCTCTAACAAGATTTCACACAAACCGATGATAGACGCAAAGCAAAAAATAACATAACCCTTTGTGGGAGCTTAATGGCACAAAAGGGGTGCATATTTTGGGGGGCCCGCAGAGCACCACTATGTTTGCCAAGGCACCATCTATAAATTTGGAGAATACCAAGCAGATTGTTCATTTCGCTAACAAACAGTTAGAAATAGTGATAATAGCCCATATAATAAAAACATTAACATACCTTTTACGGGATGCTACGTGGACAAGGACGGGTGCAAAATAAGGGGGCCCGCAAAGAACCACTCTAGTTAGCAAGACACCTACTGTATATTTCGGGAATACCGAGATAATTGACCCTTTCTCCAACAAGATTTCACACAAACGGAAAATAGACTATAAAGCAAAAAACAATAGAACACTTTTTGGGAGCTTATGGCATAAAAGGGGTGCATTTTGTGGAGCGCCTGCAGAGCACTACTATGCTTCCTAAGGAACCATCAATAAATTTGAAAAATACCTTGCAGATTGCCCCTTCCACTAACAAACAGCGAGAAAAACTTATAATAGCCGAAGTAACAAAAATATTTCCCCTTCATTTTAGGGAAGCTTTGGACATTCTAAAGGGTACGAAATTTAGGGGTCCCGCACAGAACCACTGTGATTATAAAGATACCTACTGTTTATTTTGGGAATTCCGAGTTAATTGATTCGTTCTCTAACAAGATTTCAGATAAATCGATAATGGATTGTCAATCCAACAATGTCAAAACCCCGTTTGGGAGCCTAATGACAGAAAAGTGGTAAATATTTTGGGGGCCGGCAGAGCACCACCATGCTTCCCAAGGCACCATCTATAAATCTGGAGAATACCAAGCAGATTGTCCCTTTTGCTAACAAATGGTCAGAAAAACTGATAATAGCCCAAATAACAAAAACATTTCCCTTCCTTTTGTGGGTTGCTTTATGGACCCAGAAGGGTGTAAAATTTGGGGCGGGGGGGGGGGGGGGGGCCGCACAGAACCACTGTGTTTAGCAAGACACCTATTGCTTATTTCTGGAATACCGAGCTAATTGACCCTTTCATTAACAACATTTCACACAAACTGATAATAGACGATAAAGCATAAAACCACAGAAACCTTTTAGGGAGCCTTATGGAACAAAAGTGGTGCATATTTTGGGAGGCCAAGAGCACCAATATGCTTCCCAAGGAATCTTCTATAAATTTGGAGAATACTAAGCAGATTGCCTCATTCGCTAACGAACAGAGAGAAAAACTGATAATAGTCCATATAATAAAAACATTGCCCCTCCTTTTTTGGCTCGCTGTGTGGACCCAGAAGCGTGCAAAAATTGGGGGGGGGGGGGGGGGTCACAGAACCACTGTGTTTAGCAAGACACCTACTGTTTATTTCTGGAATACCGAGCTGATTGCCCCTTTCATTAACAAGATTTCACACAAACCGATAATAAACTATAAAGCATAAAACTACAGAACCCTTTTTGGGAGGCTTATGGAACAAAAGTGGTGCATATTTTGGGGGGCCCGCAAAGCACCACTATGCTTCCCAAGGCATCTTCTATAAATATGGAGAATACCAAGCAGGTTGCCCCATTCACTAACGAACAGCGAGAAAAATTGACAATAGCCCATATAACAAAAACATTTCCCTTCCTTTTTTGGGTCGCATTGTGGAACCAGAAGGGTGCAAAATTTGGGGGGCTCGCACAGAACCACTGCGGTTAGCAAGACACCTACCGTATATTTCTGGAATACCGAACTGATTGACCCTTTCATTAACAAGATTTCCCACAAATCGATAATAGACTATAAAGCATAAAACTACAGAACCCGTTTTGGGAGCATTATGGAACAAAAGTGGTGCATATTTCGGGGAGCTCGCACGGGACCACTATGTTTCCCAAGGCATCTTCAATAAATTTGGAGAAGACCATGCAGATTTCCCCATTCACTAACGAAGAGCGAGAAAATTGATAATAGCCCATATAACAAAAACATTTCCCTTCCTTTTTGGGTCGCTTTGTGGAACCAGAAGGGTGCAAAATTTGGGGGGCCGCACAGAACCACTGTGGTTAGCAAGACATCTACTGTTTATTTCTGGAATACCGAGTTAATTGACCCTTTCATTAACAAGATTTCACACAAACCGATAATAGACAACAAAGCAAAAAACTACAGAACCCTTTTTGGGAGCCTTATGGAACAAAAAGTGGTGCATATTTTGGGGGACCCGCAGAGCACCACTATGCTTTCCAAGGCATCGTCTATAAATTTGGAGAATACCAAGCAGATTGCCCCATTCGCTAACGAACGGCGAGAAAAACTGATAAAAGCCAATATAACAAAAGGATTTCCTTTCCTTTTTGGGGTCGCTTTGTGGACCCAGAAGGGTCCAGCACAGAACCATTGTGGTTAGAAAGACACCTACTGTTTATTTCTGGAATGCCAAGCTAATTAACCCTTTCATTAAAGAGATTTCACACAAACCGATAACAGAATATGAAACATAACACTACAGAACCCTTTTCGGTAGCCTTATGGAACAAAAGTGCCATTCGCTAACGAACAGCGAGAAACATTGATAAAAGCCCATGTAACAGAAGCATTTCCCTTCCTTTTTTGGGTAGCTTTATGGACCCAGAAGGGTGCAAAATTTTTTTGGGGGGGAGGGTCCGCACAGAATCACTGTGGTTAGCAAGACACCATCTGTCTATTTCTGGAATGGCGAGCTAATTAACCCTTTCTATTCTGGGGGGGGGGGGGGGCGCAGAGCACCACTATGCTTCTTAAGGCATCATCTATAAATGTGGAGAATACGAAGAAGATTGCCCCTTCCACTGACAAACAGTGAGAAAAACTGACAATAGCCCATATAAGAAAAATATTTCCCCTCCATTTTTGGAATGCTTTGCGCACCCAAAAGGGTACGAAATTTTGGTTGCCCGCACAGAACCACTGTGATTAGCAAGATTTCTACTTTTTATTTTGGGAATACCGAGTTAATTGATGCTTTCTCTAACAAGATTTCAGATAATAGATTGTCAATCCAACTATGTGAAAACCCCTTTTGGGAGCCTTATGGTACAAAAATGGTGCATATTTTGGGGGCCCGCAGAGCACCACTATGCTTCCCAAGGCTTCTTCTATAAATTTGGAGAATACCAAGCAGATTGCCCCATTCTCTAACGAACAGCGAGAAAAACTGATAATAGCCCAAATAACAAGAACATTTCCCTATAGTTTTAGGGTTGCTTTGTGGACCCAGAAGGCTGCAAAATGTTGAGAGCCCACATGGAACCACTGTGGTGAGCAAGACACCTACTGTTTATTTCTGGAATGGCGAGCTAATTAACCCTTTCTATTCTGGGGGGGGGGGGGGGGGGGGGCGCAGAGCACCACTATGCTTCTTAAGGCATCATCTATAAATGTGGAGAATACGAAGAAGATTGCCCCTTCCACTGACAAACAGTGAGAAAAACTGACAATAGCCCATATAAGAAAAATATTTCCCCTCCATTTTTGGGATGCTTTGCGCACCCAAAAGGGTACGAAATTTTGGTTGCCCGCACAGAACCACTGTGATTAGCAAGATTTCTACTTTTTATTTTGGGAATACCGAGTTAATTGATGCTTTCTCTAACAAGATTTCAGATAATAGATTGTCAGTCCAACTATGTGAAAACCCCTTTTGGGAGCCTTATGGTACAAAAATGGTGCATATTTTGGGGGCCCGCAGAGCACCACTATGCTTCCCAAGGCTTCTTCTATAAAATTGGAGAATACCAAGCAGATTGCCCCATTCTCTAACGAACAGCGAGAAAAACTGATAATAGCCCAAATAACAAGAACATTTCCCTATAGTTTTAGGGTTGCTTTGTGGACCCAGAAGGCTGCAAAATGTTGAGAGCCCACATGGAACCACTGTGGTGAGCAATACACCTACTGTTTATTTCTGGAATTCCGAGATAATTGACACTCCCTCTAACAAGATTTCACACAAACTGATTGCAGACTATATAAAGGATAAAACTACAGAACCCTTTTGGGGGGGCCTTATGGAACGGTGCATATTTTGGGGGCCCGCAGAGCTCCGCTAAGCTTGCCGAGACGTCTTCTATAAATTTGGAGAATACCAAGCAGATTGAATCATTCGCTAACGAACGGCAAGAAAAACTGATAATAGCAAATATATAACAAAAACATTTCCCTTCCTTTTGGGGGTCTCTTCGTGGACCCAGAAAGGTTCAAAATTTGGGGCGCCCACACAGAACCACTGTGGTTAGAAAGACACCTACTGTTTATTTCTGGAATACCGAGCTAATTGACACTTTCATTAACAAGATATCACACAAACTGATAATAGACTATAAAGCATAAAACTACAGCATCCTTTTTGGGAGCCCTATAGAACAAAAGTGGTGCATATTTTGGGGGCACACAGAGTACCACTATGCTTCCCAAGGCATCGTCAATATATTTCGAGAATATCATGCAGATTTACCCATTCATTAACGAACAGCGAAAAAAACTGATAATAGCCCATATAACTATAACATTTCCCTTCCTTTTTGGGGTGCACTGAGGAACGGGAGAGGCGCACAATTTGGGAGCTCACACAGAACCGCTGTGCTTAGCAAGACACCTGTTGTCTATTTAGGGAATACCGAGTTAATTGACCCTTTCTCTAACAAGATTTTTGACAATCCGGTAATAGATTGTAATTCCAAAATTCACAGAACCCCTCTTAGGAGCCTTATCGTACAAAATGGGTGCATATTTTGGGGGCCCGCAAAGCACCAACATGTTTCCCAAGGACCTATCTATAAATCCGGAGAACATCAAGCGGATTGCCTATTTTGTTAACAATTAATCAGAAAAACTGATAATAGCCCATGTAACTGTGTAAGTCTCAAAAATCTGAACGCGGCGGTTTTAATAGTTAATTTAACATCAACATACAGCTCATGTACAGCGCTGCGTTTCATGTGTGCATGAATACACATGGCATTTTAATCTGCGTGTTGCGGTACTTGTGTAGTGATTTTACCACAGATAACTGGCACTTAAATTTGTTGAACAATGATCGTCGCTCTTCTAGGATTTCTCGTAGGAATTCTCTCAGAATCGAAGACAACGAAGTTTGCTCAACGGTAGATTTCAGGCAAGTGCGCCAAGTGACGTCACGGATCACAAAACATGGACTGAGTTGAAGGAATTCGAGGCAGCTTCTGGAACTCCGTTTGCCAGTGACTATGTCCCAAAGGATAAAACTATTGGTGCATTCTCCACACTTGGATTATCAGAGAAGTTGAAAGGTTATTAAGCACCGCCTGTAATGAGATCAAAGCATTTTAATTGGCTGTCAATTAAGCATCTCTTCTGCACAGATTTCCGTTTTCCGTTTCTAACAGACTACGAAATTTCAAAATGAACGTCAGATGATCAATCTGTTTTGGGATTCCGGAATTCTTTAAACTTGTAAGTATTGATACTTGATAACTTACAGTCTAATAAATTCTAATTTGATTAATTAATTTAACAGTTTGGTGAATTATGATCTGGCTTTTTTTTAAACTGTAATAATTCATCACAGCCGATCACAGTGTAAACAATTTGGCTAACCTGATTAAGGGGGGTTGTGCACATTTCAAATTACGACCTCGACATTCTTAACTGCCTTGCGTGAGCGGAGGGTTAATTATTTTAAAGTATGCTGTTTTGTAGTTTAAATCTGCATAATTTATTCCAGTACAAATAACATCCATTTTACATATCAGTAAGAAGGGGCATTATTTATACTCCAGGTTTCACCTGTTTAATCTGAAGATTTATTACAACCATGTGTGTATAAAAAATGCTGAGGAGATAATCTGACCTCTGTTTAACCAATAGGGTACGGTTTCATATTTTTAGTTATTACAAAATAGTTTGTGCAGAAAAGTAGTAGAGTAGTATAGTATGACTTTCTGACCCATTTGGTAGAAAATTACTTAACCGCATTTTAGGTGCATAAATCAGTTGTGCTAGTAGAATGAATAACGGATGCATTGTATTTTGTGTTTTCACACCTCAGGATATAACCTTTGCTACCCGACTAGGTCAAACTGTATCAAACAGTAATTGTTATGATCATAACAGTAGTATGATTAACAGTTGTACCGAATTGGATAGTACTGAATAAAATCCTCCCAGGAGACTACCAGTAAACTCCAGAAACTCAGATAGTGCTAGTCTTCATTGGTAGACTGATTGTCAGCAACTGGTTCTTTGAAATTATCCTATACATGTAGGTCAAATGGTTTAAGCTCTGTGTATACACAGATAAGTAGTATATGTGTGAACCATTTTCTTGCTTTTGATTATAAGTAAGCTGCCCATATTTGTTCAAGTAATTCTACAGTCTGTTAATAACATTAAACCCCAACTATTCAGATAAACAACCTTAAAAATAGGTCTACCCCCTAGTGTTTATTGACTGTTTCGTAGTGCTTAGTACTTAATACTAGTGTAGTCAGATTCAAATATGGCCGTAGTGCTCGATTTACATTAGAGAAATGCTAGCTTTGATTAAGCTTCATGTAACATATTATTTAATGTGTGCTTAATTTGTACACTTTGTAAGAGAAAGCTTATGTTAATTTATGTATATTTTCAGGGTTTTTAATTTATTGTTAATAAAATACATGGAAATCGTATCCATGTCTTATGTTAAATAGGATTCATGAGGGAAACCCGGTAACAATTTAGCACCCAACGTGATATGGAAGGAGGAATGGACATGCATCACAGAACTTTAGTATTCTACAGTTGTGTGAAGAACTTTTGATGTTTGGAACTTCGGCTGTGCTTACAGTGTATTGACTATTTCACCATTGCTATGTATCCTTTGTATTGAAATATTTTATTTCGAAGACTCCAGGTAATCTTTTTACTGTAATTAATGTTTCCTATTATTTTTTGGTATATATGTTTTCAGCTTTATTGATTTCAGGTTAGGATTTGGGGAGCTAAGCTGATTTGAAGTCCTGCATAACAGGACATTAAATAAATTTGCCTTCACAAATCAGTATAATAAATTATAATAAATTACATTTTAAAATGTTAGAATATTTGGATTACCTGGCCTCTTCACCATGAAAAAAAATTTAACTTAATATATTATTTTTGTATTTCACAGTCATATGAAATGAAACTTTAATTTGGTAATAGCATTTCATTGATGTAAACTGAGTGGGCATATGCATTTAATTTAAAATCAGAGCAAATTTAAACAACAATTAAATGTTAACTGCTAATTACCATAAAAGTAATCTTTAAATCATGTAAGGGTAATTATTATGTTTTGATCTCATTTAAAGTTGATGAAGTATTTGTTTGTAACTTTAAAGCATTTGACATCTCAATGGCACCATTCATTATAAATATTCAGTTGATCGACAACTAATTTTTTTTTCTCTCTCATATATATATCTGATTTTTTTCCCCCAACTAACTAAATGTAGGCTTAAGATGGTGTGATTTATAAATTCATTTATGACATTCTGCGCATTCCGTTGTACTATTTAGCGCACTGCACTCACACTTGTTATTAATATTAGCCAATTTTAGAAAATTGACATTTTTTTTTTTTTTGCTGTTGTTCAAATATGTTAAACTTTAAACATACATGAACAAAACTTGTTAAAACAAATACTAATGAGTGAAAGAAAACTATTTAAAACGCTAGAACGCCCACGTAATAGTGAACCAGATATAAATACTTCCCACATAGTAATTTCAACGAGTGAAGGCAAATATCTCCAGCAACAGCTTCACACATTTGAAATTCAAACACCTATCATTTAGTGGTGTAAAAGTGGTGCTACCACTAGGGAACAATTGGGTTATGCAAAAACACATTTAGACGCTATTATTAAAACTTCTAATCATGTTAAAATATACATTTGGTTGGGAACATGTGACATCACCATTAAAAAGGGCAAATTTATATATTTGAAGCATGACAATGTTGATAGATCTGTAGAAAATTTAAAATACTCGTTTCAAGAATTCATAGATTTGGCAAATACTTATTCAAACTGCAGTATAATTTCTCTGGAAATCCCCCCAATTAGTATTGTTCACTGGAATGAATCCGGAGGCCATTCCAATCCAGAAGAATTTTAAGAATTTGATGTTGAAGTACAAAAGGGGTTAGATGCAATTAATCAGTGGATTTCACATGTAAATTGTACCAACAATTTGAAATCTCCTAAATTTAAAGTAGACATTCAAAATAACAGGAAGAGATCTAATAAAAAAGTAGTTATACTTTGGATTTTGGTCTATATCTAGATGGTGTACATCCCAAACCTTTGCTAGCTCGTGTCTGGTTAAAGCGTCTACTGTATGACTAAGTAAGTTTCATTATCAAATATAATATTTGTACTTGTATCCTGCTTATTACACATTACTTACTTATATTTATATAAATATGGCAAAAAGTCATTTAACGGACGAAGAGATTAAGGATCTAGTAAGTGCCTTTGAAAAAAAATGGGTGCTAGACCAAAAGCTCATTCACCCGAGGAATTAATGGAATGGGCAAATTCATTCTCAAGAGAAAAATCAATAACATCTGAGAAGTCTGAACAGCCTATTTATGTGAGTCAACATCCAACCTTTTGTGGTGACTCAAGAGGCGAAGTTGCATATGATTTGTGGAAGTATGAGGTTAATTGCTTACTAGCAGAAATCGGAAGATCTAGTCATGCAGGCTATTAGGAGATCACTTAGAGGAGAGACAGGCCGCATGATAATGCACCTGGGTCTTCAGGCATCCCCAGAAGATATTCTGCAAAAGCTGGATAGCATTTATGGTACTATTGAGGTCAAGGTGACAATAATGGCTCAATTTTATAGTGCCAAACAAGGACCACAGGAAAGTGTATGGGCCTGGGGCTGTCGACTTGAGGACATCCTCAATAAGGCAGTCCTGTTAAAACAAGTTCAGCTTAAAGATACAAATGAAATGTTAAAAACTATGTTTTGGAGTGGATTGCGACAGGACTTAAAGGACATAAGTGGACACAAAAATTTCCCACTATCTGGATATTTGGACAAGTATTGGGGTGGGGGTAGTCGACCCCTCCCCCTCCCCCTCCCCCGCCCCAAAGCTATGTCTCTGATTCCCACTTCAACTGCTTCTTTTCAGCTTGGCCGCTTTCGATCTGTCTTAATTAAAAATTTTCTTTCAAATTATTTTAAGGTATCGTAACTTCACTATACATTGACACTTGTGGCAATCCCGTGTCAGAAAGTGATGATGTCCAAAAACACAGGCACTGCATGTGCGCTATTTATGCTTATGGGGCCAGAAAGCCCACAAAAATGGTACCGAAATGTTTTTGCTATATGGGCTATTATCATTATTTCTGGATGTTTTCTAGAGAAAGGGGCAATTTCCTCGGTATTCTCAAATTTCATAGATGAGCCTTTGGAAGCATGGTGGTGCTCTGCAAGGCCCCCAACTTATGCACCTCTTTTGTGCCATAAGGCACCGAAAAGGGGTTCTGTCATTTTTTGATTTACAATCTATTATCGGTGTGATTGAAATCTTGTTGGAGAAAGAGTCAATTAGAACGATATTCTCGAAATAAATAGTAGGTGTTTTGCTAACGACAGTGGTTATGTGACACCCACCCAAATATCTGGCACCCTTCCGGGTCCACAAAGCACCCTCAAAAAGGAAGGGAAATGTTTTTGTTATATAGGGTATTATTAGTTCTTTTCGCTGTTCGTTGGCGAAAGGGGCAATCTACTTGGTATTCTTCAGATTCAAAGAAGGTGCCTTGGGAAGCATAGTGCTGCTCTGTGGGCCCCCAAAATATGCACCCCTTTTGTGCCATAAGGCTCCCAAAAAGGGTCATTGTATACTTTATAGTCTATTATCGGTTTTTGTGAAATATTGTTAGACAAAGGGTCAATTAGCTCCGTATTCCAGAAATAAACAGTAGGTGTCTTGCTAACACGATGGTTCTGTGTGGGCCCCCTAAATGTGGCACCCTTCTGGGTCCACAAAGCAACCTTAAAAGGGAAGGCAAATGTTTTTGTTATATGATCTATTATCTGTTTTTCTGACCGTTTGTAAGCGAAAGGAGCAATCTGCTTCGTTATCCACAGATTTATAATGGTGCCTTGGGAAGCATGGTGGTGCTCTGCGGGCCCCCTAAACATACACCACTTTTCTGCCATAAGGAGTTTAACATTGTTGGATTGACAATCGATTATAGATTTGTCTGAAATCTTGTTAGAGAAAGAATCAGTTGACTCGGTATTCCCAAAATAAACAGTAGGTATCTTGCTAATCACAGTGGTTCTGTGCGGGCCCACCAAATGTCGCATTTTTCCGCCACCAAAAAATATGGAGGGGAAATATATTTCTTATATGGGATATTACAAGTTTTTCTCGCTGTTTATTAGTGGAAGAGGAAATCTCCATGGCATTCTCCAAATTTATACATGGTGCCTTAGGAAAACTAGTGGTGCTCTGTGGGCCCCCCAAAATATGCAAATATTTTGTGCCATAAGTCTCCCAAAAAAGGGTTCTGTCATTTTTGCTTTACAGTCTATTATCGTTTGTGTGAAATGGTGTTAGAGAAAGGGTCAATTATCTCGGTATTCAAGAAATAAACAGAAGGTGTCTTGCTAACCACAGTGGTTCTGTCTGGGCCTCCAAATTTTACACCCTTATGGGTCCACAAAGCAACCCCCAAAAGGAACGGAAATGTTTTTGTTATATGGCTATTATTAGTTTGCCTGAATGTTTGTTAGCGAAAGGAACAATCTGCTTAGTATACTCCAAATTTATAGATAGTACCTTGGGAAGCATGTTGATGCTTTGCAGCCCCCCCCCCCCCCCCTCCAAATATGGACCCATTTAGTGCCATAAGACTCCCAACAGGGGTTCTGTGATTTTTGGATTTACAATCTTTTAACGGTTTGTTTCAAATCTTGTTAGAGAAAGGGTCAATTAGCTCTGTATTACCAAAGTAGACAATAGGTGTCTTGCTAACCACAGTGGTTCCGTGTGGGCCCCCAAATTTTGCGCCCTTCCGGGTTCACAATGCATCCCAAAAAGGAAGGGAAATGTTTTGTTATATAGGCTATTATCAGTTTTTCTCGCTGTTCGTTAGCGAATGGGGCAATCTGCTTGATATTCTCGAAATTTATAGAATATGCCTTGGGAAGCATAGTGGTGCTCTGCGGGCCTCCCAAAATATGCACCACTTTTGTACCATAAGGCTCCCAACAGGGGTTTTGACATAATTGGAATTACAATCTATTATTGGTTTGTCTGAAATCTTGTTAGAGAAAGCATCAACTAACTCGGTATTCCCAAAGTAAACAGTAGGTATCTTGCTAATCACAGTGGTTCTGTGCGGGCCCCCAAAATCGCGCACCCTTCTGGGTGCCCAAAGCATCCCAAAATGGAGGAGAAATATTTTTTTTATATGGGCTATTATCAGTTTTTCTCGCTGTTTGTCAACGGAAGGGGCAATCTCCTTGGTATTCTCCACATTTATAGATGGCGCCTTAAGAAGCATACTGATGCTCTGCGGGCCCCCTAAAATATGCACCACCTTTGTTCCATAAGGCTCCCAATAAGGGTTCTGTAGTTTTATGCTTTATAGACTATTATTGGTTTGTGTGAAATCTTGTGAGATAAAGAGTCAAATAGGTCGATATTCCAGAAATAAACAGTAGGCGTATTGCTAACCACAGTGGTTCTATACGAGCCCCCAAATTTTGCACCCTTCTGGATCCACAAATCAACCCCAAAAGGGAAGGGAAATATTTTTCTTATATGGGCTATTATCAGTTTTTCTGTTATTTGATAGCAAAAGGGGCAGTCTGCTTGGTGTTCTCCAGATTTATAGATAGGTCCTTGGGAAGCATGTTGGTGTTTTGTGGGCCCCCAAAATAAGCACCCATTTTGTTCCATAAAGCTCCCAAGAGGGGTTCTGTGATTTTTGGATTTACAATCTATTATCGGTTTTTGAGAAAGGGTCAATTAGCTCTGTATTCCCAAAATAGACAATAGGTTTCTTGCTAACCACAGTGGTTCTGTGCGGGACCCCCAACTTTTACGCCCTTCTGGGTCCACAATGCATCCCAAAAGAGAAGGGAAATGTTTGTTTTTTTGTTATATGGGATATTATCAGCTTTACTCGCTGTTCCTTAGCGAATGGGGCAATATACTTGGTATTCTCCATATTTATAGAAACTGCCTTTGAAAGCAGAGTGGTGGTCAGCGCCCCCCCCCCCCCCCCCCAAATATGCACCACTTTAGTCCCATAAGGCTCTCCAAAAGGGTTCTGTAGTTTTATGCTTTATAGACTGTTATCGGTTTGTGTGAAATCTTGTTAATGAAAGGGTCAAGTAGCTCGGCATTCCAGAAATAAACAGTAGGTGGCTTGCTAACCACAGTGGTTCTGTGCGGGCCCACCAAATGTTGCACCCTTCTGGGTCCACAAAGCGCCCCCAAAAAGGAAGGGAAATGCTTTTGTTAAATGGGCTTTTATCAGTTTTTCTCGCTATTCGTTAGCGAATAGGGCAACCTCCTTGGTATTCTCCAAATTTATAGAAGATGCCTTGGCAAGCATAGTGGTGCTCTGCGGGTTCCCCAAAATATGCACCACTTTTGTTCCATAATGCTCCCAAAAAGGGTTCTGTAGATTTATGCTTTATAGTCTATTATCGGTTTCTGTGAAATCTTGTTAATGTAAGGGTCAATTAGCTCGGTATTCCAGTAATAAACAGTAGGTGTCTTGCTAACCACAGTGGTTCTGTGCGGGCCCACCAAATGTTGCACCCTTCTGGGTCCACAAAGCGCCCCCAAAAAGGAAGGGAAATGCTTTTGTTAAATGGGCTTTTATCAGTTTTTCTCGCTATTCGTTAGCGAATAGGGCAACCTCCTTGGTATTCTCCAAATTTATAGAAGATGCCTTGGCAAGCATAGTGGTGCTCTGCGGGTTCCCCAAAATATGCACCACTTTTGTTCCATAATGCTCCCAAAAAGGGTTCTGTAGATTTATACTTTATAGTCTATTATCGGTTTCTGTGAAATCTTGTTAATGTAAGGGTCAATTAGCTCGGTATTCCAGTAATAAACAGCAGGTGTCTTGCTAACCACAGTGGATCTGTGTTGACCCCTCAAATTTTGCACCCTTCTGGTTCAACAAAGCGACCCAAAAAAAGGAAGAGAAATGATTTTGTTATATGGGCTATTATCAATTTTTCTTACTGTTCGTTAGTGAATGGGGCAAACTGCTTGGTATTCACCAAATTTATAGAAGATACCTTGACAAGCATAGCATGCTCTGCGGGCCCGCCAAAATATGCGCCACTTCTATTCCATAAGGCTCCGAAAAAGGGTTCTGTAGTTTTACGCTTTATTGTCGATTAGCGATTTGTGTGACATCTTATTAATGAAAGGGTAAATTAGCTTGGTATTCCAGAAATAAACAGTAGGTGGTTTGCTAACCACAGTGGTTCTGTGCGGACCCCCCAAAATGTTTTTGCACCCTTCTGTGTCCACAAAGCGCCCCAAAAAAGGAAGGGAAATGCTTTTGTTATATGGGCTTTTATCAGTTTTTCTCGCTGTTCATCAGCCAAACGGTCAATCAGCTTGGTATTCTCCATTCTCCAAATTTATAGAAGATGCCTTGGGAAGTATAGCGGTTCTCTGTGGGCCCCAAAATATGCCTCACTTTTGTTCCATAAGGCTCCGAAAAGGGGTTATTTTATGCTTTATATTCTATTATCGGTTTCTGTGAAATCTTGTTAATGAAAGGGTCAATTAGCTCGGTATTCCAGAAATAAACAGTAGGTGTCTTGCTAACCACAGTGGTTCTGTGCAGGCCCCCCAACTTTTGCACCCTTCTGGGTCCACAAAGCAATACAAAAAGGGAAGGGAAATATTTTTGTTATATGGGCTATTATCAGTTTTTCTGTTATTTATTAGCAAAAGTGGCAGTCTGCTTGGTGTTCTCCAGATTAATAGATAGGTCCTTGGGAAGCATGTTGGTGTTTTGTGGGCCCCCCAAAATAAGCGCCCATTTTGTTCCATAAATCTCCCAAGAAGGGTTCTGTGATTTTTGGATTTACAATCTATTATCGGTTTTTCAGAAATCTTGTTAGAGAAAGGGTCAATTAGCTCGGTATTCCCAAAATAGACAATAGGTGTCTTGCTAACCACAGTGGTTCTGTGTGGGACCCCTAACTTTTACGCCCTTCAGGGTCCACAATGCATCCCAAAAAAGAAGGGAAATGTTTTTGTTATATGGGATATTATCAGCTTTACTCGCTGTTCCTTAGCGAATGGGGCAATATACTTGGTATTCTCCATATTTATAGAAGATACCTTGGAAAGCATAGTGGTGGTCAGCGCCCCCCCCCCCTTCCCCCCCAAATATGCACCCTTTAGTTCCATAAGGCTCCCCAAAAGTTCTGTAGTTTTATGCTTTATAGTTTGTTATCGGTTTGTGTGAAATCTTGTTAATGAAAGGGTCAAGTAGCTCGGCATTCCAGAAACAAACAGTAGGTGGCTTGCTAACCACAGTGGTTCTGTGCGGGCCCACCAAATGTTGTACCCTTCTGGGTCCACAAAGCGCCCCCCAAAAAGGAAGGGAAATGCTTTTGTTATATTGGCTTTTATCAGTTTTTCTCGCTGTTCATTAGCGAATGGGGCAATCTACTTGGTGTTCTCCAACTTTATAGAAGAGGCCTTGAGAAGCATAGTGGTGCTCTGCGGGCCCCCAAAATATGCACCACTTTTGTTCCCTATGGCTCCCAAAAAGGTTTCTGTAGTTTTATGCTTTGTAGTCTATTATCGGTTTGTGTGAAATCTTGTTAATGAAAGGGTCAATTAGCTCGGTAATCCAGAAATAGACAGTAGGTGTCTTGCTTACCACAGTGATTCTGTGCGGGCCCCCAAATGTTTGCACCCTTCTGGGTCCACAAAGCGACCCCAAAAAGGAGAGGCAATGTTTTGTATTATGGGCTATGATCAATTTTTCTCGCTGTTCGTTCGCGAAAGGGGCAATCTTCTTAGTATTCTCAAAATTTATAGAAGATTGCTTGTCAAACATAATGGTGCTCTGTGGGTTCCCCTAAATATGCTCCACTTTTGTTCCATAAGGCTCCCAAAAAGGATTCTGTAGTTTTCTGCTTTATAGCCTATTATCGGTTTGTGTGAAATCTTGTTAATGAAAGGGTCAATTAGCTCGGTATTCCAGAAATAAACAGTAGGTGTCTTGCTAACCACAGTGGTTCTGTGTGGGCCTCCCAAATTGTGCACTCTTCTGGTCCTACAAAGCGACCCAAAAAGGAAGGGAAATGTTTTTGTTATATGGGCTATTATCAGTTTTTCTCGCTGTTCGTCAGCGAATGGGGCAATCTGCTTGGTATTCTCCAAATTTATAGAAGATCTCTTGGGAAGCATAGTGGTGATCTGCGGGCCCCCAAAAATATGCACCACTTTTGTTTCATAAGGCTCCCAAAAAGGGTTCTGTAGTTTTATGCCTGATAGTCTGTTATCGGTTTGTGTGAAATCTTGTTAACGAAAGGGTCAATCAGCTCGGTATTCCAGAAATAAACAGTAGGTGTCTTGCTAAACACAGTGGTTCTGTGCGCCCCCCCCCCCCCCCAAATTTTGCACGCTTTTGGGTCCACAAAGCGACCCAAAACAAGAGGGGCAATGTTTTTGTTATATGGACTATTATCAGTTTTTCTCGCAGTTCGTTAGCGAATGGGCAATCTGCTTGGTATTCTCCAAATTTATAGAAGATACCTTGGGAAGCATAGGTGTGCTCTGCGGGCCTCCCGAAATATGCACCACTTTTGTTCCAGAAGGCTCCCAAAAAGGGTTCTGTAGTTTTAGGCGTTATAGTCTATTATCGATTTGTGTGAAATCGTGTTAATGAAAGGGTCAATTAGCTCGGTATTCTAGAAATAAACGGTAGGTGTCTTGCTAAACACAGTGGTTCTGTGTGGGCCGCCCCAATTTTATACCCTTCTGGATCCACAAAGCAACCCAAAAAAGGAAGAGAAATGTTTTTGTTATTTGGGTTATTATCAGTTTGTTTGCAAAAGGGGCAATCTGCTTGGTATTCTCCAGATTTATAGATGGTGACTTGGGAAGCATGGTGGTGCTCTGCAGCCCCCCCCCCCCCCCCAAATATGTTCCACTTTTCTGCCATTAGGCTCCCAAAAGGGGTTTTGACATTGTTGGATTGACAATCCATTATCGATTTATCTGAAATCTTGTTGGACAACGAATCAATTAACTCGGAATTCCCAAAATGTTCAGCTCATAGTCCGTTTACACCCCCAGGGATTTATGCTGTAACTTGTATTGTTTTGTGAGTTCTGTTCTCAAAAAGTGTACACAGTTGTTGTAAAGGTTTGTGATTTAATGGTGATCTACTCTCTACGGGCTGTATCTCTTCTCCAACTCCATGCTTCTCCAATCCATTTCCTTCCTCGGTAAAGTCTCATAAACAAGCCTTCAGCCTGGACAGTTTTCCGTCTGATTCAGTCGGGTTTTGCTCACCATAAAGGTATTGAGGAATTCTATTAGCATCACACTGTAGTTCTTCTTTTCACCGCATGGGTGGGTCACAGTGAAATTGGTGTGTTGGCAGTGTGGTTGTTGGGGGGGGGGGGGGCGGCGGGTGATAAATGTGGGGACTTGTGAGAGCGATCTGTATCCCATATTCTAATTCTATATGTATTTTTATCCATTGCCCAATATCCTCATGTTTCTTGTGTGAACTTTATTGGGAATATAAGAGGGGTATATTTCTGTGACTGTCATCCACATAATAGTATGGTGAGGACTAATAGTACAGGATGGAATATTATACTGAAGTTACAAACTGACTTCATAATATTTCAAAGTGCCATATCTTGGGTAAATATATTCAACATTCCAAAATAACTTCAACTATCTACAGCTATGGAAAATGTTAAGAATTTAGTCCAAAACAGTGCATTATGAGAAATAGACTGCAGTCCAACCTGGTGAAAATGAATACAAATAGGGGATCAAATCAGTATAATATGGAGTAGAAAATACAAAAAAAAAATATCAATACTACAGGTATGATCATTTAAAACCTAGGAGTCGGAATCAAGTACTTTCCCAGCTGATGCACCATTTCATTCTCCTGTTATCTTTTTCACTCAAAGATTTATTGTCAATCCCAGTCAGCAGCCTCTTTCGGATTTTGCACTGCTTTTCAAAGTTATCAAATTTTCTCATGCAATGGGTGTTACATGTTCTAAGAAGCACAGTGAGCACACTACTCTGGTACACATGCACAGTCCAGCCAGCTGAAAGAAAGGTGGCCAGCTTTGAGAGAGTGGCCTTTTGGAAGTATTAGTCACAAGTATTTAACATTCTTTTCCCCAATGCGCAGCCTGAGTTCTGCATGAAATTACAAAACAAATAGTTGCTGGTTTGAGCAACGAATAATAGTACAGAATGATACCTAAATGGATGAATGAATGTGCATTTATTAAATAATAAATTTCATTGAATTATATTTTGTCACCTCATAAAATAGGAGACTCATCAGTTTAATATGAAAGGGTTTAGATTTTATTTTCCTACGCTGACCGACTTTGGCCCTATAAAACTGGCACGGTCACGATTAGCCACTGTGCACAACTATGTGACATTAAACACCGATAAATAAAGAAATAATTCTAAAGGTTGTGGATTCATTACTTAATCCTATGTTGTGATCAGTTTTTACCTATTTTTTTTCAAGTTATACCTCTGTGGCCTGACAAATAAACTGCTATGGATATTGTCATGGGCATTCTATTATTATTTTTTAGGGAACAAATTTACTTTTTTTTTAAATGTTCAAAATGATTTGGTAATGGATACGGAATTACACACACCCAATGGCATCCTCTGTATATTTTTATAAAGGACGAAGGCGCCGGAGGCGCCCGAGTTGAGACGGAGGCAAAGCCGACGTCGAAACTCGTGAGTCCCTTATACTAATTTCACACTTTTTTTAACGTAGGAAGTAGTTAACGAGATGAGACTTCACGAGAATTACTCTGGCTGATTAAACTTTTAGGGATTTTTCCCAAAGGAACCTGGGACAAATGAGGTTACATTTTTTCAAGGATATTCGGACGCTAGAACAAGTGGTGGCTCGCCACCATTGCTTTCACCCTCATTGGGTCAAGGGACCCTTAATATATTGGATGTGTGGGGGAGGGGGGGGGGGTTAATGGGTCACTGATTATGTCACGTGACGTCCATAGCAAGTAAAGCACGCCCTAGCAACGGGCAAACTACTGGGCCAATTTTGACCAATTTTGATACATGGACCCAACATGCATTGCAAACGAAAACAGACTGGTCAATGGTGTCGCCATATGACTTCCCTAGCAACCAGAGCGTCCCCTTAGCAACGGGCTAACTACTGGGCCGATTTTAACCAAATTCGGTAAACGGACCCAGAATGCATTGCAAATAAAAACAGACAGATCAATGTTGACGTCTCGTGACTTCCCTGGCAACAAGAGCGCGCCCTTAGCAACGGGCTAACTACAGGGCCGATTTGGACCAAATTCGGTATACGGACCCAAAATGCATTGCAAACGAAACCAGACAGATCAATCATGATGTCACGTGACTTCCATAGCAACCAGAGCGCCCCCTTAGCAACGGGCTAACTACTGAGCCGATTTGGGCCAAATTCAGTATACGTACCCAAAGTGCATTGCAAATGAAAAGAGACAGATAAATGTTGACGTCCCGTGACTTCCCTAGCAACCAGAGCGCGCCCATAGCAACGGGCTAACTACTGGGCCGATTTGGACAAAATTCGGTATATGGACCCAAAATGCGTTGCAAATAAAAACATACAGGTCAATGTTGACATCACGTGACTTACCTAGCAATCAGAGCTCCTCCCTTAGCAACGGGCTAACTACTGGGCCGATTTTGACCAAATTCGGTATACCGACCCAAAATGCATTGCAAATGAAAACAGACAGTCAATGTTGATGTCACGTGACTTCCCCTAGCAACGAGAGCGCCCCTTAGCAACGGGCCAACTACTGAACCGATTTTGACCAAATTCGGTATATGGACCCAAAATGCAATGCAAATAAAAACAGGCAGGTCAATGTTGGCGTCACGTCTTTTTTCCTCTTCCCAGACATGACCCAGAAGCACAGGATTAATTGTTTCATAATTACTCGCAGAATTATCTGTTGTGGTAACTACAAACTATACCGGTACGTCGGTATTTTTTTCAGTGAAATTAATGAAAATGGCTCACTGAAATTGGCACATAAAGCTCTAGGCCTATTTAATTCAAAAGACAAGTCTGTGCTGTAGGTGTGTATGTCTGTGCTGGCTTGTGTAGTTTGCGTGTCTGTTGGGCGAATCGCCCAGAAACCTGGTCCGAATCGAACACAAACATGGTCCGAATCGTCCAATAATCTGGTCCGAATCGGCCAGAAATATGGTCCGAATCGTCAATAGATCTGGGCCGAAACGCCCTTTATAAAATTCTGGTCTGAATCGTACACGGCCCGAATCGTCCAGACACCATGTAACGAGTTAATTTTCTTACGTTCGATGTGTACTCTGAGGTTATTGATAGAAAACCCAGATAGAACTGATCGTATTTATAGAAAATGCCTCTGGTATTCAGAACGTCAGTGCTGTTGGAAAGGCGAATGAAAAAAAAATATGGTATGTGTTTTTAAAGAAATCATCACGACTACGTGATTTGAATACAAAATAATCTTTATATTTGCTCTTCATGTCATGTTTTTTTCTATAATTTCAGATGCATTCTTTGGAAAAAAAGGTTTATTCCCTTTCATTTTTGGCTTAACAATTGTCAGCAAAACTTTTGTTTCCAGAGCACTAGAATGTTCTATGCTCCTCATGCACAAGTTTCTGAAAACAGCATATTCACTGAAGAAAGATACTAAAATTGTTTTTAAAAAAATAAATAAATACTCCCCCCCGCCCCCTCCCCCATCTTCATTATTTTCTACAATATATTGATCGAGAATCAAATATATTTTGATTTGTTTTCAAATTGATCTGTTTATGTTTAAATTAATTATTCCTCAGATTTTTACTCAACATAATGTTTTACATGAAACTACATTTGTGATACTCAGTCTTATTATTTTAAAGATGGTCTTTTCAGTAAAACTGCATTGGTATATTATCATCGTCCTTTTTTGCACAGCACTGCTGTATTTTCTTGTTTATTCAAATTTATAAAATACAGTACGTGAAGAGTGTATTGTAACAAAATGACACGTAGAGTGGAGTTATCTCACTTATCACCCAAAGTATTACTTTCAAATTCTGTACATATGGACAAAAAACACGAGCGATGTTTCAGACAATGGCCCTCCGGGTTTAACCCGGAGGTTCATTGGCTGGAACTTTGCTTGTGCTTGTTACGCTTTGCGACAAATTTGCAATTATTACTTGGATGGAATCTCCACTCTACGGATGATTTAGTGATAATACACTCAAGACGTTCTGTAACTACGTTCGCAATTTAGGTAGCACCTGTTTCATATTAGATGATTACGATGAAAAAGAAGAGAGTGACCGCAATTGCGTTTTTCCCCAATTTGTGAGTGTACTAAAAAGACAGAGAGAAAAAAATAAGAAAGAATATTGATATATTATAAACATTTATTTAAGGAATAAAAAAAGGACATTTTTTTTTTTGTTTTTACATATTATTTTACAAAGTCATATATTTTATTAGCATGTGAGCTGTCACTCTCCCCTCCTTATTTTTATGTTACAGTTCGATGACCATGCCCATTTTCGTAAGTTTTTTCACATTTTCTAGAACTTCTTTTCCAAGTCGATCTTCGGCACCTTTATCTATTTTCGGAAATATCTCGCTTTGCTGTTGATCACAATATATTCTGCATCCTCGAACTCTTTCTCTTCTTCTTTCCGGATTTCCAGACATGATTTTTCCAGCTCTAAAATCGACTCTGCTTGATATTCAGTCAGTTTTAATCCCATTCTATAATTTAGGGGATAACTATGTTGTATTTGATTGTTTGGGGCCGTAAACGATGGTTTTACTGTTGCAAATTGAGTTTTGCCGGCGACGCGTTAGCGGAGCCGGTAAAACGGATATTTGCGACAGTAAAACCATCGTTTACGGCCCCAAACAATCAAATACAACATAGTTATCTCCATTCTAATATAATTCGGCTGAAAATGGAGAGAGGTTTGATCTCCCAACTATAAAACAACGCCTTGTTGAAGACAACATTGTCAACAATTTAAAACTAAAAATACATACTTCGTGACGTCATTTGGGAGTTCCGAACCAAATCACGAAATATATTTTACGCTGCCACAACACAAATAATTCCAAACGTTTTAGTCATTTTATCACCAATAACAAAATATATGTATATTTGTACTGACAACATTTATCATGTTTAAATGTTTGTGACAATCTTAAAACAAAATACGCCGGCTGCTTTCTCTGTTTAAAGTTTAGAGTTCACCTTGTGATGTTTCAGTCGGCGTCGGAAAGCACCCGAGGATTTACCATTAAAGTTAAAAAATTTGAGATCTTTGATTGGAAGCCCTTGTTTAACCGTAATAATTACTTATGGTTACAGAACAGTTGTTCATTTCAAACTGTTTCTAGGAAGTGATGTCTTGTGGAATTGGGCTACTGGTATTGACATAATTGTTGCAGAACGAATAGTTCACCTCTCTCAGTGGTGAATGCGTTTCTGTCGCTGTACATACATGTGGTGCCACGAACGCAGGTAACAAATTAGAAAATGAAAGGACTGCTTGCACTTGAAGTCGATGTTATAACATCCCTAGCGGATCTGTCAGAAATATTTTTGCCTTGAACAATTAAAATTATTATTGCCAGTTGTCGGAATTTTGGTTTTCTATTTCGCACATAGCGTCCATAAATTCTTCATCGTACGAAAAATGGCTATTTATAAATTATATTTTCATATCGCTTACTGGTTCCACACGGTTTCCGTGAAGACCGTCGAAATCAGTTTTTTAACACTCATTTCATTACTCAGCAGTCTCTGCCAAACCCCTATTCCACATTAATATTAAACTTTCCAACTTCATCCATATTAAATACAGTTAATTACAAGAGAGATAGAGAACGTTTTTTACAGCAAGTAAACGCGTTCACAGCGTTTGTTTACATTGGATACGGTAGTCAATGACTCCAAATGGAACGAAAATAGAACGCCCACGAATACATCTTGACTTCCTGAAATAGTTTTCGACAACATAAAATTTGCGACAGGTTACGCTGATTTTACTGTCGCAAATTTTATTGATTAACCAATCAAATTTCGAGATTTATAGTAATTGTATTAGAATTGTGTACTAACTCAAGCTGTATCACCTCGACGTCTGACAATTCGGTTGGATGAGGTTTCAAAAGAAAAGCTTCACTCTCAAATTTCTTATAAGAAATGATTCTTTTCAATTCTTTTTTTCCATTGACATTTTTTTTGTGATTAATTTTAGAATGTTATTAAATTATTTTTTTTTAAAGGGCGATAGCGCCGAAGGCGCACGAGTTCATACGCCGGAGGCGTCGGAACTCGAGAGTCCTTTATATTATAAACACTTTTTCTATTCACCAGAAGGAACGGCTGAGAAGAGACTTTACGAGAGCGGCTCTTATTCGACGAATCTTCCCAAGAACAAAAAGGGACAATATAATTGTTCTCAAAGGAACATTCGGATACCAATTGGGTAAAGTGACTGAACCATCAGTTGAGAGAAGTGACAGGGGAGGGGCGTGGGGGATGCTATTGAGATATTCTCCCATAATACACCGGGAGTCAGACTAATTTACAATTTACTACATCACGTGACGTTCCTAACAACACGCAACACCCCTAGCAACAGGCGATCTATTGGATCGATTTTGACCGAAATTGATATATGGACCCATAATGCAATAGGGGTCCAAACCAAGGTGTCGGTAATGATGTCAGTTTGTCTCCCTAGCAACAAACATGCCTCCCTAGCAACGGGCGACCTCTTGGGCCAATTTCGACCACATTTGATAAATGGATCCACAATGCACGAGGTATGCAAACCAAAGAATCGAAAATGGCGTCAGTTGGTTTCCCTAACAACCAACGTGCCTCCATAGCAACGAGCGACCTTCTGGGCCAATTTTGACTAAATTTCACTCGTGGACCTATAATGCATCAAGGATTCAATCCAAGGAGTAGGTGATGATGTCAGTTTGTTTCCCTAGCAACGAACGTGCCTTCCTAGCAACGGGCGGCCACTTGGGCCAATTTCGACCAAATTTGATACATGGATCTACAATGCACTTGGGATACAAACCAAAGAATCGAAAATGGTGTCAGTTGGTTTCCCTAACAACCAACGTGCCTCTCTAGCAACGGGCGCCCTACTGGGCCAATTTTGACTACATGTCACTCGTGGACCCATAATGCATCAGGGATTCAATCCAAGGAGTCGGTAATGATATCAGTTTGTTTCCCCAGCAACCAGCGTGCCTCCCTGGCAACGGGCGGCTTCTTGGGCCAATTTCGACCAAATTTGATATATGGATCCACAATGCACTAGGGATGCAAACCAAAGAATCGAAAATGGTGTTAGTTAGTTTCCTTAACAACCAACGTGCCTCCCTAGCAACGGCCGACCTACTGGGCCAATTTTGACTAAATTTCACTTGTGGACCCACAATGCATCAGGGATTCAATCCAATGAGTCAGTAATGATGATAGTTTGTTCCCCTAACAACCAATGAGCCGGTCAAGCAACGGACGACCTATTGGGCCAATTGGACAAAATTTGATATATGAACCCATAATGCACTAGGAATCCAAACCAAGGAGTCGAAAATTATGTCAGTTTATATGTGGATCCACAATGCACTAGGAATGCAAACCAAATAATCGAAAATGGTGTCAGTTGGTTTCCCTAACAACCAACGTGCCTCCCTAGCAACGGGCGAACTACTGGGCCAATTTTGACTAAATTTGATTCCATGGGCCCTTAATGCACCAGGGATTCAAACCAAAGAGTCAGTAATGATGTCAGTTTGTTTCCCTAGCAACCAACGTGCCTCCCTAGCAACGGGCGACCTATTGGGCAAGTTTTGACCAAATTTGATATTTGAACCCATAATGCACTAGGAATCCAAACCAAGGAGTCGAAAATTATGCAAGTTTGTTTCCCTAGCAACCAACGTGCCTCCCTAGCAACGAGCGGCCTCTTGGGCCAATTTCGACCAAATTTGATATATGGAACCACAATGCACTAGGGATCCAAACCAAATAATCGAAAATCGTGTCCCTAACAACCAACGTGCTTCCCTTGCAACGTGAGACCTACTGGGCCAATTTTGACTAAATTTGATATGTGGAGCCATAATGCATCTGGGATTAAAACCAAGGAGTAGCTAATGATGTCAGTTTGTTTTCCTAGCAACCAACGTGCCTCCCTAGCAACGGGCGACCTATTTAGTCAATTTTGACCAAATTCAAGCTATGGACCCACAATGCACTAGGGATCTAAAAGTCGAAAACGGGGTGAATTTTGACCAAATTTGATATATTGATATATGAACCCATAATGCACTAGACACCTAAACCAATGAGTTGACAATGACGTCCGTTGGTTTCCTTGGCAACCAACATGCTCCCTAGCAACGGGTGGTCTATTGGGCCAGTTCTGACCAAATCTGATATATGGGCCCATTATACACTTAGGATCTAACAGGAGTCTGTAGTGATGTCAGTTGGTGTCCATAGCAACCAACGTGCCTCCCAAGGGATGGGCTATCTATTAGGACAATTTTGACAAAATTCAATATATGTACCTATAATACACCAGGGATCTAAACCAAGGAGTCAGTAGTGATGTTAGTTGGTTACCTTAGTAACCAACGTGCCTCCCGAGTAAAAAGCGATATATTGTGCCAAACTAGTTTATGTGGCGGGATGTTAGTGACTGTTTTGAGACATGTTTTTCGAAAATCATCTGACATCGTCATACATTGGAAAGACGATTTTCAGATCGTGTCCGATCATCAGTAATGATTAAAAAAAAATACCAAATACTGCTTTCAATCACAACGTTTTCACATTTTCAGTACCCCAATGGATGTCCCGTTCACTGGTTTTATTGATGGGATTTTCTTGGCTGTTCCGGCCGAAAAGGAGTGCAGGTCTCAAACTGGCATTACGTATTGCACATACTGACCAAACAAATCGTACCATTTGGTCACCCTGTGCATTTAATATTCAATGATGGTATTGTTTATAGTTTGTCTCGCTTTTCATTGCGAGTCGATTAACCCTTTACCTAATGCTAGTAGCAGACAGCACTTGAAAAAAAAAATTCTCGTATAACTAAAAATTTTCATTTTTTGCTTTCAAAACATAGCTTATCACCTCACATTGGAACGAGCGCAATGCACTCGTTCCAATGAGTGGTCATCAGCTATGTTTTGGAAGCAAAAAATTGCAATATAAAAAAAATGCCATTTCCTTAGGTAAAGGGTTACGTTATGCAGGCCTTGGATATGGACAATCAATCGTTCCCGAATTGCATTAACCTCTCCATGCGGGCATTCAGTAACTGTAAAGAAGTGAAAGCAATCATTCAACAAAGGTAGAAAGGGATTGTCGATGAATTTCTTAAATAGACTAGTTCTACAGTGACTGTAGTACTAGTATAAGGTAAATTCTATTCCTAATCAATAAGATTATGAAAAATATTTTTACTCTTAAAGAAATTGAGAAGAGTGAATGCAATAACTCTTCTTGCCATTTATAGAAGTGTTGTTTTCAGCTCTCCTCGTGTTTCCAAATCAACAACACTGCATAAATCTTTAACGTTTATAAATATTTCTTTCAACGTTTGGTTTGATTTTTAAAAAGGACCAGCTGTGGAATTAATTGTCAAATGTTAATTTCTGTCTTTTTCTAACCTTTGTGTGTTCTCATTTTCTAACTGTTTGATTATTTTAGGCTTCCTTTACTAATAGCTACTGTAACATTATTCATTTGGAATGGTCTCACTCTCATCTATAAGGCTATTTTTACAGCAGGAATTTTGAGAAATACAGTTTTAGCAGTGTATAGTGGCATAACCTTGGATCGGAGACAATCTCTGCATTCAGGAAACTGCCACTCTGAACCTTGAACTAGCACTCTGTAAACATGACATGGAAGATTATCCTTTCCATTCGAAATTAAAATTTTAAAATATAAAAAATATCATCAGGTAGTTACTCGCAGCTCTGGATTTTTTTCATCGTCCTTTTTTTGCATAGCTTTGCTATAATTTCTTGTTTTATTTCCTATTATATATATGAAAAATTTGTTCTAGAAAATTTTCAATTTGTTTTTAAAATGCTTCTAAATTAAATTATTTATTTCTTGCAAACTTTCAGTTCTTTTTATGATTAATCAATTTTTTTGAAAACTTACATTAAGAAACTCAGCATCGCTAAATCGTCGCGTTATCGAACAAAACCACAACTGATCGGAGTCTTAAGAGCTGAGATCAGTAAGAAAACGCTGCCAGAATTGAGATCTAAAGTGCGTCGGTTGGGTTTGAAACGTGCATGGTCGCAAAATAAAAATGAGTTGATAGAATCGATGCCTGGAGGAAGAGGCGAGATGAAAAAAACATCAATTGAACAGAGTGGAAAGAGGAAACGAAAACAAAACATTCCAATTCAAACGGCGACAGCAGAAATAAAAAAGAGAAAAACGGAACAAATAGCGAACGTCATAAAAGCACCGATGGTTGAACTCGGAAAAAATGGTGACAATTGTGACAAAGAAATCCTAGCTAAAGTCATATGCAAACAATTGTTGTCCACTCCCAGAGAACGAGAGCAAGCCATTAGGGGATTTTTCAAAACGTTTGATGTCCCGGCTATGAAAGAGTTTCATCCCACAAATTTCTTGAACGAGATAAAACGTAGCATGTTGTAAATTTTTTGTCGAATGCTAGGTGTGGGTATCAAAACAAAAATGGTATCAATTTCAATTCAATTCAATCATCTTTATTCTTTTGTACCAACTACATGGTGTCTAAGAATATAATAAGAAAACACATATTACAATTATCACAACTGCTGTTGTTGCGCATAAGCAAAAGCGGGAGAAAACATTATTCTTTCTATGTAATTACGACTACAAATCGACTATTTATTGCAGTACAATAGTAGTGCAATAAATAGTCGGTCGAGCCTTCGTCGTTTACTGAAAATTTTCAACGAATCCTTAATTTATTACGAACGCCTCCCCGGACATCATTTAGAGGAGTTGGAGCGAGCACCATGTCTATTATGCGAAAATTTTAACATTCTTGACTTTGATCAGCGGGAAAACTTACGCGCACTCGCCCACGCCAACGTCATTCTAGTTCGAAGGAGTTTTCGAAATAAAACAGCTGATAATCATAACACTCCTTCAGTCAATAACTGCTATATTCTCGAGGGGGGGGGGGGGGGGCGCTAACGAATTTAAAAGTAGTAATTATTTAATCTTTCTCTGCTCTATTTTGTGAAGAGTCTGTTAATATTATCAATAAAATGGCAAAGTTTAATCAGTTCCGTTAACTTTGCGTTGAATAAGCAGGTGAGTTTCCACTCACTTGGATGTGTATGATATAGGGGGCCATGAATCGGGAACGAGCCTCTTGTGTTTTGGAACATTCCAGAACCACGTGGTACTCGTCACCTATGCCAGCATTGCATAGTGAGCATATTCGATCGTTGTAATCAAGAGTGAGCCAGTTCCCAACTTCCACCGGGAAACGGTGGTTTCTTGTTCGAAATTTCATAAGAATTTGTATTTGTTTCGGGTTTAACTTGTTCATATAATTTTCTCGGGCAAATGACGTTTTTATAATTCTATAGAAACGATATTTATCCGACGAGTTTAGTGTGGAAAACCATTGCTGAATGTAAAGGTCCTGTAACTTCCTTTTAGTTTCAATCCTAAAATGTGGGTAGAAATGAACTGCTTGCTCGTACCATATACCAGGCATGCCACAAGTGATTAGCAAGTGTTGAACCCTACTGAGCCATAGATTTTCATAATTTGAATTTGAATTCCCACATAGCATCCTATACAATAGTAGCGACAACTTACATTCTTTACCACTTAACATATTTCCCCAGAAATTCAAAATTCGCTGATTTATTTTTACAGAGACGGAATAAATTCCAACCTTCCCATAAACCATTGCTGTTGGTGTTCATTTTTTCAAGTGAAAAACGTACTTTAAGAACCACAGTTCTAAATTTTCAATCATGTTTATATTTTCGCAACCCCATATTTCGCAGCCATATATTAGGATAGGTACTATCGACTATTCATAAACTTTCAGAATTGTATCAATTGATAATTTGGTTTTTCTCAGCTTATTAATTAAATCTGCAACGGGCATTTTCTTCGCATGTAAATTTTCCATTTTTCGAAAAATGTAATTCCGAGATACTGAAAGTCCACAACTTTCTCAATCTGTTTTCCATTGTGATAGAATATGGAGTCCTCCCTTTTACCTTTTGGTTCAAAAACAACTATTTTTGTTTTGGAAACATTTATGGAAAGTTTCCAGAAATGACAGTATTCAGAGAAGCAGTTTATCGTGTGCTGTAAACCTTCCCGTGTTTGCGACATGAGTACAGTGTCATCATCAGCATGCAACAATATCAAAAGTTCTAGGTAGGAATATAATTGGTCACCCCTGTTCTGTATTAGAGTTATTCCATCACAACCAAAGTCCCTTAGGTACTTTTCAATATCATTTAAATATAGCGAAAATAAAACAGGTGAGAGGTTCTCCCCTTGCCGAACTCCTATTCGCGTTTTAAAGAACTCTGACCGGGATTTACCTTCAACTATACAACTTTTAATATCATTGTACATACATTTAATAACATTAAGTACGCGCCCCGTTATGTTGTATGACGTTAACTTGTACCAAAGCCCACTTCTCAAAACAGAACCAAAAGCTTTCGACAAATCGACGAAAGCACAGTACAACTTCTTTTTATAAAATTTGCACAATTCTATAATTGAATAAAGGGCGAACATGTGATCAGTTGTTGAGTAACCCGCTCTAAACCCCGCCTGACACTCAGATAGTAAGTTATTATCTTCAAGGAAATTATAAATTCTTTTACTAATTATACTGGTGAATAATTTAGACATGCAACTTACTAAAGTTATTTTTCGATAATTATCAGGATTTTCAGTATCGCCTTTATGTTTATATACAGGTTTTATTATACCAACTGTCCAATCCTTCGGGAGAATACCCGTCGAAAGTATCAGGTTAAATAATTTAAGAAAGACGTCCCTAAATTGTTCAAATGAGTATTTAATAAACTCATTCGGAATATCATCAAATCCAGGGGCCTTTGATGACTTCAGCTTTTTTACCGCATTTATTATCTCGTCCAGAGGTATGTCATTATTTAACATCTCGTTGTTAATATCTGCTATCCATGCATCTGGAGTGGGTCATTTGGAGTAGTTTCTGGTTCATTTTTATAATACTTAGCAAACTCTTCAACAGTAGGCATATTTCTAGGTTCTAGGGGGGGGGGGGGTGGGGGGGGGGCATTATTGTCACCCAGGCTACGAATTAAATTCCAAAACTGTTTCGGGCTTTTTACTGTTTTACGAACCCGTATCCTTATATTTTTTATCATATTTCAGTTTACTTCTATTGAGAGTTTTCTTCTATGAAGATCTTTCCAGGTTAAGATATGCTAAATTATTTTGTGTCCGATATTTAATGTATGTTTTTCTTGCCTTCCTATATCTAGTCCTCGCAGCTATACAATCATTTGAAAACCACGGTGTTTTACGTTTCCGTGTTACTGTAAGTGAAGTATGCTCACCAAATGTTAATTTAGCAGCTTTTAAATAAATGTCGGTTATGGAATCCATCACTGAATTAATGTCATTTGGGGTCACAATAGTTTTAGTTTGCATGTCCGAAAGTGTGTTACACACTTCAGACACTTTATTATTGTTTATGTTTTCATATTGAAGTGCAGGAGGGAGAAGATCGATCTGATCACGGGTAAAGTTGGAGAAGAAAATGACTTATTTTCAATCTTGCGCGAAGACCCTGACCGAAAGTTCTTTGATGTCCGATATAATCGATGACATGAAAGAAAAGATATTAAATCTTTGGTACAGTGTCAAAACGAAGATAGCAATTGAAGATTCGGAGAAGTATTGAACCCAGAGACGACAAGTACGATCCATTGAGGTGGTATTCGTATATAAAATTGCCTTATTTCAAAGAAAACAAAAAGCTGTGATAAACGTGGAAAATAAAAGAGGGCAGTCAGTGCTTCAAATGGGTCGTCATGTCTGCCTTATATCCAGTAGAAACGAATCTGCAGGGAGTATCGAAGTACCCTGAGACTTCTAAGAATTCAGATTGGTCAGGAATGAATTTTCTGACTCATCTACGTGACATCGATCATTTCGAAAATAGAAATCCCACGATCGCCATCAACGTTTTGGGATATGACGATTTGAAAAAGAGACATTTTCCTCTGAGGGTAAATTTTCAAAACAATCACTAGAAAAAGATCAATTAATTATTGATTTCAGAAGATGATAATCAAAACTAGACTTTATGATTCTGGAGAATCATGGCTTTTCCCGATGAGATTCCATGATTTTTCATGACCCCACAGTGTCTGA
This sequence comes from Pictodentalium vernedei, assembly GCA_031216915.1. Classification (NCBI taxonomy): domain Eukaryota; kingdom Metazoa; phylum Mollusca; class Scaphopoda; order Dentaliida; family Dentaliidae; genus Pictodentalium; species Pictodentalium vernedei. The sequence continues at coordinate 219,346,201 of CM062294.1, forward strand.
TGAATTGTTTTTAACTGTCTCAGTGAAGTTCCGTCATTGATGTTATGAGTAGTCCCAAATGACACAGTTTGATAAAAAAATTGTTCAGGTAAAAACCATCATTAACGGCGGAGTGGGTTAATGTCAATATAGTCGTCCAACAAGCCAATGACCGACAAAAGAAGTTATGTTTGTTTGACACATCCCCACTGAGTGCTGTGTCAATTTAAAAATGGTTCATTTTATCTCAAATGTATCCAAAATATTGATGTCTGCCATTTTGTAGAGGGTTAACAAGTGCTAACGGGAATATTTATTCATGCAACTTGTAATGTCACACCAAGAACTGTGAATGGCCATTTTTTTTTCTTTAAAATCTACAAGATGTTTTCAGAGAAATCCAGGGAGAACATGAATTTTAAGCTTTTGATGGGTATAATTGTTTATCCAGCCCAAAACGGGTTAAGTGTTGTTATTTGAATACTCTTATTACTTCCAAAAATAATTCTCAGTGAATGCTACTTCCACTTATTTTGATCTCTCCTCCGAACTTCGGGTGCTGTGGGTACGCAAACACAGCCCATTTTATCAACATTTTGATGTTTGAGAACCTGCATAGGGTTAACAAATGCTTACAGGAATATTTTGTATATGCAACTTGTAATGTCACACTAAGATCTGAGATTGGCCATTTTTTCTTGAAAATCTACGGGATGTTTTAAGAGAAATCCTCAGATGACACGAATATTTAACATTTTGAGGGGTATCGCTCTGTAACTAGCCCGAAGCGGCTAATGCTTGATTTTGTGAATACCTTCATTACTTACAAAAATGATCGTCGGTGAATTCCACTTCCAATGAAGGGGCTTATGTTTATCTCGCAGGTACACAATTGGTGTTATGGTTGCACAAGAACAGCCCATTTTCTCCAAATGTCTATGCTTGGCAGCCTCTGGAGGGTTAACAAATGCTTACCGAAATATTTTGTTCATGCTTCTTGTAATGTCACTCGAAGACCTGCGAATGGTCAATTGCTCTTGAAGTTTTGTTTTGAGAAATCCACAGAAAACTGGAATTTTAAGCTTTTAAGGGGTATATCTCCTTAACTAGTCAAAAATGGGTTAAGGCCTCGATTTGTGAATACACTTACTATTTACAAAATGTTTCCCTGTCAGTTTTGCGTCCGGTAAAAGAAGGTACCTTTCTCTGTTGCATTCCCATTTGATGTTGTTGGTGTTCAAAAACACACTGCTTTTCAAAATTTTGACATTTAGCAGCCCATGGAGGGTTAACAAATGCTTACCGCAATAATTTATCCAATCAGCTGGTAATGTGACACCAAGACCTATCAACGGCCATTTCCTCTTGAAAACCCTACCAGATGTTTGTAAAGAAATCCAGGGAAAACATAAATTTTTAAGCTTTTGATGGGAATAACTATTAACAACCACAAAAGGAGTTAACGGTTGGTTTTTTGAATACCCTTATTACTTACAAAAATGGTCCTCTGTGAATTCCACTTCCAACAAAGGACATTATGTTTATTTCTCAGATACACGTTGGGTGCTGTGCGTGTCTTAAAACAGCCCATTTCAACAGAATTACGATGCTCGGCAGCCTGTAGAGGGTTAATAAATGCTCACCGGAATATTTTGTCCATGCAACTTGTAATGTCACACAAAGACCTGCGAGTAGTCAATTTTTCTTGAAAACCTACAGGATGTATTTAGAGAAATCCACAGAAAATGGGAATTTTCAGATTTTAAGGGATCTCTCTCTCTTTAGCCTGGCCAAAATGGTTTAAGACTTTGACTTTTGAATACCCTTACTACACACAAAAATGTTTCCATATAGATTGTGCGCTCGATAAATGAAGGCACTTTTCTTTGTGGCGTACCCATTGGGTGCTGTTGGCGTCCAAAAAACAGCCCATTTTATCACAATTTTGACTTTTAGCAGCCCGTGGAGGGTTAACAAATGCTCACCGCAGTATTTTGTCCATGCAACTTCTATTGTCACACCAAGGCCTGGGAGTGACATATTTTTCTTGCAAATCTACAAGACGCGTTTAGAGAAATCCACGGAAAACATGAATTTTTCAGCTTTATTGGGGTATTGCTGTTTAACCAGCCCAAAACGGGTTAACGCTTGGTTTTTTGAACACCCTTAGTACTGACAAAAATGAATTCCTCTTCCAACAAAGGAAGTTATGTTTATCTCTCGTGTATTGTTTGGGTGCAGTGGGGGCCTGAAACCTGTCTATTTCATCAAAATGTCGACGTTTGGCAGCCTGTGGAGGGTTACCATATGCATCGCCTGATATGCCGTGCCTATCGAAGGTCGTGTCACGGACAGGTCTAGCAATGACGAATGTTTAAAAAAAATCTACAAGACGTGTTTCGAGAAAGTGCCGATAAACCCCAATTTTGGCAGTTTTTTGCCAATTCTAACGAAATAAGGGTTAAATCGAAAATTCCGCTTGTGTACATTTTTAGATTTTGTGACCATCTATGAGTGTGCAAAATTTCGTGAAAATCGGTTCGAAAGTGGCTTCTGAATCGTACGGACAAAATGTGTGGAACCCTCCCCCCCCCCCCCAAAAAAAAAAAAAAAAATAAATAAAATAATGCGTAGAAAAACAATAGTCTTTTCCAGAGGGAAATGCCTAATTACTGTTGGTTCAAAAGCATGAGTCCGTTACTGTTGGCACAGACTAGCAGACATCGGAAAGAGATTTTTCTGTTTCAAATGTCTGAATTCCTTCCATACCATAGATTCGCTGGAACGTCATGAGGAGTATTGCAACTCAAATCAATTCATTGCGATCGCCATTCCCAAACCTTACACTCACATTAAATCCATACACCACAACAGAAGACTGAGAGTGCGTTTCGTGGTGTATGCTGATTTCGAATGTTTCATGGTGAAAGTGAGTTATTTCAGCCCGATGATCGTCAGAGTTACTCTGAAAAATATCAGAAGCACATACCGTCTGGATATTCTTTCTACAAAAATGTCCTTTTTGACGATCCACATTCTTCGGGTTCTAACAAATACACGAAACAGTTGGACGACGGCGACGTGGATCAAAAGTTCGTGGAAGATTTGGAATTTACGAGCAATTCAAAACTCCCGTGAAGGTGATCATCACATACAAGCAAATGAAAGACAATACGAGAGCCACCGAATGTCACATCTGTAGACTACAAAGGTCCCAGCAATTATGTACGCTTATATAATGCAATCACTATTTGTCCAGGTCATTTACGATTTATCCAGGTCATTTAATTAACTGTATTTTGAGAAATGCTAACGCTGAAGCGCTCGAGTGCAAGTCCTTAGGCACGACAATTAACGATCCTGTCCGATTGGGCAATTCGGAAGGAAAGTTTGAGATATTCACTCCAGGGGACGTAGATGTTATCCTTGGAAAACTTCAAGACAATCACCTCGACTTGTTCATCAGCGACCTTTATGAAGATCAAGGCCCACGTGGTAATAATAAACTCCGCACGTACAGAATGTTTAAGAATAATTTTGATCTTGAACCATATCTCACATACACACATTCATCGAAAAATAGGTATTTATTTACACGTCTGCGTATTAGCAATCACTCGGTAGCTATTGAGAAGGGCAGGCTCTGTCAGCCACCTACCCCCGTTGCTGATCGTGTATGCGCTTTCTGTAATTTGGGTGTGATTGAAGATGAATTTCACTTTATCATATCATGTACACATTACTCAAGCATTAGAGAAGAAGTATGGAAGAACATCAACTCCTTAGACAATACCTTTCTTCAAAAGAGTGATTCCGAAAAGTTCTTACATATAATGGAAAATGATAGTCAAGGTCTGTGTAATGTGATCTGCAGTGCCGTGCGCAAACTCTTTGATCACCGCATTGAAAACTGATACTCAAATCTCACATTTTGTACGTATATCGAGAAAGCTTAGCTTCATTACTTATTGGTTGTATATTTAGCATGAACTTTTATAACTGGTCCTTATTTTGTTATTGATATATATAGCTGTATCACTTTGCATACTGCCCTATTAGGGTGTATTTTTGCAATAAAGTTTATCTTATCTTATCTTTAAGGTTTTGGAATCTATTTATAGAGGAACTACTTATTAGACGCGGGACTAATTAATGGGTTATTTTGGCTCAGTGAATGACAATCAACACATCAACACATTCCACTTATCTCAATGACTCTTCAATTATACATTGTAAAGAAACTAAAAATGACAGTATGAAAATTATGTTCAAGGAAATGATTGAGTTGCATAAATACAATTAAATCAATATTGTTTATTAGCAACAGTTCAAACGAGGGTCCATAAGCTATGTTTTTGGGACTCAGTACAGCGAGGGGTGGCATTGCTAACAGTCAGCAAATAACAGAAATATACCGAACTAATTTATTAACGGACCTTCCCCTTTCTATGTAATGTTAATATTGGTACCAATGTGGGTCCTATATTTTGTTTTTACGCTTATTTCTGTTAGTTAGCTTGAAGTACCGGGCATTCTCGTCTTTTAATAGCGTGAACGTTCATCATCATTTATAACCACGTTTACCATCGTTTTTAAACGGGACTAGAAACGAACTGATAATTAAATTTTCCAGCTGAGTATCACTAAAAAAATGATAAACGTTTTTTTAAATGTTTATAACTGCGTTTCGATTCCTGAACTACTTCCGACCTGCTGTGAACAGAACAACAACATTTATTTATTGAGGCAACTAGGCTGGAAGAATCACGATATGCTGATTTCGAAGTTGTTTCCAGAATTTCTTGCCTTCTTTGCAAGGAAAAAACACTCGGCGATTTTCATCAAGATTTTCAAATCTGGAGAGCGTTTTTCTATAAGATGAGTATATTTGTTTATGGTATTTTCCCTGACTGAAGACAGAAACTTGTTAATCAGTGTCAGTGAACTGCGAGATCAAAGTAACACCGCCAAGTTAGCAAAACGCACCTCACACGTGAGAAAATATTCATACGACATAGCTGCTTTGTTAAAATCAATTTTGTTTCACTTAACAATTCTCCATTCGGTAGTTTTGTTTTATAAATTGCCTTTCCATCCAAATTGTATCGTATTTATGTTTCACCCCCAATTATTAGCAACAAAACTTACTATTTACGGAGAGTAACGGACTATATTTGTAATGGAATAAGCAATTGGGATCGGGCACTGGAAAACAGGTACATCTAATTAAAGACAACAAAACCAACTCAATGGTGTTACGTGGTTGGGTTTACTGATCCCAATTCACAGTGCAATTAGTGGGGTTCCAATTATCAGTTCACATTGGCGATGTACACGTAATGATATAAAAAATGGAATATTTTGCACGAGTTATTTCACTTTTTTAAAACAAAGTCTCATGATAACAAACTGAGAATGGGCAAGTTTTCAAAAGGCGAATTAGGACCTAATAACAATCCTTGACCGTGGCTCAAAGTCTTTCCTCTCTTCAGGTTGGGACAGTCTCCATGAGCATGGAATGCATCGAGTTTCAGATACAATACTTTACCATCCAATTCGATTTGAAACACAAATCCCCCTATCTTCAGAAACAGTACAATTCCCATTATTTTTTGCGCACCAGAACTGGCCAATCCCGACATAGTTCCTATACCCAAAGCCGGCAACACGGTTTTGGTGAGAATGGGTAAGGCCTTGTTGGCCAATCCCACCAACAATCCTGAGAAACCACCTTTCATTTTCAAATTATATCTCACTTGAGCGGGACTCAAATGAAGACAATTGTGAGAATGAATTGTTTACTAAGGAGGAGATGTTTGCCAAGAAAGAAGGAAATTGGTAGAACGTATTGTTTACAGACGAGGAAATGTTTCCCACATTAAAAAAATATGAAGAGATAATGCGTAAATTTATAGAGGATGAAAACAAAACAAAATTATGTAAAAAAAAAAATAAATACATTTTTATGTTTTTTTTATGTAATAAAATATATCTATACGTAACAGATTTTTAAAAAATTATCTCATGTAAAATCGTCGCATGTTCACCACGAAGATATAACAACTCCGACTTTTTTGTCCATTAATTCTTTGGTGATACTGTACAAAGTATGCGTTATCAAGGACAGATAGACTAGATTTCGCGATCGCTCTATGATCTTGTAGGCTGGAGAGACATCCGGAAAGAAAGAGTGGATCGTGGCTGCGTGCCAGCATTCACTTCACTTCCATAGATCACGTCCATGTTCACCAAAATGCTGTTGATGTCCACCACATTTTCTTAATGTCTCTGGTCCTTTGTTCGTGTTTTGATCGAATCTCAACATCTTTCCAAAAGTGTTGTCTCCCCTGAAATGCACTCAATAACCCTCTCTTATGTCCAGTATCGTCTGCAAAGTGTTGCCGTTGGCAATTGTATTGATGGCGGTTCCTTCGTGACCCTCGATCTTCATTCTAGACTGGATGAATTCATTCAGATCGAATATGTCGTAACTGGCCTTGGGAATGCGAATCGTGAGGCAATACGTTCCGTTGGAATACCTAACCATATTATTTTTCTCCGTGACGTTGGGTAAAGAATAGTTCGTCTCTAGTTTCACCAGTGCCATGTCGTACCTCTTATACATCTTCAATTGGATCAGCGGATTGAATTTTGTCATGAATCAAGTCTTGTCATCGCCCACCACGATCGAAAAAGAATCTTTCGCGGTCGTATTATTGGTTGTTCTTTCCATGTTCTCTGCTATCATTTCTAATAATTGAGTTTCGTATTCTCGCGACATTTTTTTTTTAAATTTTAATAATTATTTTTTTTATTTTTATTGTTTTTTTATTTCTTCTACTTAATATCTCTATTCATAATTAATTGTAATTGTACGGAATATGAAATTCGTCGAAAACCGTACTTATATTTTCCGATGCATTGTTACTCATCAGATCGCTGACTACGAAATTATAAGGTCCATATTTGCCCATGTCGTTGGCCACGTGATCGTCGGCCACGTGGTCGTCGGAAGTGTGATTAAGATCTTGACGAAACAGCCATAGAAAATTCGCAACCTCTTATGGTATGTCTGGGCAATCTGAAATAATTTTGAGACAGATAGGAACAATCCATGTCGCTGTGACGTCCTCGAACATAGTAAGATTCGAATGGATTCTGTTTCTCCAACATCAGGTTGTCAAAGATCATGATATTTCTGTGCTCCGAATTCAAGTTGCGAGGATCGAGCACGTTGTTCGCGTTTTCGTAAAACTGACATTCCACATTCGATGTTTTATTATAAATGAGTTCTCTCAATGTCTCCTGCAAGATCATTGTAAGCGATGCATCGCATTTTTCGAACTCGTCCTGGTGATCGAAGCTTCTCATTACCACGTCCTTTGGTAATTTTGCGCTCAGGGCTTCTTATAATAATTTGTATTTGGGGTGAAAGAGGCTCTTGACGAGCACGAAACTCTATCGTAATCCAATCACTACGTCACAACAATAGACTCATCAACAGATTCGTCTTTCCGAAATTCGATTTTCCCACTATCAATCCTCTTATGTTTCTGGGAAATAGTTTGTGTTTCGATCTCTCGGTCCACGATAGATCTTTGACTTCCATTCTGGTTGGGTTTTTTTTAAGTTTTTTTTAAGTTTTTACAGGGGGCGGGGAGTCAGGAAAAGTTTTTCGGACACTAGGCGCAAAAAGTTTTTTTCCTGCCTTTGGGCACCCACCCACCCCTTTTTTGAAGGAAATTGTTTCCCCTCCCCCCTCCCTCCCCAACATAAGAGTAACTCGCTCATAAACTGCTTTGATTGGCAATTTGAAACGGGTATTTTTTCTGGAACATGGTTTGTATTGTTCCACTAACCATTTCCGACATTTAATCTACCCACAACCTGCTAATGAAGATTGGTCGGAATTTGGTCCCATTTCTTGGAAAGTTTATGAATTTATTCAAACTTTCTCACAGACACTGGCTCTTAGTGTATACATGGATAAAAAGGAGATTATATAGCATATACTGGCATTCTACCTGAACAGTATTAAGACCTGTTTAGAAGGAACAGGTGTGAAATATGTTGACCATTTTGATGTTTTACCTGGTTTCACTACTGTATTTGCTACTATGTCTACTAATTCTTTCGGTTCCTACCCATTTCTACACTCAATTTGAGTTCCATCAGTCTAATATAAATTTATTAAGCATTATCAAGTGCACATTTCATAGAGGCAGTTAGCTCAATGTTGTATTTAACCTGTCAATAGTCAGTATGATGAGGGGTGATTCTTTGGTATCGGAAATCCACTCCTTATAAACTGCACTGTTGCACCTTGGACAAATTGATTAGTGCATCATTTGATGGAGCGATTAGTAAGCTTTGGTTGATTTATCTTAGCAAGTCAGATGAGAAATGCGAAAGAAATGGTGACCACGTTGAGTTGAAAAGGTCTACCATATCTCTCCAGATTTCATCAGGATGCATTATGGAAAGTTTGGGGAGTGACGCCCCTGTGATTTATATATTACCTTTTATGCAATGAATGTCAGTGTTATCCTACAATATATTGGAGGCTGTTCATTCAGCTCAGATGCTTGAAACCTGTTTGCTCAAAATATGGCACAGGACCAGTGACAGGACAGTAACTTTCCAAGTGGTTGTTACAATATTCAGCTTGATCTAACTGAAATATAATACACATGTGTATCTTTTCTGACTCAGATGATCCCAACACACTTTATTCTACGATTTAATTTTATTCTTTGTTACAGCAGATTGCTATAGTTTATTTTAAAAGAAGTTAATTTTATTTCTATTATAGGATGAACCCATACAGGTGTCTTATATTTGTTTGCAAAGTTTTCAGATTTCATACGCCAGGTTTCTCCCCAGACATCCAGTATCTTCCTCAACATGTGCTATACACTATGGCCAAGGGGTAAATGGCTGAAATTCACATTAACTCAACTGATTCCCTATTGAAAAACTGTTAACACATTTGAATAAACAGTTTGTTAACAGGGGATCAGTTTCCCTGTTGATAGACTCTCTATCAATAAGATATAATGTCCTAACTATTTTATGGTTCAGCCTTTTTCTGACAGTATATCACAAATTGAAGGGAATTGGTTTGAAGGCTGCCCGCTGAGCCCAAGGCTTGAATGATCAATAATAACCCTACATTTTCCTCATAATGTATATCACTGAAATTAAATTCATAATTACATAATAAGAATCCATGAAAGTAGTCAATTGCATTGGGAAATGGCATTACACCACTGTATGATATCCACTATTCATGATGAGAAGAGTCCTTTTATTACCAGATCTGGTTAGACTACATTTATCTTAGTTTACATAAATGATAATTCGTTTAAATTGTTTGAACTTTTTCAAAATCTCGAACTTCTGATGGTGTGATAGGGAACGTTAAACATCTGTCCACATTCCCATATTGCTAGCCCCTATCCTGTACTACTAATCACCCCCTGTTAGCCCAGAGGAGATGGAGTGGTGGCAAAAAACCTACAAAGCTTCCCTGATCAATATGCATCTGTGACGAATCCCCACCTCAGCCCAACATTATGTTTTGAAAAAGATTATTATATTGAGCAGAAGACCTCAATCATGCGCTGTGGTGAGATTTAAGGAATCACATCACACCGGATGATTGAGATATTTCCGATAAAAATATACACAACAAAATATCTCCGACTGGGCTTAATACACAAGAATGGTGGATCGCAGTTTTGGTGGGCTAGTCGGAACCCCACAAAGTTCAAGATGATGCCTGTGAGAGGCACAGACGGACATCCAGATAATCACAGGCAATATTTCTGTAGGGTTTGGATAACATACACACAAGTAACCCTTAAATAAGCTGTAAATTTTTATTTTATTTATAAACAACGATGCCAGGGCATCAGTCAAATATCCACTGAATGCACCTCTGAAGGAATTTTAGCCAATACGATAAGAATTTCCAGACAACAAATATAAGCTTGTTGCCAAGAAATTCTTTTATAATTTGTATCAGACAACTTAGGTCTTCCTTCAATGTGACAGCATCATACAATCTCAAAAGATATGGATTTGAAAGTACACAATAATGCATAAATGTACTACGCGTAGGTGGCCAATCGCAATTCGTAAGCCACAATGTTTATGTAATTCTATTAGGGAATTTTGCCGGACCACATTCCCAATACCAGGCCAATATCTCGACAAGAATATCTAACTATGAAAAGAACTCCCAGTTGACGGACCAGAGGTCGCCAACTGAGAATTTCCTTAAATGTTATGTTATGGCCACTTCAACTTTCCGTAGAGAGACTACGAAAAATCAAATAAATGATAATATACCCAGGGACATACCAAATGCCAAACCAAGGCGAAAATAGCAAATACTATCCACTGATAATGGAAGAATTCGCAGCTGTCGAATCGAAATTCGCCAACTGAGAATTCCACCGCATATTTACTCGTGTAACTCGCCAGGCCGCATTTCCAACACCAGGCCAATAATTCAACAAGACTCCTTCATAAATGTGGAAAGAATTCGCAGTTGACGGACCAAAGTTCGCTACCTGAGAATTCCCTCAAATATTATATTATGGCCACCTCAACTTTCCGTAGAGAAACCACGAAAAATCAAACAGTCAATACTATACCTATCAGCTCACTGAATAGAAAAAAATATCGGTATCCCATGGATTCGGTCATGAATAGAAATTGTACCGTGACTTACCTCTGATTCCAATCACTCGACATCATGAAAATAATTTCTGTTAAACCCCCTCCACATTCGTCGAATGATGCGAATCAGGGAACTTCACGTCCTTTTTCCACAACAGAATCACAAACTTAATTCAAAATGGCCAGCCCACTCATCCGCAATTATTTTCCCAATCTAAATATGTCCTACCTCGAGAAGATCCAATCCTGAACTGACTTATTTGTTGATCAAGACCTTCCCACGTCTACTCTCCACGCTGAGTGATTTTCTCGTGCAAAAACTGACGCTAGACTCAAATCAAGTTCACTACGAGTTTCGGAAATCATGCAGAACCCTTCAAGCCAACAAGGCATATAGTTTTTAAGGTAGTCGATCAATTTTATTTGAACTCGCCAACAAAACAGCGCAAAACATTGAGCCCCCCAATTTCCTAAGGTAGTAAGTTCTTTAGTCAACAACGGCACACTACCCCACCCCAAGATAAACGTGCACGTTTGTGGATAGCATTAATTGTGCAGCTGGACAGCTCATTTTTTTAATAAAAATAGGTAGATGTATAATATGTTACATTTATACAATATATACAAAAAAAAAACAACTTTGAGTTCGAAAAAAATATAGGAGTATGTTCTGCAGGAAAAATATTTCTGATATCCAATAAACCTATGGAGCAATGTCTCATTGAGAACAATTGACCGTCTTAATATTATGCAATGGCGAGAAGTTCCGGATACAGAAACTTAACCACCGACCAATTTCGATTGCAATCGAAAACGCTTACCGCCACGATCACCGACATGCGATAAGAAATGGTAATCGTAGGATTAGTCAAATCCCTGGACCCCCCCCCCCCCCCACCCCACCCCCCCCCCCCAAAAAAAAAACAAAAAAAGAACAAAAAAAAAAAAACATCCACCTCTGCAATCAATATTTTTATAGAAATTTGTAACGGAACATACTTCCGTTGAGAATTCCCCTTGAAAATTAAAGCCAAAGCTCATTTTCTTAAAAACAAACTCCATGGTTGTCACAAACAAACTTTCTACTAAATGAAACAATATTTCTGTGGCAACTTTTAAATTACACACACCACCCGATCCACACTGAACTAAGTTTTTACCAATCCTGAAAAGTTCAGCCACAATAACTCTTCGTCTTTCCTTTAATATAACTGACGAACCTTTCTTTCTAACCTATCCCAGAAATTCTTTTGTGCTTCTGGTCGAAGATGTACCCCGTCTGGCAAAAAATGATGTGCATAGACCTGTCGATGGTAAAGATCTAAAATACCATCACCACCCATGGATCTAAACGCATCATTTACTGCTATTCGTCGGATCTCATAGATCTCATGGGGAACATTACTTGTTTTCAATCTAGGAAAATACTACAAAGTATTATTCTAGTTATCCCAACGGTCTTCCAACTATCCAAAATATATTTAAGCTTTTGTAAAAAGTGTTCAAAGGCAAAGTCAGCACGATCAAGGTCATTACCTCCAACCTGGAGAACTATCCATTTTATCCCTCTAACATTTATATTCTGCAGGTGGCTTATCCACCCCCCTCCCGGTATACCAATAAATCTCACTTGAGAAAATGGCACAGCCAAACCCCATAATTCTGGATATAATAATAAGAAATGAAGCAGCCGCGCCACAAAACTATGACCGACTATAAGTCCTTCCATATCAATGTCTTAATGTTACCAATTCGAATAATGATCAAATTATTTTGAACAAGTCTCTGGCGCCTAACCATGGATTTACGATCTCAACACACCACTAATCAAATAGTAACAGTTCTTGCCCAGGACGACATACATTTTACCGTTTTTTCATCAAAACCACACTGCAAATATGGTCCAACAGACGCTGTAATATTTCTGTCTAATTTCAGTCAAGCGACCTGCAAAGTTTCTTGGGTATCAATCTACGCACATGGCAATAATGTTACAGTATCTTTTCCATTTCACGACAAGCAATATATAATGTCTCTTCGGTATCAATCTACGCACATGTCTAGTGAACGTAACAGTATCTTTCCCATTTCGCGACAAGCGATATATAACGTCTCTTCGGTATCATTCTACACACATGGACAGTAAACGTTACAGTATCTTTCCCATTTCACGACAAGCAATAAATAACGTCTTTTCGGTATCAATCTACACACATGGCTAGTAAACGTTACAGTATCTTTCCCATTTCACGACAAACAATATATAACGTCTCTTCGGTCTCATTCTACACACATGGATTGTAAACGTTACAGTATCTTTCCCATTTCGTGACAAGCGATATATAACGTCTCTTCGGTATCATTCTTATAATGGTCCATGGTGTACCATTTGTGTTGAGCTCGTAATTCTGTTCTTCTTCCACCAGCCACCACTAGTCATCACCGGCCACCGTCACCATTAATTCCATAAAACCTACAAACAGGGAATCAGAGCAGTATCTATAATTCTATATACCCCCCACCCCCACCCCCCCCCCCCTCCCTTCCTTCATCATGACTGAAATAAAGAACGGTTTATTAGATAAAACATGTCACAAGGGAATGACCTCCGGTAAAATAAAACAGAATTCCATCACTCATTTCAAAATTCAATCCTATGGGAATCAAAATTAAAACCAGGTTTTTCAAGTTATGAATTTTGGCGAACTTGCATATTTACTACGGACACATCGCAAACGAAAAGTTACATACTTGATCCGGTCGGATCATAAATTACTCACGAAACCCTATCTCATATGACATGAATGGAACTCCCGCCCACGAGCATTTCAGAGGGCAGTCCTCGGGGATCACATTAACAGCACACTACATCAGCTTAATTATTTACACAATTATTGTATATTATTATTTAACAACTTAACCATCACGCTGTTTAAAGGTGTTTATTCAATTTTCTTCAGAGAAACCCAAACTATTATTACACCCTATGAAGAAACATGGAATCAATTGATAGCACCTTTTCCTCCCAAGATGTGACCCATGAGGACCCTTTTTTATATTTTTCATTTCACTTATAAAATTACCAGTCAATGACCTTATAATTTGTCACATAAACACTTGTTTCGGAGTCGCAATTTCATTAGAAATGACCCGAAACATTCCCTCAATCTAAACAATACAAATTCTACGAAATAATAAGCTATCTTAATTCCCTCCAACAACCAGCATCTCTCTTTAGGTCCCTGTCATCACACAAGCCTTACACGAATTATTAACCTTCCAATGAAGAAAACAGGACAACCCTTACATTGTCCCTATAGGCTATACGCAAAGGTAACCCGAAGTTCCATCACTAAATCGACCGGCTAAGTACAAGAAGCCTTCATCACCCCATCACCAGGAGCGAAAAATATAATATGCTCGTTAGCTAGAGTTCCACAAATAAAAATTCAACAATCTGGAAATGATTCCCCTTCACCTAAAAAGAACAACCTTGGAATTATCTTTGGCTAAAGTAAGTATCCAAATTTGCAATTGTTCCGCCATGACCTGTCCGAGACTTTCAGCACGAAGGCCCTGACATGCCATGTTGAAACAATGCATTAATGGGTTTTTTTGGGTTTTTTTGTTTTTTGCATGAACATAAAAATTCAGTTCGCCAATAATTTTGAAACGGAGTCATTCCCTTCCAAAACAAAATTTAACTATTTACACCGTGATACAGAACATACTCCTGTGAGTTTAACCAACCGGGGCGACGAACCCTCCGCCCCCGTTGGGTGACCAGATCTTCACTTCAGGCAGGACGAATTCTCCGACTGTGACCTTCCTGAGCGGGCTGGCCATAATCTTCCTCGGTGTCAAGGAGTTCTGCATCTGGCAACGGATCTGGGCTTTCTACATTTACCGAATTTGGTTCTTCCTCGGGGCGTTGTTAACTCCTTTTCAGCCTGTTGAAATGGACCATCTGTAGCCGACCACCATCTCTCTGCAAATAACATAATCTGCATCTGAAAGGCGTTTTTTACCACAAATGGCCCGACCCAATATTTAGCAAATTTGGGGGTTTGTTCGCTTTTGAAGTGAGGAATGTTCAGCCAAACTCTATCACCGGCCTCATAAGGTCTTCCATGAACCCTCTGGTCATACAACTTTTTCCTATGCTCAATAGCAGCTTCACATTTCTTGCTTACAAATTGAAAAATATTAGTCATACGACTCTCCAGATCTTTGACATACTGTACTGGACTCGATTCTTTATCAGGTAATTCACCTGCAATTAATTCCACAGGTAATCGAACCTCTTTTCCAAACAAAATCACATTGGGGGTAAGACCGGAGGTTTCATGGACAGTACTCCGATAAGCCATCATAACGAAAGGTAAATAATATTCCCAATTATTATGATTATCTTCCACAAAACATGCTAACATGGCTATCAGTGTTCGGTTGAATCGTTCAGCTTGTCCATCTGACTGAGGTTGGTATGGAGATGTCCTAGTGTTGGAAATCTCAAAATATTTACAGATCTTCAAAAATAATTCTGATTCAAAATTGGACCCTTGATCAGAATGAATAAACTTGGGCATGCTAAATCAAGATATCCAATCCTTAACTAGTATTTCTCCAACCGTACAAGCTCGCTGATTAGGCATGGCATATGCTTCGGTCCATTTATAAAAATAATCTGATATGACCAGAATATAAATATTTCCATTTACAGATTCTGGTAGGGAGCCTAATACATCCAATGCAACCCTCTCCATTGGTTCCGAAATACGATCCGTAACAAAGGGAGCCTATAAAGTTTTGTTCGGGTTTTTTCGGCGTTGGCACACCTCACAAGTTTGCACCCACCGTTCCACATCTCTCTTTAATCCAATCCAAAATAATCTTTGTTTAATCTTTAAATAATTTTTCATGATGCCTAAATGTCCTCCCGCCAAGGAGTCATGGAAATGTTTCAAAATTACTAATTTAAGTTTTTCGGGAACAATCCACCGGAATCTATTCTCTTTTCCCAATTCCACCCATTCCCGATAAAGCATGCCATGCCTTACAAGAATGTGTTCCCATTGGGATATATATATTTTTAAACACAAATTCTTCACCATTCATTTGTTCTTCTGAAGGTTTAAAACTGTCTATTTTGTTAAGTAATTTATTCAAGATGGGATCATTCCTCTGATTATCAACGGTCATTATATTGCCAAGTGACAAATCTAGAGAATTGATCTCCAAAGGTATCCGGCTTAAAGCAACGGCATTTTTATGTTGCTCCCCCTTACGATGGACAATCGAAAAATCAAATCCACTCAAATATTCCAGCCAACGAGCCACTTGACCCGTTGGCTCTTTGAAATTAAACAACCATCTCAAAGAACCATGATCCATACGCACCGTAAAATGTTTTCCTATTAAAAAATGGCGGAAATTTTTAATGCTTTTAATAATGACCAATGACTCTTTTCGGGTCACACTATAATTACGCACCGGAGGAGAATGCACCTTACTAAAATAAGCTATCAACTTCTCTTGCCCATTCATTAGTTGTGACAGCACTGCCCCACTAGTCTGATCACTCGCATCTGTGTCCAGGATGAATTCATGATCAAAACTGGGGTATTCTAGAATTGGACTTTCACATAATTTGTTTTTTAAAATATCAAAAGCCTCCTTTCTGGCCATGTTACACTCAAATTTTACATTTTTCCTAGTAAGTTCTAATAAGGGTCCAGCCAAGTTTGAGAAGTTAAATATAAATCTATTATTACATCTTCCACCTCTTCGCCCACCAAAATTTCCGCGAAACCTTCTTCCATTACGTCCCCCACGTCCACGAACAAACTCTGGTTTATCTCCTGTGGTCCTTAGCCGAAAAGACATCGCTATAAGCCGGGTGTTCTAAGAGGAGCAAAGTCGAAACAACCCTTTGATGATGAACATTTACCAGTTGGATTTTCTCTGAAGTTCAATCTTCAGGAATGTTGTATATATATGTTATATTTTTTCTTGACATCACAAATATTATGACTCTCCTTTTCACCTTCATTTACTAACTCATTTATTAATCAATACCCAATGCACAGACACCGAGAATAAACATTGTAATCCCAAAATGTCCAGACCCTTGGTTGCTTTCTCCACTACTTTAAGTAACTTTGGCTAATGCCGTATCTCTGGATGAGCTCCAAACAAATAACACTTATGATTTCATGGCAAAAGTAAACAAGGCTATTTCTTCTGATGACCAAGACACGGCCGCCCTTCCATTCGATACTTCTGATCCTGTTTGTAAGTATTTTACTCCAAGTGAATTTAAAGATGACATTTCAAGTACGAATAAATCTCTGTCTCCACTTAATATTAATTGCCACAGCTTGAACGCTAACTTTGAAAATCTCCAAAATTTACTGGTTGACTTGCAAACAAACTCTAACTTTTTAGACGTGATAGGCATGACGGAAATATTTAATGTCAAACCATATATAGAATATCAACTTTAAGGATACCACTCTCTAGTTTCCCGCACGCGCCCCGATGACGATGATGGCAGGGGTGGTGTCGGAATGTTCATAAATGACAGTATGCCCTTCAAAATCCGAAACGACTTATCTGTCTTTATACCACACGTGTTTGAATCTTTGTTTGTGGAAATATCCACTAAGAAAAAGGGTATCGTCGGTTTAATTTATAGACCGAACTCAGCACCTAAAGCACACATTCCTTTCTAAATTAACTGAATTATTGGACACCTTAAGTAAGGAAAATACGAAAGTTTGCCTTATGGGGGACTTTAACATACATTTGCTCAACTTAAATTCGCACAGTAAAACAAATACCTCTATAGATTTACTATTCAGAACGGGTTTTATACCCGCTATCACAAAGCCGACGAGGGTCACAGAATTGTCTGCTACCCTGCTTGATCATATTTTTAGTAACAATATCAATAAATTTATGTAAGGAATTATAATTACTGACGTCAGCGATCATTTTGCTACGTTTTACATAGACGTAGCAGATAAACGCTCACCCCCTCTAATGCCAAATTATAGACAATCACTCAGTAGTGAGAATATCACTCGGTTCAAGAATTCTTTATCAGTTTGTGACTTCTCTGAAGTCATAAACCAGGTTTGCCCAGACGCGGCATTCAGTAGGTTCCTTGATATATTCTACGAAGCGTTTGAACAAGCATTTCCCAGAAAAGCTACGCCCACAAAAAAAGTATATCAGACGTGAAACATGGATGGCGCATGGCTTATTGCAATCCTCTCAAACGAAACAAATTGTACGTTAAAAAATTAAAATCCCCAATCATCCAAAACACAAAAAAAAGGATTATTGTCATGAATTCAACCGGTTGAAACGAACCTGCAAAGCAGATTACTATAACAAGATACTACTTGAAAACAAAGACAATATTAAAGAAACATGGGAAATTCTCCGAAAAGCTATATACAAGTCAAACAACAACAGACCACTTCACCCCACCTTCTTAGATGGAAACACGGAATTAACTGACCCGAAAGGAATCGCTGACCAATTCAACAAATTCTTTGCTGATATTGGGAAGACGACAAGTAGTCAAGTGCCCTTGACTCAACATCGATACTCGGATTACCTAAGCGGTAACAGTAGATACTCTTTCTTTATAAACCCCACCAATAAACAGGAGATAATTATTTGTGTTCACAAACTAAGAGGCAAATCAACCAAAGATAGTAATGACATGTCCACAAAACTATTAAAGGAAATAATTTTGGAGGTAGCAGATCCGCTGTCTCATATTATCAATTTGTCATTCACTACAGGCAGAGTGCCAGAGAAAATGAAAATGGCCAAAATTATACACATTTTTAAATCAGGTGATCCACAACTATTTACTAATTACCGCCCTTTAAGTATTCTCCCAACATTCTCGAAAATATTGGAAAAAGTAATGTACTCACGTCTATACACATTCTTAGAAGAACACGAAATCATATATAAGTACCAATTTGGGTTCAGAAAGGGACACTCTAATGTGCATCCTATTCTGCATCTCATAAACCATGTTGTAGAAGCAAATGATAAACTTACGAAGGACTGCACACTTTCAGTTTTTCTAGACTTTCCAAAAGCCTTTGATACCATCAGTCATGCAATCCTGCTGAAAAAACTTGAAAGTTATGGTATTAGAGGCCTAGCTAATTCATGGTTCCTCCAAGCTTACTTAACAACAAGATGCCAGTCTGTCTTTCATGGACAGCACGTCTGATTCGTTGGAAGTCACGACTGGTGTACCACAAGGTTCCATTCTAGGTCCTATCGTCCCCTTACTATACGTTAACGACATCAGCCATTCAACCCTGCTCACTATGCTGTACTTTGCAGATGATACTACGGCTTTTGCGTCAAGTAACAATCTAAACAATTTGATAGACGAGACTAACATCGAACTCGGAAAAAACAGCGAATGGTGTTCCGCAAATGGATTATGTCTTAACCCAAATAAAACAAAATGCATCTTATTGCACCCTCAAAATGATTCTTACAACGCTGCTAGTAGAACAATATACCTAAACAACACATATATTCCATTTGTTGGTAACAAGAACGATGAAAAAACAGTCAAATTCCTAGGAATCCATATGGACGAGAATCTAAAATTCAAACAACATACTTCAGTAATCTGTCTAAAAACGGCTAGGGCAATATTTGCCCTTAATAGGGCAAAAAGAATTCTTCTTGTGGAAGTCCTAAAGACACTGTATTTTTCACTTATACACAGCCACCTGGTGTATGGTATACTTGTTTGGGGTCACGTGCCATCAACAAGCAGAATTCTTACTCTGCAAAAAAGGCTTTTCGCATAATAACGAACAGAAAATATACCTCGCACACAGAACCTCTATTTAAAAATTGTGGCATACTAAAATTTGAAGACTTGTATAAGTTATATGTCCTTTTGTTCATTTTCGATTGGTATAATTATAGATTACCAGTGTCTTTTGACGGTACTTTTGAAATTTACAGAAATTCTTCTGGAATGGAAGCCAGGCAAGCTGGGAATATACGTACAAACAGACCGAGAGCGCGTTTCGCAGCGGACCGACAGTTACATTCTTTTCCAAAGGTTTGGAACGATTTAAGCCCTGAAATAGAGCAATATAGTAGGCCCTTATTGAAAAAGAAAATAATCGATACAATTTTAGATTTATACTCTTCCATAATCACTTGTACCAATCCATTTTGTCCCGGCTGCATATCAACTTAAAGAGATCTCACCCAAAATACTGCACTCTGAAGTCGGTTGGGTCCTCAAGAAGGATATCCGGGTTTGCTTTCTCTTCTCCTTTCCGGCGATTGGCCCGGATCGCCTGAGTTGAGTGAATATGAACCCCAATTGGGTTCATGTTTACTCAACTCATGTGATTTGGTTTAGTTCTTGACCCCGCCGATTTTAGAATGTACATTAAAGTAACGGCTTATTTGTTTCCGGTCTGTGCATTGGGAACGTTCCACTCAATTTGAATCCCTGAAGACAAAAATAAAAAGGCATTGATGTCAAGAAAAAGAAAATTGTGTGGGGTGGCAGGAAGACAGCCTCTCCAGCTATGCCATTTCCGTGCAGTGTACACTCACTTTGCAATGTGTTTTATTTGTTTCACATTATATATCTGTATGCTGCAAAATAAAATTTCATTCATTTCAAAAACTCTTCCCCACTCTGGTGTGTTTTATCATGACTTTGGTTACTCCCGATTTTATCAAGATGCTCCCCAATATTTAAACGACCAGATAGATCGAGACGCATTTCCTGCTGTTCTTTAAGCAAGTCATCAAGTTGTAACCGGAATTCGGATAAGGTTTGCGTCAATAATTCCAAATTCTCGGATTTGAAAGGTTTCTTATCAGAATTTTGAATGGTAGAAGTTACCTCTACTCTACGGAAAGATTCTTCTTCCAACGCTAATCGAACCGCGGCAGCTAACGTATCGGGTTTCCCACGTAACACTTGCATGCGTATCTCCTTATCAGTTAACGCTTCAATAAAGGCTTCCCTTGCCAAATCATCCCTCAATATAGAAGGGGTCTCAGGATAAGCCGTTTTAACCAACCTTCGTATACTACTAGCCAATTCTGGAAGGGTTGCTCGCGATGTTCGCCTTCTTGATCGCTATTGTGAACGATAAATTGCAGTTCCTCTATATGGATCAAAACGATCTTTCAAACTTCCCAAAATTGCATTTGAACTAGCCTTAACGCTACTATCTAAATCCTCGTAATACTGTAAAGCGGCGCCTCGCAATGACACGACGAGAAATCTACAAACCGTGGCTTCCGTCCATTCATTAATCTCAACACATTTTTCAAAGTGAGTCACCCAATCAACGACATTCGTAGACCCAGTAAATATTTCAGGCGTAATCACGGCTTTACGCGGCTCCATATTTCGTCCTCTGAGTTCCAATATGTTCTATGTGCCAGTAGGCACATAGAACACATTGGAACTCAGGGGACGATTTGTCTCTATAAACCTGCACCTCTTCATCCCCGTCCGGAAATGAAGTCCTAACTACACTTTTTATCTTGGGACCAAACCCCTGATTAAAATTTATATTTGTGTTCCTAGGTTTAGCTCCCTCAGCCGCGATTCCAAGTGGGATCGATACCACTGGAGACAGGTCCACTTTACCGATTTACCTGGACTAACCAAGCCTTGTCTACTAATATTTTCAATTCCTGTTTTAGCCGGAATTCCCCTCGGACCTTCTGGTGTGGGTTCCGGGATATATCCATAATAGTGAAGGTCGAACGGCGGTTGATCAACTCCCTTTTTGTGAATCGTGTCCTCTTCCGATAGCATTTCAGTAAATTGCCAAGACGACTGCAAATACTCGTCCAAACCAGCAAAAATGCCTGTAGCCATTTATCATTATAATTTCAAATGTACGTATGCAAACTCAACATGTGTGTCAGGTCTGTCACCCAAACATAAATTCAATAAAAAACAAATCTTATAACTCTGTTCAAAAACTAACACCACACCCAGCTAAGTTCCCTTCATGTACAAGGTATCCGCCCCCTCACACAAACATCCTGTCGGCGACGCCAAAAACTGTGACGAATCCCCACCTCAGCCCAACATTATGTTTTGAAAACGATTATTATATTGAGCAGAATAGCTCAATCACCCGCTGTGGTGCGATTTAAGGAATCACATCACACCGGATGATTGAGATATTTCCGATAAAAATATACACAACAAAATATTTCCGACCGGGCTTAATACAAAAGAATGGTGGATCGCAGTTTTGGTGGGTTGGTCGGAACCCCACTAAATTCAAGATGATGCCTGTGAGAGGCACAGACGGACAACCCGATAATCACAGGCAATATTTCTGTAGGGTTTGGATAACATACACACAAGTAACCCTTCAATAAGCTGTAAATATATATTTTTATTTATAAACAACGATGCCAGGGCATCAGTCAAATATCCACTGAAATGCACCTCTGAAGGAATTTTAGCTAATAAGATAAGAATTTCCAGGCAATAAACATAAGCTTGTTGCCAAGAAATCCCTTTAATTTAACGAGTATTTCTGCAATATTGCGACAATTGACGACAGGAATGCATTTCTTCCTCCTGAGCCATTCGATGAACGCCCATCAATAAAGAACATACTGTTAAGTGAGAACGATGTTCGCAAATCGCTAAAATCTCTAAAGATTTCAAAGGCATCTGGCCCCGATCTTCTAAATCCACGTCTTTTGAAAGGGTGTATTGCCTCTCTATCAAGACCCCTTACAATTCTGTTTAATATCCTACTGCGCAATTCCCACTTCCCGACGCACTGGAAGAAGGAAAACGTAACCCCAGTTTTAAAAAAGGATCCCCCCAACTTGGTTTCCAATTATCGCCCAATATCATTACTTAGTTGTTTAGGGAAAGTTCTCGAAAGGTGTGTGTTCGAACAACTGTGGAACTTTATTGAGGAGAATAACATTCTTAGTCCTTTTCAGTCCGGTTTTACTCCGCGCGATTCAACTGTTCTTCAGCTTACGGATATATATGATGCGTTTAGTGGAGCACTTGATGAGGGAAAGGATGTAAGAGTGGTATTCTGCGATGTAAGCAAGGCTTTCGATAAGGTTTGGCACAAGGGATTGATCTATAAATTAGATAAAATGGGAGTTTCAGGCGAACTTCTTGAATTCTTAAAATCTTATCTTACTGATCGTCAGCAAAGGGTAGTAATAAACTCGGAAACCTCGTCTTGGAAACCAGTTTCTTCAGGTGTTCCCCAGGGATCAATCCTAGGTCCCCTGTTATTTCTAATATATATAAATGATATAACACTCGATTTGACAAGCTGCATAAGACTATTTGCGGATGATACAACTCTATATTTAATTATTGAGAACCCTGACAGAGCCTCACGACTCTTAAATAATGACCTGCTGAAAATCGAACAATGGGCTAGTACATGGCTTGTTGAATTCAACCCTCACAAAACAGAAACAATGATTATATCACGCAAAATAGAACCAGCAGGACACCCAACTTTAAATATGGTCAATACTGCCATCAAAGAAGTCACAGAGCACAAACACCTCGGTGTTATTCTTAACTCGCGGTGTACATGGGATCACCACATCAACCACATTTGTAAAAAGGCCTGGCCTCGATTAGATTTAATTAGGAAAAATAAATTCATACTGGATCGCAAAACCTTGGAAAAAATTTACTTTGCATTTATTCGACCTCTGCTCGAATATGCAGACACAGTTTGGGACAACTGTACCGATCAGGATGCAATGAAACTTGAAGGCATCCAAATTGCTGCGGCGCGTATTACGACTGGCGCTACTACTAGCGCCAGCAAACATTCATTGTATGTGGAAACTGGTTGGGAAACACTAAAAATAAGACGGGAGAAGCACAAATTGATACAGTATTTCAAAATGTTTCACAACTTGGTCCCCCCTTACATCTCGAATAGAATCACTCCCCCCATTTCGGCTGACCAATCTCGTGACATGCGCAATGCAAGCAATCGCCGACTTCCTTTCTGCAGAACAAAAAATTACCAGTCATCTTTCATACCCTCAACTACGAAACTATGGAACGACCTCCCACTGAACATTAGAGACAACACCTCTTTGGTTGCGTTTAAAAACTATGTGAATAGACATGTTTGTCGACCGCCACAATATTTCTTCCAAACCACCTCCCGAAAGGCCCAAATTTACCACTGTAGATTACGATTACGATGCAGCAGTCTAAATGAACATCTCTATGATAACCATTTATCTAACACACCGCTATGTGTCTGTGGTGAGCGCGAGACTACTGAACATTTCCTACTGAGATGCCCAAATTACAACCGTATAAGAAACGAAACAATAGGATCACTTCCGTGTACTCTCGACAATAACATCTTACTATTTGGCTGGGAATTTTATAGTAATGAGGACAATGGAGCAATCTTTGAAGCTGTTGAAAAATTCATTGTCCTTTCTGCGAGATTTAACCGAACCACCCAGTCTTAAGGAGATTATTTCCGACAAGAAATTTACTTATTAAAACTTCTTGCAATATTATCTCGAGTCCTTGATCGCACCTTGAATGTTTTAAGCGCACCACACATTCCATGAAAAACTAGTTGGAACTATAGACTCATGTAATTCGGAAATCTTAGCTTCAGGTTTCTGATGGTGCCTTCAATATTAAAGCACAACCCCCATCTCACGAATAAATAAGCTGGTCTTAAAGACTCATGCGTCTGGTATACCTTCTTTTTTTTTTTTTTTTTTTTTTTTTTTTTCTTCAGGTAGGCCCCTATGATCGTGAGTACATGAATGCATGGGTATATGAACGCACTGCTACCGGGGTCCTGGAAGCGGGAAGGACCACATGTCACACCCTAAAGGACATTCCTCCTATCTCCATAATTCTTATCATTAAAGTACGGCTACATTTCATTAACCTTATCGGTTACGGATGTTCACTTTGTGAGGTATGAGCGTGTCGTCCGTTCTCTACAGATTATCTGACGAGGCCCTTATGTGACTATACAGCCAAGTATGTGACATCGTCACACATCCGGCATTCATAGACTTCGACGTGCTGATCAGAACGGAAGCGTGGCCTTTCATCATTTCTCACTCACTGCCTCGTTTTCTTTTTGGATATCGGTATTTTACCTACGCGCACTGATCTTCCTTTATGCTTCTCGGGGTCTAATTAAGAACTAATTTTTTCTTCACCATGAGCCAAATGTCCCAAACCCTCGGCCATTGCCTCCACTACCCACGTCCCTCCTGGAAGGTGGGAATTGGAGGTGATGACCGCGCTGCAGGGGCGGTTCTTCATTCATTTGGTATGCACAAATCACGGAGCCATGAGTTTGAGGTGGTATTATTGAGCATATCTCCGTCATTGGCAAGGAAACATCGAATAATCTCCCTTTAACCGATGCATTACAAACAACACACAATGAAGACGAAGAGAATCTAATGCACTCCATGCACTTACCGTCACGCGACGCCCCGGGGCACTTAATCCTAATCTTAACGAATTTTGAAATTCAAATGTGACACCCTCAGCCTATGTTGCCAACCAAGTAACCCACCACAACCCATTCTCCGTTGTCATTTCAGGCCATGTCTTCCGTTCTGTGGAGTGTGGCGCTTTACAAATTGTAGCCTATCATTACTTAAATGATTACTATTTCTGGTTTTCTCTTTTATTTCTCTTCTTCTTCTTTCTATAATTTCAGAATTTCAGAAATGTGTTTCCAACCTATACCAAACCGTATTATTACTTAGTAAATTATTTACTGGTTTGGATTTAACATATTTTATAGCTGTTTCTCGAATATATTATAGGTAATTAATTAATGGTGTGGAAACGACCTTGTACAAGCCAACGGCTTACTGTCGAATCCACAAACATCTTCATGTTGTATACTGTACTCACTGAGGTTGGAAATAAATATTGTTTAAACTAAATCCCTTTATAATTCGTATCAGACGACTCAGATCTTCCTTCAATGCGACAGCATCATACAATCTCAAAAGATATGGATTTGAAAGTACACAATAATGCATAAATGTACTACGCGCAGGTGGCCAATCGCAATTCGTAAGCCACAATGTTTATGTAATTCTATTAGTGAATTTTGCCTGGCCACATTTCCAATACCAGGCCAACATCTCGACAAGAATCTCTAACATGGAAAGAACTTGCAGTTGACGGACCAGAGTTCGCCAACTGAGAATTCCCTCAAATGTTATGTTATGGCCACTTCAACTTTCCGTAGAGAGACTACGAAAAATCAAATAAATGATAATATACCCAGGAACATACCAAATGCCAAGCCAAGGCGAAAATAGCAAATACTATCCACTGATAATTGAAGAATTCGCAGCTGTCGAATCGAAATTCTTCAACTGAGAATTCCACCAAATATTTACTCGTGTAACTCGCCAGGCCGCATTTCCAACACCAGGCCAATAATTCAACAAGAATCCTTCATAAATGTGGAAAGAATTCGCAGTTGACGGACCAAAGTTCGCTAACTGAGAATTCCCTCAAATATTATATTATGGCCAGTTCAACTTTCCGTAGAGAAACCACGAAAAATCAATACTATACCAATCAGCTCACTGAGTAGAAAAACAAAAAAGATATATCGGTATCCCATGGATTCGGTCATGAATAGAAATTGTACCGTGACTTACCTCTGATTCCAATCAATCGACATCATGAAAATAATTTCTGTTAAACCCCCTCCACATTCGTCGAATAATGCGAATCAGGGAACTTCACGTCCTTTTTCCACAACAGAATCACAAACTTAATTCTACTTGGCCAGCCCACTCATCCGCAATTATTTTCTCAATCTAAATATGTCCTACCTCGAGAAGATCCAATCCTGAACCGACTTATTTGTTGTTCAAAACCTTCCCACGTCAACTCTCCACGCTGAGTGATTTTCTCGTGCAAAAACTGACGCTCGACTCAAAGCAAGTTCACTACGAGTTTCGGAAATTATGCAGAACCCTTCAAGCCAGCAAGACATATAGTTTTTAAGGTAGTCGGTCAATTTTATTTGAACTCGCCACCAAAACAGCGCAAAACATTTACTCCCCCAAATCCCTAAGGCAGCAAGTTCTTTAGTCAACAACAGCACACATCACTTATTTGAAAGATAAGAGCTCATAGCAAAAACATTTCAAGGCATGGAAAAAACGTGTTTTCAGAGTCGCTGACCCACCCACCCACCCCTGCGTTGTGTCCGGAAAAATGCTACGCCCCCCCCCCCTCCCTGTTTGTTTTTTAACTAAGTTTTTTTATGTTTCTTTTAAACTATTTGTTTTATTTATTTGATTATATATAGTAAAAAAACTATTTTCTTGCTTAAACCATTTTCAATCCCGATCCGCTGCTGTTCAGCGTATTTGCGAATTCCTGTATCGGCACGACGCCAGAACCCTTAAAATATTCAAGTTTCATCTTCGTCAGCATCTCTTCTGATTTCGAAGACAATTTCGGTTGTTTAGCCACTGGTGTTATCAACTTCTGAATTAAATCGGCACTCCTCTTGTCAGCTTCCAAAGATATTCTAGTGCTCGCTTCCATCGCGGCTTTCTTACCCACGCCCATCGCAGTCTTCTTTCCGACCTTCACGGTGGTCAAAGTGACCTGTTTCGCCACATTGCCGGTTTAGGCGTGCGATAGAACTTCATCATTGAGTCCAGCAAGTCTGATCCATCGTTGGCGTAAGATATGGTAAATCCTCTGTTAGTTATCACTAGCATATTTTTTTTCTTTCGTCTTATTTTTTTAATAATTTTTTTTAATTTTGTTTAATTTTTAATTTTATTTTATTTCCTATTATTTTTTTTTTCTTCTTTCAACCCGTTCATGATCAATGTATTCGTTTCTGTATTCAAAATATTCTGTCGCAATTGCTCACCAACTCGTACTCGCACTCCTATCTCTATTGTTTGTTTTTGTATGATTTCTTTTTCTTTTCTTTTTTGTTTTTGTTTTATTTCTTCTTCTTCTTCTTCTTCTTCTTCTTCTTCTTCTTCTTCTTCTTCTATGCACTTTTTGTCCCCACGATAACTCAAAAACGAATTGTCCTATCTCGCTGATTGTTGACATACTGATAGACAGTGAGAAGTTCTCGGCCAAAAATGTTTTTTAGATTCCTGAATCCACCCAGGGGTCATTGAGTGCATTTTTCAGAATTGATGGAAATCACATTTTGTGGCCCTGTAATGCATTCCCGATGTTCATACCTGCATTTTTACACAAAAAGTGGACCTGGCAAGGTCATGCTCATATCTCAAGCATGGTATGGCATATGGACCTGGGACCAACACCAAATGAGTTGAAACTCGATGTAGGTTCAAAATATGGGTCATGGTCACTGAGGTTATTCAGGGGTCATTGAGTGCACTTTTCAGATTGCTGGAATTTACATTTTTTGCCCCCCCCCCCTCCTTTCCCAATGCATTTCCGAAGTTCGAGCATGCATTTTTCCACGACAAAAGTGGGCGTGGCTAAAAATTTTGAACGTAGCTCATGCTCATATCTCAAGCATGGTATGACATATGACCCCGGGACTAACACTGGATGAGTCGAAACTCAATGTAGGTTCAAAAGATGGGTCAAGATCACTGAGGTCATCCAGGGGCCATTGAGTGCACTTTTCAGAATTTCTGGAAATCACATTTTTTGACCCCTAATGCATTCCCGAAGTGCATACATGCATTTTTACACTCAAAAAGTGGGCTTGGGCAAAAATTTGAAAGTGGGTCACACCCATCTATCAAGCATAATATGGCATATGTCAGTAGGTCATAAAGGTGGTTTGCGGATTCTTGATCATCTGTATCTGTAAACGATTTTAACACTGAATCCCTATGGAGGCGTACACGGAAACCCATTTGCGGATTCTACATCAGAAAATCGACTTATGTACGGTACATAGAAAAGAGGTGATACCGAACCCGCAACTCACGATGAGAGTAAAAACTGACACTCATGTTTTTGTTTTGGTGTGAATGAAGGTTTTCGTTCAAAAGAGTCGACTATAAACATGAGTGTCAGTTTTTGTTTCTGGTGTGAATGAAGGTTTTCGTTCAAAAGAGTCGACTATAAACATGAGTGTCAGTTTTTGTTCTGGTGTGAATGAAGGTTTTCGTTCAAAAGAGTCGACTATAAACATGAGTGTCAGTTTTTGTTTCTGGTGTGAATGAAGGTTTTCGTTCAAAAGAGTCGACTATAAAATATAATCTGTAAAAAAACAGACATTCATGTTTTGTTTCAATGTAAATGAAAAAAATTGAGTTTAGAAAAATTAGAAACAATCGGAGGTAAAAAATCGTTCGTTCACGTTTTGTCACTGCTAATTTTGTGAAGTAAATTTTAATAAAACACTTTATAGAATGTTTCATTCAAATAAAAAAAATAGTTCGTAATTGACACTCATGTTTTTGTTGTGGTGTGAATGAAGGTTTTCGTTTAATGGAGCGTTTTAATAATAGATAATAAAACGCATTTTTCCACTCAATTAGGTTTGAGTGGTAAATTTTTAATATATTCGTGATAATGTTCGGAGATGTGAATGAAATCCTTTTAACAGACGTAATTATTCTCAAATGCGTTAAATTAGAAACCGGTTTCTTTATGTGCTAAAACTTTTAAACTTTTTTCAAAGTTTTCTCAATTCAACATTGAGTGAATGATTTTGAGATATGAATGAAATCCTTTTAACAGACGTAATTATTCTCAAACGCGTTAAATAAGAAACCGGTTTGTTATGTGCTAAAACTTTTAAAGTTTTCCCAGTTCAACACTGAGTGAATGATTTTGAGATATGAATGAAATCCTTTTAACAGACGTAATTATTCTCAAACGCGTTAAATCAGAAACCGGTTTCTTATGCGCTAAAAACTTTCAAACTTTTCAAGTTTTTCCCAGTTCGACACTGAGTAAATAATCGGTGATGCGATTTTAACGCGTTCGGAGGCAAAACGCATTTATATAGGTTTTATCGTGTAAAATGTTTTTTCTCAACTGGTTTTTTTAGTTATTATATTAAAGACAGAAGATTTTTATTTTCTTAAAACATAAAAAATAATTATACATTTAATTTTGAAAATAATAAATAACTCAAATTAGCATACTCAAAGGAACATTAATAATTTAAAAACGAAAAATGTTTTTATAGATGGATGCTAAACGTCGAGATCATATTTTAAACGAATATGAACGTGCCAAGAAGAGCATTCAATCGGCTGACAGAAGCAGACGTCTCGGAGAGATGGAACTCAGACGTGAAGCCACAAAAATATTTAAACCCGTGACAGATGTTCAAGAGCGAAGCAAGGTGGAGATAGTTGAAGAATTGAGACCCATAAAAGAGAGTTCTTTGAGAATGGGTTCGTTGCCCGGTAGTTTTGCAAATCAGTATTCCTTTCAATCTACACTGGATTACGTTCCCACAGGGATTCAAACCGACGTGAGCGACGATACAGCTTCGACTATCACCACTGATAACGTCGCGTCGTCCGAGAATGGCGGTAAGAGAGATCTGTTGTATGGAATTTATAAGGATTCTGACGGTAGAACTTTTGTGGGTGACACAGAAGTGGAAATGGATGATGAAGATTTAATTGTCGGTTCGAATAAGTATAAAATAACTGATGGACTGCGCAAATTGCTCCTTTTCGACAAGCCTGGAGATTACACGGAACAGGATTTTGACAATTACGGCGACATTCTGGTTCAGACCCACGCATGCTGAGAAATAACGATGCCAGAGAGACGAGACCCAAAGCCAACAGAGGTTACAAGTGGACGAAAGTAGTGAAACCCATATGGGATATGAATACGAAGTTCGTCGAGTCGGTGACTGGTAAAGGGGAGAAAACCACTTTTCTTCCGAGCGATTCTGACGCTCTGTCTCAGAGATTGAGTTTGTTGATGGCAAGCAGACGTGCTGGTAACACAGGATTACATAATGAGATAGCCAGCTTTTGAGAAGAACCTAGATGGCACCTTTGGAGGGTCACTGCTGTTTAAACTGAGATCAAGATCACTGGAGCTTCGAGGAAAAATTGGGAGAGATGGAGAAAAGGGATGCCAAATGTGCCACTCTGGAGTAGTGGAGACCCTGGAACATTTTCTCTTGGAATGCCCACAGTATATACCTCATAGAATAAAATTTACTGGAAGAATAATGCAGAAGTGGGGTGAAGAAACAAAGGATAGATGGCTGAAGGGGGACACGAGGGAGAGGGTAGGAATGCTTATTGAAGAAATTGAAAAAGAGGAAGTGAGGGACACTATTAAGCAGTTTATATCTGAATGCTGGGAGGAGAGGAGGGGAAGAGGGGGTGGGGTGCAGGGGGAATGATGGCCTTCTCTTATGAGGACCGCGACAAATCAGCGGCTGGCCAAAGAATTATTATTATTATAATATGTGACGAATTGTTAAGACAGAAGGTTTTGAATAAAAACCATTATAAAAGGCTGATGAACGAATTGAAGGATTGATGTATATAATAAGTAGAGAGAAACAAACACACAAACAAAAATATATAAAAAAATAAAAACAGTAATTTTTTACACTAGAATAATAAAAGTATTCAAACAACAAACGATTTACCAGTGAAAAACAAAATATATTATAAAATAAAAATATGTTGGTGATAAAGAACAGGGGATACATCAGAACTTACGTTCAAGGCGGTTCTGGCATCGTCGATTCTATAATACGAGCATTCACGAGTGATGTGGGTAGAAAACTCGCATCGACCGCGTTTGAGGTCGGTAAGAAGACGGCCTTGGATGCTGGTAAGAAAGCCGCTTCCGAAGCCAGTGGTAGGATAGCTTCTGTGGCTGGCAAGAGGGCAGCCGGCGCGTTGATCGATAAGTTGATCAGTCCACCGGCGAAGCGAGCTGCGTTAGAGCGAACGCCGAAAAGTTGGAAAGATTTTAAGGATGCTGTGGTACCCATACAAGATTTAGCCAAAATGACGAGTGGATGTGGATTGAAGAGAACTCGCGACGGTGTAATATAAATAAATAATAATATTAAAAACTGAGTTTGAAAAAACATAAAAAATTGTGTTTGAAAAAAATCTAAAATAACAAACAAAAAAATAAAAAGCAAAGATGAACATTAAAGATAAGTCTTGGAACGACGCCGCGACCAAGAGGTCGAATAACGAGTTCTTTCCCAAAAGCATAAGAGGCTTGATAGTGGGAAAATGGAACTGTGGAAAGACCAATCTGTTGATGAATCTGTTGTCCCGACCCGACTGGTTGTATTACGACAGATTGTTTGTGTTTGGCAAGAGCTTGTTTCAACCCGAATACAGATTGCTTCGAGAGTGCATGGATCGTAGATTGCCCAATGACGTCATAGCCAGAATCTTTGACAGTAGGGAGGAATTCGACAAAAGTGAAGCTCCTCTTTCGACCATTTTGGACGGTGCGGCGATGGAACTGATGAAGAGAAATGCATCTTCGAACGTCGAGTGACGATTTTATGAAAACGCTAGCGACGTTCCGGATCCTAGAGAATTGAAATCGGAAGATAAGAATCTCATGATTTTCGACGATCTGCTTTTGGAGAGACAGAACCGATGCGAATCGTATTACGTTAGGGGTCGACACAGCAACGTGGACTGTTTCTACCTGTCGCAGAATTATTTTCGATTGCCCAGACAGACGGTAAGGGAGAACTCTAATTTTCTATGTCTCTTTCGCCAAGATCTCAAGAGTCTCAATCACATCTACGGCGATCACGTCGCAAACGACATGAGCGTGGCGGAATTCAGGAGATTCTGCAAGAGGGTTTGGGATGGAGGACTTTACAATTTCGTCGTGATCGATTTGACTAGCGAATTTAATCACGGAAAATATCGGTGCGGATTCGACAAGTTTTATGTTTCTGATGATAATAAGATAGAGCGTGAAAAATAAAATTAGAAAATAATAAATCTTCAAATAATTTAGTTTTGAAAAAATAAAAATAAAATTAAATATATAATGTTCGAACAAGGAGAATTGTTAGAACGGATAGCCGAGAATACGGCTGCAAAACAATCCATTCAAATCGTGGTGAGTGGCGATTCGACTCGATTCGCGACGAAATTCGAACCTTCCATCGAATTGAATAGAGAGAAAAGATACGAGATGGCGTTGGTGAATCTGGAGACTTATTATTCCTTTCCCAACGTCACCGAAAAGAATAACTCGTTCAAGTATTCCGACGGAGTGGATTGGTTGGAGATTCGAATTCCCAAAGGAAGTTACGACATAGACGATTTGAACAATTACATTCAGACGCGAATGAAGACGGATGGAAAGGGAAGCAACAAGATCAGACTCGCTCCCAACCCTAATACCTTACAGACGATGTTGGATTTGGAAGATAATTTTCGAGTGGATTTCAACACGGACAATTCTATAGGCAAGATGCTGGGATTCGATCGAAAGATGTATCGAGACCACGCGGCATCTGAAAATACGGTCGACATTCTCACAGTCAACAGCATTCTGGTGAACGTGGATGTGATTGCTGGAAGCTACGTGAATGGTAGCGCTCAACCGACGATCTATTCCTTCTTTCCAAACGTGTCACCGGGTTATAAGATCGTGGAACGACCTCGAAATTTAGTTTATCTACCAGTGATTTTAGACACGTTGTATAGTCTCAAAACCACGTTGACGGATCAAAATGGGGAACTGTTAGATCTTCGCGGAGAGAGGGTGACCATACGATTTCACGTAAGAGAAATATAAAAGCAAAAAAAAAAATATTGTGTATATATATAAATAACAAAAATAAAATAAACGCAATATTAATTTTACAAAAAATATTTAATATATATAATTATCATTAAAACAAAAAAAACAATTGAAGAAAATATATTTTAAAAAAAAAGAATTATGACACAATACGTGGTTAAAAACGTGAACATATCCGCAGGACAGAGGAAGAAACTTAAGAGAGCGTTAACAACTCGAGGCGAGGTGGTGAGAATCAAATTCACTCACTAAGATCTGACGAGAGGCGGTCAGGATTCGATCGCCTGGACCAGAAGTCAAATCAAAAGGATGGAGAAAGCGATTCGTGATGGAAGAGGGTTGACGGTGAGATTGAGTCCCGCTCAATTGAGATACAATTTGAGAATGGAAGGCGGTTTCCTACCGCGATTGGCAGGAATCGCCGCAAAAGCATTACCCTTCGGCAGTTGAGAAATTAATGGGTGGCAGCGGATTGTTTTTGAAGAAGGGAGGAGCCGTGTGTCGCGTCCACGTAGACGACTGCGGTAAAGGATTGTATCTAGAAGCTGTAAGAGGTGACAAGTCTTTGAGTGGAAACAGTCTCCATCTAAAGAGTGGACGGAACGTTGAGCGACTCGGCAAGGCTTTGTTGTTTGGTGAGAATTCGCCATTTAAGAATATACCGATTTTGAATATGTTATTATAATGTAAAAAAATTATATAAATATAAATCATAGAAAGTATAAAATAATATATAAAATGGATAAAAAGGTGGAAAAACAATTAGACGATAATAAGGAATATCGCGAGATAGAGTGCGAAAAAGATGTGGAAAAATGATTAGATGCTAATGTTGGATATCTTAGGAAAGAACTGACAAAAGAGTTAAATAAAGATCGGGATATGCGGTTGAAATTTAAAAGAATGAGACGTTTTCCACCGTTACCACTGTCTTCTGAAGAGAATGGTAATGATGTGAGTGTTACCAAGAGATGCACAACATTCGTTCATAATTATGATTCGGATAAACAAATGTGTTGTTATAAAAACGTAGCATATTACAAAAAAAAAAAAAGAAAAAAAGAATCGACGCTGAAATTTAAGAAAAAAGGAAACGTTATTATAATATAAGGGAAATATCATCATCATCTTTAGATCTCATTACTTTTTTTTTTCCTTCTTCTTCGCTAAAAATCAGTCTCTCTATTGTTTATATTTCCAAGTCCGTTATTAGCATGTTGACACTCGTTTCTTCTCCTTTTTTGAAAATGTGTTGAATGTTTTTCTTTACTTTTTTGAGTTTTTTTACATCGGTGAACTCGCTCTCACCACCCGATTTGTTCACGAGTTCGAGAGAGATATTTGGATATATGTAACTTCCATAGAACAATGTCAAATCGTCCTTGTCGAATTCTCGATCTTTGGCAATGACGATTTTCTGTGGATTGCTTTGGTACTCGTAAAACAAATCGAGCGTGGCTTCATCCAATTTCAAAGGCATGTGATATTTGTCATGTTTGTGCTCTAAGCCCTTCGTCTCGACCTCGTTCAATTCGATGGAATCGTGTCGTTGTAATCTATAGATTTTAAAACTGAATTTCTTACACGTTTCGACTCGTTTCAATTTCAATTCGCATCTTTTAGGTGTTGTTGTCATGATCGATTATTTGTTTTTTTGTTTTATGAATTCTTGCAAATAATGTATATTTTAAATTTTGTATTTAAATAATAATTTGTTAAAAAAGTTTCTTTTTTTTTTTTGCTCTTTATATATATATAAAAGTTTTTTAATTTTAATTTTCTTTAATGTGATAATTTTTTTTTGTAAAAGTTTTTTTTCTCTTTATATATATGTTTTAATTCCTTCAAACAAATTTTTTTTTGAAAAAATTAATCAATTTTTTTCACGTTAAGGAACATAAAAAATTGATTAATTTTTCAAAAAACTTTTTTTTTTTTGAAGGAATTAAAACATATATATATAAAAACAATTTTAATACATTTTTTTCATATATATAAAGAGTAAAAAAAACAAACTTTTTTAACAAATTATTATTTAAATACAAAATTCGAGAAAAAAAATATTCTTACAAATGGAGCAAACAAATAAAAAAATGGAAAATTTAAATGAGAAAACCATACCTCAGTTAAACGAGATTTGTAAAATATTAAAAATTCCACATTTCAGAAATCATAGAACTAAATCAAAAAAAATTGAAGTCATACAGGAATATTTGCAAAACAATGAAAAGGCAAACGAAATGTCGATAACAACGACGTCAAAGAATGCATCGGTTGTGAAAAATGAGAAGAAGAAAAAGATAGTAAAAAGAATCAAAATGCCAACGTCGAAAAAAACCAAAAACGTTTCGATTGTGAAAAATAAGAAGACGACTAAATGAAAAACCGTTGAAGGACTTCAAGTTTCAAAAGAAAAGAAAAAAAACCTAAAACGAAAACGAGTGATGCACATCAGATTCTAGACAAACGAGATATATCGAGCGGAATTCGACAAGCAATCAACGAAGGGAAAGGAGAAGAATATGTAGCATGACTCATCATGGAACTATTCCAATCGAAGCCCGTAGAACGGGAGAGTGTGATCAAAGGCATTTTTAAAACTTTCGACGTGGTTCCCTCGTTCAAGAAAATCGATCCGAAATTGTTCATGGAACAGGTGAAGAAAAAATATTGGATTTGTTTTGCAAACACATGAATGTGGGACTAAAAATTAACCATGAATCAAATTGACGTGATGTCTGGCGAGAGCATCGTGACAAATGCATTTTTCAGATCTAACGTCGAACCTGTATTTCGAGGTTCAGATTTATCGGCCGTTTTCGAAAAGATGAAAGACAAGATGTTGACATCTCTCGCGAATTATCAATGTGAAGGTAGTAACTGGACGTTCGATGAGGTGTTGAAACTCGAAATTCATATAACTGAAAACGATTCATTGAAAGGGTCTTCCTACGTGAAATTACCGAATTTCTTAGCTAAAAAACAATCCGTGGTCAATGTGAGAAATAAAGATGATCAGTGTTTTAAATGGGTAGTCACCTCTGCTTTATACCCTGTCAAAATGAATTCTGATAGAGTTTCTTGTTACGAGGAGACTTCTAAAAACCTCGATTGGACCGGAGTGACTTTTCCAACAGAGTTAAAACACATCGAACGTTTCGAGGCTCAAAATCCCACGTAGCGGTGAACGTCTTGGGATACGACGATGAAAAACGAACGATCTATCCTCTCAGACAGACTTCGTATCTCGAAAGAGAAAAGATGATTATTTTATTATTGATTTCGAATGGTGACAATCGTCATTATTGCTGGGTTAAACATCCGAACCGATTACTGTTGAGACAAAATAATAAACATAAAGGAAAGATATGTTTATGTTGCAACTGCATGAACATGTGTTAGAGCGAAAAATCGTTAGCAAAACATCAGGAATATTGCAACGAAAATCAAGGTGTCGCCGTCAAAATGCCCAAACCCAACACCATCGTGAAGTTTGAAAATCACAATAGAAGGTTAAAAGTACCATTCGTCGTGTACGCCGATTTTGAATGTTTCACCGCGAAAATGAGTTCCTGTCAACCCAATGCTCTTCAAAGTTACGTCGAAAGATATCAAAAACACATACCTTCAGGCTATTGCATTTACGTGAAATGCGGTTTCGACTCGCAACACGACATGGGTCCCTTCACCTACACGAAACAGTGCGAAGACGACGATGTGGCCCAAAGGTTTGTGAAAGAGTTAGAATCGAAAATTCAAATGTTATACGACAAATTCAAAACTCGGGTGAAAATGATCATCACATGAGAGCAGCAGGGCGAAAATAACAGAGCCACCGAATGTCACATATGCAGACAATCGTTCGACGAGAATTCGAGGAAAATAAGAAGGTCAGAGACCATGATCATTACACGGGTCTGTATCGCGGTCCGGCTCACAGCAAGTGTAATTTAAAATATCGAGATGCCATTTTCTATCTGGTGACATTTCACAATCTCTCGGGTTACGACAGTCATCTGTTCGTGAAAAATCTCAGCACTTCCCATGAAGAATTAAATTGCATCGCGAACAGCGAAGAAAGATACATTTCCTTCACAAAACGGAAGCTCATGGAGAAGAAAAGAGTAATCGACGGAGAGACGTTGAAAGAAAAAACGAAATTTATTCGTAGAGCCATACGTTTCATCGACAGTTTTAAATTCATGTCGACTGCTCTGGAAAAATTAGTCGATAACATGAGCAAGGATAAATTTAAAATCACAAGCGAACATTTTAGAGAACGAGTAGACGTCATGTTGAGGAAAGGAGTCTATCCTTATGATTACATGAACGATCTAAAGAGATTCGACGACATTGCACTACCTTCAAAAGAAGATTTT
The DNA here is from genome assembly GCA_031216915.1 of Pictodentalium vernedei. Taxonomy (NCBI): domain Eukaryota; kingdom Metazoa; phylum Mollusca; class Scaphopoda; order Dentaliida; family Dentaliidae; genus Pictodentalium; species Pictodentalium vernedei. The sequence goes on from CM062294.1 coordinate 219,384,076, forward strand.
TATTCGAAATTATATGAATCCGACATTTACGATGAGAATTATGAACATGCTATAAACGTGTGGAAATCATTCGATATGAAAACCATGAGATATTATCACGATCACTATCTAAAGACGGACGTTCTGCTCTTGGCTGATGTGTTCGAAAATTTTCGAAATTACGATCTGGACCCGGCTTGGTATTTCATCGCACCCGGTCTGGTGTGGGACGCTCTGTTGAAGACCACCGAAGTCCAATTGGAATTATTATCCGACGTGAACATGTTGCTCATGTTTGAAAAGGCTGCGAGAGGTGGCGTCTCGATGATCTCCCACAGATATTCTGAAGCTAACAATCCCTACATGAAAGAAGGTTTCGATTCGAAATGGTCGAATAAATACATACAGTATTGGGACGCTAATAATCTGTATGGTTGGGCTATGAGTCATCCTTTACCGATTGGAAATTTCGAATGGGTGACGGAACCGGAAGAGATGCAAAAATTGAGAGACTATCCTTGCATTTTAGAAGTCGATTTGAACTATCCGGAAGAATTATACAATCTACACAACGATTATCCGCTGGCTCCCGAATGAATGGAACCGAACGAAGGAGACAAGGAAAAACTCATTCCCAATTTATTTAACAAACGTAACTACATCGTCTACAGTGAGAATTTGAAACAATACGTCGATTATGCAATGAAATTAGTCGACATACATCACATCATTCGATTCGACAAAGAGCCTTGGATGAAAAAATACGTCGATCTCAACACGAATCTCAGAATTCGAGCTGAGAACGATTTCGAAAAAGATTTCTTCAAACTCATGAACAACTGCGTGTACGGTAAATTGATGGAAAACATCAGGAAGAGAACCGACGTTCGACTCGTCACGTCTGAGAAAAGAACTAAAAAATTAGTGGCGAAACCCAATTACAAACACTGAACCATATTCGACGAAAATTTAGTGGCTGTTCACATGCAAAAGACGCACCTGAAGTTCGACAAACCGTATTATCTCGGACCGATCATCTTAGATATCAGCAAGCGATTGATGTACGAGTTTCACTACGATTACGTCAAATGAAAATTTGGTGATAAAGCCAAACTACTGTTCATCGACATGGACAGTTTAGTTTACGAGATAGAGACAAAAGACGTCTACCGATATATATCTCTGGACGTGGCCGTGTGGTTCGACACAAGCAATTATCCCATTGATCACCCGTCCAACATTCAATCGAATGACAACAAGAAGGTGTTGGGTAAATTTAAGGACGAGAGCAGCGGTAAACAAATCGTCGAATTCGTGGGCTTGAGACCCAAACTGTATGCTTATCATCTAGAAGATGAAGAGATCAAGAAGTGCAAAGGGGTTAAAGCATGCGTGGTGAAGAAAAACATCTCTTTCCAAGAGTATAAAGATTGTCTGTTAGGACGTGGTTCAGTGTATAAGGCTATGAAATCGATTCGAAGCGAAAATCACGACTTGTATACCGAAATAATCAACAAGATTTCGCTGACGGCCGACGACGATAAGAGATTTGTGTTAGATGATAAAATAAGCACTTTGACACTCGGACATTGTTCTTTGGATCTAATTTTAGATGATATGATTGTGGATGGTTGGATTCCAGATAAGAGTAAGGATGATAGGATTCCAGATATGAGTAAGGATGATAGAATTCCAGAAAATCAAGAGGAATTAGATGGATTCAAGATTATAGAAATCGATAGAGACATCGAGAGAGTTAGTTTAAAAAGAAAAAGAAAGAAAAAAAAATAACATCATTTTAGTGAATTATAATAAAATAAATAAATAAAAAAATATATATATACGCATTTATGACTAAGAAAATAGAGATATCCATAGAAGGTGTCGTCTTACCTAATGAACTCCTATCCAACATCGATCTGTCGAATGCAGCAAAGGATTTGAAAATCAAAGATTTTCTAGGCGTGTTTTCCAGAGATGCCTTGCCGAAGAAAAAACCTCGACAACCGCAATGCGGAATTTTAAATCTAGATGATTTATCGGGTGAAGGCACTCACTGGGTGGCGTGGGTCAAGAACAGGAAGAAGAATTATTATTTTGACAGCTACGGAATCTCTACGCTGAAAGAAATAAAAAACTATTTCAACAAATTGATGGTTCGTTACAACACGGAACAAGTGCAATCGCCAGATCAGGTGTTTTGAGGTCACCTGTGTCTCTACGTTCTCAAGAGATGGTCTGAAGGAGATCGGTTTCAAGACATTCTCAGTGATTTACATTAGAGAGAGTTTTTCTTTTTTATAGTATATAAAGGTAAAAAAAAATATTAAAAAAAATTTTAATCAAATAAAACGAAAAATAAAAAATAAGTGAAATAATTCATTTTTAATAAACTGCGTTTGAAATATATTTTAAAGAAAACAAAAAATCTCACATGCCAGTCGATAAATTTGGTAGAAGTGACGACGAAAGTCGACCCAAAAAGAAGAGGAAGACGCTCGAAGTTGACGATGGTTACGACATTGCCAACTTGGACGAACGTTACATTCGGAGATTCGAACCATGAGAGGAACCTTTGAACATGAACGATAAGAAGCTCTACAATCTTCCCGAGCCGATAGATCTCGCAGATGCTGCGACTAAAAAATACTTCGACAGGGGGAACGCCGATTTCGAATGAATCATGCTAGATAATTATGTGGATAAAACCATGACCGACGATCTCGATCTGAAATCTAAACGTTTGTTGAACGTCGCAAATCCCATAGATCCCATGGATGCCGCGAACAAGAAATACGCGGACGACTCTCATGCGAGATTCAGCGAACACCTGAGAAATAGATACGTTCAGAAAACGATGCACTCGGAATTGAATGCCAATTCTAACAAGATAACGAACGTGGCCACTCCCACGAATCCCAAGGACGTGGCCACCAAACACTACGTAGATCTGGAACAGAGAAAGTCTGACAGACGAGAAATGAAATCGGATCTGAATGCGGGATTCAACAAGATATTGAATCTGTCGAAGGTCGATGACACGGATGTGGACTCAACTGCGGTCAACAAGGGCTACGTAGGTTCTGCCGTGATACGATCACAAGAATACTTAGAATCGCAAGTGGACGATCTCTACCTGAACAAACAATCTGGCGGAACCATGGAGGGTGGTATCGACAACAACAGTGAGAATTTATTCGGACTCAGTCACGATCCCGAATTCGATTCCAGCACAGTCAGCAGGAAGTACGTGGACGACAACTCGGTCTGGAGAAAGGGTGACATCATGGAAGGTAAACTAGACATGGGTGGACACGTGCTCACGAATCTACCGGATCCCATGAACATGACGGATGCCTGCACCCTGATTTCGGTGGTGGAGAAAGTCAAATATGCTAGACAATTGATCACCGTGTGGGCCGAGGAGGCCGGCATCTTAGATGAGGGAAAAGCTGAGTGGTCTTTCAGAAATGGAGGTAATGGATCGAAACATGGTCAGGTGGGATATCCCATGCCGTTGGGAGGTGAAATCCTTCGAATGAGTCTGGCTTCCTCGGATTTGAATAACAGAGCGGTTGTCAATCTCATGGTGAATGGAGTAGAGAGCGATAAGAGATACAGCGTCGAAAAGACTGAGAATCAACACGTGAATGTTAGCACGTTCGGCACGCCTCTCAAAGTGAAATCCGGAGACAGGATTAATTTCGTAACGAAAACCAATAATCCCGAAGCCGCCACTTCCGTGGTGAGTCTACTGATCGAACTAGTTCTTTTGAACAAACAGTGAACGCGTGGAAAATAATTAATTAAAAAAAAATAATGTGTGATTATTAAAAACAAAAAAGAAAGTAATGAGATTTAGAAAGATGTTCAATCTCTCTTACTTTTATTTATTTTTTTTTTGGTTTTTTTTTTGTTTTTAATAATTACTCGTTATTTTTTTTAATTTTTTTAATTTTTTTTTTCACACACGTCTCTCATTGAATGATCGACATCTTATTTCCATCCGATTCGAATTGTAATTCTCTGTCCGACAGGTCCAGGGCGAAGGCTTCGGTTTTTCTCGGCACGTTCCTATCGAATTGCATCTTGATCTGAATGTCTAAGACGCTACTCTTGAGTCGTTCACTCTGTTTACTGACGTCGAATACGAACATGGGATACATCGACTTGTATTCGCCGGGAGATATGTTAGGGTTGCTCATCAATTCGTCTAGACCGTGATACTTCTTTCTAAAATCAGCGGTGTCGCCGTACAGTCTGCAGAAATCGTTCTTGTCGAACGACGCGTTGTAATCGATTGCCGGATATCTCGTGGCGTTCAGAAACACTTGCATGTTTCTCAAATGGCAGTGATCGAACAGCGACGCATTCTTTTCCTGAGACCCGTCCCTATCGGTCTGAAACGCAACCACGATGAAATGCGGTCTCTCGGAAGTGGATTTCACCGCCAATCTCCAATCGAAGTGATTCGTGGAGAGAGGAATGCTAGCCGTGTCGCACTGTCTCATTCTAAATCACACGGGTAATTTACTCTTGGATTCTATGATCTTGTAGAGACGCGCTTTTTCCACAATCGAAGGCTCCACGTGCGGAACGAACCACGATATCTTGTGTAGTGTTATCTTACCCGCATCGGTCGCAGTGAGTCTCATTATTGCGTCGTCGTTTCCTTTTCGAATCAACGTCAGATTGTGTTTGAATCCGTACATGATCTTGTTGTAATCGTCCGCAAATCCGAAGATGTGTTTCAAAGGTATCCTGAACGAAAACGTTCCTTTAGGTCTGGACGTCTTGACGACGTAGTCGAATATCGCGGCGGCGCCGGCGCTAGCAGGGCCGACGGTGTCTTTCACCCACAACTGATTAAGTCCTCTGGATTTCGAAAAATCATCAGGATACGTCAAGAGTCCGAACATCGTGGTGGCCTGACCGGGATGAAACACAGATTCTATCTCTTGTCCGGATAGCATGTATTTTATATTACTGAATAGATGCATGATGCCATTATTGGCTAGAGTAACCGTGTAGTCGTCGGCGTAGTCGCTCCCATCTTCCATGGTGAGACGTCCCTGCACCACTATGGTACTCTCGCTAGGATGTATGAATAGATCTTGAGTTTCAACTTTGATTCTTATCTCTTCCGTATTGTTCAAACTCGTTCCGGTTACCGGTTCGTATTCGTGAACCTCATATTCTTGAATACTTTCATCTTTCACTATGCTTTGTGCTATATCTAGTATATTTGTCATTTTTAAAGAATTTTTGGGTTTTTTTGTTTATTAATTAGCTTGCTTTTTTTTATCTAAAAATAGTTTTAATTATTTTTTTATTATTATTTTTCTCTCCTATATATATATGTGTGTAAACAAGAAAATGTTAAAGAGAGTAAATAAAAGAAATTTGTTTTCTTTATCAAAACTTTGTCTTCTGTAATTGTTGTTCGTAAAACTTTCCGATGATCTCTTCTCCATCCAAAGCTTCGATTTCGTAAGTCACCGGATCGGTGTGAAATATTTTGATTATCACGAAGATTTCCGAGGTCCATCGAGGAGTATAACCCTTTTCGAAGTGCTTCTTATAAGCGTAGATTCTCACTCGATCACCGACCGCAAATTTCGGCGTTCTAGACTTCTTTCTAATCTTAGATCTTTCAGGATATAGATTCGCGTAGACCCGTGTTTCATTTCGAGGATCGCTAGCTTCCACGGGAGTCATCTTGATCGATCTGTGTCACGTGTTGTTGTAATCTTTAACCAGACCGTTCAGAGCGTATATGTATTTCTTGGTCGAATTCGCCGTGAAGTATCTATGCATCTTTTCCTTCATCGTTCGATTCCAACGTTCCACCACGCTGGCTTTCTCTTCGTTTTCGATTGAGTAGAGGTCGACCAATCGATGAACGTGCTTGTTGTAGAATTCCTTTCCCTTATCCACGCACAATTTACTCGGTTTTCGAGACGACGAGTCGAACACACTCTTCAGAGCCTCGGCGACGCAAGGTCCCGATTTATTCTTCAAAGCTATGATCCAACCGTATTTGGAAAACACGTCGATGACCGTCAATAGATATTTGACACCCTCGTTCCACCTCGAAAACGATCTCATGTCGACCAAGTCGGCAGACCAAATATCATCCAAACCCTTCACGAACACCCTTCTCTTTCGAAATTTACGCAAGAGGGGTTTGTGTAACTCCTTGGCTAATTCGCTCGTCAATAATCGTTTCTTCCCGATGCGCTTTTTTTTTGAACGCCCCATCCGAATCGACGTTTCGCACCGAACAGATTGCCGACCAGCGGACGTTCTATCTTCTCTCTCCTGGTCGGATTCGATATGCCTCTCAATTTCCCCAACATGTTTTTATCGCAGACGTCGTTGCGAGTCTTGGTGTCGGGATGTCCGGTGTAGCACAGATCGTGATCATACACGGCCGCGTCCACCCTATTCGCAGGTTTCCTCCAAGATTTAGGAGTCAGATCGGCGTTGAGTCTCTTGTTCAATTTCGTTCCGGGTCCCGTGAAACTGTGACCAGGCAGATGCATTTCGAAAGGTAGATTATTGTTCATTTTATTCACGATGCCTTTACCTTTGCTCGCGTTCTTTTTTTTGATGAATCGAGTCTTGATAGAACCACACACGTCGCAAATTCCGCGAAGCATGTGTCTATCGTTTTTAGTTCGTACTTCTCGAGAATTACTCCTCTCGGTAACTCTCTTACACTTTACGCAATACATTTTTAAGAGTTATTTAAATTAATTTCGTTTTTATTTTATATATAAATTTAATATTTTTTTTTTTAAATTCTGTTCTTATTATATATTTTTTTTTTCAATCGCTGCTCTTGAGTTCTATCATCTTACTGAATTCCTCCCTAGCCTCTTTCCTCCCCTTTTCCACGAGAGAATCCTTCATCTCTTCCTTGATGATCTGACGAGTCTTGATTCTCACGGCTTCTTTCATGGCTTCGTATTTCGTTTTCTCGCCCAAGTATTCTCCGTCCGATATCCTACCGTCTTTCAACGCCATCGAGATCATTTCGGATATCGTGTCGATCTTGGAGTCGGAGTCGGCCAAGACGCGAATCTTGTCGTGTTTCCTAGCCTTCAGATATAATTTCCTACTCAAAAAGTTTCCGAGCGTGCTAAACAATCCGGCGGCGAGAGCCACTCCTTCTACGGTCAACAAGATCGGAATGCCGACCGCGGTCGACAACAATCCGATGCCGGCCACGTGTAAACCCATGTAAATCGTGATGAGTGTCGTGTCGATTGCGTTGACGAATTTCACGAAACGCGAATACTTCTTCTTGAGAGAATGACGAGAATCTCTCTCTCGAGTTAGATACGCTTGGATTCTACTGATTTGATCGATGCGATACCTCTCTCCTCTTTCTTTTTCTTCTAGCGACGGTGCCGTCGGCAAAACGCCATTCGGCTTCTCATCCTCGTCGCCATCTAACGTTGAATACAATTTATTTCTGGTTCTCATTTTTGTGCTTTTTTTTCTTTCTAATATTAGATAAAAAATTTATGTGTGTATTTATTTTTATTTTCTATTCTCCCTTATTTTTATATCAACGAGAAAACTTAGACGTATGCTTCATTGAACAATAATTTCATGATGCATCCCTTGTCTTCTAAAGTCAGACTTCTACTACGTGCCAATTTCAGTTCTTCCGAAACTGTGGGCTTGCTTCGATCCTTACAGAAGAGTAATCTCTTCCAAAACGCGATCACTTCATCGATTTGAACGCGTTCGAACGCCGGTTCGAAATACTTGACGACCATATCTTCCCTTTCCATCGTCAGACACGAATGATTCTCGTGATCGAAGTCTAGGTGATCCCGACATCCGACGCATCGTTCTAACAAGAGGCGACCTATTTGTTCATTCACGCAGAATGCGTAGGCTCTCATCAGCATTTTAAAAAGAACCCTTGCTCTAATAATCTGGGAAGGGCTCATGATTTACGTATTTTTATTATCTATTCGATTTGATATATTTATTTTTAAATAACTATTTTATTTATATTTTTTTCTCTCCTATATAACAATCACTTTTTTTTATTTCCTCGAGAAACGTGGCAGTGGGTTTGCGGGTTCGGTATCACCTCTTTTCCATGTACCGTACATAAGTCGATTTTCTGATGTAGAATCCGCAAATGGGTTTCCGTGTACGCCTCCATAGGGATTCAGTGTTAAAATCGTGTACAGATACGGATGATACAGAATCCGCAAACCACTTTTTGATGATGATACAGAAACCGCAACACGTTTTTTGCTCGCGATTTTAACACTGAATCCTATGGGGGAAACCCATTTGCGGATTCTGTATCAGACAATCCACCTCATTTTTCTTAAAATTTCATACATTTTTTTCACTCTTGAGCGACGTGTAGAATGTACACGTTCGCCAACGGGTATTTCAACTTTAAATGTGTGATCTGAGAAAACGTGGCAGTGGGTTTGTGGATTCTGTATCACCATAAAAAACGACAAATCGTGTACCTGTACACGATTTTAACACTGAATCCTATGGAGGTGTACATCGATGTACGTGTACATGTACGAAATCGTGTACAAGTGATACCGAATCCGCCTTTATTACCTACTTATGTCCATGGGACCAACACCAAATGAATCTAAACTCAATGGAGATTCAAAATATCACTTAAGGTCACTGAGTTCATCCAGGGGTCACTGAGTGCATTTTCAGAATTACGGGAAAACACATTTTTTAACCCCTAGTGCATTCTGGAACTTCATACAAGCATTTTTATACTAAAAAAAGTGAAAACATTTTAAAGTTGGTCATGCTCATATCTCAAGCATAGTATGACATATGGACCTGGGACCAACACCAAATATAGGTCAAGTTCCCCACGTGTCATTGAGCGCATTTTTCAGAATTGCTGGAAATCACATTTTTTGATCTACTAATGCACTGTCACAATTCATGCATGTATTTTTATTCTCAAAACATTTGGCGGGAGAAGGGGGGACTCATTTTTCAGATTTGGTCACTCATATCCCAAACGTGATATGACATTTGGACCTTGGGCCAACACCAAATGAGTCAAAACACTGTGTAAGTTAATAATTTGTGTTCAGTTCAAAAGGGGCACACAGATCTCATTAAGTGCAGCTTTCAGAATTACTTGAAATTGAATTTTATGACCCAAATGTATTTCTGGAGTTGATAGATGTATTTTGTCTCTCGAAAAAGTGAGCAGTGTCAAAAATATCCATTGCTGTGTCCTTTATAGAACACATTTAATGCTTTGCACAAAAGTAATTTCTGATTTCTTGAAAAATTTAATCTGAATCCTGAATGAAAATCCTAAAATGCTGTTTACGAAAACCTATTTTTGATTTCCTGAAAGATATTGTACTCCCGAAAATAAGTAACAGTAACTTATTTTCCTATATAATTTAGTTCTGATGCTTTCACCATCTTCACACAGAATCGATTTTACTGGTTGCAGTATATTATGTTTCTCCAGTTTCTACCATCGTATCACCCATGTAGACTACATGCTCATTCGATCCTCGACTTAAACCATAGACTGTGTCCACCATCGATGAATTCGTCACATATAAATTCTCGTAAACTCTTATGTTCCATACCTTTGACAATACCTATCGTGCTAAAGCTAGACTTAACACTGACAAAATCGTCCACAACTCTACCTCTCAGGCAACCCAACAGAGAACCCTTTCTTATGGGTTTCAATTCGCCGACAATCTCTCTCCTCGCTTGCACCTGGGTGGCTATCACAGATTTAAAGAACTTAGTCGTCTCTCATCTCCTCTCGATGTCGCCCATTCTTTTCGCTATATTGCTCACTTGAACATTCCTCTTCAATTCTAGAAATCGACGAATTGTCTCGTGTCTTTGCTTGGGATCTTTGATCTTTAAAAATGACATGCTTTACTTTCTTTTAATTTAATTTTTTTTGTTCTATTTTTTTTATATTTAAATATATAAGAAAAAACATCGGATATTTTCTCCACCTCGAGAAATCGTAGCATTTTTTTTTGTAGGGATGGTGACGTCACCATTCCTCTCAGCCACGCGATGTTTCAGTGATTTCTCGAAGACGTGTAGAAGAAAAAAAACAACCGCTTCTCACAATTCTTCAAAATATCCCCATTGGAATAACAGGGAGCAAAACGTAGATAATTGGAAAATTACAAATCTGACGGATGCCTACGTTGCGGCACTTTACAAATTGCAATGGAAATTTGTATGGAAATAAAGGGCGTCTGTTCTGGCTCACTCACCGTCTCTTACAATTCTTCAAAATTTCCCCATTGGACTAGCACTGAGCAAAATGACGAAAATTGAAAAATCTGAGGGATGTCGAGGGCCTGAAAAGAGCAAAATGAAAGGATGAAAGTCCTTTTCTCTACATTCAAAAAGAAATATCCCCATTGGAATAACACTGAGCAAAAAGGTGATGATAGGAAAAATATTGTTTTCGCAAATGTTTGAGGCGAGCGATTTCACATTTTAGCAAATTCCATTGGGAAATTTGTATGAAAAATGTTTTTTCGAGATCGTCTGTTCTAGCTCAGTTTTACTTTCTCAAATAATCCACCATGGATTCCCTTAGCCGAAATACCATCCCAGGAAAAAATTGACTGAGTTATTTTTGAGCTGAGCTAGAAAATGTTTTAAACAAAATTCCCTCTGCTTTCAAGTTTCATTTTTTAGTGAACCAGGAATGAATTTTTGCTGAGCCAGAAGTCTCCTTTTTACTCTACTGATAACAGTTTGACACTGAGTGCAGAGTCTCTTTGTTGATTGTACTAATCTAATACAAGTTCATACGCCAATGGTCCCAGCAGCATATGTCGTGAACCAATATGCAACAATAACGGCACTAGAACACATATGTTTCCATTACTATTGTTGTATAAGTTCAAACAAATTAACTTGCTTCTGAAGAGTAATGAGGTCATTAGCGTCATGTGTTTTTTTCTGTATAAAGTTTGATTTTTCTGGAAATCTTGCGTCTTTGTCTACATACAAACCAGTCATATAGGACATCAACCATTTCAGAATGGGGTTAAAAATAGCTCTCAGATTTGTTGTGTTTTTCATAATTGTTTTGGGTAAGTTGAAGCCATTTTATTTATTTATTTATTTATTTATTTATTTATTTATTTATTTATTTATTTATTTATTTATTTATTTATTTATTTTATTTTATTTACTTAATGCGTTGACAACGGGTTGAAGTTCTTATTTGGATATTTGCTTGGACATGCATTAAAAGGATTTAGGTTTGCAGACGTAGACCTTAGATTAGTCTAATTTTGGAGGACTCGGGTTGGAGCATTCATGCGTACCCCATACCCAAATTTTCCGAATTAGCCAATAAGTGCATCATGGGTTATTTATCCTTCTTTCAGTAAACAAGCACCAGTCATATCAAGCTCTCAGGCCACCAGTTTAATTTTTTTAAGAAATTCAACGTTATTTTTTGATGTTCATTTACACCACTTTTCGTGGAGTTTACGCGCAGACTACCGTTGATGTAATGCGATATTATTTTCCAGCAATGCTATATATACACAGAACGACACACGCGTGTGAATGGGTTAATCGATATGGCACGAGTGTCAGTGCGGGAGGAACAAACGAGAGGCCGCAGGCCTCGAGTTCTAACCGTTGCGCGATGGCACAAGTGTCATATCGATTAACCCATACACACGCGTGTATCGTTCTGTGTTTATTACACGCCTCCACGTATATCAAAACAATTATTAGAAGAACACTGAGCAATTCATTTGAAAATTATCAACAAAAAGAGCACATTTTATCGCCAACCAAATTTGCGAGGGGAATCCGTGTTACTAATTCGTCCCCTGAGTTTCAATGTGTTCTATGTGCCTACATGCACATAGAACACATTAGAACTCAGGGGACGATTTTCAGCTATCGCTAGCGATTCAAATTGCAATTGCGTTGCATGATTTGTAGAAAATTCCAGTGAAATTTCGCCACCTGCTGCTATCGAATACATACTTGAAAGGCGTCAAAATGCCCCATATTATTTAACAACGAAAACACTGTAATGGACCGCCTTCGGCATGAGCAGTGGGGAAAAATCGAAACGCATACCCGGGTACCAGACCGTATCGGATCGTTATTTTTTGGACTAGACCACCAATGGCGGTCCGGAATGGTCCTCATCACTATATGATTATGTAACTTTTGTCATTGAAAACTATTGAACTAAGTTGAGGATAAAGGGCGTATGTTCAGGCAGGTGTAAGTATGGTTAGTTTTGGGGTCCGAGTGGTTGATGTAGTTTGTATCAGTCTGGGGTACAGGTGCAGGGGGGGGGGGGGGTCTGAGCAAGAGGCGTGTGGGCAGTGTGGAATGGTGCTCCAGGATGGCCGTGGGATGGATTGGCAGGGCAACTGCGCGAATTGCAGGAGAATCTGAGGTTGTTAGAGGCACTTATATATAACTCGAACAATGGGTGATGGGAGGGGTGGAACAATTGAAGGGGAATATTATATTTGAAGCGGTGAATTAGTTTATTATTAAATCTGAGCGCTTCACTTAATGTTTGAAAAAACACAAAATGTCGGTCGGAGGATGGACGGCTTCTGTCAATATGGACTCTCAACATCGTTATTTCTCGAGGTCGAGTTACCGAAAAAATCGTATCAGTCGAAATGATGGTGTCTCACTGTGTTTTTGACCAGGATCCTTCTTCTCTCATGGCCACTCATACCATGGTGTTAATACGGGTGGCTTCGATCCCAAAAAGCCACGAAAGCAGAGGATGCCACGTTACAGTATTTTCAAATAAATGTCGTCACTCTACTTACATTACAAGACACAGTGCGTGGAGGGTGTGTTGTGGATGGATCGCCCGTGGGGTGGAAATTCCGCACAAGCATGAATTGTAAATCTGTTGCAAAGAACAGTACGAGCAGGCAAGCCTCCGGCCAGCGGACTTCCGGGCTGAACCCAGAGTCCTATTGGCCGGAGCGTTGCTTGTGCTTCTTGTCGTAATGTTCAGAACTTGAAGTAATACATTGGATGATAGCTCCCCTCTGTGGGTGGTTTGGTTGCAATTAGCTCCCCAGGCGCTGTAGTTATCCAGCAAAAAACTAGCTGGTTTGCTGAACCACTCCATTCCTGATACTTTACATACAAAATGGCTGTTAGTTTTTGGTCCATCACAGAATACCTAACTCTACCTGACAGGATGGGAGTAATACTATGTGACCTTTGTACCTGTTTTGGTTTGGTTCTAGTTCTTGATTATCACTGCAAATGGTAGAAAAGTACATTTAGTTCTTTGAAATTCGTGGCATTTCTCTCCTGTGTAAATATACGTGCTTATTTGATTACTGTTGTTTCATTCTGACATTCTTATTCTTATGTTTCTGTCTTGAGTCAGCAGGCAATACTTCTTGATAAACATTAATGAAAGTTACTTATCAAGGATAAAGTATCGTAAAAACCAAGAATTGTCCAGATACCAAAGCACGGAATGGATGTGGTTCAGCAGCATGCAGTTATTTATACCCATTTAACCAAAAACTCTTTTCTACCATTTCTTCCAGTTTTCTTCTTTTCTTCATTATTTAGTTAACGACTCATACAATTATCTCTTATTTCCCTCTTTACCAAACCTACTATCAAATGATTCAAATCATGCCTTTAACTTGAAAGGGCAATGAATAATTCACCATTATAAGGTTTGGACGGTAACCTTGATTGTATGTGTACCTGTCGTCTCGACTGTATTATGTTCAAGTGTTATACTGGTTAGAACAACCTGGTATAAGCTGACAGCTTACTGTTGGATGCACACTTACTGTAACTGATATAATTGTATGTATTTTAGAACTGGAAATAAATATTGTTTAAACTAATTGAGGGGGAAGTGTTACATAAAGCGGGACTGCTAGTGCTTACCCCGATGAAAGTAGCATTTGATGGTGGATGGAAAGTGGTTGGAAGCTTGAAGGGCGGGGCGGGGCGGGGCGGGTGGTAAGAAGAGGACTTTTGATGTAGAGGATGTCGGGGTAGTTAACCGAAAGGTCCGAAGAGTAGAGGAGGGAGAATCGAGAGGCAAGGGTAGAGATAGATGAGAGGATGAAGTTGGGGTGTCAGCAAGAGGAAAGGCGAGGCGGATATTTGATAGGAAAGTAGAGGGTGGTTGTTGACAAGGGGTGGGTGTAGCATGAAAATAGATTCAGAGAGTTTGGAGCGGCAGGTAATTCTGAGGTTCCCGCGGAGGTGGTCTTCGATGGGGGAGGAGATGCTATCAGGTGGTGATGGTGGTGGTGGTGGTATAAGACAGTTTAGAAAAGGTGAATCAGAAGACAGCAGTAGGGGGTCTAAGGGAAAGCTGGTGGTAGCGGGAAGTGGTATAGTACGGGGGCTAGATAGGGTGGTCTGTGGTCCAGATAGTCTGAACCGAACTACTCTGTGTATTCCGGGGCCAGGGTGGAGAATATTAGGGATAGAGTGGATGATATTGTTAAGGGCTCACGGTCAGACCCAGTGGTGATGGGTACAACAATTTCAGAGAAAGGAGGCCAGTTCAGCTTATGGATATATACAGAGACTTGATCACCAAATTTTTTAGTAGGAATGCGACTGTAGTAGTGTCAGGTCTTCTTCCAGTGATGGATGGAGGGAGTGAACAGAACTCTAGAACTATTGGGGTAAACAAGGAATTATAGAAATCCTGCAAGGATCCTGGGGTACCTTTTATTGACAACTGGGGACGTTCTGGGGTAAGCGGAGGTCATGTGATAGGGATGGTTTCCAACTAAGCCCAAGGGATACGGAGGCGTTGGATTGGAACATGTTGCAATTAGCAGAACCTTTTTGGGTATAAAGCAGGGTGGGTTGGAAAAGTTTGGATGTAAAAGCAGAATAGGGAGAGCAAATGTGAAAAAGATAGAAAAAGGGAGTCCCCACAAACAGATAAGAATAACATTTCAGGGAACTCATGCGTTTTCAAAACAGGATACAGCAACATCCAGGGTCTCCAAAGGAATGTAAACATAACTATGAACTTGGTGAAGGATGAGAATTTTGATTTGATTGGCCCTAGCGAGACAGGGAGTAGACAGGATGAAAGGACTGACCAGATCAAGGGGTATGTGTGGATTGGTGTGGGGCGATCAGACGGCCAGAAAGAAGAGAGGGTGTAGGTATGTATGTCAAGGACGAGTTAGGCCATGTTAGAATCACAGACATATCAAAAGTAAATACAACCAATCAAGTAGAAAACGAAATAGTGTGGGCAAAAATCAAGATGAAAAACAGAAGGGTCGCAATTGGGGTCGTGTATTTAGCAGTGGAAGGGAGCAAGCCTGAGTGAAAAAATGGAATATATACGACACTCGGATCCAATGTTATAGAACTGGAAAATAGGAGGTTCCATGTTGTATTAATGAGAGATTTTAATGGACACATTGGGGACGGAGGAGAGGGCATAGCGGGTGGGGACACGAAAATCAACGTCCATTGGTGGAGACTTTTAGAGTTTACAAATGAACTGAACCTGAAATTTTTGAATAGGGATGCAAGGTGTAAGGGTGAATCGACGTGGCAAAGGAACGACAGAAAGATAATAATCGTACTCACTGACCCAGAGCTATGGAGAGGGGTCGTAGATATGGAAATAGACGATGAAGGTAATTCTGATTTAAATAGTGATCACAACCTGATACCAATGAGGTACAGGGGCAATAAAATACCAAAACAAAGGGCGATCTTTAACCCTTTACCTAACGTGAAAAGCAGACGACACTTGCAAAAAAAAATCTTGAATAACTAATTTTTTTCATTTTTTGTCTCAAAAACATAGGTTATGACCCCTCGTTGGAACGAGCTCGTTCCAACGAGGGGTCATAACCTATGTTTTTGAGACAAAAAATGAAAAAAAATAGTGAAAATTAATTGGCGATTTTTGAGAATAGCGCTGGCCGGTTTTGGCCGTTACGTTGGGTAAAGGGTTACGGATGTTTGGAAGCTGGGTAAAGAAGCAGACTGGGGCACTTTCAGGAGAATATAATATAAAATCAACAAAATGTAGCAACCAGAAATAACGTTCAGGAGTTTGGCCGATTCAATAGTGAGAAGTCTGAAAGATGTTGAAAGGGAAAACATAGGGAGAACAAGAGAAACAGAATTTATTGCGACCTGCAAATTCGAATCTGTGTGAAAATGGTGAAAGCATCAGAACTAAATTATACGGAAAAATAATTGACGGAGACTTATTTTCGGGAGTAAAATATCTTTCAAGAAATGATAAATATTCTTTTTGTCTATTTACACGCCATCCATATAATATTTACACCATCATCATTTTATGTACAATATAATAACAATTTATAGTTGACCCTGCAAAATAGAAAAATAAAAGACATCAGTACTCAGTTTATACAACGAAGGTATAAAACAATTTTGGTTCGCCAAAAAAGGGAATAATACTCCTGTTATCAATATATGTTCAGCTGCGGGTTGATCGGGCTGGTAATACCGACCAAACTGTAGATATACTAATATTGATATTCAATTTGAAATCAATAGATAAAACAACGTACCATCTCAAAATGACATAGGTCTTTACAAATTTCTTCAAAAGCTTGCCTCCATATAAACTGGAACTAATATCAACAACGTCCAAGATCAGAATGAAACAGACTAGAGAAATTTCCCGCCAAACGAACCCATGCAGCACGAATGAGCACAACTCTCAAAACCTCCTTAACACGAAAGAAACCAAATCGCAAAGAAAAAGCGCACACCGCCTACAGTTTAGCTGAAATATTAAATTGTTAAAAAAAAATCTACATTAGCATTCAGAGTCTACCTGTAGAATTAAATAAATAAAAGTATTTAAATATTAATAATCTGATAATACTATTTTGCACATTGCCACAATACGATGCTTGAGATATGAGCGACATCCACTTTCAAAATTTTTGGCCACGCCCACTTTGTTGTGCAAAAATGCATGTATGGACTCCGGGAATGCATTAGGGGTAAAAATTGTGATTTCCAGCAATTCTGAAAAATGCACTCAATGACCGCTGAGTGACCTGACTGACCTTGACCCATAATTTCAAAACACGCCTGTGACAGTCTACCAGTATGCCAAAAAACAGTAAGACAGGACAATTCGTTTTCGAGTTATCGTGCAGACAAAGAAGTGCATAGCAGACAGAAGACAGGAGGAAAAGAAAAATAAAAAGAACTTGAGAAACAGAATTTACTGCACCCGTAAATTCAAGTCTCTGTGAAAGGGGTCAAAGCATCAGAAATAAACCAAATAAAAAAGGAATTTATGGAGGCTTATTTTTACTTTTTTATTTTTTTTTTTTTTGGTGGTGGGGGGAGTTGTTGACATATTTTTAAAGAAATCAGAAATAGGTTTTCGTTAATAGTCTTTAAAGATACTCATACAGAAATCAGATACATTTATCCAATAAACCTGAAAAAGCATATATGTGCACATTATTCAAAAGGGTCGATCAAGTAATCAGAAATGGACATTTTTTGCTCTGCCTCTTTTTTGAATGATGTTTAGATCAGTAATATGAGTATGAAAAGGGTTAACATTATTCTCACATTGCTTGAAATAAAATCTTTGGAAACTATTTGAAGTCTTGAGAGGCTTAAAAGCATTGAACTGAATAATTTATACTTTATTTCCTTGCAAAGCAAAGGGTTTCTCTCACCTTTGTTTGAGGAACTGACATCTGATTAAAGTAGCAGATAACATTTAATGTTTGACAGCTAATTCCACTTCAGTAATCTAATTGCATACACTGTTTCCAGTGTCAATAAACATAACACAGTATTGCTTCAGGATAATTTACTGTTACAGGGCAATTCACTTATCGCGCGGACAAGGAAGTGGGGAGAAGACCGGAGAATAAGAAAATTAAGAAGAAGAAGAAAAAAGGGAAAAAAAAGAAACCGTACAAAAGCAACAGTCTGTGTTTTTCACACAGACTAAGTAGAGAAAAAAACAGAATTTACTGTAACCAGGAAATTCGAATCTGTGTGAAAATGGTGAAAGCGTTATAACTAAATAAATTACATAGAAAAAGAATTCATGGAGACTTATTTTCAGGAATAAAATATCTTTAAAGAATTCAGAAATAGGTTTTTGTAAACAGCATTTAGAGATGTTCATACAGGATTCAGATCCAATTTTTCAAGAAACTGGAAATAACTTCTGTGCATAGCATTAAATGTGTTCTATAAAGGAATCAGCAATGGACATTTTTGACTATTTCTCCTGTAAAAATGCATGTATGAACTTGGGGAAAGCATTAGTGAGCTAAAAAGTGATTTCCAGCAATTCTGAAAAATGCACTCTATGACCACTGGGTGACCTCAGTGACCTTGAGCCGCATTTTGAACCTCCATTGAGTTTTGCCCCATTTTGGTGTTGGTCTCAAGTCCATATACCATACCATGCTTGAGATATGGTCGTTACCCAATTTCAAAAGTTTTGGCCCTGCCCATTTTTTTAGTGTAAAAATGTATGTATGAACTTCGCGAAAGCATTAGGTGGTCAAAAAATGTGATTTCCCGCAATTCTGAAAAATGCACTCAATGACCTATGGGCGATCCCAGTGATCTTGACCCATATTTTGAACCTCCAGCGAGTTTCGACTCATTTGGCTTTGGTCCCAGGTCCATGTCATACCATGTTTGAGATACAAGAGTGACCCACTTTCAAATTTTTGCCACGCCCCCTTTTTTTGAGAGTTAGAACGTATGTATGAACTTCGGTAATGCATTAGGGGTAAAACAAATGTAATTTCCCGCAATTCAGAAAAATGCACTCAGTGACTCCTGGGTGACCTCAGTGACCTTGACCCATATTTTGAACATCCATCCATTTTCTCCTCATTTGCTGGCCCCATGTCCATACGTCATACCATGCTTGAGATATAAGCGTGACCCACTTTCAACATGTTTGGCCACGCCCACTTTTCTGAGTGTAAACTGCACGTATGAACTTCGGGAATGCATTAGGGGGTTAAAATATGTGATTTCCAGCAATTGTGGAAAATGCACTCAATGAACGCTGGGTGACCTCAGTGATCGTGACCCATATTTTGAACCTCCATTGAGTTTCGACTCGTTGTTAGGCCCAGGTTCACACGTCATACCATACTTGAGATATGAGCGTGACCCACTTTCAAAACATCCCTACAGACACCCCCAATGCCCCGAGAATCTAAAAAAACAGAGGTGGCCGAGAACTTGTGACTGTCTATCACTATGCCAAAATCGGTGAGAGAGGACAATTCATTTTCGAGTTATCTTGCGGACAAGGAAGCACATAAAAGACAGAAAACAAGAGAAAAAAAAGAAAACAAAGTAAAAGAAACCATACAAAAACAATAGTCTGTGTGTCTCACACAAACTAAAAAGAAACCATACAAAAACAATAGTCTGTGTTTTGTACACAGACAACCTAGAGATACAAAATTTACTGCAGCAAGTAAATTCGAGTCTGTGTGAAAATGGTGAAAGCAATAGAACTAAATTATATAGAAAAAAAAATTATAGAGACTTATTCTTGGGACTAAAATATCTTTAAGAATTCAGAAATAGGTTTTCATAAACGACATTTAAAGATTTTCAAACAGGATTCAGATACAATTTTTCAAGAAACTGGAAATAACTAATGTATATAGCATTAAATGTGCTCTACAAAAGAATCAGCAATAAATACTTTTTATCATCATTCGGGTAAAAATGCATGTATGAACTTCGGGAATGCATTAGAGGGTCAAAAAATGTGATTTCCTGCATTTCTGAAAAATGCACTCATTGACCCCCGGATGACCACAGTGGCATTGACCCATATTTTGGATCGCCAGTGCATTTCGACTCATTTGGTGTTGGTCCCAGGTCCATACGTCAAACCAGTCTTGAGATATGAGCGTAACCTACTTTCAAAACTTTGACCACGCCCAGTATTGAGTATAAAAAAATGCGTGTGTGAACTTCGGGAATGCATTAGGGGGGTCAAAAATGTGATTTCCTGCAATTCTGGAAAAATGCACTCATTGACCTCTTGGTGACCTCAGTGAACTTAACCATATTTTGAACTTCCGTCGAGTTTCGACTCATTGGCGTTGGTCACAGGTCCACAGGAGGTCATACCGTGCCTGAGATGTTCTGGACTCACTTTCAAAATACCCCTATGGACACCGCTAGTGGCCCAGAAAAACATAGCTGGCCTAATAGTTGTGACTGTCTATAAGTATGCCAAAAATCAGCGAGATAGTACAATTAGTTTTCGAGTTATTGTGTGGACAAGGTAGTGCATAGAAGACAGGAGAATAAGAAAAATAAGAAGAAGAATGAAAAAAGAAAAAAATAGAAAAGAAACCATACAAAAAAGATAGTCTTTGTTTCACACAGACTAATTAATGCAATAAGAAAAAACAGGGGTTCAAGTTCAAACTAACAAAGGCAATGTGGACGGCAAAAGAACAGACGACCATGAGAATATAGTAGAAAAGATGGTCAAGCATTGGGAGAGGGTAAATGATAGAAGACTAGGGGTTGAAGGCGTTACTCCAGAATGTTTGATGGAGCGCGCAGAAAAATTATCTGACTTGGTATGCAGGGAAATTGAAGTGGGGGAAGTACGAAATGTAGTCGCCAAGTTAAAGAAGGGCAAATCAGCATGTACTGACGAAATTCCCAGCGAGTTTTTAAAAAGATTAGAGGATCAACAATATGAGAATCTTATATCACTATTTAACATGGCAATCACAAAACAAGAGGTCCCGACAGAGTGGACAGAAAGAAGGGTGACCTTCCTGCACAAAAAATGAGATAGGGAAGTCTTAGAAAAGTACAGAGGAACATCTGTTAGCAGCAATGTTGGGAAAGTATTTTGCAGGTTCTCTAAGGAAGACTTGTGGAAATTGTGGAAGAAAGAGGATTCCTGAGGGAGGTCCAAAATGGGTTCCGGAAAGGGGGTCGAGGCACTGGGCACTTGTTTACTCTCTCCCAAATGATAGAATCAATCAAAGTCAATACAATAAAGATGTTTATGACATTTCGTGATATGAAAAAGGCATACGACAGGGTGTGGAGGGAGGGAGTGTGGCAGAAGCTTGAGGGACTTAGATTCGAAGGAAGTTTTGTCGGAATCATGAGAACACTGTACAAGATGTGCAGAGTATACTCAACCTGGAAAACATCACAACAAAAGGGTCCCACTGGAGATAGGCTTAAGCTGGGGTGTGTCTTGTCTCTGTTTCTGTTTGCATTGTACATAAAGATTTAGGAGAGGAGTTAATTGTAAGCGCTGAGGGGAGGAGGGAGACAGAAGTTTAACGGCTATTTTATGCTGGTGACATGTTTTTATTAGCCTAGAGTGAAGAGGGACTACAAAATCTGTTAACCCTTTATCCAACGTAACGGCAAAACCGGCCAGCGCTATTCTCAAAAATCGTCAATTAATTTTCAAAATATTTTCATTTTTTGTCTCAAAAACATAGGTTATGACCCCTCGTTGGAACGCGCTCGTCGAGCTCGTTCCAACGAGGGGTCATAACCTATGTTGTTGAGACAAAAAATGAAAAAAATTAGTTATTCAAGAATTTTTTTTGCAAGTGTAGTCTGCTTTTCATGTTAGGTAAAGGGTTAACCATGGCAGGAAAGTACGGGGATAAATGGCGACTTGAGCTGAACGAAAACAAAAGCAAGGTAATACCTGTGGGCCGTAAGGCGGATGCGCTGCGAAGGTGGAGGGCGGGTAAATTCTCAGCTGGTGAAGAGGAAAGCAAGCATATAACGGCGGGAAACAGGAAAATATGAATACTTGGATGTGAATTTGTGTGTTACAGGTAGAGGCATATACAGAAACCACACAAATAAACTTAAGACAAAAGGGAAAAGGATACTCAGTCGGTTAAAACTACTTGGAAGTAATAGTTTTAACAAGGTGTTCTTTGGAAAAAAACATTTGGGAGAGGGTTGGATTACCAAGTATAACATATGGAACGGGTGTGATCCCTCTAAATCAAACAGAAGTGAGGAACTTGGAACTTCTACAGAATGCTGCGGGTAGGTGGGTAACCGGATCAAGTAACGCAGCTGCGCTCGAAGAGGTCAGATGGGAACTCGGGTGGATGCCGGTTAAAGATAGAATAGAATGGGAAAATTATGCTACCTGACTTATCTGTTAAACCTACCAAACAGCAGATAGTGTACAATATATATGGAACTCTAACGTTCAGATAAGGTGGTTAAGGAAAGCGAGGAAGGTAACAGAGAAGTACTCTATAGAGACTGGAGATTGGGGGGGGGGGGGGGCTGAAGCAGGCGAGTAGCCTTAAGGGAGGGGTGTTCGGGGGTCGCAATAGCAACCGACGAGCTGAAATTAGGACCAAAAGCTCTTTAGACGGATTGTACAAAAAAAGATGCCCCAGCCTTTGAAGGGTACCTAGATGGATCTTATGGGGGTGGAGTGGGGGGGGGGGGAGGGGATTCTATGTTGTTGAAAGTGAGATCGAAGTCACAGCAGTTGAGGGGAGAATCTGGAAAGAAGAGGAAAGAGTGTGTCAAATGTGTAATTTAGATGTAACGGACACCCTGCGAAATTTCATTCTAGAATGTCCCAATATTTGCCGAGTAGAACACTCCTTAGAATACTAATGGAAACATAAGATGATAACCTGAAGAATAAGTGGATGGGGAAATGACATGAGGGAAAGGGTCAATTTTACAGTTAGGGAGATCGAGCCAATGGGAAGAATTACGAAACATTTTTGACTGAATGATGGGAGATTAGGAAGGGGTGTGGGGGAGGAATACCCCGTTTGGGTACTGGGTTAATGTAGGCCTCGTTGGAGGACCGCGACAAATCAATAGAAGGCCGAAGAATTATTCACATCGTAACAATTTCTGATGTTAAAACCCACTGCCGACAAGTCTCTATGTTTCACCTTCGCTATTATACGAAAGAATTTACGGTCACCAAGAATAAGTGTGCATTATTTTTAATAATTTAGAAGAATGACCAGGCATTTCTTTTAAAAAATACAGTAGTTGTTCTAATACAAACATTCAATATTACCTGGCCGAGTTTTACCACGAGTTTCTTCTAAAACATCCGTTCTCAGCGTGTTATTGTCTTCGATGAGTTATCCCGAACGATATTTCTCTAAACACATCTGTTCACATTTTCAATTTTTATTCACTACAATTCGATACAATTATCTCATTTTTTCGCATCAAACAAGAATTTAATGTAAAGTTGGTTTTAAGTCCGACAATACACTCGACCCAGGATATTCGACATAATAGTGGTCTCGAATCTCACCATTATCAAGCCGAATACCTTGGGTTTCGTGTATTATCCTTTAAGGAAAGTTAAAACTGCAGCTGCAAACATGGGTTTTGGAGATCACTCCATAGTTGCGATGTGTGAAGACATTCACACACTTGCCGCGAGGCGAACGTTGCGCTCGATGCGATAAAGTAATAAGGATTTTTCTTTTCAATTGGTTATATCTGTGGTCGCATCGATCTCAATGCTCACATCGCTTAAACGCATTTGACCTGTTTCCTATTATCACTAGAAGACGACACCCAGATAACAAATGTCTTGAACGACTACATATATTCAGTTTTGTCTAAAAATATAGCTTATGACCACTCATTGGAACAAGTTCGGCGAGCTTGTTCCAATGATGGGTTATGAGTTATGTTTTGAATGCACATTTCGTAATATTCAAATTTGAAAGTCGACGTTTATGAAGACCGCAGATCGGGTATAGTCGTTCCGATAGGCAGGAGGTTAATACCGAACTTCACCTCAGATCGTACAAGTAGAGTGGTAGACATGCGAAACTGACCGGCTGTATCGGTCTTGTAATATTGGTGCTCCTCTTGATGATATGGCTGTGATTGGAACACAGCTAAAAAATGACATCAGTTTCGAATTATTTAACTTTTTCAGGCTGGTATGTATAGTTATAGTATTACCTTGCTTTTGTTTTCATTCAGTTCAAGTCACGTGCCAGTTTAGCCAATTGCACTACACAGTTTAGTTTGGTATTAAAACATCTGATTGGCAAGTAATTTGGAACCAAGAAATGTTCACCCATAAGGGTCAATATAAAAATTAGCTCAAATACGAAAAAACAAAAGCTTGATAAGGCTTATGTTTTGATCCTCAGGCAACCCCTCATAGAATTTTAACCCCATCATTGGACGTTTTATTTCCTTTCAGTGTCTTCCAATATTGGTACAAATTCAGGGAGACCCGAAACGTTTTACACTTTTTGATCGATGCATATTTATTTAGTTGCGTCTCCAATATGTTTACAATTTATGGGAGAGTGCCTACAGTCACTCTCCCATAAATTGTAACGAGGCAAATCCCCATAGATTAAATGTTTTTACTTCAAAGATAATATGAAGGGCATCGAAAGAATTGCAGTATATACAGTTTGTTTTTAGAGGAATGTTTTATTTTTCAAATTAATAATTAATTTATTTGTATAAATTTGAACTTTCTATATTTCAGTGTGTAAAAAGACAGTAAAAATCCTTTCCAATTTTGCTCGCTTTTTGCCAAGAAGAATAACAATTTAAAATTAAACGGTCTCTCCCTCACTGATTTGAAAACAAAATTGCCTAAGAATCAATTAATTTATTTTGTGTGGCCTAAACATAACATTTCATTTCTCAAAGAACACACCTCCCTAGAATGAAAAACAAAAACAAAATGCAGGCTTGAAAACCTACAACATGAAAATTATGGCGATATTAGAGGTGTCCACGTATTCCTGATGTCCTCAATGTAACGATATAAGTAGGTAATAAAGGCCGATTCTAACTCAAATGTACATGTACATGTACACGTACATCGATGTACACCTCCACAGGATTTAGTGTTAAAATCGTGTACGGGTACACGATTTGTCGTTTTTTAGGGTGATTTAGAATCGGCTTTGCCGATTCTACATCACTGGATTCTATATACTCATCGCTCAAGAGTGAAAAAATGTATGAAATTTTAAGGAAAAAGAGGTGTATCGTCTGATTTAGAATCGGCAAATGGGTTTCCCCCATAGGATTCAGTGTTAAAATCGAGAGCAAAAAACGTGTTGCCGTTTCTAAATCATCATCAAAAAGTGGTTTGCCGATTCTAAATCATCCGTGTCTGTACTCGATTTTAAAACTGAATCCCTATGGAGGCGTACACGGAAATCCATTTGCGGATTTTACGTCAGAAATCGACTCGTGTACGGTACACGGAAAAGAGGTGCTTTTGAACCGGCAAACCCACTGCCACGTTTCCCGAGGAAATAAAGAAAAAGTGATGATATATAGGAAAGAGAAAAAATATATACATAAATAGTTATTTAAAAAATAAATATATCAAATCGAATTGATAATAAAAAAAAAAATACGTAAATCATGAGCGCTTCCCAGACTATTAGAGCAAGGTTTCTTTTTAAAATGCTGATGAGAGCCTACGCATTCTGTGTGAACGAACAACTAGGTCGCCTCTTGTTAGAACGATGCGTCGGATGTCGGGATCACCTAGACTTCGATCACGAGAATCATTCGTGTCTGACGATGGAAAGGGAAGATATGGTCGTCAAGTATTTCGAACCGGCGTCCGAACGCGTTCAAATCGACGAAGTGATCGCGTTTTGGAAGAGATTACTCTTCCGTAAGGATCAAAGCAAGCCCACAGTTTCGGAAGAACTGAAATTGGCGTTTAAAAGTCTGACTTTAGAAGACAAGGGATGCGTCATGAAATTATTGTTCAATGAAGCATACGTCTAAGTTTTCTCGTTGATATAAAATAAGGGAGAATAGAAAATAAAATAAATACACACATAAATTTTTTATCTAATATTAGAAAGAAAAAACAAACACAAACATGAGAACCAGAAATAAATTGTATCCGACGTTAGATGACGACGAGAATGAGAAGCCGAACGGCGTTTTGCCGACGGCACCGTCGCTAGAAGAAAAAGAAAGAGGAGAGAGGTATCGCATCGATCAAATCAGTAGAATCCAAGAGTATCTAACTCGAGAGAGAGAGATTCTCGCCGTTCTCTCAAGAAGAAGTATTCGCGTTTCGTGAAATTCGTCAACGCGATCGACACGACACTCATCACGATTTCCATGGGTTTACACGCGGCCGGCATCGAATTGTTGTCGACCGCGGTCGGCATTCCGATCGTGTTAACCGTAGAAGGAGTGGCTCTCGCAGCCAGATTGTTTAGCACACTCGGAAACTTTTTGAGTAGGAAATTATATCTGAAGGCGAGGAAACACGACACGATTCGCGTCTTGGCCGACTCCAAGATCGACACGATATCCGAAATGATCTCGATGGCGTTGAAAGACGGTAGGATATCGGACGGAGAATACTTCGCGATATTGAGCGAGAAAACGAAATACGATGCCATGAAAGAAGCCGTGAGAATCAAGACTCGTCAGATCATCAAAGAAGAGATGAAGGATTCTCTCGTGGAAAAGGGGAGGAAAGAGGCCAGGGAGGAATTCAGTAAGATGATAGAACTCAAGAGCAGCGATTGAAAAAAAAAAATATATATATAATAAGAACAGAATTAATTAATTATTAAAATTTATATACAAAATAAAAAACGAAATTAATTTAAATAACTCTTAAAAATGTATTGCGTAAGGTGTAAGAGAGTTACCGAGACGAGTAATTCTCGAGAAGTACGAACTAAAAACGATAGACAGATGCTTCGCGGAATTTGCGACGTGTGTGGTTCTATCAAGACTCGATTCGTCAAAAAAAAAGAACGCGAGCAAAGGTGAAGGCATCGTGAATAAAATGATCAATAATCTACCTTTCGAAATGCATCTGCCTGGTCACAGTTTCATGGGACCCGGAACGAAATTGAACAAGAGACTCAACGCCGATCTGACTCCCAAATCTTGGACCAAACCTGTGAATAGGGTGGACGCGGCCGCGTATGATCACGATCTGTGCTACGCCGGACATCCCGACACCAAGACTCGCAACGACGTCTGCGATAAAAACATGTTGGGGAAATTGAGAGGCATATCGAATCCGACCAGGAGAGAGAAGATAGAACGTTCGCTGGTCGGCAAGCTGATCGGTGCGAAACGTCGATTCGGATGGGGCGTTCAAAAAAAAAAGTGCATATGAAAAGAAGAAGAAACAATTATTGACGAGCGAATTGGCTGAGGAGTTACACAAACCCATCGTGCGTAAATTTCGAAAGAGAAGGGTGTTCGTAAAAGGTTTGGATGATATTTGGTCTGCCGACTTGGTTGACATGAGATCGTTTTCGAGGTGGTACGAGGGTGTCAAATATCTATTGACGGTCATCGATGTGTTTTCTAAATACGGTTGGATCAGAGCTTTGAAGAATAAATCGGGACCTTGCGTCGCCGAGGCTCTGAAGAGCGTGTTCGACTCGTCTTCTCGAAAACCGAGTGAATTGTGGGTGGATAAGGGAAAGGAATTCTACAACAAGCACGTTCATCGATTGGTCGACCTCTACTCGATCGAAAACGAAGAGAAAGCCAGCGTGGTGGAACGTTGGAATCGAACGATGAAGGAAAAGATGCACAGATACTTCACGGCGAATTCGACCAAGAAATACATATACGCTCTGAACGGTCTGGTCAAAGATAACACGCGACACAGATCGATCAAGATGACTCCTGTGGAAGCTAGCGATCCTCGAAATGAAAAACGGGTCTACCCGAATCTATATCCTGAAAGATGTAAGATTAGGAAGAAGTCTAGAACGCCGAAATTTGCGGTCGGTGATCGAGTGAGAATCTACGCTTATAAGAAGCACTTCGAAAAGGGTTATACTCCTCGATGGACCTCGGAAATCTTCGTGATAATCAAAATATTTCACACTGATCCGGTGACTTACGAAATAGAAGCTTTGGATGGAGAAGAGATCATCGTAAAGTTTTACGAACAACAATTACAAAAGACAAAGTTTTGATAAGAAAACAAATTTCTTTTATTTACTCTCTTTAACATTTTCTTGTTTACACACATATATATAAGAGAGAAAAATAATAAAAATAAAAAATAATTAAAAACTATTTTAGATAAAAAAAAGCAAAATCCTTTAAAAATGACAAATATACTAGATATAGCACAAAGCATAGTGAAAGATGAAAGTATTCAAGAATATGAGGTTCACGAATACGAACCGGTAACCGGAACGAGTTTGAACAATGCGGGAGAGATAAGAATCAACGTCGAAACTCAAGATCTATTCATACATCCTAGCGAGAGTTACATAGTGGTGCAGGCACGTCTCACCAAGGAAGATGGGAGCGACTACGACACGGTTACTCTAGTCAATAATGGCATCATGCATCTATTCAGTAATATAAAATACATGCTATCCGGACAAGAGATAGAATCTGTGTTTCATCCCGGTCAGGCCACCACGATGTTCGGACTCTTGACGTATCCTGATGATTTTTCGAAATCCAGAGGACTTAATCAGTTGTGGGTGAAAGACACCGTCGGCCCTGCTAGCGCCGGCGCCGCCTTGATATTCGACTACGTCGTCAAGACGTCCAGACCTAAAGGAACGTTTTCGTTCAGGATACCTTTAAAACACATCTTTGGATTTGCGGACGATTACAACAACATCATGTACGGATTCAAACACAATCTGACGCTGATTCGAAAAGGAGACGACGACGCAATAGTGAGACTCACTGAGACCAATGCGGGTAAGATAACTCTACACAAGATATCGTGGTTCCTTCTGCACGTGGAGCCTTCGACCGTGGAAAAAGCGCGTCTCTACAAGATCATAGAATCCAAGAGTAAATTACCCGTGGGATTTAGAATGAGATAGTGCAACACGGCTAGCATTCCTCTCTCCACGAATCACTTCGATTGGAGATTGACGGTGAAATCTGCTTCCGAGAGACCGCGTTTCATCGTGGTTGCGTTTCAGACCGATAGGGACGGTTCTCAGGAAAAGAATGCATCGCTGTTCGATCACTGCCATTTGAGAAACATGCAAGTGTTTCTGAACGCCACGAGATATCCAGCAATCGATTACAACGCGTCGTTCGACAAGAACGATTTCTGCAGACTGTACGGCGACGCCGCTGATTTTAGAAAGAAGTATCACGGTCTAGACGAATTGATGAGCAATCCTAACATATCTCCCGGCGAATACAAGTCGATGTATTCCATGTTCGTATTCGACGTCAGTAAACAGAGTGAACGACTCAAGAGTAGCGTCTTAGACATTCAGATCAAGATGCAATTCGATAGGAATGTGCCGAGAAAAACCGAAGCCTTCACCCTGGTCCTGTCGGACAGAGAATTACAATTTGAATCAGATGGAAATAAGATGTTGATCATTCGATGAGAGACGAGTGTGAAAAAAAAATAATGTGTGATTTATTAAAAACAAAAAAAAGTAATGAGTAATTATTAAAAAAAACAAAAAAAAAAATAAATAAAGTAATGTGATCTAGAGAGATTGAACATCTTTCTAAAATTCATTACTTTTTTTTTTGTTTTTAATAAATCACACATTATTTTTTTTTTAATTCATTATTTTCCACGCGTTCACTGTTTGTTCAAAGGAACTAGTTCGATCAGTAGACTCACCACGGAAGTGGCGGCTTCGTGATTATTGGTTTTCATAACGAAATTAATCCTGTCTCCGGCGTTCACTTTGAGAGGCGTGCCGAACGTGCTAACATTCGCGTGTTGATTCTCAGTCTTTTCGACGCTGTATCTCTTATCGCTCTCTACTCCATTCACCATGAGACTGACGACCGCTCTGTTATTCAAATCCGAGGAAGCCAGACTCATTCGAAGGATTTCACCTCCCAGCGGCATGGGATATCCCACCTGACCATGTTTCGATCCGCTACCTCCATTTCCGAAAGACCACTCAGCTTTTCCCTCATCTAAGGTGCCGGCCTCTTCAGCCCACACGGTGATCAATTGTCTAGCATATTTGACTTTCTCCACCACCGAAATCAGGGTGCAGGCATCCGTCATGTTCACGGGATCCAGTAGATTCGTGAGCGCGTGTCCACCCATGTCTAGTTTACCTTCCATTATGTCACCCTTTCTCCAGACCGAGTTGTCATCCACGTACTTTCTGCTGACTGCGCTGGAATCGAATTTGGGATCGTGACTGAGTCCGAATAAATTCCCACCCTCCATGGTTCCGCCAGATTGTTTGTTCAGGTAGAGATCGTCCACTTGCGATTCTAAGTATTCTTGTGATCGTATCACGGCAGAATCTACGTAACCCTTGTTGACCGCAGTTGAGTCCGCATCCGTGTCGTCGACCTTTGACAGATTCAATATCTTGTTGAATCCCGCATTCAGATCCGATTTCATTTCTCGTCTGTCAGACTTTCTCTGTTCCAGATCTACGTAGTGTTTGGTCGCCACGTCCTTGGGATTCGTGGGAGAGGCCACGTTCGTTATCTTGTTAGAATTGGCGTTCAATTCCGAGTACATCGTTTTCTAAATGTATCTATTTCTCAGGTGTTCGCTGAATCTCGCGTGAGAGTCGTCCGCGTATTTCTTGGTTGCGGCATCAGTGGGATCTATGGGATTCACGACGTTCACCAAACGTTTGGATTTCAGATCGAGATCGTCGGTCATGGTTTTATCCACGTAATTATCTAGCATGATTCGTTTGAAATCGGCGTTCCCCCTGTCGACGTATTTTTTAGTCGCAGCATCTGCGAGATCTATCGGCGTAACATTCATCCAAGTTGGCAACGTCGTAGCCATCGTCGACTTTGAATGTCTTCCTCTTCTTTCTTAGGTTGACTTTTTTGTCGTCACTTCTACCAAATTTATCGACTGGCATGTTGTTTTGAGATTTTTTTTTTTTTTTTTAAAATATATTCAAATGCAGTTTATTAAAAAATAAATTATTTTATTTTTATTTTTCGTTTTTATTCAATTAAAATTTTTTAAAATAATTTTTTTATCTTTATATATACTATAAAAAAAAAATCTCTCTCTAATGTAAATCATTGAGAATGTCTTGAAACCGATCTCCTTCAGACCTTCTCCTGAGAACCTAGAGACAGAGGTGACCGCAAAACACTTGATCTGGTGATTGCACTCATTCCGTGTTGTAACAAACCATCGATTTGTTGAAATAGTTCTTTATTTCTTTCGGCGGTGAGAATCCGTTGCTTTCGAAATAATAATTCTTCTTCCCGTTCTTGAACCACGCTACCCAATGAGTGCCTTCACCCGATAAATCGTCTAGATTTAAAATTCCACATTCCGATTGTCGAGCTCTTCTCTTCGGCAAGGCATCTCTGGAAAACACACCTAGAAAATCTTTGATTTTCAAATCCTTCGCCGCATTCGACAGATCGATGTTGGATAGGGGTTCATTAGGTAAGACGGCACCTTCTACGGATATCTCTATTTTCTTATTCATAAATGTGTATATATATTTTTTTTTTTTTTTATTTATTTATTTTATTATAATTCACTAAAATGACGTTATTTTTTTAAAATTTTTTCATTTTTCTTTTTAAACTAACTTTCTCGATGTCTCTATCGATTTCTATAATTTCGAATCTATCTAATTCCTCTTGATTTTCTGGAATCCTATCATCCTTACTCATATCTGGAATCCTATCATCCACAATCATATCTGGAATCTTATCATCCACAATCATATCTGGAATCTTATCATCCACATTCATATCGTCTCTAATTAGATCCAAAGCCCAATGTCCGAGTGTCAAAGTGCTTATTTTATTGTCTAACACGAATCTCTTATCGTCGTCGGCCGTCAGCGAAATCTTTTTGACTATTTCGGTATACAAGTCGTGATTTTCCCTTCGAATCGATTTCATAGTCTTATATACTGGACCACCTCCAAACAGACAATCTTTATACTCTTGGAAAGAGATGTTTTTCTTCACCACACACGCTTTAACCCCTTTGCACTTCTTGATCTCTTCATCTTCTAGACGATAAGCATACAGTTTGGGTCTCAAGCCCACGAATTCGACGATTTGTTTACCACCACTCTCGTCCTTAAATTTACCCAACACCTTCTTGTTGTCATTTGGTTGAATGTTGGAAGGGTGATCGACGGGATAATTGCTCGTGTCGAACCACGCAGCCACGTCCGGAGATATATCTCGGTAGATGTCTTTCGTCTCTATCTCGTAAACTAAACTGTCCATGTCGGTGAACAGTAGTTTGGCTTTATCACCAAATTTTCGTTTGATGTAATCGTAGTGAAACTCGTACATCAATTGATTGCTGATATCTAAGATGATCGGTCCGAGATAATATGGTTTGTCGAACTTCAGGTGCGTCTTTTGCATGTGAACGGCCACTAGATTTTCGTCGAATATGGTTCGGTGTTTGTAATTGGGTTTCGCCACTAATTTTTTAGCTCTTTTCTCAGACGTGACGAGTCGAACATCGGTTCTCTTCCTGATGTTTTCCATTGATTTACCGTACATGCAGTTGTTCATGAGTTTGAAGAAATCTTTTTCAAAATCGTTCTTGGTTCGAATTCTGAGATTCGTGTTGAGATTGATGTATTTTTTCATCCAAGGCTCTTCGTCGAATCAAATGATGCGATGTATGTCGACTAATTTCATCCCGTAATCGACGTACTGTTTCAAATTCTAGCTGTAGACGATGTAGTTACGTTTGTTAAATAAATTGGGAATGAGTTTTTCCTCGTCTCCTTCGTTCGGTTTCATTCATTCAGAAAGCCAGCGGATAATCGTTGTGTAGATCGTGTAATTCTTCCGGATAGTTCAAATCGACTTCTAAAATGCAAGGATAGTCTCTCCATTTTTGCATCTCTTCCTGTTCCATCACCCATTCGAAATTTCCAATTGGTAAAGGATGACTCATAGCCCAACCATACAGATTATTAGCGTCCCAATACTGTATGTATTTATTCGACCGTTTCGAATCGAAATCTTTTTTCATGTAGGGATTGTTAGCTTCAGAATATCTGTGGGAGATCATCGAGACGCCACCTCTCGCAGCCCTTTCGAACATGAGCAACATGTTCACATCGGATAATAATTCCAACTGGACTTCGGTGGTCTTCAACAGAGCGTCCCACGCCAGACTTGGTGTGGTGAAATACCAAGCGGGATCCAGATCGTAATTTTGACGACAAACGTCTCAAAAATTTTCGAACACGTCTGCCAAGAGCAGAACGTCGGTCTTCAGATAGAGATCGTGATAATCTCTCATGGTTTTCATATCGAATGATTTCCACACCTTTTTGGCGTGTTCGTAATTCTCGTCGGAAATTCGTATAATTTCGAATAAAAATCTTCTTTCGAAGGTAGTGCGGTGTCTTCGAATCTCTTTAGATCATTCATGTAATCGTAAGGATAGACTCCCTTCCTCAACATGATGTTCACTCCTTCTCCAAAATGTTCACTCTTGATTTTAAATTTATCCTTGCTCATGTTATCGACTAATTTTTCCAGAGCGGTCGACATGAATTTAAAACTGTCGATGAAACGTATGCTTCTACGAATGAATTTCGTTTTTTCTTCCAACGTATCTTCATCGATTACTCTTTTCTTCTCCATGAGCTTCCATTTCGTGAAGGAAATGTATCTTTCTTCGCTGTTCACGATGCAATTTAATTCTTCGTGGGGGGTGCCGAGATTTTTCAAACAGATGACTGTCGTAACCCGAGAGATTGTGAAATATCACTGGATAGAAAATGGCGTCTCGATATTTTAAATTACACTTGCTGCGAGCCGGACCGCGATACAGACCCGTGTAATGAACGTGTTCTCTGACCTTCTTATTTTCCTCTGAATTCTCGTCAAACGATTGTCTGCATATGTGACATTTGCTGCCTCTGTTATTTTCGTCCTGCTGCTCTCGCGTGATGATCGTTTTTGCTGGAGTTTTGAATTTGTCGTATAACATTTGAATTTTCGATTCTAACTCTTCCATGAACATTTGAGCCACGTCGTCGTCTTCGCACTGTTTCGTGTAGGTGAAGGGACCAATGTCGTGTTGCTAGTCGAAAGCACATTTCATGTAAATGCAATAGCCCGAAGGTATGTGTTTTTGATATCTTTCGACGTAACTTTGAAGAGCGTTGGGTTGACAGGAACTCATTTTCGCGGTGAAACATTTGAAATCGGCGTACACGATGAATGGTACTTTTAACCTTCTATTGTGATTTTCAAACTTCATGATGGTGTTGGGTTTGGGCATTTCGACAGCGACACCTTGATTTTCGTTGCAATATTTCTGATGTTTCGCTAACGATTTTTTGCTCTGAAACGCGTTCATGCAATTGCAACATAAACATATCTTATGTTCATGTTTATTATTTTGTCTCAACAGTAATCGACTCGGATGTTTAACCCAACAATAATGACGATTGTCACCATTCGAAATCAATAATAAAATATTCGTCTTTTCTCTTTCGATATTCGAAGTGTGTCTGAGAGGATAGATCATTCGTTTTTCATCGTCGTATCCCAAGACGTTCACCGCTACGGTGGGATTTTGAGTCTCGAAATGTTTGATGTGTTTTAACTCTGTTGTAAAAGTCACTCCAGTCCAATCGAGATTTTTAGAAGTCTCCTTGTAACAAGATGCTCTTCCGGTGTTCATTTTGACAGGGTATAAAGTGGAGGTGACTGCCCATTTAAAACACTGATCATCTTTATTTCTCACGTTGACCATGGCGTGTTTTTTAGCTAGGAAATACGGTAATTTCACGTAGGAAGACCCTTTCAATGAATCGTTTTCAGTTATGTGAATTTCGAGTTTCATCACCTCATCGAACGTCCAATTACTACCTTCATGTTGATAATTCACGAGAGACGTCAACATCTTGTCTTTCATCTTTTCGAAAACATCCGATAAATCTGAACCTCGAAATACAGGTTCGACATTAGATCTGAAATATGCATTTTTCACGATGCTCTCGCCGGACTTCACGTCGATTTTACTCATCATGCAATGGAGTATCATCTTAATTTTTAGTCCCACGTTCATGTATTTGTGAAACAAATCCAATACTTTTTTCTTCACCTGTTCCATGAACAATTTCGGATCAATTTTCTTGAATGAGGGAACCACGTCAAAAGTTTTTAAAATGCCTTTGATCGCACTCTCCCATTCTATGGGTTTCGATTGGAATAGTTCCGTGACGAGTCGTGCTACATATTCTTCTCCTTTCCCTTCATTCATTGCTCGTTGAATTTCGCTTGATATATCTCGTTTGTCTAGAATCTGAAGTGCATCACTCGTTTTCGTTTTAGTTTTTCTTTTCTTTTCTTTTGAAACTTGAAGTTCTTCTTCAACAGCTTTTCGTTTAATCGTCTTCTTATTTTTCACAATCGAAAGATTTTTGTTTTTTTTCGACGTCGGCATTTCGATTCCTTTTACTATCTTTTTCTTCTTCTTCTCATTTTTCACAACCGATACATTTTTTGACGTCGTTGCTATCAACATTTCGTTTGCCTTTCCATTGTTTCGCAAATATTTCTGTATGACTTCAATTTTTTTTTATTTAGTTCTATGATTTCTGAAATGTGAAATTTCTAATAATTTACAAATCTCGTTTAACTGAGGTACGGTTTTTCTCATTTAAATTTTCCATTTTTTTTATCTGTTTGCTTCATTTGTAAGAATATTTTTTTTTCGAATTTTGTATTTAAATAATTTGTTAAAAAGTTTTTTGTTTTTTACTCTTTATATACATAAAAAAGTTTTTTTTTAATTCAATTTTTTCTTTAATGTGAAAAAGAATTTTTTTTTTAATTTCAATTTATTTCTTAATGTTTTTTATTTAAAACAATTTACGATCACTTTTAATTCTTGTTTGCAAAACGAACACGTTTCCTTACAATAACACAAATGTGCACACGGTAGAAACAAAACGTTTGCGGATTTGCTTTCGCAAAGCAGACACATGTTCATATCACCCGATTCCTTCTCAATAGATGATGATAACTCGTCTGCTTTTTTCATGAATCAAATCAAATCTTCTAAAGTCAAGAATTGAGATAATGTCTTGTTTGCGTGATTCAATGTATTGTACAATTGTTCCTTCGTGTATCCGGATTGTAAAATACCCCTTAATAAACTCTCATTTTTATTTCTTTCCCATTCTTCATCTTCAATTTTAATCAATCCCAATGACTGGATCTTCTTCAAATAATCGCAACAACCTTTGGTATTATTTATGTGTTCTACCAAAGGTCTGTCATTAGGTTCCCAATTCATTAAATGTATGTTGCAACAAAAACATTTAACTCTATCACTTTTACCCACATAAATGAAACCCACAGCAGCTAAATCTTTGGGTTTTTGAGCAAGATGCGAAGGCCAATTTTTAAGCATTTGAAGTCTTGCACGTTCTAAACTATAATTCGGATGTTCGGACTTGATCATTGTTTTTATCTCAAAATTGGGTTTGTAAGAATATTTTTTTTTTTGAATTTTGTATTTAATGATAATTTGTTAAAAAGTTTTAAACTTGTTTATATAGTTTTAATTCCTTCAAAACAAATTAATCGATTTTATGTTCTTAACGTGAAAAAAAATTGATTTAATACAAGAAAAAAAGGATGTTAAAATTTAACTTTTTATTTATATATATAAAGAGAAAAAAAACTTTTACAAAAAAAAATTTTACATTAAAGAAAATTAAAAATTATAAAAACAACTTTTTTATATATATATAAAGAGCAAAAAAATAAACAAACTTTTTTAACAAATTATTATTTAAATACAAAATTTAAAATATACATTATTTGCAAGAATTCATAAAACAAAAAAAAACAAATAATCGATCATGACAACAACACCTAAAAGATGCAAATTGAAATTGAAACGAGTCAAAACGTGTAAGAAATTGGGTTATAAAATCTATAGATTATAACGACACGATCCCATCGAATTGAACGAGGTCGAGACGAAGGGCTTAGAGCACAAATACGACAAATATCGCATGCCTTTGAAATTGGACGAAGCCACGCTCGATTAGTTTTACGAGTACGAAAGCGATCTACAGAAAATCGTCATCGCCAAAGATAGAGAATTTGACAAGGACGATTTGTCGTTGCCCTATGGAAGTTACATATATCCAAACATCTCTCTTGAACTCGTGGACAAATCAGGTGGTGAGAGCGCATTGACCAAAGTAACAAAACTCAAAAGAGTAAAGATAAACATTCAACACATTTGCGAAAGCGGAGAAAACATGAGTGTCAACATGCTAATAACAGACTTGGAAATATAAACAATAGAGAGATTGATTTTTTTAGCGAAGAAGAAGGAAAAAAAAAAAAAAAAGTAATGAGATCTAAAGATGATCTCATTACTTTTTTTTTTTTTTGTTTTCCTTCTTCACTATTACCCATATATTATAATAACATTTCCTTTTTTCTTAAATTTCAGCATCGATTCTTCTTTTCTTTTTTTCTTTTTTTTGTAATATGATACGTTTTTATAACAACACATTTGTTTATCCGAATCATAATTATGAACGAATGTTGTGCATCTCTTGATAACACTCGCATCATTACCATTCTCTTCAGAAGGTAGTGGTGATGGTGGAAAGCGTCTCATTCTTTTCAATATCAACCGTCTATCCCGCTCTTTATTTAACTCTTTTATCAGTTCTTTCCTTAGATATCCATCATTAGCGTCTAACCATTTTTCCACATCTTTTTCACACTCTATCTCCCAATATTCATCATTATCGTCTAATTGTTTCTCCACCTTTTTATCCATTTTATATATTATTTTATATTTTTCTATGATTGATATTTATATATAATTATATAATTTTTTTTTATATTATAATAACATATTCAAAATCGGTATATTCTTAAACGGCGAATTCTCATCAAGCAACAAACCCTTGCCGAGTCACTCAACGTTCTGTCCACTCTTCAGATAGAGACCGTTTCCACTCAAAGAGTTGCCACCTCTAACGGGTTCTAGATACAATCCTTTACCGCTGTCGTCTATGTGGACGCGACACACGGCTCCTCCCTTCTTCAAAAACAGTCCACTGCCACCCATTAATTTCTCAACTGCCGAACTCGCGAGTCCCGTGAGAGCTCCCACGCCGAGAGTCTTTCCGAGAAAGGGTAGTGCCATTGCGGCGAAGGGTTATGCTTTTGCAGCGATTCCTGCCAATAGCGGTATGAAACCACCTTTCTTTCTCAAATTGTATCTCAATTGAGCGGGACTTAATCTCACCATCAACCCTCTTCCATCACGAATCGCTTTCTCCATCCTTTTGATTTGACTTTTGGTCCAGGCGATCGCATCCTGACCGCCTCTCGTCAGATCTTCATGAGTGAATTTGAATTTCACCGCCTCGCCTCAAGTTCTTAACACTCTCTCAAGTTTCTTCCTCTGTCCTGCGGATATGTTCACGTTTTTTTTATGTATTCTGTCATAATTCTTTTTTTTAAAATATATATTTTCTTCAATTGTTTTCTTGTTTTAATGATAATTATATATATTAAATAAATTTTGTAAAATTAATATTGCGTTTATTTTATTTTTGTTATCTATATATATATACACAATTTTTTTTTTTTTGCTTTTATATTTCTCTTATGTGAAATCGTATCGTCACCCTCTCTCCACGAAGATCTAACAGTTCACCATTTTGATCCGTCAACGTGGTTTTGAGACTATACAACGTGTCTAAAATCACTGGTAGATAAACTAAATTTCGAGGTCGCTCCACGATCTATAACCCGGCGACACATTTGGAAAGAAGGAATAGATCGTCGGTTGAGCGCTACCATTCACGTAGCTTCCAGCAATCACATCCACGTTCACCAGAATGCTATTGACTGCGAGAATGTCGACTGTATTTTCAGATGCCGCATGGCCTCGATACATCTTTCGATCGAATCCCAGCATCTTGCCTATAGAATCGTCCATGTTGAAATCCACTCGAAAATTATCTTCCAAATCCAACATCGTCTGTAAGGTATTAGGATTGGGAGCGAGTCTGATCTTGTTGCTTCCCTTTCCATCCATCTTCATTCGCGTCTGAATGTAATTGTTCAAATCGTCTATGTCGTAACTCCCTTTGGGAATTCGAATCTCCAACCAATCCACTCCGTCGGAATACTTGAACGAGTTATTCTTTTCGGTGACGTTTGGAAAGGAATAATAAGTCTCCAGATTCACCAACGCCATCTCGTATCTTTTCTCTCTATTCAGTTCGATGGAAGGTTCGAATTTCGTAGCGAATCGAGTCAAATCGCCACTCACCATGATTTGAATGGATTGTTTTGCAGCCGTATTCTCGGCTATCCGTTCTAACAATTCTCCTTGTTCGAACATTATATTTTAATTTTATTTTTTTATTTTTTCAAAACTAATTATTTAAAGATTTATTATTTTCTAAATTTTTGTTATTTTCACGCTCTATCTTGTTATCATCAGAAACATAAAACTTGTCGAATCCGCACCGATATTTTCCGCGATTAAATTCGCTAGTCAAATCGATCACGACGAAATTGTAATGTCCTCCATCCCAAACCCTCTTGCAGAATCTCCTGAATTCCGCCACACTCATGTCGTTTGCGACGTGATCGCGGTAGATGTGATTGAGATTCTTGAGATCTTGGTGAAAGAGACATAGAAAATTAGCGTTCTCACTTATCGTCTGTCTGGCCAATCGAAAATAATTCTGCGATAGGTAGAAACAGTCCACGTTGCTGTGTCGACCCCTAACGTAATACGGTTCGCATCGGTTCTGTCTCTCCAAAAGCAGATCGTCGAAAATCATGAGATTCTTATCTTCCGATTTCAATTCTCTAGGATCCGGAACGTCGCTAGCGTTCTCATAAAATCGACACTCGACGTTCGAAGATGCATTTCTCTTCATCAGTTCCATCGCCGCACCATCCAAAATGGTCGAAAGTGGAGCTTCACTTTTGTCTAATTCCTCCCTACTGTCAAAGATTCTGGCTATGACGTCCTTGGGCAATCTACGATCC
This sequence comes from Pictodentalium vernedei, assembly GCA_031216915.1. Lineage (NCBI taxonomy): Eukaryota > Metazoa > Mollusca > Scaphopoda > Dentaliida > Dentaliidae > Pictodentalium > Pictodentalium vernedei. The sequence goes on from CM062294.1 coordinate 219,424,111, forward strand.
ATGCACTCTCGAAGCAATCTGTATTTGGGTTGAAACAAGCTCTTGCCAAACACGAACAATCTGTCGTAATCCAACCAGTTGGGTCGGGACAACAGATTCATCAACAGATTGGTCTTTCCACAATTCGATTTTCCCACTATCAAGCCTCTTATGCTTTTGGGAAAGAACTCGTTATTCGACCTCTTGGTCGCGGCGTCGTTCCAAGACATATCTTTAATGTTCATCTTTGTTTTTTTTTTGTTTTTTTTTGTTTGTTATTTTAGATTTTTTCAAACACAATTTTTTATGTTTTTTCAAACTCAGTTTTTAATATTATTATTTTATTTATATTACACCGTCCTGAGTTCTCTTCAATCCGGATCCATTCGTCATTTTGGCTAAATCTTATATGGGCACCACAGCATCCTTAAAATCTTTCCAACTTTTCGGCGTTCGCTCTAACGCAGCTCGCTTCGCCGGCGGACTGATCAACTTGTCGATCAATGCATCAGCTGCCCTCTTGCCAGCCACAGAAGCTATCCTACCACTGGCTTCGGAAGCGGCTTTCTTACCAGCATCCAAAGCCGTCTTCTTACCGACCTCAAACGCGGTCGATGCGAGTTTTCTACCCGCATCGCTCGTGAACGCTCGCATTATAGAATCGACGATGCCAGAACCGCCTTGAACGTAAGTTCTGACGTATCCCCTGTTCTTTATCACCAATATATTTTTTTTATTTTATAATATATTTTGTTTTTTCACGGGTAAATCGTTTGTTGTTTAAATACTTTTATTATTCTAGTGTAAAATTTACTGTTTTTTATTTTATATATTTTTGTTTGTTTGTTTGTTTCTCTCTACTTATTATATACATCAATCCTTCAATTCGTTCATCAGCCTTTTATAATGGTTTTTAATCAAAACCTTCTGTCTTAACAATTCGTCAGATATAGTAACTATCTGATTATCTAATCCTGTGTTACCAGCCCGTCTACTAGCCATCAACAATCTCAATCTCTGAGACAGAGCGTCAGAATCGCTCGGAAGAAGAGTGGTTTTCACCCCTTTACCAGTCACTGATTCGACGAACTTCTTATTCATATCCCATATGGGTTTCACCACTTTCATCCACTTGTAACCTCTGTTGGCTTTGGATCTCGTCTCTCTGGCATCGTTATTTCTTTTCATGGCGTGGGTCTGAACCAGAATGTCGCCGTAATTGTCGAAATCCTGTTCCGTGTAATCACTAGGCTTGTCGTAAAGAAGCAATTTGCGCAGTCCGGAAGTTAATTCGAACCTATTCGAGCCGACGGTTAATTCATCATCATCTATTTCCACTTCTGTATCGCCGACAAAAGTTCTCCCGTCCGAATCCTTATAAAATCCATACAACAGATCTCTCTTACCGCCATCCTCGGACGACGCGACGCTATCAGTGGTGATAGTCGAAGCTGTATCGCCGCTCTCGCTCACGTCGGTTTGAATCCCCGTTGGAACGTAATCCGGTGTAGATTGAAGGGAATACCGATCCGATTTGCAAAACTACCGGGCAACGAAGCCACTCTCAAAGAACTCTCTTTTATGGGTCTCAATTCTTCGACTATCTCCTTCTTGCTTCGCTCTTGACCCTCCGTCACGGGTTTAAATATTTTTGTGGCTTCGCGTCTGAGTTCAATCTCTCCAAGACGTCTGCTTCTGTCAGCTGATTGAATGCCCTTCTTGGCACGTTCATATTGGTTTAAAATATGATCTCGACGTTTAGCACCCATCTGTAAAAACATTTTTCGTTTTTAAATTATTAATATTTCCTTTGAGTATGCTAATATGAGTTATTTATTATTTTCAAAATTAAATGTATAATTATTTTTATGTTTTATGTTTTAAGTAAATAAAAATCTTCTGTCTTTAATGTAATAACTAAAAGCAGTTGAGAAAAAACCATTTACAAAATGAAACCTCGATAAATAGTTAAAAATATTAAAATAGCGTCCGTTTCAAACGTGTTAAATATCAGAAAGAACATGAATAATTATAATCTCGAATAAATCATGCTAGTAAATGTAACGCTTTTCAAAAAAAAAAATATAACATAACATCAATTAATCTTTTGAACTGTTTCCGCTTTTATCCATAAAATAGTTTTTCAGATAAACCATTTAACTGACAATTATCTCATTTGAATAAAAACCTGTAATACATTTCAAGCGTGACAAAATAGCGTTCTCAGTAAGTGTTTATACAGTAAATGTCACTTTGACATGCGACCTGCTTGTCAGTTTTGATAAAAACAGACTGATGATTGTAGACTGACATTCGAATGAAATGGTTTAACACGCCGAAGGCGCGCAGGAACGGTATGGGAACAAGCCCCTTTCAACCCTCAGTGACTGAACAATAAAATCCACAGCGCTTCCTTCGTGGATAATTATATTCACGTGTCAGAACGAGCTTCATCGCAGAGTAACTCGGTGTAATGATACACATTATTTTGATAAAATTTATTATTATTTTACATTTGGATTCAGGTAGATTTCTTACCTTTTTTCGTGTGGTCGATACTGGAGGATCTTCGCCAATGATGATTTGTAGCGCGCAGGAGCTCTATTTATACTGTACAAGTGGAGATACCCATGGTGGGATTTTCCAAAAACTTAGTTTTTTTCTGTTGAGTTTTGGAAAATCCCACTATGGGTATTCCCCTCACTTACGTCAGAAATGGGAGCGTCCAATAGTGGTCTGTTAAGTTTTGGAAAAATCCACTATGGATATTCCTCCACTATGGGTATTCCCCCCACTTACGTCAGAAATGGGAGCGTCCAATAGTAGTCTGTTAAGTTTGGAAAAATCCACTATGGTGGGTTTGCCGGTTCAAAATCACCTCTTTTTTCGATTTCTGACGTAAAATCCGCAAATGGATTTCCGTGTACGCCTCCATAGGGATTCAGTGTTAAAATCGTGTACAGACACGGATGATTTAGAATCGGCAAACTACTTTTTGATGATGATTTAGAAACGGCAACACGTTTTTTGCTCGCGATTTTAACACTGAATCCTATGGGGGAAACCCGTTTGCCGATTCTAAATCAGACGATACACCTCTTTTTCCTTAAAATTTCATACATTTTTTCACTCTTGAGCGATGTGTATATAGAATCCAGTGATGTAGAATCGGCAAAGCCGATTCTAAATCACCCTAAAAAACGACAAATCGTGTACCCGTACACGATTTTAACACTAGATCCTATGGAGGTGTACATCGATGTACGTGTACATGTACATTTGAGTTAGAATCGGCCTTTATTACCTACTGATATAAACATGGTGTCGACTTCATTTTTATGCGAATTACTGGTGACATTTTCACGTAATTTCATCAATTCCAGGTAAGATCTACCGAGTATGAAGTGTCTATCAACACAGGTGGTTTATTCTAATGTGTTCTTTTGTTCGAAACACAACTGCCACAAATTTATCATATACACATTAAATTATTTCAATTTTCATGTAGAATGTAAATTGGAATAGATCGATATAATGCCTCGTCAGAGAGCGCTATCTACCTAACTCTTATAAACTATAACTAGTGACACATAGAGATACAATTTGTTTGGATATATCAAAAATGTGTGTGTTATATATAGAATATACCCATAGTAGCTTGGTGTACCAAATGTCAACCACAAGTGGTGAACATTTGGTACACCACGCAATATTGGGTATATTTTATTTATAATTTATATCATGATCGTTGGAATAATAAAAGTTTAAATGTTATATAATACAATATTCACATGCGGGAATCCGTTTTTGTTTACATGAGCACCGGTGGGCGGTACTTGTGCTGTCAACTTTATCGCCGAAACGAAATGGAAACAGAAACGCGCAAATCACGGGGCCTTTTTCATTTTAATAACATACTATTTCAAGTTATGAATGCTTTATTAACATGCGGCGATACATGTTTGTTAATTTCTTGAGTCTTATGGGGTATAAAACGTTATATAAATAACTGCCACTTTCATTTCACTCTTCGCAAGACAACGTGCGATAAATTAAGACAAGTTCGCATTCAGGTCGACGTCACCAAAGGTCAGCTTGGATGCAGTTCCACGGAAGGTGTAAATTTTAACTACTGAAATCCCATTTCTGGCGAGTTCACCACGTTTGGTGTGTAAAGCTAAAGGTTGTGTCATAATCTTTTTATATTTAGTAGAATAGATAATCATGGTATAAAACCCAACTAGGCTCAACCAGCAACCCATGTCAAAATCACGAAAATCCATATTGAACAAATTTTGATAGATAAATTTTTGCATCACTGACATTCAGAAGTACAAAGCTCTTCAAAAGGGGCTTTATCTACTCAAACAAAATGTTATGTCTAATTAGAATGCACACGTTTGAGTTGCGCCATGCTTGTTAGAATTTGTCTTTTTAATGCTAGAACCTCAAACCACAAAGCCTTCTCATATATCATCTCGTATCCACTCTGTCAGTTTATTCTTTATTGTCTATCAAGCTCGTCAACTGACTAGTTGTTTGTTTTTTCTATACTGAGTCACAAAGAAAGTATAATAACCTTCGGGGAGCAATTTGTTTAGTATTATCAACTTCAATCCCAAACAAATTATTGTAAATTCATATTTCGAGTCTAGCTGTATGAATTTGCATAATTTCATCTTCTTACTGTTGCCAGCGTCACGTCAGGACGTCGCAATTCAGTCATGTGGTGAAATGAAATGGAAAGTTCACACATGCAGTCAATAGCGTGTATGTCCACCGTTTGCCTATTGGATGGCATGACATCGACGGCGCATGGACATGATAAGTCTCTGCATCTCATCCTGTGGTATTGCGTTCCACTCCTACCTTAGAACATTACGTAAATCGCCTAACGTCTGAAGATCATGAAGTCGTACCCGACGGTCCAATTGATCCCAAAGATGCTCGATTGGCGACTAATCTAGCGAAAGTGGGGGGCAGGGAAGAAGTTCGAAACTCTACTCCTCAAGAAAGTCACGACAGATGCGCGCCACGTGAAATCGGGCATTGTCTTGCTGGAATAACTGCAATCCGACGTTAGCGTTGAACAACGGGACAACAACAGTGTTAGCAATTTCGTCCCTATATCGCTGTCCATTCAGATTACCATCGATGATGATCAACTGCGTTCGATGGTGCAAGGAAATTCCTGCCCAAATCATTACACTATCCCCGCCGAAACGGTCGCATTCCCTCACGCAAGCATCAGAAAACCGTTCTCCTCGTCGGCGATGCACTCTTGCCCTACAATCAGCGCCCCGAAGAGAAAATCGTGATTCATCATTAAAAAGAACTGTGCTCAAACGCTGCTGAGTCCAGCGAACACGTTGACGTGCCCATTCTATTCTGATGGTACGATGACGTTGGGTAAGGATTGGTCCGTGTGATGGACGCCTACTTCGGATGCCGTGTTCTGCGAGTCTGTTGCAGACAGTTTGTGCACTGATTCTATTGTTAGTTCTACCAGGAGTAATTGCTGCTGTCCTCGTCGTCGGAAGGAAGCGATTCCGCAAGTGAGACGTTCTGATGTGTCGGCCTTGTGCAAGGGTCATAACTCTTGGTCGATCTGAACGCGGTCGGTCGGCAGTAGATCCAGTGGTTCTATATCTTCCAATGAGACGGTAAATAGTGGCCCCAGTGACTCCGTACTCAGCAGCGAGCTCATCTGGAGGTATCCCAGCCTCATGCATATCAATGGCACGTAACCTCTGATTTTCGGTTAACCTTGGCTTTTTTAAAATGTCGGATTACAAACACTAGCGTGTTTTCTCAATAATCCAGACTCTCTAGCACAACATAACACAAAGAAAATCGTTGGTCACCCATTCAATTTGACATTCTCGGGTAACACGTGCTGTTTTGAAATCCGTAGCAAAATTATATTCGGTTGGTAGTCAACAACAACATATCATTAAACTCTTTGCGCGACTTCTTGTCCACAAACATGCAACATTAGAACCATTATATTTCATTTGTTATGCCATTTCTTCACATATGTTTTTATTATACTTTCTTTTTTGACTCAGTATACTTATGCTACTCTAGAGATCACCCAAGCCAGTTTGGAAGAGGTTCATGTATTGTGTTTTTTTTTGTATTATAGAGTCTGTTCCCTATGCCCCTGGTATTAGAAGGATGTAAAAATAATGCCGGTTTAAAAACTATTGGCGGTCTTGATACGATCTCTGTAACTGTGGTATGTAAATAATGATTTGTTCGTGAAGTCACTTTCGACTGATTAGACGATCACTGACCATACCTGAACAGAGAAGTTGTAGTTTCTCAACTGACCATGATAGGCATCGTTCACCAAGCTCGTTGTTTTAACTAGTAACCGTTTTTCAAATTCTTCAATTCGTAAAATATTCGAAAACAGTTTTTGTTTGTTTACCTTCGCCAGTGTTGGACAATAATTTGTTGACTGGGACAGCACTTCGTCTAATTTTTCCAACAATCTCTTGTTTTATTACACGCCTGTTCTATGAAATATCTACAGCAACACTAAACAACGGGGGAAATGAAAATCTGTTCCGCACATATGTGCGGAACGGAAATCGTTGACGGATTATTTTTAAATAGAAACGAAATTTCACTGGAATTTTCAACAAATGGTGCGCCGCAATTACAATGTGATTCGCTTCTCTGAGTTCAAATGTGTTCTATGTGCCAGTAGGCACATAGAACACATTGGAGCTCAGGGGTCGAAATAGTAACATGGGTTCCCCTCGCAAATTTGGTTGGCGATAAAATGCGTTCTTTTCGTTGGCAGTTGTCAAAAGAATTGCTGAGTGTCCTTCTAATAATGTTTTTTATAGACGCGAAGGCGTGTAATGAACATGGGTTATTCGATATGGAACTTGTGCCATCGCGGGAGGATAAAACTCGAGACCTGCGTTCTATCCTTCCGCGCTGGCACTCGTGCTATATCGATTTACCCATTCACACACGCTTGTCGTTCTGTGTATTTCCTCCTGCAATGAGGTTTTAACTGCATGACGCAAAAATTTCAGACCAGTTGTTTTTTGGTTCGTCACACTCTCTGAAATGCTCGTGATTCTTTGGGGGTCGTAATTTAGTGGGACTGGCTAATTTACCTTTGCCAATATTGATGGAGTTAGTAGCTGAGAAGAAACATACACTGTGATCGAACTATGCTGAACAAGCCATTGAATCTTCAACCCCCAAAGTCGCATCAAAATAAGTTTTTTTGACTTGAATTAAGATAAGTCTTCATCATCCTACTGGGAGTAAGAACGGGTCAACCCGATAGCTGAACATCCCTCACACAAGTCATCGGGACAATGGACACTTTGCACTTCGCATTTACATAAGAACAGTTTACATAGGTCGAACAAGAATCGATAGCAAAAATTGCAACAGTAACAACAATAACATCATCAACTACACGAATACCAATAGCAGTCAGGGGAGGTAATACCACCACCTTCCCAGTAAAAAACAACAGTTATCTAGGAACAAATTAAGGACGTTTCTGACAGCATAAAAATGGAGCCTTATGTTAATAAACATCGAAAAACTCTAAGAACAAGAAACAGCAAACTTGACTGAAACAAGGGACAGTGCATGCAATAGAACTCTCACAATCTAGATGCTGATCAATAATCGAAATAAAAACTGAAAGTGTCACTGGATGATTTATTCGTCTCTTTATTCGTCACAGAAGCGAAAGATTAAATACGAAAAGAGGTTCAATGTTTCTTGATGTTTGGAGACCTTTTCTGAAAGCTGTTTGAAATACTGATCTCTGTACATCTGGTTTGCTGGAGCGTTAGTGAAAATGTCGTCACCCCCACCCCACACACACACGCACACACATCGCCTAAGATGGCGCCGAGTTAACCAACGCACCAGCTTCTCCCAATCCATGACGTTGGATGACGCTTAAGTTATTATGCTGTGACCCCCAGCGTAACAGCTTTCGCATCATCGTCATATGTTATGGTGTTTCCCTTTCCCTTCAACGAAATCTTATAAGGCCAAACAAAATTAAATAATTGATTCTCAGGCATTTTTTGTAATTTTAAAGGAATGAGGAAGGGCGGTTTTTATTTTTATTTTTATTCCTGGTGGAATGGTCGCCGATGAGTAAAAAATAAGTGGTGAAAATCTAAAATTAAATACTTGAGCTTCCATGTTGATTTTACTGATAGTTTTTATTGTAACGATCATCATACAACACATAATCAGTATAGAACAACTAAAATGGATATAAATATAATAAGGAGTTTTTTAACTGGTTGAGTTCAAGAAGCCACAATCAGGCCTTTCAAAAAAATGAGGGTACCATGGCGATAGCCAACATTTTCCTTACCCATGTTTCGTATTCAATCAAACGTAAATAGTAGTTTGTTTTATTACAAATCATTGGAGAGTGCTTTTTGGCACTCTCCAATAATTTGTAATAAAACAATATTTGATAAACAAATTCAGCCCGCCACAACTAATCTAGCCATCAACCAGTTAAATAAATATTTATTTTGTACATATTTTGTACATACATGAGAATCGTGTCGCATTTCGCGAAGAAATAACAATACTGTATCAGTGTATACGCATATTACATCGCAAATCGCGATGTGATACCGCTGTTATCAAACCCTATGATAGTTTTATACATTTTGAATTTTGCCTCCAAAATAAATATGAAGAACGCGGGCCGAAAAAAGCGAATGCGCTGCTGCCTGAGAATCAGAAAGTTAATTTTCTTTGACCTAACACTGAATCAACTTTCCAATCTAGGCATTTCTATTTTTTAATGATAACTGAAATATGCTGTAAATTTTCCATTTGCATTGCCACGACAAAAACTGTGCACATCATCAATATGTTCCTTGTTCACAGATAGCAGAGTATACTCCTTAAAAAGTAATCGGTGACGACTAGGCGTCGGCAACTTGAAAACTCGAGAATTTGTTTTTTTTTGCTCCTGAGTTCCAGTGTGTTCTAAGTGCCTACTAGCACATAGAACACAATGGAACTCGTGGGACGTTTTGTTTATTGAGTATTGTTAATACTAGTAACTCCCCCCCCCCACCCCATATATGGCAGCGGTGAGGACACCTATCTATATGTGACCAATCAGCATTCCAGCAATCTAGTTGTATAGAGATCAGTGGTTAGCAAACTCTTGGCTCTCTGATGCATCTGCCAGAAAAAATATGGAATTTGAGAAATTGAAACCATTCTTTTTGGGGAGAGAAGACAAAGGGAAATTTATGCTCAAAACTCACCTCAACAGAGAAGAACAGAGGAAGAATACGGACGTTCGACTGAACAATCAACACATGGTACAAGCAATGAACACGTGGGCTGTCAGCGGTGTTCTCAAAACTCGGCCCTGTGTGGTGGTATGTTGGTTTTTTTCAGTTAGTCAAGCTATGGAACCAGGGGCAACGTACTACATTTGGTTTCTCACAGTACGTCCGCAATGGGACACCAGACACAAATCTACAGACAAGAAAAAGCCATTCCAGTATCTTCGAGAGGAAAATTAGTAAATGGAAAGTAAGGTGAATGCGCCTGACGGCGTAGATTTCAGTTAGGAAGAGGCAAGCAATTGAGCATAAATGGCAATTAGACATAACTAGAAATTAGCATTTTGAAAAGAAGACTTCTCATTTTGACTTGGAACGACGATGTTAACACTAAACCTCCCAGTAGTATGAACTTCAACGTTCACAAAAAAGAGTTTTTGCAATAAATCCTCCCATGGTTTAGCATATGGTGGAAAAAGAACCTCTGGTACTAACAATTAACAACGATACAGCCGACGATATTGAGTCTGTTGATAGACTCTTCGCTGACGACACCTGTTTGACTGAATCATTTATTGACATCCATAGTATTGAGTCAAAAATGAACATCGAATGCCAAAAAATCAATAAATGGGCCGATACCTGGCTGGTCACATTAATGTTAAAGAAACCAACGCTGTGTTGTTTACACTCAACAGGGATGTCATTATTCCAAGTGTTTTATTCGACAGCGAAACACTTGACTTTATCGGCGTCCACAAACACTTGGGATTATCCATTCAATCCAACTTGGTCTGGGAAACGCATATTGACGACATTTGTGAAAAAACCTGTGTTAGACTTTCACAGTTAAGATTTTGAGAAGGATGTATAATGCCTACATTTTGCCAATATTGGAATATGGGAGTCCGGTGTGGTGCGGGGCCCCCAATATTTGATGAAGCGTCTAGAAGATGACAGGAAGACAGCCACAAGGCTATGTCATTCCCCGCAGTATACATTTATACATCATTCAATAATTTTTTAACTTTACTCTCTCTCTCTCTCTCTCTCTCTCTCTCTCTCTCTCTCTCTCTCTCTCTCTCTTATTTGTATGCTGTGAAATAAAGATTGAATTGAATTGAGGACATACTCTGTAATGCCGCACGAATCGTATCGAGGCTGACAAGTATCGCGAGATCGCCTTTTGAATGAAGCTGGGTTGAGAGTCTCGAAACAAGAAGCCACATGCAAAAGATGTGTACCTTCTACAAAATCGTAAACGACGATACGCCCGAATATCTCCACGAATTACTACCACCAAGAGTTCGTGACACATCTGGTTATAACCTTCAAAATTCGACAAATTTCATGCCTTATTGCATGCGAACAAAGCTATTCAAAAGATCATTTCCCCTCATGTACAGGAAATATGGAATAGTCTCCCAGAGTCTGTACGAAACAGCAGTTCACTGAATTCAAAAAACTCATATCACCGCCTGAAGGGAGACCTCTAGGATATTTCTCCTGTTGTGTCAGAAAATACAGCATTATTCATAGTAGAATTCGAACTGGTTGCAGCGACTTGAACAGTGATAAGTTTCTCAATTACATCTCCGAATCGCCATACTGTCCCCATCGTCCAGCTGTTATTGAGGACGCAGAGCACTATTTCCTCTTTTGATCCTCTTATTCAGACTCTTGCAACCCTCGAATTGGAAAAGTATTGGAAATTAATGTTAATTTGAACCCCGTTGATATTTTACTGTACGGCGATCCCATTTTAGAACATAAAACTAATACCTCTCTTTTTAAATTTGTTCAAAAATTTATTCGTAACACTCGAAGATTCGATAATGGGGTTCCATCCTGGGTACTGCTCAATACATGCAGTTCACTGCGACTCATTTGGGGCGTGATTAGGCGGCGAACGTGCAACCAATGGATGATATATATATATTTATTTATTTATTGGTGTTTAAGGTCACATATTTCTGCACAATGGCTAACCATGACCGTGACAGTTTTACGGGTGGAGGAAACCGGAGTACCCGGAGAGAACCACCGAGCAACGGCGAGCAACTGTCAACTCCCCAACATACCAACTCCACACAAGCAGGGTTAGCATTGGTTGAAGACAGGTGCACCATCGACGTGCAGTACGCCTTTGGACACAGCGTCCCCGTGCCCCCACGTGGGCAATGGGGGTGAAGTATCAATGGATGATTGCAGAAATTAATATGTAATTACTATTATAACTTCGTCAAAATTGACGAAGTGTATCGGCAATTTGACGAAGTTATATAAAATATTTGATGAAGTGTACGGCAATTTGACGAAGTTATATAAAATATTTGATGAAGTGTATCGGCAATTTGACGAAGTTATATAAAATATTTGATGAAGTATACGGCAATTTGACGAAGTTATATAAAATATTTGAAGTGTACGGCAATTTGACGAAGTTATATAAAATATTTGATGAAGTGTAATTACTATTATAATAATAATAATTATTATTATTCGCCGCAGGAGTGCTATGTCTGTGGTAAGATTTGAGCGCGATAGTAAAAGTATTATCTCAGTAGTAGCAGTGATGATGATGGTAGTAGTAATAGTAGTGGTTGCTATAGTAGAAACGGAAGTTTGGTGTTATAAGAAGTGCAACTACTCAGTGCAGCGCCTGGTCGACCCTCGGCTTGGAAAATCAAATTGACAGACATAGACTCAAGGTGCAAAAGGGACATCAATCAATCACATTTCTTTTCTTTTTTTTCTTCTTTTTTCTTCTTTTTCTTTTTTTCTCTCTTTCTCACTCCCTTCTATTTCGAAGTTAGATTTTCTTGTATATAGTTTTTACATTTCTCTCATTTGTTTGTTTCGCCATTGTATTGATTTTTTGTATCATGTAAAGGGAGCGGAGGTTACACTAAGTGGAAAGCACTTGTCCTCCTATCCTAATTTGCAAATTATTTTTGGCAAATAAAAATATGTTTAACGTGACCATAATTACTCGATCAGCGGAAACCAATTGAAGAATCCGATTCAGCATTGTTTCAGACTGAATAATGCAGCAGTTTTAACCCTTCACCAAACTCGTTCCACTGAGAGTCACGTGATATGGTTTTGCTCACGTTTTGTAAGATATAAGTTTTTTCTTCAACTTCTCAGCTTGTAAATTAAGCTGGAGGGTACAACCGATTCACTAGGTAAAGGTATAACAGCTTACTAGTTGTCGTTTACTGATTCGGTGAATGTGTTGACAATGAATGCCTCAAATTATATAGAAAAAAAACCTCTCAGTCATTGCTTTCTTAATAAATAGTTCACACGAAATAACTCAGTGTTTCTAAATTTGCATAAAAATGCTGTCTATATTGTTGAGTACATTACCAATATCGAGACAACCAAGCCGCATAATTCACCAGTTTTAGGATGATTTTAGGAAAGTGTTAATTTTAGGATTCTCAAGTCGTATCTAAATAAGGAGATTTTATGTTGTGTTTCGAAAACTATAATCAAAATAAAGATTACTTTCTCATCTCATCTTCTGTCAACATGATTGTGTATTGACACTATTGAAAAAATAAAAGTAAACTAGACTTTATGATTCTGGAGAATCATGGCTTTTCCCGATGAGATTCCATGATTCTTCATGACGCCACAGTGTCTGATGAATTGTTTTTGACTGTCTCACTGAAGTTCCTCCATTGATTTTAAGAGAAAGGTGAATATAGTAGTCTCAAATGACTCAGTTTGATAAAACATTGTTTACGTAAAAACCATCATTAACGGTGGAGGGGTTAATATCAATATTGGCGTCCTACGAGTCAATGTCCGACAAAAGGAGTTATGTTTGTTTGACACATACCCACTGCGTGCTGTGTCTGTTTGAAAATGGTCCATTTTATCTCAAATGTATCAAAAATATTGATGTCTGGTCCTGTATTAATTATCTCCTATTAGACCACAGTTGTTATGCATTATTATGTCAGTTTTTCACACCTTGTAGAGCTCACCTATCACATGTCTGTTAATAGCAGAAGTAAATTTCTCTCCAATTGGTTTTTCCCCACAGGATTAGTTTTATTTATTACAATGAAGATATCCATACATACAACGACAAACATGAAGTTATTACATTCATAAATAGGAAGTGTTGTTTGTACATATGTGTAGATAAAATAAACCCTGGGACGGAGAAGGGGAGTATAGCCGTCTTACAAACTAGTATATATCTAGCCCCACTGCCGGGGAAATCTTGGCGCCATGCACCACTGCATTTGATAACCGCCTTACGGAGTAGTAAATATACCTGCCCCCCTTCCCATGTTGGGGACCCCCACCTTTTATTGTAAGGTTCCTTAGGCACAACATAGCGCCAGTAAGATGGATATATACTGCCACGTCGCCACCCTGGGGCGGAGGAGGGGCAGTGTATAGCCGTTTTACAGACTAGTATATACCTGGACCCACTGTCGGGGAAATGCTATAGTGTCAACACTATTTGATATTATAAGTAACTGATCCCATTGCAACTAACGTTATTTACTGCTTTCTTATCATGCAGTGGCGGGGCGCGGTGGCATTGTGGTAGCCGGTTCTCGTCAGATCACCGAAGTAAAGCAACGTTGAGCCTGGTTTATCATTGGATGAGTGGCCGTCTGAGCCATCAATTCGGACTCCCATGCTGTGTCCTTGGGCAAGGCACTTAACTCTGATTGTCCATATGGGGGCATGATGCCGCCATGTACTAAGGCGTACTGCACGTCGATGGTACGCATGTCTTCAACCAATCTAACCCTGCCTGTGCTGCAGTTCGGAGTTACGATGTTGAGAAGCTGGCAGCTGCTCGTCGTTGCTCGGTGGTTCTCTCCAGGTACTGTGGCTTCCTCCACCCGTAAAACTGTCACGGTCATGATTAGCCATTGCGCATAAGTATATGCCCTTAAACACCAATAAATAAATAATAAATGATATCATGCAGGGCAGTATGGAATACGAGGGGAGGCGTAACTTTCAATGTGTGTTTGGTTGGAGAAAGAGGCAGGGAGGATGTGGTAACCTTGGTAATTTTTTTTGGATAAATCGACCGCTGGCGTGGGACACCGTGGAATTGACCGATGAAGCGGGACACAGTGAGAGTGGAGCTTATGGGCAGTTATTCTTGATAATAAATAACTATACACTTACTTTTGAGTTCATACAGGGTGAGTATAGTAGTCTCAAATCAGAATGGCCAATATTTGTCTTGAAAACCTACGAGAGGCTTTTAGAGAAATCCTCGGAAAATACGAATTTTTAACCTTTTGAGGGGTATCGCTCTGTAACCAGCCCTAAACGGATTAATGCTTGGTTTTATGAATACCTTCATTACTTACAAAAATGATCCTCGGTGAATTCACTTCCAATGAGGAAGGTTATGTTTATCACGCAGGTACACATTGGGTGATATGGGTGCCCCAAAACAGCCCATTTTCTCAAAATGTTTATACTTTGCAGGCTCTGGGGGGGGGGGGGGGGGGGTTAATAATTGCTTACCGGAATATTTTGTCCATGCAACTTGTAATGTCACTGAAAGACCTGCAAATGGTAATTTTTTCTTGAAAACGTGCTAGATTTTTTTGAGAAATCCACAGAAAACGGGAATTTTAAGCTTTTGAGGGGTATATCTCCTTAACTAGTCGACAATGGGTTAAGACCTCGATTTTTGAATATCCTTACTACTTACAAAATGTTTCTCTATCAGGTTTGCGTCCAGTAAAAGAAGTTACGTTTCTCTGTGGCATTTCCATTTGTTGGTGTCCAAAAACAGACTATTTCTTCAAAATTTTTGACATTTAGCAGCCCATGGAGGGTTAACAAATACCTACCAGAATAATGTATGCAACTGGTAATGTGATACCAAGACCTATCAACGGCCATTTTCTATTGAAACCCTACAAGATGTTTGTAAAGAAATCCAGGGAAAACGATTTTTAAGCTTTCGATGGGTATCCCTGTTAACCTCCCCAACAGGGGTTAACGCTTGGTTTTTTGAATACCCTTATTACTTACAAAAAATGGTCCTCTGTGAATTCCACTTCCAACAAAGGTGATTATGTTTATCTCTCGTGTGTACTTTGGGTGCTGTGCGTGTCCGAAAACAGCCCATGTCAATAAAATTACGATGCTTGGCAGCTTGTAGATGGTTAATAAACGCTCACCGGAGTATTTTGTCCCTGCAACTTGTAATGTCACATAAAGACCTACGAATAGTCAATTTTTCTTGAACCCCTATAAGTTAGATGTTTTTAGAGAAATCCACAGAAAATGGGTATTTTAAGATTTTAATGGGTATCTCTCTTTAACCAGCCCAAAATGGGTTAAGACGTCGAATCTTGAATACCCTTACCACTTTCAAAAATATTTTTCGATCAATTTTGCGTGCGATAAATGAAGGCCACTTTCTCTGTGGTATACCGTTTGGGTGCTGTTGGCGTCCAAAAACAGCCCATTTTAACACAATTTTGACTTTTAGCAGCCCGTGGAGGGTTAACAAATGCTCACCGCAGTATTTTGTCCATGCAACTTCTATTGTCACATCAAGGCCTGGGAGTGACAATTTTTTCTTGAAAATCTACAAGACTCGTTTAGAGAAATCCACGGAAAACCTGAATTTTTTAGCTTTATAGGGGTATTGCTGTTTAACCAGCCCAAAACGGGTCAACGCTTGGTTTTTTGAACACCCTTATTACTTACAAAAATGATCCTCGGTGAATTCCACATCCAATAAATGAAGTTATGTTTATCTCTCGTGTATCGTTTGGGTTCTCTGGGGGCCTAAAACCGGCCCATTTCATCAAAATTTCGATGTTTGGCAGCCTGTGGAGGGTTACCATATGCATCGCCAGATATGTCATGTGTATCAAAGGTCGTGGCACAGGCAGGTCTATCAATGATGAAGGTTTAAATAAAATCTACAAGACGTGTTTCGAGAAAGTGCCGATAAACCCCAATTTTGACAGTTTTTTGCCAATTCTGACGAAATAAGGGTTAAATCGAAAATTCCGCTTCGGTACATTTTTAGATTTTGTGCCCCTCTATGCGTGTGCAAAATTTTGTGAAAATCGGTCCGCAAATGGCTTCGGAATCGTGCGGACAAAATGTGTGGAAAAAAAAAAAAAAAAAACCCAAAAAAACCCCCAAAAACCTAGACTTTATGATTCTGGAGAATCATGGCTTTTCCCGATGAGATTCCTTGATTTTTCATGCCCCCACAGTGTCTGATGAATTGTTTTTAACTGTCTCACTGAAGTTCTTTCATTGATGTTATGAGAAAGGTGGTTATAGTAGTCTCAAATGACTCAGTTTTATAAAAAAAATTGTTTAGGTAAAAACCATCATTAATGGTAGAGTGGGTTAATATCAATATCGTCGTCCCACAAGTTAATGACCGACAAAAGGAGTTATGTTTGTTTGACTCATACCCTTTGAGTGCTCTGTCTATATGAAAATGGTCCATTTTATCTCAAATGTATCCAAAATATTGATGTCTGGCAGTTTGCAGAGGGTTAACATGTGCTAACAGGCATATGTATTCATGCAACTTGCAATTTCAAACCAAAAAGTGCGAATGGCCCTTTTTACTTAAAATCTATAAGATGTTTTCAGAGAAATCCATGCGCATGCGCTCTTTTCGAATTCGACGTGACGAAATGCGAAATTCGTATCGCTCTTCATGGGAAGTGATGCCGCAACTATCCATGAACAACGAGTGAAAATTTCATGGAAATCTGCCTAGAATTGGTTGGGATATAGCGTTTTGAAGAGACGAGGTAACTGTTTGAATTTGGTCCTTCCTTTTCAAGCCAGTTCGAAAAAAGTCGTTGTGAATGGGCGCAGACTCCTTTAGAGCACCCCCCCCCCCCCCCTCTCTCTCTCTCTCTGTAAATGGAAGTTGCTTCTTTAAGACAGCCACCCAGGGATCCCAACACAACCTTTAAACCTAAGAGAATCGTCAGAAGTTTAAAGTGAAAAGAAATTGGTGGTGATTGGGTTTCTGGCAGGCAGGAAAAGATTGACGAAGATTTGCATATTGGACATTAAAATAGCACTTCTGACATACACGAACCGTGTCCAGACCGCTGGAGGCAGCGACTTGAAATTTTCAGAACTTGTTCTACGAACCCTGGCCGACATTTTGGGATCTGTTTGGAGCGTCCGAGCCGCCTGGAAAACACCACGCATCGCGTGGAATGAGAGAGTACTATTCGTCCCGACTCTATCAGTTCAGAATGGACATGGGCAGTGTTGTAGACGACTGTGGAGCTGCGATTGAGCATAAAATCCCAGGTTTCGGTGCCTCATTGCCTAAGCGGCTCCATTGTATGATTTTGTGTCTCAATATCGTCCTTACTACTTGTAGTTTATACCGCTGCCGTACGTTAATGTAACCTCTTGCCATTTTCGAGACTTTCAACCCAGAACGCCGCCAAAGTGAGGAAATGCGGGGGTGGGGGGTGGGGGCTGTAGCGGCGAGGGGGGGGGGGGGTATCCTGACACTATCTTTAATCCTGAGATAATCGGAAGAAGTTGCAGTGAAAAGAAATCGTCGGTGAGTAGGTGTTTTGGCGGGAAACGATTAACGAAAATTTGCCAATTTGACATTAAAATTGCACTTCTCACAAACACGAACCGTGTCCAGACCGCCGAAGGCAGCGACTTCTAATTTTCAGAACTTGTTCTACGCACCCTGGCCGACATTTTGGCATCTGTTGGAAGTGTCGAGACCGCGTGGAGAACACCACGCATCGCGTGGAAAGTGAGAGTACTATTCGTCCCGACTCTATCAGTTTGGAATGGAATTGGGCACTATTATAGACTACTGTAGAGCAGCGATTGAGCATAAAATCGGAGTTTTTTGTGCCAAATTACCTAACCGGCTCCAAGGTATGATCTTTCGTCTGTACATCGCCCAGATCGTCTGAAGTTTATACCGTTACAATATGTTGAAGTAGCCTTTTGTCATTTTCGCCACTTTCGACCCAGATTTGAGGGTACCTTCCTTCAGCGAAATTTAGCCATGCTCACAACCACGCCCTCTCCCCGTCGGCCCGGGTGCTTCTAAAGATAGAAAGGTCAATGGGGAGGGGCCCGTTAGCAAACAAACGGGGGCAGGTGTAGTTGGTGAAAAACAGCAGGGGGGGGGGGGGCACGTGTCCTAGGTAAAAGAAACAATAGGGGGCAGGTGTCCTAGGTAAAAAAAAACAGCAGGAAGGGGGGGGGGGTGCAGATGTCCCCGCTAATTAATTTTAATAACAGGCAGGTGTTCATGGGGCAGGCCCACTGCTCGGTGTTCCAAATTTTCTATGGTACTTGGCCTTGACGGAAACAACACTTCAACAAGAAACAACGGGAAACCTATTTGCAGTAAAGCTGCAAATATAAACATGATTTTAGGACCATTCCATGGCCAGTTTAAAGCCTACTGCGATATCAGCGTTTATTAGTCTCGTACTTTCCCTGCATCACTGCAGTATTTCACCCGAGTCGAGTTCTGACGTCATGCAAGTTTGACGGACATGCTTTCAATTTTGTTATTGACAACAACATATTTATAATTTCGTGATTACTGATCGGAATTTTGAAAACGACACATGCAATCGCGAAAGAGTTTTCTGAAAAACACGATTCTGCAAAAGGTTTTAGTGAAATTTGATTATTTTTTTTTATTTTCAATTTCGACGGCTCTTGTCGAAAAGGTGTTAATCACTGATCGTCCCAAACGAGATCAAAGACTGACGCTGTATATTAATAACACACAGAGAATCTTCTAAGAATATACATGCGCAATCCTAAAATGAAATAAATCAAGTCTTTTTTCAGGTTTTACGAGAGAAATATGTCCAATTGTATCATTGAATCATGTTTAGGTATATGTGGGCGAGACATTTTCTATACGGACAAAATACAGACTAAATAAAATATTTGCCATTATTTTCCGCAGACGTATTTTTGTCTTTGCTTCTTGTGGAAATCCATGCTGATAATACAACGAAGGAGTGTTATCTAATGAGGTCAGAACCGTCAGGTGGTCGGGTCCGACACCGCACCTCGAAGTAGATTTAGTGGGGGTGTCGATTTTACAAGTAATGTAGGCAGCGTACACGGCATGGGCTGTCTGTCTTTAATCCTATAAACAGGGTTAAGGCTTGGTTTTTGAATACCCTTATTTATTTATTTATTTATTTATTTATTTATTTATTTATTTATTTATTTATTTGTTTATTGGTGTTTAAGGTCACACACTTATGCACAATGGCTAATCATGGCCATGACAGTTTTATAGGTGGAGGAAGCCGTAGTACACGGAGAGAACCACCAAGCATCGACGAGCAACTGTCAGCTCCTCAGGGTTACAGAGGGTGAAGACATATGTACCATCGACGTGCAGTATGCCTTAGTACACGGCGTCATCGTGCCCCCATGTCGGCAACCGGGCTAAAGTGCCTTGCCCAAGGACACAACGTGAGTCGTCCCGGACGGGGATCGGACTCGGGACCTCTAGCATAGAAGTACAACAGTCTACCACTGAGCCACCACGCTCCCTTGAATACCCTTAACACTATCATACATTATCCCTCATGAATTCTGAGTTTGATAAAAGAGGTTATGTTTACCTATTAAATACCCATTTGCTGCCCGAAAACAGCCGATTTTATCCAAATTTTGACGTTTAGCAGCCTGTAGCGGGATTAACAAACGACTAGCGGAATATTCTATCTATGCAATTTGTAAGACCTGCCAATGTCCAATTGTTCTTGAAAATCGCCAACAAGCAGTTAGCGAAATCCACAGAAAATGTAAATTTTAAGCTTTTGAGGGGTATCTCTCCTTATCCAGTCTAAAATAGGTTAAGTTTCATTCTTTTAAATACCCTTACTACTTACAAAACTGATCCTCTGTGAATTCTACGCGCAGTAAAAGAAGTTATATTTCTCTGTTACATATCCATTGGGTGCTCTTGGTGTCTGAAAACAATCTATTTTATCAACATTTTGATGTTTAGCAGCTCGTGGAGAGTTAACGAATGCTCAACGGAATATTTTGTCCATGTAACTTGTAATGTCACATGAAGACCCGTGAATGGCCATTTTTTCTTGAAATCTACAAGATGTTTTTAAAGAAATCCAGGGAAAGCATGAAATGGGTTAATGCTTGGTCTGATGAATTGCACTTCCAAAGAAGGAGGTTATATTTATCTCGCAGGTACACATTGCGTGCAATGGGTGCCCAAGGACAGTCCATTTTCTTAAAATTTCTATGCTTTGCAGCCTCTGGAGAGTTAACTAACGCTTACCGGAATATTTTGTCTATGTAACTTGTAATGTCACTCCAAGACCTGCAAATGGTCATTTTTTCTTGAATACTTACTAGATTTTTTGGAGAAATCCACAGAAAACTGGAATTTTAAGCTTTTAAGGGGTACATCTTGACCAGGCGAAAATGGGTTAAGACCTCGATTTTTTGAATACCCTTACTACCTACTAAATTTTTCTCTGTCTGTTTTGCATCCGGCAAAAGAAGTTATGTATCTCAGTGGCATTCCCATTTGTTGTTGTTGGTGTCCAAAAACAGACTATTTTTTCAAAATGTTGACATTTAGCAGCCGATGGAGGGTTAACAAATGCTTACTGGAATATTTTATCCATGCAACCGGTAATGTGACTCCAAGACCTATCAATGGCCATTTTCTGTCGAAAACTTACAAGATGTTTGTAACGAAATCCACGGAAAACATGATTTTTTTTTAGCTTTTGATGGTATCGCTAATAACCACCCCAAAAGGGGTTAACGCTTGGGTTTTTGAATACCCTTATTACTTACAAAAATGGTCCTCAGTGAAATCCACTTCCAACAAAGGAGATCATGTGTAACTCTCGGACATACATTGCGTGCTGTGTGTGTCCGAAAACAGCCCATTTCAACAAAATTATGATGCTTGGCATTCTGTAGAGGGTTAATAAACGCTCAGCGGAATATTTTGTCCATGCCACTTGTAATGTCACACAAAGACCTGCAAGTAGTCAAATTTTCTTGAAAACCTATGGAATGTATTTAGAGAAATCCACAGAAAATGGGAATTTTTAGATTTTAAGGGGTCTCTCTCTCTCTTTAGCCTGCCCAAAATGGGTTAAGACTTCGTTTTTTGAATACCCTTACTACTTACAAAAATGTTTCCCTATAGATTGTGCGCTCGATAAAAGAAATCACTTTTCTTTGTGGCGTAGCCGTTGGGTGCCGTTGGCGTCCAAAAACAGCCCATTTTATCACAATTTTGACTTTTAGCAGGCCGTGGAGGGTTAACAAATGCTCACCGAAGTATTTTGTCCATGCAACTTCTATTGTCACATCAAGGCCTGGGAGTGACAATTTTTTCATGAAAATCTACAAGACTCATTTAGAGAAATCCACGGAAAACCTGACTTTTTTAGCTTTTTGGGGGTATTGCTGTTCAACTCGCCCAAAACGGGTTAATGCTTGGTTTCTTGAACACCATTATTACTTACAAAAATGATCTCCGATGAATTCCACTTCAAATAAAGGAAGTTATGTTTATCTCTCGTGTATCGTTTGGGTGCTCTGGGGGCCTGAAACCGGCCCATTTCATCAAAATTTCGATGTTTGACAGTCTGTGGAGGGTTACCATATGCATCGCCTGATATGTCATGTGTATCAAAGGTCGTGGCACAGACAGGTCTATCAATGATGGAAGTTTTAAAAAAATCTACAAGACGTGTTTCGAGAAAGTGCCGATAAACCCCATTTTTGACAGTTTTTTGCCAATTCTGACGAAATAAGGGTTAAATCGAAAATTCCGCTTTGGTACATTTTTAGATTTTGTGCCCCTCTATGCGTGTGCAAAATTTTGTGAAAATCGGTCCGAAAATGGCTTCGGAATCGTGCGGACAAAATGTGTGGAAAAAAAAAAAAAAAAAAAAACCCAAAAAAACAAAAAAAAAACTAGACTTTATGATTCTGGAGAATCATGGCTTTTCCCGATTAGATTCCATGATTTTTCATGACCCCACAGTGTCTGATGAATTGTTTTTAACTGTCTCACTGAAGTTCCCTCATTGATGTTATGAGAAAGGTGAGTATAGTAGTCTCAAATGACTCGGTTTGGGTTTGATAAAAAAAAAGTTTAGGTAAAACCCATCATTAATGGTAGAATGGGTTAATATCAAGATCAATGATTCCCTATTAGTTTTGCGTCCGGTAAAAGAAGTTACGTTTCTCTGTGGCATTTCTATTTGTTGATGTCTAAAAACAGACTATTTCTTCATTTTTTTTACATTTAGCAGCCCATGGAGGGTTAACAAATGCCTACCAGAATAATTTATCCATGCAACTGGTCATATGACACCAATACCTATCAACGGCCATTTTCTCTTGGAAACCCCACAAAATGTTTGTAAAGAAATCCAGGGAAAACGATTTGTTAAGCTATCGATGGGTATCTGTGTTAACCTCCCCAACAGGGGTTAACGCTTGGGTTTTTTAATACCCTTATTACTTACAAAAATGGTCCTCTGTGAATTCCACTTCCAACGAAGGAGATCATGTTTATCTCTCATGTATACATTGGGTGCTGTGCGTGTCTGAAAACAGCCCCATGTTAACAACGTTACGATGCTTGGCAGCTTGTAGATAGTTAATAAACGCTCATCGGAGTATTTTGTCCATGCAACTTGTAATGTCACATAAAGACCTACGAATAGTCAATTTGTCTTGAAACCCTACAAGTTACTGTTAGGGAAATTCACAGAAAATGGGAATTTAAAGCTTTCAAGGGATATCTCGCTTTAGCCTGCCCAAAATGGGTTAAGACGTCGACTTTTGAATACCCTTACTGCTTACAAAAATGTTTCCGTATAAATTGTGCACTCGATAAAAGGAGGCACTTTTCTTTGTGGTGTACCCTTTGGGTGCTGTTGGTGTCCAAAAACAGCCCATTTTATCACAATTTTGACCTTCAACAGCCCGGGGAGGGTTAACTAATGCTGACCGGAATATTTTGTTCATGCAACTTGTAATGTCACACCAAGACCTGCAAATAGCCGATTTTTTCTTGAAAACCTACAAAATGTTGATAGAGAAATCCACAGAAAACGGGTATTTTAAGATTTTAATGGGTATCTCTATTTAACCAGCCCAAAATGGGTTAAGACGTCAAATTTTGAATACCCTTACCACTTTCAAAAATATTTTCCGATCAATTTTGCGTCCGATAAATGAAGGACCCTTTCTCCCTGGTATACCGTTTGGGAGCTGTTGGTGACTAAAAACAGCCCATTTTATCACAATTTTTACGTTTAGCAGCTCGGGGAGGGTTAACTAATGCTGACCGGAATATTTTAACCATGCAACTTGTAATGTCACACCAAGACCTGAGAGTGACCAATTTTTCTTGAAAATCTACAAGACTCGTTTAGAGAAATCCACGGAAAACACGAACTTTTGAGCATTATGGGGGTATTGCTGTTTAACCAGCTCAAAATGGGTTAATGCTTGGTTTTCTGAACACCCTTATTACTGACAAAAATGATTCTCGGTGAATTCTACTCCCAATAAAGGAAGTTATGTGTATCTCTCGTGTATTGTTTGGGTGCAGTGGGGGCCTGAAACCGGCCTATTTCATCAAAATTTCGATGTTTGGCAGCTTGTGGAGGGTTACCATATGCATCGCCTGATATGTAGTGTGTACAAAAGGGTGTGTCACAGACAGGTCTATCAATGACGAATGTATAAAAAAAATCTACAAGACATGTTTCGAGAAAGTGCCGATAAACCCCAATTTTGGCAGTTTTTTGCCAATTCTGACGAAATAAGGGTTAAATCGAAAATTCCGCTTCGGTACATTTTTAGATTTTGTGCCCCTCTATGCGTGTGCAAAATTTCGTGAAAATCGGTTCGAAAATGGCTTCTGAATCGTACGGACAAAATGTGTGGGGAAAAAAAAAAAAAAAAAAAAAAAATAATAATAATCCGTAGAAAAACAATAGTCTTTTCCAGAGGGAAAAGCCTAAAAAAAAAAAAAAAAAAAAAAAAATAATAATCCGTAGAAAAACAATAGTCTTTTCCAGAGGGAAAAGCCTAATTATTCACAAAAATAATGTTACTTTCCTTAAATAATACCAACTGTGTGCATCCCGGTTGACAGAGCAAATACACCATCGCATGGTTAACAGCGTACACTGGAGTTCAGGGTGCCTGTAAAACTAGATCAAAACCTGATTGCTTTATAATGATACTAAAACAACGAACCTGGATTTGAAGCACTTCTGTATTTCAAAATTTGGCAGTCATACTTTCACGACCTCCTGTCGTTGGAGTCTTATCAAATATGACGAACGGATTTTCAAAAGTTAAGTACATGCTCAATTTTAGTGGCCGGGATCAGAATGTCATTGTTTTCAGTCACTGTGGATGAATTAATGATTTATTTTGCAATGGACACGTACAAATACAATTTCATATGACACATCTATAGAATAAGTTTAATAATGACATAATAACAGTTAAGTTAGCGGGGGAATCGTGTACATTGCATCAATTTAACCCATTACTTAACATAGCCTTGAAAAAACTGCCATAAAATTTGTCAGAATAAGCCTACCACAGCCTAAAATATCTGGTAAGTTTACCAGTTAAACCATACAAATATGGATATCATTAGAACTAGCCCGCCGAGCTGGTTCGAATGATATCCATAATTATGTGGGTTTATTGAAAAATTGCGAAATTTGTTTGCGAAAAATATGAAATTTAATTTATTTTTTAAAAATACTTTGTTCGGTAAAGGGTTAACAGTCAAATGACTATTGTTTTGTTTAAGCATGCTGAGAAAAAATAACATTATACAGTACAACCGCCGTGGAATTGTTGTAATCACCCGAGGGCAGTGATGTCCACGCATGCATTTACCAGGTAATAAATATTATCATCAGCAGAATTTTAATTAATGAAAAACCCGGTGCTTCATGAATTAATGTTTTGATGATTATAGTACGTGGAGAGTGTATTATCACTAAATCACACGCAGAGTGGAGAGATTCCACCCGAGCAATAATTGCAAATTTGTTGCAAAACATTATCAGCACCAGCAAAGTTTCAGCCAATGGACCTCCGGATTAAACCCGGAGATCCATTGGCTGAAACTTTGCTTGTGTTTTTTGTCGATATATGCAAACTTTGAAAGTTATAGCTTGGGTGATAACTCCACTCCGCGGGTGATTTAGTTACAATCCACTCTCCACGTACTGTATTTCAATATATAGTGGTTTGGAGAATCTGATATTATTATGTCCCTGGAAATATTGCCCACCCGTGGAAAGTGACTAGATCACGACGGCCGTACCGTTGAACAAGATAATTATGTGGGTGTACATATATAACATTTTGAGTTTGACAAAAGACAAGCAAAGCAGTCAACTACAAATACCATGTTTGCAATCGCCTCTCAACGAAATTTGAAACAAAAGGTTTAATCTGACAAATTTCATTTAAGTTTTTTGTTTTAAATCATTTAATATCCTTTAAATAAAAAAAGTTATATTTTAGTTTCACAAAAGGATGAGTAGAGTACAGAGAACGACCACTCATGGCGACATTTCACGAGATAAACACTTTCATTTGTTTTGTCGTCCTTGCGTGAGATAAACACTCTTGTTGTTCAACAGACTTTGAGTTCAAGAAATTGGCAGCCTCCCAAGCATACGATAAATAAGTTACCGTACTCTCCTATTTCAAAGAGACACAGCCGTCATTGACCTCATGAAAACTCAGTGAGACGTGTGTACTTATCGAGGGACTCACTCAAAGTTCTCATCTGTCACTGTGATGGCTTCAGCTGACATTGACCCGTCTCGGTGAACGTGCAGCTTATTTGGGAAGAGGTATATGGAATAAAAATCGAGAAACGGTACTTACCGAACGGTGGAAATGATTTGTATTGAAAGCAAAGACAAGAAGTACAGGTTATCGGACACTTAGTTCGAGGCCGCGGCAGCGGCCGAGAACTAAGGTGCCTGATAACCTACTTGTTGTTCAGCGTTTCATCTTGCCGACTGTACGTGACAAATTCACCTCCCACTATATGTTGTGCCGGGATTTATAGCCTGACGCAGAAATGTGTCTGATGGAGTTGTCGCGTTGCCAACTTGAGTACGTGCTTTGTCGATTTCACTTTTATGCCATCACAGTGACAGTTGAGAATTTTGAGCAACTCCCTCAATGCTTACACAGATGCACTGGCACAACTTGTAGTGGGAGGTGAATTTGTCACGTACAGTCGGCAAGATGAAACGCTGAACAACAAGTAGGTTATCGGACACCTTAGTTCTCGGCCGCTGCCGCGGCCTCGAACTAAGTGTCCGATCACCTGTACATATTGCCGTTCATGGAAGTTATTTCGTATCGATAACAAGTATGCAATCAGATTTTGCAAGTCTGGCAATTCTCTTTAAGAGCCATGTAGCTGTTTTTAATGAACAACTGGTAATTTATCAACCACATTTACCACACATTTCCCATTTATTGACATTTTCGAGCCTTCTTGGAAAGCGACTGGGCTTGGAATTATCAATAGAATAAAATGGGATGACAATTCGCGTATGGCGATCCTGCAACTTATATCAGCTGGTTACTTTTGGATGGATGAAATTGTCGAGGAAGAGGTATACTTTTTTATTAAGTAAGTTTACTGACAACTTCCTATCTGATGGTGGGCCTTACTGCCGTGAGTTGTCGTTGTTGGATGTGAATGCCAAAGATGCAAATTATCTGCCACCCCATCTGTTCGCTCTTATCTACTCGACTCGTAGGGGATAATATTTCCAAAAGTCATTGCTCAATTGAAACACATTTACACAAAACAGATATTGATTGTAACTTGACATTTTACAGTTGCAGTAGCCTCCTGTCCTAAAAAAGGATGTAAACATGGTAAATACTGTAACGAATCGTTTGGAATGTGTGTCTGTCCAGGTCCTTTCTGGGGAAAAAAATGTGGTAAGTAAATATCCATATCAACATTGTTGGTATTTACCACGTTAGTTCAGTGATGTGATTAGGTAAACCCAGACTCGAAGCTGGAGTCTCAGACTTTTCCGACATGATGGGGAGTTAACATTTCGTGACGGTGTTGACCGCAGGTACGAATATGAAACTAACTCAGTATAGTACTTCTATAAAACAATAATAAAACAAACAGGTAGAAAACGTTCACTTATTATTATCGTTTATCGAAAGTAATTCTTCAAAATAATAATAATCATACAATATTTCTTTTTTGTGAACATGAATATTCGATTGGCATATACTAATTACGATCGCTTTCGTTTTAAGGATATTTAAAACATTGGAATATTTTTGTATAACAAAAAATGTAGTTTCGGCAAATGGTCAAGCGTTTTTCGAATTAACGGCTTGAAGAGGAAATATTCGCATTCGAGTGACCAACAAATTTCTGACGGACAGCAAACACTTCCGAAAGATATAGTCATCGTGCGAATCGCCCCGTCGCTATTTCCTCCCACTAGTTGCGGGTCTGAAGAATTCCTATTGATTTTTGGAGGTTGATAATATTTCGAATTTCACTTCTAAATTATTGATTGTTTTTCTCCAGCAGCCATTTACGATTATGAAACTTGGACCCGTTATCAAGGGAACGAAAAAGCAGTCACTGTGTGACAAAGGGTCAACTCATTGTTCACAAATATTTGCTGAATTTTGAAATTATGCCGATTTACTTAATGCTTTAATTATGAAGACTGAATTAGGGACGGGGAGAGGGATAAAGTGGCAACAGAAGTGTTCATAAAGTCGGGTGTATTTTAGTTTAGCGAATTGCACTAAAAAATGATTTGGAACCATAGCATCTTCGTCCGGTCTCATTTAAAAACCAACAAAACTATCAGCAACACTGTGGTGGGACAATGATATCCTGAATGGGAATGTACTGGAGCCTCGACTTTGAGCGAGCTTTACGTTAAAATGACTGGCAGATGGCAGCCAGAGGCGCTTGGACTATTGTTCACCGATGGCCATTAATTTGGCATAGTCATCGACATACCATGCAATAATTGTTATGTTTTGTCCCTATATCCCGATAAAATTGTCTTTTGATTGGTCAGAATACCTTAGACAAATAGCCATGGCAAAGGATGCACCCAGCATCCAGTGTATATATGAAAGCGTGCAACATCCAGGGTGCATGGGCACGCGGAACATCTGGGTATATGGTTTAAATGAAAGCTTTTCGCATTCACTCACCTCGGTATAAAAATTGAACTCCAAAACCTGAAGTTAGTCACAAATATTATCAGATTTCCGACAATTCGATATTTTGCCGTAATAAATCAAATAGTCGAGTAATTAAATGAACCAACTTGCGAAAAATAAAATAAGAGCAAATATCGTCCCCAGAGTTCCAATATGTTCTATGTGCCAGTGGGCACATAAAACACGTTGGAACGCAGGGGAAGATATGCCTATAAATACTGTTTATTCGTTTCGTAAACGACCCACGGGATGTAAATCTATCTGTTGTCTTCTGCGTTTCTAAAAACAAAAAAATATTCACGAATTTGATCCAGTGATTGCGGAGCGTGAGAGACGCGTCCACAAATTCATTTCAACTATGTTTGTATTGTGTTTCGAATGGGACAAAAACGTTATCTCCGACAAGATGAATGGTATACAGAGATTTAATACCTGGATGTCTCATTTAAACACCTTGCCTGCGGTTCGGTGTTTAAAAACCGACATCCAGGTATTAAATACCATTCATGTTGGTGGAGATAACTTATAATATCTAACAAATCTAGAAAATGTCTTGCTAACTATAAGGATTCCAATTCTAAGTACACTGCCTGCAGTACAGCCTCCTTGGGCAGTGATGTCTTCGCATGCGTTTACCGGGTAATAAAAATCATCAGCAAAATTTTAATTAATGAAGCACCGGGTTATACCCGGTGCTTCAGTAATTAAATGTTTGATGATTATTCCTGTAATTAGAGTTTGGAATCTAAGATTGTTGCATCTATGGATATATTACCCACCTGTGGAAAGTGACAAGTATACGGCAGCCATACTCTATTGTGAAGGACCTTGTATAAGGCAAGCATTTCATTCTTCAACACGGAAATAACGAAACATGATTCCGGAAGAATCTCTCTAAAGGACCCGTTATGATCCGGAAATCGAATCAAACCGGATGTCGAATAGAATTTCTCCGCTCTTCAAGTTTTAGATATTGAACCTTCTACCGTACATATTGTCAGTCTCCACTCAAGTATTGTATATGATGGCGACTCGTCTGGTTTAACAAACTAAACAAAAACCCGAATATAAGTTTCGGATGCGGAACCTCTTTGAACTCTTTGCAACCGTACATATTGTCAGTCTCTACTAAAGTATTGTATATAAAGGAGACTCGTCTGGTTAAGCAAAACAATTAAAAACCGGAATAGCAGTTTTGGATGCGGAACCACTTTGAACTCTTCTTCTATCATCAGGTCTCCTTTTAGGAGACCTGCTGATAGAAGAAGAGATCAAGAGGAGACAGTTCACATCTTGAGAGCATCTCAACGATTCGAAACTTTCCGACTCATTATGAATCTGATCGAATCGAACCTCGGAACGAATTCGAAGTCGATTTTCGTAACTCCGCAAGGCCCTAGCAGGAAAGTTCGTGTAACTGGTTTGATAAAATTCCGTCAGTTGCAAGTTCTTCGCTCAGTCATTTTCAGTCCTTTTTCCACAATTTATATTGAATTGGAACAACTTCAATATAAATTGTGGAAAAAATTGTTTTATTGTTGTTTTATTGTTTTTTCTTCAATTTTGGTCTAACAAACGTAGCTTATTATCCTTCCCTGAAATGAACTCATTTCACACGTCTAATGGGGCCTTACAAGTCTATGTAGTTGAGGTGAGCATGAAAACATTGAATGTGTTGCCTTTAGTCTTGTTAGATAAAGGGCGAAATATAATTCAAAGACAGTCTTACAAAGTGCACTGAACAGGTACTGTTAATTTTTCAGACATCCCTTGTAACGACTGTAAGAAGAAATCCTGCAGGATGGAATGTTTTTGTAAGTATATGTATTGTGGTCACTTGCGTGTATAATTAAGGTATGACTGTACTGAATATTTGAATTAGGGTCACCCGCCTTGAAAGGTTGCATTCGGAAATGATGCAATCTCTGAAAGTAAGTTGGCTTTGACAAAATATATTGTTTCAATAAACGTTTTAATCATTCTGATGACATCTCGAATTATTGCTGGATATTCTAGATAAAGAGAGTGATTTGATGAGCATTGAACCAAGAAAATACGATTGACTTTTGGTGTGTTTTTGATGGGAATGCTCTGAAAAATATTTGCACCTGTCCGGTACTTCCCTTCCATCCAGTTTTTCTCTCTTATTTGTTGCACGAATCCTGTTTTCGTATCCGAAACAGTTTTCTGAGGGGCTATCCTTGACAAATATATTTTAATGCCAAACTTAAAGTGATGCGATCATATATGTTTTCGCCTGAACGTTATGACGGTCGCCTATGGGAAAATATTCAGGACTGTGATATCTATAGGAGATACATTTTTGGTATTCCAAACCTGATTTTGTTATTATGTTTGGACATTATTTCACATTTAAATGTTCGATGGGCGGCCACACACCTTACAGCACTGTTTTAGTGTTTTGAAAAAGTTATATTGTTGCCACGGTCAGCATATATATTGCCAAAAGTAAGACTGCCAATGCAGACAAATTCACATATTGAGTAAGTACAGCCCCAAGGAGCACATTTTTACCTCTGACAAATGTCAAATAACAGCCTATTTTACCCTAGTAACACATTTATTTAAGAAATGTTTCTCCCTCGTAATAATAATAATCTTCCACCCCACCCCATCCCCAACCACCATTTAACCACACAGCCAGAAACCCATATTTCACGTCTATTCATTGGTATTTAAAAGTTTTTATCCACATAGCTTTTGGCTGGCTTCCAAAGAATGAATATTCCATAGCATATTTTACAATTATAACACGGAAGCATAAGTGTTAATTATCGTAATGATTATGCAGTAATTACACTATTGTTTGTGAGGGCATAGTATTATTAATCTTTCCACACTGCTTGATAAATCTTGTATTTCAAAATACAATTATGGACTTTGTGGCAGTGAATATGATGCGATATGAACCTAAAAATTTATATTGACCCAGGCGTTAACCGAGGTCAATAAGTTTTTAGTTTAATATCACAAACCTAAAAATTTATATTGACCCAGGCGTTAACCGAGGTCAATAAGTTTTTAGTTTAATATCACATCATATAAAAGATCGGGTTAAAAGCATAGAGTTTGACAGAGTACATAGATTGGGGAAAAAAACAGTCGATAGACCAAGGCTAATACTTGCAAAGTTTCAAGCATTCAAGGACCGCGAGTACGTACGTTCTCTACGGCAGTCACTCTTTAACAGTCCTTATGGAATACGTGAGCAGTTCCCTCCAGAGGTTCTTTCCCGACGTAAAATATTTTTACCCATACTCAAGGAGGCTCAGAATAAAGGCAAAGAAACGCGTTTGGTAGTGGATAAACTGTTTATCGACGGTAAAGTGGTAGATGTTGAGACAGAAAATCGTAAATAGGGAGAATATGGGAGCCGGACACAAAGTGATGTGCTGGACATTTGTTCTTGGAACATTGAGGGTAACTTTGTTAAGAAGTGTCGAGAGAAAAGTTTTATTGACGCTGTGTCGAAATACGACATAGTATTTCTTTTTGAAAGCTGGCTACCAGCCAATTATACAGTCCCAAATGATAAAAGCGTCTTTAAGGATCATGTTGTAAAGGCCATTCCGAGAAAGAGGCAATCGGGTGCCAAAAGAGATAGTGGGGGTATTGTGGTCCTTTACAGGAAGTGTTTAGAAAAATATGTTTCAATATATGAGATCTTGCATGAAACCATTGTTTGGTTGAAATTAGATCAATCCATTACGAGCACGTGTCGCGATGTTTACATTGGTGGTGTCTACATACCACCAGAAAACTCCTCCCACTATACAAAAACGGACACCGATTATTTTCATTGTTTGGAAGACAGTGTGACAAACCTGAAAATCAATGGTGATGTTTTTGTGTGTGGTGACTTCAATAGTAGGACATGCGTGCTGCCTGACTTTATAGCCAATGATGCATTGCACAATAGTATTGTCCATGCTTTAAGTGATGTAATAGAAATAGATTGTGATCAACCCGAATCGTGTCGAAACTCTGATGATAAGGTCGTGAATAGTTTCGGACGTAAATTGCTGTTGTTATGTAAAACCACTGGACTGCGAATAATGAATGGTCGTGACCCATGGCCACATAATCTGGGTTATACTTGTTTTACGCATAATGGTTACAGTGTAGTAGATTATTTATTAGCAGAAAACTCTCATTTAATTAAATCTTTTGATGTTTTAGATTTCAATGAGTGGTCAAACCACGCGCCGCTGAGGTTCATATTGGACAAAGGTAAACCATATATAAATTATGATAAAAATAATCGTAATTTACGAGATTGTAAAAATAAAGAAAAATGTGAAGTGTATCGCTGGAATGATCAATTGACAAGTGAAGCGTCTCGCATTTGTACAGACAATTTTGATACGTTTGAGTCGATTGTTTCAGCAATTGATCATAATCAGTTGGAAGTTGACATTGGTGTAAAACAGTTTTCTGAAACATTATGTGATTTATTGAAACCGTTGTGTACAAAACATACATACTATAAAATCATAGATATAAGAAGCAAATCTGAATCGAAACCATGGTTTAGTACCGAATGTCGCGATAAACGGAGAGAATATTTACACGCATTAAATAATTTTAATAAATTGCATTCGCATTCAAATCATAAAGTTCTGGTAGAGAAACGGCGCGAATATAAAAAAACAATAGCGAATAGTAAAACTGTATATAAAAGGTTAGCAGGTAGGAATCTCCGTGAACTACGAGTAAGTAACCCTTCAAAGCTCTATAAATTATTTAGCAATAAAGATAAAACGCACAACTGCAACATAGGTATTTCGGATTTCTTTGAACATTTTAAAACGTTAACAGGCATTGAGGAAAATATAGATAATATTGTAAACGAAAGTAATAGTAGCAGTGTCGAAGTTGATCCGCTTGCCGGATTGAATGACCCTATCACGGCTGAGGAAATTGATTACCTAATCAGAAACTTAAAAACTAATAAAGTAGCAGGGTGCGACGAAATAATTAATGGATATTTAAAAGCCGGTAGGACTTCTCTTGTACCCCTCCTGGTTCGGCTGTTTAATAAAATTTTTATAAGTGGAAATTTCCCAGAAGTATGGTATCACGGATTAATTGTCCCCGTGTTTAAGAAAAAGGGATCGATTAATAATACTAATGATTACAGAGGAATAACATTAATATCTGTGCTTGGCAAACTTTTTACCTCTGTTCTTAATAAAAGGCTGTTGACCGTGGATAGTCTTGTTACTGATCTACAATTTGGTTTTAAAAAGGGGGTGGGGACCACTGATGCTTTGTTCATTTTGAAGGCTACTATTGATGAGTATTTGAGCAATAGAAAACGTTTGTACTGCTGCTTTGTAGATTATGCGAAAGCATTTGATTCGATAAATGCCGGTCTGCTCTGGTTAAAATTAGTAAAACGTGGAATAAGTGGTCCGTTTCTTAATGTTATTAAAAATATGTATAGTAAAATAAAATTATCCGTGAAATGGAGTGGAGAAATTTCAGACAGTTTTAAGCTGGGATTGGGTCTGTTACAAGGGGAATCGTTATCTCCTGTACTTTTGTCGTTATATGTTAATGACTTGGTTAACTTTTTATATAATGGTGAACATGTAGAAATGGATTTAACCCCCATAATGCTGTTTGTGATGATGTATGCTGATGATATGGTTCTGTTAGCAGATACCCCCTGTAAACTTCAAAAACGAATTGACTCGCTCTCAGAGTACTGCCTGGTAAATAAATTGAAGGTAAACATAAATAAAACTAAAATAATATGTTTCAGTAACAGTAAAAGAAGAGTAAAAATTGAAAAGTGGTTATACCGGGGAGAAGCAATTGGTGTTGTTGATGAATTTAATTATCTGGGGTGTGTCCTAAAATATAATGGGATATAACGCAAAAAACACTCGCTTTGAAAAGTCGTAAAGCCATGTATTGTTTGCTTAATAAATGTGAAGACCTGGGACTTGACGTAGAAACAAAGTTACACTTATTTGATACCTATGTTGCAAGTATTTTGAATTATGGGTGTGAAGTATGGGGTATGAACAAAGGTGACGACATTGAAAAAATACACTTACAATATTGTAAGAGAATTTTACACACTCACTCTAAAACCACCAATGTTATGGTGTATTGCGAACTAGGTCGTTTTCCCATGTATGTCCTTAGACAAATACGTATGCTAAAATATTGGGTCAAGTTGGTATGTTCGGAGAACGCTTTACTGAGAGGTTTTTATACATACATTGTTGATAAAAATCAGAGTCCTTGGATTAGAGAGATACAATCTCTCTTAGAAAATATAGGATTGGGGTATTTGTGGATGGGATATATTCCTCTAACTACAAATGCAATTGTAAATGAAATTACTAGGCGCGTACGTGATCAGTACTTACAAACGGTTTTTAATAAAATAGGCCTAAATGTTCATTATATAAAAACATTTTCATTCATTCGAATTACAGTGGTATCTGAAAGAATCCATCCCGGTAAATCTTTTAACCCCTATTACTAAAATACGATTGTCTTCCCATAGATTATATAACGAAATAGTGCGGTACAATAATACCCCGAGAACTGAGAGGTTATGTAACTTATGTAATAGTAATAAAATTGAGGACGAATATCATTTTATATTAGAATGTCCCTTTTTCCAAGATTTGCGTAAAAAATTCTTTAAACCTTTTTATACCAAGAAACCAAGTATGTTCAAATTGTGTGGGTTACTCTCCGCTAACTCATGGTCCATCTATATAAACTTAGGAAAATTTCTTAAAAAGGCATTTGAATTACGTGAATGCAATGTCCAGTGAGGATGAAGGTGGCAAAAATTAGAAATTTTTGCTGTCGTGTTATGCTCCCGAAGAAATGATGTTATGTATATGCATGTGTATGTATGCATATGTACATATATGTATTTAGGTATGTGTGTGCATGTGACCAGCAGTAGTTTTGTGCAGGATCTAATATCACATATTGCTTTTTCATCTAAGATTTCAACCATTGTAGATCATTCTAGGGAGCCTACGGGCATTTCCCAATGATTGGTGCTGGGGCAGATCCTGAGTAACAAAATAGTAATTGTTGTCCAGGGTCCTATATTGTATTCTTATCCCAAATTTGTACTATTATAGATCATTGGAGGGAGCCTACGGGCACTTTCCGATGATTTATAATGGAACAAACTCACTGTGACTCTAATGCATCAAATCCGTTCTATTTAAGGTGTGTGCTGATGTATGCAAACTGAAATTATGTTCTGTTGCCACTTATGGGCAGAAGCCCACGGTGTGTTTATTCAGTTATTTGAATAAAGTTTGATATTACTATAAAATCACCACAAAAGTCCATAACAGTTTTGTTATGTACATCATTCTAAAAAAATGATCTTCTATTTATCAGTTAAAACTTTAATTATATCAACAAGAAATACTTTGATTTAACAATAAAATAGTTATTATCTGAAGACAATTATAAAAATAAAAAATGTTAGAGAGATTACGTCGATTGAAATAGAACTAAAGAGGGAATTTCCAGCAATATTTACAATTTGTATTTTTTGTTGATTTTTATATTTTCATAACAGTGAGTATGAGTATAAAATTAACAATGTAAGACCTAAATTCTATCAAGATATTAGATAAAAGAGTGTTGCAGAAGCAGGTTTGAAAGCTCAGGGAGTAATGGTAAAGCACAAACCGCCGCGCCTCACAGAAGTTTAAAGCACTTGAGCTAGTCACACTCGAACTGAAACCGAGCTGGGCCAAACTGTCAACGATTATAAGATCGTTGACAATCAGGCCCACCTCGCCTTCGGCACCAATGCCCTTTTAGATGAGTATACACCAATGGACATCAATTCTATATTTTTGTAAACTTACAATTGTTCAATAAAACCTGTGAAAGCTGAAGAGCACTCTCTCACCTTGCAGGAATAAATTATTTTTTTTACAGATAAGAATACATATATCTATTGCTGATTCCGTTTTCTCGTTGTTGTGACCGAAAATGACATCTTGTTTTTCGAGCGGTAGTATGATTCCACATCCCTCTTCTAATTTTTCCTTCAAGTTTATTAATATAGTTTTTGAAAAGGAACATTCAAAAAGAGGTGCATGATTGTCTCTTTAGAATTATTACAGAAGGTACACAATTCTGTTGCAGATAAATTACATTGATAATGTTTATGTAGTAGTTTGTATTGCAGACTCTGTAAATAAGAATCATCAGTGACTGTGAATGATTTTTTATATATCTGCTCCCAGTGATCAGACTGTATGCTGGTATTCCAAAGTTCATTTTTTTGACTTTGTGTTTGTAGAGGAGATGTAGCAAACTGTTGCGCAAGAATGTTGCATAAAAAGGGCTGACAGACAATTTGGGAGTGTTTAAGTATTTCAATATTTTCATTTTTTATGTCATCAATTTTCCATACTGTCCCATTGTTTCCTTCCACAATTTTGGAATAGTGTGAATAACTCCCTGGTAGACAGTGAATGGTATTTTGAGATTGTATTGTTCGCAAAAATCAGTAAAAGGTAAGATTTTTCTATCCTTTGTTAAGAGATCATTGATAAAAAATACATCAGCCTTGAGCCACCGTTTATCAAAAACAATCTATTATCAATTTTTAATGTCATTATTATAGTAAATTGGTTCCGAAAATATCTCTTCTGGAGTCAACGTGTTATTTTCGTTCAGATGTGACCAAGCAGTTAGAACATTTTTCCAGAATGGGTTTCGAAGTTCTCCTATTTCGTGTAGTTCTTTTTTATGAAGGTGCCATATTTTGTTGCTTCCGAGATCTTCGATGTCGATTAAAACAAGAGTCTTCCAAGGAGCAAAGATATTTGAGTCTAACAGTTTTTTGATCCAAGATAGTTTTAGTGAGTAACTGTAAGCTTTTAGGTGGGGGAATTTAATTCCACCATTTTCTATAGTATTTATCTTTTTATCTTATCATTTTTCCCTGACCATTGGAAACTAAAGAATTTAGTTTGTATTTTGCAAAGAACATCTTCAGAGGGATTGGGCAGAACAGACAGGCAGTATATCAAAATCGGTGAAATAAGCGTTTTGACTACAGAAGTTTTTTCCAATTAGAGTTAAATGTCTGAAGGTCCAATCATTGAGTAACTTTCCAATTTTTCCATTTTTTTAGATAATTGTTCAGTTTACAACTCCAAGTCTGCTAATCACCAAGTATATCCAACTACCTGTTTCACGTTTTAGTTGGAATATTGTAATGAAAAGTATATATATTCTTTATTTAATTATATCTTTAATGATTTAAGTACAGAAATTAAGATTTTATTTGTATTTGACATTATTTTTTAGCTTTTGAATACGATAACTATGGAAAATGAATATTATTGATGAAAGAGGAAACTTTTCAATATACCAAAAAGTTGACGGAGCGAGTGGTATGGGTTCAGTATCGAGTATGAGACCCATTACTGTTAATTACAGCTTGACAACACATTGCCATGCTCCCAATCCGGTTCCTGGTGGTCCTTTGCGGGATGTTGTTTCATTCTTGGACTAGCATAGCACCACGTTCCTGGATATTACTTGGCTGGGTTGGACGGGCTGAAATTGCAAGCTGCAACTCATTCCAAACATGTTTGATTGGACTGAGGTCAGGGGATCTTGCTGTCCAGTCCATACGCCCAACCCCCTCCCTCTGACGGTACTGCCCGATAGCATGGGCAACATAAGAATGGGCATTATCGTCCATCAGAATGAATCTATCACCCACTGCACCTGCATACAATCTGACGTGGACATCCAAGATCTCATCAATATACCGTTGTGCAGTCAATGTACCACATACACGGATACAGAGGTCTGTACGTCTATCCCAGCTGATGCCGCCCCAGACCATGATTGACCCTCCACCATAGCGGTCATGCTCAGCAATGCTGGCTGCATGTAATCGCTCTCCTGGTCTTCTCCATACCCTAGAACGCCGATCTGTGTGGTCTAGGCATTACCTTGACTCATCTGTAAAAAGGACAGGTCGCCAATCTTCTCTGGTCCATCCAACGTGGTCCACGGCCCTTTCATAGCCCATTCATATTGTGCCTGATGGTGGTTCTGGCACAGTGGAATGCGAATACATGGTCTTCTCGATCGGAGACCACCTTCGGCAACCTTGCCCGGATAGTCTGCGTCTAAACTTTTACCCCGGACGCATTCTGAAGGTCACTGAGAAGCTTGGTTGCTGTGACAAAGCGGTTCCTACGGGTCTGAATGATCAAAAACCCGTCTTCAGCTGCAAGTGTTGCCCTGTCGCTGCAACCGCCATGCCGTGTTACTGGTGTAACATACTGCTGATATCTTACCCTGGCTCTGGTGATCACCGTATGGTGCACAACAAGGACTTCACCAACCTGACGATGGGTAGCCCCTTGCTCCACCACCCACCACATTACATTTCTACTTCAGACAAATGTCTTCTTACATTTGCATTTGCCATATTCGATCATTAAAGCACAAGGATTTGTGTTAAAATGAAGACTGAATGCCATACACATGTCATGTACATGTATATGTAGACGGTACACGAAAACATCATGAAAATCAAGGGGTAGATGCTTTCCATGACTGTCGGGAAAGGTACTTTTCCATAGTATTTTCAACTCATCTACCCAGATAGGGTGGATGGTCCAAGTGAGGGAGTTGACAGAGATTTACTCATTGGAGATTACGGACCTAGACGTAGGGGCAGGTAAAAAATCGTCAAAGAAAGAATCACGGAAGATGGTAACCTTAATTGGCGATAGGGGTGAGATCAAAGAGATCTTCGGGTTGCCTGCATGATAAAGAGAAGCCTGGTTTTGAAGAGTACCTTGGTGGCACCTTTGGGGGTCACTGCTGTTGAATCTGGAGCTGGGGGAACAATTAGGAAAAACAGTGCAAAGGAGTGCCAGATGTGTAATTTAGGCGTGGTGGATACAGTGGAACACTTTCTACTAGAATACCCAAAATACCAGTCTAAAAGAACAAGATTCACTGGGAGTGTAATGGGGAAGTGGGATGGAAGAGTGAAGGCCATGTGTTTAGTGGAGGATTCAAAGGAGAGGGTTAATTAGCTAATCGGAGAGATAGGGAAGAATGGGGCAAGGGATGTCATCAAGCCAATCGTCTCCGTGTGTTGGGATGAGAGAAGAAGCATGGAATAGTGAGGCAGTTGGGAGCACAGGGGTTACCAAGACCTTCTCGCCATAGAACCGAGACAAATCAGCGGCCGGTCAAAGTGTTATTATTAAAAAAACTACAGGAAAAACAAAAGAGCAAATTTAGCTCTGAAGGATTACAACGGACCTTTCTCTATGGAAGAATTAAATAACTTTTTTCATAAAGCAAAGGACATTGCCACTGGACCCGTTGAAATACATTATCGATTTATAAAACATCCACCACAATTATCTCTTGAAGTTTTATTATCAATTTTTAAAGAATTATGGGTGACTGGCTATTTTTCACCTTGCTAGCGTAAAGCAACAATAATTCCCATTCCAAAGCTTTATAAACATCACAGAAACCCAAGTAATTACCGGTCTATCGCCTTAACAAGTTGTCTTCGTAAAAGGATGGAAATGATGCTCAATGAGCGATTTGTCTAGTTCCTGGAGTCGAACGATCAACGTGCGAATCTTCAGTGTGGTTTCAGGAGCCAGAAAAGTACTGTGGATCATTTGGTTAGACTAGAAACGTTTTATAGAAATGCCTTCTCCAGAAAAGACCATTTGGACGCCGTCTTCTTTGATCCAGAAAAGGGCATATGATGCAAGGTGGAAGTATGGGATTGTAAAAACTCTTTTAACACAGAGTAATCTGATGATTTTTTTAATTTGCTTTAGCAGGAGCAATATGAATGCCATCGAGAGCAAACTTCAGCTGCGCTAAAACAGAATTCAGAATTTGTCTACAGAAAATGGTTTTAAATTTTCCACGACTGAGATAAATTGTGTTCATTTCTGTAAAAGGCTGTTGGCTTATCCATTAAACGCCGCTCATCATTGTGTCTCAGAACCTCAAAATATAGAATTCTATAACCTATACCAGAAACGTATTCTTCCATTGGGAATTAGAATTAAACCCCTTATGGTCTCCGCCGCGCTTGAATGTGGTTATGTAAAAGAGAACCGCGAGCCTCTTGGCATCTAAGAAAATCAACTGTCATTTTGGACAAAGCTTCCTCCGAAATATCTGAGACAAAATCTCTGCAATTCAAACAGAAATATACAGAAATAAAATCTAAATATGGTACTTATAAAAGGATTTATCCAGATTGATCTAAACAAAGTATCATTAGCCGTTGTTACTGGTGATGAGATTTTCTCAATCAGAATATCAAGTATGAATTATATTTTCACAGTTGAAGTTAGAGCTTTACAACTTGCGCTTGAACACATTGAGAATGTACAGGAAAGAAAGTAGATTATTATTTCCGACGCTCTTTCATCTTTCCAATCTTTACTCAACCGTAAGTTGAAAAACCCTCTCATTTTGGAGCTTCGCGAGACGGTGCCTACTCTTATGTCTGGCCGGTATGATGCCGTGTGTTTGCTGGTTACCTGGACATGTTGGTATCTTCGGTAATACCAGGACAGACGGTGCAGCAAATCAGGCCAAACACGCCTAAAACTGATTTTACCTTTTAGTGATTTGAAACCACATATCAGTAAGTACATCAAATCTGTGTTGCAGGCGGGGTGGGATGGGGCGACAAATAACAAGCTCCATTGCTTCTACTACTGAAAAGTATCCGTCTTGTAATCTTTGTATGAAAGACCAAATTATTCTGACACGATGTTATATCGGTCACACAAGACTAACACATTCCTTCTTGTTAGAGTGTGTTATGCGACCAGAATGTGTTTCCTGCCAACAATGTCGTCAGTCGAGCACATATTTTACATTTGTCAGTGGAGCACATTTTTTGCGTTCTGTCTGCTCTCTCTCTCTCTCTCTCTCTGTCTGTATGTTTGCTCCATCAGACAGAGTGTTTCTTTGCTTTTCGTTTGCCTGGCTTTACATTTACAATAATTAGCAGCACATACACAAATATATTAAACATCAAACAGCGCAATATTCTTATTTTCTACAATATCACTCTTTTTGTCAAAATGAGTGTCTGTAGAAATGAAAATCAAAGTTGTGAATGTGCAATTATTGAACTTGCAGCACAACACTTCAGAATCAATATTTGATGGCGTTAGGCAATTTAACAGTGTTACGAGGCACCACAAGAGCAGTACTGCCCACATACTGTTGGAAAACACCCGTGTTTTATGTTTTGTCATTGCCATCCCAAAGACTCTAGGTGCCTTAACTGAGAAAACTGAGGCCATTTTTTCTACAAAAAATATGCAAATATTCATCAAACACAATGTATAATGTCTCCAGAAGCCAGAATGTGATTTAAAATCTATCACAAATGAGAAATTCAATGTCACAAGAAGTTTGTTTTGTGTCAACATTAATTAATATATGAATTATTTCATAGTGCTTGGTGAAAAGGAGCATACCAGGGTGTGGGTGGGTGGGTGGCACATTCAGCGCTATATTTTACGGCATCAGTTGGAAGAAATAGAAATAGAGAGTAATCGCTTGACTGGACTGGTTACGTGAAATAATTCACGAGAGGCGAGGGACGTTGTACAAACACGAGTGCGCGAATGCGCACGAGTGTTTTAGAATATAGTCTCTCGCCTCGAATGAATTATTTCACGTAACCAGTCCAGTCAAGCGATTACTCTGTTTATTACTTTTCTTTATGAACAATAATTATATTATTTAATCCTCTACATTACGTAACAGCCCGCGATATTCCCCCAAATCGCCAGTTAA
This sequence comes from Pictodentalium vernedei, assembly GCA_031216915.1. Taxonomy (NCBI): domain Eukaryota; kingdom Metazoa; phylum Mollusca; class Scaphopoda; order Dentaliida; family Dentaliidae; genus Pictodentalium; species Pictodentalium vernedei. Next base: position 219,466,578 of record CM062294.1, read on the forward strand.
TTTTCATTGTTTCTTTTCCTTTTTTTGTCTCTAAAACATAAGTTATGACCCCCTCATTGGAACGAGCTGCTCGTCGAGCTCGTTCCAATGAGTGGTCATAACCTATGTTTTTGAGACCAAAAATGAAAATAATAGCTATTCAAGAATTTGTTTGCAAGTGTCGCCTGCTTTTCATATTAGGTAAAAGGTTTAAAAAATAAAAAACAATGAAAGTCCCTGCTACATCCACAGTAAAGCGTCTTAGTTTGCGCGCACGGAACATGACACAATTGTTCATTGCATCATAATTCAATTGTGAAGTTATCGTTTATAATCAAACCCGGAAATCCTAGTAAATCACACTTTGGCAAGTAATAAGAAAATTTTACATCAGTTGTTTGGATAAAATGCCATTATCTATTGGTGAATTATGTAGCTGCAAACCCATTTTTTTCAAACAAAATTGACATCCATGTTGTTCCATAGGGGTTGGAACGCCATTCCTCTTGCCGTATGTGGAAATGAGACAGATTTGTTTTATAGGTATGGTGTGCGCAGATTTTAGTTTTATTTTGGGATTCGGGTCGTTTTCAAAGAAATCTCTGAGTTCTTATCCCCCCAGCTTACTCATTAAGTAACAGAGTAGAAAACATATTGGAAGCAATACCAGTTTTAAAGCCCCCTTGACACAGTTTGGAGACTTCTCTTTAAAAGAACAAATTTTTCATGTTTTTGACTCAACAGAAGCCAAAAGTTGAGAATTCTAATGTAGCAATAACTCTTTTATCACATGATAGAAGTAAAATATATCTTGTAGTGGGGTATAAGTGTGCCTGTACTAAATATTTGAATTAGAGTTACCCGCCTTGATAAGTTTCACTCGAAAATGATGCAATCTTTGAAACTAAGTAGCGTTGGGAAAACATATTGTTTCGATAAAGGTTATTCTACTGACATCTTGCATCATTGAGAGTGATTTGATGACTTTTGAACCTAAAAAATGCAATTGACTATTGATGAATTTTTGGGGGGAATTCCCTGAAAAATATGTGCACGTGACCGGGACTTCCCTTCCTATCAATTTTTCTCCCTTATTTGTTGCGTGACCCCTGTTTTCGGGTCAGAAAAAGTTGTCTGAGGGGCTATACCTGACAAATATATTTGAGTGCCAAAAATTAAAGTAATGCGATTATATATTTTTTCGCCGGTACGTTATATTGGTCGCCTACGGAAAAATATTTAGTACTGTGATACCTTAACTCTTGACCCAACGTAACGCCAAAACCACCCAGGGCTATTCACAAAAATCGCCAATTAATTTTCAGTATTTTTTAATTTCGTTTGTCTCAAAATCATAGATTATGCCCTTCTTTGAAACGAGCTCGTTCCAATGAGGGGTCATAATCTATGTTTTGAGACAAAAAATGAAAAATATGAGTTATTCAAGAATTGTGTTTGCAAGTGTCATCTGCTTTTCATGTTAGGTAAAGGGTTAAGGCACTCAAAATTTTGCGGCCAACTACATGTGTTATTTGGGGTTTTAAAATTGTCCTACCACATACATTTGTAAGTAGGTACTTACACTCGAGTGTATTCTATTGAGTTTGTAAAAAACAGAGTTTCCGCATTCAGTTATTGTACATACGATAGTGAAAACATTTTATGAGAAATATAGACATATAGAGAGAGAAACAGGGGCGTGTTACAACCGATAATGTTACAACGCCGCATAATGTTACACCAACGCATAATGTTACAAAAAATGTAGTAAACAACCGATAATATTATAAACTCCGCATAATGTTATAACTTTTTTCAACCCGTTATGTTGTAAAAATCGACGCATAATGTTTTAACTTTTTTCAACCCGTTGTGTTACAACAAATTAACCGATAATGTTATAACTTCAATAAACCCACGGAATCCCCTTTTTCGTCGTATGAAGCAATGGAAGCTATGAAAATGAGCACGATGCGCGCAAAATCATACGTCTCAAAATGAAAGCTATGAAAATGAGTACCTCTTCATACGTCTCATACCCTCATTAAGGATACTATCCTACCTTTATTTGGGAGTGTTTTCGGGAGTGTTTGGGTCAGTTTTCTGAAGATTGTCGGGTTGTTTGGATTAATTCGATATCTATTGTCGGGTTGTTAGGGGTGAGACGGAGCAAGTGTCCCCATGATAATGACGCCACAACATGGCCACCCACGTGCACTATCATGACAACTCAACATGACCTCCCAGTCACGTGACATTACGTCACTTCCAGGATCCCACAAAATGGCTCATTTTCAACATACATAACTACTCAACATCATCACCAACACCGCCACAACACCAACATCAACACAACTCCTCCTCCACAATCTCCTCCTTCTCCCTATGCTGCCTGTTCTAGTGATTCTGCCTTTTCCAGAACCTGGAATTCATCACTTCCACTTCTTCCAACATCTCCACCATCTATATTATCATACCGTCTAGTACTACTCCCTTATAGCATTCTCAGATAGCCTTCTCTGCACAATCACCCTGATGTACTAATCCATGACCTCCTCTCTTTCTCAGCCTAATCCCAGCCCACCCCTTTCAATCCTCCTAAACCCCATTCCTCTTCCTACCCAGTCTCGCATCTTATTCTTGTTCCGTGCGACACTACCAACCCGCCACATCCACCATATGTACCTCGCTCCATCCAACTTTTCTACCTCTTTTAACTCCACCTCATTTTTGTTCACTGTTAGTTGTTAAAATGTCAAATTAACGAACAATAAGATATTCTTATGACTAAGAAATATGCGACAAATGAGTTTTAGATGCCCAAAACAAGCAGAAACAGAGGCATTTGCCCATCCCCAAAGGCGTCAGGGGACTATGGTACAATACATTTCTGGAAGCGGAGACTACGTATGTTGGTAAACGTACAACCGAATAAAATAGAACCCCTCCCCCACCACCCCTCCTTCACCATGTTGGGCACTGGATGATCATGGTAATGACGTCACACGATTGAGATACCAGGATAATACGCGTCTATGTAACGTGACTAGGTAATTCTATGACAAATATCCGGGAGTTGGGGGGGGGGTCTCCTCACCTTAACCAGAGCAGAAACCTTGGGTATAAATATTACATACCTTTATGCGGCAATAAATGGTAAGTGGTAAAGTCCATCTACAATAGCTGTAACTGGAATTAGTATACAGAAGTTATAACATTATCGGTTAATTTGTTGTAACATAACGGGTTGAAAAAAGTTATAACATTATGCGTCGATTTTTATAACATAACGGGTTGAAAAAAAGTTATAACATTATGCGGAGTTTATAACATTATCGGTTGTTTACTACATTTTTTGTAACATTATGCGTTGGTGTAACATTATGCGGCGTTGTAACATTATCGGTTGTAACAGGGCGCGGTTATCAGTTGCTCAGCAGGTAGACATGCGATGGAGAGGTTTCATCTTCCGAGTGCTCTGAATATGGCACTCCACGGAAAGGATGGCACGCTAATGATATACACCCAAACTGAGCTGATGACTCGCTTGGAAAACATTTATTTATTTTTAAAGAGCTGTGGCAGTAATTACCGATTTCCGTAGCAGTGACGGTGGTTTTTCTTTGACACTCGGGTTTTCTCCATATCCGCCCGACATGATGCACATAGCTCTTAAAAGTGTCGATAATCTCGGAAATATGTCTACCAGGGTGTGATCTCTTTGGATGAGGATTCAACCTTCCTCGGGTTGATAAAGACGTCTCAACTATGTTGCCAGCCTATTTCCACCTTACACATATCTCGTTTGCCCATAGGACTAGTGTCGGAAGTGATCACGGTCCTTCAGATATAAAAGTCTCTTTAGCCCTGCTGAAACGACATTCTTCATACGGCAGGTTAGATTCCGTGCTCCTGAAGCAGGATGTCGACATGATTTTTATTACACGCTTGTTCTATGAAATCCTCACCCATAGCAACACTAAACCATACGGAAAATGAAAATCCGTTTCACACATATGTGTCGAACGGAAATCGTTGACGGACTATTTTTAAACAGAGGCGGAATTTCACTGGAATGTTCTACAAATCATGCACCGCAATTACAATTTGAAACGTTAGCGGTAGCTAAACATAGTAACATGGGTTTCCCTCGGACATTTGGCTGGTGCTAAAATGCATTCTTTTTGTTGATAGTTCGTCCCCTGAGTTCTATTGGAACTCAGGGGACGAGTTGTCAAATGAATTGGTGGGCGTCCCTCTAATAATTGATTTTATAGACCTAAAGGCGTGTAATGAACACAGAACGACGCACGCGTGTGAATGGGTTAATCGATATGGCACTATAGCTCCTGGTTTTATCTTTGCCGTTCTGTGTATTGATCTTGTTGGCTTCGTTCGGTTTCTGAGTAAACTGGTCAAATTATTAATCATCTATGGATGAATTTCTTTTGTAGGAGACCCAATCGTATGGCGTTGAGCAGTGGGCAAGACGCCACATGAATGGGATCAAGGCGATACGCGTCTTCCCGTTGAAATCCGCAAGAGATTCGGGAATCGATTATTTTTCGAATTGGTTAAATAATAACCTTCGTAACTTACTGTTCGCACCACGTTGTGCTGTGGATACTACGACACGTTCAACCTTCACAAATGGACATAAGAGCGGTTTCTTCAGAGAATAATTCTCGCTCTTACGCCCCCCCCCCCCCTCTCTCTCTCTCTCTCTCTCTCTCTCTCTCTCTCTCTCTCTCTCTCTCTCTCCTGCTTTTGGCGTTGTCCAGATGTCGCCCGTTGTTTTTTTTATGTCGTGTCGGTTGTGTTGGATGAAAGGTAACTTGGAGACTACCAGACAGTGAACCTCTTATCGTTTTGCTCTTGTTTTGGATTTGTTTTTTTTTTTTCTCAGACTGAGTTATTTATTGTTTGGGAGGAAATTTTACTTCAGGGTTGTTTTAGGGACGACCCGGTCTCCTTTCACCCTACAACTCATTTTTCTTCAAATGGTCTTGAAAATTCATTGAACGATTCTGTAGCGATAACGCGTTTTGATGTGTATTTTTCGTTTCTATTTGCAGTTAAAAGTGCTGGGTTAAACTCTGGAATGTTCTCAGGGTGAAAGTCACCGACAGGCAGAAGCAGTCAAGAAGCACACAAAATGATTTGAATAAAAGAAGCCGATTTGTCATTTTGAAATAAAGATGCCGAATAAAAATATAAACACAGTACAAGCTTTATCTGTATTATTTCCAAACCACTACCACTCGTGACCACTTATCAGTTTACACTATTAAAAGTATAGTTTTTCACTTGACATTTTATTGCCTGTTTGTTCTCCATTGTCTCTCTTATCTTATTTGTCGCCCAATGAATTCCCGCTGAGAAGCGTTTTTTGCAGTAAGGCGGGGACACTTTTGTAAATAGCAGCAGAAAAATTCTCACCACTCCATTTTAACATCGTGGTTGATAAACAGTATGTATCTTTCCCCTAATTGTAGCAATGTGAGTACTTTGTTACTCAAGTACAGTGAAAATGTATATATTTAACTATATGACTAAAGAAATATCGGGATTGAAGAACATGAACCAGTTTTAGAGATTTCAGGCATGCATGTATGTAAATTTGACATTTCTTTGGAGATGGAGTAAGGCGAGTCACCCCTCCACCGGTCACGCCACTCTGTGTTTGCTAACATTCTGAATAAAAAAGTACTAAATATTGTTCAAGTACTGCACCTCTTTCATAACCTTACCATTTCGACCGCAACCTTATCGCCTATTCTACAAAGTTTTTATTTATTTATTTATTTTTATTTATTTATTTATTTATTTATTTATTTATTTATTTATTTATTTATTTTGTATTTTACGATACTTTCAACAACCAGGGTTATGTGGTGTCGGGTGGGAAACTTTACTGGTTCGTGAAATGTTGATTAACTGACACCATATATATGAAAGGAGGATGAGTCCTGCTTCTATCTGAGTGTTTCTACCAAATCAGTTATTTGCCGCTGATTGGTCGCCCTCGGCAGTTGGTTTGTTTTTTTCTCTACCAGTAAAACTACAAGTAAGCACGAAGGTAGCCAGACCAATCTGCCCACACACATAACATGACAATGGCAGCGTACGGTCACTGTTGAGATGCAATTCCGGCATAATAAAATCACGACTCCAAATTTGTGTGAAACGGTTTATTTAGTCCTGACACACTGAATGGTATGGTATTTGTTACTATTGCTAAGAGGGAAATGGGCGTTTCTTGTAAATTTGGAGAGGTTCAGTAATAATTTGCTCCCACAACCCCACAGGGCTGTGGGATAAAATTATTACTGACCCTCCTCAGTTTGGCGTTCTGTCTGTAGTCTACTCAAGCGAGTAGAACTATTTCTTTTCGTCAAAAGATATTATTACTTACACAGTTTGTTGGTGGCCTAATATGGCATATTTGGTGTCAGTTAATTTCATATTGGACGAGAGCGAAGTAATCTTAAATGGGATGTTCAAATAAATGAAATTTGTAAAAATGTGTCGTCCCGATTATCGCAACTCCGAAAACTGTAATTCCTACTCTCTCGCAAAACATTGGAAAGAATATATGTATTGTACATACTCCCAATAATGGATTATGGAGATGTACTATGGGATGCAGCCCCCTCCTATCTTCTCAAAAGACTCAAACGCTTATATCTCGATGCAGCCCGAATTATCACAGGTTTAACGCGATCCGTATCGTCAGAAAACATCCTTCTTGAGCTTGGCTGGAATTCGTTGACACGCAGACGTGAAATTCACAAATGAGTATAATGTACAGAATAGTTAACCACGAAGCACCAGAATATCTTACGCGTTTACTACCCCCCCGCGAACTTCACAATCCACTTCATATAATATGCGACGTGCGGAACAATTTTCCACATACAAAACACGTACTGAACATTTTAAGAACTCTTTTTTGCCAGCCACAGTGTCAGTCTGGAATCAATTACCCAGTTATATATCACAATCACAATCCCTTGTAGAATTCAAAAAGAAATACATTAACCTGAATCCTGTAACGAAACCACCAGTTTATTTTGATAGCGGGAAACGAATGCTAAACATCACACACTATTGTCTACGAAACCAGTGTAGTGACTTAAACGCCAATAAGTTTGCTAATTATATCTGCGAAGCTCCTAGCTGCAGTTGTGGACATGAACTTGAAAATGCCCATCATTACTTCGTTGAGTTTCCGTTATATGCAACGCAGCGTAATACTCTGAAACGGCGGCTTTCCAGTTTTATAATGGTATTATCGGACAATTTATTGTACGGAAATCCAAATCTATCTATCTCAGATCAGACAACCAGTTTATCTTTAAGTTTGTCCAGTCCTTTATTTCAAGCACTCCAAGATTTAATTATTGAAAATTGAGAAACGAATACACTTTTGCGTTTGAGCAAAAATACCTTCAATTTGTTTGGATGGACTGTCACTGGGCTGCGACGGAATGGTTTCTTCAACCTACAAAAGCTGATGATTTTTCAAAATAATGCTGCAAAATATTATGTTTTCAGCTCGTGGATCACGGAGTGAAACCCCATGCTCCATGGGCGGTGGATCAAATCGTGCTCTTCGTTCCTTGTTTTCTGAAACTGTACAGATAGTATTCGGGGGAGAGTCTACCCCCGCAGCGATTCGGGGACTTGGTCCAGTCCCTCCGTACTGTGCGCGAAATTTGAACGCATATATAAACATGTGTGCACATGTGTGATTTCATGTACTTGTCCAAGAAGACACAAGCGTTCTTAGATGGGCCCTTACGAGCGGGTGGCAAATATTTCATTTCAGATATTTCATCTTTCATACCTTGGAGTGTCGGAGTTTGCGTTTGCATTCATCAAAACTTCGTCCAGAAAAGCTGGTGGTTGGAGCTTGCCCACTACCTAATAGAATAAATTTAAACTTTTCGTCGATTGAAATATTGAGCTTAAAACATTTTTGTTGAGTGGTGGTCGGGTTACAGCCTACTAAAACAAGCATTATTTATTCTACTTTATATTTTCTTTTCCCACAATCTTTATCTTCTTCTCTTGGAAACTTAAACTTTGTATTATAAGGGTGTTAAAATGTTCACCTATGTATGTCGTTCCTGTACATTTTTGTTTATATTGTTACTGCATTATACAGGAGAGGAATGAAAATAAGTTGCTATAACTTGTGTTTTAACTAAACCTACAAACTGTGTAACGAATATATCTTACCGACTGCTGCATCGATGCACAGAACTCATAACAACAGCGATCAAAATTAAATGAGAGAATTCTCGCAATGTGTTCACGTGTCTTTGCCTTGTTACAATTTGCACTCTCCCATAAATTGTAACAAGGCAAATTCATACATACCAAACAGATTCATTTCGAAGGTAACATGACACACACTCACAGAATATGAAGCTTTTTAAGTTGTCTAACCTGCACTTCAGACCAAATATGGGCTCCAACTCTCAATCTTCCAACTTCAAGCGTTTATCGGCTGCCGCCATTTTGAATAATCAATGAACAAAGGGGAGATTACCCATAGCTGTCAGCGAATATTGATGTTGATTTTATATGCAGTCTGCATGTGACGTCTTTGAGCCAATGAAATTCCCAGATACTTGTAGGAGGTAAGATATTTATGCATCTACCTGTTCAAAGGGGTTAGCAGGTGATGGTATATTTAGTTTCAACCTTTTTTTAATGGCAAAGTTTGTAATTGCCAAAAAACGTGGAATTTGTTGTCAACACCGATCATGCCGAATTAAAATAAATATAAAATTGGTAAATGTCCCGGGTGGCATGTCACACACACTCGGTCTGTACCGTCATCCGTCTTTATGTTATCATATAAGAGTGTGGAGCTGAAATGAGTAAGTAGTGAGCTCTCGATATTCCACCACAGACGGAGCGACCCAACAAATCAGCCGGAGAAACACGTTTGGAGGGCCCCCACTTTACTATACAGTGTCCTAAAGGATAAAATTTAAAAGCCTTCAAATTGGGTCGAACGAAGGTTGGTTCGATGAGTGAGCGACAGGGCACACTTGTCCGATCATGCCTCAGCTCGGTGTGCCAAATTTTTGGAGATTCAGTCGTGTATCTTACATATCAGCAATTTATTTATTTATTTTTATTTATTTATTGGGGGTTAAAGACACTTTCGACAAACATTATCACCTCGTGTCAAGCAGTTTTACGGTCGAAAGAAGCTAGAGTACCCGAAGAGAACCACAGCAGCGATGGCCAGCATCAAGATACTTCAGCATACATTCACTGCACAAAGAGGCTTAGCACTGGTTGAAGACATGTGTAGTTCCGCACGCAGTAAGCCACAGTACACAGAGCGACAGTAATCCCACGTGGGCAATCGGGATTAAGTGCCTTGCCCAAGGACGCAACGTAGTTACCGTCGATCGTGATCGAGCCGTGGACTTTTCGGTTTTAAGTTCTATGCACTAACCACAGAGGCACAGCACCCCCTTTCGCCCTTGAGGAATTTCACAAGCTGACATTGAAATTCAAGAAGATTGCGAATTACGTATTATCTTCTTTTTTGAATATTTGATTTACAAAACACCATCCGACACGAGGTGACCATGGTTTCAAAAGTGCCGTTAAAGTCCAATAAATAAGGAGGGAGAAAAGTGGACAGAGAATATCGAATAGATCGCGATCCAGTAGTAGAGATGAAACGGTTAACCGATTAATCGATTAACCAATGATCAACGTCTTGATCGATCAAAAAAGTAATTGATCGTTTAAAAATTATTACTGTATTATAATGGGTTAACAAAGGAACAACCTTGCTCTAAGACAGGCAAACATTGTCACACTGACTTGCATCAATTATTGTGAGACAGATTAAAGCATGCAAGTTATGTGCAGACATACTTATTCACTTGCATGATCATTGTACTGTATCAGTTGCTGGAAATGGTCATTCCTAACTCTTTGCCCGTTGCGGATAGCAGACGATACTTGCAAAATAAATTCTTGAATTACTGAAAAATTTCTATTTTTTTCTCAAGAACATAGCCTATGACCCATCAGTGGAACGAGCTCATTGCGCAAATTTTGCCTTCACAACATGGATGATGGCCCCTGGTTGGAACGAGGTCTACAAAATTGTTCTAATGAGTGGTCCTGGGCTGTAGTTTGGATGCACAAATTGATAAAATAATAAAAAATTTAAACGGCATATAAATTTTTTTTCTTGTAGAGAAAATGAAAGTTGAAAATAAGAATTTATATTGCAAGTGACGTATTATTACGTAATTACAGCGTTGCACTATATTGCATAGAAAGATACCATTCAATAATTGATTGTGTCTTAACACATTGAACGCTGGTGGTATCTTCCATGTCAGTTCAATGGCAGTAATTGGAAGAGTCCATATTCATTATTTTGGGGTATGCCAATTAATATTTTCAACGTGCATCCCTAAGGCTGCCCGTTAAAAATATTGATTGGTCTACCTCATACATTCACTAAGCGGCCATCCTCCTTAATGAAATGATGATGCATCATCTTCCTGGGCCGAAAAAGCGGGCTCTCGATTTCAGAGGGTTAAAAGTCAATGTCTGTTATACATTACAAGGTTTTCCTAAGGTACTGCCATCAAAATTCTAGGATCAGGTTATTTTTCTTAACGTGGAGGATGCTGCGTGTGGTAGGTAAGAGAGACTGACTTCTGATAGAGCAGAAGAGAATCAAAGTCCATTGCATTGAGCTCTTCAACAAGACACTTGGACCCAATTAGTCTCAACCACTCGAGACGGTGCATTGTGGAGTAGTGTACTTAGGCACACAACATGTTGACATTGCGCATGCCTTAGTCAAATGTGACACGAGCCCATACTTTGCTTGTCCATCAATTGGAATGGAAGAAAGAAATGAAAGAAAGTTTGACGTAATAGTTACCAACTTGTGTTTAAGAAAAAGGTAAGGAAGGAAATATTTCTAATGAACACACATGCTGTTGTCTTATCGGATATCCTGCTGGCATTGTGTGCACCCAATAACTACACTTGAGTCACATATGTTACCATTATTATTGTTAGACACCGAACTAATCAATTTGATCACAAAGATATTGACGGGTGTTTAGCAACTTATTTCCGTGCGCGATTCGGGTACATAAAATATTGTTTTCTATTTCACAAAACGTTTCACTGTTATAGTACTATTTTCAAACTGAACCAAGAACGGCTTTCAACAGAAAATAATGTCCCTAAAACTAGAATTAAGAATTGCAGTGTTTTCCATTATCTTGGGTAAGTTATTTATTTATAGAGTTACATGTAATTCAGTATCTTCTGATATAAACGATTTGAAATATATTACTCAAAAAATAAGGTTACAGAAAATTAATCTTTTGATTCTCAGGCAGCGGCGCATTCATTTTTGCGGCCCGCGTTCGTCATAATTTTTTCGGAGGCAAAATTGAAAATGTAAAAGAAAAAATTACTATAGGGTGTCATTTTAGCGGTACCACTTCACGATTTGCGATGCAATTTGTCGTATACATTGATACAGTCTTGTAATTCTCTTCGCGAAATGCGACACGATTCTCATATACATGTACAAAATAAATATTTATTTAACTGGTTGAAGGCTAGATTAGTTTTGGTGTTAGACACGGTGAAAAATTAATTTAAACAATACTGAGAAAGCACAATGTTGTACATGCCTTGTTTCTCCCCGCTTTTGTCTTTCATCTTCTTTGTTCTCTCTTACTCTTCTATGTTTTTTCCTATAGGGAAAGGCAGGAAGACAGCCAATCTGGCTATGCCTTTCCCTGCCAGGATACACCTTAAAAATTAATATTATCTCTTATTGTGTATGTGCCTTATTATTGTAAATTGGATATTGTAGATTTGTACACATTTGTCAGTTCTGTATTTGCTTGGTATACTGGTGAATAAAATATCTATCTATCTATCTATCTATCCTGAATTTATTCATCAAATATTGTTTTATTGCAAATTATTGGAGAGTGCCAGCAGGCACTCTCCAATAATTTGTAATAAAACAAATTTGTATAAACAAACTATTGTTTACGTTTGACTGAATACGAAGCATGGGTAACGAAAATGTTGGCTTTTGCATTGGTATCCTAATTCTGTTTTGAAAGGCCTGATGGTGGCTTCTAGCACTCAACCAGTTCAAAAACTCCTTATTATTTTTATCTTCATTTTACCTTACCTTATGTTACCTTATGTTGTAACTGAACGCAGGCTTTTTCGGCCTCCATGTTCAGATCTGTATCTTCATTTAACATTCGAGTTGTACTGTTGCGCTTCCCTCCGGTCCTACAGAATAGGTTTTCATTATAGTCAAATTTTATGGTTTGGTCATTCCAGTGTTTATCGATCATCTTTTCAAATTCTAGGAGTTTTTTTGCTGACACTACTGCTTCTGGTAGGCTATTCCATATGTCGATGACCCTATTTGTGAAAAAGTTTTTTCCTGACGTCCAAACTGCATCTATGCTTTGTCAACTTCCAGTTATGTCCTCGTGTTTGAGTGTATCCTTTATGTTGTGAGAATAAATCTTTTGTTGTTTTGGGGTCATATATGCTATTGACGATGTTAAACGTCTCAATCATATCACCTCGTAATCTTCTGAATCTTAAGGTTGGTAGGTTAATTTTTTTCAGATTAGTTGCGCTATATTGATTTTGTGTTATATTCTGTGTTATCTTATGACTGTTACAAAATCAAACTATCAGTGAAATCAGATGGAAGCTCTAGTTTTAATTTTAGGCTCTCACAACTGGATTTTAGGCATCGGAGACCATTCCATCAGGAATAAAAAATAAAAATAAAAACTGCCCTCCCTCATTCGTTTAAAGAAAAATGTCTGAGAATCAATTTATTTAATTTTGTTTGGCCCAAATACTGTTTTCTTGATTTGTGTACCGTCTGGGTAAACTATGTATAAAACGCATAGTACCATTTAATCATTAATCCAACGCATAGGATATCAACATTTATTATTTTAATTATGTTTTTTTTAAATATTTTCAAAACATTTCAACAAAACCATATCATGTCATTCCATATTGGCAGAACTCGATGAGAGTCACGGAATATTGTAACTATTTCTCCATATTCAAAACTCATCGGTTTTGCTGCGTTTGTGGTGTTAACATAGCAAAAATTGATATTTCGAATCTTTCTAAACTATAATCAAACATAAGTGGTAGTATTTACTCTTGAACATGTTAGGAAACTGTTGATATTCTGTAACGTTTTATTCATTATATCAACAGTGTGCGCATCAGACATTGTCTCTTCCGTTATTAAAAAAAAGTCTAAGAGGTGAGGTTTACTAATTTTTACCCGGGAAGAATAAAAACTTGCAAATTACTATAAAACCACATTCACTACACAAAGAGCTAAAGGTTGCAGGTTAAAAATATTGATTGCCCCCCACCCCCACCCCCCTCCCTCTCCCAGTAACGAATATAGACTCTACCAGATCATCGCCCTGAACTCGTATAGAATATACCATTAGGGTTTAAAGGGTTAAGGTAAACATAAAGAAAGACAATTTAGAAAAAAATTATGGTATGCATTTTGTATTCGTAATTATGGTGCACACTTGTATTCTATACCCTAAATAGGATATAGTGAGATCATTTTTATTGAAATATTTAAAATTCTCACTTTTAATGAACATGTTTTCTATTCTCATTCTGGTGCAATTCAAGCTTCGTGTTTTGAGCTGAGACAGGGCATTTTAATATATTGTGTCATAAAAGAAATAAAAGCAGAATATCGGTAAATAATTCAATGAAACAAATACAAACACAAATCAGCTCTCTTGATGCACATTATGAGCTATTTTTTGTAAACAAAACAAAAAGTGTTCACACTTAGTTATAGTTATATACCACAAAAAGACAGAATTGTTAACATTTGTTTTGTAGAGGGTGAACCTCATGACAATAAGAATAAGTTCGTGTGAAATAATCCTTAAAATAGACTTTACTAAATATTTAAGGACTATGAGGCCTCGATTTCCAAAAATGCAAATCCATGTTTTAGATAACATAAACTGCTGTGAGCCAAAGGACAGTCATATGATTTGATGAGTATAGACGATCTTTGCGCCGAGAATTTCCTATTTTCGTCTTGCAGCACCTTCCGTGTGTGGAGTACTCTGTCGTGCTATTGCTCCATAGCTCATTTGCTCGATAGGATTCGAGTCGTTCAAGCGATGCCTGTTCCAGTTACTGCTCGGTTGACTCTTGCACTCATTCTTTCGAATCCTTGTATTGGATAACGACGTGACAGCGGGAGGGGTTTCTATAAATGGAGTGATCTGATTTGTTAGTTAGTTGACGTAAAATGAACAGATTGGATAATCTAATCTGGATAAAACATAGCTTATGCTGTTTGAAAAAAGATCAGGAGTACCCGGAATAGTGTTGAAACTAGCTAGAACATGCCAGAAAAACTAAATATAGCAAGAATAACAAACCTGTTCCAACTGATAGAATCTTCTGCTCTACCGGAGTATACTCCAGAACAAACGAAATGGGTTGGATGGACAGAAAAACAATTCAATTTTTTTTAATTCAATTCATTATTTATTTCACAGCATACATATACAAAAGAAAGAAACAAGGTTGCAAAAACAAAGGTAGATGTACAAATGTATACTGTGGGGAATGACATAGCCTTATGGCTGTCTTCCTGTCATCCCCTAGACAATAAAAATAAAGACAAAACAACAAAATGGAAAATGATGGACTCAAGTAAGGTAACTCTTGACAGCGGGTGGTACATTGTTTTTATGTTAATATGGTATTGGTATGTATTGATTAATAGTTCCTCGTTGTGGATCAAATTTCCAGATGTTCTGACTCTGGTTATTATGGTCTGTGGATTAACCGTGTTTTAACCATATTTCTGAATGGATGAAGTAAATATACGTCCGTTGGTAAACCAATATAATAATCGTATGCTAAAGGAGTGAAGTAAGATACCACAAGTGACAGTACAAACCTGGTTATCAGCTTGCTCGGAGAAAAGAGGAGAATATGATAACAGCACCGAGAGTCGTAACTAGCCGAGGCAGTCGGGACATCTTGGGTTTGAACAGCTAATATTTGCGATATATGTATTCAGGTATTGGTCAGTTAATATTTTTTTAAAAAGATGTTCGGATAAGGCTTTTTATCGTTGTATCAAGGTCATTCCACAGTTTAGGAAACGACAAATATGGAAGAGCGGCTGAGAACTGAGTGCGAGGTTTATGGGTGTTTAGGCTTCCACAGTGGCCCGTAGTCCTGCCCATGGGATTCCAGCGCACTTGAACCGTATCATCAAAACTGATGGGGAGATTGTTCTGTGACCAGTCGTGCGTAAACAAAAGTGAATGTAATATGTACAGATCGTCAAATTTAAGAATTTTTAGACATTTGAACAGCGGGTCCGTATGGGAGTTGAACTTTTTGTTCGCTATGATGCGTACAGCTTTCTTTTGTAAGTTTAAAATTTGTTAGGTAGCTGTTGCGTTGACACATATTTGAACACCATAAATTAAGTGGCTTTGAATTAAAGTTAAATAGAGTAGATGTAATGTCTCGGGCGGTAAAAAAAAACTCTTGGCTCTGTTCAAGATATAAATTACTCTGCATATTTTTGTACAGAGTGTAGATACATGGTGATGAAATTTAAGGTTCTCATCCATGATGATTCCTAGAAAATTTATGAATTTGTGGTCACGATTATTACCTGCTATTATTAAATCTGAGTTATTCAATGTAATGTGGGTTTGTACGTTATCGTAATTGTAGTTGTCATTTTGGGAATGGAGAAGTATGACTTTAGTTTTGTTAGCATTTAAAGATAACCTGTTCGCAGAACACCAGTGGTTGATTTTTGATAATTCATTATATGCCGTCTCCGTAAGGAGGTCAAGGTCGTTCCCAGATGCATGAGCTGGTGTGCCATCCGCAAAGGATAGAATATGCACGCCAGTTGATTCACTAATGTCATTGATATATAGGACGAACAAAAGAGGACCTAGTGAATTGACCATATTGGGATCTCCCGGAGAGATAGGTTTGAAACCAAGAATTAGCTATACCTCTTATACCATAGTGTTCAAGTTTTCGAGCCAGTATTTCATGATCAACAGTGTCGAATGCTTTGGAAAAGTCTAAAAACAGGGATAGGGTGCAATCTTTAGTTGCTTTGTTATTCATTAAGGAAATATGGTTGATAAGATGTACTATTGGGTGAAAGGTTGAATTTCCCCTTCTGAATCCAAACTGATAGTTATAAATAACTATGAAATATGATAACCTTTTATGCATTAACTTCTCTAAGATTTTAGAAAAGGAAGGAAGAATACTTTTTGGACGATAATTGTCAAAAGACTGTTTGTCCCCTGATTGAAAAATTGGTATTAGTTTCGCGATTTTCATTTTTGATGGTACAATTCTAGTTGAAAATGAGGTATTTATAATATGAGTTAAAGGAAGAATAATTTCATGTATAATGCCTTTTAGTAGTTTCGGAGAGATGTTGTCCTGACCAGTAGCGGTTTTCCTAGGAAGACCTTTTACGGCGGATATAATTTCGTCATGGTTGCAGGTGATATGAAAAATGAGTCGGAGACGCTGTTATTTAGGGAATCAGAGAATCGATGTGTGGAGCTTACCATGTTGTTGGATACACGATTTCCAATGTTGATAAAGTAGTTGTTGAATTTTTCAGCAATATGGATGGGGGCAGTGTACTCCTCGTTGTTTTCAATAAACGATGATGGAAGAGGGAGAGGAATGTTTAACTTGTTTATTGCCTTGCGGAGAAGTTCACAGGTCTTTTTTATATTTCCCTTATTTTCTGAAATCAGCTGGCTGTAATAATTCTTTTTAAGCTTACGTTTAAGTTGATTGAAGATTTGACAGTAGTTTTTGTATCTTGTAATATTGTCAATGGTCGGGGACCTATATTTTCTTCAAGCAATTAGTGTTTGTTTAGGGAGGACTGTAGAAGACCGTAGGTCGTCCATGGTTCTCTTTTTACGTATTTTTTCGGGGTTTTTAATGTTATTAACGGAAAGGCTTGGTTAAACGCCGTATTTAGAATTGTTAGAAATTTCTCACAGGCTTCGTTGACACTGTCCTCTTAACATATATTGCTAAAATCGGATTCAGATAGTAGCTGTTTGAATAAATTAATATTTCGTGTGTTAAAAATTCTCTTAGGCTGCTGTGTATTGTCATTATGGATGATGTTCTTGAAATGTTCGGTGTAAAATGTAGCGAAATGATCGCTCACATCAGCAATGATTATTTCAGAAGTATTTAAATTGAATCTATTACAAAAAAAATAGTCAATTATAGTTGGCAAATGACGTGTTATTCTCGTTGGTTTGGTTATCATGGGCGTGAATCCACAGCTGAACAGGGCTTCTAAATATCGATTGTTTTTTTTTTTGGGGGGGGGGGGGGGTGTTAGTGAAAATTGAGTAGATCTATGTTGAAATCTCCCATTAGGTAGGTTGGTTTTCTCTCAGTATTGATTTGATCAAGTAGATTTGAATATTGAGATAAGAACAAGTCCAGCTCAGCTTTGGGGGCAGTATTCGGACGATAAATAATTCTTACAATAGATTTGTGTTTTCAAATGGGTTCTATGAATAGAGATTCAAACACATAAGGAATGAAAATGCATAATTCGTTCCTTATTTTGAATGGTATAGAATCTTTTATGAAGACACCAATCCCACCCCTACCATCATCACCGGCAGATTGAGAACGTAGAACAAGCGGATGATAGCCATCTAATGTGTAGGAGATATTTTCTTTTACGCTAAATGTTTCAGTAATACCTACGATGTCAAATATATTTTCCTTTACTTGGAGATCACAGACTCGTTAGTTGATCAAAATTGGCATTTAAGCTTCTACAGTTAATGTTAAGTAAGGCAAATAATTTGTTAAACGTGTCCACTGCTGTAGAAAACGTTTCCGCAGTGTAGTATTTGCAGGTGCTCACATCGGCAATAAGTGGGGTGATCTGATCATCTTCAGAAACACGGTTAACTTTCACGATTGGATTGTGTAACAAAGTCGAAGTCTGCATCATTCTGTACTTTATCAAGCGAGACTGCACTAGTCATCATGAAAATTGACACACAGTGGAGAAAACAAAGGGTTATAATAACACAGGTGTTCTAATCTGCTGTCGAAAATATTGTAATTTGGTCTATAGTAACTTAGGACAAGACCGAAGTGTGTACTTTTGAAATGAATGTTGCTGTATGTATAGGAGTTGAGTGGATGAGTAAAAGAGAATCGAGTTGATATAGCTAAATGATGTTTATAATTTATCTCTCATTTATCACCCTGAGTTGGACGGGAAAAGGTGGGAAGGGCTTTGAAATAAAATACAAAATAGTGAACTAATAATAATAATAATAATTATTATTATTATTAGAATAAAGTTAGACTAAGTGGACCTATTCGTCTTCTTTCAGGTTAAGGGATACATAGTTTCGTAGGGGAAACATTGAAATAGCAGATAGTCAAATAAGGGAATGGTAACCAAAACATTAAAAACGGCAATACCTGTCAGTTTTGGAAAAGTTCATGTTGCAAGTAAGATGTGTAGACAGTTACCAGGCGATTAGCAAGAGTATAAAGACTGAAACTTCACTGATAAGAGGATATTCTGTCATGATGGTATGGGTATATTCGGATAAATAGGTGATGGCAGGATTGTATGGCTGCACATAATGGATGGCGCTAAAATATACACTGAACTATTAATCGCTAATATTATTGATGAAGACCCACGGGTTTTTTGTTTTTTGGTGTGAACTCAAATTGCAGCAACGGATGCTCCGAGACAGCCATGGTGCAGTTTATGAACAGACGATATCACGTTGAGTACTTAATATGTGGCATTTAAACCAAGAGAAAAATAAATGAGTTGCACATAATTGACGGCATTTAAACTGTAGGTTTAGCTGGATATCACTTCTATATTGGGTTAAGCACGTAATGGTGCGGCATTTAAAACGACAGCACGATAAAAGAGTTGCACATAATACAGGGCACTAAAATGTATGTTGAACTGGATGTCACTTCACTATTGGGTTAAGCACCCACAGGTTTTTCAGTCTGTGCTCAAACAGCGGCGTGCGTGGCTGCTTTGCAGCAGCCATGTCGCAGTCTGAGCACAAACTGGAATACATGTGCGTCGGGTAAATGTTTGAGTTGTGCGTCGCAAGTAAAATGTGAGGAAGATTATATGGTGCTTATCAGGGATATGAGAAGTTGACTTTTCACATGTCAGATGGTATTCTAGCATGTGTGTAAGTAGTGTAGATATATCTGTGGTGGGGTATAATTAGAGCAAAATAACGTAGCTCCACATAATGATGGAGGGAGGGTGGGGGATTAATATGTAGTATGTAATAGGTGTCACTTTAGCATTATGGTTGCGCACATAATCGATGACTTCAATATATTTGGAGCAAAGTGGCTCCATATGATGGGGTTGGGAGGCATTTGATTTAAGTTAATCGGGATGTCACGTTAGCATTATAGTATTGGATGGCATAGATGTATACACTGAGCCAAGCTTTGCTTTCATATTATTGATGAGCATTAACAGGTTTTTGGGGTTTTTTTAAGGTGTGATCTCAAACTGCAGCATCGCTACTCCGAGGCCGCCACGCTATAGTTTGAGAACAAACGATATCACTTTGAGGGCATAATCGTGCGGCATGTAACACGAGAGCGTAATAAAAGAAAAAGAGAATCGCACATAAAAGATGGCATTAAAATATGCATTGCTCTATCTATCTGGATCAAGCACAAAAACAAGCTAATGCAGGTTCACTAAATGAAGAGCATTAACATGCAGCAGCCCCGCCACAGTTTGAGAACAAACGGAAATTCCATTAATTCTGTACATTTCCATGTGGCATTGTCAAGGAATGTTTGCCTAAATACACGAACGCAAGATAA
The DNA here is from genome assembly GCA_031216915.1 of Pictodentalium vernedei. Lineage (NCBI taxonomy): Eukaryota > Metazoa > Mollusca > Scaphopoda > Dentaliida > Dentaliidae > Pictodentalium > Pictodentalium vernedei. The sequence continues at coordinate 219,486,579 of CM062294.1, forward strand.
TATAGCTGCATGGTGGAGGGCATTAATATGAACTTTGATCTCAGTTTTAAAATTTGGAGAAGTGCACGAAGCATTAATATGTACATTGATCTGGGTATCAATTTTGTATTGTTTTTTAGTTTGCAGCAGTCATGCCACAGTTTGAGAACAAATGGAAATTCCATTAAATTGTGTACAATAACGTAGATATATAGGTAGAAGCAGAACAGAGGATTCTAGAAAAATGCGATCTAGTAAAACTCGTAGAGTCCATTTGGGTAATTCTTCGATATAAAGGAGGGTTTGAGGAAAATACGAACCAGTAAACTACTCCCGCCGAATCAAACACACACTCCGAATATACCTCCGCCCTATTAGAGGGTGTTGCTTTTACATAGCAACAACGTGTCACCATAGAAATAATAGCGGACACCAGACAAAAAAATGGAAGGCGGAAACACGTGTCACCCTACCAATGCAAGCTGCGTATGCGCACTGAGACTACGTATCACTATGGTAATGGAATTACAACATGACCGCTTATGTGGTTTACCATGACAACCAAACATGGGGTTGCTGGGCCACGTAACTTTGACGTCCTATGAAAACCATAAATGAGAACCATAAGATTAGTCCATATAAAACTACATCCTATACTACTCCCCGCTGTGTCATTGTAAATAAAACTAGCGTGCTTTCTTGATTCTACGGCACTCAGGAAATATGAAAAAGAGACGTTCTCGCTGACTTCCATGTAGTGTAGTATATAGAATTTAAAAATGCAATTATATGGGGAATGTTTAGATTTTTAAGTGCATTTAGCAATGGAAAACGGGAGGCATAAAAGGAGTTCAGGTCTGCCTTAAAAAGCGATGGAACCAAGGAGGAAAGCGGGTACACATTTCCGCAAACATTAAGGTAACTACATTGAGAGCACACAAATGTGTCAGAATACCGGGATTTTCTCAATAGAAATTTGCAAATGTAAACACATTTATTTGTCTTTACTCGAGGAAATTTGATTTACAAAAGATTCGGCACATTTCCCACTTTAGACACATTTAACCCGAATACTTAAAGTCAATCAAAGAAATAAACAGATCCATGACCAGGGCGAGAAATGCACACATAAATTAACAAACTAGTCGGCAGTTGCATATTTGTTGATAGGCGATTATAATAGGCGACATCATACGAACTGACATCATCAGCTGTTTCAAAGGTCTGGTATATTTATCTACCATTTGGGATTTTTCTTGCAGCGCGTCGAGTCATGATAGACATTCTGATGCATAGCGGATAATTTTGTCTCTTCGCTTCCATTTAACTTCCTACGCTTATATATGAGTTTAGAAGATAATTGCATCTTACGGTGTTTGATGGTATTTGTCTTACAGTCAGATGCGTCAGGAAGATGGCACATTGGGGGTGTAAAACTGACTTGTCCAAGCTGTCGTGGTTCGAGTCTCTACAGATAACATATTCCAACTACATCATCAAGTCGAAGGCATGTCTTCATGATGTACATGTAGTTGAAGTATTAGTCAGGCTGAACTATAGTTAAAAAACTCCGGAGTTCTCAGAATCTTCTGAAATAGCTCTTAACTCGTTGAGTATTTTTTCGGGTATTTCTCATCAAATCTAGTCATGACTGCTTTGAAGCAGCCATGGCTAGATTTGATAAAAAATCAAATATACTTTCACTCGAGACATCATTGGTGAAAAAATTCATTCAATTTACAGGGGGAATTTTGATTAAATTAAGTTATAGTCATTTCAGTTGCAATAATAATTTTGTTTTTGGAAGGAATATCCGCCAGCTGCATGCAAGAAGTTAATTAGCACATGCCACATGACCGTATTCTAATTTGTGAAGCTGGGCTCCGAACATTCGAATCGGCTACTAAATACCTCTATTCGCATGATCGACTCTGTGTGTGACAAAACCAGGTATAAAATGTAAAGAAAGTACATGGTTATTAACAAGAGAGAATGGACATGTTTAACTCCAATCCAGGCGAAAACGTCTGGTCTGGAAAAAATATTAAATGAGGGGGGAGGGGGGCACACCCTATCGCCACCTTGGTTATTTATTATTCATTTGTTGGTGTTTAAGGTCACACGTTTCTGCACAATGGCTAAGCGGGGTCACAATATATGGAGATAAAGTCAAGTTTAGTTAACCGTTTATACCTATGTTGCCCACATTAGAGGACTTCCACCCAAGTATTGGTAACTGGGGGCCTATTTTTCCAGTAAGACAGCCGATTTTCCACAGTAAAGAAGCAAGTCGATCTTGGATGAAAAAAATATATAAACATCTATATATTTTCCGTTGTAATATAATAGTTTTTGTAGTTCACATTAGTTATGCATTGTCATATATTCTACCTATCAATTGTCTTCTTGTAAATGATACTCTATGTTTATCGGAATAAAAAAAAAACAACCTAAAGCCCCCAAAAAACAAAAACGAAAAAAAGCAAGCATTACTTCACTTCCCAGGGGTGCCCACGGTGCCTACCTTCAGTTACACCCGCTTACCATGTGCTCCTAATTGTTTTCGACACTGTCAATCATTATCATTTCGTTCTTTTTTCAGTTGTAGTCGCAATGTCGTGCATTTCCATAGAAGAAAAGTATGTTTGTCCATCAGGCTCCTGGTTTGGAACAGACTGCAGTAAGAACATTAGTCACATTAAAAAATAAACTTATTATAGGAAGTTTTACGTTTGTTCGGTTATCCTAACATTTGAAATGAAGCTGAACCAAAGATATCCATTGCTGACGGTCCGCCGAATCAGCCTTTACGTATTGGTGGAACATTTTTAGCTCAACTTTGGCGAAGCCAAATTTGAGCTTATGCCATGGCCAGTCGTCCGTCTGTCCTTCAACAATTCAATACGGCTCGGGCTAGAGGCCGCATTTATGAACCGATCTTTACGAAACTTGTTGGGTACCTTTGTTATGACCGTGGGACGAGAACGAGTGTTTTGGGGTCCGATCCGAAATTCAAGTTGGCGCTGGCAGCCATTTTGTACAAAAGTAGGTGCAATAAATTTTTTGCGCAGAACTTCCACATGAAAGCGCTGATTTGAATATTTTTTGTCTGAATGTTTAGTACCATGGGATATATCACATATAATACGGGGTTTTTTTTCTCGTGCGTAAATTATGCAAATTAGACTAACTTTGATGTTTTTTGGTGTTACTTTCAGCACTCTAAGTGCAAATGCCAATACGGCTCGGGCTAGAGGCCGTATTTATGAACCGATCTTTACGAAACTTCTTGGGTACCTTTGGTATCACCGTGGGGCGAGAACGAGTGTTTTTGGTTTCGGTCCGAAATTCAAGATGGCCGATGGCAACTATTTTGTACAAAATTTGGTGCAGTCAGATTTTTGCACAAACCTTCCATATGCAAGCGCTGATTTGAATAATTTTTTTTGTGAATGTTTAGTACCATGAGATACATTACATATAATGCGGGTTTTTTTCTCGTGCAGAAATTATGCAAATTAGATGAAGTTTGATTTTTTCAGTGCTACTTACACACAGTAAGTATACATGTCAATACGGCTCGGCTAGAGTCTGTATTTATGAACCGATCCTCACGAAACGTCTTGGGTACCTTTGTTATCACCTTGGGACGAGAACGAGTGTTTCTGGATGCGGTCTAAAATTCAAGATGGCTGCCAGTGGCCATTTTGTACCGAAATTAGGTCTAATCAGTTTTTTGTACACAACTTCTATATGGCTCAGGCTAGAGGCCGTATTTATGAACCGATCTTTACGAAATATCTTGGGTACCTTTGTTATCACCGTGGGATGATTACGAGTGTTTTTGGGTGTGGTCCAAAATTTAAGATGGCCACCAGCAGCCATTTTGTACCAAAATTAGTGCAATCAGTCTTTTGTACAGAACTTCTGTAGGAAACGTCTGATTTGAATAAATTTTTGTATGAATGTTTAGTAACATGGAATACATCACATATAATATAGGTTTTTTTCTCGTGCAGAAATTATGCAAACTAGATGAACTTTGATTTATTCAGTGCTACTTATGCGTTGTAAGTGCACATGTCAATACGGCTCGGGCTAGAGGCTGTATTTATGACCCGATCTTCACAAAACTTCTTGGGTACCTTTGTTATCACCTTGGGACGAGAACGAGTGTTTCTGGGTGCGGTCCAAAATTCAAGATGGCTGCCAGTGGCCATTTTGTACCGAAATTAGATCCAATCAGTTTTTTGTCACAACTTCTATACAGTTCGTATTTATGAACTGATCTTCAGGAAACTTCTTGGGTCCCTTTGTTTTCACCTTGGGACAGGACCGAGTGTGTTTTGGGGTGCCTTTGTTGTCAATGTGCTATGGGAACAAATATTTTTGGGTTCAGTCAGACCCACTCTGGGACTCGAAGTGTTCTTTTCTAGTTTAGCATCTGACTGTCACCCACCTTTACAATACTTTACCTATACATTTGTTACAGGCTACGGTCAGTATTTATGTATAGACCGTTACAATACTTTATATCTACTTTTGTTATCAGGTCATTACCAAGATGTTTGTCATTGCTGTGTCACATACTATACATGTACATGTCTTGACAAGTTGAGCTACAGTGTCGTTGACACTTTCATTTATGTTGTCTTGGTAAGATTGGATCTTATTTGTACTTCTGTTATAAATTAGAAGTTTATGATGCTTGATAGTCAAATCATTCAACTTCTTGCATGGTACCGGCGGGAATTCCAGCAAGGACAGAAAATCACTTGTCACTAAAATATGTATTACTCGGGCACATTTAAATAAAATTCCCGCCTGTAAATTGAATTCATTTTTCTGCATTAATTTCTTCAGTTAAATTTAGATGAATTTTTCATCAAATCTATTCATGGCTGCTTCTCAGCAGCCATGAATAGACTTAATGAAAAATACCTTGAAAATACTGAACGGGTCAAGAGTTAAAGTCAAGGGACGCGACGGTCTGTATCGTATTTGAATGCGTCGACTTGGAAAATTTTCGCAAATCTTGCATAGATGATCAAATTCATCCCTTTACCCCACGATTATTGTACATATTCAACATTATGCGATACACAACCGACACTGGTACATGTGCTCGATAGACCATGCGTGGAATCCGGATTACACGTAAGAACGTCATGTAAGAACGCATCTGAGTGGACGTTTCGCATCTGAGTGACGCCTTGATATGAATGAAATACCTCGATACAAAACATTGTTAAGCAAAAATGTTATCAGACCGTCGAATTTAATAGTTTTAATAGTTTTTTTCTTTACAAATATCAGCTTCATTCACTTAATTCCAGTTTAATCGTGGTATAGATATAGACCACGGCTCGGGTAGAGTACGGGGGAAGGAGGCATCGACCCTTGTTAGAGTTCTTCTTGTACTTCATAGTGGCACGTGATTGCAAGGTGATCAAAAAACCTCTAACAGGAATTAGGGGTGTTCTGACGATGCGTTTGATTGAATTAAACTAGGGTAAATCGAATTACCACAAACAACCAAACAACCACCCTGAGCACCACAAACGACTAAAAATCACCGAAATGGCACTTAGTGTGCTAGGATTCTTCCAGAATCCTCGATTTCTGCTAGTTTAACTAGTTCGAATTCCGTCGGGGTTCTCTGTCTTTGTCTATCCACACCTGTCCATCCCATTCCTAAACCTACACTACTTTTTTCTGATTTGCTTGCTCGGAATCTCCCAGCTTCTTCGTTTTTTTTCTGTCTATACTTGGCTGCTCTCCCCTAGCAGTCTATCTAGTCCTAGGTACACCAAGCAATCACTACTTTCGACTAATCAGAACAGTTTATCCTTCTAAACCCAGCCCACTGTCACATTATTTCTGATGCAAGGTTCTTAAGTGACTGGAACAGTCATAACGCTAACAATTTGAAGCTTATCGAGCAAATGTGCTATAGAGTAATTACGTGAAAGAGGGACTTCCCGCAGGACTCTTCGTCTCATATGGGTATTTAATGATGCCTACGACATGGCTCATATACAGCTTGAATATAACTCATAGCTGATAGACAGCCCCTGTCTCCTTATGGCGCCTACTGGTAGTCCTACCATTGGCTTCTGTCACGACTTCAACTATCTATACTATGATTCGCCTCTAACGTATTCAGCATTACCATAGTGCTGTACCATCCTAACAGCCTTGTGCCATTATTATTTAACTTGAAACACTATGGTTCTCAGTACGCATCATCACTGTACAACCGCCACGGGTCAAAGTTCATATTATTATCATACTTTGTATTCAGCTTTATCAGCAATCAAGTACAGACTGCGTACTCTAGCGAATCTTCGATTCATCTCAGAAAAAGGAGATCCTATATCATAAAAAGAGATTCCGTAATTGGGGCGCCTGGAAACGTTGGTGTAAATACACAGAACGACACACGCATGTGAATGGGTTAATCGATGTGGCTCGAGTGCCAGCTCGGACGGATACAACGAGAGGCTGCAGACGTCGAGTTTTATCCGTTCGCGGTGACATAAGTGCCATATCGATTGACCCATTAACCCACATGTGTCGTTCTGTGTCTTTTTCACGCTTTCACGTCTGTAAATCCAATTGTTAGAAGGACACTCAGCAATTCATTTGACAACTCGTCCTCTGAGTTCCAATTTGTTCTATGTGCCAGAAGGCACACAGAACACATTGGAACTCAGGGGACGAACCATCAACCAAAACAAAAAAAAAACCACATTTGATCGCCAAACAAATTTGTGAGGGAAACCTATGTTACTATTTTTAGAAAATTCCAGTGACACTTCGCTTCCAATTAAAAATAGCCTGTCAACGATGTCTGTTCAGCCCATGTGTGCGGAACGGATTTTCATTTTCTGCGTGGCTTAATGTTGCTACAGATGGGGATTTCATAGAACAGGCGTGTAACAAATGTTCTTCTAATTCTTCGACCCATCTCGTAAAAAGTAGGTGTCGAAAGTGGGAAGCCGATAGTGGGATCCTGGAAGTGAGTTGCCTGGAAAACGACAAGACTCACGCTTAGGCATCCCCCTTTCCCTCTGATAAAGAAACAAGTATGCCATTTGTTAGATTACTAAAATTTGCAGTGTTCACGCTGGCTCGAAATTTTTGGGTGCCAAGTGGAATTTTTGCGGCGCCAAATGATTTTGTTTTGTGCCAAATGAAAGATTTTAGACCCAAATTAAATCTAATCGTAAATGAGAACAAATTAACACTTTGACACTTTAATTATCCTGACGTTCAAACGTCGCTGGAAAATCAGTTTCTTCAACGTTTTTCAAAATGCGACGTCAAACGTCGGAAAGTACAAATGAGTTACTCTTCACATTAGTGATTATCTGGATGGCGCTAGATTACTTTTGGTGGTCTGAATTTGTTATGCAACACTTGTTTTATTACAAATTATTGGAGAGTGCCCTCAGGCACAGACACTCTCTAATAAGTTGCAATAAAACAAATTTATATAAACAAAGTATTATTTGTGTTTAACTGAATATAAAATATAAGCAAGGAAAGTGTTGGCTTTTGCTCTGGTATCCTCATTTTTTGAAAGCCCTGATACTGGCTTCTAGCACTCAACCAGTCTTGACAGCAGGATTATATTAGTATTTTAAGCTGCGAGAACATTTGGCTCAATGGTTGTCACTAAGCACAACGGGGGAAAATAGGAACTGAGGTTATAACTTTAAAAAATCGAAAAATAATAACAAAACAAATGACCACAAAGTATCAACTCGATGTTTTGATTTCGTACGTCATAAGACGTACGAAACTATGAAAGGGTTAACTGCAACAAGGCGTGATCTGCAATGCTAAGGAATTTTGCAAATGGTACCTTGTTTCACTCATAGAACGATATTTTAGATTAGTGTTACCTGGGTATTTTAGGCACTAAAATATATATATAAAAAAAGTGAAAAAAACATTACTAATGTCTTGAAAATAATATCATCATTATTTATACCAAATAAATTTGGTTCATAGTTTATTCATACCAAATAAATTATCTTCCAAAAGGATTATAGAAAGAGATTAAGCAAGATAAAATACAGATTGAGTAACCAGCCAGCGCTATTTGCAAAAAGCACAATACAATTTTTATTATTTTTTTAATTTTCGTCTCAAAAACATAGCCAGAGCTTATGACTCCTCATTGGAACGAGCGCAACCAGCGCGTTCCAATAAGGGGGTCACAGGCTATGTTTTTGAGACAAAAATAAAAATATTTAGCTTTTCAAGAATTTTGTTTGCAAGTGTCGTCTGCCTTCCATGTTAGGTAAAGGGTTAAATGGATAAACTGTTAACAAACAATGATTATACCCAGTCGTTACCAAAAAATTAATTGACAGGCGTGAATTCGGTCTCGCATGTGTCGTCAGACAGTGATTTTATTGAAAAGGACGAACAGAAATAATAAATCACAAAGTCTATGAGACTTTCCAAAAGAGTATTTTGGGAGCCAAATGTTGATGCCAAATGCTGTACATTTGGTGCCAAACGAAATATTTTAGTGCAGGTGGCACCGTTAGCACTCGACAGCGTGAACACTGAAAATGTTATTCACATCAAAGTGTGTTACAATTAATGTTAAGTTAAAGTTTGCCATTTTGTTCAATCTTCGTTCGGTTTCGCCACTTTGGTCTTCATTCTGCCCAGTTCATTTTCGTTTGTTTCTTAAATAATCTGTCTTTTTTCTGTTCCATTCGCATGGATCTTCGTTCTCGCAGTTGTTATCATTGGTTCGTTATTTTGATCGTTATCGATTATGAAGCTTTGTTGTAGAATTATCTGTATCTTTGTAAGATCTGGTTGAATTGAAGAATCTTCTCGTCCATGGTTTAGGATTCTATAATCTCACCCTCGTCTCTGCCCAGAGCCTTCGCAACTAGTTCGTTTTGGGTGCCTGCGCACTGAATTTTATCGTTCTAGTCAGCGCTCCAGACTCCAGTATTACGGGTTCTATCAAGATGCATTTCTTCACTTCTTGCGCCTTCAACGTTGGATTGCGATTGTAGGGTAGTTACATCAGTCATTTCTTCTGTTCGAGGCATTGATATCCTTGAGTTTCTGTTTAATTTCCACATTCTGTCTATGATACATTTGTGGTAGTTCCATCAGTTCCAATGGGTTTATTCTTTTGGTTTCTTCTGTTTTGCATAGTTGCGTTGGTTCCTTTGGTGAGTGAATTTTCTCGTGTCTCTTTGGGTGGTCTCTTATGTTGAAGATCTTTGCACAGCGGAGGCATGGGGAATACTTTGATCCTTCGTTGGATTGTTGCGGCGCAACAGACATTTCATATGACTGCACGATCTATGGCACACATCGCAGGTGTGATGTAAATTCATCGCTGATCAGAAGCCCAAGCCTCAGTTCGGGTGACTCACCCCTTTTGTACTTTCAGGAGTCGTGTCGTGTTCCAGGCACCCCACTTTCAGTACCCCACTTGTAGCACCCACATTAGCATCCCACGTTCGGCACTCAACTTACGACATCCCCTCTTTACAGGGCGAGGACACGCATTGCTCTTTAACTCATTTGATGAAATCATCACTCAAGTGTCTCACCGCCTCACTAACAGCACCCATCACTTATCTGGGTGTCACCCCACGAGGTGATTCGAAGAGACTAAAGAGCATTTACTCCAAGGAGAAATTGCTCTTTAGCTCAATCAGCTCATTCAATGAAATCATCACCCGCATATCCAGGCGCCCCACTTACAGTATCCCTTTTAATGGTATAGAATCCCCTTCTCCCGAGATGAGACGAATATTCGAATGGTAGTGATAGTAGAGGAAGTAGTGTGATGATAAGTACTGAGGGCCATAGTGTTACAAGTCAACAGTAATGGTACAAAGCTGCGTAGATGGTAGAGCACTGTATGGCAGAGCACTATAATAATGGGGAATACAATATAGGCTGATCAAGAGATAGATAGTTGAAGTCGTGGTAGAAGCCAATGTTAGAACTACTAAGAGCTGGAAGCTGTGTAGGCGTCATATTGGAACTAACATCTGTATAAGATCTGTATAGGCGCTAGGAGCAGCATCGGGGCTCTGGGCCATATAGGGAGTCTGTACATGAGCCATGTCGTATGTGTTCTTAAATACCCACATGAGTCGAAGGGTCTGTACGAGAAGTCACTCTCTCGGGTTATTACTCTATAACTTCAAGGCTCAGTAGACGTCCTGCTCGCTATTATCCGGACAGCCAATGTCCAAATTCTACTCGCAGCAGCTCTCTATTATCTGTCTGTCTTTCTGTCTGTCTGTCTGTCTGTCTGTCTGTCTGTCTGTCTGTCTGTCTGTCTGTCTGTCTGTCTGTCTGTCTGTCTGTCTGTCTGTGAGAGAGAGAGAGAGAGAGACAAAAACAGGGAGACAGGGAGGAGAGAGATAATTCCAAACAAACAATCGAAGTTCTCCCACGTGTAAACAAGAAAAAAGGAAATATGACCTATGACATCATGAAGAGGGAGAGAGAGAGAGTGGCGTTAGAGAGAAAGAAAGAAACAGTTTGAATCCAGCGCGCTGACAGCAGAGATTGGTTTAACACGTACCATATGGATACTTCAAATTGGTCATGCTAGGCCACCAACAACTCGCAACTGGTTCTACCGACCTCCTTTCGTGTGACCGAAGGTTTGTGTGATATAAGTCTACGCATTAAATTTAGTCTCCTAAAAAATACAATATTACCGACAAGAGTGAAAAGTTATGTAAGCCTCCAATCCAGATAAAACATATTGGGGCGTATCATACACATCCGAATCCCTCCTGAACGACGCCCCTGTCCACATACACGTCATGTCACTCGGGCACATTGAAATTACAGATCGACTATTTCCAAACCGAATTTCTTCTAAACAAGTTTCTTTATCTTGTTATTCCACAGTAAGGAAGTCGTTTTCGTCTTTTCAGATGTTATTTGCAGAAGTAAGTGTAAAATTGCAGAACTGAGCGCAGCAAGTGAGTATGAGTCCATTCGCAACTTTTATGCAAAGGTGTTTTCATTTATTCGTAAAAAACAACTTTAATCCTTTACCTGGATTGAAAAGCAGAGACGACTCTTGCAAAACAAATTCTTGAATAACTAATCTTTTCATTTTTTGTCTGAAAAATATAGGTTATGACCCCTCACAGGAACCAGCTCGACGAGCTCCTTCCAACGAGGGTCATAACATATGTTTTTGATACAAAATATGAAAAATGAAAAAAATAATGAAAATTAATTGTAGATTTTTGAGAATCGCGCCCGCCGGTTTTGGCCATCTCGTTGGGTAACGGGTTAAAGGCAGCGGCGTAGAACTACCCTAATGATTATTATCTTTAGAGCCAAAAATGAGGAAAATTTGTGATATACGTTCAAAATGTGTTGAAGACTCGCTCGGAAAACGTTGTTTGCTTTCGAATGGTTCGAATGGTCAAGGTCCATGAATGTTAATAACACAAACATTGCCTTTCGAGGGCTTTGGGCATCATTACTGGATCGCAAACTGTGATTAGCAACCCAACAGTCATTAGGGGCCTGAGGCGATAGCCGACGGCCGTTAATGAGTGTGGGGCTGCTAATCACAGATGGAGGGCCCGATATTGAACAAATTGACGCCAGCGGAAATCATGTTATTATTATAATCAATACTTAGAAATTAGAAGATCGATTTTCAACCTTTTGGGATTTATAATATTTTGCGAAAAGAATCAAAGTGAAATACCATTTATTAAGCAATTCAAGACAGAACACTATGTCAATGAACACCAATAAAGATGTTCTCGTATGGGAAATGTGCACTGATTTCCAGGAGGACAAAATGACGTCATGCGCAGTACGTTAGCACCTACTAGCCGTCCCAAACGCGCTAATGATTAAAAATACGGGCTACGCTTTATTTCAGGTTTAGATATATCTTTATTCTGCGGTATACCAATACATTAACAACAACATAACATTACAAACTACAAAAACATAAACTAGTATGGAAATTGCATAGTCTAGAAAGCTAGTCATGGGGCTAGATGGGATGAAAAGGTCAAATGCTGAGAGAAGGAGGATGAGATACCAGAGGATTTTGACGGCTGATACAATCGGGACAAGCTAGGTTGTCGCACTTGGCGTTTGGACGGGAATAGGTGCTTAAAGCGTTATGCGTTGGTTATCTTTTAAATTTGGGTCTACTATTTTGCTGAGTTAGCGGGTTTATACTATTCCATTTTCTTGGAAATTCTGCAGAAAATTGGGTTCTTGGTTTGTGTGTTTCTAATTAAACGATCTGCCTTGTATTCACCCCCTAAGGGTTTCTGTAGACTCGAGGGGTGTCATCGCATAAAAAGGGAGACGTGGAGGCTGTAGAGATCTTTAAAGTTTAGAATGATGTGATCTCTGAAAAGTGGGTCTCTGAGTTATATGCTTTCCAAGTTATGTTTCGGACGGCTCTTGTTTGCAACTAGAGACTTATATAGAGACTTATGTTTGTCGAATGACTCCCAAACCTGAATACCAAACACGTGATGGCAGTGAATCAACGAAAAGTACAATGTTTTCATTACCTTTGTGGAGAAAAGTTTCTTTGCTCTATTTAGGACAAAAATTGCACTTGCCATTCTTGAGCATATTCCAGATATATGATGTTTAAATTTCATATTTTTATATACACACCAAGGAATTTTAGAGCGCTAATATTGTTCTCTACCAACGACCTCAATATTTGTAGTCTTCAGAGATAATTTAACGTCGTTAGCCTTGCATGAATCATTTGCGTACTGCACGTCGATAGTGCACATGTCTTTAACTGCTGTAACCCTACTTGAGCGGAGCTTGAACAGAGTTAGAATGTTGAAAAGCTGACAGTTGCTCGTCGATGCTCGGTGGTTCTCTCCGGGTACTCCAGCATCCTCCACCCGTAAAACTGTCACGGTCACGATTAGCCAGTATGTGACCTTAAACACCAATAAATAAGTAATGCTCCCTTACAGGCTGTGTGAAGTAACATGAAGGTAACGCACAATGAATTGATAATTATACAATAACATGATTTTCGAGGGCGTTGGGTTCCAATACTGGACCACCAGCTGTGATTAGCAACCCAGCCGTCAAATGCGGTCCGAGGCGATAGCTGACGGCCGCTAATGGGTGTGGGCTATTATTTACAGATAGAGGTCCAGTAAGGGATTCAAACGACGCCTTGGAAAATGATGTTGTTATTATTATTATTATCATCATTTAGAAATTATAAGAACGATGTTGGACCCTTTTGGATTTATATTATTTCGTGAATAGAATCAATGTGAAACATCATTTATTAAGCAGTTTAAGGCAGAACACTTTGTATTTTGGGAAATGTAAACAGATTTCCAGGAAGACGAAATAACTACAAATAGCCATTAGCGGGCGGTTATGCTTTACAATCTTTGTTTCAAGTTTATTATGCTCCCTTACAGGCTGTATAAACTGGTATTAACATGAAGGTAGTGCACAATGAACTGACAATAATTAGTGACCTTTTATAGCAGTGACAGTGGTTTTCGTTAGGAACTTTGTTTCTTTCATCTCTGCCCGACAGAATAAACCTAACTCTTAAAAAATGTCGTTAATCCTGGAAACTTGTCTTCCAGGGTGTGATCAATTTGGATTAGAACTCCACCTCCCTGGGTTTGCTTTAAACACCCCATTAATTCTGTCAGCATGGACGCGAAAAGATGCGCATCGTCAGGTTAACATTGCGGTAGTGTCTCGGAAGTACCTCAGATTCGCTTCTCAAGAAGATTAGATACCATGCCCTTTGGCTTGAATCTGTCCACATCTACCCCTTCCGAAATTCTACACATTGCTGGTGTCCAGGTGATAACCCCACACAGTTGTCGTATTGCCTATATCTATAGGGAATTCTTCATCAGACACTTATATTCAGCGACCCTGAAGAGAAATATCGTCAAACTTTTGAGCTTGCTGAAAGTCGCTAGGCGTCTGTGTAAAGAGGCCAACGCCTTACACACATGTGAATTGGTTTCCCTATTTGGGAGTCGACCATCTCATCTGCTAAGCAATAGACCAAGCGCAAAATGAATGGAAACCTGGATATACTCATCTCTTCGGTTTGTACTGAGAGCTGTGGTGGTTCGAGTCCCGACAGGTAAAATAGTACAGCTACATTATTAAGCCGAAAGACTATAGTTAAGAAACTCAGCGGTTCTCCGAAATCTATTTGTGGATTTGTCATGATGTCTTAGTGAAGCATAGGCTTCCCAGTTTCTTATTTAATCATTTTTTTCAACAGCAAAACCGGCCGGCGCTATTCACAAAAATCACCATTCAATTTTCATGAATGTTTCATTTTTTCTCCAAAACATATCTTGTGACCCCTCAATTTAACGAGCTCGCTGAGCTCGTTCAAATCATGGTCTTAAGCTATATTTTGACGCAAAGATGAAAACAATAGTTCCCAATAACTTTGTTTGCAAGTGTCGTCTTCCTTTCGTGTTAAATAAAGAGTTAGTTAGGACATACTCTGTGGCTGTACTCCAATTTGTAATGCTGGACTCCGAAATGCTGCACGTTTGAAAATATTGATTGGTCGACACCACACATTTACCCTGCAGTCATCCCCTTAATGACATTATGACGTAGCTTTCACCAGGCCGGGAAAACGGCCTCTGGAGTTCAAAGGGTTAATATCACCATTTGTATGACCGACTTGGTGTGTGACAAGACCAAGTATATAATTTATACTCCTAAGAAAGTACATGATTACTACTAGCTGTAGTGAATCGGCATGTAAGACTCCGATCCAGACGAAAATGTCCGGACTGGAAAATTTAATAAATAAGGGGGTGGGGTCATACACCTACAAACATCCAGTCACGTCGTTTAGATCACTTAGATGTTTAAAGCTGATTTTTATTATGCTCCCTTACGGGAGTGCGGTGGTTCAGTTGTAGACTGTTGGACTTCTAATATAGGTCCCGAGTTCGATCCCCGTCCGGGCGGACCCGCGTTGTGTCCCTGGGCAAGGCATTTTATCCTGTGCGCGCCTAATTGATCGCGACATGGTTAGTCATTATCAGCTAGTGAATGTATTTTTTTCAGATGTAGCTGCAACGTCGGTTAAAACAGAATGTACACGGACAGGGAGATGCATTTTTATAGGAGAAAAGTGTATTTGTCCTTCAGGTTCCTTTTTGGGACAAGACTGCAGTAAGAACATTAGTCATATTAGATAAATAAACAAATGGGAGGACATTTCATGTTTGTTGTTGTGTCCGAATATTTTAAATATTGAGCATGAGGCCAAATATACCCATCGCAGACGGTCAGAAAAATAAACTTTGTCGTATTGGTGACACATTTTCAATATTTGTTTGGTTATATTGTCTCTATTTTGGATTTCAACTATGAATTAGAAGTTTATGGCGCAAGATAATTTAGACAGATCATTTAAGGTCAAGGGTTAAAACAGACGCTACAGTATTTGGGTGAGGAGTTTGAACACGAGTCTTGTACAGAGGACCAAATTCATCACTTTATACCATGATTGTCGAATGTATTCCATGTCACTCAATACAAAAAAAGACATTTAGAAGTGTGCTAGATACACCACGATTACGCGTAAGAACGTCATGTAAGAACGCGCCTGATAGGGCTTTTCCTATCTCAGTGACGTTATGATTGAAGTCTTCGACACAAAACAGTGTCAAACATGAAAGTTATCAGACCGCCGAATGTGACATTTGTCTTTAAAACTATCGGCTTAATTCACTTAATTCAAGTTTAATTGTGAAATAAATACAGAACACATAAAACAACTATGGTACAGCATGGGGACGGGAAACAACAACCCCTATGGGAGTTTTACTAATATTTAACGCCTACCTTCGGCGCTCGTGAAATACAAGAAAACCTCCACCTCGGGTCATTGATTCCATTTTCCCCTTTTACACAGCCGTAGCGCTATGTCTTAATGTGCAAGGCTTGCAAATCAAGCGATTCATTGAACTTGCAACCAGACTGAAAACACTTGATTTGGAAGAGCTGCTCAGCTTTTACGACTCTCCCAACTCGTTGCTATGAGGACCGTCAGTGTCAAAGCGCTTACTGTAGATCTAGTTTATGTGTGCAAATAGACAGGCTGTGGCAACGTAAGCAACAAATGTGTTCGGTAGGAATATGATGACTGATGTCTTCAGTATATATGCGTGCGAAATTAATTTATCTCGGATTCGTTTTACAGTTCAGGATTAATTCACTCTCTCTTAAAACGTCGTTACATACAAAAAGGCAATATTTTGATGATGCGGTTAGAGTATTAGTTGGAAATGTATTTGTAGATAAATAAAATATACATATAGTAGCCGTGGCGCAACTTCTTGTTCGGGTAACGTGTACAATACGGATACTTCAAGTTGGTCATGTTGGGCCCCCAACAACTCGCATCGGGTTCTATAGACCTCAGTTTATATGACAGGCTGTGTGTGTGACATAAGTCTAAGTATGTTGTCTCATACAAAGGTACAAGATTACTAATGGTGTCGAAATGATATCCAAGACCCCAATCCAGACAAAAAATATTGAGTGATGTCATCGTTCCTAATCCCTCTTTAGTAACGTCCCTGGCCACATACACATGTCACTCAGACACACTGAGATATAATGGATCGACTGTTGCCGATCTTCTTCTATATCTTATTAATCCACTGTTACGGAGCGAGGAAAATAATGGACTCCTTTTCGTGTTTTTCAGATAATATATGCAGAAGCAAGTGTCAAATTAAAGACAGCGGAAATCTATGTGAGTATGAGTCCATTCGCTGCTTTTGTGAGAAGGGATTTTATATATATAGTTACTTCGTTAGTTCCAACTCATTTTGTTCTTCATTTATTTGTAAAACAAGTAGGGTAGACATAAGGGTAGAGCTACCTTAATGAGCTCTACACAATTAGATTTTTGGAACGTCAGCAAAAGGTCTCGCAACTCTACCAGCTCTCCCTATGATGACGTCAAGTCAAGGAACGCGGTAAGGCCTCCTAATCGATGGCGTTTGATGACATGAAAGCAGTCAGCGAAACTGCTTTTACTTTTTCATCCGCAATGCCGTTTATCTAGAAAGAAAACTAGTTACGCGGCATTAACGTTCCAATCTCGGTACGTTTGTTTGTAAATGATAATCAAAATAATTTGTAAATATTTTTTCATTTTTCACACACATCAATATTTCTTAAAAAAAACAATCGTCGATCGAAAGGCATCGGATCAGTGAACGACTTCATGAGAAAATGTGCTTGCCGTGCATTGTTTATTTGTAGAAACAATATAAAGGACAGGAACCATTCCATGGTTCTCAAATGACGACTGTGAAGATTCATAGATGCAACGCCATATTCGGTTGGCTCGTCCCCAACAAATACCATAAGCCATAAATGTTAAAAGACAAGTCTCATATTACCAAGTATTACACGTTGTCGACATTGTATTGTTTTGTTTTGATAGTTAAAATGTTAGCAATACAGGCCCACTATAAAAGAAACCAGACGTTCCTTCACTATTCATTTCCTATAAGACGTTTCAGAAACTGAAAAAAAATCTGGGCAGGTAATATCAAGGCCGAAAGCAGTGCGGAAAAAGTACTTTAACGTTTCAAACTTCGTGATGATAAACGACTGTGTTTATTTATAAATTTGCTATAACTGCTTGCATCAAATTATTTATTCTGATAATCTGATCCATTTTTTACCATTTTATCTCATAAATGGACGATAAAATCATTGGATTATTTTTTGTTTTATTCATCTAGGGGAGAATAGTTTATTCCCATTGGTTTAACGCACGACATTTAATGAAATGCGTTGTATATGAAACATATATGTAAGATGCGCATTGCGACCAAACAATAAAAAAGACTCATAATTAATTAACAAAAGTATTTAATAAATGAAACTCGATTTTAAAGTACATACATGACAGTAGTATAGTGTTAATTATGGGATGTACATACCTTGCCATACCCTTTCCTTATTTGGCCGGTACGATTTCCAAATAAGGGAAGCGTAAATAAACAAACACAGGCCTCGTCTGCTGTATACACAAACCGCATCACGTGTTAATATCGACGATTTACATTTGGAACAAAACAACATCGCGAACCCAAGCACTATATTAAACAGTCTGTACCACGGGAACACCATAACCATCAAAACTTTCAATATTAATGTCAACAAATGAAGTTCGTACTCATCACTTAACTTTCTACAATAACAGAAATGTCTTAACACATGGCGCCTTTAAAACCAAATACAACTTAGATATCCCGTTCACTACATATTTGGGATTGATAAATTCAATACCCCAAAACTGGAAAGAAATAATCCAAGAATATACACAAAAAATTGAAGTTGTGGAGAATGCATTAGTATTCCGCTTAAAGACAACTGCCAAAGTTAATAAAGATTTTTACGGCCTTTTCCTGAACAAGATAGCTGTACCTGCAAGAAAATCCGAAGCAAAATGGAGCGATGAGCTTAGATATGATATAAGCACAGACGAATGGCAATATGTATACAAGTCAACATTCACTTCTACCAGTGACACATATTTACAGACACTACAGTTGAAAATAAATCATCGTATATTATACACCAATTCTAAACTATTTCGTAGTGGTCGTTCAGAAACTCGGCTCTGCCGCTTTTGTTTTAACTCAAAAGAATCATTAACACATCTCTTTTACGATTGTTCACATTCAAAAATAGTTTTACTTCAACTCATAGAAAAGGTTAATATTGTTTGTAATTCAAATGTTCAGGTCAGCCCTAAGGAAGTAATATTAGGAATGCAAATAGAAGCTCAGTTATCTGACATATTGTATACATGTTTACAAATTTTAAAAAAATATATATATTCATGTAGTCTTGAAAACCGGCTACCCAACTACACCGTGTATACAGAAGTATTAAAGAATTACAGAGCTATCGATATATACTCACTCTATTTATACTTGTTCGGCAGGGCAAACAAAATCAAACTGAAGTGGGAGACAATATCTAAAATAATTAGTTAAATCCAAGTGTCTTCTATAACCACACAAGCCCATGTTGAATTTTGATCGAAAGAACTCATTCTTTACACAGTGTATTTTTGTTTTGTCCATATCTATATGTGTTTGGTGTAATTTACTGTGAAAATTGTAAATAAAAAGAAACAAAAAAAAAAAAAAAAACTTTCGACATGATTGTTTGCGCCAACTCGGGGCCACTGGCAGTACTGCTATTTACGGTACACACATACTGTTACAGAGTTACTGAGCTTAGTCCTTGTTTTACATCCATGGAAGTTGAATTCACGTGTTATTTTGTTTAGTCTTTAAATTAGTTATCAATTGAAATTGAAAGATGTTCTCCCTTTATTTAAAGTGTTGCTTCCAGGGTGAATTTTATTTTTTATCCTTAGTGTATCATTTCCCTGCGGGGGGGGGGGGGGGGGGACCATCCCCTACTAGGCGGGTCCTCGGGTGGCGGATAGAGGACGGCCTGCTCAATTGGGCAGGTTTGCTAATTTTATATTAGCGGGTTTGCTCAATTGAGCTGGTTTGCTGCGAAATATTTGAATACGCAGTCCCGGACCAAAATGGTCAGCACTGTCAATACCATCTTGCAGGCACCTTGTTCTCCCGTGAGGTCAATTCCAAAGGCTCCGGAAGAAGGAATCCTGGCAGTTGAGGACTATTGGCCCCGGTTAGAACAATCTGCAGGATGGAGATCAGATCGTAAACCATGTTTGGCACTGGTCTCCATTTTAAAGATAATGTCCAATACACTGCTTTGGCTCCAATTTCGGGAGTAGACGGATGGTCGGATGGTCTGTTCTAGCCAATCGAGAGCCCCACCCCCAAAATACTGGGTGTCACGTGGGGAGGGGGGTGGTCATTCAATCAGTCATTTCTTTTAGTGTTGTTTTATCATTACTACTCTATACTGACTTTTAATGATTTTAATACTTTTTTAACAACTTCCGTTTTGTTGCCCTCACTGCGTTGGTTGTCAGTAGTAGTTTTTGTTGTATTCCGTTTTTAATGAAATGGTTGGCTGAATGACAGTCACGACCTGGCACTTCTCATAACTCAGGCCATTTGTATTGGAAAAAGCTATCAAAGGTATCGCTGGCACTGTTGCAGATGTTAAAAAGCTTGGGTCTGGCGCTTTACTTGTGGAATGTAAAAAGGAATCACAGGCACTAAATTTATTAAATACTACAAAACTGGCAGATAGGGATGTTAATACATTTCCACACAGAACACTGAGCAACAGTAAGGGTGTAGTAAGATCAAAAGAATTAGCTGGCATTGATGTACTAGAAATAAAGAAAGAACTGCAGTCACAAGGTGTCAGCCATGTCAAACGAATACAAATTAAAAAGGTGACTCAATAATATAAACAAATACATATATTTTAACTTTTGAATCCTCACAGACACCTAAATATATTAAAGGTGGTTATGTGAACATCAGAGTGGATTTGTATATTCCAAAGGATTGCCCTGATACAAAAAAATAAATGTGAAAAACAAATCACTTTCAAAGAGGCAAGAGAAATTGTTATATCAATGCCTGGCATTAACGCATCAATTCCATCATATGCCACATTAATAAATAAACCAATATCAACAACATTTGCAGAATGCCAGACACAATACACATGACTCAAAGGCACAATACCATCTTAACTACAGGCATTCACTATAGAACACAACAATCCACCAGAAGCAAAGTCAACTCAGACACCGCCAGCCACACAAACAATTACAGAACTTTGCAAAACAAATCAGAAGAAAAACCAAGATAAACCTAAATCAGAAGATTAAAAAAGCGAAAGAAGCAAAATCTGAATAGACAAATAGCCAAAATAAACCAAAATCAAAACCAGAACCCCAACCTCTCAGTCAGAGTCAGAAAAGAAACCAAAAAAAAAACACCAAAAAGAAATTAGAAAAAAAAACCAAAACATTTATCAGACAGAATACATAAAGCTCTTCAATACCCAATTACCCGCAACAGGTTTGAGGGTCTTGAACAAATGGAAGTCGGTGAGTACATCCACGAAACGTTCGGACACTTATGCTCGAACTCCTCTCGGAATAGGTCCCCACGTAAAACATCACATAAGAAAAACACTGGGGCAATTTCACCCATGTGTCCACCCTCCAAATTACCACTCAAACGTGGATAACACACCCCAACAAAACTCAGTGGAATTGTCGAGGTTTTAGAGCGAATTTTAATGAACTGGGCCTTTTAAGCCAAAAATATAAACCAGTAGCTTTTTGACTGCAGGAAACTCTTTTAAAGAAACCCGAGGCTCAGGACCATTCAGCTTTTAAGCCTTATACTTCATATAATGCCTAGGCAGATGAAACTGATCTTCATATTCGTTGAAAGTCCGTCTTGGTTAGAAACAAACTTATTCACAGATCTGTATCTTTGCAATCAAATTCACAGGCTGTAGCGGTACGCCTAACTTTAGACAAGACAATTACATTATGTTCTATTTACGTTTCATCAAGTAAAACCCTACAACTGAATGAAGTTGAACTGCTGGTCCAACAGCCCCCAACCTCATACATTCTGTTGGGTTATTTTAACGCGCATAGCCCCCTTTGGGGTAATTCCTGAAGTAAAGAAAATGTAAAGGGTAAAACTGTAGAAGAATTCATTACAAAATATGATCTGTGTTTGTTTAATGATGGTTCAGACACTTAGCTGCACCCCGCAACTGGTTCGTATACATCAACTGATCTTACAATTGCAAGGCCTTCTGTCTTCCTCGATTATTCTGGGAAGGTAGAAGATGACTTGTGCGGGAGTGACCACCTTCCAATCGTGTTGGAGAGTGTAGTTCAGGCGAGTGATGAGAGCGTGCCCCAGTGGAGCTTTAAAAAAGCTACCTGGGACACTTTCTCATTGCTGTGTTCGGAACGCCTCACATGAGAGAAATTTCAAGATAGTACTGACCAAATAGAACATTTTACAAACGAGCTGCTTGACATTGCAAACACAACCATCCCTAAATCCTCGGCAAATCCAACATCCTTCACCAAACCATGGTTTGATAATGAATGTAAAAAGGCTATAAATATCGCAAGAAAGCTGAAGAGGAATTTAACAAGTCACCAACCACACATTATTTGGACAAACTACGTATAAACTGGGCTAAAACAAGACGACTTATAAAACGAAAAAAAGAAAAGTTCTTGGGAAACTTATGTTTTTAAGATTAACCAAAACACCAGTCTCACTAAAATTTGGAAAATGATTAAAAAGATTAAAGGAAAAGAAACAAAATCAACTGTATAACACCTGAAGGAAAACAACACCCTAATTACATCCAAAAAAATTCAAACACATTGGCCTCCTCATTTTCGAAACATTCGTCGTCTGAAAATTGTAATCCAGAATTTATCAAAATTAAAAAACAGCAAGAAAAACAAAAGATCAATTTTACCTCCAACAATTTAGAGGATTACAATGAACCTTTCTCTATGGAAGAGTTAAGTAACTCTTTGCATAGAGCAAAGGATGCTGCCACTGGTCCCGACGAAATACACTACAAAATTCTAAAACATATGCCTCAATCTTCACTAGAACTTTTATTATCAATTTTAATGACATTTGGGTGACTGGCCAGTTTCCACCATCCTGACGTGAATCAACAATAATTCCTATTCCTAAGCCTGATAAAGATCACAGCTACCCAAGTAATAACAGGCTTATTGCCTTAACCAGTTGTCTGTGCAAAACCATGGAGAGTATGGCCAATGGCCGACCTGTCTGGTTTCTGGAATTGAACAACCTACTTGCGAATGTTCAGTGTGGTTTCAGAGGCCAGAGACGTACTGTGGATCATTTGGTCAGACTTGAAGCGTTTATTAGATATGCCTTCGAAAGAAAAGAACATGTGGTCTCCATCTTCTTTGATCTGGAGAAGGCATATGCTACAACGTGGACGTATGGGATTTTAAAAGATCTTAACATGGGTTGAAAGGGCGTATTCCTCTTTTTATTAAAAACTTTTTAAAGGACCGCCAATTTCGGGTTCGTGTTGGGTCAACGTTATCTGATTCTCACGAACAGGAATTGGGGGCTCCTCAGGTAGTATTTTATCCGTTACCCTGTTGTCGTCGGTTAAAATTAATAGTATCATCGATGCAATTGAGAATATGGTAGATTCTTCATTGCATGTCGATGACTTTTTAATCTGCTATAACAGCATAAACATGAATGCTATAGAGCACAAACTTCAGCTGTGTTTAAATAGGAGTCAAACATGGGCCACAGAAAATGGTTTTTAATTTTCAAAATCAAAAACGAATTGTGTTCACATTTGTAAGCTTCGGAAACGTCATCACGATCCGGATTTAAAAGTCGATGGGAGTCCTATTAAAGTTGTTGAGGAACTGACATTCTTAGGTTTGTTGTTTGACAACAAACTGAGTTTCCACATAAAATAACTAAAAGTTAAATGTAAGTGAGCACTGAACCTACTGAAGGTTGTTGGTAGCACTGATTGGGGTGCTGACCAAAAAACTTTACTCCATCTGTATAGATCCCTTGTTCGATCAAAATTAGATTACGGTTGTATAGTTTACAGTTCTGCAAGGAAGTCATATCTCAAACCACTTTATGCAATTCACAATAGTGGTATTAGAATTAGTCTAGGGGCTTTTCGGATATCCCCAATAGATTCGATGCTTGTTGAAGCAGTGGAGCCTTCCCTTGAGAAGCGCAGAATTAAATTGACTCTTCAGTGTGTATCTAAACGTTTGGCAAATCCTGCTTGTAACTGTGTTTCAGACCCTCAAAATATTGAATTTTTTTTACCGACATCAGAAACATATTCCTCCACTGGGAATTTGAATTAAACCCCACATGGGGTCTGCCAAAATTAATTTCGATTCTATAAAAGAAAACCGTAAAACACATATTCCTCCTTGGCATCTTAAAAAACCTACAGTTATTTTGGACCTTGCTTCTACCAAAAAGTCTGATACCAATTCCTTGCAGTTTAAACAAAAATATGCCGAAATAAAGTCCAAGTATAGTACATATACAAGGATCTATACAGATGGATCTAAAGATGGTGACAAAGTATCATCAGCTGCTGTTACTGGTAGTCATATCACCTCAGTCAGAATACCGAATCTATTTTCACAGCTGAAGTTAAAGCTATACAACTCGCGCTTGAACACTTCCGACTCTCATACACTTTTACTAATAACAAGCTCCATCGCTTCCGACCACCTATTTTCGACCATTATTTGTCTTGTAACCTTTGCAGAAAGATCATGTAGTTTTGACACGACGTCATATTGGTCATGCAAGACTAACACATTCTTTTTGTTAGAGGGTAATATGTGACCAGAGTGTGTTCTCTGCCAGCAGGTGTTGTCAGTGGAGCACATTCTTTTACATTGTACTGATTTTAATCTTGCGACGACAGTATTTTAATGTTGTGTCTCTTGTTTAACAATACAAATTCACTTAAAGTGTTGTTCCTGAAGGAAATCAACCTTTTTAATAAATTTTAATTTGTTTATTTTTATTGTTTCAAATTTTCATCCATTCATTTTCACGTGTTGATTTACGCAGCATTTTCTGAACACTTGATCTCATGTTCTCCTTCCTGTGTTCACTGATTAATTATATTCCTCATACTTCATATTTCATTGTTTGGTTTTTAATTACCTCATGGCAAATTGTGATCTATTTTAGAATTCATAATTTTCATCGCCGCGATACAGCCTTGGCTGCTGATGTTGCGTAAAGCACCAATAAAGAAATAAATAAATAGTGTACCATTCCGCCGGTGTATTTTTGCAATACGATCCGGATTACCCAACTTGGGCCGTGTCAGAATCGATTACAAAATGTTTTTCCATGTGGGAATCAGCTATTGAAATTTCATCAGGCTTTAAGGGATCTTCGTTCGTAGAGTTAAGAATTAAACCGACATGCCAGAGGCTCGTCGGTTAAATTCTTCATCCTACTCGTCGAATATTTTTTTTATTTGAAAACACAAAATGTTTATTCTATATACATTCTCACTAACACAATCTTTTAATAATATTCCGCGAGTTGACCAAGCATTAACTATATATTTCAAACAACTGTATAGGTCGAGTCCGTTTTTAAAGAAGTAACGATCTAAGTGAATTATTAAAGAACTGGCCTGGGGAAGAGATTGAAACAGGATGAGACAAAACTAGCAAGCCTGTAGTAGTACAAGTCAGCAGTTATGGTTCAAGGCTGAAAGGGTGGTAGAATATAATAGTAATGGTGATAACAATAGAGGATTATCTAGGACAGATAGATTAGGCCATGGTGGAGGATAATGGCAGGACTGCTAGGAGTTACATAGGAGCTACTTTGGGGCTAGAAGCCATATAGAAGCTAGGAGCCATACATGAGCTAGGAGCTGTGTTCCAGTCATGTCCTGGGTATCCTCAAATACTGAGATGTGTCGTAGGGCAGTATGTATTGTGCGCACGTTGAGCACTAGCACACAAGCACACATCGACACATTCTGCATGTGCTACATGTGATGTGAACACATTGTGCACTAGCACACAGGCACATCTAGGGAAGTCAGAATACTTAAAATGGAAGCCGGGGAAGTCAAAACATAGTCAGGACAGGCAATTGAATGGAGAGAATTAGCTATAGAATTGACCAATATAGGCAGAAGCAGAGGATTCTGAAAGTACCCGAACTAGTAAAGGTGCCCTTGTACATTAGAACACACTCCGTCCTATTTAGGGCCCTACAGCACTACGTGCTACTCTTATAAAGAGGATTCCAAAGGAATCTGAACAACATGTAGAAATTGATGATTTGGGGAAAATTCGAACCAGAAATTATTCTTATACAAAAGAACGCGTCAATTATTGGAAAAAAGGAAGATTCGGCGGCGGTGAGTCCGTTTCGGTAGTTTTGGTTGGTTTGGAGTGGTTGTCGGGTATATTTGGGTAATTAGATATACTTTCATTAAATGGAACATACCCTCCGAACACACGCCCATTCTATTAGAGGGTTTTGGGTCACATAGCAACCACGCACCACCATAAAAAACCAAGATGGCTGCCTCCAGTATACAAAATGGGCGACGGAAACATGTATCACCCTAACAACACGGCTGTGCATGGACACTGGCACTACGTATCACTATGGTAATGACGTCACAACACGGCCGATCACGGTTGCTACCATAACCACCAAACACGTCGTAACTGGGTCGGGTGACTATGACGTCATATAAGAAGCAGAAATGAGATCAGGCACGAAAGGTGCGAGCTATACCACTCTTATTACTAAAACAAACGAAGAGTGGAGCTTCCAAAATATGTGGAATTTCATATGAAGCAAGGGCAAAAACCAGAAGTAAATTGCCAGAAAAACTCTTCTTAAGCTTCTCTTGTTTTCCCGTGAGTATGAGTTTTCGTTTGGGGTGAAATTCCACTTCATGTGTGATTTGGGGATAATCCAGTCTCTCATATTGTAGAACTCACTTCCATTAAGTGTTTATGATCACCGACTAAAGGATGCGTAACGCGTTTTAATATGCGAATTGTCATTTTAAAATAAATATGCTAAATGCACCAATATTTATTTATTTATTTATTTATTTATTTATTTATTTATTTATTTATTTATTTATTTATTTATTTATTTATTGGGTTAACGGCACTTTCGAAAGCAAGGGTCATCTCATGTTGGACAGTTTTTCGAGTGGAGGAAGCCGGAGTACCCGGAGAGAACCAGCGAGCAGCGGCTAGCAATTGCCTGACGCCCCAACGTACTAAACTCCATACAAGCAAGGTTAGCATTGGTTGAAGGAAAGTGCACCAACGACGTGCAGGTCGTCTTGGTACACCGTGCCTTCGTACTCCACGTGGGTGATCGGGATAAAGTGCGTTGCCGAAGCATTGCACGTAGTTACCCCTGGCAGGGATCGGTTTGAATTCCAATGCCGTAACCACTGAGCCATCGCGCTCTCAAACTTCAAAAGTGAATTCTATAGCATGCTAAGATTATGATATGCAAATGTATAGTAATTGTAAATGGATATCTGACAATAATATTGACTTATCATTGATTCGAAAGTTCTCTCTACTCTCACTGCCAAATTATAATGGTTTCCAAATAATAGGGAAGGCCTGCATATTCTACTGAAATTAATAATAGTGGTGGAATTTTCACTCCATGACTTATCATCAAATACTCGTGATCGTCAAAAAATTCTCCAAATATAATAATAGTGTCGTCACTATTATTTGGCGGGTTGGAGTAAGAGAGCTTTCCAAACACTGACAAAAAGTCACGAATTTGGTATTGGTCAAGGCACCAAAAATTAGACTTGTTTCCGGTTTAAGGCTTCTATTCAAATCCAACAAATTTCACTGGTCATTATTTCGTGTACAAGTGAAATGGTGTCCGTTTAGACTTTACCAAATGGATCAACGACATCCGCCCGCTTAATTTACAAAATTGAGCAATTGAAGAAATATATTTTTTCAAAAATTCAACAAAACAGTGTCATGGGAACCCCTCATCGGAACGAGCTCACTGACCTCGTTCCAAGGAGGGGGTAGCATGAAATAGTTTTGTTGATTTTTTTATGAGATATTTGAAAAAATGATTAAAATAAGTTGTTGTTTTTAATATTGCGTGTGTTGGATAAAGAGCAACCTGAAAACTAACAGTCTGAAACACTTATCGTGCTTCTCTTGTTTTGTTTTTTGGTTGGTTTTTTTTGTTTTGTTTTTTTTTTCTCAAACTGATTTATTTATTGTTCAGGAAGAAATTTTACTGCATGGTGGTTTAGGGACGATCTGCTATCCTTTCACCTTACAACTCATTTTTCCTCAAATATTCTTGAAAATTCATTGAAGGATTCTGGAAAGATAATGCGTTTTGATATGTATTTTTCATTTCTTTTTGCAGATGATCGAAGTGCTGGTTTAAACTTTGGAATGTAGAGGGTGTAAGTATCGACAGACAAAAACAGTCAAGAAGCACACAATAAGACTTGAATCAAAAAAGTAGATTTGTCATTTTGAAATAAAGATGTTGAATGACAAATATAAACACAGTACAAGCTTTTTCTGTATTATTTCTAAACCACTACCACTCATGACCACTTATTATCCGTTTATACTATTAAAAAGTATAGTAATGTATACTTCGCGAAGTGTTCTCCCTTATCTCCCACATCTCATTTATGCCTCAATGAATTCCCGCTGAGAAGCGTTTTCTCCCCCCGCCCCATTCTACATCATGGTTGGTAAACATTATGTATCTTTCCCTAAGGGAATTTTTTCCATACCAATTGTAGCACTGTGAGTACTTTTTACTCAAGTACCGGGAAAGTGGATATATTTAACTATAGCAAAATGACTAAAGAAATATCGGGCTAGGAGGACATAAACCAGTTTTTGAGATTTCAGACATGAATGTATATAAGGTTGACATTTCTTCGGAAAGGGGTGGGGCGAGTCAACCCTCCCCCACCCCACCCCCGGCCACACCACTCTATGTTTGGCAACATTCTGAATAAAAAAGTACTAAATTTTGTTCGGGTATTGTACTTCTTTCAGGTTTGACATTACTTTTTATAACACACCTATTAATGTAAAACACGGGGTTTCCACTATTCTGCCAGTACGATAAAAATAAAGTTCTATCGCACATGTGTTGATACAAAACACGTAAACAGAGACGAAGCCCGTCTAAATAAATCACTTCATCATTGGTCGAATGCACAGGAGTCGAGATCGCTTGGAAATACCAAGTTCCTCCTTTAGATTTGTTTACCCTGGATATTTAAACAATCAGATTGGAGTAAAAAAAAATTACAAAACCAAAATAAGATTCTGCCTGCTTGTTCCTTGACAAATACTTTCCATAACTGATCATATAGTGTGTGTAGAATTATTAGCGATTTAAAAACTTTCGTTGTGTTATTCCTCGTAGTTTAGTCCAAATTTGAAGTCCGACCTTCGTGACCGTGACACTAATTGAGGGCACTTGGTTTAGACCAAATGAATGCCGCTAACATTAAAAAGCAAATTAGGGTTGGTACCCAGCCCATTAACAGTGATGACTTATTGGTAACGAAGGAAAAGCAGCAATTATCAACTTAGAAAGTGTTTTTAGTTCAAGTTTCGTGTAAACTGGTTGCTACCTGATACATGGGAGGAGTGTGATAAATACAGAACCACACACATTTGAATGGGTAAGAATTATCCCACTCGATTGCTTTGTCCCAGGATATCACTCGAGGCTTCGGCTCTCGTGATATCGTAGGCCAAAGCAATCGAGTGCGTTCATTTTTAACCCATTCAAAGTATGTGCGGCTCTGTATATTTATCTTTGTCTATTTCGGATAATCTTCAGATTTTTCAAGCTTTCCAAGAATATGTTTTAGACACTGGATGTTTTCAACGGCATGGGTGAACCCTCAGCAATTCCAAACTCAAGAGAGAGAGAGAGAGAGAGAGAGAAAGAGAGAGAGATCAGCCTATTTCAGTGGTCACAAGTGTACTTCAGCAATCTTAAATCAAATGAACCAGGACGTATTTCAATGTTCGAAAATGAATGTTTGTCATGCAAAATATAAATCACCAAAGATTTACTCAAGAAGGAATTTCTTTCTGTTGGAGGAAACACGCACAGATGGAATGTAATTTATTGTTTCATAAAATACGATTAATGAAATCACAATTATGTGTTGCCGTCCAAAGCACACGCATTTTCGCCCATTTATTATCTTTTGTAATGTGAGAAATGTATTGGGAGAGACGTTGATATAGGCTGTGCCTGTTCGTTCAAACTCTATTTCTATTTTGCGAAATAAAATCATATTAAAAAAACCCTCTTTCATAACCACATCATTTCGACCGCAACTTGACCGCCTATCCTACAAAGCAGTTTTTATTTATTTATTTATTTATTATTTATTTATTTATTTGTTTATTTATTTATTATTTATTTAGGATTTTACAACACTTTCAACATCCAGGGTTGTGTCAGGAGGCCAACGTTAAATGGTTCATGAAACGCTGATGATAAACTCTTCTACAAAATATGAAAGGGGATGAATTCTGCTTCTATCTGAGTGTTTCTACCAAATCAGTTCTTTGCCTCTGATTTGTCGCTCTCTGAGGATTTGTTTGAAACGGTTTATTTCATCCTCACACACGAATGGTATGGTTTTCGTTACTAGTGTTAACAGTAAAATTGGAACTTCTTGTAAAGTGGAGAGGTTCAGTAATAATTTGAGCCCACAGACCCTATAGGGCTGTGGGATCAAATTATTACTGACCCTCTTCAGTTTGGTGTTCATTCTATAGTATGCGCCTTCTGTGACGTCCTTTTATTTGCCTTCATTATTAGACAATGGTTTTGTGCAGTAAAGTTTTCCTTTATGGCTACTTTTGACCCTTTTAGTCTACTCATGTTGCTCATAACTTCAAGTTTCCTTCTCCAGGATAAAAACTTAACTATGCTCAGCCTAGGTTTAGATTTGGAAGCCCCTGACCTTCGGGGAGTCTGCCTATCATATGACCTATACTTATATCTTCCCTCGATATACTGAGCTGCAGTGACCGCTGCAGCACATGAAGCACCTTTTCTTCACATTGAGATATTGTTTTACCTTTTTCCTCATCTAGCCCATACAGTCTGATACTCTCCTGTCGTGTATGCTGTCCAAGCTAATTATTTGCATCCTCCAATTTTTCAATTCTGTCTGTCAGTTTCTGTATGGTACTAGTACTTGATGATATTTCCCTCAGACACAACATGTTCTCTTTCAGTTTATTGTAATCCGCCATCATACTGCTGAAGTCCATTTTTATGGCCTCTGAGAAGCACTCATTCCTTCAATCATTTCGTGCTTTATGTCAGTCTTAATTTCTTCCATGTCTTCCTTTTTAAGCAAACCAAGTTTCTCTATCGCTTTCGCCAGGGCAATATCAAGAGTATCTTGAGTAACAACCTTGTCAAGTTTTCTATTTATTTCTTTTAAAGTTGACTCTATGTCTCACTGTGAGTCAAATTCTGCTTGTGTGTGTGTTGGGGGGGGGGAGGGTGTGGTTGTGGTTATGCTTGTGTCGGACGCAGTCACAGCAGTTTTGGCCTGCGCCGCTGATACTGTTAGCCTTGATTGCATGGATGAAGTGGTAGCTTTTGTCCGAATAACTGAACTAGAAGCTTTGTTTGAAGAGTTGAAATTACAGTCTCCTTTTTGGAATATTTGGAAGTTTGTTTTGGTGGATCAGACATTTTGATGTTAAGATTCACATTTCTGTTTGCTACATTCTCGGGTTTTTTGGGGGGTTTTTTTTGTTTTTTTTTTTGTTGGTTGAGTCAGTTTATTTTTGCACTGGACTGCTCGCTATTTGGGACGAAAATGTCCGACTCACCACAGCTGATCTCTTCAACGACACCGACGTAGACATTACTAAAGCGTTTATTACTCCCGAATGTTCTTCGATAGATGAATTATTGGTCACTGGATGATATTTATGAGAGTTTTATAGCGAGCGAAAGCGATCCGCAGGGCCGCGTGCAAGCGATCCAAATCGCTTGCTCCGCAAGCTATTAGGCAACACGTATGTACCGATTGTATGAACTCAAATAAAAACTCATCTCAAAGGCATCAACTTCAAAATTTTTCAACGGAAGTGGTACACAAGGACGCTGACATGTTTGCGCATGGCTGAAATTGACATTCGCAATTGAAGAAATGATTTATTTACGTAGAAAGTAGTTAACGAGACGAGACTTCACGAGAATGACTCTGGCAGATTAAACTTTTAGGGATTTTTCCTAAAGGAACCGGGGACAAATGAGGTTACATTTTTTCAAGGATACTCAGACGCTAGAACAAGTGATGCCTGTCCACTATTGCTTTCACCCTCATTGGGTCAAGGAATCCTTAATATATTGGGTGAGGGGCGGGGTGGGGGCTAATGGATCACTGATTATGTCACGTGACGACCATAGCAAGTAAAGCACACCCCTAGCAATGGGTAAACTACTGGGCCAATTTTGTCCAATTTTGATACATGGACCGAACATGCATTGCAAACGAAAACAGACAGGTCAATGGTGTCGTCGCGTGACTTCCCTAGCAACCAGAGCGCTCACTTAGCAACGGGCTAACTACTGGTCCGATTTTGACCAAATTCGGTATACGGACCCAAAATGCATTGCAAATAAAAACATACATATCAATGTTGACGTCTCGTGACTTCCCTAGCAACCAGAGCGCGCCCTTAGCAACGGGCTAACTACTGGGCCGATTTGGACCAAATTCGGTACACGGACCCAGAATGCATTGCAAATGAAAACAGACAGATCAATGGTGACGTCACGTGACTTCCCTAGCAACCAGGGCGCCCCTTAGCAACGGGCTAACTACTGGGTCGAGTTTGACCAAATTCGGTATACCGACCCAAAATGCATTGCAAATGAAAACAGATAGATCAATGTTGACGTCACGTGACCTCCCTAGCAACCAGAGCGCCACCTTAGCAACGGGCTAACTACTGGTCCGATTTTGACCAAATTCGGTATACGGACCCAAAATGCATTGCAAATAAAAACATACATATCAATGTTGATGTCACGTGACTTCCCTAGCAACTAGAGCGCCCCTTAGCAACGGGCTAACTACTGGACCGATTTTGACCAAATTCGGTATACCGACCCAAAATGCATTGCAAATGAAAACAGATAGATCAATGTTGACGTCACGTGACTTCCCTGGCAACCAGAGCGCCACCTTAGCAACGCGCTAACTACTGTGTCGATTTTGACCAAATTCGGTATACGGACCCAAAATGCTTTGCAAATAAAAGCAGACAGGTCAATGTTGACGTCACGTGACGTCCCTAGCAACCAGAGCTCTCCCTTAGCAACGGGCTAACTGCTGGGCAGACTTTGACCAAATTCGGTATACGGACCCAAAATGCATTGTAAATAAAACAGACAGGCCAATGTTGATGTCACGTGACTTCCCTAGCAACTAGAGCGCCCCTTAGCAACGGGCTAACTACTGGGCCGACTTTGACCAAATTCGGTATACGGACCCAAAATGCATTGCAAATGAAAACAGACAGGTCAATGTTGATGTCACGTGACTTCCCTAGCAACTAGAGAGTCCCTTAGCAACGGGCTAACTACTGGGCCGATTTTGACCAAATTCGGTATACGGACCCAAAATGCATTGCAAATAAAAACAGACAGGTCAATGTTGATGTCACGTCTTTTTTCCTCTTCCCTGACAGCACAGGATTAGCTGTTTTATAATTACTCTCAGAATTATCTGTTGTGATAACTACAAACAATACCAGTAAGTCGGTATAATTTAGTGAAATTAATGAAAATGGCTTATTGAAATTGGCACATAAAGCTCTAGGCCTATTTAATTCAAACGACAAGTCTGTGTTGTCTTATGAAGTGTGTTTTTCTGTGCTGGCTTGTGTAGTTTGTATGTCTGTTGGGCAAATCGCCCAGAAACCTGGTCCAAATCGCCCACAAACATGGTCCGAATCGTCCAATAGTCTGATCCGAATCGGCCAGAAATATGGTCAGAATCGTCCATAGATCTGGGGCCGAAACGTCCTATATAAAAATCTGGTCCGAATCATGAAAATGCATTTGTGATACTCAGTTTTATTATTTTAAACATGGTCTTTTCAGTAAAACTGCATTGGCATATTATCATCGTCCTTTTTTGCACAGCACTGCTGTATTTTCTTGTTGTGGCTACTAACAGTTGTTAATAGTAACAATAAATGATACACGCTATTTGTGAAAAAATAAAAATGAACGCAGCAATTTCCGAAACACCTCGGATAAATTCCGGAAAACAACGACGCCATAAATATATCTTCCAATCAAAGCAATGATAAAATTATCTTTCAATCAGAGCACTGGAAAATAATATCTTCCAATCAAAACGCAGATAAAAGTAGTTATCTCGAAATTTGGTTGGTCCCCCCCTATTCTTTACCAGTAAATGTAGGCCTACAGCACTTTAAGCCTAATGCATCATTTTCGCTCGCTTTTAGGTTTGCCTAAATTTCATATTAACGATTTAGGACAGTTATGATAGAATTGTTGATATTCGTACGAGGACACGATCTACATGATTCGAATCATGGATCGACAAAAGGCAATGCAAACAAACTCTCGGCAAATTTTCACCTTTTATATCATACTGCTTTCATTTCAACACCTGATTCTCCTTGTTCACCACAGGAAGTATCCTGGCATGATTTCGTGTGTATGTACACTCCGGGACCGCCGATATTTAAATAAGAATTATCAAAAATTTTCACTATGACAAAAAATTGTTTACTTCAAGGGACTCCCGTTGAAAGAAAGAGTTCATTATTATTATTATTATTATTATTATTGGTGTTTAAGGTCATATACTTATGCAAAATGGCTAATTATGACCGTGACAGTTTTACGGGTGGAGGAAGCCGGTGTCCCAGGAGAGAATCACCGAGCAACGACGAACAGCTGCCAGCTCACCAACATCGTAACTCCGCACTGCAGCACAGGCAGGGTTAGATTGGTTGAAGACATGCGTACCATCGACGTACAGTACGCCTTAGTACACGGCGTCGCTGTGTCCCATGTGGACAATCGGGGTTAAGTGCCTTGCCGAAGGACACATCGCGCGAGTCCGAATTGATCGCTCAGACGGTCACCCATCCAATGATTAACCGGGCTCGACGTTGCTTAACTTCAGTGATCTGACGAGAACCGGTTACCGCAACGCCACTGCGCCCCAGAAAGAGTTCACGAGTGTTCGTTGCGGAAACTACTTTGATTGCGTTTTGGAATCTTCCTCATTTTTGATTGATTTGCCCAAACAGACGAGTCGCTTGTGCATGCAATACCTAAGTGGATATTGCCAATATTTTCTATCGTAAATATTTTCGATTGGAAATAATCTGTAAGAAAGAAAATTACCATGCATATGATGTGTGCACACATACCTATTAGTATATGTGTATATACTTACACATATATGTGTATGGGTGTGTGCACATCTCTGATGTGTGGAGGCGAATTAGTCGCTTTGTTATGGAAAATATTAAATTTCTATGTGGTGGCCTTAAGATCTTGCACACATTACTGGGAGTTATAACAGTGGGTCAAAATTCGTGTTGTATAGTTGATTTGAACTAGCTCGTGCCGCAATCGATATGATCCTGCACGAATTTTTGGTGAGCTGAGAGATGATATAACCTGGTTTGAATTTTGATTCTGATGAGAACATTTTGGATCTTCTTCGGGGTAAGTTGTTTTATTTTTGCTCTCCTTCGGATTAACTCCCCGCCGGGGCCGGTCATTTTAACATGGACTTTTGATCCTTCGTCCTGTGCCTGGATATTTACGATTAGCCCGATGTCTCGGTATAATCGATGAATTTCGGTATGCGACGGGTTTCGGTGGGTCGTTAAATTTGGACCCCCCCCCCCCCCCCCCGTCCGTTTCCATCTGATAACTTTATGGAATTTTACAATTATAGTAAATAGTATATTCTACCCTTCAATAAGTTATTTAAAGGGGTAGAATAGGAAATATGACAGTCAGGCTGTTCGATACAACAACCTAATTGATGCTTTATGATCGTGAGGGACTTAGAATGAATATCTATTGATTCGGAAATATGTGTTATACGATTGTTGACGTAACCCTTCCGCCGGTAGTTTCGGGTGGTAGGACTTTTGGTACCTTTCTTTAGCCAAGGGTAGTAGCCTTGTGAAGAATTGTAAGTATTTTTGTTGAGCAATTCTTCTGAATTTTTGAAGGATTGGAACCTGGATTCCGACTTAGGAGAGCCCCCCCCCCCCCCCCTCTTTAGATAGGGTGCGGTAGCAACCGATTTATATCTATATAATAAGACTAAATGTTGGTATATAAGTCCTTTTCCGGGGAAAAAGGGATTTGATGAGCGAATTGATGGTTATGGCTTGTAGAGCTAATATTATCAAAGTGATATGTTGTTTTCACTTGTAAAGTGAAACAGTTGATGTAAAAGAGAAATATCAATTATGTATAAGTAGAATTCCGTATACGTCATCCAATGTAGAATGTAAAGAACGGGAAGAAAACTTTTGTAAAATAAAATCATTAATACATTCAATTAATTCGTTCAACATTTGTGATGATTCCTTTTGTAGCTTCTAACCCTTACAACGAGCCTTTTTGAATATTCATGAATCCTGCCCTTTTAACATTTACCGATGTTTAGGACTTGCCTATGGATAACTTTTGCGGCGTGGCTGTTGGCCCGAACTCATTTCTTGTAATTGGGTCCGGTCCGGGAGCAACGGCGCAAAAAGGGGTGTGAAAGATTTTAGGTGATTAATTTAATCAATTTCTCTTTAAACGAACCTGTAGAAACCCCTCGACAACAAGTTTGTATACGGCTGGATCTTGTTTGACTTCTGCGGTGAGGCTGTCGACTGGAACTCATTTTTAGTGAGTTCGCGCCGAGAGTGCCTGTGCAGCAAGATCTAGGCGGGGTTAGATCAGTGTCGTTACAGATTTTTGGCGTCGCCGACAGGATAAATTTTTACATTGATAAGATTTTAATTAATAGGATAAACTATATTTTGTTGTTTTTTTTTAAAAAGATGGCTACTGGAATTAGTCATGAGTTGGATGATTATATGTGTGCCTCGGAAGCTCTGACCGCTGATTTAACGGGCAGAGGTGCTAGGCCTAAGGAATTTCAGAATGTTCCCCCTACTCCTGATCCTACTCCTGGGAGAAAACTTAGTAAGGTTGATGCGACTATTTTGAAATGCCAACAATTGAGTGACGATTTGCAGAATTCTATTATTGAATTGTGCGACCAAACGGGGGATTACTCTGCAATGATTAATACGCCTGGGGCGGTTTCGGCAAGTTTAACTGCACGTCGAATTTCAGCTGGGCGCGCGGGTGCTACGGCGAAAGCGTCCAGGGTGGCCCAACATAACCAAATTTTGGGGGAAAATCAGAAAGTATCGAGTTTGCCCAGACATCAGCGTGGAGAAAGAGTTATACCGTCGGATGATAGGTGTGGTGAGCAAGCTTATCCGCGTAAACCGATTGTTTCGCCGGATACTTTTAATGGAACCACCAGTATAGCTGATTGGTTATCCCATTTTGAGAAATGTGTTGGGATTAACCAGTGATCGGAAGACCGGGCTCGTCAATTTTTAGTGGTGTCCTTGAGGGGCGCCTTTTATGAAGATTTGGACCCGGAAATTAAATATAATTCTCATAGAGATATGCAGAGTTTGCGCGATCGTTTTGATCCATTTAAGGGTACTGCAATATATAGGGCCCAATTACGATCCAGACGTAGGTCGCAGCGGGAGACTTTGCCTGAGTTAGCGGGAAGTATTAGGCGCCTAGTAAGAAAGGCGTATCCAGGGATTCCCCTAGATGTTCGGGACGATTTGGCGAAGGATAGCTTTATTTCCGCGTTGATGGATAATGAAGTTAGAATGCAAGTGTTGAGGGCTAAGCCTGAGACCCTTGATGGGGCAGTGCGCTCTGCTTTAGATGAGGGATCATATAAGAAGGTAGAGGTACCTTCTTCGGTTGGTGTAGTTGGAGAATCGGAGGTTTCGAATGGAATCGGTGCATTAACCCAGGCGGTGGAAAGTTTGCAGGAACAATTGAGAGAGATGCAGATTGAGCAGAATAAATTACGGGACGAAGTTTTCAGTCAGGGTCGAGGTCAGGACGGTAATAATTTTTATAGAGGTCGTCGGGGCCGAGGTGGTTGTGGAAATGGAGGAGGTAGAGGTAGGAATAGAGGTAGATGTAAAGGTGATTGGTCCCACAAGTCTGGTTTAGACAATGGTTTAAACGAGTAAAGACTGGGGTAGGGGTCGAACCTCAGTCTATGATAGAAAAGACCCTCCCACCTGAGAGTATCGGTCATAGTTATCTGACTCTAAAAGTCTTGAATGAAAATGTTAAGTTCCTACTGGATACTGGTTCGGCGGTGAGCTTAATCAGTACAAGAGTGTTATATGATATTTTGGGTATTGAGCAGTCTCGAGTTAGAGAAGC
Organism: Pictodentalium vernedei; assembly: GCA_031216915.1. NCBI lineage: Eukaryota > Metazoa > Mollusca > Scaphopoda > Dentaliida > Dentaliidae > Pictodentalium > Pictodentalium vernedei. Next base: position 219,524,723 of record CM062294.1, read on the forward strand.
TCCTCGTAGTGTTTTGGGGGCTAATGGGCAGCCCCTTGATTTAAAAGCGTTAATTGATTTACCTGTAGCTGTTGGTAAGTATCAATGTGTACAAACTTTTTTTGTGATCGACTTTGCGTTTGATTCAATCTTGGGAATTGATTTTATGAATAGAACTAATTCAGTGATCTCCTTACCAGACAAAACTATTACGATTTTAGGGGTTAAATTTTTCCTTGAGTTTTTGAATGAAAATAATCAAATTCATGTATTGCTGATTGAGGGATTGACAGTACCTCACTTTTCGGAAGTTGTCGTGAAGGGTCATATTGACGGTCCACCAACTGGACAGAGTTTGTGTGAACCCGACCCAGGGTTTATGAAAAATCATCATGGATTAATGCTGGGACGAAGTATTGTTGATGTTAGTCAACCGGAAGTTCCTGACAGATTAATAAATGTTTCTCAGGCCGCACAAAAGTTAAAAGGTGGTGAATCTGTGGCTGTTCTTGAGAATGTTGAAATTTTGGATGAACAACCTAATGAGTTCTCCCCTTCAGATGATGGGACGTTCTCCCTGTCACAAACTTATGACAGAGAGGCATTGACTAGTGTTCAAGTGGAACAGGCCAATGAGTTTTTAGAAAAGAATCGCGACGTATTTATACAGTTTGAAGGATTTTGGGCCGCACTGATCTCATTCAGCATAATATTTGTACGGGTGACCATCTTCCTATTAAGCAGCGGGCGTATCGGCTCCCTTTTCATAAAAGGCGCGAGGTAGAGCAGCAGATAGAAGCTATGCTCAAGCAGGGGGTAATTCAGCCTTCTTCTAGTCCGTGGGCGGCTCCCATAGTTTTAGTTAAAAAGAAAGACAATAGTTTTCGTTTTTGTGTGGACTATCGTAAATTAAATGCCATTACAAAAAAAGATGCCCATCCCCTGCCCCGTATAGATGAGAGTTTAGAGGGTATGGCGGGGGCACAGTGGTTTTCTACCTTAGATTTGGCTTCTGGGTATTGGCAAATGGAGTTGACTCCTGATGCCCAAGAGAAAACGGCCTTTACTACTGGTGTTGGGCTTTATCAATTCACAGTCCTCCCATTTGGGCTCTGTGGGGCCCCTGGATCCTTCGAGAGGCTCATGGAGCTTATACTAAAAGGGTTACACTGGAAAACCTGCCTTATATATCTTGATGACGTCATCATATATGCGCGGTCTTTCCAGGAACATATTGAACGATTACAAGAAGTTTTTAGCAGAATAAGATCCGCAGAGTTAAAATTGAAACCCTCCAAGTGTGCGTTATTTAGACGTCAGGTCTCTTATTTAGGTCACATTGTTTCCGCGTCGGGTGTGTGAGCTGACCCGGAGAAAATTGCGCGTGTAAAAGATTGGCCTGTTCCGACTTGTCTGAAAGATTTACGGAGTTTTGTCGGGTTATCTGCATATTATCGGAAATGTGTGCCTCATTTTTCCACTTTGGCTAGTCCCTTAACCAAGTTAACTCGTAAGAACGAGAAGTTTGTCTGGGGCGAGGCCCAGCAAGAAGCTTTTGATGTGTTAAAAGGCAAATTGTGTCAAAGCCCAATTTTGGCTTACCCAAATTTCGAGTATGAATTTATTCTCGATACGGATTTGAGTGATTTTGCCTCTGGCGCAGTTTTGTCTCAAATTATAGAGGGCAAGGAGCGAGTGATAGCTTATTTCAGTAAAGCCCATTCCCAGCAGGAGAAAAATTATAGTGTTACCCGGAAAGAACTATTAGCCGTGATTAAAAGTGTTAAATATTTTAGACATTTTCTCATTGGTAAGCATTTTACGCTGCGAACTGACCACGGGTCTTTGCAGTGGTTGTTTAATTTTAAGGAACCTGTTGGGCAGGTGGCACGTTGGCTGGAATACCCCAGTGGATTCGAATTCACGACGATTCACCGTCGTGGTAAACAGCATAAAAATGCAGATGCGCTGAGTAGGATTCCTTCCTGTAATAAAAATGATATTAATACTGTAGAGTTTGAGTCTGGAATTAAATTGACTAAGGAAAATCAGCGGGCTGATCCCGTTATTAAAAGATTTCTCGAAATTAAACTAAAAGGAGAGAAACCTAGTCTTGATAAATTAAAAGGAGAACCCCCGGAGCTTCAGAAGTATGTGAGTCAGTGGGAACAAATTTTTGTGGAAAATGACATTCTTTTTCGAGAATGGACACAAATAGGGACCCCCAGTAAAATTTTGTGGGTGGTCCCAAAAGACTTAAGAAGTCAGGTATGTAAGGGACATCATGATTCTTTAGTGGGTGCACATTTGGGTGTCCATAAGACATATTCAAAAATTCGAGAGCGTTTTTTCTGGATAGGTATGCGTCGGGATGTAGAACTTTGGGTTCAGTCTTGTCCGAGTTGTCAGCGTCGTAAGCCGCCGGGCAAGGCCAGTCGAGCTCCCATGGTAACAGATAAAGTGTCGGAGCCTATGGAACGAATTGCTTTAGACATTTTAGGGCCATTACCCGAGTCTGTTCAGGGCAATATTTATATTTTGGTTATATCAGACTATTTTTCCAAGTGGACGGAGGCTTTTGCTATCCCGAATCAAAGGGCAAGTACAGTAGCCGATGTGGTGATTCGAGAATGGATTAGTCGGTATGGTATGCCGACATTCATACATTCAGATCAGGGATCGAATTTTGAGTCAGATCTATTTCAAGAAGTTTGTCGCTATTTTCAGATTAAGAAGACTCGTACCTCTCCTTATATGCCTCAAAGTGATGGCCAAGTTGAGAGGTCTAATAGAACTTTAGCGTCTATGTTAGCCTGCTTTGTAGAGGGCAATCACAGCGACTGGGAATATTATCTCCCAGTCGCCATGATGGCCTATAGGAGCGCCAAACATGAGACTACTGGGTTCACCCCCTTTAGTATCATGTTTGGTAAGGAAATTACTTTACCTACAGAATTAATTGCTGGTAGAACTCCTGATAGGGATTGGGCTCCCTCTCAGTATTTTAGTGAATTAGAGAGTCGTCTAGCCCAAATTTTCCAGTTAGTTTCGGCGAAATGTGATTCTGAGATTAAAAGAAGAAAGAAAATTTACGACAAACGAGTTTTCGGCAAACCTTTGACCGTTGGTGATAAGGTTTGGCTTTATTTACCTAGGAGGAATAAAGGCCAAACCTCAAAATTTGCAAAATTTTGGGTTGGTCCCTATATTATCAAAAGCAAACTCTCGGACGCAAATTATCTTGTGGTTCGCGTCGGAGGAGGTAAACCACAGGTTGTACATTTTAACCGATTGAAGAAATGTTACAGCCGTAAGTCAGATGTGGCTAATTCGAATATGGGTGCCCCCATGTGTCCCACACCTGATGATCCTAGTGGAAATAATTTAGACCGGTCCTCGGTGGAAAGTCCTGGGGAGGAGGACGCGATCCTCGATGAAGGTCCAACTAGTTGGCGTGGTCGTTTCCTTATGCGACCGCGCCGACTATGTTCTCAAGACTTTGTATTCTATTAGTTATTTATTGTTTTTTTTTTTTTTTCCTTTTCTTGAATTTTTTTTTCCTTTTTGGCAACCCACTTGTCATTGTACGTTAGGTTGGCGGTTCGCGTGGGCTTGATGTGTAAATTTTGTGATTAAGCGCGATAGATATTTAGAATTATTTGAGTTTTAAATTTTGCGCTTATAAATCGGCCTTCGACTTAGAATTACCTTTGTTGGGTATCTATGGTGATACCAAAGTGTTATAACTTGTAAATAATTAAATATATGAGCTATTGATTTGTTATATGAGCTGTGTTGGCTTGTATTGTAATAATTTTTTTTTTCTTTTATTATAATTCCGTCATTTCCCTGGCGTTGGGGATTGCCGCTTGAGATGGGTTTTGGAAAGTAAAATTTTGTGTAAATGTTTGAGGGTATCGCCATGGGGCTATTTCCCGATAGCCCCTGTGACGATACCTTCAGACTAGATTGATCATAGATGGTACAAATGCAAGTGTGGTTGCCCCCTTTTTTATATACCCGTCAAGATCGTTCTTGAGCCCGCTGACCGGTTCATTTTTGTGATTCGGTGCGTAAGAGGGTTGGTTTTATTATTTGGGGGGGGGGGGTGGGTTCGTGTGCGTGTGTAGGAAGGGAAGTGAGAGTTATGCGCTAGGGTATGTTTCGTGAATATAAGAGTTATGGAAGTTAAGCTACCAGTAGCTATTATGATAGAATATTTCGCGAGCGATGTGTCCGTGGTAGTAATCTAAATTAATAAACGGGTCAGCTTGGTCAAGAGAACTATCTGACGGGAAATTATGAACATTTTTCTTTTTTTTTCTCTTTTATGTTGGTTCCTCATTTCATTTAAGGAAATGATTGTATAATCTTTTGTGGAAAAATAATATTGTGAATCTAGATACTGTTCTCTGTGTAACTTTTGCCTTATAGCACAATGGAGATGTTGTTGGGCCATTCATTTGTGAGAAGAATTGGAGGGATAGAAAAGCTGCCTGATCGTTTAGAAGCAGTCGCCATACATGGAATCCCTGGAGCCAGACTTCAACAATTGACATCCATATGTGTTATTGGTGCAGAGACTGTGTTGATGCAAATTGGTGAAAATGACGTAGATAGTAACGTCTTCCATCTTGGACAGTATAAACTTGACGTTGAAAGACTTATTAACTGTTTTTTTCGCCAAGGCGTTAAAAAAATAATCTTAATGGGTTTATTCCCTCGAATGAAGCACAGAGTGTCTAGCACCCTGTATGAATTGAGAAGGGTTGCTGTTAACCAGTTCTATAAAACTCTTTCAGGCCCAAATGTTGTTTTTAAGCCTTTATTTAAGGTGTCCCGTCGGCATTTTTCTGGAGACGGGGTACATTTGAATGACTTGGGCCAGTTTCCATATGTAAAACATATTGTTTCAGTCTTGGAGGAACAAAGCTCCTCTAGTTGAAAGTTATTACCAGAATGAGCACTGAAGTATCCATAAGCTTGAAAATATTTTAAAAAGATAACATTCAAAGAATGATTAAGTTCCAGGGGAACTTTCATCTAAGAAATGAAAGAGTTATATATTTTTTTTCTCTTCCGGTTAAATTATTGGAAAAAAATCGTTAATGTTTATGCTGGGAGTTCTGAGTGGGTCTATAGAAATAAAAGTGTTGTTGATTTATGTTTGAATGGGCCCGTATCTGACGATTTCCACCTCCTGCGGCATAACAAAGTCGGCTTCAGGCAGTACTGGTTTTCGATAGTGGATCAGTTCTGGTCGGGGACCTGTTTCGGCCTAAAATGATAACCGTTAGCCCTAATCGGAGCCTTATCTAATGTGGCATTTGTTAAAAAATTATTATTTAATCAATTGTAATTGCCTTATGAGGAACCACACAATAATATCTAATACTCAGTATTAGAGGTTTTTTTTTTTCTTTTTTTCTTTTGGTATTTTTATTTACGAAGGAACTGTGCATATCTTCCCCTTTTTGTCTTTTTTCAACGGGGGCGTTGAACCTTGGGGTGGGGGTGGTGTAAGAAAGAAAATTACCATGCATATGATGTGTGCACACATACCTATTAGTATATGTGTATATACTTACATATATATGTGTATGGGTGTGTGCACATCTCTGATGTGTGGAGGCGAAGTAGTCGCTTTGTTATGGAAAATATTAAATTTCTATGTGGTGGCCTTAAGATCTTGCACACATTACTGAGAGTTATAAAAGTGGGTCAAAATTCGTGTTGTATAGTTGATTTGAACAAGCTCGTGCCGCAATCGATATGATCCTGCACGAATTTTTGGTGAGCTGAGAGATGATATAACCTGGTTTGAATTTTGATTCTGATGAGAACATTTTGGATCTTCTTCGGGGTAAGTTGTTTTATTTTTGCTCTCCTTCGGATTAACTCCCCGCCGGGGCCGGTCATTTTAACATGGACTTTTGATCCTTCGTCCTGTGCCTGGATATTTACGATTAGCCCGATGTCTCGGTATAATCGATGAATTTCGGTATGCGACGGGTTTCGGTGGGGCGTTAAATTTGGACCCCCCCCCCCCCCCTCCGTTTCCATCTGATAACTTTATGGAATTTTACAATTATAGTAAACAGTATATTCTACCCTTCAATAAGTTATTTAAGGGGGTAGAATAGGAAATATGACAGTCAGGCTGTTCGATACAACAACCTAATTGATGAGTTATGAGTGTGAGGGATTTAGAATGAATATCTATTGATTCGGAAATATGTGTTATACGATTATTAACGTAACCCTTCCGCCGGTAGTTTCGGGTGGTAGGACTTTTGGTACCGACATATGAAGAGCTTCCCTTCTTTAGAAAGGGTAGTAGCCTTGTGAAGAATTGTAAGTATTTTTGTTGAGCAATTCTTCTGAATTTTTGAAGGATTGGAACCTGGATTCCAACTTAGGAGAGCCCCCCCCCCCCCCCACCCCCCTCTTTAGATAGGGTGCGGTAGCAACCGATTTATATCTATATAATAAGACTAAATGTTGGTATATAAGTCCTTTGCCGGGGAAAAAGGGATTTGATGAGCGAATTGGTGGTTATGGCTTGTAGAGCTAATATTATCAAAGTGATATGTTGTTTTCACTTGTAAAGTGAAACAGTTGATGTAAAAGAGAAATATCAGTTATGTATAAGTAGAATTCCATATACGTCATCCAATGTAGAATGTAAAGAACGGGAAGAAAACTTTTGTAAAATAAAATCATTAATACATTCAATTAATTCGTTCAACATTTGTGATGATTCCTTTTGTAGCTTCTAACCCTTACAACGAGCCTTTTTGAATATTCATGAATCCTGCCCTTTTAAAATTTACCGATGTTTAGGACTTGCCTATGGATAACTTTTGCGGCGTGGCTGTTGGCCCGAACTCATTTCTTGTAACTGGGTCCGGTCCGGGAGCAACGGCGCAAAAAGGGGTGTCAGGGCCGTGTTGGCATTTGTGAAAGATTTTAGGTGATTAATTTAATCAATTTCTCATTAAACGAACCTGTAGAAACCCCTCGACAACAAGTTTGTATACGGCTGGATCTTGTTTGACTTCTGCGGTGAGGCTGTCGACTGGAACTCATTTTTAGTGAGTTCGCGCCGAGAGTGCCTGCGCAGCAAGATCTAGGCGGGGTTAGATCAGTGTCGTTACAAATCTCTCTGATTCAATTCGGGTTTGATTCAGTCTAAAATTGGAGATTTGTGGAGCTCTAAACAGAGGAACAGTCTTGCAATACATACTGTATGTACAGATAAGGTCTCCAAAAGGAAACATTACCGCAGGCATGTGTAGCCAGTACCACATTCCATACTGGAATCAGTAAGCAAGCAAAATAAATCCACTTCTCTGTTAGACCAGTACTTACATAATCACTTGCTCTGTGGGTCTCCCGGTGAATATAGCAGTACTTGTCCATCAGTGATTTAGGCAATGGCTAAAACAGGCATATGAATCAAGTCTAGGACCTTTGCATCAATTCCCTGATGTAAAAGTCACATCTTAAGGGAATAATATAATAATAGTGATGTATAATAATGTTTATTTATTAGATATGATTTTCTTTCCCAGAATTACCTATTGACAAACTCGGCAGATATGAATTCAAACTCTGCGGATATGACGCCAACCTCGGTCGACATGAACCAAGCTACAGTTGTTCCCTTTGATGCGTTACCGGGACTAGTTTGTTTACTCAGGACAATTGGTGTGAGAAGTCGTAATAGAGTGTATGAAGAGGAATTAAAGATGACAATAAGTATAGTCGGGTATCTAGGTTCACGCCCTACGGGACCCGATCCCCCGCCCCCCCCCCCCCCCCCGCCAGGATCGAACTAGCCCGGAGGTACCTGGACATCTCGAGAGTAGATTTTCAGATGTTAACAAGAAATCATCATTACCGGATATGACGTAATCCCAGATGGCGCCCATGAAGGCGGGTCAATTTTGCGATTTTACACCATCACTAATTTTTCTCCATTACGGAAAAACTATATGAGATAAGGAACGGAAATTAACTCATTCGTATTTCTGACACTATTCCCAATATCATAATATCAATAAAGTAAGTGAAAATCCAAGACGGGCGCCAAAATATGCCTCATAATAAACGAAAATCGAGTCTTTCTACACTTTTTATCGCAAAAAACTTATACAATCATGATCAAAAATTAGAAATCTATCTAAGCTATCGAGTAGTGACTGGAACACTCATTCCTCAAATAACTCGAATCTAATCGAGCAAATAATCCATAGAGTAATTACTCGAACGAGTGACTCCTCGTACGACTCTTATCCTCATCTGGGTATTGGAGGATACCTATATCATGGTGATGTAGTACCGGGAGATACCTTTGGAGGATACCTTTTAGCTTCTACTGTAGTCACCCAGTCCTATCCTATAGTCCTCGTCCAGCCTAGTTTCATCATTACTGACTTCTAGCTCTACTGCAGGCTTGCCAACTATGTCAGATTACTCAAACGACTAGTATCTCATCTAGTAAATTTATTTATCTATTGGTGCTTAAGGTCACATACTTATGCACAATGGCTAATCATGACCGTGACAGTTTTACGGGTGGGGAGAACCACCGAGCAACGACGAACAGCCAGCTCCTCAACATCGCATGGAACAAAAAAGCCATCGAGGAATTGCTCGAATGAATGACTTATCTTACCCTCATCTCGGTATTGGAGGATACTTATGACATGGTGATGTACTATTTGAGGAAACCTTTGGAGGGTACCTTTTTGAGGATACCTGAAGACAGTTATAGTTCCTGGTACTTGATCGGCTTTGGTTTTTATAGCTCTTAGACCACGACTGTTGATTTGCCAATATTCTCCATCATCTGTCCTATAATTAGCTTCTACAGCAGTCACCAAAATACTATAGTCTTCTACCACGGAATCACACTTTACGGAAACAGCTTGGAATCCCGCTTAGAGAATTCCGTTCACAGCATGTCTATATCTCTAAATGATATACACGGGATTTGCTCTCTGTATGATACATGTGGGGAGAAATGAAGCAATATTATTGAACCTGTTAAAGGCCTTGCCAAGCATAGAGTCAACACATAGATAGTCAGCCTGCCTGTACTAGTGCTACAAGTCAGAAGTAATGGGTGAAGGCTGCAAGGGTAGGAGAAGACTATAGTATTTGGTGACTGCTGTAAAAGCTAATTATATGATAGATGATAGTGAATAAAGGTAAGTCAACAGTAGTGGTCTATAAAAGCTATAAAAATCATAAGCCGACCAGGCACCAGGAACTATAACTATCTTCAGGTAAGTATCCTCTAAACGGTATCCTCAGAATGTATCCTCCAAAGGTATCCTCTAGCATTAAATCACCATGTCATAGGTATCCTCCAATACCGAGATGTGGACAAGAGTCGTAAGAGGAGTCACCCGTTCGAGCAGTTACTCGATGGCTTATTTGCTCGATAGTATTCTAGTCGTGCGAGCAATTTGAGTTAGTTAGCAAACCTGCAGTAGTGCTACATGTCAGTAGTCACTGTAAAAAGCTTGAAGAGGACTATGAGATTGGTTGACTACAGTTGAAGCTAATCATAGGACAGTCGATAGCGATATTGGACAATTCAGCAGTAGCGATCTTGGAGCTATAAAGGTCATGGGGAGTTCCAGATACCAGGAACTGAACACTAGGAACCATAACTGTCTTCAGATAGATATCATCTGGTAAGAATCCTCTAAAATGTATCCTCACAAGGTATCCTCCAAAGGTATCCCCCAGTACTACCTCACCATGTCATAGGTGTCCTCCAATACCCAGATGAGGATAAGAGTCGCAAGAGGGGTCACTCTTTCGAGTAATTACTATATGGCTTATTTTCTCGATTAGTTTCGAGCCATTCGAGCAATGCCTGTTGCAGTCAATACTCGGTACTTATTCGCTGGATAGGATTCGAGCTACTCGAGCAATATCTGTTCCTGCTCGATTGTCGCTTGGCCTTGGGAATCAAATAGGACTTCGTTATACACAGGGGAGATAACAAATTATAGGAAATGAAGCAATCTGACTGGTGATTATAAGACTTGGTTGAGATCAGAGGATGGGACAGAGACAGCTGAGACTAGATAGGTAGCTAATATAGTCAGAATAGGGACAGTTACAGACAAAACAGATAGAAACAGAGGATTACAAAGGAATCTGAGCTAGATAAATAGGAAGTATCCGAAACAGCAAACTACTCTAATGCAATACTCTAATAGCAACCATATGCTGCCATATAAAGTAAGATGGTGGCCCCCAGAATACAAAATGGACTACGGAAACAAGAGGCCGCCAAGTACTGGTCACTTTCCACGGGTGGGCAATATTTCCACGGACGCAATAGAATTATATTGCAAACACTATTTTGGAATAATTATCAAAAATTTAATTAATGAAGTATAGGGCACAATCCAGTGCTTCATTAATTAAAATTTTGCTAAAGATGATTTTTATTGATTTGCAGCAATCATTCAGTGAGTCATTAGTCCTTTTTTCAAACAGTTTTGAAGGGTTTTTTTCGCTTTCAACTCAACAATTTTGAGCAGTCGTTTCAATGTATATTGCTATAGATTATGGGCATTGTGCATTGCTGTACTATGAAAGACGTTCTCTGAAGCCAAATGTCTTTTGAATAATTATTTCTGTATTCCCCTGTCAATTCAGCCAAAAGAAATAATGTTCAATTCTTTCACAAAAGGTGAGTTTAATGTAAATAAATGACTCCAAAACAAAACTTTTCCTGGAAAATGCAAGTATTCACACTAACGTCATGACAGTTGTTCCAATGGACAACAAGAAACATTTTGCGAAATAATTGGGTAGATAAAAAGTTGAAAAGATCAAACGTAGCCGGTATTTTCATATACAAATCGAATCAAAGTCTGAGAAACGCCTTAACAGTCCAATCAATCAATAAAGTTTCATGTTGGCCACGTCATTGATAAAAAGGATCAGCTCATTTGTAATTTTCTGTTCAATTGTCCAATGCATTTAAAACAAAATTTCAGACTGGAAGGTGGTTGAGACTGTGCGGTATCATAGAGCATAGCTTACTTGTTATACACCTACACAAACTGATAAATTTAATATTGTTTAGTGTTTGCCGTTACTTCCTAATATTTTAAGTCTGTGGTTTAACCTTTATTATACGGTTTTCCAGACAGTATTATTTTTATATCCCGTGCCACCTATTGTTTTGCTTTACTAGTTGAGATGTCCTTTTGTAATAATTTCCAGTTAGAGATTGTAGTCATTCATTTTGTGGGTGATTATATCCTTCTCGAACAGAAGTAAGGTCTGTGCCTTTGGAAATCAAAATGTTCGGATGGGTCATGGTTGTAATTTCAAGCCAAACCCATATTAAAGGACATTGGTAGGATGCAATGTGATTTTCACCCCACATTTAGGGCATCGTGAAAGTGACGCCATTGTCATGTGATCCAGTTATGTTACGCTGGGTTGTCATGGTAGTCTGCGTGAAGGGCAATTTTGTGACATAATTACAATAGTGATACGTGGTCTCAGTGCACATGTGCAGACCGTTTTGTTAGATGACACGTGTTTACGTCGTCTATTTTGTTTACTATGTGATACAAAGTCCTCTATTAGGAAGGGGATTGTTCAAAAGGTGTGTTCGATTCAACGTGAATACATCTAATAACACATATAACGTATCAATTATCCCAAAACTCCGGAATCCTTGATTTCTGCTTATCCAGACCGCCATCTTTGATTGCGCGTGGATACTATATGATCTAATATAACGGAGATACGTTCGGAGGATATACTCGATTATATAAGAGTATGAATACTCAAAGTAGGATTTGGGGAAAATTCGAAACAGAAAACTACTCCCGTTGAATCAAACACACACTCCAAACATACCCCCCCCCCCCCCCCCCCCGTCCTTTTAGAAGGTTTTGGGTTATATAGCAATCACATGTCATTATAGAAACCATGATGGCGGCATCCAGTAAACAAAATGGACGAAGGAAACACATGTCACCCTAACAACACGTGATGCGCATGCGTACTGAGACCACGTATCGCTATGGTAATGATATCACATCATGGCCGTTCACATGGTTTACCATGATAAATCAAACATGACGTCGCTGGGTCACGTGACTTTGACGTCTCGAGAGAACCATAAATGAGAACCATAAGACTCGGCCACATGAAACCACATCCCATACTACTTCACACTTTGCTTATGTAAATAAAACCAGCGTCCTTTCTTCATCCTACGACACCGGAGAAATTTGAAAAAAGACGTTCTCGCTGATTTCCATGTACAGTACAGCCGCCAAGTACTGGTCACTTTCCACGCGTGGGCAATATTTCCACGGACGCAATAGAATTATATTCCAAACACTATTTTTTGGAATAATTATCAAAAATTTAATTAATGAAGTATCGGGCACAATCCAGTGCTTCATTAATTAAAATTTTGCTAAAGATGATTGTTATTACCTGGTAAACGCATGCGTGGACATCACTGCCCACACGTTGATTACGTACAGTCCACGACGACTGTACTATAGTATAGTATATAGAATTAAATGATGTAACTATATGATGAATGTTTAGATCTGTGAAGTGTATTTAGCTCTGGGAAAGGGTAGCCACAAAAAAATGAGTTTTCCTCTGATTTAAAAAAAGCGGTGGTACCAGGGAGGTATACACGTTTCCCCAAACATTAAGTTAACTATATTGAGAGCATACAAATGTGTCAGTTTACTGGGAGTTACGTAAAAGATAAATACATTTATTTGCTTTTGCTTGAGCAAATTTCACCTACAGAAGATTCGGTCTGTTCCCCACTTTTGGCACATTCTATCCCGAAAGTTTAAAGTCAATCAAAGAAATAGACAGATCCATGATCATAGCGCAGTTCGCACACATAAACCAACAAACTTGTCGGCAGTTGCATATTTGTTGATAGGCAATTATAATAGGTGACGTCACTATTATTAGTCAGGCTGAACTATAGTTCAGAAATTTAGGAGTTCTCAGAATTTTCTTCATTAAGTTTTAACACGTTGAGTATTTGTTCGGATATTTTTCATCAAATCTAGCCATGGCTGCTTTGAAGCAGCCATGACACGATTTGATGAAAAATTAATTTTATTTAACTCGAGAAATCACTGGTGAAGAAAGTCATTCAATTTACAGGGGGAATTTTGATTAAATGTGCCCAAGTTACACTTTTTTCATTTGCAAGAACAATTCTGATTCTGGCAGGAATATCCGCCAGTTAAGGAGGTAATTAGCAAATACCATATGATCGTATTCTAATTTGTGATGCTGGGCTCCGAACATCCGAATCGGGTACTAAATACCTCCATTTGAATGACCGACGCTGTGTGTGACAAACCAGGTATAAAATGTATCATCTAAAGAAACATTGTTACTAGCCAGAGCGAATCAGCATGTTTAACTCCAATCCAAACGAAAAGGTTCGTCTGGACAAATTATTAATTGATGGAGGTGTGGGGGGGGGGGGCACAGACCTGTCCCCCCACTTGGTTATTTATTATTTATTTATTGGTATTTAAGGTCACATGTTTGTGTACAATGGCTAGTCGGGACCACAACATGGAGAGAAAGTCAAGTTTAGTCAATCGTTTATGTCCATGTTGCCCATGTTAGAGTACTTCCACCCCAAGCATGGGTGACTGGGTCCTATTTTAACAGTAAACAGAGCCGGTTTTCCACAGTAAACAAGCAAGTCGATCTTGGCTGAAAAGAATTTATACACACATCTATATATTTTCTCGTTGTAATATAATAGTTTTTGTTATTCACATTGTTTATGCATTGTCATATATTCTACCTACCAAACTTCTTGTGTTTTGTCATATATACTGCCAACCGATTTTCTTCTTGTAAATAATACTGTATGTTTATCTGAATAAAAAAAACCAAAACAAGCACTGCATCACTTCCCGGGGTTACCACAGGGACTCCCCTTTCTTACACCCGTTCACAGTGTGCGCCTGATTGATTTCGACACGGTCAGTCATCATCAGCAACTAATTCTAACTTGTTTGTTCAGTTGTAGTCGCAACATCGTGTGAAACAGAAAGCAAACAGACTGCGAGCTGCGTTTTCAGAGAAGAAAAGTGTGTTTGTCCTTATGGCTCCTTGGTTGGAAGAGGCTGCAGTAAGAACAATAGTCACATTTTTATGTTTGTTCTATTCTCCTAATATTTGAAATTTAGCTGAACTTTAGCCAACAAATATCCATCGATGGCAGTCCTCCGAATCTGCCCTGACGTATTGATGGAACATTTTTAACCCTTTGAACGCTGGTGGTATCGACCATGCCGGTGTGACAGGAATGATAGTCCGTAGGAAAATTAGTCCCTCTGGACTATTATTCCGCGGAATTATAGTCCTAGGTCTAACATTCCTAGGAATAGTAGTCCGCCGGACTACTATTCCTAGGAATGTTAGACCTAGGACTATAATTCCACGGAATAATAGTCCAGAGGGACTAACGTTCCTACGGACTATCATTCCTGTCACACCGGTTCAATGGCAGCAATTAGAAGAGCCCATATTCATTATTTGGGGTAGGCCAATCAATATTTTCAACGTGCAGCCTCTGGGCTGCACGTTGAAAATATTGCTTGGTCTACCTCACATATTTATTGAACAGCCATCCTGTCTAATGACGATAGGATGTATCATGTTCCTGGCAGGAAAAACGGCCGCTGGGGTTCAAAGGGTTAATATTTGCAAATTCCAACGTTCGTACAATCTCAATTCCGAATTAGTCCGTAGTATTCGTCATAAACTGTCAGAGCTTGCAGACGTTATAGACGACTTCGACATCATTTGCTTCACGGAAACCCATCTGAATATCGATATTGGTAACACACTAATTCCTAATTGTTCAATCCCAATGGGGGTGGGGGAGGGGGGCGTAACTTTTTAATATATTGAACATTTATCGTTGACAGTAAGCAAAAATTCATCCTCGGAATAACATACAGATCGGAGAGAGAATCGAGTGAAAATTACTGGTCCAAGCTGCAAGAAAAAACTGAATTAGCTTCAGTCTTGGAAATGCGACGGATGCGAGTGCAATTGCTCCCGTCAGCACTCGTGATTTCTATTTTACGGGAGCTAAAAAATGCACTTGTTGAAAAATATTGTGGAACACTAAATATACTGTGAGGGCAAATAAATGTGTGTTGTTTTGAGAAAGCAGTGCACTGTGGCCAGTGGCAAGTTACTGTCATAATTCAGCAATTCCTTATACATTTAACCCTTTGAACACTAGTGGTATTCTGCCATGCCAGTTCAATGGCATCAATTAGAAGAACTCATATTCATTAATTAGGGTAGACTATCAATATTTTCAACGTGCAGCCCTAGGGCTGAATGTTGAAAATACTGATTGGTCTACCCCACACATTTACTGAACAGCCATCCTATTTAATGACGTTATGACATATCATGTTCCTGGCTGGAAAAGCGGCCGATCGAGTTCAAAGTGTTAAGGTTTCCGGTGTTTGGTGACAGTATTCCCTCGAAAATTCATTTACTAACATTTTACGGCTGCTATTTACTCTCGTCTGTGATTTCGCGGGAGCTTAAAACTATTCCAGTCAATTTTGTTCATTTCCAGCACTATACCTTTAGAAATAAATTCAGCAAATGCTGATAACGGGCGATATAAACTCCGCCCTACTTGAAGAACACAGTACATTACAGACTCTGATGTCGCTATTCAGTTTGAAAAATGTTTATCCGACTGTAATTATCAGCGACACTCGGGTACTGTTGACCTAGGTTTATCATACCATCTTGCGGTATACGCCCAGGTAGTTTGCACTCAGCCTAAACAATCCTCAATCACGCGACATGTGTGGAATTACAAAAAGGCCGATTGTTTTTTAAATGAATGCACTCGTTAATGAGGCAGATTGGAATATGTAAAGAGGACGAAGTTAATGTTTCTGTATCAAATTTTGTTTCAATTATCGTGGAAATTGCGAAGAAATGTATACCACGTTTCAAGGTTTTAACTGTAACTGTAACTTTATTTGCAGCACAAGCATATATTTATATACAAATACATATAAAGCATCATAGTTTCACAGAGGAGAATATTAGCAATTTATCTACCAATATAAAATGACTTGCAGGTGCTGCGGGGAATGACATAGCCAGATTGGCTGTCTTCCTGCCATGGTTTGACGGCACTGTTAGAAGCACTATCAGTCTTTGTGATCGATTACGAAAGTCAGCACTAAAAGGCAATAGCCCCGACATATGGGCGAAATATAAAACAGCTAGAAATAAGGTTAACAAACTGAAAAAGCTTGCCAAAGAACAATATCTGGAAACAATCAATGCCGTAATATCCGAAAGCAACGACAAACGACAGTTTTTTGACATATTGTCAAGATGTTTGAAAATAAGCTTGCCTTCATTCAGGAATTCCAACGCTGATAGGTAATTCTGATACAACCCCTAGCTTCGTCGAAACTGACAATGGAAACGCCCGTCTCCTTAATGAGACATTCGTTAAAAAAGCAAATTCAACCAAAAAAACAAACAGTTTCCCCTTTTCAAACGTAGATGCTCGCGATATATTGGAAAGATTTCTTTTACTCGGGAAGGCATCACAAACATTCTCAAAGCAAATAAAAGTAGCGGCCATGACGGAATCGGACATAGAATGAAGGAAACTAAACTCAGTGTTAGCAGACCCTTATTTCTCCTCTTTCACAAATCACTGGAATTGGCAATATTTCCTTCTGAATTAAAGTGGGCTAGTGTGATCCTTTATTTAAAAAGAGGAATCGTCAGGATCCCAAAAATTAGCGACCTATTTCTTTGTTGTGCTGTATAGGAAAAATGTGGAAGCAGTTGTTTTTAGGAAGGTCTTCACATATTCTACAGATAATAATTTTTCCAGTTGCTAGAGATTTACCACAACTTATGTGACGCCGTACATAAAAACTTACACACTTGTGATATTTTCTTTGACATGTCAAAGGCTTTCGATAGAGTGTGGCATCGAGGCCTTATATTCGTATTACGGCAGTATGGTATTTCGGGGCCACTGCTCTGCTGGTTTCACCGCTACTTAACAGACAGAAACAGAGAGTAAACATAAATAGTTGTAAATCTAGCGACATGGAAACTAAGGAAGATGTCCTACAAGAATCAGTTTTGGGTCCGTTTCTCTCGCTTTCTTGTCTACATCAATGATATTGTTGATAGAATAGATTTAATTATTAGCTTCTTTGCTGGTGACACCTGTTTGACTGAATCAGCAAGTGATATTCAAACAAAGATGAATTTGGAACTCAAAAAGTAAGCGATTGGTCTAATCAGCGGCTGGTTTCATTTAATGCAAAAAAAGATGAAAACATTCATGTTTGCACTTAGTGGAAATGCACCCCCCCCCCCCCCCCATCCCAATTAAACACACCATATTCAATAATGAATTAATCGATCTTTGTAATTCCAACAAACTCCTTGGTTTAACGTTGCAATCAAATTTGTCTTGGACAGAACACAGGCAACATATGTAAAAATCTTGTTCGAGATTGTCTCAAATGGGAAAACTGAAGTACATTTGTAATAGGAAAATACCTGAAAAACTATATCACGCACTCATACTTCCAATCTTACGGAATGTCTGTGTGGAGTGGTGATCCACATTACCCCCTTAAACGTGTGGAAATTTTGATGCTGCAAGAATAGTCAGCGGTCTGATTAGATATGTCTCACGTGATTGACTTATGTAGGAAGTTGGTTGGAGTAGCTTGGAAAGCAGACGCCAGGTCCATAAATTATGTAACGTTTATGAAAGAGTCAATGGAAGTGCAACAACCTTTCTCCATACTCTGTTATAACCGATACATCCCAATATATTTGACGATACTCGTCGAATGTTGTTCCTTATTCTTTTCGAACAGAGCTCTTCAAACGGTCCTTTTTTCCCTTCCTGTACTGAACTTTGGAACACTCTCTCTGAGACTGTACGAAACAACTCCCCGCTTGTGTAGTGCAGGACGCCCATTACGCGGCCTTCTTATAAGCCTATATCATACTTCTTAATCGGCATAAGAAAGTACAACATCATTTAAGCTAAACAACGAACTGCTTGTTGTGACCTTAATTGTGACAAATTCTGTAATTATTCGTCTGATTCCCCACTTGTCTATGTACGAGGGTATCGAGGATGCAGAACATTACTTCTTTCTTCGTGTGTTCTTTCCATTTCGATATTCGCAATACTTTCATCGCTGACTTGTCAAAACTTACGCCCAACTGGATATCAGTGGAGTTAATATTGCACGGTAGCCCGACATTATCCGAAAGCAGTAACAGATCTCTTTTTTAACTATCCAGAAATTTATTCACAACTCACGCAGATTCGAGTCTCGCAATTAGATGCTCCCGTAACTAAATTATGTGCTAACAGATATACTAACGAGTCAACTTTCGCCAAGGGTAAACTCTAACAGCAGGGCATACAGGCCCAGGATGTTATGAGAGTGTTCACAAGGCGCTTCGACCCCCCTCCCCCCAGCCTCACTTTGGAATTACAGTAAATACGGCGATGGGCTGCTGTGGGGTTTCGGAAACTGTTACTCCGGAAATTGGTGGACATGTAGATATTAACTGTTATAAATTTAGTTCATATTAAGGGTGAAATTCTATGGAATGCGGTGGTTGGGGGTCATCACCATTGGAACTACTGTTGTATTTTTATGATTTTATGTTCTATTTTCATTATTTTATTCCATATACTTGATTTGATTCAATTGCTTCAGCGATATTATTCTTTCTGTCGTATGGCACACTGTCAATTAATGTACGGGAGCGGGGGGGGGGGGGGGGGGGGGGGGGGAGTCTTCTAAGTAGTAAGCAATTGTCCTCCAATTCTGATTCGCACTGTTAAATGGCAAATGCAAATATGTTTAATCTAATATTTGCTTGGTTTGATTGGCTCTTATTTGTACTTCATTTATAAATTATAAGTTTATGACGCAATATATTTTAGTCAGATCATTTAAAACCTTTCATGCTTCTGGCGGATATTCCTGCCCAGGACAGAATATCACTTGCCACTGAAATGAGTAAAACTCGGACACTTTTAATAGAAATTACCGCCTGTAATTGAATTAATTTTGTCTGCATTAATTTCTGGAGTTAAATTTGAATGGATTTTTCATTAAATATAGACATGGGTGCTTCATAGAACCATAGTGTTACAAGCCTGTAATTCACGCCTGTAATTGAACTGATTTTTCTGCATTAATTCCTTGAGTTAAAGTTAAATGGATTTTTCATCAAATCTAATCATGGCTGCTTCATAGAGGAGTCATAGCGTTAAAAGTCAACAGTAAAGGTAGAAAGATGTGAGGATGGTAGATCACTATTTGGCAGAACTCAAAAGGAATGGTGAATTCGGCAGAGGCTGATCATGGGACAGATAGTTGAAGTCGTGGTAGAAGCCAATGTTAGGAATACTAGGGTCTGGGACCTGTATTGGGTTATATTGGAGCTAGGAACTGTATAGATCTGTATAGGCGCTGGGAATTGTATAGGGGCTAGAGGCTATCTAGGAGCTGAACATGAGCCATGTCGTAGGTGTCTTTAAATACCCACATGAGTCGAACAGTCCGTACTGGAAGTCACTCTCTCAGGTAATTACTCTATAGCTCATTTACTCGATGTGGCTGCCCCAGTCACTAGTCGATTGACTTCAGAACCTCTTCTTAGGAACCTACAGTGGGCGGAGTTTAGACGAGGTGTTCTGATTAGTCGAAAATATTGTTAGCTGTACCTGGAACTAGATAGACTACTAGCGCGAAAGTGGCCAGGTAAAGGCAAAAGAAATGAGAATTCTGGGAGAATCCGAGCAATAAAACTAGGAAAATAGGTAGTGCAGGTTTAGGAACTGGAGGGCGCAAGGTATAGGTAGATAAAAGCGAAGAATCCCGAGGAAAACCGAATGAGATAAACTGGCAGAAACGAAGGATTCTGGAAGAATCCTAGGCAAATAATTTACGCTTCATTGCTGTTTAGTCGTTTTTGTGTTTTACGTGGCGACAGGTTGTTTTTGGTAATTAGATTCACTCCAGTTCAATGGAACGCATCGCCAAAAACACACCCTCTTCTATTAGAGGTTTTAGGTCGCATAGCAACTGCAGTCAATCATATAAACAGAGATGGTGTCTTCCAGTATACAAAATTTGCGACGGAAACACGCGTCACCCTAAAAAACGCATTGCGCATGGAAACTAACATCGCGTATCACTATGACAATGACGTCGCAACATGGCCGCCCACCATGTTAACCCAACATGACGTAACTGGGTCACGTATCTATGGCGTCACTTCCTTTTCCGGTTCTCCTTCCGGCTGATGAGGGTTAGTCGGGTACGTGATACACTAGTACCGTACTTTTATGTCTTAATGTACAAGGGCATTTGTTTCCGATGGCGGGGTGGGGGAGGGGGGGGGGATAAAAACACTTTTTATAATCATGAGTTTCATTAAATTTCCAGGGGCAGACAGACACCACTTGACGTAAAACAACTTCTCCAATTTAACAAGTCTCCCTGCTCACTATTATCCGGACCACTAATGTCGGAACGCCTTCTGTTGGTCTATAGCATCACGGGCCAGTAGACGCTCATCTCGCTATTATCAGGGCAACCAGTGTCAAAGCGTCTGCAATTGGTCTATAACATCACGGGCGAGAGGACGCCAAACTCGCTATTATCCGAATCGCCTATGTCAGAGCGCCTGCTGCTGGACTGTAACATCAAGGTCAAGTAGACGCTCTCGAGGTTTCAAAATGTTAATAAAAATGTTTAGCCCATTCAAGAAAGCATACACGACAGGCTCAATGAAATACGAGGACGAAAGCTGTGTCTGAACAACTGGAGGAAGATTTGTTTTATTATATAACATCAAGGTCGAGTAGACGCTCTCCAGGTTTCAAAATGTTAATAAAATGTTAGTACATTCATCAAAGCATACATACAACAGGCTCAATGAAATACGAGGACGCAAGCTTTGTGTCTGAACAACTGGAAGAATAGGGGTTTTTTTATTAAATAAAGAGGAATTTTTGTCCACTTCGACAATATTATTCCACTGTACCTAGTAAAATAAGGAAGTCGTTTCCGTCTTTTTCGGATATTATTTCTAGTAAGTTTGAAAGTACATCACGGAGCTCTACAAGTGAGTATGAGTCCATTCGCTACTTTTGTGCGAAGTGATTTTAAATATAGTCACTTCTTTAGATGAAACGCATTTTGTTTTTTATTTCTTTGTAAAAATCAGCTTTAAAGGCAATGGCGTAGAGCTACCCTAAAGGGTATGATCTTTACTGCAAAAGTAATGTGGAACATTGTTATATGTCAACCAAAGTTTTCAGAAACAGTGATCTGTTGTATATATTGCGAATAAAAGCGTTCAAGTCGTTCCAATGTTTGGGAAATAGATTAGATGGGAGTGTATCCATAGATTTGTTTCTCTTTTTCCCTATTTTCAATAGCCCCGTCTGCTAGTTGTTACGCCATCGTTACGCACGTTGCAAGAAAAGTAATTCTGAGAGGATAATGGTAGTCTATCGAAGTACCAAAAAAATAATAGTGCATGTAATTGGTACAGGGCGGGCAGTTTGAGTATTTTGTCTTTCAAAAAAAAGGTTGTTTATTATTCGAATAGCTCATTTTTGCATTAGAAATAAACTATTCATATTTTTAGACTGCCCACAAATTTGTAACCCATAAATGAGATGGCTATGGACAAGAGAATAATACAAGCAAATGAGAGCGCGGTGTGGTGAGAACGCTTTGACCCATATTTATTGCATAATTGGCTCTAGCGATTTTTGAGCAAAGCACCGATACGTGGATTTTGTAAGATAGCCTATCATCAATATTTCTTCCAAAGAACTTGACTGAACTGCAGGTCTTGGAGTCGGCTATGTGGGTAATTCGAGTGTGATTGAAAAGGATTTGTCTGTTTGGAACATCATCGCGTCTTGGGGGATTAATAAATACGTATTTAGTTTTGTAGGCGTTTAGCAGAAGATGTCTGGCTGAGCACAATGTGTTCACACTGTTAGTTCTTTATTTACATTGCGGTACAGCGAATCAGTGCAAACGGTAGTATCAAATGACAATAAGTTTAAATTTGTTGGATTCGCAATATCATTTATATAGATAAGAAATAAAAATGGCCCTAAAACTGACCCCTGTGGAACAGCGACTGTTTCTGGTACTTTTGAGGAGTATGTGTTCTTATATACGACATACTGGGACCTACCAGAAAGATAATTGGTAGAACACTAATTTGCTGTCCGCCATAATTCCATAAAAATTTAGTTTGTTAAGAAGTATTGAATGTTCAATAGTGTCGAATGTTTTGGATACGTTTAGAAACACAGCTAGAGTACTTGTGCGTTTGTCCATAACTTCACTCCCCGAGCGGTCCAACTACAACTCACTCTCCACGTACTGCATGTTAATGAGGATTGTGTCTGTAAGGGGTTGTCCTTCTAACAATCGCTATTAATACAATTCAACAAAATGGACGGCATTTATGGAATTTATATAATTTCTCTCCAATACGAGCAAGAGAGATCAAAACCGATGACGCTACCCAAAATTGATTCTCCAATGCTGTCCATCTTAATTTAAGAACTGAGTGTTTCTCAGGTGTACCCAGACTCTTTACTCTTGAATGGGAACGAATATTCACTAGTATGATTTCCCTCTTTCTTCTGCGGCCTCTAAACTCAATAGAATTCACAATTTGAGCTCTATTTTGAAGAATTTGTTTAAATACACGACATAAGCTATGCAGTTTTCTCAATCTTAGAGATGTTTTAGTCCCAAACGTTTTGAATATTCTTTTCCACCCTTTCACAGAGACATCTGGGCCACCACTGATAGATATCAATATGTGATCTTCATTTTGTGACCGTGTCCCTACCACGATCAACCACCATCCCATATCAACATCTGTCCCATGTTTTTAACAGGTGTAATATTCCACACGAGATTTATACCCCAATGACAATGTTTCTTGAGTGCAACAAGGCTCCATCTGCAATGCAGATGGTGCCTTGCTGATTTAAATGGACGATATATCCCTCTAGAGTACACATCTCGCAAATCCTAGCACTTTAATCCAGACTTCAGTTTCAATAACATGTTCGTCGTCATGTATATAAAACTCATTGGTCAACACAGAAAGACCGAATTCACACAATTATCACAAGAAGATTATTTTTAAATCCTGTTAAGCATTTGTACGTGGTGTGCACAAAAATGATATTAGCGGACTTTTTATCAACCTAAAACACAAAGACAAAATATGGAACAAATGGAGAGTAGATTCAGTAACAGTTTTATGCTATAGCGCTATAGCGCTCCCGTGACGTCATCATTGGCTATTTCTATAAACACAAAATAGGTTAGCTTATTCTATTTTACCACTTTGCGTAACGTGACGTCCATATTTTGGATGCACAAATTTATAATATAACAAAATTTGAATGGCATAAAATATGCTTTTCTCGTAGCGAAAATGAAAGTTGAAAATAAGAATTTATCTTACAAGTGACGTATTGTTACGTAAGTACAGCGTTATATTATATTGCATAGAAAGATACCATTCAAGAATTGTTTGTGCCTTAACCCATTGAACGCTGGTGGTATTTTCCATGTCAGTCCATGGAAGAGTCCATATTCATTATATTCATTATTTTGGGGCAGACCAATTAATATTTTCAACGTGCAGCCGTAATACTGCCTGCTGAAAATATTGATTGGTCTACCTCATGCATTCACTAAGCAGCCATCCTCCTCAATGAAATTTTGTCGTATCATCTTCCTGGATCGAAAAGGCGGCCTCTCGATTTCAAGGGGTTAAAAATTAATATTTGATTTACAAGGTTTTCCAAATGTGCTACCTTCCAAATTCTAGCTCGGGTCATTTTTTCTTAAAGTGGGTGAAGCTGCTGGTGGTAGGTAAGAGAGACTGACTTCTGATACAGCAGAAGCGAGTCAAAGACCATTGCACCGATTCCTTGAACAAGACACTTGGTCCCAATTAGTCTCAACTACTCGAGACGGTTCACGGTGGCGTAGTGTAAATGTGACTCGAGCTCATACTCTGTATTATGCATGCCTTAGTCAAATGCGACAAATGAGTCACTTGTTGCTGTCTTAGCGGATATCCTGCTGGGATTGTGTGCACCAAATAACCACACTTTAGTCACATATGTTACCATTAATATTGTTAGGCATCGAACTAATTGATTTGATTACAGATGTGCTGACGTTTGTTTATCAACTTATTTCAATGTGCGACTCGGGTGCAATAAATATTGTTTTCTATTTCACAAAACTTTTCACTGTTATATTAGTATTTTCAAACTGCAACAAGAAGGAGCTTCCAACAGAAAATAATGTCCCTAAAACTAGAATTAAGAATTGCAGTGTTTTCCGTTTTCTTTCTGGGTAAGTTATTTATTGATAAAGTTATATGTAATTCGGTATTTTTTGATATAAATGATTTTAAAGGTATTGCTTAACGAAATAAGGCTAAAGAAAATTAATCTTTTGATTCGCAGGCAGTGGCGCATTCGTTTGTTCGGCCCGCGTTTGTCATATTTATTTCGGAGGCAAAATTGAAAATGTCAAAAAACTATCATAGGGTGTAATGTTAGCGGTATTACATCGCGATTTGCGATGCAATGTGTCGTATACATTGATTCCATATTGTTTTTATCTTCGCGAAATGCGACACGATTCTCATATATATGTACAAAATTAACATTTATTTAAAGGGTGAAGGCTAGATTAGTTTTCGGTGGAAGAATTTATTCATCAAAAATTGTTTTATTACAAATTATTCGAGAGCGCCAACAAGCACTCTTCAATAACTTGTAACAGAACGAATTTGTATAAACAAACTATTATTTACGTTTGACTGAATACGAAGCATGAGTAAGGAAAATGTTGGCTTTTACACTGGTACCCTCATTTTTTGAAAGGAATGATGGTGGCTTCTAGCACTTAACCAGTTCAAAAACTCCTTATTATTTTTTATCTTCATTTTAGTTGTTCTATATTGATTTTGTGTTATATGATGACTGTTACGAAAACAAACTATCTGTGAAATCAGCATGGAAGCTCTAGTATTTAATTTTAGGTTCTCGCAACTGGATTTTAGGCATCGGCGACCATACCGTCAGGAATAAAAAATAAAAATAAAAACCGCCCTCCCTCATTCGTATAAAAAAAATGCCAGAGAATCAATTATTTAATTTTGTTTGGCCTAAATACTGTTTTCTTGATTTGTGTACCTTCTGGGTAAACTATGTATAAAACGCATAGGTACCCTTTAAACCTTTACCAAACGCACAGGTTATCAATTTTTTTTATTTTAATTATGTTTTTTAAATATTATCAAAGCATTTCAACAAAACCATATCATGTCATCCTATATTGGAAGAGCTCATTATAAGCTATCTCCGCCAACATGTATGGTACATGGAGGTTAAGTACCTGGATGTTGGTTTTACGGCGAGGTGTTTAAATGAGACATCCAGGTAATAAATCTCCATATACCATACATGTTGACGGAGATAACGTTTTTGTCCCGTTTGAAACACCATAGAAACATTGTGGAGAAAACTTTATGGACGCGTTTCTTACGCTCTGTAAAAAGTTGGACTAAATTCGTGAATAACTTTTCTTTTTACAAACGCAGAAGATAACAGATAGAGTTACATCCCTCGGCCGTTAAGGAAACGTGTAAACAGTATTTTGTTTACATATACATATATATATGTTTAGACTCTACCAGATGATCACTCTGAACTCGTTTAGAATATACTACCAGGGTTTAAAGGGTTAAGGTAAACGTAAAGAAAGACAATTTAAAAAAAAAAGATTATGGTATGCATTTTGTATTTGTAATTATGGTGAACACTTGCATTATATACCCTAAATAGGATTTAGTAAGATCATTATTTACTGAAATATTTAATATTATCACTTTTAAAGAATATGTTATCTCGGCAATTATTCTCATTCTGGTGCAATTTAACCACTACAAAAAAGTCTACTTACAGTTTCGTGTTTTGAGCTGAGACCGAGCATTTTGATATATTATGTCATAAAAGAAATAAAAGCAAAATGCCGGTAAATAATTCAATGAATCTATCTTGATGCACATTAGGATCTAGTTTTTTTAAAAAAAACAAAAAAAACGTTCACACTTTGTTATAGTTATATACCACAAAAAGACAGTATTGTTGACATTTGTTTTGTAGAGGGTGAACCTCATGACAGTAAGAACAAGTACGTGTGAAATAAACCTTAAAATTGACTTGACTAAATATCTAAGGACTATGGGGCCTCGATTTCCGAAAATGCAAATCCACTTTTTTAGATAGCATAAACTACTGTGAGCCATAGGACAATTATATGATTTGATGAGTACAGACGATTTTTGCACCGACAGTTTCGTATTGCTGTCTAGCAGCAGCTTCCGTATATGGAGTATCCGATCGCGCTATTGCTCGATAGCTCATTTGCTCGATGGGATTTGAGTCGTTCAAGCGATGCTTGTTCAAGTTACAACTCGGTTGACTCTTGGACTTATTCTTTCGAATCCTTGTATTAGATAACAACGTGACAGCGGGAGGGGTTTCGATGAATTGAGTGATCTGACTGGTTAGTTAGTGGAAGTAAAGTGAACCGATTGGATAATCTGGATAAAACATGGCTTATGGTGTTCGAAAAAAAGATAGGAGTACCCGGAATAGTGTTAAAACCAGCGAGAACAGGCCAGAAAAGCCAAATATAGTAACAATAACAAAACGTGTTCCATGTGATGGAATCTTCTGCTCTATTGGAGTACACCCCAGAACAAAGGAGTAGGGTTGAAAGAAAACAATAACGTAGATAAATAGATAAAAGCAGAGTGGAGGATTCCGGAAAAATCCGATCTCGTAAAACTTGTAGAGTCTATTTGGGTAATTCTATGAAGAAAATGAGAGTTTGGGGAAAAGCCGTTCCAGTTAACTACTCCGGTTGAATCAAACGCATATTCCGAACACATCCCCGTCCTATTATAGAGTTTTGGGTTACATAGCATCCACGCGTCACCATAGAAATAATAATAGCGGCCTCCAGACAACAAAATGGACTGCGGAAACACGTGCCACCATAAAAACACGCGCTGCGCATGCGCGCTGAGACTACGTATCACTATGGTAATGGCATTACAAAATGACCGCTTATGTGCTTTGCCATGGCAACCAAACATAGCGTCGCTGGGCTACGTGACTTTGACGTCTCGTGAGAACCATAAATGAGAACCATAAGATTAGGCCACATAAAACTACATCCCAAACTACTCCCCGCTATGACATTGTGAATACAACCAGCGTCCTTTCTTGATTCTACGGCACTCAGGAAATATGAAAAAGAGACGTTCTCGCTGATTTCCATGTAGTGTAGTATACGGAATTAAAAGATGCAATTATATGGGGAATGTTTAGATTTTTAAGTATATTTAGCAATGAAAAAGGGGAGGCATAAACAAATGAGTTTATGTCTACCTTAAAAACGCGGTGGAACCAAGGAGGAACAGCAGGTGCACGTTTCCATCAACATTAAGGTAACTAAATTGAGAGCATACAAATTTGTCAGAATACCGAGACTTCCGTAATAGATATTTGCAAATGTAAATACATTTATTTGTCTTTGCTCGAGGAGATTTCACCTACAGAAGAGTCGGCACGTTTCCCGCTTTAGACACATTCCAACCCTAATGCTTAAAGTCAATCAGAGAAATAAAGAGATTCATGACCAGAGCGAGGTATGCACACATAAATTAACAAAGTAGTCGGCAGTTGCATATTTGGTGAGAGGCGATTATAATAGGTGACGTCATACGAACTGACTTCATCAGCTGTTTTAAAGGCTTGGTATATTTATCTTTTGCCCTCAGACCCCACCCGTAACACCATTGTCGTACCTACCAGCACTTGAGAATCAATGAAATGGTATCTCTGTATATCCATTTTGGACTTTTGTCGCACCTGGGTCGAGTCATGATAGGTGTTTTGATGCATAGTGGATAATTTTGTTTCTTGACCTCCATTTAACGTCCTCCGCCTATATTTGAGTTTAGAAGGTAATCGTCATTTTACGCGTTTGTTGGTATTTATTTTAAAGTCAGAGGCGTCACGAAGACGGCATATTGGGGGGGTAAACTGATTTGTCCAAGCTGTCGTGGTTCGAATCCCTACGGATGAAATATTCCAACTACATCATCAAGTCGAAGGCATGTCTTGATGATGTAGTTGAAATATTAGTCAGGCTGAACTATATTTCAGAAACTCAGAAGTTCTCAGAATTTTCGTAGATAACTCTTAACCAGACGAGTATTTTTTCGGATATTTTTCATCAAACCTAGTCATGACTGCTTTGAAGCAGCCATGGCTAGATTTGATAAAAAATTAAATATAATTTAACTCTAGAAATCATTGGTGAAAAAATTAATTCTATTTACAGGGCTAATTTTGATCAAATTTGCCCAGGTTATAGTCATTTCAGTGGCAACAATTTTGTTTTTGGAAGGAATATCCGCCAGCTGCATGCAAGAAGTTAATTGTCATGTACCATATGACCGTATTCAAATTTGTTATGCTGGCCTGCGAACATTCGAATCGGTTACTAAATACCTCCATTTGTAATATCCACTCTGTGTTTGACAAAACCAGGTATAAAATGTAAAGAAAGTACATGGTTACTAGTCAGAGCGAACCGACATGTTTAACTCCAATCCAGTCGAAAAGGTCCGGTCTGGAAAGATTATTAAATGATGAAGGAGGAGGGGGTACACACCTATCGCCCCCTTGATTATTTATTATTTATTTATTGGTGTTTACGGTTACATGTGTTTCTGCACACTGGCTAATCGGGACCACAACATGGAGAGAAAGTCAAGTTTAGTCAATCGTTTATATCCATGTTGCCCATGTTAGAGGACTTCCGCCCAAGCATTGCTGACTGGGTCCTATTTTCCCAGTAAGACAGCCGATTTTTTACAGTAAATAAGCAAATCGATCTTGGAAGAAAAAAACTGTACACACATCTATATATTGTCGATTATTATACAATAGTTTTTATTGTTCACATTATTTATGCATTGTTAGTAGTAGGGAATGGCCTTTTCATGCTCGTTTACCCGTAACTCGAGACCTGACCTAGGTCAATGACCTAGAGCCCAAAACGCCCGGGTCTTTTTTAGGCTCCCTCACCCCTCCCTGTACCCAAGCCCGTTAGGCCCTCTTTACTCTCCCCGTGCCCAAAGCCCGTTAGGCCTCTTCACCCCTCCCTGTACATAGTACCCAAGTCATTTAGGCCCTCTTCGCCCCTCCCAGTACACAAGACCCTTAGGCCACCCTCACCCCTCTACGTGCCCAAGTCCGTGAGTCCCTGTGCCCAAGATGTCGGATTCGTTAATACGCATGACATCAACAAGATGGCTGCGCCCTTTTTGGGCATGCGCAATAACACTTTTCAAGATGGTGGTGCCCATGATATGTATGACGTCCACAAGATGGCTGCGCCCATATTGGGCATGCGCAATAAGGGCGGTGACCATGATATGCATGGCGTCAACAAGATGGCGGCCCATACATCTTTTAGAGATGTACTCATGCAAAAGAATACAACATAGCGGTCACTGATTTGGGAACGTAGAGGGGTGATGGGGGACTAACAGACTTGGGTACTGGGAGGGGTAATGGGCGCCCAAAAAGGCATGGACGCTCTGTGCTCTTAGTTTTTAATATGTTTGGGGAAACCAGTCGGTACTTTTCATGTCACACACAAACAAAGTATTAGATTACATAAACTTTAATTAAAAAATTGAAGTTTAATTTAAAACATTGCTTCCTTCATCTAACACAGAAAGCTATATATATATGTAAACGTGCATCTGGTAACTTTATCAACAGTCATAACGGGTCTTGAGTTAATCCTCTTACGATTGCGTTGTAAAGGTTTATCTTTTATGTATCGAGTTTAAATAATATACTTGTATAAGGAACTTTTCGTTAAGATTGTTTTAGAAACCAGGTGTGGTTACACAATAGATAAAGTATTTGACCACATTCGTGTAACCTGTATTGACAACATTACCCTGATTTTATCTATTATCTTAAGCTTCAGAGCAAACGAACCAATGCGCAGGTGCTACAATCATTTCAGTGTGTTTAGCCGTTGATACGCAAACAAATGACCAACAATGTTTTGATAATATTGTCACATAAACATTTAAACTAAAGTAGTTACCCAAACAGATAAAGGGGTTATCTGCTGTACAAGTTTGCACAAACGAGTAAACATTCGTGTAACCTGTATTGATAAAATTACCTTGATTTTGGCCTTATATTAATCTTCAGAGCAAACGATTCGATAAGAAGATGTTTGAAAAGAGCGAGTAAATTTGCAGTAATATCACAATTTGTTTGGAAGTCGGGAACAGAGGAACGATGGAAAACAAACTGAAAATCGGCAACAGAAATACTTTCATAAGCGTAAATTCATTTAACGGCCGACTTCTAGTTCACATCAGGCGATACACACAGGACACAGAGGCACCAATCAAGACGGGCGTTGCGTTAGATGTAAACGAATGGAGGGAGTTGAAGAGCAGTATTGATGAAATCGAGAGGTCAGCGAACAGGAAATGAAGATCACATAGTCCAGAAAGAGAAAAAGGGATGTCCCCAACCTTTCAGCGCATGGGAAGAAGAACATAACGGCAGAACTGCGAAAAAGACAGATCGAGAAAGCATTAGACAGAGCGTACGTCGATTTAATAGCGGAACAGATACCGAGAGTGGTCAAAGAACTTTGTTACGTTTGTAGCGTGGACCATCCCTCCCAAATACAGCATGACGTATGCCTGATGATGGACACGGATGAGCGCGTTGACAAGTGCTTCGGAGAGGCGCTTACGAGAGTAGACACAGAGAAACTTATGGAGCTATGGCGGAAGAATGTGGATACCATGTTCCCCTCACCACGGCCATATGCGTACAGCGGCATATCAGAAAGAGAGAGAAACTTGGACGCCCTGAAAAGTATGGTAAAAGAGAACATATCACCAAAATGGTAGAAAACAGCACGCTCAAGAACGACAACGGCCCTTTTAAGTGCCAACCCAAATCTTTAAAAAAAGAAGCTTTCGATCACAAAACACACACTATTTAATTATTTTTTTAAAAAAAGGAGACCCCCCTCCCCGCCCTCTCCCTCCCCTACCCAAAGACCTTTCCTATGCCCGTTTAATAAAGAGTTACCTCCCCTTTGAGCGTCGTGGTTTATAAAAGTCATGGCAACTATAATGCTATAGCTTAGTTGAGATATGGATCCACGCTGGCCACATCCGTTTACCGGAGTCCTCGCTGGGCCGACCTCTTGTGGAAAATCGACCTTTATTCACAAATTTATTGCTAATCTGAGAGAAATGGTCCACCCAACCCCCCAAAATATTGTGTGGTGTTATGGGGAATGGCAACCGTTATATGATACAATATCGGGGTTGAATTTATAGAAGGGATACCGCCCGAGTTTAAGCCAGATTCCTGTTTTTAATTGATGACCTTATGTCGCAAACAGATGGACGAGTCGCGCGTTTATTCACCCAACAATCCCACCATCAAAACATCAGTGTGCTATACATTGTGCAAAATTTATTTGACAAGAATAAGTTTCACCGTACCTTATCTCTTAACTGTCATTACTTAATACTTTTTAAAAATCCAAGAGACAGATCACAAATTGCGCATGTAGCAGCTCAAATGTATCCTGGCCAAACAAAATTTCTAAGAGAAGTATTCGCTGATGTAACTTCGGCCACATTCGGATATTTAGTCATTGATTTAAGGCACCAAACCGCGGAGGGGTTAAGACTTAGAACTAAAATATTTCCGGAAGAGACACAAGTAGTTTATGTTGTGAGAGTATAAAAAGGGATGCGTTGGACAATTTACCTCATAATGATGTCTGTCCGTGTTAGGCGTAACATCGGAACACTTAAGACTCGAAGTCGGGCGAGACAAGCCAAGGTTAAAAACGTAATTAAAAACGCCGATAAAGATTTAATTCTTTCAATCTGCGAATGTGCTAAAAATATTTTAGCAGAGAGGATACCTATTTCGAACTACCATTTGCGCAAGCTTTGCCCTCATAAACAGAAAGTCATAAAATTGGTTAAGAAGAACACCTCTGATAAGGTTCGGCGTCAAATTATACAATCAGGTGTTTTTTTTAGGTTCTATCCAGAGACCAGTTTTGAAAGTGGTAGCCCAAGGACTACTGGGATAACAATGGAACATGCAAGGCAAATGGTTTTGGTAGATCCCAGAATGCTCGAGCGTACCCCTTCATCTTACAAGGCGTCTATTCGCTTGATAGAGAATGTTCAGAAATTTTGAAAATGAACGATCTGAGTGAAGTGGATAAAATCATGAGGTATAATCAAATTCTTCAGCGTTATCTAACTTTCCACAAAAAATTTCTCGAACCAAAAACTGTTAAAATTAAAACAGAAAAAGAAAAAGAACCACGACAGGACGATCAGGATATTTTAGATTCAGTACCAGTAACTATGCAAAGAAAAGCGAGATTATTATTAAAGCGCCTAAGCGCCGTTCCGAACCTAAGGTGGAATGATTGGGGTCGCCTAATATACAATGGTCAGACAGTAGAAGGATCAAATATTACAGATTTAGTGAATGATTTACTGAGACAGCGCAAAAAGTTTGTACCAAAAGGCTTGCAAATTTTAGGTGAGGCATTGCGAGACGCCGATATTCCACAAGAATTTATTGGAAATAAAACACGCTGGGAGTTTATTCATAAACCCCTCTCACCTCTTCCCAACCTAGACAAGCACCGACCGGAGACCGAAAGCGCGGAAAATGGCTTTCGCTATAAATTCACTTGTTAATCACAAGTCTAGAACATGATGAGTTTAGAAGAGCTGTATTACTCACCCATCACCCCCGGGAGTTTTGGGGGTACAGATACTCTAAAACGGGTTTCGAAAAAGTAACGTAAAGACATTATTAATTGGTTACGAGTAGAGGATATATATACAGTTCATAAACCAGCCCGTCGAAACTTTATTAGAAGACAAAAATTAGTTGCTGGGATTGATTATCAATGGCAAGCCGATTTGGTGGACATAAGCTCCATTAGTAAACACAATAACGGGATTAAGTTTCTACTTACATGTATTGACGTGTTTTCCAAGTTTGCATGGGTAATCCCCTTGAAAAACAAAACGGGAATACTATCGTCCAAGCCTTCGAAACAATATTTAATACTGGACGCAAACCATTAAAATTACAGACGGATCAAGGAAAGGAGTTTAAGAACGCCCATTTTCAGCGATTTTTAAAGAAAAACAATGTTCACTGTTTCACCACATATAATGTGGAAACAAAATGCTCAGTTGTGGAATGTTTTAATCGAACGCTCAAAACGAAAATGTGGAAATATTTTACCAAGAAAAATACACTAACCTTCCCGATACAGGCCTTGGCCGACTCATATAATAAGACCCACCATCGGAGTATCGGCATGGCGCCGGCAGACGTAACCCATAGCGATCAGGAATATATATGGCAAAAACTTTATGGGACCTCGGAAAAATCGCGCCAGTGGTACAACATAGGAGACAGAATGAGAATTAGTAAGGTTAAACGAACATTTGAAAAGGGATATTTACCCAATTGGACAGAAGAACTCTTTACCACAGCAATAATAATACCGGGAAGTCCGATAACCTATAGGTTGAGAGATGATAACGGGGTAGAGTTAGAAGGAAGGTTTTATGAAGAAGAAATTCAACGCGTAGCTGAGAAAACCACTTATAAAATAGAACACGTATTAAAAAAGCGCGGAAAGGGAAAAGGGAAGGAACTTCTCGTAAAATGGTTAGGCTCCCCAAAATCGTTCAATTCTTGGATTAAACAAAGTCAGATTGTTCGATATAAAGGTTATGAACCGCGTAAAAATTCTCATTATGATTGACGACACTCTTAGTAACAGGTTGTGATTGTTCTGTGGGACCAAAGTTCCGAAAAGTGAAATAACATATTTTGTGCAGGTGATTATCTTGCTTGTGAATATCATCACCAGTATTGTCAATTTAAGTGTGGAAGCAAATAATCCTCAGTTGTGGACAGCCCTCTTAAATAGTTCGAAAGGATATTTACTCCCTATCCCCGCCATCAGGAAGAAATAATGTTTTATTTACATCTACCTAGCAATAGTTCAGTGCACACATTTTCCGACAATACGCTAACGAATGTTCGAACGCAATTGAGTCAACCCATAAATCTCCATGGGAAGTGGAAAGTAGCCCTAACTGAAATATAATACCCAAACACTTGCTTTAACATCAGAGAAACTGAAGGCTTTGTAATTGTAAAAAATCAAAAGGGAACAGTAAAACTTTGTACTGAGAGCGGGGCGATATATAAAACCCATAGATCTGCTTAAAGAACTTGATTTAGCTAGGCTAAATCTAACCCTGTCTTACGCTTCCTGTTTGGAATTTGACTAGGATACAATCACTCAAACATTAACCATCGTCGTTAAACATAAAGCTGAGGTGACACTGAGTCCTGGTCTTCGAGACAGTTTCGGATTTGAACAGAATGTATTTTATCAAGGTTGGTGCAAAGCTTCTCGTGTGGCGGACATAAACCGTGAATTTTATTCTGTATACATGTATTGCGATTTGGTTCGAGATCAGGTGGTCGGCGATTCTAGGGTCCCACTTCTCCGTATTGTACCCACAGAAGGTGAAGATGGAACAACAGTATCGCGTTCTTTTGAAAATGCGTACTATCTCCCCATCTCTCAGAAACACTTTGACACTGTGGAGGTGTATATAAGGGATAATACAGGAAAGTCCATCCCATTCGAGCGTGGAAAGTTGACCGTGACGCTTCATTTTAAACAATGACGTACTGTTGTAACGCAAAATTATTTGAAGAATATTACTTGGAACAAGTAGGGTCGGGTTTACCGGTTTTCTCAGGAGCAGAAAATCAGAGGGGCCATGGACTAGGAAGTATTTTTGGTGCCCTGAAGCATGCAGTATACCCACTGGCTAAAAATGTAGGAAAACAATTTTTGAAAAAAAAGTGTGGAATTTGTCGAAGATGTAGCTTCTGGAAAAGATGTAAAAACATCTGGGTTAAAACGATTTAAAGAAGCTCTTGTTCGGGGAATTTCAGGACACCCTCCTGGTCAACCTGTGCAGCGCCCTCCTACACGCCGCCCCCAAAGTATAAAAGGGGGTAAAAAGAAAAAATCTACCATTTCAAAGAAAAGAAAGAGAACGGTGAAGACGGATATCTTCGGAAGGATAGACGAGTGAGAATGGATCTAATTAACCCCAAATCTATAGAATGTGTCAACAGAGAATTAGATCTGTTTTCAATACTCCCGACGCAAACGAGTGTTGAATCTGGACAATGGATAGAATGTCGACCTTTAGCTACAACTGGAAATAGTAGACCAATAGAATTTTACATTTCTGGGAGCGGTGATGATTATTTCAATGCAGGTCAGAGCTATCTCCACGTAAAAGCCCAAATATTAAAAATGGATGGAGGTGAGGTAGGTGATGCTGACAAGGTTAGTCGCACCAACTTATGGCTTCATTCGTTGTTTAATCAAGTAGAAATTAGCCTGAACGAGAAACCTATCTCACCTTCAAACAACACCTACCCCTACAGGGCATATTTAGAAACTTTAATTTCTTATGGGCCTGCTGCGAAAAAATCTAAACCAACAACTGCATTGTGGTATAAAGATACTGCTGGGAATTTTGACGATTTAGCTGAAAATAATGGATTACATAACAGAAAAAATTCACTGACGGGAGTAAAATTGTCGACATGAGCGGACGATTACATCTGGATATATGTAGTCAACAACGTTATCTTTTGAATGGAGTCAACGTACATGTAAAAATGAATAGGTCAAAAGACGTTTTTGCTTTGATGTCAGATGCGCCGAATTATAAAATCAATATCAAAGAAGTATCATTGTTTATCAGAAAAGAGCGCCTTAATCCCGCTGTGCGATTAGCCCACGCGAAAGCTTTACAGAGGGGTACTGCCAAATATCCAATAGATCGTGTACAACCAAAGTATTTTCTATAACGAAAGGAAATTTGAGCATGACACAGGAAAATTTGTTTTTAGGACAGCTCCCAAAGCGCCCTGTCATAGGTTTTGTAGATAATAATGCATTCAATGGAAGTTTCGCAAAGAACCCGTTCAACTTTAGACATTATAACGTTAATTTCTTAGCCATATATTTAGATGGGCAACAGATCCCTGCCAAGCCGTTACAACCTCGTTTTGAACATGGAGAAACAGTGAGAAGTTACTCCAGTCTGTTTCAGGCAACGAGTCAAATATTTGAAGACGAAGGGAATAACATCAGTCGGGAAGAGTATGCGAGAGGCTATACATTGTTTGCTTTCGATCTGTCACCAGATTTATCCCACGGCGAACATTTCGACTTGGTTAAAAGAGGAAATTTGAGATTGGAAATACATTTTGAAAACGCCCTTCCGATAACGACAAAGGTTAAAGTATATGCAGAATTTCAAAACATAATAGAAATTGATAAACAAAGGAACGTTATATTTGATTATACAACATGAATACTTTACAACTGCTTGACATTATGAGTTCGGACCAACATCTCAGACATTCTAGTTTGGGAGTTTTTGCCAGAAACAGCTTGTCGAGAACCCTTCCCACCAGACGACCTGTTATGTTTATAGCTGATACGGACCCAAGTTATAGACATGGGGGACACTGGGTGTTTTTTTACATCGGATCTCGGACAGTTGAATACTTTGATTCGTATGGATTGCCTCCACAACACAGGACATTCGAAAAAATTTTAAACAAACATTCAAACAAATATCGATTTAAACAAGTGCGCATTCAAGGTCGCTTGCCGGTTTGTGGACAATATTGCTTGTTTTTCTTATTACTCCGTTGTCGGGGTGTTACTATGGCGACTATCGCCAATATACTCACGAATAATTTATCTGAAAATGATATATTTGTGAAATATTTTAGACGTCATAGACATTCAATCTTGGACAATGGAGACATCAGGCCGAAACTTGAGAATAGGCGCTCTACATCCCAAATATGCTTTAGAAGAACACAGACTGAAAACATTCGAATTCATGTTGCCAGATGAATGTGCAAAAACGCCCGAGGAATTAGCGAGATGTGGATTTTTCTACATGGGTATAGAAGATAAGACAAAGTGTTTCTATTGCGGTGTCCAGATTCATTTATGGAAAGCCGCAGATGACGTCATAAAAGAACACAGAAGATTCGAACCTCTGTGTCAATTTATAGATAGCGTACCACCACCACCACCACAAGAAGAAGAAGAAGAAGTGTTTGAGACAAATAATACAAACTTTAATATGAACTGCCGTGTGTGCTTGGATTCGCTGTCAACCATTTTGATTCGGCCCTATAACCACTTATGCTGCTGTTCAAGATGTTGTCAAAAACTGAAAGTATGTCCTGTTTGCCGAACAACAGTTATGGGATATCTTAAAGTATTTATAGTTTAGATTATATACTTGCAAAAAACAGGTTTGCTTAATATAAAACTGTTTGCTTACTATAAAAACTTATTTCATTGTTGTAAAAACTGATTTCATTGTTGTAAAAACTGTTTGATCGGTTTTAATTTCTGTAAAAACGGTTTGATCGGTTTTAATTTCTGTAAAAAACTGTTTGCTTGCTTGTGAAAACTGTTTGCTTACTTGTAAAACCAAATTACTTTCTTGTAAAAAGTAACTTAATTTATATTTGCAGATAACTTGTAGATTTTTTAATAAAATTTAATAGAAAAAAGAAATTAATTTCTTAGTTATTCCGTTTCGACTCCTACCACAAAGTCATCATCAGTTCAATTTATAAGCAATGGGTAGAAATAAAACCGCTAACAGGAATTTTCTTTCTACCTATTACTTATCGGCTATCACGACGGATATGTACACGTTAACATACCGCCCCTGTATCACCCCCATCAAAATTTAGTTCGTTCAAACATCTAGAGGGATCGTACTTACACCGTCGTCTTGTACTTTCCTTTTAGGGTAAAAATACGACAAGCCAACTTTCCTCTGCGAATAAGTTAACATATTTCGTTGATGCATGAGAAAGCCTCGATTTAATCCACTTCCACTTTTTTTTTGTCTGTAGAACTTCCAGATATTTCTCCGTTTTCAAGTCATTGTGATTTTTATTAATGCCTTTGCAGATAGCTTTATTTGTCTCACCAAAACAAAAGTATGTCTTGCTACAAAGGGCAACAATTCCGGCTCCTTCCCACTCAACCTTGAAAAGCCCTGGGGTACGTTTGTCATAAAGTTTTGGGGCTTCACAGCAGGACGTCGGTATCCATTCACCCCATTCAGTTTTATGTTCACAAAATCCTGTTGGTGTTGTTTACAAGCTTCAGCTGGGAACCACTCATTCCAGTGTTTGTAAAAATTGTCTCTCATTTCAGACTTTACAGCCTGTTCAAAGTTAGGTGTCAATAACGCGATATATGCGCTATCAGTATGCATCTCCGAATACTCAAAGTCTTTCCTGTCAATATACACATCTACTAAATCGCAGTAAAACTCTGGCACCCTTAATTTTGCATACTGATACACGAAAAATCCTATATGAAGAGACAGGTCAATTTTGAAAACCTTTTTGTTTTTCACAACTTCGTACAAATTTTCTTCAAGGCAGTTCAGAGCCCGGAATGATTTGTCATTTATTTCTCTCACGGCTGTGGAATCTCTGCAAAACTTGACATCCCGTTTTTTCTCTTTATTGAGGATGGTGCGCCCGTAAGTAGACTTTCCAAGAAATTTGTACCGAGTCAGCGCGTATCAACTTATTCGGGTCTTTATCACCCACGCGGCGGGCATCAGAAACCACGTCTGCAAAGTTTTCGAAACATTTTTTCGGCTCATAGTGTATAACTTGATGAATATTTGAGACAATCAGCCCATGTTCCAGATACCGTTTTAACAAGGGCGTGGCTAATAAAATTTTATCTCCTTTAAAACTACCGATCAATGTCCGTCTTGGTTGATTCATAACGTTCTGTTGTTCGTCATACTCTTTCATGTGAGACCCGATGTCAGCTCTAGAAATGTTAATGTTTTTGAAAATTGGGGTCATCTCCTCAAAATGTTGTTTCAAATTATCCGGTACAGAAATATCGCACTCAACCAATCCAAAAAGTTTACTGCTCCTAACATCATCCAAAATGTCTTGCTGGGTCATTTTTCCGCGAACTTCAAATTTTGGAATGGACTGTACGAACTCTGCAGGGGCGGGGTCCGTCTTTTTCTGAGCTAACCACTCGCACTCCCACATCTCCACCACTGTCAATTTCAAAACATTCTTTAAATAATTAGTTATTTCAAGAGTTTCACTGTACAAATCTTTCATCAATTTCCCATTTATCTCATTTTTAGAAGAAAATTTCCTCTGCTCTCCTTATTTAAATCACACTTATGTCCGTGAAAATAGCACCCGTGGAATTGATAAACAGTCTGCGTTTTGCTATCCCATCCATCAACAGGAATGCGTCGTCTCCTAACTCGTTTCTCTCTTCCAATGAATTGATGTAAAATGTCTATGCCCTCAGTGTGGGAAATTAATTCTAACCACTCAAAAGCCATTCGACCGAATGTATTGCTTTTGACCGGTTTGAAATCATTTTCTGCCTTACGACGGGTGAAGGGTCCTGTAGGCATTTCCTGTGCGAGTGAATGCAGATAGAGAGCGTTCGCATCAAATCCTACAGTAGCCCCACAGGCTCGGGCTTGAGCTCCGTATTTTTGGGAACGTATTTTAGTAACACCCTTTTCGTGATAGCCGTTGAACACAATCGATCGTCCACCAACGATATTTGATTTGTGGAGATACAGGTCACCGTTTTCATCATTAAACAGTGAAAAAGAAATATTTTTCTCAATAGTCGAGAATAAATATTTCTGTGTTAGTCCCGACACAGAAACACCGTCTTTAAACATGTAAATTTTGAATTCTCGGTAAAAAACAAATTGTTTTTCAACCGCTTCAAGAAAAGGTTTGACATCCAAGTTGTTGTACCACACAGTGAAATCGCGAAATGAAGACATTCCTTCATCAGTCAACACTTTTTGGCAGTAACTGTATTCTTCTTCGGATATGTTACGATTTTTTAATTTGCTGAAGAAATCAGTGTGAGGTGGCAAATTGTCTACTTCGAGTTTGTCCAAACTGTCTATCCATTCGTAAGGATAAAATCCTTTCTGGGAGGTGGTGGCAAAAGCTTTTAAATATTTATCAAAACTATAGCCCGGAGCAAGAAAGGACGTGATATCCAAAAATTTCAATGTGAGGGTTTTAACACACAGGAAACTATTGCTATTTTTCACGACAAAATCTATGGAGGATGTGTGTATTAAATAGCTAATGAGATCTCTCTTTATTAAATTAATGTCACACCTCGAAATCGAACGCTGCCCTGAAGGGATAATAGCGATCTTCTTCTGGAACAGAAATACCTTCTTCTTCCAATTTTTCGAAGATTGTTTTGGACGTGTAGAAATTCCCGCCCTTAAAGTGATACACCGTTTCGGCTTTGCATGTCTGTTCATGTCGGCAAACTTTCTTGTGCTCTCGGAATAGTTTATTACACTTTCGACATGCGTAGGATTTTGTTTATAGTTTTATATCTTTGACGAAACTGAA
The DNA here is from genome assembly GCA_031216915.1 of Pictodentalium vernedei. Classification (NCBI taxonomy): domain Eukaryota; kingdom Metazoa; phylum Mollusca; class Scaphopoda; order Dentaliida; family Dentaliidae; genus Pictodentalium; species Pictodentalium vernedei. Next base: position 219,565,632 of record CM062294.1, read on the forward strand.
ATGATTCCTGTATAGATTCACATACATAGTGTCTGAATAGTGTCCTAATTATCTCCGAACTAGTTTTGCAAAAGTGTTTTTCTTAGTTTCCTCTTGACACAATTCATAAACCGTAATATTCAATTTGAATAATTGTTCAATAATAGGTAATTCACTCAGTTTTACACCTTTAAACTTGTGTTTACATTCTGTATCAAACTGATAATAGTAGGTTTCGGCGGTTCGGTCCAGTCTGGAATGTTGAACCCCGCTCCAAAGGGCTAAACGGCAAAACAAACACAAATTGTCATTGTAAGCTAATCCCCTTCTATCACCATGCAAACTGATGATTGCCGAATTATTCATAATTTTGCCTGGTTAGTCTCCTAGTGCTCCAATCCGCCATTTTATTCACGTAAAGTGTGATGTTTGTAATTCTCTCAACAATCCATTTTGTGTTAGGTCGTCTCTGGTGAACAGATTCCAATAAATCCTGGTTATTTATAGTGTCTATAATTTTTTCAAAGTCTCGTGTATTCATGATTGTGTGAGGTTCTTCCAGCGCTCTAGCATTATTTGAAGAGGCATGGAAATAACGAAGCTCTTGAGTTTCCAAATATTGGAGAATGAATCCGATACTAAGATTAATTTTGAATTACCACTGTTGATTTGAGAAAATCGTTTCCGTAATGTCAAACTTTGTCAAGTCATCAGCACGAAAATTGTATAAGTCCTGTACAGGGCGATCTGTGACGTGATGAGTACGAATAGCGCCCCAATTATGTTCATAGATTTCTTTGGCTGCCGCACTTTCCAAATCCGTTAATAAAGTTTAATCGACATTCTCGGGGTGCACATTAGAAATGGTTGTAGCTCCCCGTCGAATTTTAGCTGGTCCGGATGTTGTTTCAGCGCTGTTTTTCCTCTTTGGGGCTTGATACTCCGTTGCTCTGTGACGGTTGAAATGAATGAGCTGATTGAACACTTCACCGCAAGTTGAACATTCAGAACTTCTCAAACACTTCTTGTTATGTGCCATTAAGTCCTCCTTTCTCGTAAATGTTTTTCCACAGTTTTCACATTCGTGGTTTCTCACTTCTTTGTGAACATTTCTTTGATGCCGATTTTCATTGCATCGATCTGTGAAAGTCATCTCGAAGAACAGACAGGAAAAACGGGCCAATGGCCGTTCCTCTGTGGGTTCTGGAATCTCCAACGGTGCCTCCTGATTTTCAACTTCCATGGGGACTTGCTTATGTATTGTTCTTCGGTTGCGATTTCTATTGCATTGATCCCTGAAGGTCATGTTGCAAACCTTAAACATATAAAATATGTTTAATAAGTCTCGATTTTTTCCCATCAAATCCTCACCCATTATTCACGGGGTATTTTCAGTCTAAAGAGGGGAGTCGGGGCAGCCCGAGTAGTCGCTCGGTTAACCTATCTTGGGAATTTGGCTCCCCCATTTATACTGAGGTCCCCTCCCTTCTTTTTAAAATACGCTAAGTTTTGTCATTAAAATAAAACGTTTCTATAACTTACCTGACACGAGAAGACTTTTCCAGTTGTTTATCCTGGTTTTCAACTTCCATAGGGACTTGCTTATGCATTGTTCTTTGGTGACGATTTCTCTGGCATTGATCCGTGAAGATCTTGTTGCAAACCTTACAAATATACAATATGTTTGATAAATCTCGATTTTTTTCCCTTCCAAACTCTCTCCCATTGTTCAAGGGGTGTCGGGAAGTGAAGCAGTGCTTGTTTGCTAAAATGGGTATAAATAATTGGCTAAACTTGCGGTCATGTTTGTTCAGAAAAACATGACCTTAAACACAATAAATAATTCATCCAATGTTCACAGGGTGTCGGTGCAGCCCGAGTCTCTTTTTCACAGCTTGGGAATTTGTTTCCCCCATTTGTATCCTCCACTCTTGTAAAATACCAACTAAGTCAGGTTCATTATAATTAAATAAGGAGTAGTGAAATCGCATTTTCTATAATAATAATAATAATAATAATAATAATAATAATAATAATAATAACTTACCTGACACGAGAAGAAGTTTTGTTGTCCTTTGTTCTCCATTTTCCTCCAAAACAGTTCAGAATATACTGAATCGAATGATTTTACGAGAATGATTTACTTGCTTCTTGCTTTCAAGACTTTCCACATTGAAATGATTGTAGATTAGATTAAACATATTTTATTTGTTTATAATCAACTAAAAGGATTGGATAACAGTGCCCAGCACTTAGATTATATCCTTTCCTTGAAATACGTTTACAATTACAAATTATGACATGTTTACAAGTAGTTACATGAATTTATATGTAATGGCGAAACAAAACGTATGTATATATTGAAACAATTTTGTGTATGTACAAAATTAGAGAAGAAAGCTGATGGGTACTCAACTTTGTAAGAGATAGAACAAAGAAGTGAGGGGGGGGGATGAAATGCCACTCTACAACAGTGCTGGCTTGGGTCAACAAGCCTATGGGCCACATTTCGGCAATACCGCGATTCCGACGGAGTCCACACCACTACTATTGCCAGGACAGACAGGACAAACAAGCGAATAGAAATGAGCCATGTGTGAGGTAAACAGAGATGACCATTGACTTTAAAGATCAACAGAATAGGAAAAGGATGCTTTTAGACTCCTGTGCTCATCTAGCGGTCTGGTCTTAAACCCGCTTCGTGGTTTTTATGAAATTTTGTACACTGCGAAAAAGGTGAATATTGACGGAATCCTGTAAGTTTGGAATACCATAAAGAAGACCATTGGCCGTTCTTACTGGAAGATGCACAAGATTTCTCTGCAGAACAAGTCTTTCGTCTGAGTAGTTACTGCAGTTGAAGAAGTAATGGTTCGCGTCTTCGGTCTCATAACCACATGAACAGTTAGGTGTATTTTGAATATAGTTAGAGTATTTATCAAAATTTAGTTCGCTACAGGAATTTCGCAGCTTGCCGTGTATTATATTAACCGGCGTATCGCTAGTGTTGAAGTACGTAGGTGGTCTACACACGCCTGTATTGAAATATTTAACGAAGTTATTCAGTGAATCAGACTGTCTAACTTCTAGAGGTAGTGCATTCCATTCGGAAATGCAAGAGGGACTAAATGACCGCCTAAATACTTCCGTGTGTGTAAGTGGTAGTTGGAATGGAACCGGGTGCTATATGGGGAAGTGTCCTCAAACGTTCTGGGTAATAAGTCCGATTGGTATCTGGGGGCCTGGTTATTTGCAATTTTGAAAAATGTGATCATTTTGTGGAGATGGCGTCTATGTCTAAGGGTTTTCCAGCCAAGTTCTGCAAGTAGAGTAGATACTGGGGCAGATCTCGTTAGACCGGATATTATTCTAGCTGCATCGGCGTGGATTCTATCCAATTTTGAAAGTAGGTAATCCGGCGCAACAGCCCATACCACATCCGCGTATTCTAAAATAGGGAGTATCATGATTTATATAGAATTTCAAGGCTTTTTCTACAAAGGATATACTTAAGCTTTCTTAGCTGGGATAGCCTGGCGTTGGCCTTTTTACATAGTCTATTAATTTGGCTATGCCAGTTTAGGTCCCCCTGTAAGGTCAGGCCCAGGTGGGTGTGTGACATTGCGAGTTCAAGTGGCGTCTCACCAAACATTACAGCATTATTTAGGTTAACCTATTTCTTGGAGAATGGAACAATTTCGGTTTTTGAAGGGTTAAATGTAACTAACCATGTATTTGCCCATTCGGAAATGGTTTTGAGGTTTTCATTGGACTTTGTAGCAATGCCATCCGGTTCGTGCCCACTTTCTGTTAAGCTTGTATCATCCGCAAATAATCGACACACGTCCGGTGAATCCAGATTTTCAGAAATGTCATTGATGTATATCAAAAAGAGGAACGGGCCTGAAACAGAACCCGGTGGAACACCACAATTAACAGATAAGTACTCGGAGGAAATTGAGTTACAAATTACCCTTTGTTTACGATCAGACAAATAGCTGCTGGTCCACTCGATGAGTGGTCCAGATATACCGTTTTGTCTCAGTTTAAAAAGTCCTTTGTTCCACACTCTATCAAATGCTTTTGATATATTACAGAATGCTCCAAGAGAAAACTGGTTCCTATCAAAGGCCAAGCAGAGATTATGATATATTTCGAAGAGTTGGTAAACGGTGCTATGCTGGGGCAGGAAACCGGATTGATATTTAAAAAATAAATTAATAGCACAACAATGTTCGTACATTTGGTTAAAAACAATCCTCTCCATAACTTTACTGACACAGCTAAGAAGAGAGACTGGTCTGTAGTTATTTGGATCATGGGCATCTCCCTTTTTAAAAATCGGCACGACTGTTGCCAGCTTCCATTCTGATGGGTAGACACGTAAGGAGAATGAGAGCCTAAATAACTGAACCAATGGCTTGCATATTGTGGTTTTGGTTTCTTTTAGCATACGGTTGCTAATACCGCCGTGTCCAGTTGCTTTTTTGGTATCTAGATTGCTAAGAATCCGGATCACTTCGTCTTCGGAAAAGTCAATTTCAGACAGGCTCTCAGAACATTTTGGTCTGAAATCAGGTAAGCTATGTCCATCATCATTTATTTTACTATTTGATAGAAATGTTTTATTGAGCAGATTGGCTTTGTCCTTGTTATCTGTTATCATAACTGTGCTGCCTGCATCATCTTTGTGGTTTAGAAAGGGGACGGAAGGCTTACTCACAAAATCATTCAGTAACTGTTTGACAGTGTGCCAAAAGACTTAAGGGTTTCTACTCACTGCAAGTGAAGTATCTAGATTTGAAAAATAAGTAGATTTAGCCTTCTTTTTCATATTATTTACTTTGTTACGGGCATGTTTATATTTTTCAATTATTAATGGGTTTCGGTCTTTCAAAGCTCGTTTACGAAGACGATCTCTCTGACGAAGAGCCGAGTCAAACCAGGGTTTATCATTAGGACGGATGACTACCCTGTGAGATGGAATACATTCTGTGACAATATCAAACAAAAATTGTTGCAAATTTGTGGTATGACGCATCAAGTGTAGCAGTGTCGGAAATAAACGACCAATCTGTTTCGGATATCAGAGTGTTCATTTTGGGGAAATCAGCCATGTTGTAATTCCAAATCTGTCGAATTTTCGTTTCGTTCTGTGTTATGCCTGTCTCTATAGCTGCTGATACAGCCTTATGGTCGGAGACACCAAATTCGTGGACTTCTGAGTTTAAAACCGCAACACCATCACTTACTATTATAGGGTCCAATGATTGTAGCACCTGCGCATTGGTTTCTTTGCTCTGAAGCTTAAGATAATAGATAAAATCTAGGTAATTTTGTCAATACAGGTTACACGAATGTGGTCAAACACTTTATCTATTGTATAACCACACCTGGTTTCTAAAACAATCTTAACGAAAAGTTCCTTATACAAGTATATTATTTAATTTCGATACATAAAAGATAAACCTTCAGACACAGTATATTTACAACGCAATCGTAAGAGGATTAACTCAAGACCTGTTATGACTGCTGATAAAGTTACCAGATGCACGTTTACATATATATATAGCTTTCTGTGTTAGACGAAGGAAGCAATGTTTTAAATTAAACTTCAATTTTTTAATTAAAGTTTATGTAATCTAATACTTTGTTTGTGTGTGACATGAAAACTACTGACTGGTTTCCCCAAACATATTAAAAACTAAGAGCACAAAGCGCCCATGCCTTTTTGGGGCCCCATTACCCCTCCCCGTACCCAAGTCTGTTAGTCCCCCATCACCCCTCCACGTTCCCGAATCAGTGACCGCTATGTTGTATTCTTTTGCGTGAGTGCATCCATCTCTAAAAGATGTATGGGCCGCCCTCTTGTTAACGTCATGCATATCATGGACACCGCCCTTATTGCGCATGCCCAATATGGGCGCAGCCATCTTGTTGACGTCATACATATCATGGGCACCAGCATCTTGAAAAGTGTTATTGCGCATGCCCATAAAGGGCGCAGCCATCTTGTTGACGTCATGCGCATTAACGACGCCGACATCTTGGGCACAGGGACTCACGGACTTAAGCACGGAGAGGGGTGAGGGTGGCCTAACGGTCTTGGGTACTGGGAGGGGTGAAGAGGGCCTAAATGACTAGGGTACTAGGTACAGGGAGGGGTGAAGAAGCATAACGGGCTTTGTGCACGGGGAGAGTAAAGATGACCGAACGGGCTTGTGCACAGGGAGGGGTTAGGGGAGCCTAGAAAGGCCTGGGCGTTTTGGGCTCTAGGTCATCGACCTAGGTCAGACCTCGAGGTCCGGGTAAGCGAGCCTGAAAAGGCCATTCCCTACTAGTATTGTCATATATTCTACCTACCAATTTTCTTCCTGTAAATGATACAGTATGTTTATCGGAATTAAAAAAAATCAATACCCCAAAAACAAACAAAAAAACGAGTATTGCTTCACTTCCCGGCTTGCCCATGGGGCTTATCTTTAGTTACACTCGCTTACAGTGTACGCCTAATTGTTTTCGACGCTGTCACTCATTATCAATTCTTACTTGCTTTTTTCAGTTGCAGTCGCAACGTCGTGCGTTTCCATAGAGAAAAAGTATGTTTGTCCTTCGGGATCCTTGTTTGGAAGAGACTGCAGTAAGAATATTAGTCACATTAAAAAAATAACCTTATTATAGGAAGTTTTATGTTTGTTCGATTATCCTAATATTTGAAATGAGCCAAAAACTATCCATCGCTGACGGTCAGCCGAATCAGCCTTTACGTATTGGTGGAACGTTTTTAATAGTTGGCTGGTAAGGTTGGCTCTTATTTGTGCTTCTGTTATAAATTAGAAATTTATGACGCAAGATAGTCAAATCATTTAACCCCTTCCATGCTGCTGGTGGAAATTCTTGCCAGGACAGAATATCACTTGTCGCTGAAATGAATATTACTCGGGCACATTTAATTAAAATTTCCGCCTGTAAAGTGAATTTGATTCTTTCTGCGTTAATGTCTTTAGTTAAATTTAAATGAATTTCATAGCAGCCATGAATAGACATAATGAAAAATACCTTGAAAATACTGAACGGGTCAACGGACGCGACGGTCGGTATCGTAATTGAATGAGTTGGCATGAAAAATCTTCCCAAATCTTGCATAGCTGATCAAATTCATCCCTTTACACCACGATTATTGTACGTATTCAACATTATGCGATACACAACCGACATTGGGAAATGTGCTCGATACACCACGCGTGGAATCCGGATTACACGTAAGAACGTCATGTAAGAACTCATCTGACTGGACATTTCGCATCTGAGTGACGCTATGATATGAATGAAATACAAAAACATTGTTAAGCAAAAATGTTATCAGACCGCCGAATTTAATATTTTGTCTTTACAAATAGCAGCTTCATTCACTTAATTCCAGTTTAATCGTGGTATAGACCACAACTCGGGTAGAGTATGGGGAGTTTCTCCTATACTTCATAGTGGCATGTGATTGCAAGGCGACTCAAAAGCCTCAAACAGGAAGTAGAAATGTTCTGACGATACGTTCAATTGAACTGAACTAGGGTAAATCTAATTACCACAAACAGCCAAACAACCACCCAAAAGCACCAAAAAACGACTAAAAATCACCGAAATGGCCTTTAGTTTGCTTTAGTTTGCTAGGATTCTTACAAAATCCTCGGTTTCTGTTAGTTTATCTAGTTTATCTAGTTCTCTGTTTTTGCCTATCTACACCTGTCCACCCCCAATCCTTTCCTACACATATACTATTTTTTTCTGATTTTCTTGCTCGGAATCTCCCAGTTTCGTCGTTTTTTCTGTCTATACTTGGCTAGTCTCGCCCCATCAGTCTTTCTAGACCTAGGAAAACCAAGCAATCACTGCTTTTGACTAATCAGAACACTTTGTCCTTCTAAACCCCGCTCACTGTCACATCATTTACTTATGCAAGGTTCTTAAGATGTTCAAGAGTCGATCGAACAGAGCCTGGAACAGTCATAACTCTAACGATTCGAATCTTATCGAGCAAATGCGCTATAGAGTAATTACTTGAAAGAGGGGCTTCTCGTAGGACTCTCGTCTCAACTGGGAATTTAAGAATACCTACGACATGGCTCATATTCAGCTCCTATATGGCCCATACCTCATACAGAACTCATAGCTCCTGTATGGCGCCTAAACAGCTCCCAGCTCCTGGTAGTACTACCATTGACTTCTATCACGATTTCAACTATCTATACTATGATTCGCCTCTGTTGTTTTCATCATTACTGTAGCGTTCTACCACCATTACAGCATTGTACCTTTACTATTAACTTGAAACACTATGGTTCTCAGGACCCATCATCACACTGCTACCACCACGGGTGCCAGCTCATATTACTATCATACTTGGTTTTCAACTTTATCAGCAATCGAGTACAGACTGCTTACTCTAGCGAATCTTCGATTCATCTCGGGAAAAATGGGATTCTATATCATAAAAAGGAATTCTGTAAGTGGAGCGCCTCGAAACGCGGGTGTTGATTTCATTGAGTGGGCCAAAGAGTAATGAGAGTAAATGCTCCTTGGAGTAAATACACAGAACCACACACGCGTGTGAATCGGTTAATCGATATGGCTCGAGTGCCAGCTCGGAATGACATCCTTCCGCGATGGCACAAGTGCCATATCCATTACCCCATTCACACACATGTGTCGTTCTGTGTTTATTACACGCCTTCACGTCTATAAAAGCAATTATTAGAATGACACTCAGCAATTCATTTGACAACTCGTCCCCTAAATTCCAATATGTTCTATGTGCCAGAAGGCACATAGAACACATTGGGACTCAAGGGACGATCTGTCAACAAAAAGAACATATTTTATCGCCAACCAAACTAGCGAGGGGAACCTGTGTTAATATTTTTAGCTATCGCTAGCGATTCAAATTGTAATTGAGGTGCACGATTAGTAGAAACGTCCAGTGAAATTTCGCTTCTATTTAAAAATAGTCCGTCAACGATTTCTGGTGGGCACTTACGTGCGGAACGGATTTTCGTTTACCGCGTGAGTTAATGTTGCTGCAGATGGGGATCTCATAGAACAGGCGTGCAATAAATGTTCTTTTGACTCTTCGGCCGATCTCATAAAAATGGGGTTTCGAAAGTGAGAAGCCGATAGTGGGGTGTTACAAGTGAGTTACCTGGCAAATGACAAGACCCACGCAAGGGTATTCATCTTTCCCCCTAATAAAGAAACAGGGAGGCCATTTGTTAGATTACTAAAATTTGCAGTGTTCTCGCTGGCCCGAATTTTTTTTGGTGCCAAGTGGAATTTGTTTTCGGTGCCTTATGAGTTTTTGTGCCAAATGAAAGATTTTAGTGTCAAATGGAATTTGGTGGTAAATGAGAACTGGAATCTGATCGTAAATGATAACAAATTAACCCTTTGAGACTTTAATTATCCTGAAGTTCAAAGGTCACTTGGAATTCTTTTTCTTCAACGTTTTTCAAAATGCAAGGCCAAACGTCGGAAGGTACAAATAAGATATTCTTCACATTAGTGATTATCTGGTTGAGGGCTAGATTATTTTTTGTGGTCTGAATTTGTTGTTCAAAACTTGTTTTATTGCAAATTATTGGAGAGTGCCTGTGGGCACTCTCCAATAATTTGCAATAAAATAAATTTATATAAACAAAATATGATTTGTGTTTAACTGAATATGAAACATAAGCAAAGAAAGTGTTGGCTTTTGCTCTGGTATCCTCATTTTTTAAAAGCCCTGATAGTCGCTTCTAGCACTCAATCAGTTAAGAAGTCTTGACAGCAGGATTATATTTGTACTTTAAGCTGCGATAACATTTGGCTGAACGGTGGTCACTAAGCACTATTCGGAAGAAAATGGGAATTGAGGTTAAAACTTCAATAAATCGAAGTATCACGCACTGTTTGATTTCGTTCGTCATATGACGTACACAACTATGAAAGGGTTAACCATGTATCATACCTGGAGTACAATTAGGCGTCATCTGCAATGCTAAAGGGTTTTGCAAAAGACGCCTTGTTTTACTCAGGGCACGATATTTTAACGTAGTGTTAACTGGCTGTTTTAAGTACTTTAGTTGCAAAAAACATAAATAGTAAAAAAATATAGATAAAAAAGTAAAACTCCATTGAGAATGTCTATAAAATAATATCATGATTATTATTTGCTGACTGTTTATTCATTCCAAATGAATTATCTTCCAGAAGGATTATAGAAAAAGAATAAGCAACATAAAATAAAGATTGAGTAACAGAGAAATGTTTTGATACAAATTAACTTAACTCTTTACCGAACGTAACGGTTAAACCGGCCAGCGCTATTTACAAAAAACACAATACAATTTTTATTATTTTTTTAAATTTTTGTCTCAAAAACATAGCTTATGACCCCCTCATTGGAACGAGCTCAGCGAGCTCGTTCCAATGAGGGGTCATATCCTATGTTTTTTGAGACAAAAAATGAAAATACTTTATTTTAGTCGTTATTCAAAAACTTTGTTTGCAAGTGTTGTTTGTCTGTCGTGTTAGGTAAAGGGTTAAATGGATAAACTGTTAATAAACAATGATTATACCTAGTCGTTACAAAAGATGAATTGACAGGCGTGAATTCGGTCTCGCATGTGTCGTCAGACAGCGATTTTATCGAAAAGGACAAACGAAAATAATAAAACACAAAGCCTATGAGACCTTCCAAAAGTATATTTGTGGAGCCAAATTTTGGTGCCAAATGCTGTATGTTTGGTGCCAAACGAAATATTTTAGTGCAGTTGGCATCATTAGCACTCGACAGCGTGAACACTGAAAATTTTATTGACTTCAAATTGTGTTAGAGTTAATATTAACTTAAAGTTGCCGTAAAGTTCAATCTTCGTTTTGTTTAATCTCTTTGATCGTCATTCTGCCCAGTTCATTTTCGTTTGTCTCTTAAATAATATCTGCCTTTGTTTTGTTCCATTCGCATGAATCTTCGTTCTCTCTGCTGTTATCATTTGTTCTCTACCTTGAGCGTTTTCGATCATGAAGCTTTGATGTAGAATTCTCTGTATCTTTGTAAGATCTGATTGTATTAAAGAATCTTCTCGTTCTCGTTCATGGTTTGTGGTTTTATGATCTCACCCGTGTCTCTACCCAGAGCCATCGCAACTAGTTCGCTAACGCTAGGAGCTAAGAGCTGTATCGCGCCTTGGGGCTATATAGGGTCTGTACACGAGACATGTCGTAGGCGTTCTTAAAAACCCACTTGAATCGAAGAGTCCGTACGAGAAGTCACTATCTCGGGTTATTACTCAAAAGCTCATTTACTCGATAAGATTCGAATCGTTAGAGCAATAGCTGTTCCAGTCACTGCTCGATTGACTTTTGAACCTCTTCTTAGGAACCTACAGTGGGCGGAGGTTAGATGGACAGGGTGTTCTGATTAGTCGAACACAGAGACTACTAGGTGTACCTAGGACTAGATAAACTACTAGGGCGATAGTAATCAGGTATAAGCAGACGAAACGAGGTTTCTGGGAGAATACGAGAAATAAAGCTAGAAAAATAGGTAGTACAGGTTTGGGAATTTGAGGGGGGGGGGGCATAGGGTAAAGGTAGATGAAAGTAGAGGCTCCCGAAGGAAACCGGACAAGATAAACTGGTAGAAACCGAGGATTCAGGAAGAATCCTAGCCAAATAAAGTCCGCTTTATTGATTTTTAGCCGTTTTTGATGTTTTAGGTGGTTGACTGGTTGTTTGTGGTAATTAAATTCACTCTAGTTCAATCGAACGCATCACCCGAACACACCCGAACACACCCTCTCCCTATTAGAGGGCTTCGGACCTAGTAACCACGTGCCATCATATAAACCAAGATGGCGGCCTCTGGTGTACAAAATGTGCGACAGAAACTCGCGTCGCTTATAAACACGCACTGCGCATGCGCACTGACACCACCTATTACCAGGGCAATGGCGTCACAACGTGGCCACTCATATGGGCTACCAAGGCAACCCGATATGACGTAACTGGGTCACGTGTCTACTGCGTTACTTCCCTCTCCAGCTCTCCCTCCGGCAGATGAGGCACGGCCGGGTACGTGATATGCTTGTCTGTACTTCACTCTCGTTGTCTTATGTCTTAATGTGCAAGGACATTTTATGCGAAAAAGCATTCTTTATAATCTAGCGGTTCATTAAATTACCAGGGGCTGACAACACTTGACTAAAACAACTGCTCAGATTTAACGAGTCTCCCTGCTCACTATTATCGAGACCACCTGCTGTTAGTCAATAACGTCAGGTGCCAGTAGACGCCTAGCTCGCTATTATTTGGACAACCAATATCAGAGCGCCTGCTCTTGGTCTATAACATAACGGTAGAGTAGGCACTCTGCTCGCTATTATCCGAACAGCCAATGTCAGAGCGCCTGCTGTTGGTCTATAATATCACCCTCCAGCAGATGCCCTGTTCGCTATTATCGGAACAGCCAATGTCAGAGCGCTTGCTGTTGGTCTATAACTTCTCAGCCCACCAGACGCCCGGCTCGCTATTATCCGAACAGCCAATGACAAAGCGCCTGCTGCTGGCCTATAACATTAGGGGCGAGTAGACTCCCAGCTCGTTATTATCAGTCAGTCTGTCTACCTGTCTGTCTGTCTGTTTGTCTGGCCCTCCTCTTTGTCTCTCTTTCTCCTCTCACTCTCTCTCTCTCTCTCTCTTTCTCTCTCTCTTTCTCTCTCTCTCTTCTCCCTCTCTCTGAGAGAGAGAGACACACACACACACACAGAGAGGCAGGGAGAGAGATAATTCCAAACAAACAATCAAAGTTTTCCCATGTGTAAACAAGAAAAAAGAATATATGACCTATGAACTCATGAATTGTGTGTGAGAGAGAGAGAGAGAGAGAGAGAGAGAGAGAGAGAGAGAGAGAGAGAAACAAACAGTTCGAATCGACCGCGGGGACAGCAGAGATAGAGTTAACACGTACCATATGGACACTTCAAATTGGTCATGCTAGACCACCAACAATTCGGACCGGGGGGTTCTACCGACCTATTTTTGAATGATGGAATGTTTGTGTGATATAAGTCGACGCATTTCATCTTGTCTCATAAAAATACAATATTACTGACAAGAGTGAAATGATATGTAAGACTCTAATCCAACAAACATATTGGGGCGTGTCATACATCCGTCATGTCACTGGGCACATTGAAATAACAGATCGACTGTTGCCAAAACCGAATTTCTTCTAAACAAGTTTCTTTATCGTGTTATACCACACTGTGCCCAGAAAAATAAGGAAGTTGTTTCTGTCTTTTCAGGCCTTATTTGCCGTAGTAAGTGTAAAATTACAGAACTGAGCGCACCAAGTGAGTATGAGTCCATTCGCTACTTTTATGCAAATGGATTTTATATATCCTTACTTTTTAGATCAAACGTTTTTTGTTTTGTTTTTCATTTATTCGTGAAAAACAACTTTAACCCTTTACCTAACATTAAAAGCAGAGACGACACTTGCAAAACAATTCTTGAATAACTAATTTTTTCATTTTTTTGTCTTAAAACATATGTTTTGACCCATTATAGGAACGAGCTCGGCGAGCTCGTTCCAGTGAGGGGTCATAACATATGTTTTTGAGATAAAAATTGAAAAAAAAAATGAAAATTAATTGACGATTTTTGGGAATAGCGCTCGACGTTTTTGGCCATTACGTTGGGTAAAGGGTTAAAGGCAGTGGCGTAGAACAACCGTAATGTTTATGATCTTTATAGCCAAAAATGTGGAAAATTTGTGATACATGTCCAAAATGTGCTGAAATGTCGCTTGGAAAACGTTTGATTGTTTTCGAATGGTCGAGGTTCCTGGATGTTAATTATACAATAACATGCCTTTCGGGGGCGTGGGCACCATTACTGGATCGCAAACTGTGATTAGCAGCCCAACAGTCATTAGCGGTCCGAGGCGATAGCCGACGGTCGCTAATGAGTGTGGGGCTGATAATCACAGATGGAGGTCCAGTTATTGTGCAAATTGACGCCTGTGGAAATCATGTTATTATTATTATTATCAATACTTAGAAATTAGAAGAACGATCTTCAATCTTTTTGGATTTATAATATTTCGTGAGAAGAATCAAAGTAACACCATTTATTAAGAAATTCAAGACAGAACACTTTGTCAATGAACACCAATGAAGGTAAACTCGTTTGGGAAATGTATACTGATTTCCAGGAGGACGAAATGACGTCATGCGCAGTACGTTAGCGTCTGCCAGACGGCCCACAGGCGCGAATGACTAAAAATAGCCATTAGCGACTGGCTACGCTTTATAAATCTTTATTTCAAGTGTAGATATATCTTTATTCTGCAGTATACCAGTACATTAACAATAAAATAACATTACAAATTACAAACTAGTACACTGCATGGAAATGGCAAAGCGCAGAAAGCTGTCTTCCTGCCATTCCCGTAAAATATATATCAGATTTGATTGGCATCGGTGTAACGAAAATTCTTTTCAAAAACAGGAATATCTGATGGTTCGATTATGATTCATGTCGCTAGATGGGATGAAAGGGTCACTGTTGAGAGAATGAGGGTGAGATACCAGATGATTTTGACGCCTGATACAATCGGGACAAGCTAGGTTGTCGCACTTGGAGTTTGGACGGGAACAGATGCTTAAAGCGTTATGCGTTAGTTACTTTTTTAAACTTGAGTCTACTATATTGTCGAGTTAGCGGGTCGATACTATTGCAAATTCTTGGAAAGGAATGGAAGGGCAATTCTGCAGAAAATTGGGTTCTTGGTTTGTGTGTTTCTAATTTACCGATCTGCCGTTTATTCGCCCCAAAGGGTTTCTGTAGGCCTGAGGGGTGTCATCATGACATGGAAAGTTTCTTGTTCATCTAGTCATGCATAAAGCGGGAGGCGTGGAGGCTGTACAGATCTCTAAAGTTTAGAATGCTGCGATCTCTGAAAAGTGGGTCTCTGAGTTATATGTTTTCCAAGTTATGTTTCGGACGGCTCTTGTTTGCAACTTGAGAATTCTGTTTGTCGAATGACCCCAAACCTGAATACCATACACGAGATGGTAGTGAATCAAAGAAAAGTACAATGTTTTCTTTACCTTTGTGGGGAAAAGTTTCTTTGCTCTATTTGGGACAAAAATAGCACTTGCCATTCTTGCGTATACTACAGAAATATGATGTTTAAATTTCACACCAAGGAATTTTACAGCGCTTGATATTGTTCACTACCAACAGCCTCAATGTTTATATTATTCAGAGATAATTTAAAGTCGTTTGCCTTATATGAATCATTTGTGGCTGAAGAGGCATATGTTTAGTTTTAGTGGGGTTGAGGGCTAGTTTATTGGCAGAACACCATTTTGGTTTATTTTGGCTAATTCGGAATTTACAATCTGTGTAAGAGTGTCGAGATATTTGCCAGATCTATATGCCATTGTATCACCGGCAAAGGAAAGTGAATTGAGCACAGTAGAGTTGCTGATGTCGTTAAATGTACAATAAGAATGGAATGGTAACAAGAATAGACCCTTGAGGTTCACAGGTATTTATGGTTGAGGTTTTTGAAATAGTATTCGAGAACGAGATGAATTGGCTTCGGTCGGTTAAATAATTTTGTAACCACTGATGGGTTATACCTCTAATACCATAGTATTCAAGTGTCTGGAGTAAGATTGAGTTGTCAATACTGTCGAATGCTTTCACGAAATCTAAGAAAATAGACAGGGTGCAGTTCTTTGTCGGTTTATCATTTTCAGTTACCACGTTATTCAGTAAGTGCAATTTGGGGTGGACAGTCGAATGGTTTGTACGAAAGCCAAACTGGTACATGTGTAAGATATTAATTGTATCTATAAACTCCACTTGCCTTTTGTACATTAATTTCTCCAATACTTTTGAGAACGTGGGTGGAATACTGATGGGGCGACAGTTGTTAATCATTTGGGGGTCACCAGACTTGAAGATGGATATGGCTTTGGCTATTTTCATTTTGATCGGTACGTGACCAGATGAAAATGAAGTACTAATGATATGTGTTAATGTGCTGGTATCTTCATGAGCGAGTGCTTTTAGCAGTTTTGTGGACAGTTCGCCTTGATCCCTTGTTGGTTTTGAGGAGAACTTAGAAATGGTAGCAATAACTTCCTGTGTGTTCGTTAGGGATAGAAATAATGAGTTTCCGTTATTTTGGTTCATGTAATGTGAAAAATGGATGTTCGTATCGGGCACTTGCTCACCTACTGATTTTCCAATGTTGGCGAAGAATGTATTGAATTTATCGTCAATGGTTTAGGGATCGTTTATAGGGGTATTATCATCAAAAAATCTTTCAGGTGATTCAATGTGTCGGTCTGATTTATTAAATGCTTTACGAATTTTAAAGGTTATTTTTATTTTGTAGTAAAATATTAACCCTTTACCCAACGTAACGGCCAAAACCGGCCAGCGCTATTCTCAAAAATCGCCAATTAATTTTCATTATTTTTTTCATTTTTTGTCTCAAAAACATAGGTTATGACCCCTCGTTGGAACGAGCTCGTCGAGCTCGTTCCAACGAGGGGTCATAACCTATGTTTTTGAGACAAAAAATGAAAAAAATTAGTTATTCAAGAATTATTTTTGCAAGTGTCGTCTGCTTTCCACGTTAGGTAAAGGGTTAAGATAATACTCTGATTTGATTGACCGTTTGATCCGGATGAAAAATTGACAGTACTGCTTGTAGCCCGCTGTATTTTGAACTGTTGGAGATTTCAGCTGTTTGGAGTACAGTTTTTGTTTATGTAGGGAAGACTGTAACAGTCCAGCTGTCATCCGGGGCGAGCGTTTATTGTATTTCGAGGGAACTGATGTTACATTTAATGGGAAAGCTTCATTGAATGCTTTGTAGAAGGTATCGAGAAATAGGTCGAATGCCAAGGTGTTTTTTGAAGCCTCGAAGACGTTAGAATAATCATTTCCTGAAAAAAGACTTTTGAAGTGATCGATATTCTCTTTTTTGAACGAAATTTTATGAATATTGGCGGGGCGTGCATGTTGTTCTTCCAAGTTACCAATGAAAAACATTGCAAAGTGGTCGCTGATGTCAGAAATAACAATTCCAGAGACATGCTCAGAGGAATCGTTACTAAAGATATGAGCTGTAAGTATCGGTAACTCTCGTTGGTTTAGTAACGACGGGGATGAAACCTGTGCTAAACAAAGAGTAAATAAAAATGCCAGTTTTATAAGGATCAGTAGAGTTGAGTAGGTCAACAGTGTGCAAAATTAGACGAGAACGCACGTTTCGTTCGCAAATTTAAGTCTACGCGAACGGATGACCTGTTAGCCGAAAGTTGCATCTTGAATGGTAAAATCTGAGTAACTAAACTGATAGAGTGCTCATTTTTTTCTCAGCCTCAAGATGTGTTCACACATTTTTGTCTTGTTACAATTTATGGGAGAGTGCCTATAAATTGTAGCAATGCAAATCGATGAAGAGGAACTAATTTCTTTTCCCAAGATAATAAGAAGAAAATCCCCAAAATATGAGGTCTTCAAATTTAGGTACCTGCAGTTCAGAATAAAGCTCGAATAGGGGCTTGCAGCACTCTACCAGTTAACCACCCTTTCTTGTGGCTGAAAGATTTTTAGACTTTTGCTTTGAGAGGCTATAAAAATTTGAATTCCACGCAATACATGTATATGAATACTTGTCAATGATGAAAAGCAGTTTTCCAAGAAATTTTACATAGCCGAGCGTTCGTTCGGTTAGCCATTTCCAGACCACTTGAATGGTCAGTTGGTTCGAGTAATTTTTGAAATTTTGCACACTGCATAAGGTAGGCTCTTTTGTTTTCGTGGTTGATTGTATTCAATAGGTCGGATATTGTGGATAAAAGAAAATCCAAGATTAACTTTAGGGGCAGTGTTGGGCCGGTAGATAATCCCGATTATACATTTCTTATTAGATGGTAGTTTCAATGAAAATGAATTCAAATACGTGGGCTATAAACATCGACAGATCACTTAGATGTTTAAAGCTGATTTTTATTATGCTCCCTTACAGACTGTGTAAATTAGTGTTAACATGAAGGTAACTCACAATGAATTGATAATTATACAATAACATGATGTGCGAGGGCGTTGGGTTCCAATACTGGACCACCAGCTGTGATTAGCAGCCCAGCCGTCATTAGCGGTCCGAGGCGATAGCCGACGGCCGCTAATGGGTGTGGGGCTATTAATCGCAGATGGAGGTCCAGTATTGGAGTCAAACGGCGCCTGAGAAAGTGATCTTATTATTATTATTATCAACACTTAGAAATTATAAGAACGACTTTGGACCCTTTTGGATTTATTTTATTTCGTGAAAAGAATCAATGTGAAACACCATTTATTAAGCAGTTTAAGGCAGAACACTTTATATTTTGGGAAATGTAAACAGATTTCCAGGAAGACGAAATAACTGAAAATAGCCATCGACCGGTTACGCTTTACAGTCTTAGTTTCAAGTTTATAATGCTTCCTTACAGGCTGTATATAGACAATAAACATATAGTGGAGCCGAGAAAAAATAAACCATATTTCAACGAGTTGTATAACACAGATATAAAAACACACTATATGTTTATTGTTTTTATCTGATAACAAACAGACACCCGTCTCGTGCGTCTACCCGACTTATATATGCTTCCCACGGGCCTCCAAAGAAAACCAGTCTACGAGACAAAAGAAATAGGACAAGATGCATAGAGTTGTGTCCCTTACATTACAAAATCGATGACGGCGATTGTAAAGTGCGATTGCACTATTTTCATCATGTAACTGCGCTGGAACAAAATAAATTTCAACTATTTTATTAACAGTAACAAAACGGTGTTTCAGTAGAGTTATTCTTTTTTTGACATAGTTCCAGTTTTCTTCCGTGTTTTATGCTGTAGTCCCAATATAACAAATAATTTTGCGTTTGTTTACAATTTTTACGAAGTGTTTTTTTTTCAGGTAGAGCAGACGAACTTTTAATTAGCGCAGATCCGCGAGTACTTTTGATCGAGGCCGTGACTATAAATAGTTCGCAGTCGCCGCATACTAATTACTATTAACATTCAAGTAATTTCTACAATGTTTTGAAGCAAAATTTTAGGTTGCCTTTATTGAAGCAAAATAAATAAGAAATGACACCATCAGAGGATTTTGACAAAGTGCAATAAGCGTACAATTAAAACCTGCCCTGTGATATAACGATGTTTCATGAATGAATGAATGAAAATGGAATTGAAAGAGGTCAGAGGTCGTTCGCATAAATTATAATTATATACAACACCCGTTGTATATACTCCAAGTATATACAACGGTTGTTATACTCTATGGTTATCAGATAAAAACTGGTATTATTAACACGAAGGTAGCGCACAATGAACTGACAATAATTAGTGACTTTTTATGGCAGTGACGGTGGTTTTCGTCAGGAACTTTGTTTCTCCCATCTCTGCCCGACAGAATAAACCTAACTTAAAAAATACGTTAATCCTGGAAACACGTCTACCAGGATGTGATCACTTTGGATCTGAAATCCAGCTCCCTGGGCTTGCTTTAAACGTCCCAACAATTATGTCAGCATGGACGTGAAAAGACGCGCATCGCCAGGTTATCATTGCCATAATGTCTCGGAAGTACCTCAGATTCGCTTCTCAAGAAGATTAGAAACCATGGCCTGTGGCTAGAATCTATCCACATCTAACACTTCCGTAGATTCTACACATGGCTGGTATCCAGGTGTCCAGGTGATAACCTCCCATCCCAAACAGTTGTCGTATTACCTATATATATATAGGGAATTCTTCATCGGACACTTAGATTCAGCGGCCCTGAAGAGGAATCTCGTCAAACAATTAAGCTTGCTGAAAGTCGATCAGCGTCTGCGTAAATACGTCAACGCCTAACACAGCTGTGAATGGGTTTCCCTATTTGGGAGTCGACCATTCGTCTGTTAAGCAAATAGAGAAAGCGCAACATGAATGAGAACCTGGATATACGCATCTCTTTGGTTTGTGCTGGGAGCTGTGGTGGTTAGTGTCCCGACAGATAAAATAGTCCAACTACATTCTTAAGCCGAAGACAAGCCTTGATGATGTAGTTGAAATATTTGTCAGTCTGGACTATAGTTGAGAAACTCAGCGGTTCTCAGAAATGTATTTGTGGATTTGTCGTGATGGCTTCGTGAAGCATGGGCTTCCCAGTTTCTTATTTAATCATTTATTCAACCTAACAACCAAACCGGCCGGAGCTATTCACAAAAATCACAATTCATTTTTCATTAATGTTTCATTTTTTTTCTCCAAAATATATCTTGTGATCCCTCAATTGAACGAGCTCGTTGAGCTCGTTCAAATTTGATCATAAGGTATGTTTTGATGCAAAAATGAAAACAATATTTTCCAAGAACTTTGTTTACAAATGCCGTCTTCTTTTCGTGTTATGTAAAAGGTTAGTTAGGACATACCGTGTGACCGTACTCCAATTTGTAATGCTGGACCTCGAACATTCGAATAGGTTACTTAATATCTCCATTTGTTTGGCCGAGTTGGTGTGTGACAAGACCAAGTATAAAATTTAAACGCCTAAGAAATTATATGATTACTAGCT
This sequence comes from Pictodentalium vernedei, assembly GCA_031216915.1. Lineage (NCBI taxonomy): Eukaryota > Metazoa > Mollusca > Scaphopoda > Dentaliida > Dentaliidae > Pictodentalium > Pictodentalium vernedei. The sequence continues at coordinate 219,586,281 of CM062294.1, forward strand.
GTAGCGAATCGGCATGTAAGATTCCGATCCAGACGAAAATGTCGGGACTAGAAAAATTAATAAATAGTTGAGGGGTTGGGGTCACACACCTACAAACCTCCAGTCACGTCGTTCACAGTGCGCGCCTTATTGATCTCGACATGGTTAGTCATTATCACCTAGTGAATATAACTTTTTTTCAGATGTAGCTGCCACGTCGGCTAAAACAGAATGCACACGGATAGGGAGCTGCATTTTTATAGGAGGAAAGTGTATTTGTCCTTCAGTCTCCGTTTTGGGACTACTCTGCAGTAAGAATATTAGTCACATTAGATAAATAAACATATGGGAGAAAATTTCATGTTTGTTGTCGTGTCCGAATATTTGAAATATTGAGCATAAGCCCAAATATACCCATCGCAGACGGTCAGAAAAATAAGCTTTGTCGTATTGGTGACACATTTTCAATAATTGTTTGGTTATATTGTCTCTATTTTGGACTTCAGCTATGAATTAGAAGTTTATGGCGCAAGATAATTTAGACATATCATTTAAGGTCAAGGGTTAAAGCAAACGCTACAGTTTTTGAGTGAGGAGACTTGATCCCGAGTCTTGTACAGATGACTAAACTTTTCATCCCTTTATACCATGATTGTCGGGTGTATTCCACGTCACTCGATACAAAAAATGACATTTGGAAGTGTGCTAGACACACCAGGATTACGCGTAAGAACGTCATGTAAGGATGCACCTGATAGGGCATTTCCCGTCTCAGTGACGTTATGACATAAATGAAATGCTTCGACACACAATAGTGTCAAGCACGAAAGTTATCAGACCGCCGAATGCGATATTTGACTTTAAATTTTTAAAACTATCGGCTTAATTCACTTTATTCAAGTTTAATTGTGATATAAATACAGAACACAGAAAACAACTCGGGTAGAGTATGGGGACGGGAATCAACGACCCCTATGGGAGTTTTACTAATATTTCACGCCGACCTTCGGCGCTCGTGAAATACAGGAAAAACTCCACATCTAGTCATTAATTGCAGTCCCCCGTTTTACACAGACGTAGTGTTCTGTATTAATGTGCAACGCCTGCCAATCAAGCGATTCATTGAACTTCCAAGCAGACAGAAAACACTTGATATGAAACAGCTTCTCAGCTTTTACGACCCTCCCAATTCGTTGGTACCCGGGCCGTCAGTGTCAAAGCGCCTACTGTATATCAATAACATCACGGACGAGTAGACGCGACTTCAAAATGTTAATATCAGTTTTTAGCCCATTCATGAAAGCATACACAACAAGCACAATCATGTGCGAGATCGAAAGCTGTATGTCTGAACAAAGGAAGTAGAATCTCTTTTTTATTGTATAAAGACGAATTTCCGTTTCCGTCAACTATTTTAGTTTTTGTTGAATGTCGATTACTATTTAAGATTTAAAATCTATACACTGATGTTTCTGAGCAAATAGACAGGCTGGTGCAACGTAAGCAACAAATGTGTCCAGTGGGAATATGATGACTGGTGTCTGCAGTACATATGCGTGCGAAATTAATTTATCTCGGATTCGTTTTACAGTTCAAGATTAATTCACTCTCTTTGAAAACGTCGTTACATACAAAAAGGCAATGCTTTGATGATGTGGATAGAGTATTAGTTGGAAATGTATTTGTAGATAAATAAAATATACATATAGTGACCGTGTTGCAACTTCTTATTCGGGTAACACGTACTTTTCGGGTACTTCAAGTTGGTCATGATGGGCCCCCCAACAACTCGCATCGGGTTCCATAGATCTCTATTTATATGACAGGCTGTGTGTATGACGTAAGTCCAAGTACGCAGTCTTATACAAAGCTAACAGAACTACTGATAGCGAAATGATATCCAAGACAAAAAATATTGAGGGATGCCATCGCTCCTAGTCCCTCTTTAGTAACGTCCTTGGCCGCATACACATGTCACTCAGACACACTGAAATATAACGGATCGACTGTTTCGGAAACCGAATTTCTTCTATTTCTTATTATTAGACTGTTATGGAGCGAGTAAATGATGGACTCATTTCCGTGCTTTTCAGATACCAAATGCAGAAGCAAGTGTCAAATTACAGACAAAGGTGAGTGTGAGTCCATTCGCTGCTTTTGTGAGAATGGATTTTATATATAGTTACTTCGTTGGATCAAACTCATTTTGTTCTTCATTTATTCGTAAAACAGCTTAAGTGGCAGTAGATGGACATAAGGCTAGAGCTACCCTACCCAATTGGATTTCTCGAACGTCAGCGCAAAAGCCCCCCAAATCATTCTGCTCTCCGTGATAGATAGATAGATAGATAGATAGATAGATAGATAGATAGATAGATAGATAGATAGATAGATAGATAGATAGATAGATGGATGGATGGATGGATGGATGGATGGATGGATGGATGGATGGTGGATGGATGGATGGATGGATGGATGGATGGGTGGATAGATAGATAGATAGATAGATAGATAGATAGATAGATAGATAGATAGATAGATAGATAGATAGATAGATAGATAGATAGATAGATAGATAGATAGATAGATAGATAGATAGATAGATAGATAGATTTAACAATACACAAAGTTAAACAGTAATACAAAAGTGATTTTTTTTTAATACAAATATATTAAGTGCATTGTTAGGCAATGGCATAGCCGGTATGTCCGTCTTCCTGCCATCGCCAGGAATATCAGAAAAATATTTTGAGTAGGGTTAAACAGGAAGACGTAGGCCGATGTGTATTTTAGTCATATCTTCGGGTAGAATCAACTTGAGATGTTTATAATATTGGCCTTGGTATAAGTTTTATATTATTTTCGGTCTTAAGAAGAGGCGTGACTAAAAACTTTTCTCAAGGCCTATAATTTCGGATGAGACACCAGGAATATCAAGCAAAGACATATTAGTATATTGCATATATATTTATGTATACTGAAGCACTCCTTAAACGGTGAAAAAAGTAACAACCCATATTTATACATACATACATTTACATATATATAAAAAGGATATACACTCTGGATTTACTGTTCGTGGTAGTCAGGGCATCTATTGTACCTGCATGAAACAGAATTCTTATATTCGTTGAATATCGAATCTCAAAACATTTTCGCGTTGTTGTTGTTTGGAAGTTCCCTGTTGTTTCTTTCCAGATTTTGAGGAAATTATGCTTCGGAAGCTCAGCCGAAAATTTTGTTCTGGGCTTGCCGACCTGCTTCTGCTTGCCTGGTCAACATGTTATCTGATGGTGTAGAAGCAAAGAAGTTGTTAAACGAACCGGGAAGATTATGAGCATGCCAATCCAACATAAACTCATGTACATGCAGTTTATAAATGTCTGTAAATTTAAGAATTTTGGTTTCTTTAAATAGTAGGTCCGTGTACTGTTATACTTTTTTTTATTTATTAAACGGATTGCTCGTTTTTGTAATGGATTTATGTTTTCAGCTGATGGGAAATGACCCCATGTGGACACGGCATAAAGCAGGTGACTGTGCACAAGAGTATAGTAGAGACTTTTTAAGGCATCAAAAGGAAGCATATGCTTAACTTTGCCAATATGTGGCATTAGCAATTTTAGAGCATACCCTTTCTATGTGGTATTTAAATATGAGATTTTCGTTCCGTATCCTCCTAGGAATTTAACGAAGTTCTCCTGCCTGTCATTATCAATTCTTGTTAGATAAGTATTATTGATCTTTACTTTTAAATTTCTGATGACGTCAAGTCAACGAACGCGGTAATTCCTCCTTATCGATGGCATTTGATTACGTGAAAGCTGTTACGCTGTGACTGCAGTCACAGCGTAATAGCTTGTACTTCTTCAACCGCAATGACGTTTATCTAGCACGAAAACTAGTTACGCGGCGTTAACGTTCCAATCTCGGTACGTTTGTTTGTAAATGATAACCAAAATATGTTGTAAATATTCAACTGATATTGTCGCCAAAACAATGTACTCACCATCAACATATTCATTTTCCACACGCATCAACATTTATGTTCTTTAAAAAAACAATCGGCGAAAGAAAGGCATCGGTGCAGTGAAAGATTTCGTGACAAAATTTGCTTGTTGTGCATTGTTTATTTATAGAAACAGTATACAGGACATGAACCATTCCATGGTTCTCAAATGACGACTATGAAGATTCATAGATGCAACGCCAAATTCGGTCGGCTCGTCCCCAACAAATACCATGAACTATAAATGTTAAAAGACAAGTCTCATATTACTCAGTATTACACGTTGTCGACATTGCATTTTTTCTTTTAATAGTTAAAATGTTAGCAATACAGGCCAACTATAAAAGAAACCACGCGTTCCTTCATTGTTGACTTCCTATAAGATGTTGCAAAAACTGAAAAAAATCTGGGCGGGAAATATCAAGGTCGAGGGCAAAGCAGTGCGGAAAACGTACTTGAACTTTTCAAACTTCATGATAAGAAACGACTGTGTATAATTAAAAATTTGATATAACTGCTTGCATCATATTATTTTTTCTGATGATCTGATCCATTTTTGACCATATTATCCCATATAAGGACGTTTATTCGAACAATAAAAACCTTGGATAAATTTTTGTTTTATTCACCAAGTAGGAGAATAATTTATTCCCATTGGTTTAACACACAATATTTTCAGAGTAATTGTATGGGTATGAATTTTCAAGATTATACTAACTTAGCGCTTTCCAAGAACAGTACCGGCTGACTGGGTTGCTGAATGACTACAGAGAAATCTTGTAGTTGTTTTGTCGGTATCCTTCAGATACAGCTTCCACCCTGTAGTCAACACTATCGATAAAGCTAGTGGTAAACACTACAGGTGGGGCCTTACTCAGCTGATGACTCCCAACGCTTTGGGTCATTCAGCGGGGAGCTCTCCGTGGGAGCTTCGCACGGAGTGACGTCGGAATTTGTGGCTGTCAGCGGGGGAGAAGTATGAGAGGAATTGTGTAGTGGTTATCCAGTGACCCATCTCCGCTGGTGCTGTAGATGTCTGGACATATTCTCGCCTCTTAAGTCTCGCTACCGGGCAATTCGTCGTAATATGATTAAATTAGGAATAAACTGATTGATCCTGGTTTTCCCGATGATAGTAATTAAAAACCTTTATTTGATAATGCTAATACACACCAGAAAGGAATTCTTCAATAGACATTTCCTATATCGTTCAATTTATTTGCGTTGTTCGTGTTTCTGGTGCCCCTGTGGAAGCTGTAAACACTGAAATAGGGGCTGTTAAAAGTGCTCAGTATGGGTAGTCTTGGGTTGTCCAATATTGTGGAATATATAAAAAAAATTGTGTTTGCAGTCTCTGGGCGGGCATTGGGAGTGCCCGCGGTGCGGAGTTGGCTCTATCCCACGTAAACAATGTAAATACAGCTATTCTTTGGACCCAGAATAGGACTCTCTTCAAACCACGATCATATATTTTTTACCAGAAAATGCCGATGGCATCAGCTATTTGATCGAGTTCCCAGTGGCGGGAGGTAGGTAGATATTCTAGCTGCACCAAGCCACCAGCATCCAAGTATAGATGAACTGTTGTCTGATAGTCCGATTCCAATGCTGCACAGTATCATCTCGGGAGACGACAGGTAGACAGCCAATCTGGCTATGTCGTCTCCCTGCGGTATGTATGCATAGCTAATTTCTTGTTTGTATTGTATATATGTAGATATCTATATTGCTGTATACTGCTAAATAAAAAATTATTTCATTCATTCATTCACAAAATACTTATCCCTATAGTAGGAAGTTGGAAAAGGTCGCGATATCGTGACCTGTTTTACGCTTGTCAGAAATTTGTGTAAACGATGCGACGATCGTCGCTTAAACGTAATGAAATGAGTTGTATATGGATATATGCCGCATGTAACACGTGCATTGCAACTACACAATAAAAAAGACTTATAATTAATTAACAAAAGTATTTAAGAAATGAAACTCGATTTTAATGTACATACATGACAGTAGTGTAGTGTTAATTATGGGATGTACATACCATACCATACGCTTCAGTTATTTAGCCTGTACGATTTCCAAATGAGGGAAGCGTAAATAAACAAACGCAGGCGTCGCCTGCTGTATACACAAACCGCATTACGTGTTAATATCAACGATTTACATTTGGAACATAACAACATCGCGAACCCAAGGTCGAGTCCCTTTTTAAAGAAGGAGCGATCTAAGGGAAGTTATTAAAGACTTGGCCTGGGCAGAGATTGGAGCAGGATCAGACAAAACTAACAAGCCTGTGGTAGTACTACAAGTCAGCCGTAATGGTTCAAGACTGAAAGGGTAGGAGAATATAATAGTAATGGTGGTAATAATAGAGGCGAAACATAGGATATATAGCTTAGGCCATGGTGGAGGACAATGACAGGACTACTGTGAGTTACATGGGAGCAGAAGCAGAGGATTCTCAAAGAATCCGAACTAGTAAAAGTGCTCGTGTACATTAGAACACACGGCGTCCTATTTAGGGCCCTACAGCACACCGCGTATAAAGAGGATACTCATGGAAAATAAACAACAGGTAGAAATCTAGGATGTGGAGAAAATTCGAACCAGAGATTATTCGTATACAAAAGAAGGCGACAGTTATTGGAACAAAAGGAGGATTCGGGAGGTCTGAGTCGGTTTCTGTAGTTTTGGTTGCTTTGGCGTGATTGTGGGGTCTATTTGGGTAATTAGATATACTTTTATTAAACGGAAAATACCCCCCGAACACACCTCCATTCTATTAGCGGGTTTTGGATCACATAGCAACCACGCGCCACCATAGAAACCAAGATGGCGGACTCCTATACACAAAATGGACGGCGGGAACCCGTTTCACCCTACAACACGGCTGTGCATGAGCACTGACACTACGTATCACTGTGGTAATGACGTCACAACATGGCCGTTTACGCGGGCTACCATGACAACCAAATATGCCGTAGCTGGGTCACGTGACTATGACGTCACATGAGAAGCATAAATGAGAACCGTAAGATCAGACACGAAGGTGCGAGCTATACTATTCTTATCACTAAAGGAAACGAAGAGTGGAGCTTCCAAAATATGATGAATTCTGTATGAAGCAACGGCAAAACCCGGAAGTAAATTGCCAGAAAAAATCCTATTAAGCTTCTCTTCTTTTTCCGTGATTTTGAATTTAGCTTGGAATGAAATTTCACTTCATGTGTGATTTGGGAATAATTCACTCTCGCCTATTGTAGAACTCACGTCCATTAAGTGTTTATTATCACCGACTAAAGGATGCTTAACGCTTTCTAATATGTATGTTTTGATGTTACAAATGAGCACAGGCTGTCAAGAGGCGACCGAGAGTACTTCACTAAAAATTTTAAAATAAATATGCTATATGCACCCATATTTATTTATTTATTTATTTATTTATTTATTTATTTATTTATTTATTTATTTATTTATTTATTTATTATTGGGGTTAACGGCATTTTCGAAAGCCAGGGTCACCTCGTGTCGGACAGTTTTTCGGGTGGAGGAAGCCGGAGTACCAGGAGAGAACCAGCGAGCAGCGGCGAGCAACTGCCTGATGCCCCAACGTACTAACTCAACACAAGCAAGGTTCGCATTGGTAGAACAAAAGTGCACCAACGATGTGCAGGTCGTCTTAGTACACAGTGTCACCGTACTCCCCGTGGGCAATCAGGATAAAGTGCATTGCCCAAAGACAATGTAAATGGAGATCTGACAATAATCTTGTCTTATCATTGATTCGAATGTTGTCTCTACCCTCACTGCCAAATAATAATGGCGGCCAAATAATAGTGAAGGCCTGCATATTCTAGAATTAATAATAGCGGTGAAGTTTTCACTCCATGTCTTATCATCAAATAATAGTGATCGTCAACAATTTTCTCCAAAAATAATAATAGTTAGTCACTTCTATTCGGCGGGTTACAGTATGAGAGCTTTCCAAACACTGACAAAAAATCAGGAATTTGGTATTGGTCAAGACACCAAAAAAATTAGACTTGTTTCCGGTTTCAGACTTCTATTCGCATCCAACAAATTTTACTGGTCATTACGTCGTGTACAAGTGAAATGGTGTATGTTTAGCCTTTACCCAATGAATCGACGGCATTTGTAATTTACAGATTTGAGCAATTGAAGAAATATATTTTTTCAAAAATTCAACAAAACCATGTCATGTGAACCACTCATCTGAACGAGCTCACTGACCACGTTCCAATGAGGGAGTAATATGAAATGGTTTTGTTGAGTTTTTTTATGAAATATTTGAAAAAATGATTCAAATAAGTTGTTTTTTTTAATATCGTGTGTGTTGGATAAAGAGTTACCTGGAAACTAACAGACTGAAACGCCTAGCGCGCTTCTGTTGTTTGTTTTTTTTTTGTTTTTTTTTGTTTTTTGTTTTTTTTGGTTTGTATTTTTTTCTCAAACTGAGTTGTTTATTGTTTAGGAAGAAATTTTACTTCATGGTTGTTTAGGGACGATCTGCTATTATTTCAACATTTAACTCATTTTTCCTCAAATATTCTTGAAAATTTGTTGAAGGATTCTGAGGAGATAAAGCGTTTTGATCTTTATTTTTCATTTCTTTTTTCAGTACGAAGTGCTGGGTTAAACTTTGGAATGTAGAGAGTATAAGTATCGACAGACAAATGCAGTCAAGAAGCACACAATAAGACTTGAATAAAAGAAGTCGACTTGTCATTTTGAAGTAAAGATGTCGAATAACAAATATATACACAGTACAAGCTTTATCTGTATTATTTCCAAATCACTTCCGCTCGTGACCACTTATTATCCGTTTTATACTATTAAAAAGTATAGTGTAGTATACTTTGCTGAGTGTTCTCCCTTATCTCCCACATCTTTTTTATCTGTCAATGAATTCCCGCTGAGAAGCGTTTTCTTACAGGGGCGTAGCCAGGCTAAGGTAATGCGGGGAGACAAAATATGTCTCTGCTGTAAATAGCAGCAGAAAAATATTTTTTCTCCCACACTCCATTCTACATGGTGGTTGGTAAACAGTATGCATCTTTCCCCTAAGGGATTTTTTTTCAAACCAATTGTAGCACCGAGAGTACTTTAGTCAAGTACCGTGAAAGTGGATATATTTGACTGTATCAAAATGACTAAATAAATATCTGGATAGGAGTAAATGAACCAGTGTTTGTGGGATTTACTGAAGAAAGGATTTCCTTTTTTGGAGGCAACACGCACAGATATAATGTAATTAATTGTTTCATAAAATGAGATTAATGAAATCACAATTATGTGTTGCCCCCTCCCCCCACCCCCCAAAGCGCACGCACTTGCACCCATTTATTATCTTTTGTAATGTGTGAAATGTATTAGGAGAGGCGTTGATATAGGCTGTGCTTGTTCGTCAAGCTCTATTTCTATTTTGAGAAATAAAATGATATTTAAAAAAAAATCGTTCATAACCGCATCATTTCGACCGCAACTTGAACGCCGATCCTACAAAGCATTTTTATTTATTTATTTATTTATTTATTTATTTATTTATTTATTTATTTATTTATTTGGGATTTTACGACACTTTCAACAACCAGGGTTGTGTCGGGAGGGCAACCTTAAATGGTTCATAAAATGTTGATGATTAACTCTTCTACAAAATATGAAAGGGGATGAGTACTGCTTCAACCTGAGTGTTTCTACCAAATCAGTTGTTTGCCTCTGATTACACACTAAAAACTAAAGTGTTAAAACTGACATTTTCAAGGTGTTAAACCCATTCTAACTCTTAAGATTTGATTTTAACACTCAAAGTGCAATGCTTTAAGCACTTAGACATTACAATCGTCAGACATCTGAAACTTGAATGGATGGCACTTCCCTTGTGTCTAGCATTGGTGGTTCTTCCAGAATCGTCCATAATTTGATTTGCACTTGGTGGGTACATAATTGAAAGGACACAACGCAGATGACGCGGGTCAGGCTCGAGAGTTCGAGCCTGATCCGCGCCATCTGCGTTGTTTCCTTTTAAGTGTCGCGACATAACACTTGTCAAATGTTATAACTGTAACACCTGTCAAGTTCTGGGATATCTACATTTGAACAAAGGGCTAGTTCAGCACTTAGTAAGTGTTAAGTACAGCACTTTAAGTGTAGTTTTTAACACTTTAGTTTTTAGCGTGTAGTCGCTCTCTGAGGATTTGTTTAAAAGGTTTATTTCATCCTCATGCGCGAATGGTATGGTTTCCGTAACTAGCGTTAACAGTGAAATGGGAGCTTCTTGTAAAATGGAGAGGTTCAGTAATAATTTCAACCCACAGGCCCATAGGGATGTGGGATCAAATTATTACTGACCCTCTTCAGTTTGGTGTTCATTCTCTTGTCTGCTCCACCAAGTCGAATTGTTTCTTTACGTCAAACATTATTTATGCATATACCCGTTTAAAGGGGTTAGCAGACGATGGTACATACATTTTCAATTTTTTTAGTGACAATGTTTATAATTGCCAAAAGATGTGTAACTTGTTGTTAACACTGGTCATGCCGAATTAAAATAAGCATAAGAATATTAGTAACTGTCCAACTGAGGCATGTTACAGGCACTCGGTCTGTATCCTTATCCGTCTTTAAGTTGTCATATATGAGAGCGGAGATGAGTTAAGTAAGTAGCGATCTCTCGATAGTCCACCACAGGGGATGTAACCCCAAAAATATGCCAGGGAAACACGTTTGGATGGGCCCACTTTACTTTACAGAGTCTTAGAGGATAAATCGCAAAAGTCTACACATTGGGTCGAACCAAGGTTGGTTTAATGGGTCATCGAATCGACAAGGCACACCTGGCCGATCATGTTTCAGCTCGGAGTGAGAGATTTTGGAGATTTCGGTCTCGTATCTATTATTTCAGCTACATATTTACTTATATTTATTTATTGGGTTTAACGACACTTTCGACATCAGGGTCACCTCGTATCGTGCAGATTTACGGCCGAAGGAAACTGCAGTACCAGAAGGGGACCACTGAACAGCGGCGAGCAACTGCCAGATACCTCAACATACTAACTCAACACAAACAGAGTTTGCACGGGTTGAAGGCAAGTGTAGCATCGCGTGCAGTACGCCTTAACACATAGCATCACAGTGACAATACGTGGGCAATCGGGCTAAGTGCCTTGACCAAGGACCCAACTTAGTTACCGTTGATGAGGATCGAACCGTAAACCTTTCCGTTTGAAGTTCAATGCTCTAACCACTGAGCAACCGCGCTCACTTTCTCCCTGGTAGAATTTCACGTGTCGAAATTGAAATTCAAAAAGATTGCATATGACATGCTATCTTCTTCTTTTAATATTCTATTTACAAAAAAAACCAACTATTCGACACGAGATGGCACTGGTTTCAAAAGTGTCGTTAAAGTTTGATAAATAAGAAGGGAGAAAAGAGGACAGAGAATTTCGAATAGCTGGCGATAGAGACGCGATCAGCTCGACATTTTCCGTCCGCTTTTTTAATCACTGCACTGGAAAATATTTCAAGTTTTTGACAAGTTGCCAAGAGTTGGATAACACATTAGTGTTAGATAAAGTTTCCTTTTTCTAACGTTAGATGAAGGACTGCATTTTCATTTTGGAGGAATGTGGTCTGACAACACAGTGATGGATAGCTGAACAATTACATGTCCCGATTTCTGAACATTCATTGGTTATATTAAAGTGATAATTGTCAAGGTGATAGCTCAAATTGACTGTTTTGTTTCCTATAAGTATATATATTTTTGATAATTTTTTGCACTCGGGCCAAAGACATAAGATGAGCTCCGAAAACATATTGTTCACTTAAACAGACCAGCACAAAAAAATCAAGTGCTGCTAATCAAGCGTGAAATTTTATGGCCTTACGGTGCATCTGCTGAACGCCATAATGAGCGGTCTGAAAAACGATTAACGGAATTAAAGACCAGTGGTCTCGTGTGGTCATTATCTATGTAACTGTGACCAGTTAATAGGTAATTGTCGTAGAAACAGTACATCCCACAGGTTCTGGATACACACACCCATATTACGCATCTGGAATGTCAACATATACCAAAAATATTAGACTTTCAAAGAAGTTTAAAGGGGAAGTTCAAATTAAGACAGATCTAAAGCGGCCAAGTTCAAGAGATGAAATTAAAATGGGAATTCATGTCCTTCCGATCGAATAAGAGTCCGTTTTTTCTTGAAAATTTCATTTTAGACTCAAAGCGTGTAAGACTGTGGGTCAAAGGCGAGAAACTGGGGATGCCCATGTTATAGGTTAGAGGAGGTGCCGCATCGGTGCGAAAACATAGGCATGTTGTAATGTAAAGGGAACCACAGAGCTCACATTTAGAGTAGGAAAAGTTGCAAGCCACGTCGGTGGCCATATATGAGTGTTGGATCAGAAGTAGGAAGTACAAGCTCCTTGTGCTCGCGAATATTTGCATTTAGGTAGACGGTATTACCTGTTGTAGGAGACAGGTCATACGTAGACAGAGTAGGCTTTGCCTGTATGAACATTAGTCTGAGAACAAAAAACATCGACAAGGAAGAAGCAACCAGCGACAAGGAAGAAGCAACCAACGACAACAGAGAACGCGGACCCTGAAAGTGACTCACAACCTGTGTGGGTGGTGTGTGATTGATTTATTCATTGGATTTCATGTTAGTCACAAGTTACTATATTTTCCATATGTATTAAGATTGTTACTTTCAGTGAACCCCTGCTGATAATGCTTTTTGATGTAAAGTCACTGGCCCCTTCAGGATAAGTCCCACCCCGACAAAAACGAAACGGGCGGGTTCGACACAGTGAGACATACAGTACGTGTAGAATGTATTATCACTAAATCACCCACAGGGTGGAGATTCCACCCAAGCAATAATTTCAAATCTGTTGCAAAGCATAACAAGCAAAAGCAAAGTTCCAACCAATGGACCTCCGGGTTATAACCGGCGGTCCATCGGCTGAAACACATTGCTTGTGTTTTTTTGTCCACATGTCCAGAATTTGAAAGTGATATTTTGGGTGATAACTCCACTCCCTGGGTGATTTAGTTGCAATTCACTCTCCACGTACTGTACGTCCTCACACGGATTCAGGTGACACTTCTTGAGTCTAGGCTGAAGACGCGGCGCAAATGCATCCTAAATGCTCGAAGATACGACTAGAAAGAGGATTCTTACAGGAGCAAAACCACCGTGGAAACTAATTGAACTAACTTCAACTAATTGAGTCACTTTTCAGATGGGACACCTACTGTAGCCTTTACGTAACGTAAATTAATACGATAACGGTAAGTGTTATTCACAAAAAATAGTCATTCAAAAATTATCATTATTTTTAATTTTGGACTGAAAAACATAGCTTATGAGCTCTCAATGGAATGTGCTCGTCGTTCTCGTTCCAATTGGGGGGTTTTGAGCTGTGGTCTTGAGATTAAAATAAAATGAAAATTTTGGTTACACAATTAAATGTCGCCCGCTAATCTAGTTCACTATAGACTGTCCAAATATAGTGCATATGTACATATAAGGTCGGCAAAATTACACACCAGACATCCTTTCATAACTAATATAGAAGATTCATCACACTCCGATGGTGCAGGTGATTCTTGTCCAAAGAATTATGACGGCTTGTCACTCAAAACGACCGCAGAATAGACGTTGCCAACTTAATAACTAAGTGGTTATTAGCTGGGGTTAAGGGCACGGAATTGTGGACTCAAGTGGCACCCCCACCCCCCTCCCCCCCCCAAAAAAAGTCCCCAAAACAATTCATTTTTCCAGGTGTTGTTTGAAGAGAGAGAGAGAGAGAGAGAGAATGATTACATCAACAACAGTATCTTCTCCAGTATATTTTTCACACCTGAATCAGGTTGCACCTCACGATTCAATGCTCTCATCTGAAACCCGAATTTGATTCTCTGGATTCATTGTAATCTTATTGGGAATTAGCCGGCAAGGTGTGTCGAGATTCTTTACGATTCAATGCGAACGAATATTCTCTAGTATGATTTCTCTATTTCTTCTACCGCCTCTAATCTCCAGAAAATCGCACAATTTGGGCTCTATTTCAAAGAAATTTGTCAAATATACCGCAAACAAAATGCAGTTTTCTCCATCTTAGAGGTACTTCAGTCCCAACAGTTTTGAATATTCTATTTCCACCCTTTTTCAGAGATACCAGGGACACCACTGATATATAACGGCAACATAATTACGATAATGAAATTATGACGGATCATCTTCCTGGACCACCACCGATATCTATCAGATTGTGCTCTTCCTTCTGTGGCCGTGCCCTTACCACGCCCAACCACCACCACATACACAGAAGGACAGGCGAAAGTGAATAGGTTAATCGATATGGCTCGAGTGCCAGCGCGGAAGGATAAAACGAGAGGCCTAGTTTTAGCCTTCTGCGATGGCACAAGTGCTATGGCGATTAACCCATTCACAAGCGTGTGTCATTCTGTGTTTATTACACGCCTTCACGTCTATAAAAAAACAATTATTAGAAGGACACTCGGCAACTCGTTGGACAGCTATCAACACAAAGAACATTTTATTGCTAACCAAATTTGCGAGAGGAACCCATGTTCCTATTTAGTGTCCTGAGTTCCAATGTGTTCTATGTGCCTGCTGGACGATTGTTAGCTGTCTTTAGCGATTCAAATTGTAATTGCGATGCTCGATTTGTAGAAAGATCCAGTGAAATTTCGCTTCTATTTAAAATAGTACGTCGACGATTTCTGTTCCGCATATATGTGCGGAAGGGATTTTCGTTTTCTGCATGGTTATTTGTTGCTATAAATGTGAATTTCAAAGAACAGGCGTGTAATGAAGATCGAAGTGTGTCCTACGTTCCTAACAGGGGTAATATTCCACACATGTAGACGCAAATGATATCGTGTCTGGAGTACAATAAGGCGCCAACTGCAATGCTTTAGCACTGCAGATGGCGCCTTGTTGAACTCAAGGGACAATATATCTCTCTTGAGTACTCATCTCTCAAATATCGCACTCTGTTCGAGACTTCATTTTCAAGAACTTGCTCGTCGTGATGTATAAAACTCATTGGTCAACACAGAAAGACCGGATTCACTCAATTACAGTACGGTGCTTCATTAACTAAAATTTTGCTGTTAATGATTTTTATTGCCTGGTAAATACATGCGTGGATATCACTGCCCACGCGTGTATTACGACCAATCTACGGAGACTGTACAGTATCACAAGAAGATCCTTTCTAAACCCTTGTAAACATTTGTATGGTGTGCACAATCTTTTGAGCAGCATAACACGAAAGTAGTGAGGGAGTAAAACTTATAGCGTAAAACTTATAGCGTAAATTTTTTAACACTGAATTTCCCATTTACCGGCCTGGGAAGCGTTAAAAATTTACGCTATAAAATTTTACGATATAAGTTTTACGACATATGGCCCTCGCCTCTTAACACTGATTTTCCCGTAGACAACCTTGAATTGCACAATTTTATGCCATACTGTTTTTAGGATATCTCTGATTAATACAACAAAAACACTCATTACCAACAATCATAAAAAATAATTTGCAAACAGAAAAATAATTTTTGTATTTGTTTTTTCTATGAAATGTTTTTTTACTTGCATGACAAATAGTTTTCTTTAAAACTAATTATCAGGCAAGTATAAAAAGAAACTAACCGAGAAATATATGAACAGAAAACTTAAGATCATTACCTTTTCTGAATTTTATTCTAGGAATATTTTGTAATACAACTCAGTTACACTTTCTGAATATCGCTTTTTAAATGTCACTTTTAAATGTTCATAACAGTTTCTTAGCCAGTTTCGACACTTTTGATCTACTTTCCTTAGCTTTACGTTTTCTTGAAACGTCCAATAGTGGTGGCTCTTTTTCTGAAAATAATGTTTCTAATTCATCATCTGTTATTGTTTCACTTGGTATACCTACATAATATAATAAAGTATCTGTTCCTCGTCGAACTCTGGTAACACATTATCGACAGACTTTTTCGGTGAGGTATTTTGTGTTGTGGTATCCACTGGTGAAAGAATCTTTCGTTCTGTCTGCTATGGATGAAAGTCAAATCCTGTAGTAGGTATTGAAACAGCTGGTGTTACTTTGGTTGATAAGATAATTTTTTCTATGCACATTCATTAATCCAATGTCCTTTCTGTTTGCAATAATAGTGCGGTCCTTTACGTGGACATATTTTAGCGAGATGTCCATTGTCTTTACAAATATAACACCCTTTTGTCAACTCGTAAATTTTACTGATAACAGATCTTGCTTCATACCATGTACTAGGTATTCTCTCATAAAGTTCGCCGACAAGAATTCTTAAATTCTCTTTATAGTACATACTGTTTGGTTCACTTGCTGTTTCTAATCTTGGATCTCTAACATCACACATCTTTGGACCAGTGTGAAATTCAGCCTTAACCACTTGATAGTCTAAAAGCAAGCGTGAGGAAAAGTTGAGAATCGATGATCTTTTATACACTCACATTAAGAAATTTTTCATATAATTATTGAAATAAACTTTGTGCATTTGTCACATCACACTGGAAATAAAATGTAATGGATTGCAAACAAATTAATTGTTTCCATTCAATGCATTTTATTTCCAGTCTGATGTGGTAAATGCACAAGGAAGTTTATTTCAATAATTACATGAAACATTTCATCCCACACATGAATCGTATGGGTATAAAAAGACAATTTTTGGGGTTTTTACAGAAATGTCAAAGTAAAACATTGAACAGGAAAGATGTCTCTACCAATTAATCCTGCATATACTGTATACTTATTAGAACGTACAAGACTTTCGAGTTTTAATATGACTACAAATCCTATTTTACCATCCAAGGAAGAAGAATTAACTAAAGCTTGAATTTTCTATGTGGTGGGTGGATGGTAAAGAAAAATGTTTCTTTTGTGGAAAAGGTTTAATGAATTGGGAACCTAAATATATTCCTTTACAGAACATGTTAAGTTCTCACCAAACTGTTCTTACATTCAACTTATTAGAAATTGTCAGTGTTACACACCATCATCATGTATGCAGACGCCTCCAGATAAAATATTATCACTAATGGAAAATGGATACAGATTAGAACAAATATTTCCAACGGTGAACAAATGTGACAAAACTTTAAATGAAATTCCAGATTCTAATTTTTTGTTTCACTAATGATATTAGATGATGTGCATATATCATTCAGTGCTATATTTGCAAGGAAAGCTGCACGTGCAAACATATTCAAAACTAAGTTAGACAAAATGTTCACAGATGGTCCTGATTTACAAAGTACATCACCTCAAGATGACAAAATGGGATTAAAAAAAACTCATTTAGAATGGTGAATTGTAAGCATTTGTTTTACAAAGGATGTGAAGAAAAGTGGTATAAAAAGAGAGGAGATGATTCTCACCTATCTCACACTTGCTTTTTGGACGCCAAGAAGACAAGACTGATTTTTTTCTTCTAGTTTAGAAGAGAATACAGAAGATGAAGTTAAGCTTTGAAGATAACAGTGCGACAGAGAGTGAAACAGAGGGTGTCAGTAGAGAGAGCAAGAGACGAAGATTAGAGAATGAAAGGGAGTTGTATATAATCCACCTTCAACTGCAAAGAACCTCAAGAAACTTCCATTTAACATCCTATGTAGATTGAATAAAATTTAAAAAATTTGATGAGAAGAATCTATTTGAAAACCTATCAAAAGTATTTGACAGTATGATAGCAGATATTAAATATGAGTGTATGATAGACAGACGAGAATGCACACATGCGAGTGCTTGTGAATCACCCTGGCCTGATTATAGGTATATTCATTCCATTTTACAAAACATCTTCTCTCACTTGTAATACAGTGTTAGATGAAATTGAAAAAGTTATACAATGCAAAGACAACTTTACTACCCATGATAGAAAATCATCTTTAGAATAAACACACACTTCCTTACCACAAGGGTCTGGACAATACAAAGCAAAATCATTTGAATCTGCCGATAAAATGGTTGGTAATAAACGAAGTATTATTGAAATTAATAATGTTAATGATTCCATGTGTCTCTCATGGACCATTGTGGTAAGAAAGTGTCATGTTGATTTGATAAAGATGGATCAGAACTTTGGCAAAACAAATGGAAAAAATCGAGATTCAAGAATGATGTTTCAAGAAACTGAAGCTAAAACACTGATGGACAAAGCAGGGCTTGATTATAATACTCCTTGTAGATATGAGGAGTATTATAAAATACAAGATCTGCTTTCCCCAGACTATGTCATCAAAATTCATACTCAGGATAAATCTGATTCCTTATTTGAACCTCCAGAAACTACAGAGGATAGTAATGTTATACATTTATACTACCACCACCAGAACTTTGACACCATTACCAGCATAACAGGATTTTTAGGATATGAATATTATTGTGAACTTTGCAATCAAGGGTATCGGTCTAAGGAACAACACATGTGTAAATTTGGATGTGTTTGCAATGTCCCATCAAAATGTATTCCTGAACACTCCATCACTTGTTACAGTTGCAATAGACAGTTTGTAAGTTCACCATGCTATCAAAACTACATCACAACAGAGGGGAAAGAACAGGAAACCATTTGTGTACTTGTGCAACCATGTAAAAACTGTAAAATGTTAATTTATCCCAGGAAAAGAAAACACTTTTGTGAGGGTTTTGAAAAATGTGAATATTGTCATCAAGAAGTCAGTTCTGAACATAAGTGTTTCACTCTAACATACACTTCACCAAATAATGACACAGTGCCAAAAAATCCATTTGTATTTTTTGATTTTGAAACAACTCAAGACTCAGGACCTCAGATTCCAAATTTCTGTATTGCTCAACGTGCTTGTGCAGATTGTATCAGTAAACCTATAGATCAAAAATGTATTTCGTGTGATCAAATTGGATAAAGAAAAACAATATTTAAAGGGGATTCTACTTTGACAGATGTTTGTGGATGGATTTGCAGTAAAGAACATAAAGGGATTACAGCTATTGTTCATCATTTAAGAGGTTGGATGGACAATTTGTTTTAAGACATGTTGTTGAAAATGATATCACAACTCCAGAAGTTATTATGAATAGAAACAAAATTATTCTACTTAAAGTTTACAGTATGAGACTAATCGATTCTTTAGGTTTTCTTTCCACGAGATTGGTGCAATTCCCTAAAACATTTGGTTTGACCGAATTAGCAAAATGTTATTTCCCTCATTTGGCAAACAAACAAACTTAGCAAAATTATATTGGTCCTTATTTAGATGCACAATTTGACAGCCTGATTCTATGCCTCCATCGGGTAGGAAAGAATTCATCAAATGGTATAATCAGAGACTCACCAGCAATGCTAGGTTTGATTTTCAAAAAGAAAAGGAAATGTACTCTCGATCAAATGTAGATATTTTATGAAGAGGGTGTGGAGAACTGAGACAGAAAATGTTGGATAGTGATGTGATGGAATAGACCCCTTCAGAGAAGCAGTTACTTTAGCTGATGCCTGTAATAAAGCTTGGAGAAAATGCAAATAAATATTTGAAGATGAAACAAGAAGTGGGTGGATATCCAGGCTGAGTGAAAACAGATGCAGATAAAGACACTTTTAAAAAGATTATACAGAAATTGAAAACATAAATATACAAGATATTGAAAGCAACCGAGGAAAAAGATCATTTGCAAAACCATGTTAAACTGTTTATGGGGGAAATTGCACAAAACAAAATCAAAACTAAAACAGAATACAAACATAATCCATCAAACTATTTTAACTTGATACAGGTTCCAAATATCATTGTTAAAAATGTAGAAATATTTGAGCATGATCAATTTATTTTCGTGAATTACACAGACACAAAACGAATGTATGAACCACACTGTTCAGCTAATGTTGTTATAGCTTCTTTTGTTACAACATATGCACGTTAGGAACTGTACAAAGTTATAGGACGATAAGGCAAACGAATTTTATATTTTGATACAGATAGTTGCATTTATATACATAACCCTTCACTTTGGAATCCAACAGATATAAACAGTAGGTTAGGTCAACAGAGAGATAAACATCCAGATGCAAAAATCATTGAACATGTTTTTTTAAACAATATTTTATCCACTTGTAAAGGTTCGGTAAACAGGCTAATGCATATATAAAGGTATATAAATACCTCACCATTACATATAAATACTTATAATATTGTACAATCAATGGTGTATATACAGTGCATGAGTGGCATCACAGTGAATTGCCTAGCGAATATAGTACAGAAGAGTTTATAACTATTTATGTTCTTGATGCGTGAGATGATCCCACGGGAGAAGCAATGGATCTCGAAGTGTTGGAGTATTACTTATCCAGAAGTGCAATACAAATACACTCCGGTAAGAAATGGAATGCTCGATCTTGAATTTGTAGGTTTAGATCCAACAGTTATGGCTATAAATACAATAAAGGTGGACAAATACACACACTTCATGTAAAGTCAAAGGGATTACATCAGATTACAACACATCGCAAAAATTCAATTTTGAAAATATGGTTGAATCTGTACAAGATAGACAGAATTACAAAATAAACATTGCACAAACACATAGAATTAAAAGTAACAAGAACAGACAAGTCACAAGTGAAACACAAACCAAACCGTTTCGATTTGTACACACAAAATGTTAAGTGGTAAATAAATATGATTCATGTCCATATGTGTTTAAGGTATAAATCACCCCCCACCCCAACCCCTCGCGCTTATGATACCAATGGAACATTTTCTTTTCAACCATGGAGCAGGCAAGATATCTTTTAGAAAACAAGATTACACGTAAGGCATTATTATATGCCTTTCAACTTATTGCTCATTACTCCTGGATACCAAACAAAAACAAAGGATGTTATGAAAAACAATTAGAAAAAAGAGAAATTAATATTGAATTTTGCAATGCATTAGCCACGATGATTGCTTTTTACAAAGACAATTTACAAATATTTGGACAATAGTTATGTGGGATTATATTATTTATGATGAACAAATCATGGATTATTTATATAAACAATGTGTACCACATATTGATTAAATAATAAATTCTTCAGAAACCATATTAGTGTTAAAAGCACCTTAAAACGTATACCTTGTCATCGATTTGAAGAAGCCATGGAAGAAAGTAGTATATATTAGAGAGTGATATAAAACTTTTTCACAAAAATACAATTATGGCATCAAGTGAGTGTTTATTGTTTCAACATCCTTGTAATATTTTCATCTCAGGACCTAGTGGTTCAGGAAAGACAGCAGTTGTTGAGCAACTGATGATTTATTTCAAATTGTACCTAAAAGAATCATTTGGTGTTATAAAGAATGACAAAAGACATATAACTTACTTAAAGAAAGTAAAGATTTGAGATTTCTAGAAAGTATTTCAAATGATGAATATGAAATTGTTAATGCTGTCACTATGCAGCATCTTGTAGTCTTTGATATGTTTGGAAGATAATAAGGAAGAAAATATCAAATTATGGTTTACTCGTAAAGGGCAGCATCGAAATACAAGTGTTATTTACATAACACAAAATATGTTTGAACAATCCAAATCTAGTCATACCATAGGTTTAAATACACACTATATGATTTTGTTTCAAAATATAAGAGATAAAGGGCAAATTAAAGTATTGGCAAACCAAGTTCAATTATCACATTTAATTGATATATTGCTATATTTTTATTCACCAGTATACAGAAATAAAACACAATTTACATAAAATGTACAAATCACAATACAGATTTCAAACCAATAAGCTTGAAACTATCAAGTTTACTTATGTATACCAGCAGGGAGAGGCATAACCAGATTGGCCGTCCCCCTGCCTTCTAAGTGAGGGAGAAAGAGAGTAAGAGGTGGATAGATGGGAACAGGCATGTAGAAGAAGAAAGTACAGAAAGAAAAGGAAGGAATATCTAGATTGAAAAGGGAAAAAATAAAATAAAATTGTAATGCAACATCATGAAGTGCCATTATTGTTTTTTTTAAAATAGATCGACTATTGCATTTGCAAATGGTGTGTGTGATGGAAGGAACTTATTGGGCTAGCCTCGTCTGAATCGGCACCATCCTGTGCATTTAATACTGTAAGGTGCCAGAGCAAAAAGTAGACTGGTCGTGTGCTGCACCTTTATCAAATGCAAGGACCAGGCCGAACCCGATGGCCAGCCAGGACGAGAATACCAGACAAAGTTACGTCGAAAATTAGTAATCTAAATATGCGAGGCTCGTCAGCAAACATTGTCAACCTTTTGCAATATCATGTTGGTGTTACCTTTTACGGGACTGTGTGGCTTGAAAAGGAGGGGCTACAGGTCTGGGGAAGACTTGGAATGGAAGAATACTAGACAGCACAATCAGGGCAGTAAGGACTTCAGCAATGTATATCATTGCAGTACGATGAAAGGAGCTTTGAAATTAAGCTTTTCTTGAACTCTTTCCTATTGTTAATTGATCTGGTGCCCAGTTCTAGTTCATTCCATAGTTTAGGGAATGCCAAGGCGGGTAGAGTTTAGTTCTATATCTGTGCAAGAAGGCCACTTGGTGTGTTATTATATTAGTTTGATTATTCACAGTGGAAAAGAAATTCGCAAAGGATGTCGGAAGATTCCCATTATGCCAATCAAACAAGAATAAGTAAGCATGCAAGGTATATAGATCCTTTATCTTCAGAATACCATCTTCGATAAACGGTGAGTCGGTATGAGCATTATATTTCTTATTATTAATGATTCGAATCAACCATTTCTGAAGTTTAAAAAGTTGATTGCATGCTTTTGAGGCTCCCCATATTGGAATTCCATAGATGAAGTGACTCTGTATCAAGGTGAAATATAGGCTTTTCATGACTCTATGTGAGAGAATTTTCTTAACTCTATTGAGACTGAAATTGGTAAGAGCAACTTTCGAGCTCTATTTGTGATATATGTGCATTATATGATAGATTTTCATCAATATTTATGCCAAGAAATTTTACAGATTTCTCAATTTGTCTATTACCAGCCTTGTCAATAATCTGATTATTTATATGTATATCCTCATGGGTGTAGTTGGGTTCTTTAAGGGTTGGATTGATCAGTATAAATTTTGTTTTTTTGGGGTTCAGGACTAGGAAGTTGGCAGTGCACCAATCAAATATCTTTTGTAATTCCGGATTGAATTCTGAGACTAGTGGTTCATCCCCCCCCCCACCGGATTTGTATCCTGTTATGTAATCTGCATACGATAAGAGGTTTAGGGTTGTAGAATCTTGTATATCATTTATGTAAAGAAGGAACAATGTGGGTCCCAATATCGAGCCTTGTGGTACACCACATGTTATTTCAGATAAATTGGATTTACTCTCGCCGAACGAAACATACTGAGATCTGTTTTGAAGGTAGCTTTTGAACCAGTTATGAGCGTTACCTCTTATACCACAATACTCAAGTTTTCAAGTAGTATCGCATGGCTTATGGTATCAAAGGCATTTGATAAGTCCAGGAATAATGCTAGGGTAGTGACTTTAATAGGTTTATTGTTTCCTGTGGCTGTGTATTTTAACAACTGGTTAACGGGATGTAATTTACTATGGTCTTTCCTGAATCCGTATTGATGTGAAAAAAGACATCAAATTTATTTAGAACATTATGTGTTTTACAAGCATAAGTTTCTGTACAATTTTAGAAAAAGCAGGTAGAATACTGATTGGTCTATAATTCATAAATTCTTTTCATCACCTGATTTGAAGATGGGTATTACCTTGGCAGTTTTCATCCTGTCTGGAACTATTCCCTGATTGAATGAGCTATTCATAATAAGTGTGAGTGGCATTGCAATTAAATTTGTCGAATGTTTAAGGATGTTAGATGAAACGTTTTCACAGTCTTGGCTTAATTTGGATTTCATTGAATTTACAATATCAGTTATTTCAAAAGGGGATGTAGTTGTGATTAACAATTAATTAATTAAGTAAAGCTTATCAATATGCAACAAGCAGTGAGCATGGTTATTTGTTAAATGATTTTCATTCCAGAACTCCTGATTCATTGATTCATTGAGATTAAGAACTGATATTTTTATACTTGGGTAACACAAGTTGAATGTGGACCAATCATTGACATAAAACTATAAAAAGGGTAGTGTTATGACATTTGTGTCAGTTCTTTAACATCTGTTAATGAGTACACATCATCATGGTATCTTTCATACATTCTTTGGAAAAACTTAGTCATCTGACAAATCCATCTGAAAGAGATAACTTACTTAAGAAAATTTTAAAATGGTTTACATCAGTAAGTAGAATCACACTTGATAAGCAAATTAAATTGCCAAAACAAACTTTAACCTCTATGGATAAACATAAACAAGATCTTGAACAACTTGCTAATCCAAGAGTACATCTGGCAACAAAATGAATCATTATTTTAAAATGAGGTGGTGGTGGATTTTTTGGTGCTGTTACTGTTCATAATTTAATTCGATGGGGTGGTTATAAAACAACTAGAAACTTTCAATCAGCATTCCAGAAGAAGAAAGCACATTAAAAAAGAAAGTCACCTGAAAAATCATTTAATCATTCATCAAGTTACAGAGAGCTAAAAAAATCAATGAAAGATGGGACCTAAATACAAGTACACAAATTTTGAAATTTCATCTCATAATCCTCCATCTTTCAAGCGTAAAAATGTATTACTTCTGAAAAACCCTCAAAAACAAAAAAACAGTATAACCACTTAAGTTAACACTCATAGTGACAATCCTGAAAGATGGTGCAAAAAAGTAAATCATGAACCAATGAATTCTGTGCAAAATACAGAGTATGTACCACTAAAAGAAAATAATCCCACAATGGCATGTTTCACAGCTTTAAATCCTCCTGAACCTATTCGTGGAATAAGTTCTTACTTTAAATGAAATTTTTAATAAATAAAGTCATTAAGTTCACTCTTCCCACTTATATAAATAGCAATACATTTTATTTGTTTCATTTTATCCATAGATACTGATAGAGAAGGATGGTGAGACAAAATAAGAAACAAACAATTCCTTTAGTGAAAAAATATGGTGGTATGTTATTGGCATTGAGTCAAAAACCTCCAGCATTTCAAAAAGAAATAAAAGAAATGCAGCTAAAGAATTCATTAATTGTTTTCCAGTATGTTGTCATAATCTTTTAAAAGGCAATGTACATCTAACACCTAGTCAGAAATAAATATTGTATCCAAAGCATGAAGAACTAAGAACACTTGCTAGTACATTGATATCACTTAAAAAGTAAAAAGAATTAAATCAAAAAGGCGTTTTTTACCATTTCTTGGATTATTTGCACCAGTTGTCGGACTTGCAACAAATCTGGGAAATGAATTCAAAACTAAAATATGAAGAAAATGGCTATTGTACTTTATCATATGTTAGAAGATGTGAAACGGTTTAGAAACGAAAAAGCTCAACCTCCTAGCTTACAACCGAACCCACAAGTTACAAATACAGCACAGCTTCAGAATACTCTGTCACTAGTGTTAGAAAATTCAGAGTTATCAGAAAGTGAGAAAGAACTTAAGTGTGGTGAAACTTTGAAAAAATTCAAATGTTGCATAAGAAGGCATTAAAACAAACATTGATTATACCAGATTCAGAAAAAAATCATTATCTTTATGAGATCGTATTATAGAAAGTGTACCTATTACTATGAGATGTAAAGATAGATCATTATTATCTCCTTTATCAACTCATCCAAACCTGAAATGGGATGATAAGTGTATATTAAGTTATAATGGAGAAATCATGCAAGGTTCAAACATTATTGATTTAGTTAATGATGTTCTTAGACAATGAAAAGGTTTCAAACCAAGAGGTTGGGAAATATTCAGTTGTGGATAAAAAGATATAAATATACCACAAGATTTTGTAGGAAATTGTGAGCATTGGCTATGGATGCATAGACAACACACTCATAAACCTAGCAGTAAATTTCATAGTTATCCAGAAGATAGTTGGTCAGAATCTCCTTTATCAATATGTCCAATATGTAGAAGTAAGAAAAAACAGAGGAGTGAAGATATACCAAAATCATTACCAAAACATTAATTATCTAAACGTAAAATGTCATACAAATGGAAGGCCTATTGAATGATTTATTAACTGAATTGTATTACAATACGAAACATTCTGCTGGCTATGGTGGTTTACAACAGTTGTATAAATCAGCACATCGAAAAGATAATTTTGTTACACTTGATCCAGTAAAAGATTGATGGAAGGGAGAAAGAACATATACTCTAAATAAACCTATCCAGAGAAAAGTTTGATGGTGTAAAACTATAATACGTGGTATTGATCAGCAATGGCAAATTGATTTAACAGATTTACATAGTTTAAAATCTTAACAATGATCAATTACGTTTTTTAGGTTGTGTCATTGATATATTAACAAAATCTTTTCAGACTATTTTGGAAACTTCTGGTCATAAACCATTATCATTACAACCTGATAAAGGTTCTGAATTTAAAATTAAGGTGATACGGACATTTTTGAAGACAGAAAATATTCTTTTTTTCACGACAAAAAATCCTGAAACGAATGCAAGTATTGTCGAACGATTTCTACGTACATTGAAAACAGGTATGTGGGAATATTTCACACATAAGTGTACATTCAAATATACTGAAGTGTCACAAGAATTAGTGGATAGATACAATCATAGTTTCCATCGGAATATTCAAAGAACTCCTTCTTCTGTATCTATATAAAATGAAGTAGAAGTCTTTCAACATCTGTATGGACGAAAATCTCAAAAAAAGAAATCACATTTTTAAGTTGGTGATTTAGTGTGTATTAATAAAACCAAACATACATTTGAGAAAGGTTATTTACCAAATTGGAAAGAAGAAATATTTAAAATTACACACGTGAAATGTGCAATAGCACCTACTTACAAACTTGAAGATTTAGATGGAGAAAGGATTCAGGGTACATTTTGTCCACAAGAATTTCGAAGTATAAAAGACGATAAAAATATATTATCAAATCATTTTTTGATAGACAGTCCAGACGTGTGTGAAAGAAAATTATTAAAGAACGTAAAGTACATTGGAAAGGATATCCCAAACAATTTGATAGTGGGATGGATGGCAGAATCAGATTTGGTATAAAAACAAACATGTCATCAAATAAAACTTCATTACCTATTGAAAGCACAAGTGTTGAAGTACAAAGTCAACACAGTCAACAATTTAAATTTTGTGGATATTGTGTTGCAAAAAATCAAGTTATTTATTTTACACAGATTATTATCATTTATGGTATTATAATTACTGCCATTGCACATCTTAGTTTACAAAGCCCTGATAAAGAACTGTGGATAGTGTCATTAAGTAGTTCTTGGGATATATTCTTCCAAATCCGGGTTTAAAATATTTGAAAATAGCACAAGATAGAAAAAATGAATTCGTCTATGTAAAATTTCGAATGAGAGTTCTATGAATATGTTTCCAAATAAAACACAATGAATGTTGTTTTCAAGCACAATTACCCAAACTCATTTACCTTGATAACCCTTTACCTATCATGAAAAGCAGACGACACTTGCAAAAAAGATTCTTGAATAACTAATTTTTTTTCATTTTTTGTCTCAAAAACATAGGTTATGACCCCTCGTTGGAACGAGCTCAACGAGCTCGTTCCAACGAGGGGTCATAACCTATGTTTTTGAGACAAAAAATGAAAATATAATGAAAATTTATTGGCGATTTTTGAGAATAGCGCTGGCCGGTTTTGGCCGTTACGTTGGGTAAAGGGTTAAAGAACAATGGGAAATAGGTATAGTTGAAGTAATTTTACCTTCTGACGTTAAAAATATTACAGATGATGAATCTGTTTTTAAAATCATTGCGGCAGACGGCAAAATATTTAATCATATCCATAAAACATCTGTGAAACATGATTCACAAAAGTATTGCTGCTGTTGAATTAAGTATTTTACCAGGTGCCTATGCAAATGGTGGTCATGTCATAGATGCAGTGAAATCAGAAATCCAAGAAAAAGGTATATTTAAAACATTTGATGTATCATTCCGTCTGGGATATTCAGCTCGACAATCCCGTGTAAAAATAGTGGGAAATAGTATTGGAAAAGTTGGTATTGAAATGTTACTAAGTTTATTACAAAAACTGAGATGTTAAAATATGTTTCCTGTCATTTTTCCTAACTCGTCAAGAGATGCATTTAAATATAATGTGCATTTAAATGTTGATTTCAATCAACTTTTTATTTATTTTGACATAGCAGATTCTACATTTTAGGTGAGACTGAAGCACCTATTTTACGAGTAATACCTTTTCAAAAATGGAAAGAATGTCAACACATTCACAAAGAATTTGATAATGTGCATTACGCACCAGTATAAAAATCTTACTTTGAACAGGTTAGTGTAAATGTACTATTAAAAAAGTAGGGGATTTCCAAACTGATGTTGATATTTTCGGAAAATGGTATTGGATACTCGTGATTGAACACATCAATATGTTACCAAGTTTAGTGTGGATCATGAATATCACCAGCCAACGAAAACTTCGTCCAGGCTTTTCGCACGAGCACGGCGTTAATCTCTGTGGGGTACATTTTGAAATTTTCATTTGTCCTGGACGGGCTTTTTCAGAGGTTTCATCATTCTTTTCTTGGTATAAACTCGTTGATCAATAGTTTCTGGTCGAAACGTAACTTTTTGAGGTATGCGAAGACTGACACGTGACGAACGTTTACGTGCCGTTGGCACGTTAGACGCTGGCAATAGTCACACTGCAGTGCCACAAATTCTCAACGTTACACAATCGGAGATTAACAGGTTGTGGTCACCCTACCATCAGACAGGCAATGTTGATGACAGACGTCGCTCAGATCGTCCAAGGGCAACAGCTGCTCACTAGGATTGTTTCATCCGATTATGTAACCGCCATCAAAGTGCCTCAAAAATTGGACAGCAGCTGCACCGAGCGACAGATGTGCGAGTCAGTGGTCAGACTGATTGAACGTCACATCGCAGCAAGGCGTAATTGGCGTGGAGCACGACAGCACTGGGACAATCGTTGGCGAAGCAACGTCATGTTTTCTGATTAATCGAGGTACACTCAACTTCCACAGCAGGCGAAACAGAGTGTGGTGGCGGTGGTGGTGGTGGTTTGGCGGCGGCGGCGGAACGAACGATACCATGACGTGACAGGCAGCACGATCCTTTTGGTGTTGGATCGGTTATGGTGTGGGGATGCATAACCATGACAAGCACAACAGCATTACATATCATCTAAGGGCGTGTCACAGGGCTGTACTACCGTGACAACATGTTCGCAGCTCATGTCGTGTCATTTGCACGACGTCACCGTCTATTCATTTTCCAAGATGACAATGCAAGAGCACACAAGTAGTATGTAATGTGGTTTTCAGGTCTAGGTTGCAGGATCTCATTGCAGGATCTCATGTGACGTCATAGTCACGTGACCCAGTTGCGCCATGTTGTGTTGTTATGGTAACCCGCGTGAGCGGCCATGTTGTAACATCATCTCCATACAGTTACATGGTGTGAGTGCGCATGCGCAGCGCGTGTTGTTAAGGTGATACATGTTTCTGTCGTCCATTTTGTATACTGGAGGCCGCCATCTTGGTTTCTATGGTAGCACGTGATTGCTATGTTACCCAATTTTTCTGCAATAAGACGGGGTATGTTCGGAGGGTGTGTTCGATTGAATCGGAGTAAATCTAATTACCACAAACAACCCGACAATCCCTCCAAATCACCAAAATCCACCCCAAATCACCGAAATTGACTTTATTTGATACGGATTTCCCATTTTATCGGCTTAGCACGTAGTGCTATAGTACCGAGAGGGTACCGGGGGTGTGTTCATTTGTAGAAGAGTATTTTTCTGGTTCGGATTTTCCCAGAATCCTCGTTTAATTACCCAAATAAACCGTCAAGTTGTACTATTTCGAATTCTTTCAGAATCCGATTTAGGATCGCGAAACTTTTGGTTTATAATAGTAGCACGTAGTGCTATAGATTTTTAAAAGGTCGTGTTCGATTGAAGTGGAGTAATATTCCCTTTTTGGATCCCATGGCGTGTTTTTCCCCCAATAAGAGTAGCACGTAGTGCTATAGGACCAATTTACCCAGAATCCATTATTTAAATTACAAGTAGGACCCATATGTGTACAGGAAGACCATGAAGCTAAGTTCCACCGTATACTCATATGAGGATCCACCCAACAGATGTGTCGTACGAAGTCTAATTTACTATCCCTCATTTCGATTTTTTGAGGATACCTTTTTGGATTTGTTAAAAAAAATAACAACACTAAATATAAATTTAAATTTCTTTTATTCAACAACAAAAATACATGGTATGTAGATTGTCAGATATTCATAACAAGTCTTTCTGCAGATTGCTCATCTTCTCAGTTGTTTAGAGCAGTCTTTGCACAGGCACAAATGGTTACAGGGTTGCGGAGCGACATTGGCTTCAGCTAATAAACACACACTACATTTTGTCCTCCGTGAATCTTCTTCTTGAAATGATGTGTCCATTTCTTCTTTGATGGCCATTTCTTCTTCTTCTTTTTCAACGTCCATGAATTCAGGTGGTAAATTATGAATGTAATAACAGTCTGGAGAATATTTTCTGTGTTCTTCTATAACATCATCTTCTGTTTCCCAGAAACGAACAATAATACCACAGTGAAAACATTGAGTTCTGTCTCCTGTCCCCAAATAAAAGAATCCGGCTTTTGTCAGTTCATTCGGGGTTTTCACACTTTCACTTTGTAACATGAATTGAAATGTCTTGAGACGATTTTCCTCTAATGCATACTTGATGTGTTTTGGTGGTCTTTGTTCTGTTGTCTTTCTTATTTTTTCTTCTCCACGTAATAACAGCTCCAGTACTGGTGGTGGAACATCACGAAAATACGTTTCGAATGAAACGCTCATTCTCTCTACACAGTCTCTTGGATTTCTTGTTTCTTGGTTTCTTGATTGATAATCATTCAGTGCCATCCTAATCAAACATGGAATAGTGAACATTCTTCAATTCTTTTTATCTTCATTCTTCTTTGGTTGTCTTTCTCTTTTTGGTTTGGGTTCTCCTATTTCAAGGCTTCTCTCCTTTGCAATATCCACTGCTTTGGTCACTTGTTCCCAGTCTCTTGTGGTAAACTGGAACCCAACGTCGTTCTTGAACAGTTGAATCTGTAAATCGTTGTTAAGTTTGAAGACGGTCACATTAGTAGACATCCTTCTTCTTTGGCTGTCGAAACACAAATGAGCTGAACACCAAGTGCACCAATTTTTATAGTTTCCCTTCAATACAGCGACATCTAGTGGCTGGTTTCCTCTATGACGTCATTAACCAACACATCATTATCCATTAGATCAGTGGTGAACATGTTGGATATGGTTTCCATCGGTACAGCGTGAGAGCGATGTTTCAAGTAAAATAGACAGTATTGTCCACACACTGGTAATGGTCCTTGAAGGCGTTTTGTATTATACTTCCAATATCAGGAATTCTTCTTCAGGAAATTCTCGAATGGTCTGTATTGTGGTGGTAATCCATAAGAATCAAAGAATTCTGCGTTGTGGTGACTCACAGAGAGAGCCACCCAATGTTCTCCTTTTCTGTGGTCTGCATCCGTGTTGGCTATCAAAGCCACTGGTCTGTGATCTGGTAATCTTCTTGGTAATTTGTTTCTTGAAAATACATCCAAACATATTCTCTTCAAACAACTATCTGATCGAAGTGCATTCTCTAACTGCAACGTGTTCATGTTGAGTAATCGAAGATTACTTGTCTATTCTTATCCACTTCTATGATGTTCTGGAATTCTGCATACACCAGTACGTTGATTGTGGTTGGTAATGGGTTTTCGAAATGGACTTCAAGTCTCAAGTTTCCTCTCTTCACCAGGTCGAAGTGTTGTCCATGTGATAGATCTGGAGTCAGGTCGAATACGAATAGGGTGTATCTATTTATGTACTCTTCTCGGCTGATGTGGTTTCCTTCATTCTCATACATTTGTCCAGTTCCTTGGAACAGAGTCGCATAACATCTCGCCACTTCTTGTTGTTCGAATCTAGGTTGTAATGGTTTGGCTGGAATCTGCTGCCCATCCACGTACAAAGCCAAGTAATTCATTTTGTAGTTCTTGAAATTATATGGATTCTTTGAAAAGATTCCATTGAAAGCATCGTTGTCTACACATCCCACCACGATGTGTTTAGGTAGTTGGCCTAAAAATAAGTTTTCTTGTGTAATGCTCAGATTTCCTTTCGGCACTGAAAACACCTTGGTTTCCACACGGTCGATAGGATATTTTGCAGTTGCTTTTGTTAGTGCTTTCTCGTGAGCCATTCTCACGAATTATTGGAGTCTCTCTCTGCGTACAAACATGGATACATCTAGAATTTTGATCTTGTATGTGTCGGTATCGGCCACCAATGCGAAAGCATCTTTGGCTCTATTCATTTTAACATGAACATTAACTCCATTCAGCAAGTAACGAGTTTGGAAAAACATGTCGAAATGTAATCTTCCAGTCATGTCCACGATTTAACTTTTCTCTATAAATTTCTTTCGAAGAAGAAATCCCTTGTTATCATCTGTCAAATCTTCCATGTGTCCGGCCGTATCCTTGTACCACAATGCATTAGTCAGTTGTGACTTCTTGGCAGCTGGTCCATAACTCAACAAAGTTTCTATGAAAGCTCTGTAGTGATAAGTGTTGTTGGAAGGAGAACCAGTGTTTCATTCAAGCTCATATCGATTTGATTAAATAAGGAATGCCTCCATAAATTGACTGGGCCCACGTTGGCATCGGGTGCAATTGATGCCCCAATGGAATCTACAACCGATGCTTTAACATACAAGTATGTCTGTGCCAAATTCAAATAATCACCTCCTAATCCCGTAATGTGGAATTCTATTGGACCACTGTTTCCTATAGTCGCCAAAGGCCTGTGTTCTACCCATTGCCCATGTTCCACACTAGTCTGTGTGGGTGGTATAGAAAACAAGTCGAGTTCGCTGTTGACACACTCACAAGATTTTTCATTGATGAGAGACATCATGCACCGAGATGGTCTTGGGTCTGAACCGTTCTTCTTTTTGTCGATTTGCTAGTTTTGCGTGGTGCGGGCCTTTTTATATTTTTCCTGCCGGGGGGTTTTGAACCACCAACACTTCATTCCAAGCTCCTGCACCAGCCTCTTTGACTCTTTTGATTGCTACTTTTTTTACATTTTTCCCTTCAATGACATCTTCGGCAAAGGCTGCTCCTTTTCTCAATAACTGTTTCCCCACGGTCCTGGCTGTAGTTTTCAATAAAAGTAACACCATATTCTTCAGTCCTCCTAATATACTTCCCAAACCATATCCTCTCTGTATTTGAGTTCCAGAAAAAGCTGGTAGACCGTTCTCAGCTTGTTTCGTGTAATATTCTTCGTATAATTTGGACTTACAACGGTAAGTCATGTTTATGTGAAATGAAGAGATCTACCTACGATTTCTGAAATGAAGTGTCACTGTCACTTTCCCGAACTCGAATGGTACTATGGCACCTGTGTCACCCTTTATATCCACCTGGACGGTACTGAAATTTTTTCGTTCCACTGGTACATAATACACATTCTCAAATGTTTTAGAGATGATATCCCCATATTTCCCACGCACGGGTACGATACGAAGAAGTGGTATTGTTGTATCTCCGACGACTTGCCCACGAACCAAGTCACAGTATACATAGAGTGAATAAAATCCATTGTTGACATCGGCAACTCTGGAAGGATTGTAAGTTCCTGATTTAAAAACACACTCATTAAATCCCAAAATATTTTGAAGAGTAGGGCTCAATGTGACCACGACTCCATCACGTATCGTGATACGAACTTTACCAGTCACTTCATCCAGTTCAAAAGCTACCTTATCGTGACGAGGCTAGAGTAATTATTTAACACCATTGATAGCTCGTATCACATCAATGGGATCCGAATAACGACCTTCCTTGAGAGTAAGTCGGTAATTCTTTTTCGAAGACCAGAACACTGTCACGAAAGCTTCTTCTCCACGAATATTGAACCAAGTATTTGGATACTGAATCTCTGCCAGACCTACTTCCTATTTTCCCGTGAGATTCACTGGTCGTGATAACTGAGTGGTGTACGTAGTCAACGTGTTTTCTGGAAACACATTCATAGAACTGTTACTTGGTAGAGTCAAATAAAACATTACTTTTTCTTAATGGTTGGATTTGGTAACAAATATCCTATGCTACTACTCAAGAGAGCAGTCCACAACTTGCTGTCTGTGTTTTCGAGAGTGAGATTAACGACACTGGTAATGATAATGATATACAAAAGGATTATTTGTGAAAAGTAAGTGATCTCGCTCCTTGGAATTCTTTTACCAAACAGAGGCCAAGAACCGTTCGATCCTTCTTCCATTTTGAAGAAACTTCAGAGGTTCACTTTCTTTTATAGGTGAGCTGACTCTGCTTGATCCACTAATTGAACGAAGTTGGGTATCCCAACCACTTTACGAACAATTCCATTTTCTTACCTCGACCACGTTTCTTGAGTACGTGTTCGATTTTGTAAATAGTTTTATGTGAAACTCGCTGAAGCTCTTCAGTGTAGAACGACCCTTTCAATATTTCTCCGTTATCATCTTGTAAGATGTATGTGACTGGATGTCCTTACTTGATGGCTACCACTGTGAATAACTCTTCGGTCCAATTGGGCAAAGAACCTTTCTCAAAAGTTTTCTTAACTTTATTGATTCTCATTCTGTCTCCTACTTTGTACTTTGGTTTCTTGTGTTTTATGGGTTGTCCATACAATCTTTGCCAAACCTCTTCTTGATTTTCAAAGTTCACGGCGATGGGTGGGGGGGGGGGGGGGCATACCTATACTACGATGATGAGAATGATTATATGATTTCACCAAGTTTTGAAGTGGAAAAGTTAGTGTATCGTTCTTTGTAAAATATTTCCACATTTTGGTTTTCAAAGTTCTATTGAATCTTTCTACTATGGAACATTTTGTTTCCACATTTTGTGTAGTAAAAAATTCGACTTTGTGATCTTTGAGAAAATTCTGAAATTTTCTGTTTAGAAATTCTTTGTGTGATCAGTTTGTAATTTTTCTGGTTTACGACCTTGTTTGAAAATTTTACTAAAAGCTTTCACGATGGAATCACCAAGTTTGTTTTATAATTGCATCACCCAAGCATATTTACTAAATACGTCTATACACGTCAACAAAAATTGTATGTTTTTGTTGAATTTACTTATGTTTGAAACATCTACCAAGTCAGCTTGCCATTGTGCATCTATGCCACTAACTATCACTTTCCTTCTAGGAAATGTACGACGAACAGGTTTGTGAAGAGTGTATGTGTCTTGAATCTCTAAACATTTTACAACTTGTTTAGTTTTTTTCTTGGACGCTCTACAAAGAGCGTCTACACCACCAAAACTACCAGGCACTCCAGAATCATAGTACAATGCTTCCATGACTGCCTTGTTCAAGTGTCAACTCTATTTATACCCTTTTTCGGTCCACTTTGGCGTTTCTGTTCTCTTTGGTTGTTTAGGTTTCGTCTTTATCGGTGCCTGTTTCATAAAATCCCAACGTTCTTTATGACCAATTAATTCTTGGGGTATGTTACTATCTCTCAAAGCTTCGGCCAACACTTCCCATCCCTTTGGTTGGAAAGATTTTCGTCTTCTAAGTAAATCGTTTAGAATATCTGTTACATTCGACCCTACCACTGTTTGATGTTTATAGACTAATTCACCCTTCTCATTCCAAGATATTGGGTCACTCCTAATACGATTCAACAACAACTTTCCCTTTCACTTCATTGAAATAGGTACAGAATCGAGAATGTCTTCGTCTTTATTATCTTTTCTCGAATTCGACTTTAATTGGCCATCACCTTTTGTTGAAATGTCAAGTATCTTTGTAAAATTTGATTATATTGAGTCATCTTTTCATCAGCCTAAAGAAAAGGGGCATGGAGAATATCTCTCATTTCTCTATCCAGTGATGAAACAGCCAGTTCATTCGGTTGTCTTGGAGTCTCTTGTAGATGTTCCAATAACCTTGGTTCTATCAAAGCCATCTTCTTTGCATATTTCATCATCCAAATATACCTTTAACAGCACCCAATAGTACAGGAGGTAGCAATGCCCCCAAGAATCCCCCTTTCTGCAAGATTTGTCTCCTCATTTTATCAGAGGTACCTTTATTTGCCACTGCCCTCACTAGTTGTTTCTGACGAACGAGTTTGGTTCTTTGAGCTTTGGTCAGAGATACTGCTCCCTTCAGTATATTCGAGGCACAGTCACACAAACAAGTAATCAATTCTTTGTCTGCATGCTTTAGTACGGATTTGATGCGTGCGGGTTTCGATTTAATACGAACCTTGAGAAGAGCGATGTTGCGCTTGAGACGGTCAGACATGCTTCTGACTCGAGTCGGACTTGTTGCTCCCCTTTTATACTTTTCGGAGGTACACATATTGGGTTTCCCCAGGAAAAATTTGACTTCTTAATCTCATGTGTTCAGGAGTATCTTGTTTGAGATCTATTAAAAGGTAACCATATGGTGTCGAAGAGGCACCTTCGAAAACTTCTCTCAGAAACTTGGAATGGCCAGGATGCATCTGTGCTGCCAAGTGTGAGATCTGAGAAAGATCCCTAGGATTTTTAAACAAGATCATGTAATGACTATTGAGAGCTACAGTCCTATGGACTTTATTTTTGTCGAATAAATTTTGAACAATGTACATCACACTAATGTTACGGTGATGACTACCTTTAGTAAATAATCTAGACACTCGAACATCTGCATCAAGCATCAGATCATCCAATATGACTAAACTATCAGATTTTAATTCTTGAGGGAGACCCGCTACGAATTCTACTTGGGGTAAAGTATTGTATAATGGTTGCCATTCACTATAACACCAAATGATGTGACCTGGAACAGGTGATATAATATTTTGAATGTTTTGAATAACCCGATTTACAAAGGATGATTTACCACTACCCGTGGGACCACACAATAAACAAGTGAATGGATGCTTCCAACGAGGATCCATCTTTGTTGTTCTATGTGGGTACTACTTCCTTTTATACTTTTTGAGGAGGTGGCCCCCACTGAACGTGGGTACTACTCCCCTTTTATACCTTTTGGAGAGGTGGTCAATGACCATCATCCAAAAAATATTTAAAATTGGTGGCCCTCTGACTTACTGGCTAGGGACAGTTTAAGTTTGTTTGATATTTTTGAAGAAGATAAACATCAAATAACCTAAGCGTCATTACCACCTTTTTTCTTGTTTCTTCATTTTATACTTTTTTACATCTTTTTTTTTTTTATAAAAAACATCTATTTACAACATCTCTTTACATCTTCAGTTACAATCCAATTGTAACAGGTTTCTTGACGGTCATGAATTCAATCACCAAATCCATAATACAACGTCTCTGTTCATTTGTGAGAGGTTTCTCGAACATATCTTCATACTCTTTCTGTACTGGTGGTGGATTCATTCCAGCAGTATTATGGTGCCACTGTAGATGGACATCATTCTTGTTAACTCTTTCAAGTGCTTCACTAAAACATGTTATAATCTTCTCTTCTTCAGACATCATTAGGCATACATTATGCTGAATCTGACTTGGGTGATCGACTGTACATCCATAGCAATTTTCTTTCACTAGAGCGTCAATGTTCTCTTCGACATAATGAGCATATGCCAAGCAAAGTTCATGTTGTAAGCGAACTTGCTTGAGTTCACTATCAATTTCATCAATGCTCAATGGTTGTGGTTGGGTTATTCTCACTGTTATCTTCTTCTTCTTTAGAGGTGGTTCTTGAATTGTTTTTTTGAAGTTTTCATGGTTAGTATGTTTACTGTCTTCAGGAACTTCAGTTAAAGTTGTTTGTTGGGTTTTGATGGCTGCATCTACTTCTATTTGGGACTTCAAAGCATTCCATTCTTCTAAAGATAGAGCAATACCAGTCTTCGTAGGATAAGGTTTCTGGTCTCTTCCCTCAAAGTATCTTCTGAGATGAATCTTCAGTTCACCCTGGTACTGGGTGACGTTAGCATAAGTCTGCTTGATGCCAATTCGGAACATCTTCTCTGGTCAATGGTTCGATCGTGAATGATGCCAAGTCCATGCTTTGCCTAATCTTATATATCTTTGACGGACGTGATTGAAAACATCACCCCAGTTCAACAAATTTTGATCGACTTTTTTATTCTTGGTTGGGGTTTGTGTTTGTTTCCTATAGGATTATAGGTTAAAGTTGGAAAATTTAGAAAATTAGTATAGAAGTCAATGGAAAAGAAACACAATGAGAATAAAGAACTTTGATTGGTTGATTAACTTCGATCTGATTGGTAAATTTGACGATCAAACTGCAATCTTGATCCTTAAACTGCAGGATATGGCCCTCTGCATTTTATACTGGCTTGGGACAGGTCAAGCTACAAACCTCTGTCCAATGGAGATAAGTGAAATAGCTCGAGTGCATTCCCACCCCCTACAGTTCGTATCCTCTTTGAGGGAATTGTTTTTGTTCATCAAAAAAGAAAACGAAAACAACATGTCCAACTCTGCAATTCAGTTTTTCTATCATAAAAATTTCTCATTTCTTTTAAATATTCACAACAGAGAATTTCTTAGTAATGATGATGATGATGATTTATTCCTTTGGTTATACAATAGGGGTAGCCTAAAAGACACCAGGAATCAACTTTAAAAAAATGAAATGAAACTAAAAAGTAAAGAAGTATCATCTGGTTCCAATAGGTGTAACCTAAAAGATACCATGAATCAACATTTTTTAAAAATAAATGGCACTAAAAAGTTTTGAATAAAACTAAGTTTTGAATGAAACTAAAAAGTAAAGAAGTATCATCTGGTTCCAATAGGTGTAACCTAAAAGATACCATGAATCAACATTTTTTAAAATAAATGGAACTAAAAAGTTTTGAATGAAACTAAGTTTGGAATAAAGAAGTATCATCTGGTTCCAATAGGTGTAACTTAAAAGATACCATGAATCAACATTTTTTTTTAAATAAATGGAACTAAAAAGTTTTGAATGAAACTAAGTTTTGAATGAAACTAAAAAGTAAAGAAGTATCCTCCACTTCCAATAGGGTTAGCCTAAGGTATACCAGGAACATGATGATGATGATAATGATGGAAAAAACTCTCTGTATTAGAATAAATAAAAAAAATTGAAAAATCTTTACGCCGGAAAAATGTATTGCCTTGTAAGACTTGCCATTTAGGATTTTTTTTTTGAAGACTGCCATATAGGACTTTATGAGGAATTGCTATAAAGGACTTTTGACTTGGAGAGAAAAACTTGCCATAAAGGACTTTAAAGAATGCCATAAAGACTTTAGAGACTGCCATATAGGACTTTATGAGGACTGCCATAAAGGACTTTAGAGAATGCCATAAAGGACTTTAGAGAATGCCGTATAGGACTTTATGAGGACTGCCATATAGGACTTTTTACTTAGAGAAAAAACTTGCCATATAGGACTTTGTGAGGACTGCCATATAGGACTTTAGAGAATGCCATAAAGGACTTTAAAAATTTGGTGAGCCTAACATGATTGAGTAGACCACCTAAAATCCATTTCGGTTTTTAGGAATTTTTCAGTCAACTAAATAGGACTTTTTGTAGGCAAAAGCTAGACTTGATTCAGGTTGTAGAAAATATGACACTCACCCAATTGTTTCTTCTTTAAATCTCTAGTGGTATGCTGCTAACTCCATCTTCTAAAACTCTTCGTTTTGGGTAGAAATGCGATAGTCCATCTCTACTCTGCTGGTAGGTATACATAGTGTTGTCATACATAACAAATCCTCGGTTGATGCCAGATCCACTTTGTTGAGTCTTGAAAACTTCCAAATATTTGTCTTTCGGCAAGTCATTGT
The DNA here is from genome assembly GCA_031216915.1 of Pictodentalium vernedei. Taxonomy (NCBI): domain Eukaryota; kingdom Metazoa; phylum Mollusca; class Scaphopoda; order Dentaliida; family Dentaliidae; genus Pictodentalium; species Pictodentalium vernedei. The sequence continues at coordinate 219,626,373 of CM062294.1, forward strand.
GTGGTTTGCTGATTCCTTTACAACTATATTTATTGTTGGCTCCGAAACAATAATATGTTTTACTACACAGTCCAACAATGCCGGTTCCTTGCCATTCTACCTTGAACAAGCCTGGAGTTCTCCTGTCAAAACGCTTTCTTTCTTGGCAGCATGAGGGTGACAGCCATTCTTTGCCTTCTAATTTGGTTTTCACATAATCATCTTTGTGAAAATCACAACACTCTGATGGAAACCATTTGTGATTTTCTTTGTAAAATTCTACTATCTTCTCTGGTTTCACTAATTCATCTATGGATGGTGACGAGGTACATAGATATGCAGAATCTGTGTCCATTTCAGCATGTTCAAAATCTTGGTGGTTGATAAAAGTATCGATGACATCATAATAGAACTGAAGCATCCGGAGTTTCGCATACTGATAAACAAAGAATCCGATGTGAAGTGGCAGATCCAACTTGATGGTCTTCTTGTTCAGTTCGACTTCATACAAAGTTTCATCTAATGGATTCAAGGCTCTAAAGACATCTCATTTGCAGCTTTGGTGACTTCTTCATCATTGCAATAGCACACACGTCGATGCTTCTCTTTGTTGGTGACGGTTTTGCCATATCCAGAATTTCCCAAGAGCTTCATGGTGTCGGCAACGATCGACTTGTCAGGGTCAACATCTCCTTGTCTTCTTGCTTCAGATACTTCATCTCCAAATTTTTCAAAACATCTTCTTGGTTTATATTGGATAACTTGATAGACGTGATCAACTTCAGTACCATGCTGGAGGTACCACTGCAGTAAAGGGGGTGCAAACAACATTTTTTCTGCTACATAGTTTCCGATCAAACTTCTACGGGGTTTCTTCATCATTCCATTCTTCTCGGCAAAGGACTTCATGTGTTCACCAATATCATCTATGGAAATATCTGTATTCTTGAAGATAGGTGTCATCTCTTCAAAGTAATCTTTCAGGTGATCTGGTACATGAATATCACATTCGACCAAACCAAACAGTTCACCGGACTTCACTTTGTTCAGTATTTTTTCATCTGTCATTGCACCATCTATTTTGTCTGAAAAGTTCTCTTTCAGGACGGTTTTGAGTGTGACATCGGTCTTCTTCATCTCTCTCCACTCACACTCCCAGATTTCAACAAGTTTATAGCCCAAATCGGTGATGTACTTTGCATTGGTACGGGTGTCTTGTAGCAGTTCTTTCATGGGTTTATCTCTGACTTCATTATGGATGATAGGAAGGCCATTCTTATCTTTCATGCAAGTATGTCCGTGCCAGAAGCAGCCATGGAATTGGTATACAGTCTGTGTCTCTTTGCACCAACCATCAACAGGCAACTGTCTTCGACCAATCATTTTTTTCAGCTCCATCAAACTGATGTCTGATGTGGATGTCATCTCTCATCGATAAAAACTCTAACCATTGTTCAGCCATTTTACCATACTTCATTGGATGTTCTGGTTTAAACTGGTTTTCTTCACGACGTCTAATACTCCAACCCGTTGGCATCTCTTGCATTGGGCACCAAAGATATAATGCATTCGCATCAAAGCCTATAATACTACCACATGGTCTTGCTTCTTTGCCATATTTTGTTTCTCTGATTCGGGTAACATCTTTCTCGTGGTATCGGTTGAAGATAATTGAAGGTCCACCAACGATATTATCTTTCACTAAGTGATGCAAGTCTTTGTTTTTCTGGTTAAATAATGTGAAGTAAGTGTCATCATTCATGGTCTGGAACAGGTATTTTAACGTAAGGCCTGGAACACTGACACCATCTTTAAACATGTCGATGTGGCGTTCTTGGTAGAAAGCAAACTGCTTGTCAACTGCTTCAAGGAGTGGTTTTACATCTCGGTTATTATACCAGGTCAGAAAATCACGGAAAGTTGTCATCTCCAGGTCGTCCCATACATGCTGGCAGTACTGGTATTCTTCGTTGGATATATTTTCTTTCTTGAGAGAACTGTAGAAAGCTTCATGGTCTGGTAGGTGGTCTTGATCCAATTTGTCTAAGCTGTCGATCCATTCATATGGTAAAATTCCTTCGTCACGGAACAGCCAAATGCTTTCAAAAACTTGTCATAGCTGAATCCTGGAGCGAGATAGTTGCAAATATCAACAAACGTGAAAGATTCTGTCGAGACGCACATGTAGTTATTCGATTTCTTCACTGCAAACTTGAGTGGACTCTGTCTCTTCAGGTATGTCATCAGTTCACGCTTGACTACATTCATATCATATTTTCCAGAGTTGAATCCGATGACGGGCATCTCTTGCAGGTAGTCTTGAAATTTCTTCTCCAATTTTTGTAAAGGGTGCATCTTGGATGTACCTTCTCCAGTAGCTCTGGCTTCCACTTCCAGCGTTTCATCAATTTTCTGTCTGAGTTTAAACAAGGTCCAAGCATGATAGGTCTGCATCCGTTGATGGCAATGAGATGAAATAGCTGTGAGGTATGTCATCATTTCTTCAACAAGTTCTTGAGAATTTCCCTTTATAATAAAACATTTCGGTTCTTGGTATTCTGGAACATTACTACATACACTCACACTCAACGGTCGGTGTTCTGTTTCCCATATCAGTTTATCACTGTCGGCAGATAGACTGGATTTGACAAAGTAACTTTCAAAATCAAACGTTGCACGGTACGGATAAAACTTCTTGTCTTCGGGTACTTCTATACCTTCATCTTCTAACAGATCAAATATGGACTGGGATGGATGGTATACACCGCCAACATACTGGTATTTTACTTCATCTGTACAGGTTTTCTCGTGGTGATTTATTGCCCAGGAGGTCTTCCATAATTTGCCGCATTTGCGGCATTCAAAGGATTTGCAGTATTGGTCTATATCGATGATGTAGCTAAAATGATTCTTGTAGACGTTCACATACATGGTATCTTCATACTTTCTGTGAGATCTCTGTACTAATTTGGCAACAATTTGGTCATCATCATTCTTGACAAGTTCATATACTTGGATATTAACTTCAAAACATTTCTTCAAGTCAGGTAATTCGGCTAAAGTTACCCCACGGAATTCATCCTTTGGCTTCTTTGTATACTTGTTGTACATGGCATCTGTTGTATAGTTGAGGTTGCGTGCTGTGAAACCACTCCATAAAGCTAAAACAGCGGAAAATACATAGGTTGTCATCACAATAAAATTGGCGTTGTTCATCTTTCACCAAAGCATTTACTGCTTTGTTCTGGAGAATATATTCGGGAAGATCTTCTACCATTCCAGTTGGGTGGTCTTTCAGCTTATTCACATAAAATGTGACGTTCGTAACTCTCTTCACAAGCCATTTGGTGTTGGGTCGTTTTAACTTGGCCCATTTCTGGATATCTTCTTCCATGTTCTTGGCAGCATACTAGTTGTGGAACATCAAGTACCCAGGCGTTGTTTTGTGGATGGTAATACTTCAGTTCATTCGTTTCATTGTGTCGCAGGATAAAACCAAAACTCAGATTAATTTTAAATCTTAAGTGTTGTGGCAGAAATATGGTAGCCATCAATTCATCATTCATTATTTTCAGGTTCACATCGTTGATCCGGTAGTTATACTGGTCCTGGACTCTTCTGTTCATCATGTGGCGAGTTCTAATAGAACTCCAGTTATCTTCGTACACGGTCAACATCTCATCGGTCTCTGCTTCAGACATCATATTTTTTTCAAAATCAGTGGGGTCAACATCATAATGGGTGGTCGTCGTGGTCCGTGGTTGTTTGAGTGGTCCTCTCTTCGGTTCATCAGTCTTCCTTTTAGATGGTACAGGAACTGGTCGGTGGGCAACGCTCCTGTGTCGGTTAAAATGGAGTAGTTGGTTAAACTCCTTGCCGCATTCCATACATGTGTAGATCTCCAAACATTTCTTCGGGTGGTGAAGGAGATACTCTTTCCTGGTAAAGGTCTTGTTACAGTTGGTGCAATCGTGGGTCTTCTTCTCTCCATGGGTATTTCTGCGATGGCGATCTCGATTCGTTCTTGCAGTAAAGGTCTTCCCACACTCTTCACAGGCGTAAACATCAGTTCTGGTAACGGCAGTAGCAGCATCAGACTCCATCTTCATAAAATTTTTGCAAAGGCAAAATTGCTATAGAAAACTCTCTAGCGATGTGTTCAGTTCGAAGGATCGAAACAGAATGACGCGACGTTACTCTTCTCCGGAATTTATTTCTACGTGACGGACGTTTTTGAAAACGTCACGACGTCACAACGTTTTTTCATCGATATTTTCATTCTCGATGGGCGTTTGTGCTTGTTCCTATAGGATTATAGGTTAAAGCTGGGAAAGTTAGAAAATTAATATAGAAGTCAATGGGAAAGAAACACAATGGGAATACAGAAATCTGATTAGTGGATTAACTTCGCTCTGATTGGTCAGTGTAAAAACATCTTGATCCTCATTAATTTTATTATTTAAAATTATGTAGTTAGAGGTGTCATTTAAAGAAATTGCTAAATATAGACCCTAATAATTAGTTAGGGGGTCAGTTAAGGATGTTGCTAAAAATAGAGCATAGCAATTTATAAAAATATTGTTCCAAGTAGAAGCAGAGGATTCTGGGTAAATTTGTCCTATAGCACTACGTGCTATTCTTAATAGGGAAAAAACACGTTATGGTATATCCTAAAAATGGAACATTACTCCACTTCAATCGAACACGACCTTTTAAAAAATCTATAGCACTACGTGCTACTATTATAAACCAAAAGTTCCGCGATCCTAAATAGGATTCTGAAAGAATTCGAAATAGTACAACTTGACGGGTTTATTTGGGTAATTAAACGAGGATACTTGGAAAATCCGAACCAGAAAAATACTCTTCTACAAAGGAACACACCCCAGGTACCTTCTCGGTACTATAGCACTACGTGCTAAGCCGATAAAATGGGAAATCCGTATCAAATAAAGTCAATTGCGGTGATTTGGGGTGGATTTTATTGATTTGGAGGGATTGTCGGGTTGTTTGTGGTAATTAGATTTACTCCGATTCATTCGAACACACCCTCCGAACATACCCCGTCTTATTGCAGAAAAATTGGATAACATAGTAATCACGTGCTACCATAGAAACCAAGATGGCGGCCTCCAGTATACAAAATGGACGACGGAAACACGTATCACCTTAACAACATGTGCTGCGCATGCGCACTCACATCACGCAACACTATGGAGATGACGTAACAACATGGCCGCTCAGGCGGGTTACCATGACAACACAGAATGGCGCCACTGGGTCACGTGACTATGACGTCACGTGAGATCCTGCAATGAGATCCTGCAACCTAGAGGTGAAAACCACATTACATACTACTCACACAGGGCGCGTGTCTCTACAGAGTTCCTCCAGGGGCAGAATATCACTACACTGCCTTGGCCAGCACTAAGTCCGGACCTTTCACCAGACGTGCACGTCTGGGATATGCTTGGCAGGCGCCTACGACAATGCCAATAGCCCCTACCGATGTCCTGGAACTCGCCGCTGCACTGCAGAAAGAATGGAACAACATTAGTCAAGCTGATATTGGACGTTTGGTGTGGGGTCTGCCACGTCGGATCCACTGTGTCTCGCGAACCGAGGAGGATTTACAAGGTAATGAGGTCTTGGACTGAATGTTGTAAATTCTCTGACCTGCCGTCCATGTCTTTTACAGCTCGGTGCGTGGAACGTGTGCTTGTCAGACATCCAACTTTATCTGAAATCATTCACCAGATGTCACAGTGCAATGTCTCAGCTGTCTTTTCGATGAAAATATAAATATATTTCTTCATATATCTCACTTTTATCAAATATTCCCTCCTTTTTGAATAGTATATTTTAATGCTAAAACGTATTTATCTTCAGCAAAGACGTATTGGGTAGAATATTTCGACGAACGAAGACGCTTTAATTTTTCAAATCGCACTGAAAATCAATTGCGTGTATTAAGGTGCTTGATATGTAAATCCTATGAAAGTCCCAAATCTGAAACTCCTTAAAATGCAAATAAACATCCACAAATTACACACCAGTTTTAAGGTTGTGGTTTATAGAACACGAAATTTATATGTTTTTAAATGGAACGGTAGATGACATGCATAAATGGTTCCTAGGAGTCTGCGCCCGTATTTGTACCAGAGCTGATAGAAAAACTTTATTTCATGAGATCAACGCGTGGTCAAATGTGCCTCAGATATCCAAAAACAAAGTTAACAATTCAAAACACTAGGAAGATATGATGCAGGAACAGGATCATAAATTAAATAATATATAAATGGAAAAACGGTAAACCTATTCAGTTTGTCAGTTGTAAAACTGTAGCAAAGTTGCATTTTAGAGAGCGTAACAAATTACATTTATAAAAAAAACGATGCCTGTACATCGAGGTATACCACGTCAATATGGATATGGATTATGTTCTATTTTTCGTACAGTATTGAGAACAGCTGACCCATTAATACAACCAATGGCAAAAAATGCACTTTGAACTTTAAAGAGAGAAGGTTGGAAACATGGTATACAGATAGCAAAATACCTTTTAGGAAAACTTAAAGCACCTAAAGAAATATATTATTTTATGGAAAAGATCTTCTGAAATCTGTGGGTGAATCTTCTTTAGGTACAGAAAGAGGAAAACGAAAAGAAGTAAGTCATTTTAATAAAATTTCTTAAAGAGGAAACACGTATAGAGCTCCCACAAAAACGAAATCCATGACCTCTTGATATATTTCATTAAATCATGATGTTGTGATGCGAACAGTTTGGAAGTAGTTTTGATCCAGATAATGTATGACCAACATCAAGTGGTATAGAAAATAAAAATTAAATTGAACAATTTCCAATAGCAGCTTTAAACAATTCTTCACTAATAGAATTTTTAATTCCAAGACAAACAACCAAGTGGTTAGATCTTGTATCATCTACACTTGAAGTTAAATTTAAAATTACAAAACAAGATTGGAGTGTTTTGGCTCCAGATACACAAATTGATCTCATTAATAATTTTTTCATGGTATATTTAGCAAATTTGATGTCTCATTGAATGGCAATCTAATAACCACCAATATAGAATTAAAGTCTGATCGATAATTTCTGGATAATTTTCTTAGTTATTCAAAAAAGTGAAAAATTCACAATCGGCTGCAAGTAAAATGTGGTATTCCGATACTCCTGGCATACATACTGAAACTATAAAGAGCTCCTCTAACAAAGATTTGACTGAACGTGCAAGATTAATTGCTGGTAGTAAATATGTACAGTTAAGAGGTAAATTACACCTAGATCTATTTGTGCAAGAAAAATATTTACCAAATGGAGTAGAGATGAGAATAAAATTGCATCGTACTCCATCTAAATTTTGTCTTATTGGTGGTGAATATGGAAAAATCTGAAATTGAAAGAGCTATTGTTAAAATACCAGCATTAGATTTGATTCCAAAATTTGCAAATTATCTCAATGCACAAATAGATCGTCCAAGTTGCAAAATGTCCATAATGCGTGTTGAAATAAGAACATTTACATTTGGAGGTCTTCATTCAAAAATGTCCAACGTTTCAATTTGAATAAGTTGAAAGTAACAGTTCATGGACCTTCCATTAAATCACGTCCCTTTGAACCAAATTTCGAATGTGGACTTTATCGAAATTCATAGTTTTCCCCATATAAAGAATCGGGTATTTTGAACAAAATCAAACATTTGATTTATCTGTGCAGGATTATGCAAAAGTATATACTTCTTGGGGAATTGATTTGACACCTGATCAGAGTATTAATAGGCCATTGGCTCATCCTGTAAAATCTGGTAATCTCTGAAATGAACTTCAGTTTGCTGAAGCTCTTCAAGTGGTGAACAACATTGTCGTGTATGCATAATTTGATAGTGAGATAGCGATCAACAGATTTGGAGAAGTGATATTTTACTATTAAAGATTGTGAACATTGCAAGATGTACGAAGAAAAAATACAATCATTATTTCAAGAATGTGTTGTGATAGAACTGACAAAATCCATGAAAGAGAAAAGGAAAGACATCTGTGAAGAATGTCAGAGAATTAATAAGGGGCCTAGGCTTTTCAAACGTATGTTTGTCTCTTTGTGATAAATAAGATTTGGTTTAGGAAAGAAATCAAACAGAAATTACAGGATATTTATGTATGACAGTGGTTTTGTATTATGAATACATTACAAAAGTACGTTTTATATCATAATTTTAAAACAATTTTCGAAAGGGGGTGTTACCTGTTATATCACCCATGGAAACACATGACAAGTTTGCTGAGATTTTGAGTTAAAAATCATCGATTACCAATAGAGGCTGGAGACCTGGTTCAACATAGATATTTCAGACAGAAAATATGTACCTTCGGTTGTAACGATATAGGCGATGAATATCATATCCTGCTAAAATGCCCCAACCTTGAAGTGGAGCGTAAATATTACCTATCGACATTTTTCTATAATCGCTTTCAAAGGACGTACCAAACCAAAAACTTATATTACGGATTTTCAGGCCATGTGTGGACAAGAAACCGCCAGCAGAATCAGATTGCAAGACGCTGTCTGTTCCGGTCAAGACGCTGTCTGTTCCGATCAAATCACTTCCGCATATCAGTGATTCAATGCGTTGTTTACTTTCAACCATCAATTCAAGGCTGAAACGAGTGGAATTGTCAGATTCTTATACAAAGCGTATAATAAAAAGAAAATTTATTGTTTTTGAGTGAATAACGAAAATTATCTCACTTGTGACCGATACAAATGGTTATTTTAACTCGTGAACAATAAAGATTTATATCAGTCACTCATGAGATAATTTTCGGTATCCACTCAAAAACACTAGATATCCTATATGTATTAACTCTTAGCAGAGGACAGGGGTAGGCAGCGGAGTTCAAGTTTTCAGCTTCTCACCACTTTATATCTGCTCACCACTTTACATCAGTGAACTATATATACTGGTTTGTGAGATGGATTGACGGCGTTGGGGGCAATATGTTAATGGGTATTGGTTTGTTTCAATTTACTGGCATTCTCCGGTGGACTGAGGCAATTTAATGCTTATGGGCAATAAGGTTTATAAATTCCACACTTGTTTCATAGGTAACATAGAAGAAAAATTTAGGAATATCTGGTAGTTTTAACTTATATTATATAGGTTATACTCAATAAAGGATTAAATGCAATTTAATGGCTGTGCATAAAAGGTAAACCATTCTGATGTAGTTTCCCCGGTCAACCACCGCACTTGTTCTCGGAGAGACTGCTGCACGTGGCTACCAGCCACCCCACTAAATGACATGGCGGAGGTGAGACATATCAACTGACCGATTGATATACATATATATATAATGAATTATACCATGTAATGCAGATGAAATCAGTGAGAATCAATCTCTTTTCCAAATTTCCTGCTTACGGTACAGAATACAGAATTCGGCACTTCTGTTATGCATTTTTTAGGATGAAAGACTCTGACGTTTTGGGGCTTGTCGGTAGTCGAGTGGTCTATGGCGCTGGTCCAGTTTCGCTAGGCGATTGGTGCCGTAGAAGTGTACTCTCATCAAGGCAGTAGTTCGATCCCCATCGGCGTCAGAGTCTTTCATCCTATATATATATATATATAGCGTATAATAAAAAGAAAAACGATCCAACAATTCAAAAACGATCCAACAATTCAATCCAATCGTTTGTTGAAAAACGATCCAACAATTCAACCGGCGAAAGAGTCCCGTTTGTGGTGACATACTCGCGGCGCCTCCCCGACATCGGGAAAATAACGCGGGAACGGATGCCCATTTTACACCGCTCAAAACGCATGAAGTTGGCATTCGAAAAACCTCCCCTGATTTCGTACAAAAGACTGAAAAATTTGGGAGATATCATAGTCCACAGCAAGCATAATAAAATGTTCAACAATCAAGGGGCGGGATCTGATAGATGCGAGAGAAAATGTGCAATCTGTGGGTTTATGCTCCAAACAAAACAATTCGCAGACAAGAACGGGACGGCCTACCACATAGGCAAAAAAATCACCTGCATGTCCAGGAATGTGATATATGGGATTTTCTGCGACAAGTGCAATGAAGTCGTGTACGTGGGAGAGACGGGGACAAAATTGTATGAGAGAATGCAAAACCACCTGAGTAGAATAAAACTTGAGGTTATGGATGAACCGATACCACATCATTTTCTGACCAAAAACCATAGTATAAACGATTTTAAGATTATTGGGATTGAACAAATTAATAAACAAAATACAGCTTACAGGAGGGGTCGTGAAGCATTTTGGATTAACAAACTTCAAACACTAGAACCCAATGGGCTCAATAGACAAGAATAATTCCAAATATTCTCATTTATAAACTTGCTGAACGGGGGTGGGAGAGGGGGGACAAAAATTAGTGTACAGAGCAATTACACCTAAACACGCACGCATTGGTGTTGGACATAGCGTGTATATGTTGCGAGATTATGATCATTTGGTACATGTCAGTGCGTACATCATGTGTATGTGGTGTGTGTGTGTGGGGGGGGGGGGGTATGGCACCCTAGCCTCCGATTGTCAGTGTAGACATTATAGGAGGGACTGCACTTAGATCAGTGGTGGAGGGCATATATATGCTGCAATAGTGGGTTGGGACATGACATTTACACACCCTGGAAGGATTGGGCGGGGTGGGGGGGGGGGGGGTATTAGTACGCATGGAGGGTATAAAAAATTATATTTTCCATCAGCGGTATTGATGTCTGATTGACGCGGTTTGGGTACTGGGGCGGAGATATGGAGGCGCGCGGAGTGGTTGGATGTGTGAATACGGTATACGAAGTTACTTGCCTCTGCCTCTGTTACCAGGGCGAGGTTTTAGAAATAGTGTCTAATTCATATTTGCTTTTTACGTAATAACGCGGAACATATCTTTACTTGTTGCCACCCAAGGAAGATATGATACGGTTATTTTGCGCGTAATAGACTCGGATACGGGGAACAACATGAAACGGGGAACATATCTTTACCACCCAACGGAGATATGATACAGTGGTTTTATAAGCAATACACTTGAATATGGAGAACAACGCGTGTAAACAATTCGGGTCAAGGAATGGCTGAATGTGTGAATACTGCATGCGAACTCGCTTCTGCCTCTGTTACCAGGGCGAGGTTGAGATAAATGATTGAATGTTTCTAATTCTAAGGCTGAGAACAAAAAAATGCGCGAGATAACGCGGAATATATCTCCACTCGTTACCACCTTAGGAAGATATGATACGGTCTTGTTTGTCCATAATTTACAATTAAAGAAGGTGAACAACGTGTAATGCGGAACATATCTTTACTTGTTGCCACCCAAGGAAGACATGCATCGGCGATTTTATAGACGGGTTCGTGATTAGGAGCTAGGCAGCCACTTGCCAAATAATAAATCGATCTGTAAGACGTACGCGTATCACGATCAATTTTATAATTCCAATTCAACAATTAGGATCAGCGTGACGCTAAATTTTACGTTCCCATGACGCGATACACATTGGTACGGCACTTAACGTAACGGAATAAGTATTAGTCAAAAATGAAAGCCGCTTAGAAGGAAGTAAACTTCCGAGCATGACGGCAATTTGACGAAGTTATATAAAATATTTGATGAAGTGTATGTTTATGCCGACTAAAAGAATTCCAAGGAAAGATGTCGTACCAAGTAATGCGCGAAAGGAACGTACAAAATCGGATTTTCAGGAATTATCGCGGAAAGGGAAGACGGTCTGCAATGTGGGACGGAAACTAATTGAAAAAATAAACAAACGCGAATCACACATAAAATTTCTTAAAAAATGCCAGGAAGAAAATATAATACCGCGAGGATTCAAAGTGAAATGGAATATGACATCGGATGTCAGTGGAAGACGAAAATCGGAATATGAAAACCTTTTAAATGAAACATCAGAGGGACTGGTAGATATTACGCGATTAGAATTCGAGGAACAGTTGGGTCTTCTGAGGGATGAGTTCGCGAAGTTAAAAAATTCGATAAATTCCCGTTTCAACATCTCGGATAAAGAGGCAATTCTGAAGATAATAAAGAACCATGGTGATAAAATCCAAGTCCTTACAGAAAGAACAAAAGATAAGAAGATAGCGGGACTGGGTGATTCAGACGGTACCGACCTACCTGGAAAGAATGTATCGCTGTTGGAAATAAATAATGTGTTAAAAGTATTAGGAATAAAATTACAGAAGAAACTTCCCAGCCACACTGATATCGCAACACACAACATTGAACTGAGAAGGCAAGGGTTTGGATTGCAAAATGTTAGAGCTGATGGGAATTGCTTTTATAGATGCATCAGCAAAATCTGTACAGGCGATGAAGAATATCATCATGTAATACGGAAACGAGTAATGGAGTATGTGGAACATCACGCGAAAATAATGTCTAAATATATAGATGGGCCAGTATCAGGATTCATTAGAAAGAGATCAAAAACGAATGGTAGTATTGAGAGCTGGGCAACAGATGAGGATATAATAGGTTTGGTGAATATGCTGGGAATAGGGATTCATGTATATTGTAAGTATGGTCAAAATTACAGGTGGGTGCGATTCGAACCTGAAAAACAGGTGAGTACAAATGAATTAAATTTCTATCTCTTTTTGAATGATTCTCATTTTCAGGTTGCACAAATGATTGGAAGTATGAAAAAGACAAATGGGCCTAAAACAATCAAATACAAATACTTGCAGTCACAAAATATTTCCGCGTTCCGTAGGGATGAACCAAAACTGAATCCTCGGGGTTATTCAAAAAAAATTACCGACAAAAAGCCTGAGAAACCCTCCAAAAAGGACGAATCTGTGAATCCCCGGGGTTATACAACAAAAATTACCGACAAAAAGTCTGAGAAACCCTCCATAAAGGATGAATCTGTAGAAGTTAAGGATATGAGCGATGATCAAAATAACATGTATGTAGATATAAAGAGTAAAATTCTGCACAACGAAACTAAAATGAATCAGCAAAATAACGTGTTTAATTTATCCGGTAAGAAACTAACAAAACACCAAAGAACATTACTTAAAAGGGGTCTCAAGTTTGTCCCAACGGAAAGAACTTTGGATATGGCGAACCTTATCGTTGAGATAAAAGAATGGGAGCGAAGAATGCGACTATGTGAGTATTTCCTAGACAATAAACAGCAATATATTAATGATAAATTTAAAGAGCGTAACCCGTGGACCCCTAAAGAAGGTAGAGATAAGCACCTTGACCTTTATTTAGAGATAGTACGGGAAGATATTTTGAAGGGCATAAAAAAACGCGTGCGAAACAACATAACAAAAATGGAGGAGAAGGCTCTGAGGGAGTTGTTAAATGATAATACAATAGTCGTGCGACCAGCCGATAAAGGGTCTGGAATAACCGTTTTGGATGCAAGTAAATATGAAAATGAGATCTTGATGGAGTTGGGGGACCAAACAACATACAAAGAAGTACCTGTAAATCTGACAGAGAAAATAACAAACAAGATTAAAAGCCAACTAAAAAAACTAGAAAAAAACAAACTGATAGACAAAAAAGTATTAGCGTACATGATACCTAAGCAGCCACAGGCTGGAAGAGTAAAAGGTAACCCCAAAATGCATAAAAATGAAGCCCCTTTAAGAACAATAATTTCGGGAAAAAACCACCCAACAGAGAAAATAGCAGAAGTGATGGAGTCTGAATTAAAACAACACGTTGAGTCATTACCATCCTACATACGCGACACCACACATTTCTTGAACAGACTGGACAGTATACCCCAACCACTCCCTGAAAACAGCATAATGTACTGTATGGACGTCAAGAAACTATATCCAAGCGTCCCACGTAATGAAGGTATATTAGCATGTAAAAAAGCACTAGAAAACTCTAAAAGAAAATTATTCCCAACAGAGATAGGTCTTAAACTAATAGAAACTGTTTTGGACAACAACAATTTTTCATTTAAAGGAAGACATTATCTACAAACCGACGGCGTTGCAATAGGTTCGCGATTAGGGATGAATTATGCGTGCACGTATATGGGTGAATGGGAAGAGAAACTGTCAAAAGCATCGAAGTTACACCCCCTTGAACAGGTACGGTACGTTGATGATATCTGGGGAGTATGGACGCATGGGTTGGAGTCTCTGAAACAATATCATTCTTTGGCAAATACGATACACCCAAGAATACAGGTCGATTTAAGGTGGTCTGAAAATGAGATAGAATTCTTAGACATGGTAGTCAAAATTGAAGACGGATTTCTTAAAACCGGTTAAAAAACAAAACCCACGGACACGCATCAATACCTACACGCAAAGTCAGATCACCCAATCAACACTAAAAGAGCGATACCATATGGAATAGCTTCAAGAGTAAAAAGAATATGTTCCGATAATGCTGAATATGAATGCCACAAAAATAATATAAAACAGCACCTGCATGCCAGAGGTTACGACGAAAAGTTTGTAAGCGAACAACTAGAAAAGGTCGATCAAATCGAGCGCAAACAGTTACTTGAAAAACGATCCAACAATTCAACCGGCGAAAGAGTCCCGTTTGTGGTCACATACTCGCGGCGCCTCCCCGACATCGGGAAAATAACGCGGGAACGGATGCCCATTTTACACCGCTCAAAACGCATGAAGTTGGCATTCGAAAAACCTCCCCTGATTTCGTACAAAAGACTGAAAAATTTGGGAGATATCATAGTCCACAGCAAGCATAATAAAATGTTCAACAATCAAGGGACGGGATCTGATAGATGCGAGAGAAAATGTGCAATCTGTGGGTTTATGCTCCAAACAAAACAATTCGCAGACAAGAACGGGACGGCCTACCACATAGGCAAAAAAATCACCTGCATGTCCAGGAATGTGATATATGGGATTTTCTGCGACAAGTGCAATGAAGTCGTGTACGTGGGAGAGACGGGGACAAAATTGTATGAGAGAATGCAAAACCACCTGAGTAGAATAAAACTTGAGGTTATGGATGAACCGATACCACATCATTTTCTGACCAAAAACCATAGTATAAACGATTTTAAGATTATTGGGATTGAACAAATTAATAAACAAAATACAGCTTACAGGAGGGGTCGTGAAGCATTTTGGATTAACAAACTTCAAACACTAGAACCCAATGGGCTCAATAGACAAGAATAATTCCAAATATTCTCATTTATAAACTTGCTGAACGGGTGGGGGGGGGGAGAGGGGGGACAAAAATTAGTGTACAGAGCAATTACACCTAAACACGCACGCATTGGTGTTGGACATAGCGTGTATATGTTGCGAGATTATGATCATTTGGTACATGTCAGTGCGTACATCATGTGTATGTGGTGTGTGTGTGTGTGTGTGGGGGGGGGGTATGGCACCCTAGCCTCCGATTGTCAGTGTAGACATTATAGGAGGGACTGCACTTAGATCAGTGGTGGAGGGCATATATATGCTGCAATAGTGGGTTGGGACATGACATTTACACACCCTGGAAGGATTGGGCGGGGTGGGGGGGGGGGGTATTACTACGCAAGGAGGGTATAAAAAATTATATTTTCCATCAGCGGTATTGATGTCTGATTGACGCGGTTTGGGTACTGGGGCGGAGATATGGAGGCGCGCGGAGTGGTTGGATGTGTGAATACGGTATACGAAGTTACTTGCCTCTGCCTCTGTTACCAGGGCGAGGTTTTAGAAATAGTGTCTAATTCATATTTGCTTTTTACGTAATAACGCGGAACATATCTTTACTTGTTGCCACCCAAGGAAGATATGATACGGTTATTTTGCGCGTAATAGACTCGGATACGGGGAACAACATGAAACGGGGAACATATCTTTACCACCCAACGGAGATATGATACAGTGGTTTTATAAGCAATACACTTGAATATGGAGAACAACGCGTGTAAACAATTCGGGTCAAGGAATGGCTGAATGTGTGAATACTGCATGCGAACTCGCTTCTGCCTCTGTTACCAGGGCGAGGTTGAGATAAATGATTGAATGTTTCTAATTCTAAGGCTGAGAACAAAAAAATGCGCGAGATAACGCGGAATATATCTCCACTCGTTACCACCTTAGGAAGATATGATACGGTCTTGTTTGTCCATAATTTACAATTAAAGAAGGTGAACAACGTGTAATGCGGAACATATCTTTACTTGTTGCCACCCAAGGAAGACATGCATCGGCGATTTTATAGACGGGTTCGTGATTAGGAGCTAGGCAGCCACTTGCCAAATAATAAATCGATCTGTAAGACGTACGCGTATCACGATCAATTTTATAATTCCCATTCAACAATTAGGATCAGCGTGACGCTAAATTTTACGTTCCCATGACGCGATACACATTGGTACGGCACTTAACGTAACGGAATAAGTATTAGTCAAAAATGAAAGCCGCTTAGAAGGAAGTAAACTTCCGAGCATGACGGCAATTTGACGAAGTTATATATATATATATATATATATATATAATGACCATATTTGTTGAGCTGCATATGATATAGTTAATCATCAACATCCGGGTGCATGCGTATGTGTATGGGTAGTTATTTTACATGTACAATATTTTGTATTATTCTGAACCCGCAGATATCGGAGTATGGAAATAAAAAGTATCGAATCGAATCAATCACACACAAGAACATTGACAGATATGTACACTGCAGATTGTTTAGAGAACCTGTGTCCAGTGACTATATTATATAATCCACACAAGAAAGTAAGAAGAGAGAACTTATTATATTCTAATCAAAAAACGGAGGGGATATTTGAGAAAAGTGAGATATATGAAGAAATAGATTTATATTTTCATCAAAAAGACTGTTGAGGCATTGCATTGTGACATCTAGTGAATGATTTCAGCGACAGTTGGGCGTCTGACAAACACATCATTTCACGCACTGTGCTATTGAAGGCATGGGCGGTCAGTCAGAGAATTTACCACATTCAGTCCAAGACCTCAATACCTTGTAAATCCTCCTCGGTTCGCGAGACTAGCGCGGATCCGACGTGGCGTACTCCTCACCAAACGTCCAATATCAGCTTGACTGATGTTATTCCATTCTTCCTGCAGTGCAGCGGCGAGTTCCTGGACATTAGTAAGGGGCTGTTGGCGTTGCCGTAGGCGCCTGCCAAGCATATCCCAGACGTGCTCGATTGGTGAAAGGTCTGGACTTAGTGCTGGCTAAGGCAGTGTATTGATGGTCTGCTCCTGGATGAGCACTGTAACGACACGGGTCCTGTGTGCTCTTGCATTGTCTTCTTGGAAAATGAATCGACGGCCGTGACGTCGAGAAAATGGCACACATGAGCTGCTAACATGTTGTCACGGGAGTACTGCCCCGTGACACGCCGTTGGATGACATGTAATGCTGTTCTGCTTGCCATAGTTATGCCTCCCCACACCATAACCGATCCACCACCAAAACGATCGTGCTGCCTAACGTTTACGTCATGGTATCGTTCGTTCTGCCGCCGGCACACTCTGTTTCGCCTGTCGTGGAAGTAGGGCGTGAACTTCGCTTCATCGGAAAACATGTCGTTGCCCCACAGACGATTGTCCCATCGCGATCGTGCTCTACATCAGTTATGCCTTGCTGCGATGTGACGTTCAATTAAACGTGGAATTATTGAAGGTCGCCGAGCGTACAAATCCCAGCTGTGCAGGCGATTGCGGATAGTCTAACCACTGACTCGCGCATCTGTTGCTCGGTGCAGCTGCTGTCCAATTTCTGAGGCACTTTGAAGGCGGTTATGTAATGCTGTAGTTCGAATGGTACGATCCTGGTTAGCAGTTGTCGCCCTTGGATGACCTGACCGACGTCTATCATCATGATTGATCATGAAAACATAAAGATAGACAAGCAAATATGTGAACACAGATTCTTCCAAAGAACCAGGAGAAAATTGAATAGCAATATGTTTTAACACAATCATTCTGCTATCTAGTTTGATTCGTATGGTTTACATCCAATGGATAAAAACATATACAATTTCATAGTGAAAAACACAGATTCGTGGACAATAAAGACAATGAGACTACAAAGTGATCTTAGCGCTGTGTGTGGAATGTGTCTGTATATTTGCTTTAGATCATCTTGCAAACGGATATGATTTAGAGACAGTGCTTATTATCAAATTTCATCCAAGACATTTCCAATAAAACGACAGAGATGTTCTACCATTGTTTCTGCAAAACTAATGACAATATTTAAAATGACTGTGCAGGAATAAAGAATCAGGTGTCAAAACAATACTCCAAAGGTATTTTTTCCATTATACTTTTTTTATTTTCTCTTAAGATTCTTTTTTTTTGTTAGATCGTATTTATTTATTTATTATTTATTGGTGTTTAAGGTCACATATTTATGCACAATGGCTAATCGTGACCGTGACTGTTTTACGGGTGGAGGAAGCCGGAGTACCCGGAGAGAACCACCGAGCAACGACGAGCCGCTGTCAGCTCTCCAACATCGTAACTCTGAACTCTGCACCGCAGCACAGGCAGGGTTAGATTGGTTGAAGACATGCGCACCATCGACGTGTAGTACGCCTCAGTACACAGCGTCATCGTGCCCCCATGTAGGCAATCGGGGTGAAGTGACTTGCCCAAGGACACAACGCGGTGGCCGCAGGTGGGATTCGAACCGAGGACCTCTCGGCTTGCAGCCTGCACCTCTACCAACTGAGCCACCGCGCCCCCTGTTAGATCGTAAAAAATAGAAGTCATCCATTCTATCATATAAATGCCATAGAAACTCTATCATGTAACAAAGCTAGGATTTTTCAGTTCGTTCTTGATTTTCATTTCATTCAGCCAGTAAATGGGAGAGTGTAGTGTAGATATGTTCTGTTCATGACAATATATTGAATTTACTTTAAATAAATCTTGTTATCTGTTAAACCGTCTACGACAGTTTTGTCGAAGTGTTAGGTTAGTCCCATAATCCTTTTTATCAACGCCTCCTAAATATCCCATCCCATCAGTAAAAATAAGGTCGAGAGTCACTTCTCTTTTTTTCTGCGGGTGCGAGGTTAATATTGTATGCATCTCTATCAAATTTAATATTTTGAAACGAAAACTCTTTCAAAATGTGAAAAGTTAATAGGCAATCATATAATCATAAAAAAGTTTTACCTAAAACAACTGTCACACACAGAGAGTTCGCCCACATCGTGTACCATTAAGTTTTTTTCATCTTCTTTTCTCTTCTTAGCTCTTCTACAAAGCAGATAAGTAGAAACAAGGTATCATAAAAAACAGTATGGCATAACATAGAGTCAAGAGTCACTTCTCTTTGTTACTGCGAGTGCTAGGTTAATATTGTATGCATCTCTATCAAATTTAATATTTTGAAAAAGCTGATAGATAATCATATAATCATAAATAATTTTTATCTGCAACAACTGCCAAGGAGAGATCGACGACAATGCGCATCATAAAGTTTTGTCATTTTATATTTTTTCTTCTTAGCTTTTTTGAAGTGCAGAGAAGTCGAAACAAAATATCCAAAAAACAGTATGGCATAAAATTTTGTAATTACGAGTGCATTCTGGGTTGTATACGGCGAAATCAGTGTTAAGGGCCGAGAGCCATATGGCGTAAAACTTCTAGCGTAAAACTTCTAGCGTACATTTTTTAACACTTAAACATTTAATTTCCCATTGAGCGGTCGATCAATGGGAAATTCAGCGTTAAAAAATTTACGCTCCAAGTTTTACGCTATAAGTTTTGCGCTATATGCTCCTCCCTCACTACTCACGAAGGCAAAATACGAAACAGATGGAGAGAAGATTCAGTAATAATTTTATGCTATAGCCCTATAGAGCTCCTGTGACGTCATTATTGACCCTTCATATAAACACAAAATAGGCTAGCTTATTCTATTTTACCTATTTACGCAACGTGACGTCCATATCCAGTCAGTCCAACAATCGAAATTAATATTTTTGTGCAAATTTTGATTTCACAACATACATGATGGCCCTTCGTTGGAACGAACTCTACAAGATCATTCTAATGAGTGGTCATAGGTTACATCTTGTTGGCACAAGTTGATAAAATAATAATGTTTAAACGTCATAACATATGCTTTTGTTGAAGCAAATATGAAAGTTGAAAATAAGAATTTATCACGAAAGTGACGTATAGTTGTGTAAGGTACAGCGTTACATTATATTTCACAGAAAGATACAATTCAAGAATTGTGCCTTAACCCCTTGAACCCTGGTGGTGTATTTCATGTCAGTTCAATGGCAGTAATTGGAAGAGTCCATATCCATTATTTGGAGGTGGACCAATTAATATTGTCAACGCGCAGCCCTAAGGCAGACCGTTGAAAATATTGATTGGTCTACTGCATACATTCACCCTTAATGAAATTATGGCGCATCATGTTCCTGGGCCGAAAAAGCGACCTCTAGAGTACAAACGTTTTCCAAAGGTGCTACCAATAAATTGTTAGCATTTGGTTATTTTTCTTAAAGTGGAGTTTGCGGGTCAAAGTGAGAGAGACTGACTTCTGATCGAGCGGGAGCGAGTCGAAGTCTCTTTCATTGAGTTTTCGAGGATGACAGTTGGTCCCAATTAGTCTCAACTGCTCGAGAAGGGTGCGCGATGGTGCAGTGTACTTAGGCATACAACATGTTGACATTACACATAGCTTAGTCAAATGTTACTCGACCTTATACTCTGTTTGTCCATCAATTAGAAGGGAAGAGAGTTTGACGTAATAGTAACCAACATGTGTTTGAGAAGAAAGGTTGGGGATGAAATATATCTGATGAATACACATTCTGTTGTCACGGATATTCTGCTGGGATTGTGTGCACCCAATAACCACACTTCAGTCACATATGTTACCATTAATATTGTTAAGCAATGAGCAAAGTAATTTGATTACAAAGGTACTGACGTATCTGTGGCAACTCATTTTCATGTGCCACTCGGGTACATTAAATATTGTTTTCTATATCACAAAGCGTTTCACTGTTATATTAGTATTTTCAAACTGCAGCAAGAAAGAGCTTCCAACATAAAATAATGTCCATAAAACTAGAATTAAGAATTGCAGCGTTTTCCGTTATCTTTCTGGGTAAGTTATTTATTTATATAGTTACATGTAATTCAGTATCTTCTGATATAAACGATTTTAAAAGTATCGCCCAACGGAATAAATACCGTTTTCTAGATTTCCGTATCAACTGAGTAAACTATGCATAAGACGCATATTTACCATTTAACCCTTTACCCAACGCAGACGATATCAAAATTTATTATTTTAAATATCATTTTTTTTAATTTTTCAAAAAAATTTCAACAAAACCATATCATATGACCCCTCGTTGGAACGAGCTCGACGAGCTCGTTTCAACGAGGGGTCACATGATATGGTTTTGTTGAAATTTTTTGAAAAATAATTTTTTTTCAACTGCTGAATTTGTATATTACGCGGGCGGATGCAGGCGACTCGTTACGTGAAGGGTTAACCCTTTACCCAACGCACAGGATATCAAAATTTATTATCTTAATTTTGTTTTTTAAATATTTTTAAAAACATTCAACAAACTGATATCATATGACCCCTCATTGGAACGAGCTCATTGTGCTTGTTCCAATGAGGGGTCATACGATATGCTGTTGTTGAAACTTTTCGAAAATGTATTTTTCCACACTGCTAAATTTGAAAATTACGCTGGGGGATGCGGCCTGTTTGTTCGGAACTTGGTTAAACGACAACTGTTTCCTAACATTTCGCTTTCAACCTGCAACGATTTGTGTCTTCCGTCATTCACTGTGTGTTCACGCAGCAATGATGAAACACTCGAAACCATGTTTCTGTTTTAAAAACGGATAGTTTCCATTACAAATTGCATGGCCTCTCCTGCAGACAGTTGAAAACGTATTGAAATACAAACGAAAGGTCAGGAAGAGCCTTCAAGATGATCATACTATTGCAGTTAACACAAATGTGTTATTCACTTGAAAACACGTGTCGGAGGAATAAAAACTTGCAAATTACTGTAAAAACGCATTCTCTTAACAAAGAGCGAAAGTGAACCCTTAGTGTTGGTGGAGGTCATACTAACAGATATTCTTAATCACGGTTTATCTGTGAAGTAGTTGTTTCTAATGAGCTTGTAATTGAACCTTCCTCGCTTGACTAATGATTTCTCGGAAGATAACTTTATCGAAAGTTAAATTTTCATGACGATATAAGTCTCGTGAAAACTCGCCTCATTGGACTAAGTGGCTCGCGACTGGATCGCAGACTGATCGAAAAAGGAGGGTCGGTTAACACACAGGGTGGAGTATGAGAATTTTTCAACAACAATATGAACAATGTTTCGTAGCAGCATTTCATGTTTGAAATACAGATTTCTACTAGATGTTGTACAGTTCAGTAAAGTGTGACCGAAGATTTACATAGGCATGTTTCTGTAGCTCTTGCAAAGAATGGAAAGTCATGGAATATTGTAACTATTTCCTCATATTCCAAATTCATCAATTTTGCTACTTTTTTGGTGTTAACGTGGAAGACATTGAAGGTTCGTATATTTCTAAACTATAATCAAGCATAAATGCCAGCGTTTATTCGCGAACATGTTAGGTAGCTGTTCATATTCTGTGACATTTTGCTCATTATATCAATAGGGTGCACATCAGGCACTGTCCTTTCCGTTATTGAAAAGGTCTAAGAGATGAGATGGAGTATACCATCATGTTTCAAATAGTTAAGGTAAACGTGAAGAGAGACAATTTTAAAAACTATTATGGTACTCATTTTTTTAGTCGTAATTATGGTGCAATCTTGCATTCTATACCATAAGTAGGATATATTGAGATCTTTTTATTGAAATATTTAATATTCTCACTTTTAAAGAACATGTTTTCTCGGCACTTATTCTCAATATCATTTCTCAGTCTGGTGCAGCCTAAACACTACAAATGTAAATGGAAATAGGTAATGAAATAAATGTAAACAAAAAGTCTACTAACAGTTTCGTGTTTTTCTAGTGTCCAATGAGCTGAGAGCCGGAAAAAAACAACTTTCATACTTTGTTTCTTTGTATATATCATATTTTAACGCCTCTGCTCTTATACACAACAAAAAAGACAGAATTGCTGATACTTGTTTTGTAGAGGGTGACCTCGCGACAATGAGGACAAGTACGTCTGAAATAATCCTTAACCCTTTACCTACATGTATATGCATTTTCTGGTTTCTAAGAAAAAATTGTTCTGATTTCTGTATGAATATCTGTAAATACTGTTAACGAAAACCCATTTCTGATTTGTTAAAAACTATTTTACTCCTGAAAATAAGCCTCCATAAATTATCTTTCTATATAGTTTTTTCCTGATGCTTTAACCCTTTTCCCACAGACTTGAATTTACTGGATGCAGTAAATTCTGTTTCTCTGGTTATTTCTGTATTCCCCTGTCAATTCAGCCAATTGAAAGAATGTTCAATTCTTTCACAAAAGGTGAGTTTAATGTAAATAAATGAGTCAAAAACAAAACTTTTCCTGGAAAAGGCAGTATTATCACTAATCCAATGACAGTTCTTGCAAAAATGGACAAAAAATAAAGATTTTGCGTAATAATTGGGTGGTTAAAAAGTTGAATAGATCAAACGTAGCCGGTTAATTAATATACAAATCGAATCATTGTCAGCGAAATGCCTTAACAGTCCAAACAATCTATAAAGTTTCGTGTAGTCCAAGTTGTTGATACAAAGGATTAACTCATTTGTAATTTTCTGTTCCAGTGTTCAACGCATTTATTACAAAAAATCAGACTGGAAGGTAGGTGAGGCTGTGTAGTGTCATAGAGCATAGCTTACTTGTTATGCACCTACACAAACTGATAAATTTAATATTGTTTAGTGTTTGCCGGTGCTTCCTAATATTTCAAGTCAGTGGTTTAACCTTTATTAGACGGTTTTCCAGACGTGTCACCTATTGTTTTGCTTTATTAGTTGAGATGTCCTTTTATAATTTTATAATAACTGCCAGCCAGAGATTGTAGTTATTCATTTTGTGGGTGATTATCTCCATCTCGGACAGCAGTAAGGTCTGTGTCTGAAAATCAAAGTGTTCGGGGTGGTTCCCGGTTGTAATTTCAATCCAAAACCCATAGTAAAGGACACTGGTAGTATGCAATGTGGTTTTCACCCCACATTTGGGGCATCGTGAAAGTGACGCCATTGTCATGTGACCCAATTATGTTATGGTGGGTTTTCATGGTAGTCTGCGTGAAGGGCAAATTCTGACATAATTACAATAGTGATGCGTAGTCTCAATGCGCATGTGCAGACCGTGTTGTTAGGTGACACGTGTTTACGTGGTCCATTTTGTTTACTATGTGACTCAAGGTCCTCTATTAGAAAGGCGTTTGTTCAAAAGGTGAGTTCGATTGAACGTGAATACATCTAATAACACATATAACTCATCAATTTTCCCCAAACTCCGGAATCCTCGGTTTCTGCCTATCCAGACCGCCATCTTTGATTGCGCGTGGATACTATAGGATCTATATAATGGGGATATGTTCGGAGGATATTCTCGATTGTATAATTGAATGAATACTCAAAACGAGGATTTGGGGAAAATCCGAAGCAGAAAACTACTCCCGTTGATGAGGCCACATAAAACCACATTCCATACTACTTCACGCTATGCCTTGATTCTACGACACCAGGGAAATTTGAAAAAGAGATGTTCTCGCTGATTTCCATGTACAGGACGGAAGCCAAGTACTGGTCACTTTCCGCGAGTGAACAATATTTCCATGGATGCAATAAAATTATATTCCCAACACTATTTATAGGAATAATTATCAAAAATTTTATTAGTGAAGTATCGGGTACAATCCGGTGCTTCATTAATTAAAATTTTGCTAATGATTAACGCATGCGTGGACATCACTGCCCACGCGTGGCTTGTGAGCAGTCCACAACGTCTGTACTGTAGTGTACCGGTAGCACATAGAATTAAATAATGCAATTATATGATGAATGTTTAGATTTGTGAAACGGGGAGGCACAAAAATAAGTTTAGCTCGGATTTAAAAAAAAGCGGTGGTACCAGGGAGGTGCAGCAGATACACGTTTCCACAAACATGAAGTTAACTAAATTGTGAGCATACAATTTTCTCAGTATTTCGGGATTTACGTAATAGATAAACACATTTATTTGCTTTTGCTCGAGCAAATTTCACCTACAGAAGATTCGGTCTGTTTCCCACTTTTGGCACATTCCAGCCCGAGAGCTTAAAGTCAATCAAAGAAATCCATGATCACAGCGCAATATGCACACAAAAATCAACAAACTTGTCGGCAGTTGCATATTTGTTGATAGGCGATTATAAAAGGTGACGTCACTCGAACGAACATCATCAGCTGTTTCAAAGGCTTAGTATATCTATCTGTGCCCATCAGACTCCAACCCTAACACCAATGTCGTACTTACCAAGCAAGACTTGAAAATGAATGAAATCGTATCTTGGTATATCCATTTAGGACTTTTCTCGCACCGGGTCGAGTCATGATAGGCGATCCGATGCGTAGGGGAGAATATTGTTTCATGACTTCCATTTAACTTCCCCTGCCTATCTTTGAGTTTAGAAGATAATCGTCATTTTACAGTGTTTGATGGTATTTGTCTTACAGTCGGAGGCGTCGCGATGATCGCATACTGGAGGTGTAAAACTGATTTGTTTAAGCTGTCGTGATTTGTGTCCCTACGCAGTCATGTCTTGATGATGTAATTGAAATAGTAGTCAGGCTGAACTATAATTCTATATTCGGAAACTAAGGACTTCTCAGAATTTTCTTAATTAACTCTTTACCCGTTGAGTATTTATTCGGATATTTTTCATCAAATCTATTTGATGAAATCTGTAATTTAATTTAACGCGAGAAATCATTGGTGAAGAAATTCATTCAATTTACAGGGGGAATTTTGATGACATTTGCCCAAGTTATACTCTTCAGTTGCAAGAACAATTTTGTTTTTGGCAGGAATATCCGCCAGTTAAGGAGTTAATTAGCAAATACCATATGATCGTATTCTGATTTGTGATGCTGGGCTCCGAACATCCGAATCGGGTACTAAATACCTCCATTTCTATGTGTGACAAAACCAGGCATAAAATGTATTCTCCTAAGAATGTACATTGTTACTAGCCAGAGCGTATCGGCATGTTTAACTCCAATCCAGACGAGTCTGGACAAATTATTAAATGATGGAGGTGGGGGGAGCACAGACCTATCCCCCACTTGGTTATTTATTATTTATTTATTGGTGTTTAAGGTCACATGTGTGTGCACAATGGCAAATCGGGACCACAACATGGAGAGAAAGTCAAGTTTAGTCAATCGATTATGCCCATGTTGACCATGTTAGAGTACTTCCACCCCAAGCCCTATTTTAACAGTAAAACTGTGCTGGTTTTCCACAGTAAACAAGCAAGTCGATGTTGGATGAAAAGAATTTATACACACATCTATATATTTTCCGTTATAATATAATAGTTTTTGTTATTCACCTTATTTGTGTATTGGTATATATACTGCCTACCGATTTTCTTCTTGTAAATAATACTGTATGTTTATCTGAATAAAATAAACCCCAAACAAGCACTCCATCGCTTCCCGAGGTTCCCACGGGGGCTCCCACTTCTTACAGCGGTTCACAGTGTGCGCCTGATTGATTTCGACTTGGTCAGTCATTATCAGCTACTAATTCTAACTTGTTTGTTCAGTTGTAGTCGCAACGTCGTGTGAAACAGAATGCAAACAGACTGCGAGCTGCGTTTTCGAAGAAGAAAAGTGTGTTTGTCCTTATGGCTCCTTGGTTGGAAGAGGCTGTAGTGAGAACAATAGTCACATTTTTATGTTTGCTCTATTATCCTAATATTTGAAATTTAGCTGAACTTAAGCCAACAAATATCCATCGATGACAGTTCTCCGAATCTGCCTTGAAGTATTGATGGAACATTTTAACCCTTGAGACGCTGGTGGTATCTTCCATGCCAGTTCAATGGAAGCAATTAGAAGAGTCCATATTCATTATTTGGGATAGGCCAATCAATATTTCCAACGTGAAGCTTCGGGGATGCACGTTGAAAATACTGATTGGTCTACCCCACATATTTACTGAACTGCTATCCTATTTAACAACGTTATGACGTATGATGTTCCTGGTTTGGACAAGCGGCCGATCGGGTTCAAAGGGTTAAGGTTTCTGGTGTTTGGTGACAGTATTCCCTCGAAAATTCATACACTAACATTTTACGGGTGTAATTTACTCTCGTCTCTGATTTCGCCTCTGATTTCGCGGGAGCTTAAAACTTCATTTCTAGCACTATAGCTTCAGAATAAATCCAGCAATGGTGATAACGGGCGATATAAAGTCCGACCTACTTGTAGAACGCAGTACATTACAGACTCTGGTGACGCTATTCAGTTTGAAAAATGTTTTATCCGAGCCAACAAGAATAGAAAATACATCAAGATTTCTGCTTGACCCTGTAATTATCAACGACACAGTGACAGTTGCCCACATGGGTACTATTGACCTAAGTTTATCAGACCATCTTGCGGTATACACCCATATAGTTTGCACTCAGCCGAAACAATCCTCAATCACGCGATATGTGTGGAATTACAAAAAGGCTGATTTTATTAAAATGTATGCACTCATTAATGAGGCAGATTGAAATATGTAAAGAGGACGACGTTAATGTTTCTGTATCAAATTTTGTTTCAACTTGCTTGGAAATTGCGGAGAAATGTATACCATGTTCCAAGGTTATTATTAGGAAGTGTGACAAGCCGTGCTTTGACGGCACTGTTAGCAGCGCTATCCATCTTCGTGATTGATTACGAAAGTCAGCACTAAAAGGCAATAGCCCAAACATATGGGCGAAATATAAAACAGCTAGAAATAAGGTTAATAACCTGAAACAGTTTGCCAAAAGAACAATATCTGGAAACAACCAATGCCTTAATATCCGAAAGGAACGACCAACGACAGTTTTGGCATGTTGTCAAGATGTTTGAAAATAAGTTTGCCTGCGATTCAGGAATTCCAACGCTGATATGTAATTCCGATACAACCCCTAGCTTCGTCGAAACTGACAATGGAAACGCCTGTCTCCTTAATGAGACATTCGTTAAAAACAGCAAAGTCAACCAAAAAAATAAACAATTTCCCTTTTTCAAACATTCATGCTTGCCATCTATTAGTAAGATTTCTTTTACTCGGAAAGACATCACAAACATTCTCAAATCCCCCAGAACAAATAAAAGTAGCGGCCATGACGGAATCGGACATAAAATGAAGGTAACTAAACTCAGTGTTAGCAGACCCTTATTTCTCCTCTTTCACAAATCACTGGAATTCGCAGTATTTCCTTCTGAGTTGAAATGCGCGGATGTGATCCCTTTATTTAAAAAGAAGAATCGTCAGGACCCAAAAAATTAGCGACCCATTTCTTTATTGTGTTGTATAGGACAAATGTTGAACGAGTTGTTTTTAAGAAGGTCTTCACATATTCTACAAATAATAATTTTTCCAGTTATTAGAGGTTTACCACAACTTATGTGACGCCGTATATAAAAACTTCCTTACTTGCTGTATTTTCTGTGACATGCCGAAGGCTTTAGATAGAGTGTGGGATCGAGGCCTTATATTCAAATTAAAAGAGTATGGTATTTCGAGGTCACTGCTCTTCTGGTTTCACCGTTACTTAACAGACAGAAAACAGAGAGTAAACATAAATAATTGTAAATCTAGCTACATGGAAACTAAGGCAGGTGTCCTACAAGGATCAGTTTTGGGTCCTTTTCTCTTTCTTGTCTACATCAATGACATTGTTGATAGAATACATTAAGTTACTCGCCGCTTTGCTGTTAACATGACACCTCTTTGACTGAATCAGCAGGTGATATTCAAGCAAAGATGAATCTGGAACTCGAAACAGTAAGCGATTGGGCTAATCAGCGGCTGGTTTCATTTAATGCAAAAAAAGATGAAAGCAATCCTGTTTGTACTTAGTAGAAATGCACCCCCCCCCCCCCCCCCCCCCAATTAAACATCATGTTCAATAATTCCAACAAACTCCTGGGTGCAACTTTGAAATCAAATTTCTCTTGGACAGAACACAGGTAACATATGTAAAAATCGTGTTCGAGACAATCTCAAATGAGAAAACTGAAGTAAATTTTTATTTTAGGAAAATACCTGAAAATCTATATCACGCACTCATACTTCCATCTTACAGAATGTCTGTGTGGAGTAGTGCTCCACATTACCCCCTTAAACGTGTAGAAATTGTTAACTGTGATGCTGCAAGAATAGTCAGCGGTCTGACTAGACATGTTTCACGTGATCGACTTATGTTGGAAGTTGGTTGGAGTAGCTTGGAAAGCAGACGTCAGGTTCATAAATTATGTAACTTTTATAAACTAGCGAATGGGAGTGCACCAACCTTTCTCCAAACTCTAGTTTCAATCTATACATCCCAATATAATTCACGAAACTCGTCGAATTTTGTTCCATTTTCTTTTCGAACAGAACTCTTCAAACGGTCCTTTTTTCCTTTCCTGTACTGAACTTTGGAACACTCTCTCTGAGATTGTACGAAACAACTCCTCGCTTGTGGAGTGCAGGACACCCATCACGCAGCCTTTTTATAACCCTCCATCATACATTTTAATCGGCATAAGAAAGAACAACATCATTTAAGCTAAACTACGAACTGCTTGTGGGACCTTAATTGTGACAAATTCCGTAATTATGTGTCTGATTCCCCACCTGTCTATACTGCACGGAAGCCCGACATTATGTAAAGCAGTAACAGATCTCTTTTTTAACTATCCAAAAATTTATTCACGACTCACGCAGATTCAAGTCTCGCAATTAGATGCGCCCGTAACTAAATGATGTGCCTTCAGATATACTAACGAGTCAACTTCCGCCAAGGGTACACTCTCACAGCAGGACATACAAGTCAGGGATGTTATAAGAGTGTCCACATGGCGTTTCGTCGCCCCGCCCCCCCCCCCGCCCCCCCGCCCCCCCCCCCTCCCCCAGCCCCACTTTGGAATTACAGTAAATACGGCGATGGGCTGCTGTGGGATTTCGGGAACTGTGACTCCGGAAATTGGTGGACATGTATATATTAACTGTTATGAATTTAGTTCACATTACGAGTGAAATTCTATGGAATGCGGTGGTTGGGGGTCATCATCATTGGAACTACTGTTGTATTTTCTAATTTTCTGTTCTATTATCATTATTTTATTCCATATACTTGATTCGGTTCAATTGCTGTAGCGATATTATTCTTTCTACCATATGGCACACTGTTCATCAATGTACGGGGCGGGGTGGGGGGGGGGGGGGGTCTTCTAAGTAGTAAGCACTTGTCCTCCAATTCCGATTTGCACTGTTAAATGGCAAATCAAAATATGTTTAATCTAATATTTTCTTGGTTTGATTGGCTCTTATACTTCAGTTAAACTAAAGTTTTATGACGCAAGATATTTTAGTCAGATCATTTAACTCCTTGATGCTGCTGGCGGATATTACATGCCACTGAAATGAGCATAACTCGGACACATTTAATTAATTTTTCTGCATTAATTTCTGGAGTTAAATTTAAATGGATTTTTCATCAAATATAGTCATGGCTGTTTCATAGAGCCATAGTGTTACAAGTCTGTTATTCCCGCCTGGAACTGAACTGATTTTTTCTGCATTAATTCTGCATTAATTTCTTGAGTTAAATATAAATGGATTTTTCATCTAATCTAGTCATGGCTTCTTCACAGAGTCATAGTATTAAAAGTCAACAGTAATAGTAGAAAGCTGCGAGGATGGTAGAACACTCTATGGCAGAACACTATAGGAATGGTGAATACGGCAGGGGAAACCGAATTAGATAAACTGACAGAAACGAAGGATTCTGAAAGAATCCTGGGCAAAAAATGGCCGCCCACCATGTCAACCCAACATGACGTAACTGGGTCACGTATCTAGGGCGTCACTTCCCTTTCCGGTTCTCCCTCCGTCTGATGAGGGTTAGTCGGGTACGTGATACACTAGTACCGTACTTCACTCTCGTTGTCTTATGTCTTAATGTACAAGGGCATTTGTTTCCGATGGGAGGGGGGGGGGGAGGGGATAAAACTACATTCTATAATCAAGTGTTTCATTAAATTTCCAGGGGCAGACAGATAACACTTGACATAAAAAAAACTTCGCCGATTTAAGGAGTCTCCCTGCCCACTATTATCGGGACCACTAATGTCGGAATGCCTGTTGTTGGTCTATAGCATCACGGGCCAGTAGACGCTCAGCTCGCTATTATCCGGACAGCCAATGTCAGAGCGTCTGCTGTTGGTCTATAACATCACTGGCGAGTAGACACCAAACTCGCTATTATCCGAATCACCAGTGTCAGAGAGCCTGTTGTTGGTCTATAACATCAAGGTCGAGTAGACGCTTTACAGGTTTCAAAATGTTAATAAAAATCTTTAGCGCATCAGTAGGTAATAAATGAGAGTACGAGCTCACCTGTACATGTCCGTGTACGTGTACATGTACACCTCCATAGGATTTAGTGTTAAAATCGTGTACGAGTACAAGATTTTAACGGTTTTTTGGGGTGAGCTCGAATTTTTTTAACACTGGACCCTATGGGAGGAATCCGTAGTTTTACGTACACGTACATGTACCGTTTTGATTGAAATCTGCAGATGAGTTTTCCCCATAGGATTCAGTGTTAAATTGCGAGCAAAAAACCGTTTTGAGAGTTCGAGCTCATCGTCTTGTCGATTCTAACAATCCGCATCCGTACACGATTTTAACACTGAAACCCTATGGAGAGTGTTAAATTGCGAGCAAAAAAACGTTTTGAGAGTTCGAACTCATTATCTTGCCGATTCTAACAATCCGCGTCCGTACACGATTTTAACACTGAATCCTATGGGGGAAAACTCGCTTGCGGATTTTAGGTCAGAAATCAACTCGCGTGAAGAGGTGATGTTTGAATCCGCAAACCCACTGTAGCGTTTCTCGAAGTGAGATTAGGGCACGTTATTGCGAGGTGATCTCGATGAGCACTCGATGGAAATGTTTTGAACGAAGAGTGTTGTCGTCGGTGTGTTGGAAATTCGCGAACCCAGTCACGTCTTCCTGAAGTAAAAACTAACACATGTTATCGTTATGAGTGAATGAGGTTTTTTGTTCAAAAGAGTCGATTATGAATATGGTCTGTAATTATAGACATTCATGTTTTCTGTTGATGGGACGGATAGAAATTGAGTTTTGAGGGTTTTTTGTTCGAAAGAGTTGATCTGTAATAGATATTCGTGTTTTGTCTTGATGAGAGAGATTGACTGTTAAGCGTTCGTTCGAAAAAAGTCAAACACTTATCGGAATGTTTAAAACGCATTTTCCGCTCAATTAGGTTTTGAGTGGTAAAATTTTTAATATATTCATGATAGCAATCGGAGAGAGATTTTGTAATGAATAAGTTGTCAGCGATAAAATCAGTTTTCGTTTGTGTGTTGAAACTGTTTAACAGTCATCAAAGGGATTCCCTCTTAATTCGACATTGAGTGAATGGTTGTTGGATGTGTGAAT
Source organism: Pictodentalium vernedei (assembly GCA_031216915.1). NCBI lineage: Eukaryota > Metazoa > Mollusca > Scaphopoda > Dentaliida > Dentaliidae > Pictodentalium > Pictodentalium vernedei. The sequence goes on from CM062294.1 coordinate 219,659,065, forward strand.
GAATGAAGATCTTTTGACAAATGTAAAAACTACTGTCAAAATGCGTTAAATCAGAAACCGGTTTGTCATGTACTGTTTAAACGTATTTTTAAACTTCAATTAACACAGTCAGTTGAGATGTGAATATTTTCAGATTATTATATTAAGACGGAAAGAGTTTTATTACTTAAAACATAAAAATATAATTAAACATTTAATTTTGAAAATAATAAAAACAATTAAAACGAAAGATGTTTTTACAGATGGATCCTAGACACCGAGATCGAATTTTAGAACAGTATGAACGTGCTAAGAAGGGGATTCAGTCAGCTGATAGGAGCAGACGTCTTGGTGAGATGGAACTCAAACGCGAAGCCACAAAAATATTTAAACCCGTGACGGAGGGTCAAGAGCGAAGCAGGAAGGAGTTAGTCGAAGAATTGAGACCCATAAAGGAGAGTTCTTTGAGAATGGGTTCGTTGCCTCCTAGTTTTGGAAATCGGTATTCCGTTCAATCTACACCGGATTACGTTCCCACAGGAATTCAAACAGAGAGCGAGTCTGATGATACGGCTTCGACTATCACCACTAGTAGCATCGCATCGTCCGATGATGATGGCGGTAAGAGAGATCAGTTGTATGGATTTTATAAGGATTCTGAAGGAAGGATTTTTGTAGGTGATACGGAAGTGGATATTGGCGATGATGAATTGATCGTCGGTTCGAACAGATACGAATTGACCGATGGTCTGCGGAGATTGCTCCTTTACGACAAGCCTAGAGATTACACGGAACAGGATTTCGATAATTACGGCGACATTCTAGTTCAAACTCACGCCATGAAGAGAAATAACGATGCCAGAGAGACGAGACCCAAAGCCAACAGAGGTTACAAGTGGACGAAAGTGGTGAAACCCATATGGGATATGAACAAGAAGTTCATCGAATCGGTGACTGGCAAAGGGGTGAAAACCACTTTTCTTCCGAGCGATTCCGACGCTCTGTCTCAGAGATTGAGTTTGTTGATGGCGAGCAGACGGGCTGGTAACACAGGATTAGATAATCAGATAGTTACTATATTTGACGAATTGTTAAGACAGAAGGTTTTGAATAAAAACCAGTATAAAAGGCTGATGAACGAATTGAAGGATTGATGTGTATATAATATGTAGAGAGAAACAAACAAACAAACAAAAATAAAACAGTAAATTTTTACACTAGAATAATAAAGGTATTTAAACGGCAAAAACGATTTACCAGTGAAAAAAAAAAAATATATCATAAAAATAAAATATGTTGGTGATAAAGAACAGGGGATACGTCAGAACTTACGTTCAAGGCGGTTCTGGCATCTTCGATTCTATAATGCGAGCGTTCACGAGCAATGCGGGTAGAAAACTCGCATCGACCGCGTTTGAGGTCGGTAAGAAGACGGCTTTGGATGCTGGTAAGAAAGCCGCTTCCGAAGCCAGTGGTAGGATAGCTTCTGTGGCTGGCAAGAGGGCAGCCGACGCGTTGATCGACAAGTTGATCAGTCCGCCGGCGAAGCGAGCTGCGTTAGAGCGAACGCCGAAAAGTTGGAAAGATTTTAAGGATGCTGTGGTGCCCATACAAGATTTAGCTAAAATGATGAGTGGATCCGGATTGAAGAGAACTCGCGACAGTGTGATATAAATAAATAATAACATTAAAAACAGAGTTTGAAAAACATAAAAAAAATTTGCGTTTGAAAAGAATCTAAAATAACAAACAAACAAAATAAAACAAAGATGAACATTAAAGATATGTCTTGGAACGACGCCGCGACCACGAGGTCGAATAACGAGTTCTTTCCCAAGAGCATAAGAGGTTTGATAGTGGGAAAATCGAATTGTGGAAAGACCAATCTGTTGATGAATCTGTTGTCCCGACCCGACTGGTTGGATTACGACAGATTGTTCGTGTTTGGCAAGAGCGTGTTTCAACCCGAATACAGATTGCTTCGAGAGTGCATGGATCGCAGATTGCCCAAGGACGTCATAGCCAGAATCTTTGACAGTAGGGAGGAATTCGACAAGAGTGGAGCTCCACTCTCGACCATTTTGGACGGTGCGGCGACGGAGCTGATGAAGAGAAATGCATCTTCGAACGTCGAGTGTCGATTTTATGAGAACGCTAGCGACGTTCCGGATCCTAGAGAACTGAAATCGGAAGATAAGAATCTCATGATTTTCGACGATCTGCTTTTGGAGAGACAGAACCGATGCGAATCGTATTACGTTAGGGGTCGACACAGCAACGTGGACTGTTTCTACCTGTCGCAGAATTATTTTCGATTGCCTAGACAGACGATAAGGGAGAACGCTAATTTTCTATGTCTCTTTCGCCAAGATCTCAAGAATCTCAATCACATCTACGGAGATCACGTCGCAAACGACATGAGCGCGGCGGAATTCAGGAGATTTTGCAAGAGGGTTTGGGGTGGTGGACTTTACAATTTCGTCGTGATCGATTTGACAAGCGAATTTAAACGCGGAAAATATCGGTGCGGATTCGACAAGTTTTATGTTTCTGATGATAATAATAATAAGATAGAGCGTGAAAATAAAATTTAGAAAATAATAAATCTTCAAAATAAAATAAAATTAAATATAATGTTTGAACATGGAGAATTGTTAGGACGGATAGCCGATAATACGGCTGCGAAACAATCCATTCAAATCGTGGTGAGTGGCGATTCGACTCGATTCGCTACGAACTTCGAACCTTCCATCGAATTGAATAGACAGAAAAGTTACGAGATGGCTTTGGTGAATCTGGAGACTTATTATTCCTTTCCCAACGTCACCGAAAAGAATAACTCGTTCAAGTATTCCGACGGAACGGATTGGTTGGAGATTCGAATTCCCAAAGGGAGTTACGACATAGACGATTTGAACAATTACATTCAGACGCGAATGAAGACGGATGGAAAGGGAAGCAACAAGATCAGACTCGCTCCCAATCCTAATACCTTACAGAACGATGTTGGATTTGGAAGATAATTTTCGAGTGGATTTCAACACGGACGATTCTATAGGCAAGATATTGGGATTCGATCGAAAGATGTATCGAGGCCACGCGGCATCTGAAAATACGGTCGACATTCTCGCAGTCAATAGCATTCTGGTGAACGTGGACGTGATTGCTGGAAGCTACGTGAATGGTAGCGCTCAACCGACGATCTATTCCTTCTTTCCAAACGTGTCGCCGGGTTATAAGATCGTGGAGCGACCTCGAAATTTAATTTATCTACCAGTGATTTTGGACACGTTGTATAGTCTCAAAACCACGTTGACGGATCAAAATGGTGAACTGTTAGATCTTCGTGGAGAGAGGGTGACGATACGATTTCACATAAGAGAAATATAAAAGCAAAAAAAAAAAATATTGTGTATATATATAGATAACAAAAATAAAATAAACGCAATATTAATTTTACAAAATTATTTTAATATAATTATTAAACAAGAAACAATTGAAGTAAATATATTTTAAAAAACAGAATTATGACAGAATACGTGGTTAAAAACGTGAACATATCCGCAGGACAGAGGAAGAAACTTAAGAGAGCATTAACAACTCGAGGCGAGGCGGTGAGATTCAAATTCACTCACGAAGATCTGACGAGAGGCGGTCAGGATTCGATCGCCTGGACTAGAAGTCAAATCAAAGGATGGAGAAAGCGATTCGCGATGGAAGAGGGTTGACGGTGAGAATGAGTCCCGCTCAATTGAGATACAATTTGAGAATGAAAGGCGGTTTCCTACCGCTATTGGCAGGAATAGCTGCAAAAGCATTACCCTTTGCCGCAAAGGCACTACCCTTTCGCGGAAAGACTCTCGGCGTGGGAGCTCTCACGGGACTCGCTAGTTCGGCAGTTGAGAAATTAATGGGTGGCAGCGGACTGTTTTTGAAGAAGGGAGGAGCCGTGAGTCGCGTCCACGTAGACGACAGCGGTAAAGGATTGTATCTAGAACCCGTTAGAGGTGGCAACTCTCTGAGAGGAAACGGTCTCTATCTGAAGAGTGGACGGAACGTCGAGCGACTCGGCAAGGGTTTGTTGCTCGGTGAGAATTCGCCGTTTAAGAACATACCGATTTTGAATATGTTATTATAATATAAAATTGTATAAAATATAAAATCCTAGAAAGTATAAAATAATATATTTAAAATGGGTAAAAAGGTGGAGAAACAAATTTATCACCTGGATGAAAAGGTGGAGAAACAATTTGACGATAATGACGAACATCTCAAGCCAGAGAGCGAAAAAATAAAAAAATGGTTAGACGCTAATGATGGATATCTAAGGAAAGAACTGATGAAAGAGATAGATAGAGCGCGGGATGGACGGTTGGGAATGAGACGACTCTTTCCACCGTCACCACTACCTTCTGAAGAGAATGGTGATGATGCGAGTGTTACCAAGAGATGCACAACATTCGTTAATAATTATGATTCAGATAAACAAAAATGTTGTTATAAACGTATCATATCACAAAGAAAAAGAAAAAAAGAAAAAGAAGAATCGACGCTGAAATTTGAGAGAAAAGGAAACGCTATTACAATATATGGTAATAGTGAAGAAGAAGGAAAAAAAAAAAAAAAGTAATGTGATCTAAAGATGATCTCATTACTTTTTTTTTTTTCATTTTTCTTCGCTAAAAATCAATCACTCTATTGTTTATATTTCTTAGTCCGTTATTAGCATGTTGACACTCGTGTCTTCTCCTTTTTCGAAAACGTGTTGAATGTTTATCTTTACTCTTTTGAGTTTTTTTACATCGGTAAACTCGCTCTCACCACCCAATTTATCCACGAGTTCGAATGAGATGTTTGGAAATATGTAATTTCCATAGGGCATCGACAAATCGTCCTTGTCGAATTCTCTATCTTCAGTGATGATGATGTTCTGCAGATCGCTTTGGTACTCGTAAATCAAATCGAGCATGGCTTCGTCCAATTTCAGAGGCATCTTATATTTGTCGTATTTGTGCTCTAAGCCCTTCGTCTCGACCTCGTTCAATTCGATGGGATCGTGTCATTGTAATCTATAGATTTTATGACCGAATTTCTTATTCGTTTCGACTCGTTTCAATTTCAATTCGCATCTTTTAGGTGTTGTTGTCCTCATGATCGATTATTTGTTTTTTTTTGTTTTTACGAATTCTTGTAAATAATGTATATTTTAAATTTTGTATTTTAATAATTTGTTTAAAAAAAAAAAGGGTTTTTTTATATATATAAAGAGCAAAAAAAACAAAAGTTGTTTTTAATTTTAATTTCTTTAATGTGAAAAATTTTTTTGTAAAAAGTAATGAGATCACTTTTAGATCTCATTACTTTTTTTTCTTCTTCTTTGCTAAAATCAATCTCTCTATTGTTTATATTTCCAAGTCCGTTATTAGCATGTTGACATGCGACATTTTCTCACTTACGAAAATGTCTTGTATGTTTATCTTTACTCTTTTAAGTTTTTTTACATCGGTGAATGCGCTCTCACCACCCGATTTGTCCAAGAGTTCGAGTGAGATTATTGGATATATGTAATTTCTAAAGAACAACACCAAATCGTCCTTGTCGAATTTTCTGTCTTCGGCGACGATGATATTATTCACCAGATCGCTTTGGTACTCGCAAAACAAATCGAGCATGGCTTCATCCAATTTCAAACACATATGATATTTGTCGTAGTAGCGCTCTAAGCCCATCATCTCGACCTCATTCAATTCGATGGGATCGTGTTGTTGTAATGTATAGATTTTAAAACCTAATTTCGTACACTCTTCGACTCGTTTCAATTTCAATTCGCATCTTTTAGGTGTTGCTGTCATGATCAATTATTTAGTTTTTTTTGTTTTACGAATTCTTGCAAATAATGTATATTTTAAATTTTTGTATTTTAAATAATTTGTTTAAAAAGTTTTTTTTCTCTTTATATATATAAGTTAAATTTTTAACATCCTTTTTTTTTTAACGTTAAGGAACATAAAAAAAATCGATTAATTTCATCAAAAAAAAAAAAATTTTCTCACATTTAAAAAACAAAACTTTTTAAACAAATTATTTAAAATACAAAATTCGAAAAAATATATTCTTACAAAATGAAACAAACAGATAAAAACAAATTGGAAAATTTAAATGAGAAAACTATACCTCAGTTAAACGAGATTGGTAAACTATTAAAAATTTCACATTTCAGAAATCATAGAACTAAATCAAAAAAGATTGAAGTCATACAGAAACATTTGCGAAATGATGGAAAGGCAAACGAAATGCCGATAGCAACAACATCAAAAAATGCATCTGTTGTGAAAAATGAGAAGAAGAAAAAGATAGTAAAAGAAATCGAAATGCCGATAGCTATGACGTCAAAAAATGCATCGGTTGTGAAAATTGAGAAGAAGAAAAAGATAGTAAAAGGAATCGAAATGCCGATGTCGAAAAAAACCGAAAACGCTTCGATTGTGAAAAATAAGAAGATGACTAAATGAAAAGCCATTGAAGAACTTGAAGTTTCCAAAGAAAAGAAAAGAAAAACTAAAATGAAAACGAGTGATGCACATCAGATTCTAGGCAAACGAGATATATCGAACGAACTTCGACGAGCAATAGACGAAGGGAAAGGAAAAGAATATCTAGCACGACTCGCCACGGAACTATTTCAATCGAAGTCCGTGGAACGGGAGAGTGCGATCAAAGGCATTTTTAAAACTTTCGACGTGGTTCCCTCGTTGAAGAAAATTGATCCGAAATTGTTCATGGAACAGGTGAAGAAAAAAGTATTGGATTTGCTTCACAAATACATGGACGTACGACTAAAAATTAAGATGATACTCCATTGCGTGATGAACAAAATCGACGTGAAGTCCGGTGAGAGCATCGTGAAAAATGCATATTTCAGATCTAATGTCGAACCCGTATTTCGAGGTTCAGATTTATCGGACGTTTTCGAAAAGATGAAAGACAAGATGTTGACGTCTCTCACGAATTATCAACATGAAGGTAGTAACTGGATGTTTGATGAGGTGTTGAAACTCGAAATTCACATAACTAAAAACGATTTGTTGAAAGGGTCTTCCTACGTGAAATTACCGTATTTCCTCGCCAAGAAATATGCCGTGATCAATGTGAAAAATAACGATGATCAGTGTTTTAAATGGGCAGTCACATCCGCTTTATACCCTGTCAAAATAAACTCCGATAGAGTTTCTCAGTACGAGGAAACTTCTAAAAATCTCGATTGGACCGGAGTGACTTTTCCAACGCAGGTAAAACACATCGAATGTTTCAAGGCTCAAAATCCCACCGTTGCGGTGAACGTCTTGGGATACGACAATGAAAAACGAAAGATCCATCCTCTCAGACTGACTTCGTATCTCGGAAGAGAAAAGACGATTATTTTATTATTGATTTCAAATGGTGACAATCGTCATTATTGTTGGGTTAAACATCCGAGTCGATTACTGTCAAAACAAAATAATAATCATAATGGAAAGATATCTTTATGTTACAATTGCATGAACGTGTTTCACAGCGAAGACTCGTTGGCGAAACATCAGAAATATTGCAATGAAAATCAAGGTGTCGCCGTCAAAATGCCCAAACCCAACACCATTGTGAAGTTTGAAAATCACAATAGAAGGTTAAAGTACCATTCGTCGTGTACGCCGATTTCGAATGTTTCAACGCGAAAATAAGTTTCTGTCAACCCAACGCTCTTCAAAGTTACGTCGAAAGATATCAAAAACACATACCTTCCAGCTATTGCATTTACGTGAAATGCGCTTTCGACTCGCAACACGACATGGGTCCCTTCACCTACACGAAACAGTGCGAAGACGACGACGTGGCTCAAAGGTTCGTGGAAGAGTTAGAATGGAAACTTCAAATGTTATATGACAAATTCAAAACTCTGGCAAAAATGATCATCACGCGAGAGCAGCAGGACGAAAATAACAGAGCCACCGAATGTCATATATGCAGACAATCGTTCAATGAGAATTCAACGGAAAATAGGAAGGTCAGAGACCACGATCATTACACGGGTCTGTATCACAGTCCGGCTCACAGCAAGTGTAATTTAAAATATTGAGCTGCCGCTTTCTATCCGGTGATGTTTCACAATCTCTCGGGTTACGACAGTCATCTGTTCGTGGAAAATCTCAGCACCTCACACGAAGAATTAAACTGCATCGCAAACAGCGAAGAAAGATACATTTCCTTCAAGAAATGGAAGCTCATGGAGGAGAAAAGAGTAATCGACAGAGAGACGTTGGAAGAAAAAACGAAATTCATTCGTAGATGCATATGTTTCAATGACAGTTTTAAATTCATGTTGACCGCTTTGGAAAAATTAGTCGATAACATGAGCAAGGATAAATTTAAAATCATGAGCGAACATTTCGAAGAACGAGTAGACGTCATGTTGAGGAAAGGAGTCTATCCTTACGATTACATGAATGATCTAAAGAGATTCGAAGACACCACACCACCTTCGAAAGAAGATTTTTATTCAAAATTATACGAATCCGACATTTCCGACGAGAATTACGAACACGGTAAAAACGTGTGGAAATCATTTGATATGAAAACCATGAGAGATTATCACGATCTCTATCTGAAGACCGACGTTCTACTCTTGGCAGACGTGTTCGAAAATTTTCGAGACGTCTGTTGTCGAAATTACGATCTGGATCCCGCTTGGTATTTCACAGCACCCGGTTTGGCGTGGGACGCTCTGTTGAAGACCACCGAAGTCCAATTGGAATTATTATCCGACGTGGACATGTTGCTCATGTTCGAAAGGGCTGCGAGAGGTGGCGTCTCGATGATCTCCCACAGACATTCTGAGGCTAACAATCCCTACATGAAAGAAGTTTTCGATTCGAAACGGTCGACTAAATACATACAGTATTGGGACGCTAATAATCTGTATGGTTGGGCTATGAGTCATCCTTTACCGATTGGAAATTTCGAATGGGTGAAGGAACCGGAAGAGATGCAAAAATGGAGAGATTATCCTTGCATTTTAGAAGTCAATTTGAACTATCCGAAAGAATTACACAACCTACACAATGATTATCCGCTGGCTCCTGAACGAATGGAACCGAACGAGGGAGACGAGGAAAAACTCATTCCCAATTTATTTAACAAATGTAACTACGTCGTCTACAGCAAGAATTTGAAACAGTACGTCGATTACGGGATGAAATTAGTCAACATATATCGCATCATTCGATTCGACGAAGAGCCTTGAATGAAAAAATACATCGATCTCAACACGAATCTCAGAACTTGAGCCGAGAACGGTTTCGAAAAAGATTTCCTCAAACTCATGAACAACTGCGTGTATGGTAAGTCGATGGAAAACATCAGGAAGAAAACCGACGTTCGACTCGTCACGTCTGAGAAAAGAGCTAAATCATTAGTGGCGAAACCCAATTACAAACACCGAACCATATTCGATGAAAATCTAGTGGCTGTTCATATGCAAAAGACGCACCTGAAGTTCAACAAACCGTATTATCTCGGACCGATCATCTTAGATATCAGCAAGCGATTGATGTACGAGTTTCACTACGATTACGTCAAACGAAAATTTGGTGATAAAGCCAAACTACTGTTCACTGACACGGACAGTTTAGTTTACGAGATAGAGACGAAAGACGTCTACTGAGATATATCTCAGGACGTGGCCGAGTGGTTCGACACGAGCAATTATCCCGTCGATCACCTGTCCAACATTCAATCGAATGACAACAAGAAGGTGTTGGGTAAATTTAAGGACGAGAGCGGCGGTAAACAGATCGTCGAATTCGTGGGCTTGAGACCCAAACTGTATGCTTATCGTCTAGAAGATGATGAAGAGATCAAGAAGAGCAAAGGAATTAAAGTGTGCGTGGTGAAGAAAAACATCTCTTTCCAAGAGTATAAAGATTGTCTGTTAGGAAGTGGTCCAGTGTATAAGACTATGAAATCGATTTGAAGCGAAAATCACGACTTGTATACCGAAATAGTCAACAAGATTTCGCTGACGGCCGACGACGATAAGAGATTCGTGTTAGACGATAAAATAAGCACTTTGGCACTCGGATATTGGACTGCAGATCTAAATAGAGACGATATGAATATGGATGATTGGATTCTAGATACGATTGTGGATGATAGGATTCCAGAAAATCAAGAGGAATTAGATGGATTCAAAATTATAGAAATCGATAGTAACATCAAGTGTTCAGAAAATCAAGAGGAATTAGACGGATTCAAAATTATAGAAATCGATAGTAACATCGAGTGTCCAGAAAATCAAGAGGAATTAGACGGATTCAATATTATGGAAATCGATAGTGACATCAAGAGTTCAGAAAATCAAGAAGAATTAGATGGAATCAAAATTATAGAAAACGATAGAGACATCGAGAATGTTAGTTTAAAAAAAAAGAGAAAAAAACAAAAAAAAATAATGTCATTTTTTAGTGAATTATAATAAAATAAATAAAAAAAAAATATATACGCATTATGAATAAGAAAATAAAGATATCCGTAGAAGGTGTCATCTTACCTAACGAACCCCTATCCAACATCGATCTGTTGAATGCGGCAAAAGATTTGAAAGTCAAAGATTTTCTAGGAGTGTTTTCCAGAGTTGCCTTACCGAAGAGAAGACCTCGACAATCGGAATGCGGAATTTTAAATCTAGATGATTCATCGGGTGAAGGCACTCACTGGGTGGCGTGGATGAAGAACGGGAAGAAGAAAAATTATTATTTCGACAGCTACGGAATCTCACCGCCAAAAGAAATAAAGAACTATTTTAACAAATCGATGGTTCGTTACAACACGGAACAAGTGCAATCACCACATCAAGTGTTTTGCGGTCACCTGTGTCTCTACATTCTCAAGAGATGGTCTGAAGGAGATCGATTTCAAGACATTCTCAATGATTTATATTAGAGAGAGATTTTTTTTTTTTATAGTACATATAAAGATAAAAAAATTATTTTAAAAAAATTTTAATTGAATAAAAACGAAAAATAAAATAACATAGTTCATTTTTAATAAACTGCGTTTGAACATATTTTTCTAAAAACAAAAAAAATCCCACAACAACATGCCAGTCGATAAATTTGGTAGAAGTGACGACGAAAAAGTCAACCCGAGAAAGAAGAGGAAGACGTTCAAAGTCGACGTTGCCAACTTGGACGAACATTACGTTCGGAGATACGAACCTCGAGAGGAACCTTTGAACATGAATGGTAAGAAGCTCTACAATCTTCCCGAGCCGATAGATCTTGCAGATGCTGCGACTAAAAAATACGTCGACAGGGGGAACGCCGATTTCGAACGAATCCTGCTGGATAATTATGTGGATAAAACCATGACCGACGATCTCGATCTGAAATCCAAACGTTTGGTGAACGTCGTGAATCCCGTAGATCCCACCGATGCCGCGACCAAGAAATACGCGGACGACTCTCACGCGAGATTCAGCGAACACCCGAGAAATAGATACGTTACGAAAACGATGCACTCGGAATTGAACGCCAATTATAACAAGATAACGAACGTGGCCACTCCCACGAATCCCAAGGACGTGGCGACCAAACACTACGTAGATCTGGAACAGAGAAAGTCTGACGGACGAGAAATGAAATCGGATCTGAATGCGGGATTCCACAAGATATTGAATCTGTCGAAGATTGACGACACGGATGCAGACTCAACCACGGTCAACAAGGGCTACGTGGATTCTGCCGTGATACATGTGCAAGAATACCTAGAATCGCAAGTGGACGATCTCTACCTGAACAAACAATCTGGCAGAACCATGGAGGGTGGCATCAACATGAACGGTCACAATTTATTCGGTCTTGATCACGATCCCGAATTCGATTCCAGTGCTGTCAGCAGAAAGTACGTGGACGACAACTCGGTCTGGAGAAAAGGCGACATCATGGAAGGTAAACTAGACATGGGTGGACACGCGCTCACGAATCTACCCGAACCCGTGCACATGACGGATGCCTGCACCCTGATTTCGGTGGTGGAGAAAGTCAAATATGCTAGACAATTGATCACCGTGTGGGCCGAAGAGGCTGGCACCTTAGATGAAGAAAAAGCTGAGTGGTCTTTCGGAAATGGAGGTAGTGGATCGAAATATGGTCAGGTGGGATATCCCATGCCGTTGGGAGGTGAAATCCTTCGAATGAGTCTGGCTTCCTCGGATTTGAATAACAGAGTGGTCGTCAATCTCATGGTGAATGGTGTGGAGAGCGATAAGAGATACAGCGTCGAAAAGACTGAGAATCAACATGCGAATGTTAGCACGTTCGGCACGCCTCTCAAAGTGAACGCCGGTGACAGGATTAATTTTGTTATGAAAACCAATAATCCCGAAGCCGCCACTTCCGTGGTGAGTCTACTGATCGAACTGGATTCTTTGAACAAACAATGAACGCGTGGAAAATAATGAATTAAAAAAAATAATGTGTGATTATTAAAAAACAAAAAAAACAAAAAAAAAAAAAAGTCATGAGATATAGAAAGATGTTCAATCTCTCTAGATCACATTACTTTATTTATTTTTTTTTTGTTTTTTTTGTTTTTAATAATTACTCATTACTTTTTATTTTTTTTTTGTTTTTTATTTTTTTTCACATTCTCATCGAATGATCAACATCTTATTTCCATCAGATTCGAATTGTAATTCTCTGTCCGACAGGACGAGGGCGAAGGTTTCGGTTTTTCTCGGAACGTTCCTATCGAATTGCATCTTGATCTGAATGTCTAACACGCTACTCTTGAGTCGTTCACTCTGTTTACTGACGTCGAATACGAACATGGGATACATCGACTTGTATTCGCCGGGAGACATGTTAGGATTGCTCATCAATTCGTCTAGACCGTGATACTTCTTTCTAAAATCAGCGGCGTCGCCGTACAGTCTGCAGAAATCGTTCTTGTCGAACGACGCGTTGTAATCGATTGCCGGATATCTCGTGGCGTTCAGAAACACTTGCATGTTTCTCAAACTGCAATGATCGAAAAGCGACGCATTCTTTTCCTGAGACCCGTCCCTATCAGTCTGAAACGCAACCACGATGAAACGCGGTCTCTCGGAAGCGGATTTCACCATCAATCTCCAATCGAAGTGATTCGTGGAGGGAGGAATGCTAGCCGTGTCGCACTGTCTCATTCTAAATCCCACGGGTAATTTACTCTTGGATTCTATGATCTTGTAGAGACGTGCTTTCTCCACGATCGAAGGCTCCACGTGCAGAACGAACCACGATATCTTGTGTAGAGTTATCTTACCCGCATCGGTCGCAGTGAGTCTCACTATTGCGTCGTCGTTTCCTTTTCGAATCAACGTCAGATTGTGTTTGAATCCGTACATGATCTTGTTGTAATCGTCCCCGAATCCGAAGATGTGTTTCAAAGGTATCCTGAACGAAAACGTTCCTTTAGGGCTGGACGTCTTGACGACGTAGTCGAATATCAAGGCGGCGCCGGCGCTAGCAGGGCCTACGGTGTCTTTCACCCACAACTGATTAAGTCCTCTGGATTTCGAAAAATCATCAGGATATGTTAAGAGTCCGAACATCGTGGTGGCCTGACCGGGATGAAACACAGATTCTATCTCTTGTCTGGATAGCATGTATTTTATGTTACTGAATAGATGCATGATGCCATTATTGGCTAGAGTAACCGTGTCGTCGTCGGCGTAGTCGCTCCCATCTTCCTTGGTGAGACGTCCCTGCACCACTATGTAACTCTCGCTAGGATGTACGAATAGATCTTGAGTTTCGACGTTGATTCTTATCTCTCCCGCATTGTTCAAACTCGTTCCGGTTACCCGTTCGTATTCGTGAACCTCATATTCTTGAATACTTTCATCTTTCACTATGCTTTGTGCTATATCTAGTATATTTGTCATTTTAAAGGATTTTTAGTTTTTTTGTTTATTAATTAACTTGCTTCCTTTATCTAAAAAATAGTTTTTAATAATTTTTTATTATTATTTTTTTCTCTCTTATATATATGTGTGTAAACAAGAAAATGACGAAGAGAGTAAATAAAAAAAATTTTGTCTTCTTCATCAAAACTTCGTCTTCTGTAATTGTTGTTCGTAAAACTTTCTGATGATCTCTTCTCCATCCAAAGCTTCGATTTCGTAAGTCACCGGATCGGCGTGAAATATTTTGATGATCACGAATATTTCCGATGTCCTTCGAGGAGTATAACCCTTTTCAAAGTGCTTCTTATAAGCGTAAATTCTCACTCGATCGCCGACCGCAAATTTCGGCGTTCTAGACTTCTTCCTGATCTTAGATCTCTAGGGATATAAATTCGCGTAGACCCGTTTTTCGTTTCGAGGATCGCTAGCTTCCGCGGGAGTCATCTTGATCGATCTGTGTCGCGTGTTGTTGTAATCTTTGACCAGACCGTTCAGAGCATATATGTATTTCTTGGTCGAATTCGCCGTGAAATATCTGTGCATCTTTTCCTTCATCGTTCGATTCCAACGTTCCACCACGCTGGCTTTCTCTTCGTTTTCGATCGAGTAGAGGTCTACCAATCGACGAACGTGCTTGTTGTAGAATTCCTTTCCCTTATCCACCCTCAATTTACTCGGTTTTCGAGAAGGCGAGTCGAACACGCTCTTCAGAGCCTCGGCGACGCAAGGTCCCGATTTATCCTTCAAAGCTCTGATCCAACCGTATTTGGAAAACAAGTCGATGACCGTCAATTGATATTTGACGCCCTCGTTCCACCTCGAAAACGATCTCATGTCGACCAAGTCGGCAGACCAAATATCATCCAGACCCTTCACGAACACCCTTCTCTTTCGAAATTTACGCACTATGGGTTTGTGTAACTCCTCGGCCAATTCACTCGTCAATAATCGTTTCTTCTTCTTTTCAGATGCGCTTTTTTTTTTGAACTCCCCATCCGAATCGACGTTTCGCACCGATCAGATTGCCGACCAGCGAACGTTCCATCTTCTCTCTCCTGGTCGGATTCGATATGCCTCTCAATCTCCCCAACATGTTTTTGTCGCAGACGTCATTGCGAGTCTTGGTGTCGGGATGTTCGATGTAGAACAGATCGTGATCGTACGCGGCCGCGTCCACCCTATTCACGGGTTTGCTCCAAGATTTGGGTGTCAGATCGGCGTTGAGTCTCTTGTTCAATTTCGTTCCGGGTCCCGTGAAACTGTGATCGGGCAGATGCATTTCGAAAGGTAGATTGTTGATCATTTTATTCACGATGCCTTTACCTTTGCTCGCGTTCTTTTTTTTGACGAATCGCGTCTTGACAGAACCACACACGTCGCAAATTCCGCGAAGCATCCGTCTGTCATTTTTAGTTCGCACTTCTCGAGAATTACTCGTCTCGGTAACTCTCTTACACTTTACGCAATACATTTTTTTAAGAGTTATTTAAATTAATTTCGTTTTTTATTTTATATATAAATTTAATATTTTTTTTTTTTTAAATTCTGTTCTTATTATATATATATATTTTTTTCAATCGCTGCTCTTGAGTTCTATCATCTTACTGAATTCCTCCCTGGCATCTTTCCTCCCCTTTTCCACGAGAGAATCCTTCATCTCTTCCTTGATGATCTGACGAGTCTTGATTCTCACGGCTTCTTTCATGGCATCGTATTTCGTTTTCTCGCTCAATATCGCGAAGTATTCTCCGTCCGATATCCTACCGTCTTTCAACGCCATAGAGATCATTTCGGATATCGTGTCGACCTTGGAGTCGGCCAAGACGCGAATCTTGTCGTGTTTCCTCGCCTTCAGATATAATTTCCTACTCAAAAAGTTTCCGAGCGTGCTAAACAATCTGGCGGCGAGAGCCACTCCTTCTACGGTCAACACGATCGGAATGCCGACCGCGGTCGACAAAAATCCGATGCCGGCCGCGTGTAAATCTAGGGAAATCGTGATGAGTGTCGTGTCGATCGCGTTGACGAATTTCACGAAACGCGAATACTTCTTCTTGAGGGAACGACGAGAATCTCTCTCTCGAATTAGATACTCTTGGACTCTACTGATTTGATCGATGTGATACCTCTCTCCTCTTTCTTCTTGCGACGGTGCCGTCGGTGAAACGTCGATCGGCTTCCCGTCCTCGTCGTCCACTAACGTCGGATACAATTTATTTCTGGTTCTCATTTTTGTTTTTTTCTTTCTAATATTAGATAAAAAATTTATGTGTGTATTTATTTTTATTTTCTATTCTCCCTTATTTTATATCAACGAGAAAACTTAGACGTATGCTTCGTTGAACAATAATTTTAAGATGCATCCCTTATCTCGTAAAGTCAGACTTTTACGCGCCAATTTCTGTTCTTCCGAATCTGTGGGCTTGCTTCGATTCTTACAGTAGAGTAATCTCTTCCAAAACGCGATCACTTCATTGATTTGAACGTGTTCGAACGCCGGTTCGAAATACTTGACGATCATATCTTCCCTTTCCATCCACAGACACGAATGATTCTCGTGATCGAAGTCTAGGTGATCCCGACGTCCGACGCATCGTTCTAACAAGAGACGACCTAGTTGTTCGTTCACGCAGAATGCGTAGGCTCTCATCAGCATTTTTAAAAGAAACCTCGCTCTAATTTCCTGAGAATCGCTCATGCTTTACGTTTTTTATTATCTATTCGATTTGATATATTTATTTTTTTAAATAACTATTTATTTATATTTCTTTCTCCCTTATATATATCAATCAAAAACGTGACAGCGGGTTTGCGAATTTCCAACACACCGACGACAACACTCTTCGTTCAAAACATTTCCATCGAGTGCTCATCGAGATCACCTCGCAATAACGTGTCCTAATCTCACTTCGAGAAACGCTACAACAATGGGTTTGCGGATTCAAACATCACCTCTTCACGCGAGTCGATTTCAGACCTAAAATCCGCAAGCGAGTTTCCCCCCATATGATTCAGTGTTAAAATCGTGTACGGACGCGGATTGTTAGAATCGGCAAGATGATGAGTGCGAACTCTCAAAACGTTTTTTTGCTCGCAATTTAACACTCTCCATAGGGTTTCAGTGTTAAAATCGTGTACGGATGTGGATTGTTAGAATCGACAAGACGATGAGCTCGAACTCTCAAAACGGTTTTTTGCTCGCAATGTAACACTGAATCCTATGGGGAAAACTCATCTGCAGATTTCAATCAAAACGGTACATGTACGTGTACGTAAAACTACGGATTCCTCCCATAGGGTCCAGTGTTAAAACAATTCGAGCTCACCCCAAAAAACCGTTAAAATCTTGTACACGTACACGATTTTAACACTAAATCCTATGGAGGTGTACATGTACACGTACACGTACATGTACAGGTGAGCTCGTACTCTCATTTATTACCTACTCCCATCCATGTAAGCATACACATCAGGCTCAATGAAATACGAGGACGAAAGCTGTGTGTCTGAACAACTGGAGGAAGATTTGTTTTATTATATAACATCAAGGTCGAGTAGACGATCTCCCCATTATTTAAAATGTTCATGAAATGTTTAGTCCATTCATGAAAGCATGCACACAACAGGCTCAATGAAATACTAGGACGAAAGCTGTGTGTCCGAACAATTGGAAGAATAGTTTTTTTTTATTATAAAGAGGAATTTTTGTCCACTTCGACTATATTATTCCACTGTACCCAGTAAAATAAGGAAGTCGTTTCCGTCTTTTTCAGATATTATTTGTAGTAAGTGTGAAAGTGCATCACGGAGCTCTCCAGGTGAGTATGAGTCCATTCGCTACTTTTGTTCGAAGGGATTTTAAATACAGTTACTTCTTTAGATGAAACGCATTTTGTTTTGCATTTATTTGTAAAAAGCAGCTTTAAAGGCAATGGCGTAGAACGACCCAAATAGTTAAGATCTTTACGGCAAAAGAATGTGGAAAATTTGTGATATACGTCCTGCATGTGCTGAAGCCTCGTTTGGAAATCATTTATTTCTTTTGGAATTGTCAAGGGTTCTGAACATTAGTTACCGATTTGTTCATAGCAGTGACGGTGGTTTTCGTTAGGCACTTTGCTTCCTCTATCTCTGCCCGACAGAATATACCTAACTGTTAAATATTCCGTTAATCCTGGAAACACCTCCACCAGGGCGTGATCACGTTGCTCGAGAACTCCACCATCCTGGGTTTGATTTAAACTTCCAAGCAATTCTACCAGCATGGTCATGAAAAGACGCGCTTCGTCGGATTTTAATTCTCGTAGTGTCTTGGAAGTACCTCACATTCGCTTCTAAAGAAGATTAGATACCATTCCCTTTGGCTTGAATCTCTCCGCACAACCCCCCCCCCCCCCCCCCCCCCCCCCCCCCATTTCCGTAAATTCTACACTCGGCTGGTATCGAGGTGATGACTTCCCATCTGGACAGTAGTCGCATTGTCTATAGCTATTGGGAATTCTTCATTAGACACTCAGATTCAGTTACCCTTTTGAAAAGGGATCTCGCAAACTTTTGACATTGTTGAAGCGTCTGATTAAAAAGGTCAACACCTTACTCATCTGTGAGTGAGTTTCCCTATTTGGGAGTCGATCCTCGCGTCTGTTAAGCAATAGACCAAGAGCAACATGAATGGGAACTTGGATATACGCGTCTTTCGGGTTTGTGCTGAGAGCCGTGGTGGCTCGGGTCCCGACAGATCAAATAGTCCAACTACATTATTTAGTCGAAGGCATGCCTTGAAGGCATTGTAGTTGATATATTAGTCAGTCTGGACTATAGTTAAGAAACTTAGGGCTATTCGGAAATTTATTTCTGTATTTGTCATGAGATCGACGTGACGCATGGGCTTCCAAATTTCTTATTTAACCCTTTATCCAGCCTAACGGCAAAACCGGCCAGCGCTGTTCACAAAAATCACAATTCAATTTGAATTAATTTTTCATTTTGTTTCTCCAAAATACAGCTTGTGACCCCTCATTGGAACGAGCACAAAGTGCTCGTTCAAATGAGGATCATAAGCTATGTTTTTGACGCAAAAATGGAAAAAATAGTTTTCAAGAACTTTGCTTACAAGTGCAGTCTTCCTTGCGTGTTATGTACAGGGTTAGTTGGACATACCGTGTGACCGTACTCCAATTTGTAATACTGCACTCTGAACATCCGAATCGGTTACTAAATATCTCCATTTGTATGGCCGACTTGGTGTGTGACAAGACCAAGTATAAAATTTTATACTCCTAAGAAAGTGGAGCGCGGTGGCTCAGTAGGTAGAGATGCAGGTTACAAGCCGAGAGGTCCTCGGTTCGATTCCCACCTGCGGCAAACGCATAACGCCCGCATAAACAAACACACGTGTCGTCTGCTGTATACATAAACCGCAACACGGATTAATATCAACGATTTACATTTGAAACATAACAACATCTCGAATCCAAGCACCATGTTAAACAGTCTCTACCACGGGAACACAATAACCATTCAATACTTTACAAATTAGCATTCACAAATAAAGTTCGCACTCGTGACTTAACTTTCGACATGACTGTTTGCGCCAGCTCGGGGCTACTGGCAGAACTTCTATTTACGGTACACACATACCGAGTTACTGAACTAAGTCCTTGCTGTATTACAACCATGGAAGTTGAATTTAGGTGTCATTTTGTTTCCTTCGATAAGGAATTTTATTTTTTACCCTAATGTATCATTCCGCCGGCCTATTTTTGCAATACGATTCGGATTACCCATCTTGTCAGCGTCGATTCCCAAATGTTTCATACGTGTGAGAATCAGCTCCTGAAATTTAATCGGGGTCTTATGGGATAAACAAAATAAATGTATAGTATTTTTAAGTAAAAAAAAACTAAGAATTAAATTGACACTCAAGAGGCTCGTCAGTTTAATTCTTAATTCAACTCGTTGAATACATTTTTTATTTGGAAACACTATACGTTTATTCTATAAAAAATCACACTTTAAGACCGGTTAACACAATCTTTTAATAATACTCCGTGAGTTGACCAAGAATGTACTATATATGTCAAGTACCTGTATAGGCTGAGGTAGTTTTTGATGAACACATTAACAACTTAACCTGGGGAAGAGATTGGAACAGGGTCAGGCATAGCTACCAAGCCCGAGATAGAACCACAAGTAGCAGTAATGGTCCAAGGCTGAAAGGGTTGTAAAAGACTATAGAAATGATGATTAATAGAGGCTGATCATAGGACAAATAGCTTAAGACATGGTGGAGGGCAATCGAAGGACTACTAGGAGTTACATGGGAGCTATATAGGATCTAGGAGCTGTATAGGAGTCATGACGCAGGTATCCTCAAATACCGAGATGAATCAGTATGTGCTGTGCGCACTTTGTGCTCTAGCATACATCGGCACATTCTGAGTGTGTCTATATGCTACATGTGTAAACAGTGTGTATTAATACATCTGGAGAAGTCGGAATACATTATAGGGGGCCGGGGAAGTCATAGCATAGACAGAACAGGACAAGGAAAGGAGAAAATAAGATATATATAGAACAGACCAGGATAGGCAAAAGCAGAGGATTCTGAAAGAGTGACAACTAGTAAAAGTACTATTGTACAACAGAACACACCCAGTCTTATTTAAGACCCTACAGCACTACATGCTTCTCTTATAAAGAGGATTAAGAATCTGAACAACAGGTAGAAATCGAGGATTTGGGGACAATCTGAACCAGGAAAGTACACTTATGCACAAGAACGCGCCTATTATTGGAAAAAAGGAAGATTCTGGAGAAATCTAAATCCGTTTTGGTAGGTTTGGGTGGTTTGGAGTGATTGTTGTGTCTGTATGGGTGATTAGATATATTTCCCTTAAATCGAACACACTCCCGTTCTATTACATGCGCACTGACACCACGTATCACTATGGTAATAATGTCACAACATAGCCGATTACGCCGGGCTACCAGCTAGGTCAGGTCACGTAACTACGACGTCACATGAGGACCATAACTGAGAACCATAAGATCAGGCACGAAAGGTGCGAGCTATACTTCTATTATCACTGAAACAAACGAAGAGTGGAGCTTCCAAAATATGTGGAATTTCGGATGAAGCAAGGCCAAAACCGAGAATTAAATTGTCTGAAACTCTTGTAAAGCTTCTCTTGTTTTTCCGTGATTATGAGTTTTTACTTGAGATGAAATTCCCCTTTATGGGTGATTTGGGAATAATCCACCCGCCCCTGTTGTGGAACTCACTTACATTAAGTATTTGTGATCACCCACTAAAGGATGCTTAACGCGTTCTAATATGTATTTTTCATTACTTTTTTCAGGTCATAGCGCTGGTGTAAATTCTGGAATGCGGGTGTCAGGCGGAGGCAGAGGTTGACAAGCGGCTACCAAGAGAACTTCACTAAAAATATGTGAATTGTCATTTTAAAATAAATATGCTATACGCACAAATCTAAACTCAGTAAAGCAATATTATTGTTTTTATACATCACTTCCACTTATGACACACTTATTAAAAGTGGGATGCAAAAGCAAAATGGAGAGGGCAAATGTA
The DNA here is from genome assembly GCA_031216915.1 of Pictodentalium vernedei. Taxonomy (NCBI): domain Eukaryota; kingdom Metazoa; phylum Mollusca; class Scaphopoda; order Dentaliida; family Dentaliidae; genus Pictodentalium; species Pictodentalium vernedei. The sequence goes on from CM062294.1 coordinate 219,680,616, forward strand.
CAAAAGATAGAAAAAGGGGGGACCCTCAAAGAGATAGGATTTCAGAGAACTCACTCGTTTTCAAAATGGGATACAGCAACATTGAGTGTGTCCGTAGAGAAGGAAACGACATTACGACCTTGGTGGGCGATGAGAATTTTGATTTGACAGGCCTTAGTGGGACATGGGTTAGATAGAAAGAAATGACCGACCAGATCAAGGAGCATGTATGGATTGGATTGGGGCGACCAGAAAGCCAGAAAAGGGGAGGATGTAGGTATGTAAATCAAGGAGGGGTTAGGCCCCGCGGGAATCACAGACTTATCAAAAGTACATACAATAAAACGAGGGAAAGCGAAATTATACCGCAAAAAGCAAGATGAAGAACAGAAGTGTCGCAGCTGGTGTTGTATATGTAGCAGTTGAAGGGAGCAGGCCTGAGCGGAATGGTGGAATATATACGACACTACGATCCAATATTACAGAACAGGAAAATAGGGGGCTCCATGTTGTATTAATAGGAGATTTTAATGGACATAGTGTGAAGAAAGGGTATCGTGGGTGGGGACGAGAAAAATCAACGTTAATGGGAGGAAATTGTTGGAGTTTACAAATGACCTAGGCCTAATATTCGGAATAGGGATGCAAAGTGTAGGGGTAAAAGATGTGCGGCCAGCGTACCATATTGAATATAAATCTTCGAGAAAGTCAAAATTGGGAAAGTATCGGCATTACTCGGCATCTGGTTATAAAGCTAACTTACATCGATATTACTCAGCATTCAGTTTATAAACCTAAACTCACATCGGAGGTAATGTACGGACTATGACGGAGGCCAATACTTGGCACACAAACATTATCCAAATATATTCCACTTTTTAAAGAATCTATAACGTAAGATTGGATTATACGGCATCAGTTGAAATGCAGTCGAAGCGAGCAAGATATAAAGTCAAACAGAGTCGGGCAAGCGACAATTGGCTAATTGACCCTTTACTCACAAAACCTTCTCCAAGCGTTACATACAGATTATCACCACAGTGTGTGTCTCCGGGAATTCAGATCAAGTCGAGTTGTAGGGACAGAATAGTATTTCGACGAGCCCGTTGGGGCGAGTCGAAATGCGATTCTGTGCCTACAACGAGACTTGATCAGAATTATTTTCGGAGACACACACTGTGGTGATGATAAATTCATCTCACAATATTGACCACAAAATGTGTTATAAAACTATTTTAAGAGGAACTTTTTCATTTGCCTTATCGATGGAAAGACGCAAATCTAAAAATAGAATAGCGTTCATTGATCTCAATATTGAGGTCAGTGATGACGTTACACTTCAGAGAAAATTACGTCACTGGGATTCACTTTACTGAATACTGTCTTGCGAAGTGGAGCAATTGTGTGTTTCGTCAACGTGAATTTGGTTGTAACTTTTGCAACAATTACTGGTGAATTAAATATCTCTCTTGGTGTAAAGGTTTATTATATTTTAAAATATGCCGTTCGTCGTTTATTGAGGTGGAGTTTTCCACATGTCATAGCGAAAGCTAATCCTTTAACTTCAAGAGAGAAGCCTCGACTCGGGCGTTCAGGAAAAACCCAATAATAGGCTACAAACCAGCCCAAGATGCCGAAAAGTGCGCATAATTTAACTATTCGTTGAGTTAACTTCCCCAGTGACATTATAGCATGCCGTGCATAATAAATACGTTACAGGGCGTTTAGTTGGCAGGTACAGTGTCATATACGGCTCAGAGAAAACAATATTAGGTTCGGCTTCACCTCACCTAATATTGTTTTCTCTGAAGGGAAAAACGCGAAGCGATCGAAAAATGATATTGATGCCGTTGTTTTGGCAACAGCAGAATCACGCGCTTGTATCGGGGGCCCTTGATACGGATTCGGAACAAGGGCCCAGATACATTAAACTTTAGTTGCGTAACAGTGCAAAAACGCCCCAATTGTGAGATAAAGCAATGTAACAACTGTCTAATGGAGATCCCTCACGAAACGTTGCAAAAATTACAAATTAGTTATCAATCCAGTAGACAAAGGTGGGTCATTTGCCATTTTATCTCGTGAAAGTTATATAATCTATATATATCAGCAATACCAAACATTATACGAAAATAGATTCACTTATTTGGCTCAGTTGTGCTGAAACGTTTAATATGGCATTGACATTTCTCCTCGACGGGGGTCAAATGAACAAAAAAAGTGAGATATTTAACAGCTAAGCTCAGCGCCAAAACAAAACAATGTACATCCTACCAAAGATCAACAAGGACGGGTTTTCGTGGACGGATGGGATTAACTCCTCATGGGATACAATTGTTTGGGATTGTAACTCAGAATCTTATGCAACCTCGGAACTCATTGATTATCATCGGAGCCTATACCTAATAGACATACAAACTATCTAAAAAATACACATGATTTCCTTTGGAAACTTTCTAAATTGAAAATCACAAAGAATGAAATTTTGTTCACAGTGCATATTGACAGCATGTATACCAACATTGATATGATAAAGGAGTTAAATCTGAAAAAAGCTCATTCAAAAATTATCTTGATGCACATCCCCCGGATGAACAAATTTTGGATCTTTTAGATCTGAGCTAAAATGTAATAACTTTCAGTTCCACGGAGAAAATAATTTACAAACAATGGGTTGTCCTGTGGGCAAGGGATTCAGTCCTAGTTTTGCTAGGTTTAATTTAGCGGGATGGGAGGAAAATGCCTAAAGCAAATGTGCACAGCATCCTCTCAAATACCTCAGATATTTAGATGGCATTTTAGCATGTGAGAAGTTTCAAAAGAAGATTTTGAGACTTTTGAAATATTAAACAGTCATGATCCAATCATCAAATTGAAAGCTACCGTCACTCAAGATTCGGAGGATTTTCTCGATATGACCATGTGTAAAGGCAAACAATTCCATGCATCCGGTCATTCAGATTATAAGGTGCATTTCAAACCAACTGATTCACGTCAGTTATTACACACGAAATCGTTTCATCTGCCACATACATTTAAAGATTTCATAATATAATCACAGCTCATTCGTTTCCACTGCCATATAAATTTCAACTGGACTTGTTCTACCCTGTTTGGCGAACTCCGATCGAGGGGTACTCACTGCGCTTTTTGCGTAAGTAGGAGATCATGTACCCGATCGGCCCCTATGTGACCTAGTTACGTCATGTTTGGTTGCCATGGTATCCCGCCTGAAGGGCTATGTTGTGATGTGATCCTCATAGTGATACATGGCTTTATTGCGCATGCGCAGCGCGTGCTGTTAGGGAGACACGCATTTCCGTCGTCCATTTTGTATACTGGAGGCCACTTTCGTGGTTTTTATGGTACCACTTGGTTGCTATGTGACCCAAAGGACTACAATCTGTCGAATGTATGTTTGAATGGTGTGTTCGATTGAATAGAAGTAGTTTTCTGGTTCGGATTTTCCCCAAATCCTCGTTTACGTCGTAGAATTACCCCAAAGGACCCGACTATCCCTCAAAATCCACGCCAAACCATCGAAACGGACTTGGCGAAGCCACCATCTAGGTCTTATAATAGTAGCACATTGTGCTATAAGGTGCCTTCTTTTGAATAAGAGTGACTTTAATATCCGGAATCGTCGTTTACTGCGTAGAATTACCAACCGAGACATGACAATCCCCTCAAATCACCAAAAACACCCAAAATCACTGACACGGACTTGGCGAAGCAACCATCTAGTAATTATAATAGTAGCACGTTGTGCTATAAGGAGAGCTTCTTTGTATAAGAGAAACGTTATTAGTTCGGATTCCTGCAGAATCTTAATTTTGTTGCTGTTTTGTCTTTACCTGATCATATTTGAACTATCCTAGCTGTCTATCTCGTCTTAGCTGTCGCTGTTTCTGGCCTCTGTCCTCGTCCAAGTATTATAATCTCCAGTCCGGTTACTTCATTTCTCGTAATCTATACATACCCATACAGAGTTATCTCCACTGTATATAAGGAAGTCTTATATTTTTTTATAGATTTTTATTCACAGACATTGGTACATTATTCGGTACATATTGTAAAGTAAAAACAGTCATACATATTCTTCAGTTATTAAGTTATTCTTATGACACAGAGGTTTATACCAGAAGCTGTTTTATGCTTGAATCATAAGAGAAGTGATTGCCTGCATTTCTATTATAATGAGAGAGAGAAGGAGAGCGAGAGAGAGAGAGAGAGAGAGAGAGAGAGAAAGAGAGATGCCTGCTGTGCTGTTTATTCAAGATTACAATAACAGTCACATCATCACATAGGTAACACCGTGTAGACTGCCTCGTGGCCCGGACAATTGATACGCTACACAGATTTGATCCCAAGTGTAAACATTCTATGGCTGCTGTAACAGCGTGTATACATACATTGGATTTGGGTAAGTAATTAAGAAGATGTTTCAGGTTCTTAAGTTAGCCCCTCCCATCTCTGCCAGCGCTTCTGAAAGCTATCATTCCTACATATTCTGTAATATTCCGCTCTTTCAATGTAATAATATCGCCGTAGTTCATGTTTTATCTGTGATAACGTTGGGTAATGATTAGTGAATTTTGTTTTATAAATGCATAATTTAACGAATATAAAAAGAAATTGATGCTGTTCTTCAACATGACCTGCAACTGGAGTTGCAAATAATACGGAGTCTTCAGTTATTTGTAGGTTTTCACCGGTCTTTTCAATAACCCATTCTCTTAATTGTTCCCACAGTCGTGATATTACCGGGCATTCCCAAAATAGGTGAATAATTGTTTCCGATTTCGTCTTACAAAATGTGCATAGGTTATCCGACGTATTATCACACTTATGTAAGAGGGACCTTGTTCCAAGAATTCGAGAGTTCATACGATATTGGAACCACTGATATTTATCATCAATGCAACATTTGAAGGGACATATTAACGCTGATTGCCACCAGTTATTTTCACAATATATGCCACAATCCCTCTCCCATTTTCCTTTAAATTTATTTTCGTCCCTCCGTCTCTTGAGAATCATATATGTGCTTTTACAGCCCCTGTTTGAAAAAAGGTAGTCTAGCTGAAAATTACTTGTATTATAGATAAGCCTAATATAGGTGGTGACCGCTTTCTTAATTCCAGAAAAAAGTAATAAAATCTGTCTCTATTTTATAGATGTCTTTGAATTTTTCATGATAAAAAAATCCCCTTTTCATCCAAAAGATCGTTAAAAAATGTAACCCCGTTATCCTCCCATTTTTTGAAATACACTGGTTTGTTAAAAATCTTGATATTTTCGTTATTCCAAATACTCGACGATAGATAATTATCGCTGCTTTCTACCTTTATCTCTTTGCAAAACAAATGCCAAGCTTCAAAAACATCCCTCCAAAACTTTTTTGTGGAATTAACGTACTATTTGATAATTTGGGGAATCGATAAAAAACAGTTTTTATCTAGAGAAGGCGTTATAGTTTTCAACAACCCTTTTAGAGGCGTGCTCTCAGAAAGAATACGTTTAACCCATGATATTTTCAAAGTGTTTATAAATAATGGTATATCAATCATTTTAACCCCACCCCGCTCGCACTCCTGCACTAGAGTTTTACGATTTATTCTATCGCGTCCATTCCATATGAATTGATATAGGACACCCGTCAATTCCGTAACAAATTTATTCGTAGGGTTGGGGAGACTTAAGAACAAATATACTAATTTTGAAAGAGCAAGCGATTTAACAACTGTAATTTTTCCTAAAACATTTATGTTCCGTTTTGTCCAAGCCGATAAGGTTTTCTTTGTATCATTCATTTTGGACAAATAGTTATCTTCTGTCATAGCCTTAAAGTCGAGTGAAAAATTTACCCCTAAAACTCTGAAGGACTTAGGGTTCCTCTTCAGTTTCCACCTATCACATATTTGTTTTAAAAATATGTGATAACGAAGTCTTATATGATCCCTACAACCAAGAGCCAATCAAGCAGTGACACGTATTGCTCGAATGGCTTGAATCTAATCATGCAAGTAAGTCATCGAGTAATTATTCGAAAGAGTGACTCTTTTACGACTCTCAAGTTCATCTCGGAAAAAAGGGATTCTATAACCAGGAACATTCCCCAAAATGGATTCTATAGGGATTCCCTAACAGGGATTCTATAAGTGGGATTCCATAAGTGGGATTGCAAGCTTCTATACAGCTCGTGGTAATCTTACCATCGGCGGCTTCTACCACAACTTCAGATATCTATCCGATAATTGGCCTCTATTATATTCACCACTACTATTGTGTTCTACCATCTTTTCAGCCTTGTACCTTTACTACTGAATTGTGTCACTATGACTCCCAGTACCTATCATTACACTACTACCGCTACGGGTCCCAATCCATACCACTATCATACTTGGCGTACACTACTACTAGGAGTCGTATACAGTCTGCTTGCTCTAACGACAAAAATCTTATCCAACAAATAAGCTATCCAGTTGTGACTTGAACAGGCATTGCTCGAACAGTTCGAATCTTATCGAGAAAGTAAGCCATCGAGTATTTACTCGAACGAATGATTACTTTTACGACTCTTACGCTCATCTCGGAAAAAGAGGATTTCATAACCACCGACGTTTCTTTTTAAAAAGGGATTCTCATAGTGGGATTGCGTAAGAAGGATATCTGTTGGAGAATATCTTTTGGAGGATAGTTATCGTAGAAACCTGTGGCTTCCACTTTCGGGTACGTCACGCTACATCCAGGTACTTCAGTGGGAAAGGTATAAAAAGGGGTGCGAGGTCGGCATTCAGTTCATTTGTGTCCTGACTGTCGTAGAGTGAAGACATGCGCAATTCTCGGCTATGTAGATATTATTATATTATATTATTATTCCCGACCATACAATGCACAGATGGATGAAGAACATTACTGCCCACAGAGAGATATCAAAGCAGATCGAAAGTGTGAAAAGACATACCATTCACAAGGAGATACAGAAAGCCTGATCCCCGTTGATAGAGAGAAATATAGAAGCCTTGGAGTTTTTGTGTGATACGAACAAAGAAGGGACAAATGCCGTTCTACAAGCAGCCTGCGAAGATTTGATTACATGTTTATGCAGATGTACAGTCAACATCCTCGAAGACAGGATAAAACTGAACGCAACGGAATACAGTCATCTGCAAGAACACGATGGTGTATTGAACCGATATAAACAGAAATCCGTTGCGGAAATGTCATTTTCTCTCATAGTTCTAGCAAAATCTCTGGGGAAAGTATAAAAGGGATGTACACGACACCGAATGCTCATTATTCCTTGACCGTCTCGAGTGAAAGTCCATTGCTGCGAGTACTGTGGAAAAGCCTTTTCTCGTAAGTTTAATATGAAGAGACACGAAGATGATTACTGCCCCTTGCGGCAATCGGAAAAACCAAAAAACACCGAATGACTGAACAGAAATTCAGATACACTTCGACTTCTGGCTCATACTGACCGACATGAAGCCGTCACCGTGATCAAGACGGCTAATGGTGATTTTATAGAATGTATATGTGACTGTGCCAGGAATCTATTGAATTATAATGTGTCACTGACTAAATCCGAGATCGCGAAGCCGATTCCATATAAGCACCAGTTAGGAGGATAGCCTTACCAAAGAGAAAACTATCTTATCGAAAAGAAGGCGAATCATACAGAAACGGGGATTTTAAAAGAAGTTGCTAAAACCCGTCGTCAATATATTGTCAGATATCCTCGGCCTATGAAAGGATGTTCTCGTAACAAATTTGACATTTTTTATCTAACCTTCTAAGAGAGCGGTCGCAAGGCAATCCTGTTGTGGTTGTTCGCTCAGAAGCTCTTCACCAATGGAAAATACGGAATCCAATATATCCGAACTGTCTGAAACCCAAGAAGAATCTGTAGAAGAGAAACCAGTGGACGACTCAATGGATAGTATCGTTGAAAGTGCCTACAATGATTACCAAGAATAATTTTAAAGCCTCCTCAATAGTTATATTGGGGATGGAATGAATAAAGAAGATGCAGTTAACCTTTTACCCAACGTAACGACCAAAACCGACCAGTGCTATTCTCAAAAACCGCCAGTTAATTTTCATTATTTTTTCATTTTTTGTCTCAAAAACATAGGTTATGACCCCTCATTGGAACGAGCTCGTCGAGCTCGTTCCAATGAGTGGTCATAACCTATGTTTTTCAGACAAAAAATGAAAAAAATCAGTTAGTCGAAAATGTTATTTGCAAGCGTCGTCTGCTTTTCATGTTAGGTAAAGGGTTAAAGTAGCAGTCACATAACTTAAAAGCAGTGTCAGAGAGAAGGTAAATACATTAATACCCTAGTGCGCATTACGAATTATTGCAGGAACCCAATTCACAAGAAAATTCGAGAAACTACTAAATGTCTATGCGAAGAAAAGGGGTATGACTTTGTAGAGGAGCAGAAATACGCCTTGGAAAAGGAACAAATTTCTGTTTGACGACCTGTTGGCAAAATCATCTTTCGAAGTGGAACGTGATGAAGAAGATTAGGAACATAGGAGAAAATGGACACGCCGTTTCAGAAAAATGTTTATAAGGATGGTTCGTATGAAAAATAAATTCATTTGTGTTCTGACCGTCGAAGAGTGAACATGTCTGTGTTCACGTCAGCGCTTAGATTTAAAAAAAATACTTACATATACGGATCTTCAAGAATGATGGCGGATTGAACCTGACTTCCCAGGAATTGTCCCAGGTGAATCGTATGGTAGACGGAATTAAGAGAAGAAACCTAAACCAGCTCACGGGGTTTATGAAAAAGTAACTGAAATATGTGGAGAAACCGTACGATGTACCAAAGGGGGGATAAAGAATGAAGAGTCAAATATGAAAAACGAAGTTACCACCCAATTTAAAAACAAGAGAATGAAAGAGATGACAAAGGCAGCTCCCACGGTGCTGAAGAAGAATGACGTTAAGAAGATTGAAGTTTCCACTCAAACGACAGTGAACAATGACGTTCATAAGAATGAAGTTACCACTGAGAACAAGAACGAACTGAAAAAGACTGGTGTTGTTGCTCCGAAGAATGAAGTTTCTCCCAGGCCTACAGATCAAATCAAAAACAATGTACAGAAAACTGAAGGTTCAATGATGGACCAACCCAAGAATGGAGCTTCAAAGCACGAAGTGATGGATTTACCTGCCTACAACACGCCAAAAATCAAATCAACCAAGAAGTCAAGCTGACGGTATACAACAAGCGAACACACAACACGAAGAACCCAGCCAGAGTCAAACAATTGGAAAAAGGTCCTTTAGAGAAGAAATCGTTGATCGGATGGTTGTGTAGCTCTCCGAGAAGGAGGGGACAGAAGAATTGCATTCCACGCAGAGATGAAGAAGTCTTGAGAAAATGACTATGATTGTGTGCTTGTGTACGAAGATACCTACAGCAATTGACTATAAACTTAATAAACTGTATACTGTGATTGTGAGAAAATAAAAAATGAATTGAATGTTATATCTTGTCTTTTTTTAACTACCCAACCAGTGTACACGGATGTAGAAGCCACATGTTTCTAGGACAGCTATCCTCAAAAAGATATTCTCCAATACATATCCTTCTTACAGAATCCCACCAGCAAAATTCCTTTTTGAGAAAACTCTGTGAATCACTTTTTTCCGAGATGAGCATAAGAGTCGTAAAAGGAGTCACTCGTTTGAGTAATTACTCGATAGCTCATTCGCACGATAGGATTCGAGTTGTCCGAGCAATCGGAGATACTGAACAAGCCTGTAGTGGTGCTACAAGTCACTAGCAATAGTACAAGGCCGCGAGGGTGTAAGAAGACTATAATATTGGGTGACTACAATAATACGTGAAGATGATTATTGATAAGTCAGTAGTAGTGTTCGTAGACCTGTGGGAACGTGGGTGGTCTAGAAACCACACGTCGATCACGTGCTATGGGACATAACTATCCTCGAATAGATTTCCGCCAATAGATATCCTTCCTTCGGTTTCCCCGTAGAAGAACCCCTTTGTGAAATAACGTCTGTGGATATGAAATCCTTTTTTACGAGATGAGCATAAGTTGTGTGCGGAGTCACATGTTCGAGTAACTACTCGATGGCTTTTTTGCTCGATACGATTCTAGTCGTTCGAGCAATACCTATTCAATTCACAACTCGATAGCCTATTTTCTGGATACAATTCGAGTCGTTAGAGCAAGCAGACAGTATACGACTGTTAGTAGTAGTAAACCAAGTATGATAGTGGTATGAAGTGGAACACGTTGCGGTAGTAGTGTAATGATAGGTACTGGAAGTACCACAATTCAATAGTAATGGTACAAGGTTTCAAAGATGGTAGAACACTGTAGTAATGACGAATACAATTGAGGCCAATCACAGGATAGACAGACAAGGGTGTGGTAGAAGACAATGGTAAGACCACAATGAACTGTATAGGATCTTACAATCCCACTTATGGGATCCCACTTTTGGAATCCATTTTAGGAAACCCCTAAAGAATTCTTTTTTCGGGAACGTATGTGGTAAAAGAATCCCCTTTTCTCGAGATAAGTCTTAAATTACTCGATCGCTCATTTGCTTGGTGGGACTCTAGTCGTTCGAGAAATCTGAGATAGTTATCAAGCATGTAGTAGTGCTACAAGTCAGTAGTAATGGTACAATGGGCAAGGGTGGATGAAGACATAGGATTGGGTGACTACAGTAGATGCTAATCATACGACAGCCGATGGACAGCAGTGATCTTGGAGCTATGATGGCCATGGGGGTGGAAGTCGAGATGCAAGTAACTGAACAGCTGCAAGGAGCCATAACTATATTCCGATAGATATCTTCAGATAAGTATCCTCTAAACGATATGCTCCAATAGTACATCAACATGTCATATGTATCCACCAATACCCATATGAGCCTAAGAGTGTTGGCTTTAGGAATCATGCAGAACTTCTTTATACACAGAGGAGATAACTCTGTATCGGTATGTATGGGTTACGGGAAACGAAGCAATCAATCTGATAAGTGATAACAAGACTTGGACGAGGGCAGAGGTCAGAAACAGAGACAGCTAAGACCAGATAGACTGCCAGGATAGTCCGAATAGGGTCAGTTATAGACAAAACAGGTAGAAATTAGGATTCTGCAGGAATCCGGACCAGTAAAGTATTCTTATACAAAGGAACGCGCCTTATAGCACAACGTGCTATTATTATAAGCCCTAGGTGGTGGCTTCGCCAAGTCCGTTTCAGTGATTTTGGGTGTTTTTTTTTTTTTTTTTGTTGATTAGGAGTTACATAGGGTTACATAAAAACCACGTGCTGCTATAGAAACCAAGATACAAAATGGGCGACGGAAACACGTGTCTCCCTAACCACACGCGCTGCGCATGTGCACTAAGACTACGGCACAAGATGGCCGCTCACGCGGGATACCATGACCACCAAACAAGAGGTAACTAGGTCACATGACTATGACGGCACCTCTGATGTCCGGGGCGAGGTCCGGCCAATAGGGATATATCGAGTGCATGATCTAATACTTGCGTAGCCTGAAATCGCATACTCTGTTAAAATTGCAGAAATTAATGATTGTGAACTACTGAAAATTGAACTCAACGGACCGTGGCAGAATTGCAATGGCGCAGTATTGAATTGCAAAAGAAGCCTCGTTGCAGACTGCATATTTTTATTCCTGATCAGAAAGAGGGATATGAACAATCGAAACATCATTATCAGATCCATAACGGCCACCACTTTGATTCATCCAATGTCGCTTACCTTATCACTTGTAAACGCTGAAGGGAACAGTATTTTATGCAACCTCAAAATCCATTCCGAATGCGTGCTACTCGACACAAACAGGATATAAAATATAATGCTGACGCCTTAGTAGCACAACATTTTAACCTTTCTGGCCATTTTTTTACGATTTTGCTTTTTCAGTCGACGATGCATTGCCTCGACGCGGGAGCGCGGTGGCCCAATAGTTACAGCATTGGACTTCAAACCGAAAGCTCCAAGGTTCGATCCCCGCCGCGGGCATCTGCGTTGTGTCCTTAGGTAAGGCACTTAATCCCGATTGCCCACGTGAGGGCACAGTCGCGCCGTGTACTAAAGCGTACTGTACGCCGGTGATGCACCTGTCTTCAACCAATGCTAACTATGCATGTGTGGAGCTAGTACGTTGGGAAGTCTGACAGTTGCTCGCCGTTGTTCGCTGGTTCTCTCCGGGTACCCGGCTCCCTTCACCCGTAAAACTGTCCAACCCGAGGTGACCCTGGTTGTCAAAGTGTCGTTAAACCCCAATAATTAAATAATACACTTGCCTACGTCTCTGTTGTCTTCCGAATATGTTTTCTGTGCCTCTACTTTTCTGATCCTTGTTCTACTATTGTTAATTTCTTCTTTCTTCTTCCGTGTTCTATTTTCTGCACTGCGAAGTTTGTAATCCATGACTTGTGCTGTTTTTTTCTCTTCCCAAGCACCTCTTCTTATGTTTCCTCCCAGATGTGTCCATTGTCCCTGTATTGTTAAGATATGGGTGCTGTAAAATGACATGGAAGGGCACGGATGCACCTCCCCTCGGTCAAGATCAAAGGATGGAGTACATCCCCCCCCCCCCCCTTCACCCCCTGGTATCCCTACATGTTATTCTTCAACAGGACATAAGGGAAGACAATGTGTCCATGGAAAAGATAAGTTTGCAGTCCTAAATTTTATATTAGCAGAAGCTCTGGGTGCTGATATCACAATAGTCACAGACATGCTTCTTGTACTCCAACGAAACACCGGAAAGAAGATGCTATACCGACAGATTGGAAGGATGTGAAACTCTCAAAGAAAGATCTCAGTCTCTGCAGGAACTATCACATCAAAATGATCATTTCGGTGTCTGGAAGTCCTCAACTGTATCATCCTGAATAGAATCAAAAAGGCTTCTAAACAACCAGACAGGTTTCAAACTGGGAAGATCATGTGTAGATCAAATAGCTATCCTTCGTATCATTTTGAGACAATCTATAGAATGGAACACTTCCATGTATATTTAATTATTGACTATGAGAAGACTTTCGACATTATCGACAGGCCACTCTTTGAAAACTGATAGCACACTGCGGCAATTCTGCCACAAAATCACCACCCTCCCTATAAAAAACATCTACGATGGGATGAGATGCCACGTACTTCGTGGGGGATCTGTTTCCGACAAATTTAGGGTGAAAACCACAGAGCGAGAGGGATAGTTGCTGTCACCATTTCAGTTTCAGTTCACGATAGACTGAATCGTGAAGAGGAGAGCGGTAGAAAGACAACAGGACATTAGCTGGACGAGAGCAGAACACCTCCTTTTTTGATGACAGGGCTGGCTATCCTTTCTACAACTATGCTCAGATGCAGGACTATCAATCGCCTGACAGAAACATCAACAAAAGTATCGTGAATGTAGACAGATAAAGGTCAATATCAATCAACGGAACTGACCTGGAAGAAGTAACAACATTCTCATGTTTAGAGAACATTGTTAACATCAGAGGAGGCTTGGGTAAGGACATAGAAATCAGAATATAGAAGGTTACGACACATTTCTACACGCTCGATCCAAACCTAATATACTATTAAAAAAAAGTAGGGGATATCCAAGCAAATGTTGATATTTTCGGAAAATGCTATTGGATACGCGTGATTGGACACATCAAGATGTGACAAAGTTTAATGTCTATGGGATACGTTTTGAAATTTTCTTTTGTACTGGACGGGCTTTTTCGGAGGTCTCATCGTTCTTTTCTCGGTATAAACTCGTTCATCAATAGTTTCTGTTCGAAACGTAACTTTTGAGGTTTGCGAAGACTGACACGTGACGAACGTTTACGTGCCGTTGTCATGTTGGAAGCTGGCAACATACAGACTTCACTGGCTCAACTGGCTCAAATTCTCAACGTTACTCAATCGGTGATTAGCAGGTTGTGGTCAAGCTACCGTCAGACAGGCAATGTTGATGACAGACGTCGGTCAGATCGTCCAAGGGCGACAACTGTTTCATCCGAACCACATCATTACGTAACCGCCATCAAAGTGCCTCAGAAATTGGACAGCACCTGCACCGAGCGACAGATGTGCCAGCCAGTGTTCAAACTATCTGAAATCGCCTACACAGCTGGAATTTGTACGCTCGACGACCTCGAATAATTCCACGTTCGGATGAACGTCGCATCGCAGCAAGGCATAATTGGTGTGGAGCACCATAGCGCTGGGACAGTCATCAGTGGAGCAACGTCATGTTTTCCGATGGGTCGAGTTTCACTCTCGACATCCACGACAGGTGGAACCAATTTTTATCAAACGTTTGTGAACATAGATTAAAGGGTACTTGACCAATGACGTATTCTAATATGTATTGTCCATTTCATTTTGCAGTTAATAGCGCTGGTATTAAAATCTGATTGAGCGGATGAAAGTCACCAACAGCAGGAGCCGACAAGAAGCTTACATTAAAACTTTAACAAATTATGAGAATAAAGATGCCAAAGGCACCCATATATACATAGTACTAGCAATATTTTTTTACACATATTTTCGTTATAAACCACTACTATAGGACCCTACACCCCTCCTGTTTTTTTTTCTTGACACATTGCTGCCAGTTCTCATTTATATCTCAGAACTTATGTCCAACAGATTTCAGCGCCGCTTCTGGAGAATCAGTTTGTTCGACACCTTAATGGCCATGGACTTTTGATGATCAACTATCGTCAACAAATATGAAGGAATTTGTGCGTTCATATGGTCAAATAGTCTAGGATATACTCTTTAAAATAATTTTAAATTTTTATTGCTAGACAAATTTCTTTATACTTCCATTTTTGTTTAAAGTTTATAATTTTATCTGTGTGTATGTCCTTATAAATTAACGACAAAGGGCTGACTGGGGGTAGCATTAAAGTTAAAAAAATATTAACTTCTTATCGCATGATTTATGCGTTCATCATTCCGAAGAAAGCAATCTTCTTCAAATTATTTGATGGTTTAAAAAAAAGTTTGCCTGTGGGTTAGTTTTAATATTCCCATTTTACTTTGAAAAATAGTGTTTTTTAACTTTATGCGATTTCGACTGACTTCGGCCCATGTAGCCTGTGTAGTCACACGTGAAAAAATAGGGGGACAACTCCAAATGTTTTGCTCAATACTTATAGCTCAGTATGGTAGTGTGAGACATAGCAGGCAGTGGGGGTGAGGGGGGGCTCGGACCCTTCGAGTAGACCATGGTTCGACCCCAGTCGGAGAACATTTTGGATTTTCAAGCTTACAGAACGCAAATTCCATGGATCTGAGCGAACAAATGTAGATCAGACTGCTGGTATATCGAAATGTCTCTATGTGGCTTTCCAATGGTAGTACACATATAGAGCATTTCGGTGTACCGGCAGTCTATGCAATCAGATCCATTTCGTATGTTGGTCATTTTCACACATTTCATGCACCAACACGTGTCGGGCTGCATCAATTTTGTGGCCTCCCCGGGGGGAGGATAAAGGGCCAACGGTAGCAATAGAGGGCCCATCAGGAATGTTCTCTTTAATCCATATGGACATTCCGCCTCTGATTTTAGAGCCCCTTAAACTGACAACTCGGCCAGTTCTATACAAAGATATCTAGAGTGTCGGCCACTGATACATTAATATTTTTATGTCAGAAATAGATAACTTTCAGAAACACGCTTCAGCATGAAAAAGAGCTGTGTATCGGGTATTTATTAGAAACTCATGGATAGAATGTTCGAAAATTTGTGGTCGCTGGGAGGCGGCGTTGCCACGCCTATTAAACAGAGTTGTATTTGAAATCAATCAATTCAGGATTTAAAGGTAGGAGATTGTATCTTCAGATGTGCTCTCATCATCCATGCTGTTCGAAATTTTGTGGCCGGGGGAGGGGGGGGGGGGGGGGGTAGCCACGTCTCTTAAATAGTGTTATATGTGACATGAATCAAAATTTGAAAGTAGGAGGTTGTACCTTCTGAAGTGCGCTGTTTTCCATGATGATGTTGTGGCACACTGTGATTTCAGCATATAGAGTCGAGAACTACATGCGGCATAACTGGGATATTTCCTTCCCAAAACACCCGTGGGGATTTGCAACCGGACGTGTCACATGCATGCCCTGATCGCAGAGGTCTCCAATATTCCAGACGTCATACTGCCATGCCCAGCTTTTAACTTCAAATTTGTTGGAAAATGGTTTGGTTAACTCCCCTGAAATTGGCGTTTCGAGGATTGGAAATTAGCGTTACGGAGATGGCAAAGTTTAACAATTCCTAAGATTAAATAAAATGTTCGAAAGTTACATTATGGAAGCGCATGGCATCGGAAAGTTCAATATATTTTCTTTATAGTGATTGTTGAATTTTGCCAGTTTACCATCTGAGTTTTGTTCCACCGTCACTTATAAAATGTACCTTTTTTCTCAAGTGCAATCATGCTAATAATGTTTAAAAACAGTGTTTCCATTGACTTTTGGCCATAGATCGTCTTGTTTCTTTAATATTGGGCACACAATGGCGGCTATTAATGACGAGTTATCGTAAGATGAGGAGATTCTGGGGGCTACTTCTTTAGTATTCCAACCGCTTCGGAAGCGGTTGGAATACTAAAGAAGTAGCCCCAAAATGGGTCTGGGAGATGTCATTTTTGAAACATTTTCTGCGGGCAGGGCCGGATTTAGGAATGGGCAGACTGAGCGGACGCCCAGGGCCCCATATTTGTGGGGCCTCCACAGTGAAGTCCCTCTTTCATACTATGTTCCTCGAAAGACAAACTGCATGCACTGTCATTTTTTTCTACCCCACATGATCGATGGCAACAATTCGAAAAAACAGGGATCTGGGTGTTACGGTCGAGCCAATGTTTCGGCCGTTCCGGCGCCCCTGAGTTGTACAGATAATTCAATGTAAACTAAGTTCTGAATTGTAAGAAGAGATAGAGATAGTGGACGAAGAAATAGTTCAGCTATCTGAATGTCCCGCCTTCCCAAGAGAAGTGGAGATGACGGGATGTTCGGACACCTTAACTAGAAGAGGAAACGTCGCATTGTGTGAAAAGAATCAGAAATAATAACATGAAAACTGTAACAGATCTGCAAATGATTTTGTAACTATTTATTTTGTTTCAATAAACAAACAGGTTCACAGAGATCTGTCAAACAAAACTGCACTAGTTTGTTTATTGGGGTTTAACGACACTCCCAACAACCAGAGTTACATCATGTTTTGTACCCAGAGAGAACCACTGAGCAGTGCGAGAACTTTACCATCAGACTCCCGAACTTAGTAACCTGTCACAAGCAAAGTTAGCAACAGCTGAAGGCAAGTGCACCATCAATGTGTAGTATGCCTTTGTACACCGTGCCACTATACCCCCCCCCCCCCCCCCACAGGGGCAGTCAGGATTAAGTACTGAATTGGTTATATTCCTAGTTGCATTTTGGAAAAAAAATTCACTGTCTGACATTTCAGTCTCTTTCAGGGCCGGAGAGAGGAATTGTTAATTCTGTCACAGACCCTCTTTCGAAAGTGTTAGGATACTGATGAAGATGCCGCAATTCTTGAAGTGAAGAATTCTTGGTTTGATAACACCGGGTCTGGTGCATTTGTATATAGATAACAGTCTATTAACCCATTACAGAACCTATTGTACAAAACTGGCCTGTGCTATTCACAAAATTGCCATTCGATTTTCATTTTTTTGCTTCAAAAACATAGCATATGACCTCTCATTGGAAGTTTCTCGTTCAGTTTGTTCCAATGAGGGGTCAAAGGTAAGTTTTTAGATGCAAAAAATGAAAAATAAATATTTAATAATTCTGTTTATAAGTGTCGTCTGCTTTTCATGGTATGTAAAGGGTTAGCAGATTGGGCATCTCCACAGGACATTACCATTCCTTTACATGAGTGGCAACTGGTATTCAAATATGACAGGCACCTTATCTTCCTTGTTCTCGTTCGGGGATTGGGGAGCCAAAGTCTTGACACAGGAGTCAGAACTTTGGGTGACCCAAGTCTGATCCAAGAATCCTGGGCCAAGCTCGTGCCCCCCAAAGTTCCAGGGGAAAAGTGGGTTCGAAGGGTTAATCATAACAGTTTAAAAGGGTTAATAAACGACAGTGCATTTTATTTCAAAATGTCTTCTTAGTGGATTATTATTGCACAAAAAGTGTGTTTCGTTGTTATTATTAAATTAAAACAAACAGAACAAAATCGGCAATTGTCCTAGATTATATTTTTTACACGCTCACCCGGCCTGTACCCTTACAGTCCGATCAGAGTTAAGCAAGGAGTGGTTTCTAGTTATTTGGTCATGGAGAGACTGGCCATAAAAATGGTTCACGAAAATCGCCACAGTTTAAGATCCCAGGGTTGTTCGATCTCCAACTTCTTCCCATTGGATGGAACAATGGTCGGCTGGTGTATTCTTCTGGCAAATCAAGTTTCAGTCCGATGTGAAAATTGTTTGGGACTTCAACCCCAAAGACGGAACACCTTGCATTTCAACAATTAATTGAGGGTTTGATATCGGTTTACTCAGAAACAGAAATTATAGTATGGAATCCATTCACAGTGGTCCACATTAATCCGGCTTATGCGCACAGGGTCTGGTCACGTGATAAAACTGCATCCACAAACAGCTTCCCCATGCCGTAGTAGTCTGTCCAACAATTCTGGCTCACTGCAAAACGGGAATATCAAATTTTCCAAATCTATATTAGACCTCTCTCAAACGAGACTCTCGTGACTTTACAAAGTGTGCACATTTTCGAGGCGACAATTTTCAAAATGTAAACTGGAGTGCCTTTATGCTAAACACTCCGGAAAAACATTCCATAATATCTTTTTTGTTTACAGTTCAGGAGTTGTATTCCGTTTTTGAGCATCCACTACCATGTATTAAAAAAAGTATTACAACATTCAATCAATCGCGGTAGTGATATTCCGACTTGCTGACAAGACCAGATCAGCCAGATAAAATAAGACGACAACGGCGTCCTATTTGATTTGGCTGATCCAGATGTGGTCCACTCCTCGGAGCATGCCAACCCAGTTCAACTGGCTATTGATATAATCATCTGTATATATTATATTACATGACCATTCTTAGCCTAAACGATTGCGAAACTTTAACCTGTTAAATACCACTGCAATACGTGAATACTTATAATATAATGGGCAATTATCGCCGGTACCTATTAACAAATAACCAAGGTGAACACGTGTGGTTAACTACGGTGGGGCTCACAAGGGCCATGCGAGGCCCAGCGAGATATGTCCCGGTGTCATTTATAACCAGGTCGCCTCTGTATTTGATAAGCATGAGAAACATTATCTGAGGGTTTTTTTCCAGTACATCTACCAACAATGTGCCTACACCAAAAAAGTGCCCAAAACAACTTGTTTCACTTCTTTTCAAACTTCTTGGAGTCCCTTTCTTGTTCCACCCAGAACACATAGTGCGTGCTTCTGAGACCAAATATCTTTTCCATGGAAAAGTGGAATTGCCTTCACCAGTTCTGAAAGAGAGTGATGCAATATCCATCAATATACTTCATGTTAACAATATGAAGAGTGTTGTGTTCCTCGGGTGGAGGCGGCACCCTTTGCTTCTCTGTATCCATGATAGACGAGGGAGCTGGTGCTCTTTGGAATAGTCATCTGCAAGTACTGTATCGGAATTAAACTGAAAGATTGCCTTCCTCCCTACCCCCCCCCCCCCAAAAAAAAAAAAAAAAAAAAAGAAGAGAGCTAATATTTCATTTCTCTATTTGAAGATTGTTTCCATGCTAGTAGTATCTCGGGGAAGTTTCACCACAGTTCTGCAGAAATCTGGATGTGACATCATACATGATGGGTGGCATGTGGGTTTGTATGATAATGTGCACCAGGGGCAATATTGCGAGGTCATTACGATTGCGATAGGAAATTTTACTGCGCATGCGTAAGACGTATTCTTTGAGTGACACGTGTTTTTATCCTCAATTTTGTTCGACGGAGGTCGCGATTTTGGTTTTTTGTGATTGCTCGTGGTTGCTAAGGGGCAAATGGGGGCCAAACAGGTTGGAATGAAGCATGAGTCTGGGCGTGTCTCTCGTTCGATGAATTATGTCTCCCCTTCCCAGAAGGGAGACATATTGTTTTAGTGCATATTCTTCTTCTTCTCCTTCTTCTTCTTCTTCTTCTTCTTCTTCTTTTCCTTCTTCTCATACAAACTTTGTCCGGGCCATAACTTTTTTGTCTTTTGACCTACACCTTAGATTCTTGGCATGTGGATGTATCACCATGAGCCGGTGTGCAGTGTACCATAGTGACCTTCATGTGACCTTGACCTTTGACCTAAAGGTCAGATTTATGTGTTTTTTTAAGGGAAACATCACACAAACTTTGTCCGGGCCATAACTTTTTTGTCTTTTGACCTACACCTTAGATACTTGGCATGTGGATGTATCACCATGAACCGGCGTGCAGTGTACCATAGTGACCTTCATGTGACCTTGACCTTTGACCTGAAGGTCAGATTTATGCGCTTTTTAAGGGAAACTGTCTGGACCAGAACTTTTTTGTATTTCGAGTCAGGCTTTAGATATTTGGCATGTGGATGTATCACCATGAGCCGGTGTGTAGCGTACCATTCTGACCTTCATGTGACCTTGACCTTTGATCTGAAGGTCAGATTTGTGCTTTTTTCAAGGAAACTTTGTCCGGACCAAAACTTGTTTGTCTTTTGAGTCAGGCCTTAGATATTTGGCACGTGGATGTATCACCATGAGCCGGTGTGTCGCATACCATTGTGACCTTCATGTGACCTTGACCTCAAGGTCAAAATTATATACTTCAAATAGGGAGTAATTGTCCAGACCAGAATTTTTTTTTGTTTTTTTACCTAGGACTTGGTTATTTGACATGTGGATGTGTCACCATGAGCCCACATGTCGTCTACCTCGATGACCTTCATGTGACCTTGACCTCTGACCTTAAGGTCAAATTTATGTACTTCAAATAGGGAATAATTATCCAAACCAGAACTTTTTTGTTTTTTGACCTAGGACTTAGATATTTGACATGTGGATGTATTGCTATTAGGCCATATGTCACATGTAATAATGACCTTCATGTGACCTTGACCTCAAGGTAAAATTTATGTACTTTAAATAGGGTGTAATTGTCCAGACCAGATTTTTTTTTTGTTTTTGGACATGTGGATGTGTCACCATGAAACCGCATGTCCGCTACCTTGATGAACTGCATGTGACCTTGACCTCTGACCTCAAGGTCAAATTTATGCACTTCAAATAGGGAATAATTGTCCAGATCAGAACTTTTTTGTTTTTTGACCTAGGACTTAGATGATTGACATGTGGATGTATCACAATGAGACCACATGTCATCATGACCTTCATGTGACCTTGACCACAAGGTCAAATCTATGTAATTTAAATAGGGAGTAATTGTCCAGACCAGAAATTTTTTTTTTTTGACACGTGGATATGTCACCATGAAACCGCATGTCCGCTACCTTGATGAACTGCATGTGACCTTGACCTCTGACCTCAAAAGGAAGGGGAGACATATGTTTTATTGTGCTAAAACACTTTCTAGTTAGTAGCTGGAAAACGCCCATTTTACCAAAACATTGCACTGAATCCTATACTCTTTCGTTGTATGATTATAGTTTTTAGTATAAAATATTTGGAGTATGTTTTATGGCTTTGTGTAATGAAGTACAATTGAAGCGTGTTTTACGTACAGTAGAATCTGCAAATCTGCATGCGAGGAGACACTTTCTTCTAATATTTTCTTCGCATATATTACCTATTCTCTGCCCTTTTGTGGATCCGTTTAGAGATAGTTCCACACGAATTCCCTGTTGTTTTGTGAGTTTAGAGTACTCTCATGGGGTGGTTTGTGCTAACGTTAGGAGCAGATTCAGGCAACAGACACCAATATGCCGGTTTTGAATTTACGATGACAATCATCAAACGTAAATTAGACCACAGTTACAGATGTACATAAAAAGGGTGGTCTATGATTCCGAGTAGTCAGTAATTTACAAAAATTAACTTTTAATTTTACTTATCTCTTTATCTACCACAATTACATTTGCGAAAAGAGTTCCCAGAAAAAACATCTTATTATAAATTTCTAAGACTACAAAATATAGCTCATAAGCACGTTCTTGTGAGCGATCCTAATAGAGCACTGCGAATCTCAAAAATTCCGTCTAGACGACTCCAGATACGAAGCAGGCAGACGATTCCGAATCGAATCGAATATCGAATCGAATCGAATCTCGCAGCTCTTCCTGTCATCGATAGTGAAAAAAATCGCAAACCCTTTTTATTTGAAGAAACACAATAAAAAAATGTCATTTTCTATCTCGGTCTATTTGCCATGATCGAATTTACAGGGTGTGTTCGAGCTGTGATAGGAGCGGTTTACTGCCGTTGATCGCGCATAGCATGCATACCGATATTTTCTAATTGACCCTCTTCCGGCAATTAGAGCACGTAAATCGTGAATTTACCTGAGATTAAAGCTCGGAGCCGACCGTCTCTCAGCAAATCAAATTACGGGTTCAGAAGGAACAACGGGGTTCAATTTAACTGATGAATTACAATCCCGATTCGAAACAGGCAGCGGATTTTGAATCGAATCGAATATAGAATCGAATCTCCGGGCTCTTCAAGTTGTAAATATTGCACCTCCTGACAAACGTAAATATTGTCAGCTCCACTCAAGTTATGTGTTCAACGACGACTCGACTGTTTTGGACCACACCTGCAAACAAGAGGAATATATGAGAACGGAATCAAAGTAGTGATTTCCGACACTGAACCTACTTACACTCTTCTTTCATCAGGTCTCCTGTACAGGAGACCTGATGATAGACGAAGAGTTGAAGAGTAGACATTTGGTAGTATTTTTTTTTCACATAATAAAGCAATGTACAAAAGGTATACAATTTGAATACAACATCTAGTAAATACATTTCTAGTTTATTACAAAATTTGGTTCATATTTTATTTTTAAAAATGGCAGGTTGATGGCAATTTGTGAGAGTGGGGTGGGGTGAGAGAGTGTTGAATGTTGGCAAATTAGTTGCCTAGAAGTTGAGTTCCTGGCACTTGTCTGGGGCTGCAGTAGCCAACGAAAGGCTTCACTGGATGCATTCAGAAATTTTTTTGCAGTAAATAGCGGTCCTAATAATAATAATAATAATAATAATAATAATAATAATAATAATAATAATAACTATCTGAATATGGTTGCATATGGAGTTTTACTCTTTTATCAAATTTATTAGACTTTCCCACCGTTTTTCAATTTTTTTGGACTTACACGAAAGGAACTATGCTGATCTCTCTACATTGTAATAATTCAGTATTTCTTTTTTTATTAAACTAATATCTAACTTTTCATTTTTCATTTTAGTTCTATAAATAAAATGTTTTACAAAAATGAGTAAAAGGCGAAAAATGGGAGGTAACATGCCGTAATTTGGGTTGCTAAACAAAATAACTTGTTTTCATAGATTTATATAATATCCTGTATTTGTAAAAATCCAGTTGACGAAACCATTCCAAAACAAGTGGACAATCACAACACAGGTGAATCAAGGTTTCTTTTTCCCTTTTGCAAAAGGAACACGTGTCATCTTCAGTTATATTCATCCCCTTTAAAAGAGTGTTGGATCCTAAAATGCGTGTATTAATACGATATTGAAACCATTTATATTTGACGTCGACTGTACATTTAAAGGGGATTAGTAACGTTTTTGTCCACCATTGTTCACTCATTTCGATGCCTAACTTGGATTCTCATTTGGATAAGAGATTTTTATATTTTGTGCCCATAATCAGTGTCTTATAAGTTATTTTATTCCCGGAGAAGATTAATGTTTCTATACGATGCGGGAGTATGGGAATTTTGTATTCTGTTCAGCTCAGTTGCATTCCCTAGTGGTCTTATAAAACATTTTATTGCATTTTGTATTCCCCTGTATGTCAAAAAGTCTATTTGTATATCAAAGTGCGTTTTAAATTGCTCATGAGACAACAGTTTTCCGTTTGATCCTAAAAAATCATTTACAAAAAAGATACCTTTCGATTTCAACAGAGTGCTTCTCAGCGGTCTATTTCCTACTTTAATATGTTGGTTATTGAAAATGTATGTACATAAAAAAATCCTTAGGCTTCCGTGGGGGAGTTTTTTTGCTGAAAGACGACCAAGCATCAATTACGTCTTTCTAGAACGGATTGTTAACATTTTTGGAACAGTTATCCAATATGTTAGGGCTGGCTAGATACCAATCACTGTTTAAAAGGGGAGAAGAGTTTACGAAAATTTCTTTCCAACATGAATGATTTTTTATAAAGTGACTAACTCATGATATCTTTAAAGAATTAATAAAAGCGTTCAGCTGAATCATTTTACATCCGCCCTGATCGCAATCTTGAATAAATGAATTCGCTTTATTTTGTCATGCCCATTTCCCCAAACGAATTTAAAAAAGTTCCCTATTTAATTCGTCTATGGTTTCTTGGGGGGTGGGATTTGGAAGAGCAATAAAAAGATAAACCAGTTTTGCGACGTCTAAAGATTTTACTACAGTTACTTTTCCTAGCACCGAGAGATTACGTTTTGACCACTGCAGTAGAGTTTTTCTCACCTCCCTTAGTTTTTTATTATAATTTATGTGGACAGTTTTATCAAAACTTTTAGTGAACTCGATACCTAATATGCTAAATGTTTCCTCGTTCTAGTTAACTTTCCACCTATCGCAATTTTTTTTCTGTACAATCCTTTTTACTGCCGATCCAAACTGCCTGTGTTTTATTATAATTTATTTTTAAACCCGAAATATGTTTGAAAGCATCCACTGTGTTCATCGCTGCCTCCAGTTATTGGGGTGATCCATCCAAGAAAAGTGATGTATCGTCAGCATATTGTGATATCTTAACATCAATATGTTCTACTCTTATACCCTTTATTACTTTGGATGACATAATCATAATTGCTAAAATTTCTACACATATTAAGAATATGTACGGTGACAATGGGTCCCCTTGCCTGCAGCCTCTGCCTAATGGAAAAAAATGTGAAATCTGAGAATTTACATTAATGCAGGAAGAGATATCATTATAGAGCGTATGTATGTAAGATTTAAAGCATTGGACAAAATTTAAAAAAAAAAACCCAAAGCCTTATCCATAAATAGCCATGATATGGATCAAATGCCTTTTCGAAATCCATCAAGAGGAGAAGAAGCCCTGCAATATTGTATTTTTCTATCTGAAAAAGAACATCAGAAATTAATCTAATATTTTCTTCTTTGTAGCGCCCTTTTAAAAAACCTGTTTGATCATTATGTATTATTAGTGGCGGCAGATCTTTTAGCATATTTCTAAAATACCGGACACAATTTTATAAGATAGCGATATTGGCCACCAATTTTTAATTAGATGACGTGGTTTGTTTGGTTTTGGTAACAAAGTTATTACACCTTGGCTTTGGGTGATCAACAGCTTTCCTTGTGACAGTCCAAATTTTAAGGATAGCATTTCGCTATTGGTTTGGGCTGTAGATCTGGAACACTTTTGTCTGCTACCCCTGGGAAGTTATCATTCCTGAATCATAATCACCTGGCTTGTGACTGTGGGAGTTCCCACCGTAATGAAATAATGGTTGGCACAACTTTGTTATAAATTATCTTGTTCGGTCCCAGCATGATCAATTTGGAGTCCGGTACGTGCTAATAAACAAGACGTTTGGAAGCCCATGCGTCACGACAACTATAGTACAGTACAGTCACCGTGGATTGGTCGTAATCCACGCGTGGGAAGTGATGTCCACGATTGCGTTTACCAGGTAATAAAAATCATCAACAGCAAAATTGCAATTAATGAAGCACGGCGTTGAACCATGTGCTTCAATAATTAAATTTTTGATGAATATTCCTACAATTAATGTTTGGAGTCTAATATTATTGCGTTCGAGGAAATTTTGCTCACCAGTGGAAAGTGACCAGTGCAAGGCGGCCGTAATAAATAAAGGAATGTCGTGAGGTTTTTAACCCTTTACCCAACGCAGATGATATCAAAATTTATTATTTTAAATATCATTTTTTTAAATTTTTCAAAACCTTTCAACAAAACCATATCATGTGACCCCTCGTTGGAACGAGCTCGACGAGCTCGTTCCAACGACGGATCACATGATATGGTTTTCTTGAATTTTTTCAACTGCTGAATTTGCATATTACGCGGGCGGATGTGGGCGATTCGTCAGGTAAAGGGTTAACTATAATCCCGACTGCCAAAACTTAAAAGCATACCTTCGAAGAGGGCATGCATTCATAATCTACTTAGAATATTTTATCCCATAAATGGACGTTTATTCGAACAATAAAAGTCTTGGATAAAGTTTTGCTTTATTCGCCTAGTAGCAGCTGCTAGTAGGGTGATAAATTGTCCCCGTAGCTTTAACACTGACAGAATTTATTCCTAAAGTAGAGACAGACTTGTGGACCTCTGACCACTACCGCATTCGTGTTGTCATGGCCTGTTTTACGTTTGTGGGAGACAAAATGAACCGACGTTTATCAAACGTTGACCGTCGCTGAAATATTCAGTTTTAGAATATACACCTGTATTACACATTTCAACTCTGTCTAACAATAAAACGAACAACAATTAACAAAGAAAACACAAAGTAAATAAATCGAAATTGAAAAGCATACAAGTTCGATTGTGAAAGGCGTGGGCATGATGAGTGATGTTTCATTTTCCAAATTAGGAAAGTATAAATAAACAAATGCACGTGTCGCCTGCTTTGTTTATAAAACTCAAACTGATCAACAACGAAAAAAAACCAACAATAAACAACAAAAATAAGAAAGATAAACATTGTTCATTTAATAAAGTATTTTAGCAACTTTAGCTCACATTTGTAGGGGAATTATTTTTAGACAGAAATGTATCACTGCGCCTTGTTTATTTTTGGCAGTTTTGCTTGTCAACCGAATTGGACCAATGTGCTCCTCACTTCTCGCATTGTTTTGCAGCGAGTAACAGAATGATTTTCGCCGCGACTGCCCTGTAAATGATTTATGGGATAAACAAAATAAACGAATAGTGTTTTCAAGTAAAACATTTATTCTACAAGTAGGATTAAGAATGAAACCGACTCGCCAGAGCCCATTCAGTCTCATTCTTAACCCTCCTCATATAATATTTTTTTTACCATTATTCTATATTTATCTGTCGAGACCTGAGTCATGACAGATGGGTCAAATTGAGTTTACTCCCCTCCCCTAACGGTCAAATTTGCGACGCCCCCTAATCTAGCTTAAACCAGTGTAACAAAACACTCAGTTAACGACCACGAAAGCAGAGAGAAGAAATGCCCCTAGGGATGGGTTAGATTTTTATATTGAAGACGAAAATTAAATAACATTAACATTCAGTGGACATCTGTCTGTTGCCTCCAATGCCCACCTTCTGACGTTAGCTCTGGAATAATCTAAGTCTGAGGGATAATGTGCAGTTTGTTTCATAATATCAGACAAACTTTTCTTGACGTCCAAATCATTACGAATCAGGAAGCAGAAGAATACATAAATGTCACCAAGAATCTTCATTGGCCCATTCGGGACGCTTAAATTGATGCATTTTGTTTTTCTGTTCTTTTTTCTTCTTTTTTGAGTGGGTTGTTAAATAGGTTTCTAATATAATAGTTACTTTTCCCCTTTTCCTGGAACATTTTCACTTCTGTCCATAAACATCGCCATTTTAATATATATTTTATTATTTATTTCCTTCCAGAAACATTGGATTTGACATCTCCTGGGAACTAGGTCGTCGATCTCGTTTCCGCAATGTTTAAGTTTTTTCAAGAAAATAGTTTATAACCCAAGTAGTGTTGGGTAAAGAGTTAACTATATCTATAACCAGCATAGTGTGTGTTGCATAATAATAACAGTTTGGAGGGCCGCTGGTTCTCGGGTAAATGCATATATCGATTGCACCTGAACTGCCAAACTTTCTATCAAGCAAATTTCCTTGCGTACACTTTGGAAAGGATTGAAGTGTTTTCCCATGCCCGGTTCTGAACGCTATAGAAATGGTTTTCAGTACCATCTCTCCGTCCAAAATGTTTGTTTTACCAAACGGGCTTAAATTGGATATAGTTTACGCAATGCAGACGACATCAAAATTTATGAACTTAAATTTTATCTTTTCGAATGTTTCAAAAAAATTCAACAAAGCCACATCATGCAACCCCCTCATTCGGACGAGATAGTTTCAATGAGGGGTCCCATGTTATGGTTTTGTTGACATTTTGAAATATATGGGTTTTTTAACTGCCGTATTTGACTATTATGACAGTGTGTCCATCTCGGAAACCAACAGGGAGTATAGCCATTTCAGTTGTCAAAAGTTAGCTTTAATAATTTCAAACTTTTCTTTCAGGTGTTTATGCTGATCGATATAGTGTTTTAGTGTTGTATAGGTGTGATTTGTAATAAAAGATAGTTATATTAGTGTTTAGTTTAGTTTCTCTGTCGGATTTTAGTGGCGTGTTCCCTATTTTCGCGCGGGTCATTTTCGGTGTTTGTTTTGTTTTGTTTACGTTTTCGACCGCTTTCTCAGATTTTTAGTTCCTCTTTGTAATTTTGGCTATTGGTCATTGAATTCTGTATATTATTTGTAATCATGAATGGTAAGTGTATGACGGGTGTTCAGACGGAGGTAAGTATGGGTGTTAAGGGAGGTCTGAGGGAGGTGAGTCGAGGGGTGCAGGTGGGGGAGAGTGAGGATCCGGAGGCATGCAGACAGTGTAATATGAGGTATGGTGGTGGTCGGTCAATGGAGAGTAGTGGGTTATGTGCGAATTGCAGAGATATTTTACAGTTGTTAGAGAAGTGTGTTGGATTCGAGCGGGAGATTGCAGAGCTGGGAGTTACCCCGTTGAAGGTTACCTACGATGGTGAGGTGGAAGGTGGGTGGAAGGTCGTTGTGGACTCAAGGAGGAAACTGGGAAGCAGGAAACGTGGGGGAATAATGCTTGATGTGGGGGGTGTAACTGAGGAGGGGGGTTCTAGTAGGAAAATTCGGAAGGTGGCGTCAGGTCAGGGCTGCGTCGAGTCCGGAAGCCAGAGTCGGCGTAAGGCTGCCAAGGTTGCTAGGCGGTGTTTAGAAAACAGGTTTAGTGTTTTAGACTCTGATACCCTTGGGGACGAGAGCGAGGGGGAAAGTGTGGGGGGTGAGATGGTTGTTGATGATGATAGGCCAGTCGGGGTAAGGAGGGCGGTCAAGAGAAAGAGGGGGCCAGGAGCGTGCAAAACGAGAGGAGGTGCAGATGATATAGGAACTGGGGCCAGAAGAAGAAAATTAGTTGTAGCGGGGAGCAGCATTGTACGTGGGATTGACAATGTAGTTTGTGGTCCTGATAGTTCCAATCGAACAGTCTTGTGCTTTCCGGGGGCGAAGGTGGAGGATATCAGGGACCGGGTAGATGGCATTGTGGCAGGGTCAGGACCGGAACCGGTAGTGGTGGTCCATGTGGGGACCAACAATATCAGGGAGAGAAGGTCAGTAAGTTTGGCGGAGTCGTATAGAGGCTTAGTCGGCAAACTGCTAAGTAGGAATGCAAGGGTAGTCGTATCCGGGGTCATTCCTGTCCTTGGAGGTGGGGACGAACGGAACTCAAGGATTTTGGCGCTAAATGAAGAGTTAGAGGACTACTGTGTTGATCTGGGAATTCCCTTTATCGACCATTGGGACACGTTTTGGGGCAATGGGAGCATGTACGGGCGTGACGGGCTGCATCTTAGCAGGGCGGGGAAACGGGTATTAGGGGATAAAATTCTACGGGTAGCAGAGCCTTTTTTGGAGAGGAGCGGGGTGGGAGGTCAGAGGCAAGTATAACGAGAGTGGACATAGGTGGGGTGAACAAGAGTGAGGGGGACAGAATAAGTTTACCAAGACTAGCACCAGAAAACAATGGGCCCAGTAGGCGGAAGCCAATGAACCTCGGTACCCTGAAAGTGGGTTATAGCAACATCCAGGGTCTCCACCGGAAAGTAAGTGAAATTGCTACATTGATCGAGGCAGAGGAGTTTGATGTCATGGGCTTAAGCGAGACGTGGGTAAGACACGAGGAACGGGTAGACCAAGTAAGCGGGTGTGTGTGGATAGGTGTAGGGCGAACGGAAGGCCAGAAAAAGGGGGGAGGGGTAGGCATGTACATTAAAGAGGATTTAAAACCGTCGCTGATTACAGATATCATCACCTCGGCTGATGTGTCAAAAGAAATTGGATGGGTAAAGATCAGTCTGAGAAACAAAAGTATTGCCCTTGGGAATGTGTACTGTGCGGTGGAGGGAAGTAAACCCGAGTGGAATGACTCGATATACTCAACACTAAGGTCCAATATCACTGAACTAGAAAACAGGGGGCTCGGTATAATTCTGATGGGCGACTTTAATGGGCACATAGGTGACAAGGAAGAAGGCATAGAGGGTGGGGACAAGAAAGTCAACAGGAATGGAAGGAAGCTGTTGAACTTCACAAATGAGCTCGGTCTGAAGATTCTGAACAGAGACGCTAGATGTAAGGGGAAATGGACCTGGGAGAGAAACGACAGAAAATCAATAATTGACTACATTCTCACAGATATGAATTTATGGAGGGAGGTGATAAGGGTAGAAGTGGATGATGAGGGCAAAATGGAGTTGGATAGTGATCACAACTTGATTACAGTGACGATGAGGGCCAAAAACCTAGAGAAAAGGAAAGGAAGCTTCAAGGATATTTGGGAACTCAAAAAGGATGCCGACTGGGCGAAGTTCGAAGAAAAACTGAAACCAAAGCTTGCAGCCGTACACAAGGGGGGTTGTGTCCAGAAGATGGCCGACGCCATAGTTGCGAGCCTAGTGGAGGCAGGGAAGGAAAGTGTAGGAAAGATTAGGGTGCCAACACGGGAACTTGGGTACAGAGTGAACGAAGAACTGAAAAGGGCCATAAAGGTTAGAAAGGCTAAATGTGCTGCATACAGGAGAAGTAGAAAACTTAAGGGGGTGGAAAGCAATGAGGCCATGGTAGCAAAGGAAGAATACCAACAAGCACGAAATAAAGTAAACAAGATTAAAGACGACAACCGGAGAGTGCGAAATAGCAGTCTTATTGGGACGATAAGAACGACAGGGGGGTCGAGTTCGAGCGTATTTTGGAAATGGGTGAACAAACGTAACAAAGGGAATAACCAACAGAGCATTAAAATAGATGACAGAGTTACAGAAGAGCGAGATCAAATCGCATTAGAACTAGTCAAGCACTGGGAAAAAGTAAACGATAAGCGATGGGGCATGGGGAACCCACCGGAGTGTCCGAACCAGGTCGAGGAAAATCTCTCGGACTTCGTGTGCAGCGAAATCAAAACTGAGGAGGTGCGAAGGGTGATCTCAAAATTGAGGAATGGAAAAGCGGGAGGGGTGGACGAAATTCCTAACGAGTTTATCAAAAAAGGGGGAGAGGAACTCTTGGAAAGCCTAACTGCCCTATTCAATTTAGCCATAGAAAAACAAGAGGTCCCAAAGGGGTGGAGGGAAAGCAAAGTGACATTTATTCACAAAAAGGGGAAAAAGACGTTTTGGATAACTACCGAGGGATCTCTGTCAGTAGCAACATTGGAAAGGTTTTCTGTAAAGTCCTTTATGGGAGACTAGAGGAGGTGATTGAGGAGAAGGGTTTTTTGGGAGAAATCCAGAATGGCTTCAGGAAGGGAAGGAGAGTAACCGACCATCTTTTCACGCTATCCCAAATGATAGAATCCGCGAAAGCAAAAAAGAAAAAGATGTTTATGGCCTTTTTGGATGTCAAAAAGGCATACGATAGAGTATGGAGGGGGGTATGTGGCGCAAGCTGGAGGCTCTGGGCTTAGGAGGCGAGTTTGTTGGAATTATGAAAGCATTATATAAAGATGTACAGAGTGAACTTAGCCTGGGAAACATTACAACAAAACGTGTGCCTATGGAGATAGGCCTAAAACAGGGGTGTATCCTTTCGCAATCCTGTTTGCACTGTACATCAAAGGTTTAGGAGATGAACTCCTGCGTAGCGACGAGGGGGTAGCAGTTGGGGACTTGAAGATCCCAGGGCTATTTTTTGCAGACGATATGGTTCTAGTGTCAGAAAGCGAAGAGGGGCTAGCGAAAATGCTGGAAATTGTTGGGAAATATGGGAGCAAATGGAGACTCGAACTTAATGAAAGCAAGAGCAAAGTTATACCAGTGGGCCGCAAAGTGGACCCCTCTCGAAGGTGGAGAGAGGGTGAGTTCTGCATTCCGGAAGGGAGCAGCAAACTTCTCAGTGTAGGAGAGACAGGTGATTACGAGTATTTGGGGGTAAATATAAACATTACAGGAAGAGGCATCTACCGAAACCACACAAATAAATTGATTCTGAAGGGGAAGCGAATCCTTAACCAAATGAAACTTATAGGGAGAAACAGTTTCAATAAGGTTTTCGTGGGGAAAACCATCTGGGAAATGGTGGGGCTGCCAAGTATAACACACGGTACGGAAGTGGTACCCCTAAACCAGACGGCCGTAAAGAGCTTGGAAATCTTACAGAACGATGCAGGCCGATGGATAACGGGGTCGAGTAATGCCGCAGCGCTAGAAGCAATCAGGGGTGAGCTTGGGTGGATGAGGATCAAGGACAGGATAGACCTGTTGAAACTCGGTTATCTTAATTATTTGGTGAATCTCCCCGACAGCCGATGGTGTAAAATAATGTTCCTGCGAATTTTCAACTCAAATATCAAAACGGGGTGGATGGTCCAAGTGAGGGAGCTAGTAGAGAACTACTCATTGGAGATCTCGGACCTGGACGTTGGGGCAAACCAGGGTAAAAAAATCGTCAGAGAAAGGGTCATGGAGGATTGTAACCGTAATTGGCGAGAGGGGGTCAAATGAAAGAGGTCTTTGGGTGGCCTGCGTGATAAAGAGAGGCCAGGTTTTGAAGAGTACCTTGATGGCACCTTTGGGGGGTCACTGCTGTTCAAGCTGAGGTCGCGATCCCTGGAGCTGAGGGGAAAAATTGGGAAAGACGGTGAAAGGGAGTGCCAGATGTGTAACTTGGGCATGGGGGAGACCCTGGAACACTTCCTTCTAGAATGCCCAAAGTATCAGTCTAAAAGAATGAGATTCACTGGGAGTATAATGGGGAAGTGGGATGGGAGAATGAAGGACATGTGGTTAGGGGGAGACTGAAAGGAGAGGGTTAATGTGCTAATCGGAGAGATTGGGAAGAATGGGGCAAGGGATGTCATCAAGCAGTTCGTCTCCGAATGTTGGGAGGAGAGGAGACGCGTGGGAACAGGGAGGCAGTTGGGAGTTCAGGGGTAACCAAGGCCTTCTCGTCCGAGAACCGCGACAAATCAGCGGCTGGCCAAAGTGTTATTATTATTACGCGGGCGTTGCGGCCGATTCGTTAGGTGAAGGGCTAAACAATATTTGTTATATGTTACCTCGCAGACACTGGATAATCTCTAAGACATAGACATTGATTATCTATTATTGCGACAAACATAAAATATCTCTTTGGAAGTGATACGCATCACACACAAACGTTTAGAAACCGTTAATGTGTAAAATGCAATTAAAACATCGAAACTGAGGCGGTGGGACCACGGAACAAAGGGGACACGTGGCCTTCAACTTTTTCCACATACGTGTTGCGGGATTACACAATGAGTTAAAATGGGCGCAGATGAGGCAAACGTGTCAATAAACAGGAATTTGTGCAATATATTATTTGCTAATCCAAACAATATTTTGCAAAAGAATCCCACCTTCGGTTGCTTTGGTACGTTTCCTCTATTTCAACCATCTTATATCAAACATATCAAACGTGACTGCAAGACCACAGAGGTTTCAACTCAATGTGCGTTTGCTTGCAAGCTCTTCTGCGATAATTTATAATCTCTATTTATTCCGGTAAAAAAATAAACTGTGCAGAGTTCGGAAATACAAAAAGGACAAGAAACATGTCAAAATATTTTCACAAAAATAAGCAATACAGTGTATAAATCGACACTCATTTGTCTCCAACGGTAGCTCACATGTATTACATGATTGGTAACTCGACAAGATGGGGGGGGGGGGTGTTTGTGAGTTTGATATCGATGATTTCGCGGTAGAGATTCCAATTAATTTTTCTAAAATTTCTGCGGAGCGTGGCGGGGGGGGGGGGGGGGGGGGGTACCTGAGTGGGCCGTTTCCTAGCTGCAGTGAGGCATGGACCGGGAGGTGATCGCTGCTTAAGTCATCATCGCCGACCCAGTGGTCATCGATGTGGTTTATCAGGGAATCACTGGCGATAATTAGATCGAGGATATCAGATGAAAATAGTGGGTTGTTACTGATATAGGTTGCTGAGTTGTCGTACATAACCACATGTAGGTTATGTTTTTTTGTTATTTCGAGGAGGGCTTCACCGTTGGGGCTGGTTTTGTTGCAGCCAAAGTACATGTGTTTGGCATTGAAGTCGCCGAGGAAAATGCAGTGTTTGTATTTCCTCGTGAAGAATTCAAAGACAGTGTCAGAAACAATTTTGCTTGGGTTGTTATAATAACAAACAATCGCGATGTTTTTATTGTCGACTGTGATTTGATTGCAATCACCTCTGCATCCAGGTGATTGGTTTTTATTGTTTTTGTTTTGATGTTCTGCTTTATTAGAAGAGCGACGCCGCCACCTTTAGTGATTTCTCGGTCTCTTCTAATAGTGCTGAACCCGCTAACTGAAAAGTTTCTACTGGGTTGAAGCCAACTTTCACAGATACAGACAATGTCAGTGTCTTTGAAGTATCGGCTGATCTGAAGTTTTTTGTTATTAACGCTTCTAGCGTTACACACGGCTATTTGTAACTTATTCATGATAGGGTTGTAATTTAGTCGCGGTGTTTGGTTGGAGGTGATTAGTGGCTTTATTGGACGTTGATTGCGGCTTTAATTGAAGATTCGGATATTTGGGTTTTGAAGAGCCGGGACGCTGACCGGCTAACATCATGACAGATGTCAGACAGACTAGTGCTGACATGTTTGTTTAGAACCGAGTAGGGCGCTCCCGCGACAAGGGAGCATATTGTGTGGGGTGAGGAGGCGTCGTCAGGTTTATTTAAGTTAAGGTTTTTCAACTCTATGTTGGTTTTCACTTTTTTGAAGTGGGGGCACCCCCGATAATTACTGGTGTGGGGTCCTTTGCAGTTAGGGCAGGAGGGGGACTTTGACCTGCATGCCTTGGTGAGACGGTTGTCTCATTTCATGCAGGTCAGAGTGCCCCTGCATCTGTTGGCTACGTGCCCAAATTTTTGACATTTATGACATTGGATTGGGGGAGGGCTTGATCGGTACTCCTCTGTAACGTGCTTTCTACCATTGATGGTCACCCCTTCCGAAATTATTTTCCGTTTAGTTGTACTGTTAGGGCAGATCACCTTCAGCTTCCACGTGTGACTGCCCGTGGCTCTGGAGGTGAATCTTTCCCACTTGCAGTCTGGTATACCCTGGCTGATGGCTTCTTTTGGGGTGTCGGGGTGTACCCTTGTAACCACGGCAATATTAACTGTTGTTTTTTTCCCCAGGGGTTGTGTAGCCTGCTTATCTTGTTTTTTATTTTTGTCCATGGGTACCCTCGTGGGTATCTTCTGTACAGCCCTCGTGGGTGTCCTTTTTATGGCCGCGGAGAAGTCTAAACTCATAAGTTGAGTGACTTCCTCCAGACCGGACTCTCTGACTGTAATGTTTTTGTTGGCAGTGAGATCATTATCGTCAACAGTTAAGATTTTTTTATTGCCATTATAAAAATTAGTCCTGTTAGCACTGTGACCTGAGCGGAGCTGGAAGAGGAGGGATGCTGGAGGCTTCTGCACTTCTTTACCACTCTAGGTGGCAAAGTGGAGAAACCGTCAGCACCCGTCACCTCCTGCAACTCGCACTCAGAATCGCAACTGTTTTGTTTTCTTTTTAGGAGGGTCTTCACCCCCCCCCCCCCCCTTTTGGCTCATATTGCTGGGGCCACTAGTGGGAACAGACTCCCCGCTGTGCTCAGTATTGTGACTGGAACCTATCCCAATAGCCTGCGTGTTAAGTAACTGCGACAGAGATCTGTCCGGGTTAAAGGATTTGGTTCCCAGAGGATCCACTGTTATATTTGTATTTGCTTTGGAGTTGACCCCACGAGCACGTGCAGCCTCAGCATAGGATTTTGGGCTGCTACCCTCCTCCAATGCTGTGGCTGCTGAACTTGTGGAATCTCTTTTGCTTGTCTTTCCGGCACCATGACTATTGGCATTATTGCTAGCGCTATTGACGCTACTGCTTTCTTTTTCAGAAGGAATGCCCTCAGAAGCAGCCAGGACCTCTATCGGGCTGGTCTCTTTACTGTCAGGAAATGAATGGATCTCTGCCACTACTTGGATCTCTTTAGCTGGAGATCCAGGTGATAGTGGTGATGGCATTATAAAAGAATTTCTAAGCATCTCAGAAATTTGGAGGTCTTTGGCCCTAAGCGCCTCCCTCATCTCGACATCCTTTGCTTTGAGTTCCTCCCTCATTTCAGCGATCTGCTTTGTTAGAGCTTCTAACTGCTTTCCCAGAAACTCATTGCTCCCCTCCGACTCCCTATTCGCTTGCCCCGGAGTTTTTAAGATTACTAGAACTAACCTTGTTTCCTATTGACTGTCGTCTTACAGTTATCTCCCTGTCCTTCTTGTTTTTCCTGTCATCCTTCTTTTCTTCTCTTCTCTTTTCCTGAGTGTTTAGTGATGATTTGGTGAACTGCGTCATTTTTCTAGGTTTAAATCTATCTGAGTTAGGATCAATGTGTATAAGTGTATAAGTTAGTTATGACTCTTTTAATTTTTCCAGAATATGATTGTAATCACTTTCCTGGAAGGCAGATGAAAATTTTGAGGTGTCAACAGCTTGATGAATGAAGACTCAATGTTTCTGTACCCTTTTTTTCCCCTTTTTAAATGTCCCAAATCTTATAAAACCTTACACAACTATCATTGTTTCATTTTAATTCAAGGACTGTCCTTGTGTATTTGATAACATTTTGCCGCTGGGTTCAGCAGGGTACAAGTAATCATAATGTTAATTAATACTAATCTAGTACAAGTTTACATGCTATTGTTCTCAACAGCTTATCAAGCCCATCAATACGCACCAATAATGGCACTTGAACGCATATGCTTTCATTGTTATTATCGTGAAACGTCTTGCCAGTTAACTTGAAATTGAAACGTGATGAGGTATATTGGTGTCAGGTGTATTTCTATACTACTCAAAGTTTGCTAAGCACCAAATATTTGACACACCATTGTGAAATTTGCTTGTGACATATTTGCGATATTTTGGTGAATATGATTGAGGAATGTATTGAGATGGTCCCCAGTGTTTACATTAGCTCTCTTGACAGGCAGACTTTTCGTGGCAGTCATGGAAAGCATGTACCCCTTGATTTTCATGATGTTTTCGTGTACTGTCTACATGTACATGACATGTGTAGGGTATTCAATCTTCATTTCAACACAAACCATTGTGATTTAATGATTGAATATGGCAAATGTAAATGTAAGAAGACTTTTGTCTGAAGCAAGGTGAAGGGTTGGTGAAGCCCTTGGTGTGCACCATACAGTGATCACCAGAGCCTGGGCAAGATTTCAGCAGCGGGTCAATCATGATCTGGGGCGGCATCAGCAGGGATGGACGTACAACGCTCTGTCTCCTTGAATGTGGTACAGTTGCTACTCAGCGGTATATTGATGACATCCTGGATGTCCACGTCAGATTGTATGCAGGTGCAGTGGGTGATAGAGTCATTCTGATGGACGATAATGCCCGTCCTAATGTTGCCCATGCTGTCGGGGAGTACCGACAGAGGGAGGGGATTTAGCGTATGGACTGGCCAACAAGATCCCCTGACCTCAATCCAATCGAACATTTCTGGAATGAGTTGCAGCTTGCAATTTCGGCCCGTCCAGTCCAGCCAAGAAGTGTCCAGGAGCTTGGTGCCATGCTGATCCAAGAATGGAACAACATCCCACAAAGGACCATCGGGAACCTGATTGAGCATGAGAAGGCGTTGTCAAGCTGTAAAGTACAGTGATGGGTCTCATCCTCGATATTGTACCCATACAAGTTCGCTCCGTCAACTTTTCGGCAAGTTTGAAAAATTTCCTCTTTTACCTATAATATCCATTTTCCATGGTTATCGTATTCAAAAGCTAAAAAATAATGTCAAACACAAATAAAATCTTAATTTGTGTACTTTTTTTATAAATTTTATTTATCCTAAAGACATGTACATCGGTAATGAAAACAAAGGTATCACAGACACCGATGCACAGAAAAGAACAAAAACATGAAATCAAAGAGCAAAATAGAAAAAAACCCTGACATAACACCCTCGCATAAACACCCCCCCCCCCACAGACACCCACCTCCCCCAAACACAAAAAGAAACATACGAAAGTAACACATACACCCCCTGAACATATGAAGGGCAATGGTGACCCTCACCTGACAGAGACAGCGCGACACACCTTCTAACGATCTTGAACAGTTGGAAAAGGTAGAACAAAGGAACGATGATTGTTTCGAAATTATAGCGGAAACACGAATAGTAACCAAAGTTTAATAAAACCATGAAATGTAACCTTGACCTTGAAGGGACGGACCCGGCTATAGTATGTAGCACATCCTCCCATGGTCCATTCAGAAGTGTATAAGGTTGATGACTGTAGCCCTAACAATTAGCGGGTTATTAGCTCGGACACATACATCCACGGACACACACACACATACAAACTGACGGATGACAACACACACACTACAAACACTATACGCCACCGGACTGAAATCAAAGGGTATAAAAAATAAGGACAAAACCAAAGAGTCGTGAGAAAGGGTACAAAAATCAGGGGTAGGAAGCCAATACTGGGAAAAAATGGGACGAGAGAGACGCGAAAAATCAACCCTAATACGATGACGCAAACGTCCCAGAAAATAAGGCAAAATAACAGGGACAGCGGTGTCTCGATGAAAGCGAATATCGTAACGCTTTCCCCAAATAGCAGACACCGCCTCAGTAATAAGACACAGACAAGTGGCAGTGGCAAAGGAATCGCAACCGGAAGAAAGGACAAGGGACAAAATCGTAGCTTCATTTGGAAGGACGACAGACTTCACGAGACCCGTGATCCAGCGGAAAACCAGATACAATAAAGGCTGAACCAAAGGACAGCTACAAAATAAATGACGAGAAGTCTCAGTAATGTTAAAAGGACGACAAAACCGACACTTATCGTCACCAGAAAGACCAAATCGAGGAAGGCGCCAGCTCACAGGAAGAATATCGTGAAGAAATTTCCAAAAATGGACTCGGTAGAAAGGGTCAACAAAGGGGTGATGAAGATGACGCCAGGCAGAAGCATAATCAACAAAACGATTCATCATCACAACCCGAAGGGAAACAGTATAAATGGAAACCATCGCAGAATAATATTGTCGGGTGGATAAGGCAGTAAAGGTATCTAAGGTAGCAGAACTACGGAAAGCCTGAAAGGCTAACCAACAATCGGAATAAAAGCGGAGCTTCCAAAAAGTATGCGGAAAGGAGGCAGATGCAAAAGATGGATCTAAGGACCGCAAGGAGAAACCGAACCAATATTTCACAAAGAGTTTCCACTTGGCAATACATTCAGGATTTAGAAGAGCTCGAAGATGAGAGAGCCTAAGCGCTCGGATCTTAGCAGCAATATTAACAATACCAGTACCTCCTTCAACTTTAGGCAAATACATAGTAGACCGGGCAAGAGGTTCAACCTTGCCATTCCAAACAAAACGTAAAATTGCACGCTGCAGCAACTTCTGGTAATGTACGCCCAACGGAACAACTGAGCAAACATACCATAATTTACTAGTAACATAGCAATTAGCAATAGTAACGCGCCCAAAAAGCGAAAGAGCACGCCCTTTAAAAAATCCTAAGGACTTCGATATCTTGGCCACAAGAGAATGAAAATGATCATCCGTCGTGAGCGACAAACCAAAACGAATGCCAAGAATACGGAGATTGTCGACCCACGATATACCAAAAGGATGATCAGACCGGGTACGCCATTTACCGAAAAACATACCCTTGGTTTTAGTAAGATTAAGTTTGGAACCGGACGCACGACCGAAATGACGAGTCCAAAACAGGAAACGTTGGATCGAACGTTCCGAGGTCAATATGCCCATAATATCATCAGCAGAGAGGGACATTTTCGCCTCATCTAATCCGCCAGGGATAGTAATACCCTTAATATCCGGGTTCTTCCTTACCCGAATTGCAAAGGGCTCCAGCCATAATACGTATAAAAGAGAAGACAAACTACAACCTTGACGAACCGACCTAGTCACCGAAAAGGGCTCGGAAGGTGAACCATTAACATGCACACTGGACGAAACATCAAAATAAAGCAGTTGTATCCATTGGAGAATACGATCTCCAAACCCGAATGCTTTTAAGGTTTGAAACAAATATTGATGACTAACCCGGGCAAAAGCTTTGGCCTGATCTAAACAAACGAAGGAACAAGCCAACTGCTTCCTCTCGGCATAATCAAAAATATTTAGCAATAAATGGACATTATCAAAAATAGTACGTCCGGGGACACCACATGTCTGATCCGGATGTACTAAAGAAGCCATTACAGATTTTAATCTGTTAGTGAGAAGTTTACTTAAAATTTTATAATCACAATTAAGTAAACTGATGGGGCGATAATTAAAAACGAGTTCAGAGTGGGCAGAATCTTTCAACAATAAAGTAATAAAAGACAATCGTTGCGAAGAGGTTAAATGACGAGCCTCTAATTAAGCAAGATTGATAAAGCCGTAAAAGCCACGGGGCTAAAACGGACGAAAACGTTTTATAAAATTCGGCAGTTAATCCATCTGAACCAGGTGCTTTATTTTTCGAAAGATCGGAGATAGCCTTCTCAATCTCATCCACCGTAATATCATCATCCAAGGCTTCAGCGTCGGAAGAAGATAACTGCGACAGATCAGTCAAAAATTCATCAACGACCACAGGGTCAATAGTCTCCTCTGAAAAGAGATCCGAAAAGTAGGAAACAAAAGCCTGGGAAATTTCAGCTGGAGATTCAACGAAAGAATCACCCACAAGAAGTTTTTGAATAGATTTTGACTTGCCCCTGTGAACTTCCAATTGTGAAAAATACCGAGACGGTTATTCCTGATTATCAAAATACTGAGCTCTAGAACGAATGGTGGAGCCACGAGCTCGATCGGAAAGTAATTCTTGAATAAGGCATCGAACTGTCACTAAATCATCAGAAAATGAACCAGGATTTAAAGATTCAGCCGGAAGTAAATCTCGATAAAGAGAATTCAGTTCCCTTAATCGGTTACGAGAGGCTTGTGCCTTCAATTTACAAAACATTTGAATGAAAGTTTTAATTTTCAATTTAGAATCCTCCAACAAGGCCAAAACGTCAGCGACAGGACAAGTAGTTAGAGTTTTCCAAAAAACTAAAAAATGTTCGCAGAAGTCCGAATCAGAAAAAATAGAAGAATTACATTTCCAATAACCTGGCCCTAAAGAAGGGGGAGACCGAGCACCGTCACAGAGACAAATACAGCATCGTGATCAGAACAACTGACCAACTGACCGAAAGAACGACAAGCAGGTAATAAGGAATGCGAAATGTAAAAACGATCAAGTCGCGTTGCGACACCTAATCGCCGCCACGTAGTGTTAATAGTAGTGGGATGGAGATGACGGTAAAGATTACGAAGATGAAATTCACCTAAAATTCTTCGCCACTCTGGCACAAAGGGGCAAGAGAGAGCATTACCACCTACCTTATCGAAGGAAATATCTTCAATATAATTGAAGTCACCACCGACAATAAGGGGAAGCGATGTCGTAAAGAGGGAAGTAATCCTGTAAAAAAGGGCTTCCTATCAACATATATATTGGGGCCATAAACATTGATGAAACGATACGACGAATCATCAACGGATAGATCCAGAACAATAAAACGACCGAACGGATCCAAATGAAAATGTAAGACAGTGAACGATAAGGCACTAGAAATCAAAACCCCAACCCCTAGGCTATCGGTCGTACCAAAAGACCAAAAAGCCTAATAATTAGACAAGAAAGACTCAACTTTCCTGCCCATGGATAAATTATGAACGTGAATCTCTTGGAGAAAAACGATATCAAACTGAGGATAAGCAAGAAAATCCCGAAGAGACGAAAGTCTGCCAGACGAACGCAGACCATTCACGTTAGGGGAAAGACACCGCATAAAAGGGAAAAAAATCGTCCTGATATCGAAGCCAGATCATAGACAGAGAGAAATGATGAACCAGTAACCCCAAAGAGGAAACAAGTACATCACAAAACTCAGTCAATGAAAGGGAGACAGCACAAAACGAACTGTAGTACGGAAACCAAAAACTTA
Organism: Pictodentalium vernedei; assembly: GCA_031216915.1. NCBI lineage: Eukaryota > Metazoa > Mollusca > Scaphopoda > Dentaliida > Dentaliidae > Pictodentalium > Pictodentalium vernedei. Next base: position 219,723,201 of record CM062294.1, read on the forward strand.
TAAGGGACTAAGAGACCCCAAAAAATAAAAGGCAAGCTAAAGAGAACCCATTGGACAGACCCGATCCAAAAAAAGGAAAAGGGCAACATATAGGGAAAAGAAGAGCGATATAAGACAAAAACAAGGACAATGGCAATCAGAACTACAAAAAATATAAATTCATTCCGATACCGAAACCAAAGCAGAGACAGAGAAAACTGATGAGCCAGTGATCTCAAAGGGGAGACAAGTACACTACAAAACTCTGCCAATGAAAAGGAAACAGCACAAAACAAAAATATATACCTAAGCCTAAAGCAATAGAGGGGGAAAGGAAACCCCGAAAATAAGGAGCAACGACCAAAAACAAAAAATCCATCCGGACCCAAAACAGAGAAGGTACATGAACGAGCACTCCCAAAGGGGGAACAAGTACACATGAAAATCTCCACAAAGGGTGAGGAACAACAGAAAAAGGGGAATAGGAAAGAAACAAAAAGGATGAAAAAACACAAAGGGTCAACAAAGGATATAAAATTCCAAATAATAAAGGATCCCCAAAAAAGAAAAAAACCGGCAGGAGAGAATAAAAAAAGACGGAACAAAGGGGTACAAAAATAACCATGCCGCAAACAATCTCAAGACAGAGAAAAACAGTGAACAAATGGCACCAGAAGGGTCAAAAGAACAGCAGAGATTCAAAGCGAGAGAAGGAAAGCGACAAAGGGGAATTTTCCAGAAAACTGGAAAATATACGGAAAGAAAAAAATGACACCCAACCAACTGGAAGCTGAACAGTAGCAAGAAAATAGCGATCAAAGAAAGCAATTCACTCACCAACGTGCAGGTTACAATCGGTACCAGGCATAAATAAACACAAAGTAAATTATAATAAAATACAACACAAAGGCAAGAAAAAAACAAAAAATATGCAAGTAAACAAAAATAAAGAAATAGAACCAAAAACAAAATAACACCACAAAAAAGGTCCAACACCACCCAAGGCAAACAAAAACAGAAAAACAAACCCACAATGCAATACAAAAAATAATATAAGGAGACAATGAAAAACACCAGCAGGGCAAGCGCCTCGGAAAGAGTTGCAAGCACCACTGGATTCATCACAGTCACTAAAGAAAAAACAAACATAAAACAACACAGACACAAGAACCAAACAATCAAACAAAAAACACGTCCAAGGTAAAACAAATGGGACACCAGACTGCCAGACAGTCTGGCAAGGTAAAATGAACAAAGGAAAACAAAAAATAAGAAGAAGGCAGTAAAGCGGAACAAGACAATAATATACGATATTTTAACCCTCCCCACCAAGTCAACCAAGGACCGTAAACCGGTATACCGACAGCGCTCAAAGAGAGCAATCGACACCCGAAGGTGAAAAATAAGTTTGAAGTCGATGGGCAATCTCGTAGTTCAGGGACGAAAAAAGGGTCAAAAACCTGAATGTTAAACAGAAGGAAAAAAACTATCAATTGGGAGGATCTACATCACCAACAGCAGAAGGGGCAACCTCAGGAGGATGAGCTACAGCAAGAATGTTTTCTACGTCCAAATCTGCAAATTTCGAAACAGGAAATCGAACCACCGAACGATGAGCTGACACATAAGGCTGGGACCTGGTATGAGGTATTTTCTTGCGTTGAGAACTATGAAGTGTGGAAAACCCGGGGAAGGAACCCCATCCATCAATACAGGAGTTTCAGGGATGACAGACTCAGGAACCCCAGGAACTTGAGAATCCGGACCATCACCCTGGACTCGTCCTCCATTTCCTCATCAGAAGAAGATAAAATAAAATCATCAGCAATATCTTCCACATCAGATGACTGAGACACGTCACCAGAATGGAGCGAACGTCAGTAGGCAGGGAAGAAGGTAAAGAGGAGGGGAAAACAACACCATCAGAATGGGCCATCCCCACTAACTCGTCCCCACCCCCAACCTGACCAGGGTCAATCCCCCCACCGCACCCCCGAGGCTACCACAGAAACAGGTACAGTCGTGTCCGACGACACTGACGACCGCTTACTAGGATGTACTTCTACAACCATAATCTCATGAGTAACAGAAGCATCATCGCCTAACGGCAATGAAGCACTAGGAACAGAGTTCGAAATGTCTGCACCTGGATCCTGAGAAACAGGTTGATTTGGAGGAGCTGGAACAACTAATGGATCGTCTATCACAGCAGAAGAAACATCCGAGGTGCCTGGCTCAAAGAAACGGAAGACGCAACAGCATCAAGTCTAGTGGCTTGCAAACTAGCCTTAATTGTACAAATGGCCTGATCAGTTAAAGGTGTTTCAGCTATTGGATGAGCAGCAACAGTAGAAGAGTTCTGAACTGTATCTTCATCCAACAACAAACTGAGGCATCGGGGGGTCGTCCCGAAGAGTACCAGCATAGGTACGATTGGAGCCCAAGTCAAAATGGCACTCCTTACGCAAGCGCCCCTCATTTCCACATCTCAAACACAATGGCGGTCGGCCCGGTAAAGTAAGTAGTACTGTCCATCCTTCGATTCGATGAAGATGAGGAATACGTTGGACGTCTTCCAAGCTGGTAGTCAAATGAACGGTACGAAGTCCGTTATAAACAGTGGAATCGAAAGTTGTGGTGGTATTGATGACAGAAGTAACCGATCCAAAAGCCGAAAAGGCTTTACGAACGTCTGAGTCCCGGATATGAAATGGAAGCAAGTGTACACGAATGGAAACTGTCTGTGCCACCCATGTCGACATTTTGCACACACGACGACGATCAATAGTAGTAATCTGTTTAAGTTTTGCTAGTCTTCCACTAATCTCCAAACGGTTAACCACCACATACCACTCAAAAATAGGCCTGAGACGATAAATCGTCTTAATGCATCCATCAGGTACCAGTGGGAGTAAAGTATTCTAATGTTCACGGTCTGTAACTTGTAGAGGGTTACTTCCCTGCACGATAAACTTGAGCGTACATTTCTTATAAAAATAAGGTGTGTGTGACGGCTCCATGGCAGCATAAGCATTTATCAACAGTTCATCACAGGAATCGTGGTAGAAACATATAAATATTGGCAGGAACAAACATCTCAAAAGGTAAACAAAAAGGCTAGTACTTCCAGATATTACATGGTAAGGCAAAGAGAAAATCATTTAAGTCTGAATACAACAAGAAAACTGAGCATCAATGTTTTCCAGACATGATGAGTTTGTGTACTTAAATCATTAAACATATAATTAAATAAAAAAAAATATACACTTTTCATTACAATATTTCAACTCAAACGCAAAACAGGTAGTTGGATATACTTGGTGCTTAGCAAACTTTGAGTAGTATATTTAACTTTTAACATTTGGTTGCCTTTGTCGATACATAAACCAGTCATTTTATGACAGGACATCAAGCAGTATAGAATGTCGTCAAAACAATCATCAGTCAAAGTCATAATCGTTTTGTGTAAGTTGATGTTATGAGTGGGCTTCATCCAAACTCCAAGCAGTGTTGTCTCCCCTCCTGACGCTCGGATACAACTCTGCCAAAGATTGTTCAATTTGCATGATTCCCGCAAATTTTCGCTCGTGTGGTTGGGCTCCTCAGTTCACTTTGGCCGCATTTTAAGTTGCTTTGATTAAATTGCCCGAGAAAGAATTTTGAAACATACTTCTTGAATCAACGAGAAATCGACTAAACCTAAACAAATGTAGCCCGCGCATAAAAACACTGTAATGACGCGCTATTTGTAAATAAACAAAAAAGCACATAACAATTCTTTCATAATCGCCATGGAGTTGGTCGAGACATTGCATGCGCAATTTAAACTTTTACTTTTTGTCGAGACAAAGTTAGGTGGTGGTTGTTTATAATAGTGGTGATGTTTGTCGTGGAGTATTTATAAGTGAGATAAGACAAAAAGTGCTCTATATCATATTCTTCACTCACATGTATTAAAATAAACTTTTTATGTGTCTTATCACCACATAGAATCAAATAGAAAGGCATTATGCACACAGCTCTATCGATCCACATAGAAGCACATAAACGTAAATACCGGAAGTAACTACATACAACTACACAGATGCCACGCAGAACTTTTAGGCTTTGTGACAAAACCCACTGCAGACCAAGACCTCTCGGGAATTAAAGACCTTACTACCAAATCAGAAAATTGAAAGATGGACGAACAGTCTATTGTTTTATTATTTCACTCAAATCTTCTTTTTCAGTTAATTTTATTTATTTATTTTTTATTTGTTCAGTTATTTATTACCATTACAGTTGTTTGCTATTCCAATGAAAATTTGAATCTGGTACTAGAGTACACGCCACTGTTCTCAACTGCGTACCTGGTCCATCAGTACACACCAATGGCGGCACTTGAACACACATGTTTCCATTATGATTATCGTAAAACTTCAAACTAATTAACTTAATTCTGAAAGGTGATAAGATACATTGGTGTCACGTGTTTTTCTAAATAACTTTTAACATTTGATTTCTCCGGAACTCTTGCACCTTTGTCGATATAAAAAACAGTCATTTTTCGATAGGACATCAAACAGATCAGAATGTCGTCAAAACAAGCTCTCAGAGTTGCAGTGTTTTTCCTAATCGTTTTGAGTAAGTTATTTATTTATTTATTTTTCCTGGTTGAGTTATTAAAATGCCTTAGCTTTGGTAGATGTACGCTCTTATATTGCTCTAAATTTGGAGGATTCAGGAAGGGGCGTATCTGTATACATATGCAAAAATGTAGTCATCATCCAGACTCCAACAAGTAAAGTTGTTTCCGGCTCGGATACAACACTGCCAAAGATTGTTCTATCTGCATGATTCCCCTATATTGTCTCTCGTGTGGTATGGTCCCTTAAGTTTACTTTGAGCACTTTAAATTGCTCACATTGAATTGCCAGAGAAAGAATTTTTAAAACTACTCTTTGAATCAACGAGAAATCGAATAAACTGAAATATGTTCCGCGCATGAAAACACCGTAATGACGTGCTATTTGCAAATAAACAGAAAAAGCACATGCCATTTCTTTCATAATCCGCATGGAGTTATTTATGCTTTGTAATTTGAACTCATCCTTTTTTAAACAAAGGCAGGTGGTAGTTGGTTGAAATAGTGGTGATGTTTGGCGTGGAGTATTTTCAGTGAGATACGGCACAAAGTACTGCATATTATATTCTTTACTCACTTCACGTATTTAAATGAAAAATAAAATTGTTGGTGCTTCTAATTACCACATAGAACGAAATAGAAAGGCAATATGCATAGAACTCTAAAGATTCACATAGAACTACATAGACACCGGAAGTAACTACATGGAACTACATAGACGTCACATAGAACTTATAAGCGGTGGGACAAAATCCACTACAGACTAAGACCTCTCAGGAATTAAACCCCTTATTGGCAATCACAACGTTTAAAGATGAACAAACCCCACAGTCCATTGTTTAACTATTTCATTCAAATTTCTTTTTTCAGTTAATTTTATTTATTTCTCCTATTCATATATTTAGCGATTTATTACAATTACTATTACTTTTTATTCCAATGAAATTATAAAATTATAGATTCCACAGTGAAATTTTGTCGCATTTCATTTTTCGACAGGTGTGATTTTAGTGTGCCGCCTCTGTACCGGGAAGTGAAATGCTGAGACTGGATCGCGTCCTGGGTGAAATTCTTTGTTGTATTTCTGATCACAGTACCCGTACTGTGAGTTTCAAATTATGAATATGTACCGCCTTGTTCCGTATATTTCTATGTAGTGCAATTTAGTGCATATTTTGTCTTACTGGATTCTGTGTAATTGTATGAGGCCCTGAGGGTCCATACAGTTATATGTAATAATTTGATAATAATTCGACACGCTCTCTATCTTTAAAATGAAAATGAACTGCAAAACGACGTTTATCAAACGTTGACCGTCGCTGAAATGTTCAGTTTTACAATATATTACACATTTCAACTCAGTCTAACAATAAAACGAACAACAATTAACAAAGAGAACAGAAAGTAAATAAATCGAAACCAAGCGTAGAAAAGCTTACAAGTTCGATTGTGAAAGTTTGGGGCATGATGGGTGATGTTTCATTTTCCAAATTAGGAAAGTGTACATAAACAAATGCACGTGCCGCCTGCTTTGTTTGTAAAACTCAAATTGATCAAGAACGGAAAAAACAACAATAAACAACAAAAATAAGAAAGATAAACATTGTTCATTTTATAAAGTATTTTTGCAACTTCAGCTCACATTGGGAGGGGATTATTTTTAGACAGAAATGTACCACTGCGCCTTGTTTATTTTTGGCAGTTTTCTTTTCGACCGAATTGGACCAATGTGCTCCTCTCTTCTCGCATTGTTTTGCAGCGAGTAACAGAATGATTTTCGTCGCGACTGCCCTATACAGGATTTATGGGATAAACAAAATAAACGTATAGTGTTTTCAAGAAAAAAATTTATTCTACGAGTAGGATTAAGAATGAAACCGACTCGCCAGAGCCTCGTCAGTTTCATTCTTAATCCTACTCATAGAATATTTTTTTTTACGTTTATTCTATATTTATCTGTCGAGACCTGAGTCATGACAGCTGGGTCAAATTGAGTTTACTCCCCTCCCCTAACGGCCAAATTTGCGACGCCCCCGAATCTAGCTTAAACCAGTGTAACAAAACACTCAGTTAACGATCACGAAAGCAGAGAGAAGAAATGCCGTTAGGGATGGGTTAGGTTTTTATATTGAAGACGAAAATTAAATAACATTAACATTCAGTGGACATCTGTCAGTTACCTCCAATGCTCACCTTCTGACGTTAGCTCTGGAATAATCTAAGTCTGGGGGATAATGTGCAGTTTGTTTCATAATATCAGACAAACTTTTATTGACGTCTATGTCATTACGAATCAGGAAGCAGAAGAATACATAAATGTCACCAAGAAGCTTCATTGGCCCATTCGGGACGCTTAAATTGATGCATTTTGTTTTTCTGTTCTTTTTTCTTCATTTTTGTATGGGTTGTTAAATAGGTTTCTAATATAATAGTTACTTTTCCCTTTTCCTACAACATTTTCACTTCTGACCATAAACATCGCCATTTTAATATATATATTTTTTTATTTATTGCCTCCAGAAGGATTTTTTTAAATCTCCTTGGAACTAGTTCGTTGATCTCGGTTCTGCTATGTTTACTATGTCGTAATTACTATGTAATTATGCCATAATTACGACATACTAAGTCGTAAACAACATACTATGTCGTAATTACTGGGTACGTTATGACATAATTACGTAAGACGTAATTACGGTATACTTTGTCGCAATTACGAGAAGTCGAAATTATGACGTATAAAATGATTTTATAGGTGGCACTAACCGGGTTCCGTGGACAACAAAGAGAGGTTTGTTGGGTGTCATGCTGATAGACGAGATGCCAAGGCTGGATATAGGAGATAATTTTGGTCCTGAGTGCAAACAAAGATGAGTAAAGCTGTTGTTGAATTACGAATGGTCTTGTGCGCATCGCAGATATTTTTTTCCTCAATGACGATAGTACTCATGTGCACCGTAAATAAACTGTTGCCGTACGATCATGATGATGAACACCTCAAACGGTCGCCAATGCATCCCACGAGAGGAAACACCTCACGTTTTGCGTCATTGGAGAATAGTGAAGAAGAAAACCTGAGATTTTTTCATCTCAGCAATCTAAATGCCAAAAGCCCTAGATCTAACAAAATCGAATAGCACCAGCCTTTGTTTCTGTACTCTTTTATTTCCCATTTTTAAATGTCCCAAACCTCATAAAACCTTACACAACTATCATTGTTTCATTTTCATTCAAGGACTGTCCTTGTGTATTTGATAATATTTTGAAGCTGGATTCAGCAGGGTATAAGTAATCATAATGTTAATTAATACTAATCTAGTACAAGTTTACATGCTATTGTTCTCAATAGCTTATCAAGCCCATCAATACGCACCAATAATGGCACTTGAGCGCATATGTTTCCATTGTTATTATCGTAAAACGTCTTGCCAATTAACTTGAAATTGAAAGGTGAAGAGGTATATTGGTGCCAGGTTTATTTCTATATAACTTTTATCATTTGGTTGCCTTTGTCGATACAAAAACCAGTCATTTTACGACAGGACATCAAGCAGTGTAGAATGTCGCCAAAACAAGCACTCAGAGGTGCAGTGTTTTTCATAATCGTTTTGGGTAAGTTGATGTTATGAGTGAATATATGTGGGCTTCATCCAAACTCCAAGCAGTATTGTCTCCCCTCGTGACGCTCGGATACAACTCTGCCAAAGATTGTTCAATATGCATGATTCCTACAGATTTTCTCTCGTGTGGTTTGGTTCGTCAGTTCACTTTTGCCGCACTTTAAATTGCTTTGATTGAATTGCCCGAGAAAGAATTTTGAAACATACTTCTTGAATCAACAAGAAATCTAGTAAACTGAAATAAATGTAGCCCGCGCATGAAAACACTGTAATGACGCGCTATTTGTAAATAAACAAAAAAGCACATAACATTTCTTTCATAATCGCCATGGAGTTGGTCGAGACATTGCATGCGCAATTTAAACTCTTACTTTTTGTCGAAACAAAGGTAGGTGGTGGTTGTTTGTAATAGTGGTGATGTTTGTCGTGGAGTATTTATAAGTGAGATAAAGCAAAAAGTGCTCTATATCATATTCTTCACTCACATGTATTTAAATACACTTTTTATGTTTCTTATTACCACATAGAACCAAATAGAAAGGCATTATGCATACAACTCTATCGATCCAAATAGAAGCACATAAACGTAAATACTGGAAGTAACTACATACAACTACGTAGATGCCCAGAACTTTTGGGTTCTGTGACAAAACACACTGCAGACGAAGACCTATAAGGAATTAAAAACCTTATTACCAAATCAGAAAATTGAAAGATGGACGAACAGTGTATTGTTTTATTATTTCACTCAAATTTTCTTTTTCGGCTGATTTTATTTATTTATTTTTCATTTGTTTAGTTATTTATTACTATTACTGTTGCTTTTTATTCCAATAAAAATATAGAATCGACGATGAAATTTTGTCGCATTTCAGTTTTACACAGGTGAGATTTTAGAGTGCCGCCTCTGTACCGGGAAGTAAAATGCTGAGACTGGATCGCGTCTTGGGTGAAATTCTTTGTTGTATTTCTGATCACAGTACCCGTACTGTGAGTTTCAAATTATGAATATGTACCGCGTTGTTCCGTATATTTCTATGTAGTGCAATTTAGTGCATATTTTGTCTTATTGGATTCTGTGTAATTGTATGAGGCCCTGAGGGTCCATACAGTTCTATGTAATAATTTGATAATAATTCGACACGCTCTCTATTTTTAAAATGAAAATGAACCGCAAAACGACGTTTATCAAACGTTGACCGTCGCTGAAATGTTCAGTTTGACAATATATTACACATTTCAACTCAGTCTAACAATAAAACGAACAACAATTAACAACGTGTCTGTGCGGTGAGGAAAAATACTGAGAGAAAATTTCAATCGGATCGCGAACTGGGTGAATTTCTTTGTATTTTTTATAAAAGTACCCGTTATGTAAGTTTCAAAATGTGAATATGTACAGTACGTGGAGTGTGTATTATCATTAAATCACCCGCAGAGTGGAGATTCCACCCGAGCAATAATTGCAAATTTATAGCAAAGCGTAACCATCACAAGCAAAGTTCCAGCCAATGAATCTCCGGGTTAAACCCGAAGGTCCATTGGCTGAAACATTGCTTGTGTTTTATGTCCATATGTGCAGAATTCGAAAGTGACACTTTGGGTGATAACTCCACTCCACGGGTGATTTAGTTACAACCCACTCTCCACGTACTGTACCATGCTTTTCCGTACATTTATTTGCAGTAATATCTAGTGTATATGTTGTTCTATGTAGTTCTGTGGAGTAATATGTGGTTATAAGTGTCTATGGAGCTATATGTAATAACTCGACACATCCTTCATTTTGAAAATGAAAATGAACCGAAAAACACGAACAGGTTGTGGTCGAAAGCCACCCCCTCCCCCAAACACAAACCGCATTGCTCTGTTGGGAAGTACACCCGACAGAAGGTGGGTATTGAATCATTCATCCAAGCATAGACATATTTTGATAATGGAGTATGGTATGCCAAAAATTTGCATGCGGCCATTTTCAGGACACCACCCTTTTTCTGCAACAATATTTTTTTACTCGAAAGTTTTTGACACCCGCCCCCTTAGCACGGAGAGGGAATAACGACCAAACAGCTTATGAATAATAAGTATTCCTGCAGTCTATACTATAATCTATAGGGGTTATAACATGAATAGGATTTGTTCCACATGTAAGCCTATATTTGTACATTAAATCTTCAATTCTTTACTTTTCCTTTTTGTATTTGAGAACTGAATGCAATTTTTCTAATCTTTATTGGAGTATGAACGCGTGGGAATGGGTACAAATTATGTATGAATCCAATTTGTACCCATTCCCACACTTTCATACTCCAATAAAGATTAGAAAAATTGCATTCACTTCTTATCATTACATTCAGTAACTGTTTAAACTACTTTTTACCAAACAAAAAAGCATAAAGACGAAATAAAACATGTACGAACGAACGAGGCGAAAAACCACCCTCACACAAAAGACAAAGAGGACAACTCTGAGTCCCCAAACATACAGCAGCGGAGTTGATCACTGCGAGAGGCGCTAAAGGTTAAAAACCCGCCCAAACACCGCCCCAATTACATTCTGTTAACTGCGCTCTACCATAAATGCATAACATTTGGTCATGACGTGTTCATCCAGCTGACCAATGGGAATTGCTTATTTGGACCCAAAACGTATAACTGCATTAACAATGTAATTATTATAACATAAAAATAATTTGCCCACATTTCACCCACCTCAAACATTAGTGAAATGATTGAAATATTACACTGAAAGCAAGCTTCGAAAATAGACCATTGGTTTCCTTCTTATTCGCATTCATACATGGCTAGTCTCTTGCAGCATAAAATTATTTGCACTGAAATTTGACAAAACTAATGTAAACAAAGCACGCCCGATGCAGAAGATTTATTGTGGTGAGTAAATTGTATAATTGTCACCCTCCTAATGACCATCTTTCTAAATCTTTTGTTAATATTGTGAGCAATATAATTGACAATCATTTGGAGGGTCAGTCACATTAAACAAATTCATTGCTATGCTTAAAATGACTACTAAATACAATATTTTATCATTCAATGCCCAAATTAATCCAGAGTTACCTCTTTCAAATAACCTTGGCAATACTCCTGGTGTTTTGTGGACAATCCAAGTAAATACTTTTGGCTCTATCGATAAATAGGTTATCTCCACCTGATTCCATGAACTCTTCTACGCCGTGGAAACTAATATGAATTACTTCCGGTTGGTATGTGAAATTCTTTATATCTGAATGTTTGTTTGTGTACATTATGATTCAATTAAATAATGTTGTCAAAACTGCGATCATATTAATGGAAAAAGTCTCCCACGCAATTGTGTGTCATCATTACAGTGGACTGGTCGTAATCCACGCGTGGGCAGTGATGTCCACGCATGCGTTTACCACGTAATAAAAATCATCACCAGCAAAACTTTAATTAATGAAGCACCTGGCTGTACCCGGTTCTTCATTAATTAAATGTTTGATGATTATTCCTATAATTAGTGTGTGGATTCTAATATTTTTACGTCCGTGGAAATACTGCCCATCTGGCCGTTCTGTACAACGACAAGTTTTCAACGGTCATGTAGTTCATATGTGTGACGTGCAGTGTACGAGCCGATGTTGATTGTGATGGCAAATTGATTGCCAAGCACATTTTTCCTAGGGGAGAACACCCCGGGGCCCCATTCCATCAACCCATTCCCGACTAGGGTGAGTTTATGTCGGGGGTCCCAAGGTATTCCTTGGTGTTAACCCCTTGGCGAAATTTGATTATACGCTATTAATTCGAGTCGTAATGTATTCAAACACATTCTTGACTAGAGCAGCCTTGACAGATTTTCTTTTGAAGAGGTTCCGGTGATGGGTTGGACAAACAACCAGGAGACAATACTATAAAACTTTTACAATTGTATTTTTAGAATTGTATTTTCTACCTTTTAAAATAACTGACTAACAGTTGAATTATTAGCGTTTTAAAAGATATGGGAAACCTAAAAGTTTTATAGTATTGGCCTCAGAGGTCGCTTGTAGAACTTATTGGCTTAATGTTTCAATGAACCTTTTCACAATCTGGTGAAACAATATTCCACTCTAAGATATATTCAAAATTCTTTTGGTTGTTGTAGGTTATTTTCATTTGTTTAAAGCTGGAAAAGCTTCTAAAAATAAATTAATTTCAATCTAATCCATCCCATGCTTTCTCCAACCAAACCACCTAAAAGGTCTACTTTGAGAGGTAAGATGCTGTTATGAACAAACAGAGGTGCAAAGAGAGTTATCCGCTGTCCAATAGTGTTGTATACTGATTATTCTGCGTTTTAAACATAGAGGATATTCACGAAAATTTGATGAATACCGAAAATATCTCGTGAGTGGCTACAAAGAAATATGAGGATCTTCACGAGCGACGCAGTCGCGAGTGAAGATCCTCATATTTCTTGTAGCCACGAACGAGATATTTTCGGTATTCATCAAATTTTCGTGAATTTTCTTTTTATTTAATGCTCTACGACTACAAACTCTCCAATTTGTGGCCTTTATTTGCCATTAAGGCGCAAAATTTATGTGCCGAACCGGCGTCCATACAAAAATTACAACAACCAAACTCCAACCATTGGAATGTGTGAATATCCGCACAAAAAGTAGTCCCGTCTTATTTCTACCCTAACTTTACGATTTACCAAGGCTGGCGAATTGAAATAATCGCAATGTGTTTCGAAGAAATAGAACAATAACAAAAAACACCACTTTCTTATTTTCAATAACAAGACACGTCATTTTATTTTTTTTGAACTCAATGCACTGAAGACGTGTGAAGTTGAACTGAAGAAATTTGAAAGTGATTTCGGCTTTTCGCTGGAAGGTGAATGAGAAAGTCAAACTTTGAAACCGCTGATTTAATGAATTGATTTAGTCACTGTCACTATCAATTATTCGAATTCGTTTGTATTTGGGACTCTGGAATTCATTACTGATGTGCTGACTCGTTTAAAGTACATGTGATTCGTCATCCGAACCTACGATGAAATATCGATTTCTAAATATCATTTTGATATTTCGTTTTGCCGACCGACAGGGGAATATGACTTAATTTTTCAGCGTGAATTGATGCCTGAGCATTAAATAAAACTAAATATGCAAACTTCAGTCTGTATAATGCATTTTTGGGGGATAAGTAAAACATTTACAAGATGGTATAAAAAGAATTGTACTCGCCCTTCGCTGACACCATCCCACCAGAGCATAACTTCTTGCAACATTTTTAACTACCCTCGTCCACCACCCCACCCTTCCTCACCTCTCCCCAGCCAGCTATTTGTTTTAGTTTGTTGACAAAATTGAGCTCTTTGGTATTTGCAGTGTATCATGACTCGATTATAACTGGACACCCCAATGGAGAGGAATTTTTAACTCCGGAAAAAGGATTAAATTTTGTGCAGGAGATTAGAAATGCAACGTTTCAGGTGGTTAACCTGTGTAGAATCCATAGGTCCATTAGCTGAAACTTTGAATGTGATTCCAAACCTTTTCTATAAAATATGACTCCTTTTACAAAATATGAGTCCTTCTAATCTGATGCAATGTTTTTGTAACTTCACTCGGAAGATGTTTCAATAAAATATCCACTATCCACATTCTACAGCAAGCAAGTAAGTTTTAAGAAACAGTCTAACTCAACAGTAGATCGATGGCTGTGGGTCTACAAAGAGATTTTAATTGGGACCTGAACCTTAACATAATTTCTGGTATTGGCATTCTTGTAGAGATTTTGAGGTTTTCGAAACTTGAATATTGGAACTCGTTCCTAGAGGTAGACTCTTGGTGATAATATAAGTCAGTATCGTTAACCCCTTTAGTCCCACGCCTACTTTATCCATATATGGAAGACCTCTATGTACGCTTGTATGCGAGGAAGTTTAACAAAGTTTATGACATACTTAAAACTCTACCATCTGACTAATTGTTGGAAAGGGCTCTCTGAGCCCTTTCCAACAATTAATTAGATGGTAGGTTTGATCTGCGCAAGCCACAACGTACAAATAATCATCATAAAATAGGTGGCAATAGTCATTTTCGGCAGCGTAAGTGTTAGACGTTCTCTTTTCGCAATGTTTGTCGTTCAACTTGCAATATGTAGCAATAATTCTATAAAAATGGTTAAAAGACTGCAAAACGATCGCCGTCGTATGTGTTACTTACCTCGCAGTGCTTAATTTGCGGCTTCCCATTTTATCGTAGCAGAAAATTCTGTAAATCTAATTTTAGATACAAATAGTCCAGAAACTTTGGGCAGTGTTGTATCCAGTGTAGCGAGTGTAGCAAGGAGAGATAGAGAGATAGCACAGCTTGGAGTTTAGGCACCTTCAAGTATTTTGATACCTCTTTCAGTAAACTTCGTATTCCCAGTGTCAGTAAAAGCATGCACCACTGAATGGTCGAAAAAGCCTTATCCGTTCTCTTAAAATTGCAATGGTGTAATATTACTTATCTTTGTGTCTTCTTGTGTGTATGGGAATTTACACCGGTCTGGGAACTCATAAACTCTGAGGCGCAACCGAAGGGTGAATGAGTTCCCAGATCGGTGTAAATTCCCGAACACTCCAGCAGCCACAAGGATGAAGGATGTATATCCAAATCATTTCGTTCTGTTAACCCTATAGTTAATATAGCCTTCAAAATCAACATTTTCTCCTTTTTCAAACAAATATGTTCTTCGTAAATTGGCACACTTTTTGTTGCACTTGCATGTATTTACTGAAATTACTTTTGTTCTCTTTTCTAAAATTTCAGTTTCAGTATGACTTGCAAAGCGTTTCTTAAATTAATTTGAGTTATTTTAATTAAGCAGACACCAAAACTAAACGCATCAAAACACCATAAATAAATAAATAATCCCTAAACAATACATATGTATTTTTATTTTCGTTAAAATTTTTGTGTAATAATTTACTTCGAAATATTCAATTAGCCATATTTTTATTTTTTCACACATATGAATAATCTAGTAAATAAATAGAGAGTAATCGCTTGACTGGACTGGTTACATGAAATAATTCATGAGAGGTGAGGGACGTTGTACAAAAACGAGTGCGCGAATGCGCACGTGTGTTTATAATTTAGTTCTTGAATAACTATTATTTTAATTTTTTGTCTCAAAAACATAGGTTATGACCTCTCATTGGAACGAGCTCGACGAGCTTGTTCCAATGAGGGTTCATAACTTATGTTTTAGAGACAAAAAATAAAAAAAATATGACAATTAATTGGCGATTTTTGAGAATAGCTCTAGCCAGTTTTGGCCGTTACGTTAGGTAAAGTGTTAAATAATATAATTATCGTTAATAATGAAAAGTAATAAACAGAGTAATCGCTTGACTGGATTGGTTACGTGAAATAATTCATTCGAGGCGAGGGACTATATTGTAAAACACTCGTGTTTGTACAACGTCCCTCAGCTCTCATGAATTATTTCACGTAACAAGTCCAGTCAATAGATTACTCTCTCTATATTGACACCAGTGTGCAGAAGGTTAATGGGCGGGTTAGTGGCGATAAAGATAAAAATAAAGTGACTTGTCGCGATGCTTGTGTAATTGATTACGCAATCAGTTTCAGTGAAGTTTTTTTTCAGAACAAGGCGAAATTCGTTGTCATGAATTTCAGTTACTTGAGTGTAGTCTGATGTCAATGTTGGAATTCACTTAGAAATCGCTGAAAGCCAAGTAGCAAGACGGACAACAGTCAAAAATAAATGTAATCATGAATCTGAAAATAGCAATGTCAAATTTAATTCGAAAATTTGTAGAAGGAGTCATGAAAAGTCGAAACCTTTTCCGAAACATTAGATCTGAATAATACGGACTGTATCTAATTTTCGGGATCTGGAATTATAATTAAACATTTCTGGCTAGAGTTGTCCAGGAAGTAACATGGGGTAGGTTTCGATCCCATGCGATAACAAGGTTTAGAGAAATTTGAGAGGTTTTGAGGGAATTTCCCTTCATATGGACATCAATGAGTTGAACTAATTTGCATTCTGTAATTTCCAAATAAAACTCCACCACAGTTCCGGGTTTCAAATCGAAGTTTCCACTCCAGATGTCATTGAGTCAAAAGACGCTAATAGAGGCGTTAATAGCAGTTGTATATCTAGTTCGCCAATCCTTGTGAAGTAGTAAGTCTAAAACAAAACAAAAACACTGTTCCGAAAAGACGAAAATGATAGTACTGTACAAACAATAATATCAATTTCTGAATTTTGTGCTTTCTTGACACGAGAAACTCTATTTGGTTCAGCTAGTATTAGATAATTGAATAAACTGTATGGGTCTGAGGTCCCACAGGCAGACGCAAATAATATAATCTCTTTTGAAAACTTGCAGAAATGATTACATTGAAGACAGAAAGTCATTTTGAATGTAAGGAACAGTTGAGTCACAAAATAAGAAACGTCGGCAACTGGTTTGGCAATGCGTGTGTGGTGAACTGAATGTTTTTTTAACACCCGATGAGTAAGGGCGTGGGGGGGGGGGGTGTCAAAATATATTTTCCACGAAAATATATTTTGACACCCCCCCCCCCCACGCCCTTACTCATTCTTTTAATGATTGTATAGGCTCTTTAAGGTCGGCGCATCCATATAAATGTTAATTTTGCCATTTTTTTTATAGATTTGCAGCAATCATTCAAAGAGTTAGTAGTCCTGTTTTTCAACCAGTTTGAATTTCTTTTAGTTTTTTAACTCAACAATGTTAGTAGTAACGGTCTCTGATTTAAAAATCTCCAACAGAGCTGCCGGATGAAAACAGAAGATACTTTTTATCAAGAGTTCATATGCATATCAGTTCACTTTCAGGCTCACGATTCTCAACTGACACACATGAGACACGGCCATGCATTGACATAAACTAAAGATAGGTCAGTGGCTGTGTACTCAAAATTATTGAAAGTCATTAATAGTAAACGGATAATAGGTTTGTTCTTCAAACTGTCACTCCTCTCGTTTTCACCGTCATTTTTTAAATAAAGTAATAAAATTATGAAAGGAGTCATTTTGTAAATTTCACTTGCAAGCTAAAGAAAACTTTAAAGAATGAAAAGGTATACTCAATCAAATACACTAAATAAAATAGAGGTTATTTAACCCTAGAATACCAGAGAAAAGGAGTACTATTGACCTTTATAATTGCATGCTCTAATTGTTTAAGTAGCATACCGTCTAAAATATTTATTGGTACACTTCCTGAGCAACCTTATTAATTCATCGGTCTATTTTGTTATTTCCAAATGAAGCAAAATACTGCGTTCTGGTTGGTTGAGAGGTACGGTGTAACTTGCAACCCACAGTGTTTTTTTACACTGTGGTTAACCACGGTGTAAAACAATGTACAATAGCAGGCTATATGGCTAACAGTATAGGCTATATGGTACATGAATATACAATAGCAGGCTATATGGCTAAAAAAAAGTACCAATTTTTAATTATTAATTCATACCTTCAGCTCAGTTATGTTAGAATAAAAATACAGGAAATTTAATATTTATACGCAATAAAATATTACAGTTATGGATACCATTGGAACTGGCTCATTGAGCTAGTTCCAATGCTATCCGTATTTGTCTGGTTTTATAAATGTTCTGTGAGTTTTTGCCCATAATGTAGGTTGAAGTATCAAGTACACCAAAATTCTTGGAAATAAATCCGTTATCCTTGTGTTTTCCATGGTGTATGGGAATTTACACCGGTTTGGGAACTCACATACCCTTCGGCTTTGCCTCAGGGTGTATGAGTTCCCAAACCGGTGAAAATTCCTAGGCACCCTGGAAACCACAAGGATAACTGATAGTATCTCATAGTCCACGTTTGTTTAACATGGATACAAGCAGATAACTCTATGTTTAATTCTAGGTTTTAGGATTTTTTAAAATAAAATATTGTTTCGAGATCTGATCAACTGTCATCATTTGATTAACCTTGCCCCATGATCCAAACTGTAGATACTCAATACTGCGAGGATATGCGCGGAGAGACAAAAACCTTGCAGAAAACTAAACCATATTTTGCAGACGTTCTTCAATACAACATGCTCATCAACAGTGAAGACTGTGGACAAATAATACTGGAGAAAATTATATATGGAGAGCACCCGTCTCAACTATTTTAAACTATAGTGAAAACCGAGTTGGACTGTGAATATCCATCAAAGGGTAGTGGGTGTCAGTCAGAGATTGGTAGGAAAAAACTGGGAGGTCTAACATGTCGAAAGTAAATTATCATATATTCCTGGAGATTTTTTCCGACCCCCCCTGCCCCCCCCCCCCCCCCCCCCCCCCCCATCCCGACAATGAGAGGAAATACATTTGCTAGGAACTGTGCAAAGATGGAGAAACTGTCAATTGGGAGTAGAGATTAACGATTGACAAAGTGTAGGTATATATGAGTCATGAAAAATGTTTCAACCATTTAAATTAATATCGTTAGTGCGGATACTACTGTTGTTACAGATACTATTGGCGCCCAACAAGATGAATTTTTCCTAACTGATTTGAATAGGCCAGTGTTTGATTTATGGTAATGGGGTTTAACGACACTTTCAAAAGCAGGGTCTGTGTCGGACAGTTTTACGAGTGGAGGAAGTCGGGGCGCCCAAAAAGAAAGAACCATCGGACAACGGTGAAAAACATCCAGGGTCTCCAACTTAGTAACTGTACAAGCAGTGTAAGCAGCGATTGAAGGCAAATGCACCATCGACGTGTAGTACGCGTTAGTACGCAGCGCCACCACACCACACGTGGACAATCGAGATTAAGTATGTTCCCCAAGAACACAACGCAGTTACCGCTGGTTATGATCGAGCCGTCGAACTTTCGCTTCAAAATCAAATGCTCTAAACGCTGGACCACCCTTCACCCGAATAGGCCAATGGAGAATTTTAAAATCATTAAAATGTTGACATTATAAGAATATTATTGCCTAACAATAAAATGAAATCGATAATATAAGCTCTGGGTATACTAATAAACTTTAGATATAATGATGCTGATATATCTCACCATTTGTCTCAGTTCTTAATGCTGGTTGTTTTTCAGCAGATGAGTAGCTGTTATAAGATAAAGCCTCTTCACAAGAGTAAAGGGAATGTCTCAGATCCAGACTCATATAGGGCATAACACATTTAAGATGTTCATGAAAAATATTTACATATATTAAAAAAAACAATCTGTTTGAGCCGACCAATCTATGCTAGCTTTAAAAAGACGGGCAAAATGGGTTTAAAACAGGGATCGATTGTTGACGACTTGTTAAAACGATATAGCTAAATATGAGTTTATTTAAATCGGGACAAACAATATTTTGTACGTCAATTAAGTTCCGGAAGGCGTTTGATTCACTTTGTCGACACGAATTGCGGCTGAAACATCTTAATAACAATGTAAATGGGGGAATTGTTTAATGTAGGGATAAGAAGATAAAATTATGAGCTGATAGGAGAGGGGAAGCATCATATTGCCTCACGTTTAACTTGTATGTTCGGCAAGGGGAAAGTATATCTCCCTTTCTGTTCACATGCCTCTCACTGACAGTAAGATTTTGTTGAACTTTACCTTTTACCCAACTCAAATATCATATGACAGATGCACAAAAACTTAAATAACTGAAAATGTTCATTGTTTGAGCATTGGGCTCGTTGAGCTCGTTTCAATGAGGGGGTCATATGTTATGTTTTTTAGGCAAAAATGGAAAGATTATACAAGTTGAATAGCGACCTTAGTGAATAGCGCTGTCACTTTCTACGTGACATCATGCAAAGGTTTAAGGGAACATAAATTAGATATAGTTGCATTATATACTTTGGAGGTGAGTCATTTTAGAGATGTGGATTCTGTCGGAGGAGCTAGAAAGTATTTCATGTGAAAATAACATAAGGGCTTTTGAAAACAAAACTGGAAGCTAAATATACCGATTGATTTTCCATTGAAACCATTGATTATGTTATAGAAGCGATCTTTTTTATGGACGCGAATATTAGGGATATGGAAACACCAGTTTGTTCATTTGTACATCTACACAAGAGTCTGTTCATTTGAAAGTCTGTGCATTGTTACTTTAAAGGTCGCACTCACAGTTTTGTGGCATGCTGTGGACTCGGACAGAATCCTTTGGAAAATTCTATCATTATCCCAGTCCAAATTCGGGTACAATGAAGGGGATGGGATCATGTATAATCTTATGCTTACAATGTCTTGTTGGTTCTAGACGAGAAACACGGGGGTAACGTACGAGGGCGGAATTTGTTTGATTCGTATTCAAATATGCACCGCTTACCACAAATTGCCAATATTATATTTTATCGTTCATCCGTTATACCAGTGTATTGTTTACAGTGTCGTAAGTGAGCCAATGACAGACTATTGGATAGAAGTTTAACTTTCACATAAGTCAACAAATAGCTGACGACACTTGCTGACGACACTTAAAAAGTAAAAAGGTTCATTGTTTGTCTCAAAGACATAGATTATCTCCCTAATTAGATCGTTGAGATTGCTCCACGGAGGGACCATAAGCTATGTTATTGAGGCATAAATTTTGAAAATAATAAAATTTCAGTGGGGCACTTTCTGAATAGCGCTGACCGCTTTTTGCTGACGCATTCGGTGACGAGTTAAATGGCCATGAATGAGAAATTATTGGTAGCATTATATACTTTGGAGCTGAGTTATTCTAGAATAGTAGATTATGTCGATGGATCAAGGAAATATTTAAAATTGCAATGAAAGCCACATCTGGGGTTGGGTAAAAACTACAAAGCTACGTATACCGTTTAATATTGCCAAAAAATTATTTGATTATCTTATGAAATGGTCCTTTTTAGGCAGCGAATTTTGGGCATATATAAACAGCATCTAACCAAGACTCTGTGAATTCGATATAGGGTATTCTAACCATAAATTACCCAGATCATATGTTATGTTTGATCTTCTAAGCTAGTTCATTACTTACCGCGTCGCGGGCTCGTCGACTGTACATTTGTTTTTCTACGGGACTCCAGAGATCGAACCAACCTGTTTGAAGACACTGGGTTTTCTCGCAATATCTGTTGTTTCTAAAACTGGCGTTAAGAATTATTAAAAATTAATACCAGTTTGAAAGTTGATTGCGGTGTTGGTACGATCTCGGTCGGCGTGGGATGTAAGCTGATCGTCACCCTCCATGATGTGCTGGGCCGATGCTGGGTTCATCGACATATGGATGGACATCTGGAAATTTCTAACAAGAGATTTAACAATGTATGCAGTATGCACATCAATAATTTCAAGGCACTGAGATGGGGGAGAATGTGTCTTCCACTGGTGAGCATCATGACGCGTTGACTCGTAAGGTTTACACACATGCTCTCAGTCAAATTCTGTAAGGAATGCGACACTGTTATGGGTTCTTGTTTATCCACTTTTCATGGAGTTTGTTCGAAGACTACTGTTAATTTAATGTGATGTTCCTTTACACAATAAGGTACCAGCAATTCTGTCGTGCTCCGGTTATAAACATTCCATTGAATACATATTGGATACGCCTTGCAAACGTCAAGATATGAACACAACTACAGTACAGTAGCTGTGGACTGGCCGTAATCCACGCCTGTGCAGTGATGTCCACGCATGCGTTTACCAGGTAATAAAAATCATTTATCAGCAAACTTTTAATTAAATTTTTGATGATTACTCCTGCAGTTCGTGTTTTTAGTCTAATAGTATTGCGCCCGTGGAAATACTGCCCACTCCGTGGGAAGTGACCAGTTCACGGTGGCCGCACTGTACGCAGTGAAATTATTAAACTAAAGCCGTGATGAGTTTTCATTCATAATTGCTTAGCAAATAAACACGTCTGATAATATTGTCAAAATCATTAAAGATTCAGACAAATCGAGTTTCACTCGATGAATATTTTTTTGCGTTGATTAAATGGAAATGAATGTTTATAGTATGTTTTAGATTCAATATTTCAGTTGACAGCTTCTAGTGAATCTAAACATATGCAATGGATTATTCACGGGCTTGACTCGTTCCAGTCCATAACAACGTCGAATTTCTTACATAATTTGATTGGTGGTTTGAAATCTTGGTTTACGCCGTGAAAATCTGTAAACAAATGCTATATTTCAGATATGCGGATAAATCCTTCCAGTTTCGGGTCGGGGGGGGGGGGGGGGGGGGGGGGCTTTTCACATGATATTAAAACTTTGAAATACAAACAGAGACGAGTTTATGAGAGGGTAAAGCGACGACCCGCCGCACAACCTAGCTTCGAACATGATGGTGGCTTTGTCCTTCTCGGAGTTAACATCGATTAATCTGGACCCCAAAGGCTCAAATTATTGCCCCTCTGCATTTTACTGTTCCAGTGAGAGGTGCGGTTCCTGAGGAAGGCTTTGCGTAACTGAAAGTCATGTAACAACACTGAAATAACTTACTTTTTACAGCTATGGTAGTTTCGTGTACAGGAGCATGGAAGTTGTATCTGTCCACCTGGAAAAAACTGTGGTAACAAATTAGTCAACAATCAACTCTATTGGCATATTCCATTTCAGTTCAGCGATAGGAATAGTTAGAGCCCATATTCATTATTTGCTGTTGATAATTTCTATTTCTAAAGCCACTACAAAAACTGATTAATTTGTCTCATCAATACACCAACCAGCCATCTACTTTTTGAAACTTGGTTATCCTGGTCTAAAAACAATCATTAAAGTTCACAGGATTAACTCAGTATTCACACATATATGCTGAATTTCCGAACTGGGCGATTTTACTTAGTCCTTTTACATGTAGGAGGCAGAATTAGAGTGGAAAACGCGGAGAGAAAGTGAGAGCAGCAATCGGATCTCACATAACAGGCCAATTGACAGCATATCATTTGGTTAGTTATGAGATGGAACTTCTGTTTCGGGGTATCAAGTTCTAGCCAACTTTTTACTCTCTACCGATCAGTGCTCTTCGGTTAATAAATACCAATTCCTCTCGTGACATTGATTTTATGTCCCGTGAGTGATGATTGTTATTTACTGGAGAGAACTGTCTCTATGCATAACCAGGCTTCCAAAAATCTGAATCTTCACCCCTGATAAAATCACACGGAGTGCACTCTGAAATGATCATTGATCAATATATCTCTAACCACTTATCAATTCACTGAATTTGTCTACTCCTTGAATTAAATTCGCTAATTCTCAGCCCAATGGCGGTGCTAAATCGCATACTATTTCATTTTCATATTTCCGAGCTCATCCTGTGACAGGGAGTTTCACCTGGTCTGTTGGATGGGTCTCTATAGATGGAATTTTCGACGCGCCATGCCTGTCACATGTTTGCGTTAGCCTGGTCGACGAACCAACTACAGTTTGCACCGGTTTAGTTATTCTAACCTCTTTATCCTATGCTTTTATTCAAAACGCCTACATCCGAATCATGTGTCTCGGTGTTTTCTATTCTGGGCGCGTTTAGGTTTATTAGTTTTACATGGATTGGCGAACAAGTTATACCACTTATGTTAACGAACTCCCGCTCCCGACCGGCCCAGAGGCACAGGTATGTGGAACGACATCCACAGCTGCAACTTCGCGGCTTAGCTCTTCTCGAACACTTCAAACGGTTCTTGAGCCCATGCGGAAAGTTTCTCTAACAGCTCAGACAATAGACGTTTTACGTCCATACTCGATAGGGCAGTACGCCGTGTGACAGCATAACCCTCATTTGATGCTATCAGAGTACGTTCTGATAACTGCAGAACTTTTTCGACCCAGGATCGATCTCGGGCCTCGAGCATTATTCATTCAACCACAACTCTCGTTTTCAGTGCGCCCAGCTTCTAAATGCCAATATCCGAACTTCGTGTGTAGTTTCTGATTTTCAATGTGTTCAGCATTGGGAAGCGTGGAAAAGGTGAATCAGAAATGAGTTTGTCCTTGCGTTCAGAGTCGGTGGAACCTGCGGACAGAGAGGGAACGCGTCACACCATTTCTTTCTACAACACGCTATCTAATTATACCATGAGTTAAAGAAATTGAGAGCACTGAAATGTGTGGTTTCTGTAAAATTATATTTACAAATGTGAACAAATTTAGTTGCTTTTGCCAGAAGAAGTCCACTTTCGGGAGGTCCGTGTGTTCTTTTCACTTTAGTTGGATTTTAGTTAATGTGGAAGAAATAGATCGATCCATAATAATAATAATAATAATAAATAATGTTTAAGCCTATAATCCACATTGTGCTCTATGGCTTTACAATTATTCACACTCACACACGTACACACGATCAATGATTAGTTCGCGAAGGTTTGTTTGTACAAATAGGTTTTAAGACTAGCCTTGAATTTAATGGTTGTTTGTGGAAGTTTTAATTGTGTTGTAATAGAGTTCCAGAGAGCTGGGGCTGCACATTTAAAGGCCCTATCACCTGCTGTGATAAGTTTAGATCTCGGTATCGCAAGGTCATTGGATGTAGAGGAGCGCAGAGACCTAGTGGGAGTGTAGGGTTTGACCAGATCAGATAAATATTCCGGGGCCACGCCGTTTATACACTTAAAGGTGAGTAACAATATTTTGTATTTTATCCGTTGCCTGACAGGGAGCCAATGTAGATTCTGAAGGACTGGACTTATATGGCAGAACCTGTGAGTTTGGGTGAGGACTCTTGCAGCGCAGTTCTGAATGTGTTGGAGTTTATCAATCACTGATGTTTTGCACCCGTATAGCAAAGAATTGCAGTAATCGAGGCGGCTGGTGACAAAGGCATGAATAAGTTGTTCAGCAGTCTTCATGTCAATAGGTGGCCTTATCTTGCTGATGTTTCTCAGGTGGTAAAATGACGTGCGACAGATGTAATGCACGTGTCTCTCGCATGTCAAGTTCTCATCCAAGAAAAAGCCAAGATTACGAACTTCCTTGCTGGGATTGATTGTATTGCCTTCAATCAACAGAGATTCCTTCGAAGCTTTGGAAAGTTGATGAGGAAGCCCTATGTAAATGACCTCGGTTTTTTCAGCATTCAGCTTTAGGTAGTTATCATGCATCCACTGGCTGATATCTGCGATGCACCGCTCTAGCTTACAGCGGGACACCTCTTCATCTGTATATTTGAAGTGAATGTATAGTTGTGTGGCGTCCGCGTAAAAGTGATACTCAAGGCCGTTTCTGCGAATTATGTCACCCAAGGGGAGGACATATATGACGTAGAGTAACGGCCCTAAGACCGAGCCCTAAGAATATGCCGTTCACCCTTTGAGAAAGAGACTAAAGTGCAGTTGTACAATAGTATATTTATCTGTGTCCCTCGTCTTAGGGGCCACACCCACAACACACACATTTCGCATTTGATAAGACCTGAGGATCAATGAAATGACAACTCTGTATATCCATTTTAAACCTTTTTCGCACCGGGGCGAATCATAGTGGGTCCGGAGCGTCTTGGAAATTTGTGTCTCTCCACTTCCACTTAGCCTCTTGTTGACGCCTCTGTGTTCGTTTTTAAGCTAAACATCATTATACAGTGTTTGACGGTATTTGTTTTACTGGTAATTGTGTCACGCAGATGGCCTAATGAGGATGTAAACCTGATTTGTCTCGACTGTGATGGCTCGAGTCCCGACTGGTAAAATATTCCGACTACATCATCAAAGCATGCCTTCTTCAAAGGTGTGTTTTGAATCTGTGGTTGGAATATTAGTTCGAAAACACAGCAGTTCAGAACTCAGAATTTGTCATCAATTTATTTATGGACAAATACAAGCGGAAATTGTGATGCGTGGACGTCCCATCTCCTTATTCAATTTTTGGATGTACCATACATACACAGAACGACACGCGTGTATGTGGATGCGTCAATCGATATGGCACGAGTGCCAGCGCGGAAGGATAGAACGAGAGGCCGCAAACACGCGTGTCGTTCTGTGTTTATTACATGCCTTCACGTCTATAAAAACATTTTTAGAAGGACACTCAGCAATTCATTTGACAAGTATCAATAAAAAGAACAAATGTTACCGCCAGCAAATTTGTGAAGGGAACCCTTGTTACTATTTCGTCCCCTGAGTTCCAATGTGTTCTATGTGCCTACTGGCACATAGAACACATTAAAACTCATAGGACGATTTGTAGCTATCGCTAACGATTAAAACTGTAATTGCGGTGCAACGATTTCCGTTCTGCACATATGTGCGGAACATGTTTTCATTTTCTGCATGCTTTAGTGTTGCTATAGATGGGGATTTCATAGAACAGGCGTGTAATAAATACATAAATTGGCCATACTGGGTCCCCAGTATCCAGAAATGGGTGATGCGTACCCCTATTTGAATGACCATATGCATGTGTAACTGTAACGAAATGCCCTCCATGGAACACGTGGGGTTAATATAATTTGACTTGGGAGTCTTGGTTCCCTAAGTGTTAATAAAAGTGGCCAAGTCCCACTTGGTAATAATTCTCTGGAGAATAAAGCTTGATGAATATGAAAGCTGTTTCCGAGTTCCTATTAAAGGGGCAGCTATATCGTACTATTTTACAATATTCAACATCAATAAATATGGAAATTCTCTTAAAGGCACGGCTATGCAGTCGTGCTATTTTACAGATCTTCATATTTCTAATTAAAACTGCATAACAGTATATAAACAAGTGCATATGACCCAGACGATCGATTCTCACACTCCTGCACGTACGGCGCATAAAACCAGACACAGTCTGCCCTGCGGTAACCTTATCAAAATACTTTGGACAGAAATTGTTTTTATATTCTGACCTGGCATAACCCCGACACACCAATAATAACTTTTAGCTCTGAGAACTGCGCAGATAGCACGTACGATGATAAATTATGGGCGTCATATAGTAACTCCCTAACCTTGAGGATAAATTCGGATAAAGTAGATAAATGCAAACAAACAGCATGCCAGCGTCATTTTAGTGTGAGAATTCATACTGATAGCAAAGGATGCCCCCGCTATCCCAGAATGGAGATGAGGGGTTAGGAAACACCTCTCCGCCATCTTGGGGTATACGTGGCGTTTTGTGGCGTCTATGGCGTCAACCTTCGCCTTGTGCTCTTGTGGACGTGACTAGATACGATCGGAAAGTCACGTACATAACAGTATATAAACTGGCAGAAAGACCCGAGAACTTCACTTCTCTCTGGGCTTCCAACACATACAGAAGTCACTCTCCTATTTTCGTGGAAGAACACTGCCGAACGCTGCCAGGCCAGACACCAGTTATAGATGAAGGACACGATGAGGGCGATGCCGTATTTTCGACTTAGTTTCATTTCGTATCTTCTACATTAATATTATTACCAGAGAGAGAAATCAGTGTAATGTGTAGGCACTTTAAAATAGGGTTTAAATAAAATAGAAAGCTGTAAGTACATTTTTATGTGTTTTGACTTCACCCATTCACTGCGGCTGCAGTACTTCAAGAACTTTTGCAGACTCCACATAAACTGGTTGCCTTCTTGAATGAACTCTTTAAATTGTCCTGTGGCCAATTGCCACGATTGAAGTCCTAACCTAAATCCACTAGACGATCATTTTTAACGGGGTACTTAACCCTGCTTCGCCACAGTAACAAGTCTAGTATCAAAGTTTGGTACATGGTTACTGGTACATGATTATTAGCCAGAGAGAAAGATTCGACATCTGATACTGCAATCCAGATGAAAAAGTCCCGACTGGATAAATTATGGGAGAAGTGTCACACATCCCTGTCCTGTCACACGTGACCCTGTTTACAGTGTGTGCTAGATATGATCAGTCATTATCAACTACTAACTGTCATATGCTTTTTCACAGGTAAAAACGCCACGTGCAGAAAAGAATATGAACAGAGTTCGAACGAATGCACATTTATACAAGATATCAAAACTTGAAATTACAAATAGAAGAAAATGGGATACAAATTGTTTCTCAACAACTTATTTTACCTTTTAAGTTTTAGATGGACGAGTTTATGCGGGGTTAGACGACTCCCCCACCCCCCTCCTCCCTCCACCACCTAGAATCGGGCATGATCGCGGCTTTGCCCTTCTCAAACTTAACATCGATTGATTTGAACACCAAAGAGGCAAATTATTGCCCCTCCCTATTTTCCTGTTTCTGTGAGAGATGCGGTTTCTGATGAAGACTTTGTTTAACCTAAACACGTCTAACAACACTGAATGTAACTTACTTTTTACAGCTGTGGCAGCTTCGTGTAGAGGGAGATGTAAACATGGTAAAGTTTGCACCAAGCATGGAAGTTGTATCTGTCCACCTGGAAAAAACTGTGGTAAGAAATTAATCAACAATCAACTCTGTTGGCATGTTCCATTTCAGTTCAGTGATATGAATAGGAAGAGCCCATATTCATTATTTGCTGTTGATAATTACTGTTTCCAAAGCCACTCCAAAAATTGATTAATTTATCACATCAGCCATCTACTTTTATGAAACTTGGTTATCCTGGTCTTAAAAACGGTCATTAAATTCCACAGGATCAACTCAGTATTCACAAATATTTGCTGAATTTCAGAATTGGGCCGTTTTACTTAGACCTTTTAACTCTTTTGGCGTGACAGGCGACTAAAGTCGACAGACGACAGACCGCGGAAAGGTACTGCAGTAGTCATTTTAGCCAACTGTGTGTGTCCATTTCCAAGTGCTTTTAACTCTTTACCCAACGCAGACGATATCAAAATTTATTATTTTAAATATCATTTTTTCAAATTTAAAGAAAATTTCAATAAAACCATATCATGTGACCCCTCGTTGGAACGAGCTCGACGAGCTCGTTCCAGCGAGGGGTTACATGATATGGTTTTGTTGAAATTTGTTTAAAAATAATATTTTTTCAACTGCTGAAGTTGCATATTACGCGAGGGGTGGGGGATGTGCGGCCGACTCGTTAGGTAAAGAGTTGAACAAACATACGTATTCCTATGCTTCATGCACCATTTATGTCCTATCCATTAACAACGATGCCGTCCCTTGAAAGTATAAAGGTGCCATTTAAATATATACAAAAAATCATTTGAAAAACTGTCAATGAGATCATTAGAACATCTTTTAAAATAATAACGCTTTAGTCTAACAACCTATACTTTTTGTAAAATTCCTGATGAAAATTAGGCGTTAAGAATTCTGTTTCTCAGATTATTCCGCGCCAAAAGAGTTAAATGTTGAGGGTAGAATTAGAATGGGCAACGCGGAGAGAAAGTGAGAGCAACAATCGGATCTCCCATAACAGGTCACTTGACAGCATATCGTTTGGTTAGTTAGAATAAGGAAGTTTTGTTTCGGTGTATCAATTTCTAGCCAACTTTGGACCCCCTACAGATCAGGGCTCTTCCGTTAATAACTACCATTTCCTCTCGTGACATTGATTTTTTGTCCCGTGAGTGATGATTGTTATTTACTGGCGAGAACTGTCTCTATGCATAACCAGGCTTCCAAAAATCTGAACCTTCACCTCTGATAAAATCACACGTAGTGCACTCTGTAATGTTCATTGATCAATATATCTCTAACTACTTATCGATTCATTGAATTTGTCTATTCCTTGAATTCAATTTGCTAATTCCCAGCCCAATGGCGATGCTAAATCGCATACTGTTTCATCTTCATATTTCTGAGCTCATCATGTGACAGGGAGTTTCACTTGGTCTGTTGGATGGGTCTTTATTGATGGAAACTTCGACGCGCCGTGCCTGTCATACGTTTGCGTTAGCGCGTTCGACGAACATTTTGGGCCGTTTTAGTTACTCTGACCTCTTTATCTTATGTTTTCATTCCGAATGCCTAAACCGAATCATGTGTCTCGGTGTTTTCAATTCTGGGCGCGTTCAGGTTTAAGTTTATTAGTTTTACATGGATTGGCGAGCAAGTTATACTACTTATGTTAACGAACGCCCGCACCCGACCGGCCCAGAGACACAGGTACGTGGAACAACCTCCATAGCTGCAACTTCGCGGCTTAGCTCTTCCCGAACTCTACAAACGTTTATTGAGCCTGCGAGGAAAGTGTCTCTATCCGCTGAGAGATTAGACGTTTCACTACCACACTCGATAGGACTGTACGCCGTGTGGCAGCGTGACCTGAGGATCGATGAAATGACAACTCTGTATATCCATTTAAATCTTTTTCGCACCGGGGAGAATCATAGTGGGTCCGGGGTGTCTTTGAAATTTGTGTACGTTTGCGTATACGCGATTATGATGCAGTGAAATGATGTCGCCAGATGTTTCAAGGGATTAGTATATTTATGTTATCTGTGCCCCTCGTCTTACGGTCCACACCCACAACACAAGCATTTCGCATTTGACAAGTCCTAAGGATCAATAAAACGACAACTCGGTATATCCATTTTAAACCTTTTTCGCACCGGTGAGAATCATAGTGGGTCCGGGATGTCCTGGAAATTTGTGTCTCTCCAATTCCATTTAACCTCCTGTCGACGCCTCTAAAGCTAAACAGCATTATACAGTGTCTGACAATATTTGTTTTATAGGTAGTGGTGTCACGAAGATGGTCATTTGAGGATGGAAATCTGATTTGTCCAACAATAAGAGTTCAGAACCCAGAAGTTGTCAGCAATTTATTTATGGATAAATACAGGCTTAAATTGTGAAGCGTGGAGTCCCATCTCCTTATTCAATTGTGGGACGTACCATACATACACAGAAAGACGCGCGTGTGTGTGGATGCGTTAATCGATATGGCACGAGTGCCAGCGCGAATGGATAGAACGAGAGGCCGCAAACACGCGTGTCGTTCTGTGTTTATTACACGCCTTCACGTCTATAAAAAACATTTTTAGAAGGACACTCAGCAATTCATTTGACAAGTATCAATAAAAAGAACAAATGTTACCACCAGCAAATTTGTGAAGAGAACTCTTGTTACTGTTTCGTCCCCCTGAGTTCCAATGTGTTCTATGTGCCTACTGGCACATAGAACACATTGAAACTCATAGGACAATTGTGTGTGGATGGGTGAATCGATATGCCACGAGTGCCAGCGCGGAAGGATAGAACGAGAGACCGCAGACCTTCCGCGATGGCAAAAGTGCCACATCGATTAACCCATTCACACACGCTTGTCGTTCTGTGTTTATTACACGCCTTCGCGTCTATAAAAAACATTATAAGAAGGACACTCAGCAATTCATTTGACAAGTATTAATAAAAAGAACAAGTTTTACAGCCAACCGAATTTGCGAGGGGAACACTTGTTACTATTTCGTCCCCTGAGTTCCAATGTGTTCAATATGCCCACTGGCACATAGAATACATTGGAACTCAGTGAACGATTTTTAGCTATCGCTAGCGATTCAAACTGTAATTGCGGTGCACGATTTGTAGAAGCTTCCAGTGCAATTTCGCTTCTATTTAAAAATAACTAATCAACGACTTCCGTTCCGCACATATGTGCGGAACAGATTTTCATTTTTCGCATGGTTTAGTGTTCCTGAAGATGGGGAGTTATTAGAACAGGCGTGTAATAAATACATAAATTGGTCGCACTGGGTCCCCAGTATCCGGAAATGGGTACCGCAAACCCCCTATTTGAATGACCGCGTGTATGTGTAACAAATCTAGTATCAAAGTTTGGTACATGATTACTAGTACATGATTATTACCTTGAGCGAACGTTTCGACATCTAAGACTCCAATCCAGATGGAAATGTCCCTACTGGATATATTATGGAGGATGTGTCACACATCCCTGCCCTGTCATACGTGACCCTGTTTACAGCGTGTGCTAGCTTGATCTCGATATGATCAGTCAGTATCAACTACTAACTGTCATATGCTTTTTTTCAGGTAAAGCCGCCATGTGCCGAAAAGAATGTAAGCAGAGTTTCAACGGCTGCACATTTATACGAGGAATGTGTGTCTGTCCTTCAGGACACTACAGTGGACAAAACTGCAGTAAGAACATATAGAAAATAGTCCCACGCACCTCAGTTACATCAAAACTTAACCTCTAGTGGAAAGTTTTAAATTTGAAACGCGACTGAACGTAAGCCTAAAAAATTGTCATCACTCACAATCCGCAAAATCAAAGTATCATGCCTCTTTTTTAATTATTTATTGGGTTATACTAGTTCATATCCGAATTCCATCTGTGGGTGGGAGTTTATGAAATAAGACATTTTAGCCAAATTATTTAAGATCCATGGTTATCACCGTGGGGAACAAAATTTGAGAGTAGGCTTAAAAGATCTTACAGACAATATTTCGGCTCTTTGTGAAACGTCAGTTGTTTAGGACTCCAGCGGTTCATTAACCCTTTGAGACTTTAATTATCCTGACGGTCAAACTTCACTGGGAATTCAGATTCTTTCAAAATGTAAAGTCAAACGTCGGAAAGTACAAATAAGATATTTTTCACATAAGTCTGATTGAGGGCTAGAATATTTTTGGTGGTGTGAATTTGTTATTCAAAACTTATTTTATTACAAATTATTAGAGAGTGCCTACAGGCACTTTCCAATAATTTGTAATAAAACAAATTTATATAAACAAAATATTATTTGTGTTTGACTGAAAATGAAATATAAGCAAGGAGAGTGTATGCTTTTGCTCTGGTATCCTCATTTTTTGAAAGCCTTGATAGTGTCTTCTAGCACTCAACCAGTTAAGAAGTCTCGACAGTAGGATTATATCAGTATTTTAAACTCCCATGTACTTTTGGAAAAGTGCTAACTCTGCGCACACTTTACAAAACATTTTATTAAACCCCTTTCTTTCGCTGTCCCTTTTTACGAGAAAATGTAGACATGGCATGGAACATGTCCATGTATTGATCACAAACGATCGAACGGTCTCTTGCGATTAATACAAGGATATGTTTCAAAGGCGATAGAAAGATCCTACACTTTTTATTGCCATGAATATTTTTGGCCAACAAATTTCGAATAGGGCCTGGTGATATACAAGAAGAAAACTGTAATTTTATCATCCAACGACTGGTATAAAGTACATTAAACGGGTGGGAAAGAAACGAGTCAAACTTTGAAGTCAGATGCGGGGGAATCCGGGGCAATAAAAACACGGATAACCCTAGGGAAGCCATCTTGGGCCCTATAGGCTACTTAATATTATAAGTTATTGTGATGAATTGACCTTAAAATTGTCCGATGTTTGTTGCTAGGCGCTTATGTTCGTCATTTCTCGAGGATATGACGTTATTGACGTCAGACGGATACCCCATCTCTTTATAACAGTTGTTAAACTGTGGAAATGACATATTGGAATTGTGCTCGTCTTTTCGTTCTTCTCCACTCCGTTTTCGTCCACATATACTCCATTGTCGATCATGCGTTTTGGCATGTTGTTTGCTCTGTTTCCTTCCCGAACGTCCTACATTCATGTTATAGAAAACGGCTCCCAACGTCAATGCAAGACTGAATTACGTAACTTTTCTAAAACTCATACCTCCGTATTCATCAAGTGTATGGTTTTCAAACTTTGCTCATCCACTTTATGACTAAAACCATATCTTCAGCCGTCCCATTACATTTTCGACAAGAAACATTTGTTTCGCTGACCTCACTGACATTACAGCAAGACAATCATTTTCTTACGATTTCAGTAAAAATTCAGGTTATCATAGAGCATTGATATATGAGGTATTTTGTCAATCTAACGTTTAATTCCGGCGTAAAATGGGTCAAAACGAAGATTACAAATATTATTGCTTTTTCTCAAACTTTTCCATGACTGCGAGCCTTAACATTACTGACTCGGAGTTTACAAAAACTGTTAAACGATGTTTTATTCTCTGGTACACTAAACGTGGATCATAAATTCTATATTGTCCACTGCATTTGCCCTCGAACTGTGACGTTTTTCGAACTTTTACAATATGAACCCCCCCCCCCCCCCCCCCCCCCCATATTTGGTGTTGCTCCTAGGAACATGTTAATTACTCGTTGCGATACCCTCCTTATCGGAATATATGGTGTCCGATACCTATATATAATCTTTATTCGCCACCTCCTTTTGATTGTTCTCATCATTTGCCGTCCTTTTGATTGTTTCAGTTATTCGCCACTCCCTATATAAAGATTATAGCCTAATGGGGATAGCAAATAAAGATAATAATGAAAAGAAAGGGGTGGCAAATATCATTAACAATCAAAAGAGGGTGGTGAGTATTTATTTATTTATTTATTTATTGGCGTTTAAGGTCACATATTTCTGCACAATGGCTAACCATGATCGGAGGGTGGTGAATAACAATAGTAATCAAAAGTGGGTGGGAATAATGATAACAATCAAAAGGGTGTGACAAATAAAGGTAACAGTAAAAAGGGGTGGTAAATAATGAAATAATCAATGTGGTGGCAAATAATGAAAATAGTCAACAGGAGATGGCAAATGATAAAAATAATCCAAAGGGGTGACAAATAATGAGGTGTCAAGTAACAATAATAATCAAAAGGGGGTGGCATATAATGAAAATGAGCAAAGATGGGTGGCATATAATGAAAATAAGCCAAATATATTATCTTCATTTGCCACCCCCATTTTGATTGTTATTATTATTTTCCACCACGTTTCATTACTAACATTATTTTCCACCCAAGTTTGATTATTAACGTAATCTGCCACACCTTTTTGACTATTAGCTATATTTGCCACCCCATTCATTTTTTTATTGTCTTTATTTGCCACCTATTTTTGATTGTTTTCATTATTTGGAACCCTTTTTGATTTTTATAGTTATTAGCCATCTCTTTTTCATTATTATCTTTATTTGCCATCTCCTTTTCATTGTTATCATTTTTTCTCGCCCCCTTTGATAATTATCATTATTCCCAGTGCACCTTTGATTATAATTGTTATTTGATACCTACGTTTGATTATTAATGGTATTTGTCACCCTTTTCATTATTATCTTTATTTGCCATCCCCTTTTGATTGTTCTCTTTATTTGCCATCCTTTTGATTATTATAGTTATTTACCACCCCTTTTGATTGTTATCATTATTGCCACCTTGATTATTATTATTAATTCCACCTCTTTTGATTAACATTATTTGCCACTCTCCTTTGATTATTAATGGTATTTGCCACTCTTTTCATTATTATCTTTATTTGCCATCCCCTTTTGACTATAATCTTCATTTGCTACCCGCTTTTCATTGTTATCAATATTTCCCACCTCTTTTCGTTATCAGTTATTTGCCACCATCTTTTCAGTCGTATCTTTATGTGCGACCTCCTTTTGATTGTTATTATTTGCCTCTCCCATTTGATTATTATCATTCCCCACTCTCTTTTGATTATTATTTTTATTTGCCACCCCCTTTTGATTACTAACTGCATTTACCACCCCTTTTCATTATTTGCCACCCCCTTTGGCTATAATCTTTATTTGTCACCTCCTTTTGATTGTTACTATTATTTTCTACCCCCCCCCCTTGATTATAACAATGCCACCCCCTTTTAGTATTATCTTTATTTGCCACCCCTTTAGATTGTTATTAATTGCCACTCCTTTCATTATAATCATTACTCCCCATCCACTTTGATTATTATTTTATTTGACACTCCATTTTGATTATTAATTGTATTTGCCACCCCTGGTCATCATTTTCTTTACTTGCCATCCCCAGTTAGCTATAATCATCTTGATTGTTATCATTATTTGCTACCATTTTGATTACCATAGTTATTAGCCACCCCTTTTCAGTATTATCTTTCTTTGCCACATGTGTGATCATTATTTACCACCCCTTTGATTATTATCATTATTGCCCATCCACTTTTGATTATTATTGTTATTTGCCACCCTTTTTTATTATTAATGATATTTGCCACGTCTTTTCATTATTATTAGCCATCACCTTTTGGCTATAATCTGCATTTGCCACCTCCCGAGTGGCAAATATCTAAAATAATGAGAAATAGTTATTTGCCACCTGGGTGGCAAACAGCTCAAATAATGAGAAATAGCTATTTGTCACCCGGGTGGCTTAGATAATGAGAAATAGTTATTTTCCACCCGGGTGGTAAATAGCTTAAAAGGGAGTAACTCAAAGCGTGCGCCACTTCCCGGACCAGCAGGAATGTTTGAAGTGGCATTAAAGGTATTTTGGGACCTGAAAATTCTCAAAAATTTTCCAAGTCCAAAAAGTGAAAAAAGGGCCATAACTCTGGGGCAAAAATATTGGACAGAACCCGTTCCTGTTGCATGCAGTTCCCGCATGCAGGTCTATCAGCATACCAAAGGAGATCCAAATCCGACCAATGGTTTTGAAATTACAATGCAAAACGTTTGTACGGACGGACGGACGGACGGACGGACGGACGGACGGACGGACGGACGTGGGTGGGGGCTTCACTAGATACCCCCGAATCCTCCTTCGGAGGCCGGGGGCATAATAATGAGTAATAGCTATTTGCCACCCGGGTGGCAAATAGCTCCTGCCAAAACGTGTTGTTAAGTTGTCTTGCAAAAAAGTCACTAACTGGCTACCATGTGTAGACATAAAAGGCACATGATAATCAAATTCGTCATTCTTCACAAAAATGCCTTAATCACCCAATAACCCTCCTAACCGAACGATATTGTAAACTAATACACCGAAAATCACGTGATACTCCACTACTTGGTA
Source organism: Pictodentalium vernedei (assembly GCA_031216915.1). Classification (NCBI taxonomy): domain Eukaryota; kingdom Metazoa; phylum Mollusca; class Scaphopoda; order Dentaliida; family Dentaliidae; genus Pictodentalium; species Pictodentalium vernedei. The sequence goes on from CM062294.1 coordinate 219,760,079, forward strand.
AAACCGATTGACAACCAGCAGTGCACTGAACTCCCAACCAATGCATGTGCGACAGCGACCAGCTGTACAGCGCAGTTGGTATATTGATTTCAAACAGGCCACTTAGCAAGTGTGCCGAGTAGAGTTGGATGTACCCAAACTGTATAAAAATGGCCAAATATGTTTCTTCTTTGCTTCGGCACGAACATTTGGTTTGGAAATTCGTGTTCCATCGTCCATTTATAAATCATCCGACATGATCACAGTCATTTTAGTATTGAAATACTTACAGTATTTACCATATCGTAGAATATTTGATCGGATCGCTTTTGAAATGGAAAAAAAAAGTCAAAATATCTGGCAGGTTGGAGTCAAAATTGGAATTTCTCCGCTTGGGCTCCTCGCATGTCCGATGTATGATCTTACTCAGTGATACAGATAAATTGGCTGATTAGTCACTCATTATGAAGAAATTCTACAAACAGACGGTGGTCTACTGTAGCAGCTTCTTGAAATGTTCAGAGATTTTCATACGAACCATGCCTAAACTTCTCATGATATTTTGGAAACCCAGAACCGCGCGGTAGCCCATGGAATAGTGTGGAAGCGACGTGGACAAATCGTCCCTGCTTTGCTCTGTATGGAGCGACTTTTCCCTTCACTGCATATATCTTACTAGTCTATTTTGGGCTTATTTCTGTTTATATGATACATCAACGGATCGCACCTTAATAATAATAACACTTTGGCCAGCCGCTGATTTGTCGCGGTTCTCGGGCGAGAAGGCCATGGTTACCCCTGAACTCCCAACTGCCTCCCTTTTCCCACGCTCCATACAGTTCAAGACAAAGAGGTGTTACACTTCATCAACACATCTATACATAAACGCTCTGGTGGTCGGCGAATAATGCAGGAGGCGATGACGTTTATGGATAAAACATTACAGACGTGTTAAAGATATGACAAGTAGGTGAGCTTGAAGTATTTTTGTCACTCTCTTCCATTCTACGATCAAAACTTTGGAGCGATGGTCGGGCCGTGGTGGTTGTTATAGAATACTAGGAGAGCAAGTCAAGATTTGAAGACACAAGATTGAAACTTCACCATGTTCGTCGATTCCTGATGTTCTGTGATTTCACTGGATAGAACAACAAACTGGGTTATGCGCCAGCGCATATTGCAGTTTATTATACGCTAAACGATAGATAATCGAAGAAATTGCGGAAAGACAGAAATCGTATCCATCACTGTGAGGATATAGAAATTTTCATTTTCACGGTATCAATCAAAATGGCGGCGTTCAACACATCACTTCAAGGAGAATACGAATCAAATCATCACTGAAAATGATCAATTTGCCCTAAAAACGTATAAGGAAAAGAGGAATATATTTATATTTTCATCAAAACGACAGTTGAGGCATTGCACTGTGATATCTGGTGTCTGACAAGCACATATTCCACGCACTGAGCTGTAGCAGACATGGACGGTCAGTTACCACATTCAGTCGTCCAAGACCTCAATACCTTGTAAATTCTCCTCGGTTCGCGAGACAAGCGCGGAACCGAAGTGGCATACTCCTCCCAAACGTCCAATATCAGTTTGACTAATGTCATCCCATTCCTCCTGCAGTGCAGCGGCAAGTTCCTGGACATTGGTAGGGGTTGTTGGCGTTGTCGTAGTCGCATGTCAAGAATATCCCAGACGTGCTACATTGGTGAAGGGTCTGGACTTAGTGCTGGCCAAGGCAATGTAGTGATATTCTGCTCCTGGAGGAAGTTTGTAGAGACACGAGCCCTGTGTGCTCTTGCATTGCCATCTTGGAAAATGAATCGACGACCGTTACGTCGCGCGAATGGCACCACATGAGGTGCTAACATGTTGTTAGGGTAGTACTGCCCTGTGATACGCCCTTGGATGACATGTAATGCTGTTCTGCTTGTCATGGTTATTCTTCCCCACACTATTACCAATCCACCACCAAACCGATCGTACTGCCTAACGGTTACGTCATGGTATCGTTCATTCCGTCGCCGTCACACTCTGTTTCGCCTGTCCTTGAAGTCGAGAGTGAACCTCGATCCATTGGAAAACATTGGAAAACATGACGTTGCTCCACACCAATGGCGCCTTGCTGCGATGTGGCGTTCAGTCAAACGTGAATTATTCGAGGTCGTCGAGCGTACAAATTCCAGTTGTGTAGGCGATTTCGGACAGTCTGACTCACCACTGAGTCGCACATCTGTCGCTAGGTGCAGCTGCTGTCCAATTTCTGAGGCACTTTGATGGCGGTTACGTGATGCTGTGGTTCGGTTGAAACGATTCTGGCCAGCAGTTGTTGCCCTTGGACGGCCTGACCAACGGCTGTCATCAACATTGTCTGTCTGACGGTAGCGTGACCACAACCTGCTAATCACCGATTGAGTAACGTTCAGAATTTGAGCCACTGCAGTGTGTCTGTTGCCAGCTTCCAACATTCGTCCCGTGTCAGACTTCGCATACCTCAAAAGTTACGTTTCGACCAGAAACTATTGATGAACGAGTTTATACCAAGAAAAGAACAATGAGACCTCCGAAAAAGCCCGTCCATTACAAATGAAAATTTCAAAACGTACCCCCACAGACATTAACACGGCGCTCGTGCGAAAAACCTGCACAAAGTTTTCGTGGGCCTGTGAATTTCATGATCCACACTAAACGTGGTAACTTATTGATATGTCCAATCACGCGTATCCAATACCATTTTCCGAAAACATCAACATTAGTTTGGATATCCACTACTTCTTTAGTATATTTAATTGTCAACCCCTTTTGAGTATAATCTTCATTTGCTACCCCTTTTTATTGTTATTATTATTTTTCCACCCCTTTTCAGTATTAGTTATTTGCCACTCCTTTTCAGTTGTATCTTTATTTGCCCCTCCCTCCCTCCCTCCCTCCCCTTATATTGATTGTCATTATTTGCCCCACCCCATTTGACAATTATCATTATTCCCCGCACACTTTTCATTATTATTTTTATTTGTCACCCCTTTTGATTATTAACTGTATTTACTACCCTTTTTCATTATTATCTTTACTTGCCATCCCCTTTTGGCTATAATCTTTATTTGCCACCTCCTTTTGATTATTATCATTATTTGCTACCTTTTTTGATTACCACTGTTATTTTCCATCCCTTTTTAGTATTATCTTTAGTTGCTGCCCCTTTTGATTGTTAGCATTATTTTCCACCACTTTATTGTTACTATCCACTACCCGCTTTAATTATTACGTTTATTTGCCACCTCTTTGATTATAAATGATATTTTCCACCCCTTTCCATTATTATGTTTATTTGCCACCCAATTTTGACTAAAATCTACATTTTGAGAGGGAGCATGAGAAACGGCTACCTCATCCAAGGAAGGCAGCAGGCGCGCAAATTACCCACTTCCGACACGGGGAGGTTGTGACGAAAAACAACGATGCGGGACTCTATCGAGGCCCGGTTGTCGGAATGAGTACCGAGGGCCGGTTGTCGGAATGAGTACACTTTAAATCCTTTAACGAGGATCGGTTGAAGGGCAAGTCTGGTACCAGCAGCCGCGGTAATTTCAGCTCCAATAGCATATATTAAAGTTGTTGCAGTAAATGAGCTCGTAGTTGGATCCCGGGGGAAGGCTTGTGGTGCCCGATCGGGCGTCCTACTGCTCGTCCTGACCTACCGTAGAACCGACTTATATAGCACATATATATGGAACAATAACTATATTAAAATAAACAAAAAAGAAGTACACTATAAAAATTGGGAAAATCAGGAAGTAATGTTCATCAATGATATTCTTGACACAGATCTGACGATATTGTCATTCGAAAAGTTCAGGTTTAAATTTAATATTAACAGACTTTGTCACCTTCATTGGAATACGTGCAGTTTCCATCTATCTCAACACAACTCCACCAACCAATTCGTTAAACCCCTCCCCAAATCCAATCCTACCATACCTGCTTTTCGACACTTTAAATAATCCCAGGGAAAGATATCGGAAATTTATTCACGAGACCCCAGTCACCGTATACAAACGGAAATGGGAAACCGACCTAGAATGCCGACTGGAAAACGATCGATGGTATCTAGCTTTTTCGAACCCATTCCGATGTACTACAGAAACCAAATACAGAGAGTTTCAGTATCGCTTCAAAACATGAATATTAGAAACAAATGTTCTGCTAAAACAATTGGAATCTCCTCCACAGATCTATGTACGTTCTGCCTGTCAAACTCAGAAATATCAATCCATCTTTTCTGCAAATGTCCCCGAATACAGTCTTTCTGGCGAGATTTTACGTACTGGATCACCACCTATACTGACTTCCCACTGAACTTCTCAGAAGAACTATACGTCTGGGTATTCCAATTTTAGATCCAATTTCAGAAATACTTAATTTTTTAATTATATTTGCCAAATTCCATTTTTATAGAGCTAAAATTCAGAAACTTGTACCCAACTTTAAAACATATAAGAATGGAATACGTGTACAATACTACGTCGAAAGAGTGGCATATTACCAACAGCATGATTCGCGGAAATTAGAAAAGCCCAGCGGCGCTTTTGGTTGCAGTATTACAGACAACAATTCATAGCTTGAAACGTATATATGTGTATATATGTATTTACATATGCACACGCATGTATACATATGTATATATGCGTGTATATGTGAATGAAGAAATGTAAGTATATGTGTATATCTGTATATGTGTTTATATGTATACGTTCCTGACTCAACATCTCATCTCATACAAAACTAACCAAGCCAAATAAATTTAAATGTAGGAGAATGACTTAACAAAACCCATACTACCCTCACAGTAAAATCGTCACCTCACCCCGCGTGTGTACCTTTATCTCTTTTTCTATAACACTTTCCTATCTCTCTATAATTCTTGATTCTTCTGTCTCTCATCTTTGGTACCTACATACTACACATATTTATATAAACTGTATTGACATACCTATTATATATTATGTACACGTGTACATGTATGTATGTATGTTTGAGTATTATCATTATTCCCCACCCACCTTTCATTACTATTTTTATTTGACACCCCTTTTGATTAGTAAATGTATTTGCCACTCCGTTTCATTATCATCTTTATTTGCCATCCACTTTTAAATATAATCTTTATTTGCCACTTCGTTTTGGCTGTTATCATTATTGGTTACCCTTTTTGATTATTATAGTTATTTGCCATCCCTTTTCAGTATTATTTTTATTTTCCATCCCCTTGTGCCTTTTATCATTTATTTGCCACCACCTTTTGGTATTTGTGGTAACCCAAACATATACCTTCAGTGCTCCGTACTAGGGCGAATTCTACAATTTTCTTAAAATCGCTATTTACCATCCTATCGTCCCACCCCTCTCATTTTTTAGAGGTCAAACTAGATGAATATGCCCCGTAATTTTGTGTAATAATAATAACGAGGAATAGTTATTAGCCACCCGGATGATAAATATAGAATAAACGTATAGTGCTTTCAAATAAAAATTATTCTCCGAGTAGAATAAAGAATGAAACCGACGAGCCTCTGGCGAGTCGGTTTCATTCTTAATTCTACGAGTAGAATAAATCTTTTACTTGAAAACGCTATACGTTTATTTTGTTTTTCCCATAAATCGTTTACAGTGCAGTCGAAATCGAAGCTGTTACTCACTATAAAACACAGCGAGAAGTGAGGAGCACATATCTCCAATTCGATGACAAGCAAAATTTCCAAAATAAAAAAGGCGCAGTGATACATTTCTGACTAAAAATAAATCCCCTACAAACTTCAGAGAAAATTTCAAAAATACTTTAAATGAACAATGTGTAGTGTTTTCTACTGGCATTGTGTAATACTTTCAAAAAGGTTTAAACCTTTACCTAACATGAAAAGCAGACGACTCTTGCAAAATAAGTTAGTGAATAACTAATTTTTTTTCATTTTGTTGTCTCAAAAACATAGGTTATGACCCTCATTGGAACCAGCTCGTTCCAAAGAGGGGTCATAACCTATGCTTTTGAGACAAAAAATGAAAAAATAATGAAAATTAATTGGTGATTTTTGAGAATAGCGCTGGCCGGTTTCATCCGTTACGTTGGGTAAAGGGTTAAAGAAAACATTATGCTACACGAATGCGGTAGAAGTCAGAAGTTAACAAGTCCGTCTCTACTACAGAAATAAATTCTTTGAGTGTTAAACCGACGGGGAAAATTTATCACCCTACTAGATGAATAAAGCAAAAATTAATCCAAGGCTTTTATTGTTCGAATAAACTGCCATTTATGGGATAAATAGACACTTCCCGTTTTATATATTAATTTGACACATGAATCGTACCTAGTTCACTTTATCTTAAAACTAGTCCATTGAGGAATAATTTGAATATAAGGCGTCTGTTCCAATAGCAAAATAATATATCTTAATAACAGTGTTTAGAAGGACCCTGTGCCCTTATGAAGGGTGTTCAAAATTCCGACGATTCTTTAGCTACGGAAGTAATTATGTGTCTAAGGTCTCTTGATAGGCCCGAGGCGAAATGGGGTGGGGGCACTAATAAGGCAGATGGTTTTGATATAAGGTCAAAAGACATAATTATGTCACATTTTCACTTCAAAAAATTAAAATATAATGAGCCTCCGACTTAATTATAATATTAGCACCATTTCCGTTGATTAAACCAAGTTTCTTTCGTCTTTGCCAGCCCATTTCTGTCGTGATAGATGCTGTCAAAGACGAAGTACCATTCACGCCTCAACTATAGCACGCTGTATTGGAAATATGCACTTCTTTTGTTATCATGGTGTCGGAATGTTCGATGACCATCGGATCCATTTCTTGTATTATTTCGTTTTAGGACGATAAGTTCTGATTTTACTGTATCATTTCTTCGATACAATTAGAAGCAAAGATACAACGATTATCGAATGCATTGCGTTATTTTACAGTGGGTGTGGACCGAACAGCGAGTTACAGCGAGCGTCTTCGAATAACGTGCGTTATTTTTACAGCGCGTGTGTTCGAAAACTGGACCTAATTGACACTTTGTTTGCGTTGACTAATAACGTTACATTGAATGCTAATCTTGACGGCGATATCAATATAGGTTGTCTGCTAATATACGAACAAAAATATTTTAGAAAACTCCCACCCTAAAGGCAGAGCTTAAATATGTGCAACAGCCGAGGCATGAGTTAAATTGGTCTTCGGGCACAGCAGTGTGCTCATCCGATATCTCGCAGACTGTCGTGGACGAAGAAGACTTGGTCTACCTTTAATAATGTAACACAAGTCTGGTAAAATGTGTTTAAATGGCCATGTTGTGAAATTCGAAATAAGAGAGCATGTCTCAACAGCACGCGGTTAAGACCAGCATCATATCTCTTGGTTGCTAAAGAAACTAAATGCTGACAAAGTAGTATTATTTATAATATTACCATTGATAACTTTGTCAAGATTTTTGTGCGGAAGCCGGAAATGACAGCACCACCACTTAACCCTTTACCCAACGCAGACGATATCAAAATTTATTATTTTAAATATCATTTTTAAAATTGTTTCAAAAATTTTCAACAAAACCATATCATGTGACCCCTCGTTGGAACGAGCTCGACGAGCTCGTTCCAACGAGGGGTCACATGATATGGTTTTGTTGAAATTTTTTGAAAAATAATATTTTTTCAACTGCTGAATTTGCATATTACGCGGGCGGATGCGGCCGATTCGTTGGGTAAAGGGTTATGGACAACTTATGAACAACAAAATAGAAGAAGCACAGATCCTAATCAAACAGTTTTCATCAGGGAAAAGACAAGCAGTCAGCCCAAGACACACATTCATGTCCGTCGAACCATACCAACCATCAAAATTACTTAAAAGCATGAAATCCTGCTGAAGCGTCGGGTCTAGACAATATTCCAAATAAATGACTGAAACAACGTGCAGATCAGCTCGCTCCAGCAATGTCCATCATTTGTCAGAGTTCGATTGACCATGGTACACTACCCAACAACTAGCTCAAAGCAATTATATCCTGAAATAAACACGCAGCAGAAAATTATAGACCACTTTCCCTAACATCAGTGCCAAGTAAACTGCTCGAACACATAATCTGTTGACACATGCAGAAACACCTGGCGAAGCACAAAGCACACAATTAAATCATGGATTCAGGTCGGGTTACTCCTATGAAACACGTCTTGCACACACATCCCACGGCGTAGTACATTCATTCGACCAAAGCCGACACGATGTATTACAATTCTACCAAGGCAGACAAGTCGACATTGCCATACTGGACTTCGTCAAAGCATTCGACACTGTCTCACACGACAGATTCCTCCATAAATTGAGCTATACTGAATCAGAGGACCGCTAAACACATTGCGCACCAGATTCGTTACAGAAAGGAAATTGCGAGTAGCTCTAGAAGGGGAATTGTCGGGTGAAGCCACAGTGGACTCAGGTGTACCCTAAGGAACTGACTTGGATCCAATACTTTTTCTATGCCACATCAACGATCTCCCATGCTCAATAAAACCAACAGTGAGGATATTTGCAGACGACTGCCTATTGTAGCAGGAAATAAACAGCGAGAGGGAGCACACCTCCAAACAAAATGGTATAAAATGGACACTAGTCTGGCAAATGTGCGTTAACGCCAGAAATGCTACATTCTGAGGATGAGAGGAAAAGGTAATCGATTCTACACCCTACAAGTCCAAATACTTATAAGTTCAAAGAACATGTCTATCGGACCCTTATCTCGGCCTACAAGTACAGGATGCTCTTAAAGGAAAAGAACACATCAACAATAATTGTAAAAAGGCAAGCTCTACTCGCGGATTCCTCTGCTGAAACCTCCAATACTGTCCAACGGTATGCTGAAGAACAGCCTACATTGCACTCGTAAGATCTATAACGGAATATGAAGCTATCAGCTGGCACCCATGCACAAAGGAATAGATCACAAAACTAGAAAGTATACAAAGCGGGGATGCAAGGAAAAACTATATATCAAGAGAAGGAGGGTGTATTACAAACATGCTGGAGGAACGAAAATTACTTCTCACAATCCAGTCCAGAAGGCAGAAACAGCGCCTTACTTTCATCTATAAAGTGACTGAAGGGCAAATACCAGCAATATCTTTAGATAAATTCATCAAGTTCCAGGCTCCAAAGCGACAGATCCGGGCTAAAAAACGATTGAATACTCACCAACATTGTACCATTGTACATTGTAAGGAACAATAGTAGATCTGTAACTGTCCCAGCTTGTAAAACAGACCAATACAAACATTCGTTATTTGTGCGTACGGCAATCGATTGGAACCCCCACAGCCAAAAGGGTTGTAGCAGCTTGCACATCAAAGGGTTTCAAACCTGCCCTAGCAGACCATCAAGCTGGGCCCGTTCTCTCTTCCGCCATGTTGTAGCCCAGTGGGGACTCTGACGTATTCATAAATGAACAGACAGAGAACGTGTTGATAATAAACGCTGATGTTTGCAGTAGAGTTATTTAAGGAATAGTGCATAGTTTCGAGTTGACTACGCCCATATAGTGCCCAGTGAGGTGGTGTAGTTCCCGACGCGCAGCGGAGGGAACTACACCACCTCACTGGGCATTATATGGGCGTAGTCAACGACAAGCCATGCACTAGTCCTTATATTATATCGAACAACCCGAAAATGCAAATTAACCAAATAATGTACAATCCAAATTGTAAACATGTAATGATGTTTTTATTTTAAACAATAATGGAGAAATGAGAATAATGTGTGGATATTGATAATTGTTCGACACTGCCAGGGATCGTGTTATGAATATCCACAACACAATTATCGAAATTGTATGTGGCTTGGGAGGTGGGGCGTTTTAGTGTTGCCTCCTTTCGCGGAATCAGATCAGTAACTTCAATACTTTGCAATAACACTTCATCTGAAATGTCCTCAGTATCCCAAATATTTTCTGCACTAGTAATGTTAACAGTATCTGCTAAGTTTTTAGTGGCTGATGATTTATTAATACAGGATGATATAGCATCCGACATATCTCTTTTCTGAGCTTCGGTGGAGTCTGAGCAGTAACTTATTATTGATTGTGGGTTTCTATGTAAAGAAACTGTTGCAATGTGCCTAGCCTCGAAACCTTCACTACTGAGAATTGTTATTGCAGTCGCTCGGATGCAATGATTCGTATAAATGTTATCAAGGCCGGCCTTTTTGGACAACATGGACATCATTTCACCAAAGTAATTTTTCCCATTGGTTCATTTCTGTACTAAATATGGTCATCATCATTAAATGAATCACGTGGATGTTGGAATAGAGTTGTGCATTTCGGATGGATTCCGTTTTTGTAAATACTTTTCAAATGAAGAAACTGGACATCCCAGTTGTTTCATACATACGCCCGCCTGTGCCTTCGTTTGTCACGATATCACCCTGATAATTCTTAAGTTTTCTGATGTTACTTTTGCGACATAGCGTTTTCCTTCTGAATCACTTTTTATTTTAAAATCGATTGGCTTCAGTTCCCTCAAGTTTTCTTTTCCCCTTCGACAGAAATAGAAGACTGTTTCGAAAAATGTTTTATTCACTAAGCCTGCTGGTATCGAATGGTCAAATATCGTGTTCATGTAAAGTTTCTTCATGTCAGTCATAAACATTGCCTCATTGTGAACTATATGGTCCTTACCAGTTGTTCTACACTTTTTAATCATTGCTTTGTAGGCTTCCAGAGTGCCAGCAAATTCTGTCATTAATAAAATATCAAATTTTCTTTGGTCTTTTAGATACCTTGATATGCCATGCTTAATCACAATCAAACTTGATTTAGTGTAATAATCACCGTTTTTTGTCCGATTGTTCACAAAAAAAAATTACCAAAAGCTTATCGATGTCACTGGCACTCGTAACGTCCAGGTTACATTCAATGTGTTTATCGGTACTGAAACTCTGAAGTGCACGTAGGGTAAACTGAGTCGATTCTTTCGGGCTTTTTTTGCTAAATAAATTGTCTTCAACAAATTCCTCCTCATCATTTCCAAATCTAGAGGATGTTGCCATTTTCCCCTTCTAATTTCAAAACATTGACCGAAATACTAATTGAGGTAAAGCAGAAGATACAAAATTGGACTTACGAAAGAATGTCAACAAAGCAATAAGCCAAATAGTACTCCACCAATTTTCGAATTACGCAAGACAAACACAAGTATAAGTTCTCGTGTCAGTGAAAGCTATTTTTATCGCGATCGAAGAATTTGTCAGTATTCACACATTTTTCTCACATAAACGACTCTGGGTGGAAATTAGGTTCAGAAACACTGGATGAATGAATTCATGTTCAATCATTTATTTTCCTACCCATTTTAGAAACATAAAATGACGCGAACCCGTGGAAATACTTATTCTTCTTCCGGAAGCGTTTAAAAACTGGGATGATTGAAAACGTGTACATGCCAACGCAGCAGCGGAGAATGTTTCTTTATCGGAACGACTCACCTCTGAAACCGTTGCGGCTATTCTTGCGACACTAAAAAAACGAAGTGTATATTTTTTATGTAAATCGAATTGTCTAATTGGTGGCCGGGATTTTCTGTCACCGTTTTGGGTAAATCGTTGCTTTGTACGGTTTTATAACCAGAAAATGCATATAGTGCCCGTGCTAAAAATAGAAAACATATAGTGCCCGCATGTAGTGACCCTTCAACTCTGTGCTGGAAAACTACACGAAATAGGGTATCACCTTTCAGCCAGTCGGAATGCTAGGAAGTCACGCGAGATATAATATAACATGCTAATATACTGTAGAACGCCCTTTGAAGTGGAAATAGAGGAGTTGAATTTCCTTAAAATTCCTGTACTAGAGTGACTCTTAACACGGCTGTCTTCTAAACACTTTCATCTCACTCTTGGTTTTTACTTTGTACATTATCATCAGTGACCTGCAATATGATTTGCGTTTGCGGGTGTTTAATGGGGGTTTGTCGAATCATCGAAAAGCACTCGTCATCGAGTAAAATTACCAAAAAGGATCTGCAACTACTAAGTATGGAAACGACAAACCATTGTTCCTAAAAGTGGCACGTAGGGGTGTGGGGTATTTTGGGTGTGTGCTCACTTCAGTAGAGGAGTGTATCGAATCACCGGGAACAACCCGACAATGTATGAAATCACCAGAAACGATCGAAAAGTCCTAGACAGATGAGACGTGGTGTCGCTATGACAGGTGACCTGTATTCCAATACCGTTAGTGTTCATGGAGCAAGATATAGAAGATTACCAGTAATGGGTGGCCAGTATTGTGACAGCAATATGCCCCATAGTGCTATATGCTAAAAGTTTGATGATTGGAGGCAATTGTGACATAATCTAGTGGTCGTAGAGTAGTGGTAAAAACCCACCATTAGTTGAAATAGATAATAGATCGAATAGAAAACAGTGATGGTAGAGAACCGTTGCAGTTGTAGTAGTCCACAGAACAAAGTGAAGATAGTAGTAGTGGAAGCTGACCATACAGTGCTGACCATTAAACAAACCACAAGTAGTGGTGGAAAATTATAATACTGGACGACACAGTAGAAATGGAAGTCAATTGCTGGACACAGAGTGGAGGCCATGGTACAATCTACTGCCTGTGTGGTAATGCCTGAGTGGTAATGGTGGAAGACTATAGTCCTGGGCAGAATGAAAGCCGATAACAGGACAGTGAGTGGTAACTGATGCTAGAATTACTTGGAAACAGCGGTAGGACACAGGAGTAAAGACAGCAATCAGCAGTCAAGGAATACGTAGTATTGGATGTAGTAGTGATTAGACCTAGTTGTGTAGGGTTAACAGTCTTGATGGTACAAGCCATCACTATAGCGGAAGACATGCAGTGCTGGACCAAGACACGAATATTATTAAAAGTGTTAAATAATTTTGAAAAGTTTTCGTCGATTTTTCGATTCACGATCCAGATTTGTGTTTGTTTCACATATGATATGGGATTATGGGTTAAAGTCGGAAACTTTCGAAATTAACATAGAAAGTAATGGGAACAAAACACAAAGTTCTTTTTCCAATATAAAATCATATTGGGGAATAATTCTGTTTGGTCGAATGTTCTGTGATCTGATTTGCCAACTCGGTAACTTCTTAGTTTAGTTTAAACATATTTTGTTGTTTGCCACCAATTACAGCAAAAAGGATTGGAGAACAAGTTATAACAACTTACAAGACTCCTCTCCTCCAAAACTAAATTTACAATTTGCGACATAGATACATCAATAAAAAATAAAGAAAAGTTATTTCATAAACAAAATGAAAGTTGAGTGTAGGTGAATGAAAGGTTGCCGTTACTTAAGCTAACCTGCTGACAATGGGGTATTTTCTCTCACCGCCATCATTGTATCAAAGAGCACTCCCCACTCCCCGTCTTTCACGCATATGGATTTAAGTGCCGACTAACAAAGGATAAAGTTGGGGTTGGAGTTACTCAAATCGAACAGACGATAAGAAAAAAGGCTGGGCGTTCCTAAATATAATTTCGTTCTGCTTTATGGTTAAGCCGAGTTTGCCATAAAGTTGTTCATCAACTTTTGTGATGTCGTACCTAACGAGAGCATTCATCAGAATCGATCTGGTGTTAAGATAGTGTGGGCATTGAAAGAAGAAATGATGTGCATCTTCTTGGGAATGGCCACAACTACAATATGGGGTGGGCGAAATATAATTATTGAATTTGTCGGCGTTTAAATCACTGCAACAATTTTGCAGTTTACAATGGAGAACGTTTCCGTTCCTATTTCCTGCGTGGAAATATGACGGGTGTTTGACTAGTGGGTTAGTTTTAGCAATGTTGTTTTTAAATACCGTAAGTGATTGGGCCGTTTTTGATATTGTTCGGTAGCTCGTTCCAGATTTTGATGGTTGAAACGAAGAAAGTAATAGAGAATCGTTCCGTCCTTGTTTGGTACATTGATAAGTTGTCAGGATTACGCAAATGGTAAGTTGTTACTTCTCTTACTGTAGGTGGTAACAATTCTACAAGATAATCAGGAGCATCTTTGTTTACTACTCAGAAAAATGCACATAATTTGTGGTGAAGTCTTCTCTCGACGAGTGAGCGCCAGCCTCGTTTTAAGAGTAGACGCTCAGATGGAAGCGAACGTGTGAGACCGGATACTATTCTAGCTCCGTTGTGGTGATATCGTTTATGTGGACCAGAAACGAGAAAGGTTCCATGACAGATCCTTGGGGAATTCCGGCCTATATTGCTAGATAAGGAGAATAAATGTTATTCACTAAAACTCTTTGCGATTTTTATTCCGCTCTTAAACGATGTCAACAGGGGGCCAGATATGCCATAATGCTCTAATGTATGGAGGAGCCCTTTGTGTCATACCCTCTCAAACGATTTTGAAATATCACAGAATATGGCACACGTCACTAAACTATCGTCGAGTGACTGGCACAGCGAATGATAGAGTTCTAAAAGTTGAAACGTAGTGCTGTGGCCGGGGATAAACCCAGACTGATATTTATAGAGGAGATTGTTCCGAATAAAATAGGCAAAAACCGATTTGATTTTTTCACAATTGTTTCCTAATATTGGTAAACGTGAAATCGGCCTATAATTGCTTTTATCTGCGGAATCTAGCTTCTAAAAAATAGATATTACATTTGCGTTCTTCCAATCGTCCGGATATATTACAGTATCAAAGCCCTTTTGAAAGATTATACTCAACGGTACTGCGATAGTTTCAGCTGTTCCCTTTAGCAATTTTATGCTAATCTCATCGTAGCCATGGGCTTTGTTTGCATTTAGTGATTTGATAACCTCGGTAATGTCTTGAACTTCGAAATGGATGGATGATAGGGTATCTTGGCTTTTCGTTTGGAAGTCTGGGGCGGCGAGTTTTCGTTGATAGTGCTGTTTTTTATAAATGTTTCATTTAAATGAGTTGCTTTTTCTAAATCGCCAGAAGTTAGATTGAGTTGTTCGGAACTGTTACCTCGATAGAGGGGTGGGATTACGTTATCATTAGTTTTGTCCAGTAAATTTCGAATTATATGCCAAAAATCCCTTGGACTTGGAGCGTCAGACAATTTCTCTTGGATATTATCTTCATAGATTTGTTTCGCGTGTTTTTTCATATTATTCACTCTATTACATGAATGCTTATAAGAATTCCAATGTTTAGTTTCTTTGTGTTCAGAGCTTTTCTTCTTAGACGGTCTCTACGTCTAATTTCGAGGCGGAGTTCGGAACTAAACCACGGTTTATCATTGGGACGAATTTGAACTGTTGATTTGGGGACTGTGTTATTCATTATTTCCATAAAAAAAACTCGCAGACAGTCTTTTGGGATATATTATCATCATCATGGTTTCCAATGAATGCTTTCCAGTCTTTCTGGCTTATCATTTCGTGTTTCTGCTTTTTTATAATTTCGAACCGTGCGATAAAATACTTGCCTATTTTAAGTATTAAATGAGACAAGGAGTAAACAGCAGAGTGATCGGACAACCCTAGATCAAGTGTGTCCGCCTCTTGTGCGACCACGGAATCGTTGGTTATTATGGGATCTAGAAGGGTTTGGGAGGACGATGTAACTCCAGTTTGCGTGGCGATAAGATTTCGTTGTAGAGATGTACAATAACATTTACCTTTGATTGTGGACTATTAACATCGGAGTTGAGATCCCCAACCATTATGATACACTGGTTGACATCTAGAGCGTTTTCAATGGAAACATCGAGCAGATTCCAATAGTCGGGATCAGCAAACTGTTTGGGATCGGTAGGTCACTGCTATCATTAACTTATTGGACTTCGACGAAATCTCAAACCACATTATTGAATTATCGGTAACATTTTGATGCTTATCTATATAGATCCTGAAATCGCGGTTCGGTTATGCGAGTTACTAAATGTAGATGGATTTATTTCTGATGATTTTAGATACTCTCGGGGTGGTTTTGATGATTCGACACACCCTTATTGAATATACAAACAGGAGCTCCTATAGTATTACCTGCTACGTTTCGGAACAATACCATGTACGTCTCGGTACCTTAGGTGGTTGTCAGATCCTTGTCGGTAATTTTACTCGCTGTTGGGTCATTTTCGGCGATTCAATATTCTTACGTTAAATCGCACACACCCTCAGAAATACCCCAGCTTTAATGATGCCATTAACACCACTAACACCGCGCATCGCCATGTTGGTGTCGTCTAAATAAGGCCGCTCACGCGGAGTACAATGTCAACCCATGTGACATCACGGCAGGCATGCAGATTTCAGAACAGGTTCCGCGTATTTGATGTCTGGGAACCCTACGGAACCTATTTTGGTGTTCCAGCAAGAACAATCAGGGAACCTATTTTTATTGCTTGTTTATTTTTACCCATTTTCTTATCCTGATTTCAAGTTTAAATCCTGCAAATGTTTAAGAAGGACCCAGAATATGAAATGGATTGCTCTTGATGAGAGGGTGAATACATTTGGTGAAATAAAAAATAAAAAAGTGGAACAAATTATATGTATTTTCATAAGTGTATTTTGTGCCCTTGAACACTCAGTTTAATAGTAACAGATGAACCGAGGCAATGCTGACTAAGGTGTGTATGTACGACATTACCTGCAAGTGAAAAATATAGATAATTATTTCGTTTTTACTTTAAATCAGGACAAATGAAAAAATAATTAAATAAACATTCTTTCTGTATTCGATTCGTAAGGAGCGAATCGACCATGTGCGAAACGTACCGTTTGGGAAGGTAACGATTTTGAATTGATTCGAACGAAATATATGTTAACCTTGGTTGTAAATAAAGCCTGACCACATCGCCTTTCCATGATTTTGAAAGGAGTGCTGTGAAATTGGAAGAACATATCTTGGGTTTTAGCAAAGATATTTCCCCCCATCGTCAGCTTCATTGACAAATTGTTGCTTTGTTATTGTTTTCAGTGATAAAGTTTCGTGTGTTTGGCTTCACCTTGTTTTTGTTTTCCTTTTGTCAAACAGGCCGAAATTAGGTGCATTCGATTTTAGTAATTACAGTCTGAATCGACTGAGACTGTCAAAACGAGCGAATCGTTCTTACTATTACGAATCGGATCACTGTTTCATCAATGATAAATAACACAATTTGCAAAACTAATTTTTTTCATTTTTTTGTCTCAAAAACATAGGTTATGACCTTCGTTGGAACGAGCTCGACGAGCTCGTTCTAACGAGGATTCATAACCTAATATTTTGAGACACAAAATGAAAAAATAATTAAAATTAATTGGCGATTTTTGAGAATCGTGCTGGCTGGTTTGGGCCGTTACGTTGAGTAAAAGGTTAAATCTTATTTCACTGCAGCAGACCCAGTAAAATAATGATGTGTTTTCCGTCTTTTACAGGAAAAGCCTGTGAAAAGTGTAAAGATCTCAAACATTGCAGCTGTCCTAGTGAGTATGAGGCCATTCGCTACTCTTGAATTTTATAAGAAAGGTTTTCTTTCCAATATACAGTTAATGGTTTGGATCCAAGGGGCATCGCTAAAGGGATAGGGCGGTGTAACACCCCCAATGATTATTTCATTGGAGACATTTTTGTTGGATTTGGTGTCTTAGATATCAATTCTCTCTTGCTAGTAATCATTAATCATGCACTTTCCTCAGTGACTGGATTTAATTCTTGTACGTGTTTAAAAAACATAGTATAGACTTCGTGGACTGACCACTTTCCACAGGTGGGCAATATTTCCACGGATGCAATTATATCAGATTGAAAACACTAATTATATGAATAATCATCAAACATTTAATTAATGAAGCACCGGGAACAACCCGGTGCTTCATTAATTAAAATTTTGCTGCTGATGATTTTTATTACCTGGTAAACGCATGCGTAGATATCACTGCCCAGGCATGGATTTCGACTAATGCACTGTGACTGTACTGTACACACAGTAGGTCATACAAATGAAGGACTGTCTGTTATACCCGACTGGGCCTTTTCAGATCCAGGATTTCCAGTTTTGAGTACCAGTACGTTACGTGTTAACCTTTTACCTAACATGAAAAGCAGACGACACTTGCAAACAAAATTCTTGAATAACTCATTTTTTTCATTTTTCTTTTTTTGTCTCAAACACGTAGGTTATGACCTCTCATTGGAACGAGCGCGACGAGCTCGTTCGAACGAGGAGTCATAACCTATGTTTTTGAGACAAAAAATGAAAATATAATGAAAATTAATTGGCAGTTTTTGAGAATAGCGCTGGCCGATTTTGAAGAAGTTGCATGACGACCACTAAATGTACATTTTATTTATTTACTAATGAGTTTTCAAGAACTCTTGAGTTCTTCAACTATAACCCCGACTGACGTATGCATTGATGTAGTTAGAATGTCAGTTAGTCAGTACTTGAGCTTTTACATGCAGGCCAAATCTGGTTTACAATCCCCCACCCCCAATCGGTCATCTTCGTGACGAAGCTCAAACACGTTTCTTCAATGTTCATTCGTAAAGCAGCTTTAATATCAGTGGCTGATATATAGGGGTAGGTGGTAGTTATCCCTCTCCGTTTTATGAAAGATTTTGTCGGGCTTTTTTTTCAGTTGCGGTATAGTGTGTTCGAGTTAATCTAAATCTAAATGCTGATTATCAGTTAGAGTCGCGATCACGTATTTTTGGAGTCCTTATCGCTGGCATTATCCAGTTTAATCAAATATTATGGCTAAGACTACAAAATGTCCCGTTAATTCATTTTAAGTGTTACCAAAAAGAATTATTCGGCCCATTGAATAGAGAGATTATTTTATGACACATTATTATAATAGAATATAAACGTTTTATTCGGATAGTCTGTGAAAAACACCCATCACATTTTTTACGCTTCAGTCGTATGTGTTCAAGACACTGGGTTCGTTGATGTTCCACAATCGGCATTTTCTCCACGTCGTTGCAGGTCCAGAGTGGCATAGTGACTGATCTACTCTGGTTGTCTATTCGTTTGTCTGTGGTCGCCCATTGGTCAGAAAGTCGACATGTGGTGGATGTCCCTTTCCCTGACCGACCAGGCATACTGTGAAAAGGTGTGGCACGTTAATGATATATGACCATCGTGGGTTAATGCTTCGCTTGTAAAACATGTATTTGCTTTGGAATGGCCAAGAGCAATGATTCTTTAATTATCAATTTCTGGTGGTATTGAAGGTGGGTTTTTGTTTGCCAATCATGCTGTCTCCATCTATGTATGACGCGATATACCTTTCTCTCAAAAGTGTCGAACGTGCCATTAATCCCAGAAGCACATCTTCCAACGTGTGAACACTTTGGATAGGGACTCCCTTTTCCTCGGGTTTATGACAATATTCTAACTATGTTGCAACTATGGGCCTGTAAAGATGGGTGTCACCAGATTGTCTCTGAAATACAAAACATTCGCCTTCACAAAAGGGCGAGGCTTACCGATTAAAAGCCATGACTTTGGCTCGAATCTATCCACCAACCCCATTCTCCCTCCCCCGTGTTTTCACACAACTAATGTAGGAGGTGATAACCTTCCACAAGACAGAGTAGGTGCATAATCGGTAACTTTTTCGCCTTATCTACACGACATTCTTCATCGGGCACTCATATTCAGCTCTCCTGAAGCAGGATGTGCCTAACTTTGAAGCCTTCTGGAGTCATTCCATTTCACAGTGAGTAGGTCTAAACCTTATTCCATTGTGAATGAGCCACTTGGACGTCGATCAATTTAGCTGTCTCCACAGCAATGTCATTGCACTAAGCAGTAAGCCTGGCCATGGAATGCCAACCTGAGGGATCTTCCATCGCCACACGAAAGAGAACCTGGAGAAAGGCGTCTTTCGTGTCTTTGCTGATCGCATAATTGGAACGACCGTAGACTGCGTTTTACCAGCCCGAAGGAACTGACTACTCATTCAATGTGATTATATCATTACACCCTCGTAAATGTATCGGACTACAGAGTCGTACGAATGAATACGAACTGAAGGTAAATAAGTATCCACATGTGACACATACTCATGAGCTAAACGCGCCGTTATGTGTGAAGAAAAAAGAGAAAAGTTCCCAATTTGAACTATCTTTTGCCTCATCCATTTATTTTTCCTGAAAGGTATCTTATTATGCTACAGACCACTTTAATAAGCAAGATGGTGCTATTAACCCTTTACCTAACGTGAAAAGCAGACGACACTTGCAAAAATAATTCTTGAATAACTAATTTTTTTCATTTTTTGTCTCAAAAACATAGGTTATGACCCCTCGTTGGAACGAGCTCGACGAGCTCGTTCCAACGAGGGGTCATAACCTATGTTTTTGAGACAAAAAATGAAAAAAAATAATGAAAATTAATTGGCGATTTTTGAGAATAGCGCTGGCCGGTTTTGGCCGTTACGTTGGGTAAAGGGTTAAATCCCATTGGGGTGGGGGACATATATTGGTGTACTCTTTCCTAGCAAATGGCTTTTCTGATGAACGCTTCAAGTCTAACCAAATAATCTACCGTACTTCTATGGTTTCCGAAACCACATTGGACATTAGTAAGTAAATTGTTTCTTTTCCAGAAATCAGACAAGTCGATCCTTGATCATCCTTTTCGTAGTTTTTACACAGAAAACTTTGTTAATGCAACAAGTCTGTAGTTACTTGGGTAGGTATGTCAGGCTTTGAAATAGAGAAAAGTGTAGCTTTTCGCCAGGAAGGTGGAAACTGGCCAGGTGCCCATATTTCATTGAAAAAAATTGATAATAAAAGTTCAAGTTATGGTTGCGACAGAAGTTAATATATTTCCACGGATCCAGTATCAGTATATTTTGCTTTATACCAGGAATTATTTAGATCTACCCCTAAAAAAGTTAATTGTAATCCTGCAAATTGCCAGTGGCAAATTTGATCTTCTGTTTCTCTTGTTTTTTTTATTTTTGTAAATTCTGGATTACAATTTTCTGTCGACGAAGGTTTTGAAAATGTTGCGGACCATGTGTTTGAGAATTCTTTCTTCGTCGTCACCTTTGAGGTGTTGTACGTTTGATTTTGTTTCTTTCCTTTAATAATTAATCATTGGCCAAAATGTGGTTATTGCAGTGTGTTGATTAATTTCTGAAATATAATTTAACCAAGAACTTATTTTGTTGTTTTGTAAGTAGTCTTCTTTTTGGCCGATTTATACGTAGTTTCTTTAAGGTATTTGTTGTTTGTGACTAATTAAATTCACGCTCTGTTTTCTTGCGATTCTTGATAGCCTGTTTGAAATCATTATCAATCCATGGATTTGTGAGACGTTTTTGATTTATCGAAGTTTTGGGTATGGCTATGTTTGTAATGCCTCGCAATTACTTAGTAAAATGTTCTACTTGGTCAGCACTTTCGTCAAATTTCTCCCGTATGAGGCGTTCAGAATAAAGCGTTGGAACAGTGTGCCAGTTTGATTTTTTAAAGCTCATTTTTTAAAGCTCTGTTGGGGGACCATTACATCGACCATCGAAACAACTGTTCCGACACAATTATGAAGTGGTCATCCCCTCACAAATCATCTCCAACCTTCCAATAAATATCTAGGAAGATAGAATGACATACAATTGTAAGATCAATTGCCGCGGACGAACGAGGAGCAGGATTCATGTAAATGCCTGTCTAGCCCATCATTGAACACACACGAGTCATGATTTGAAATAAGCTGTTCTACTGATTGCTTTCATGTCTTCTTTGCTGCAGGAATCACCAGAAAGAGGGTTACGGACATTAAAGTCATCCAACAAAATGTGTAGGGTTGGAAGTTGGTGAAATCAGTTGTTCATATTCATTGATTTGAAAAAAAACGTATGATAAAATTTGGAAGTATGGGAGTTTTAAAGGATGTTTTTCTATAGGGTTGAGAGGGTGTATGTTACTTTTTACGGACTTTGTTTTGAAAGATAGTCAATTTCAGGTTCGTGTTGGGCCTACATTATCTGATCCACACGAGCAGGAATTGCCGGTGTGACAGGAATGATAGTCCGTAGGAACGTTAGTCCCTCTGGACTATTATTCCGCGGAATTATAGTCCTAGTTCTAACATTCCGGACTACTATTCCTAGGAATGTTAGAACTAGGACTATAATTCCGCGGAATAATAGTCCAGAGGGACTAATTTTCCTACGGACTATCATTCCTGTCACACCGGTACACAGATGATTTTTTAATTATCTTTTCAAGCAAAACCATGAATGCTATTGAGTGCAAACTTCAGTTTTGTTTAAACAAAATTAAGAAATGGTCTGTAACAAAACGGTTTCAAGATCTCCAATACTGAAATAAATTGTGTTCTTCTCTGTAACAACACCTTGAACTGTAGTGAAAATATATGGTTGAACCATAAAAGTTGTTAAAGAAGTGAATTTCCTGGGTTTATTTTTTGACAATAAATTGAATCTATTTCACTTTTCATATAAAACAACTAAAGGTTAAATGTAAAATGGCACTTAACCTTCTAAAGGTAGTTGGTAGAACTGATTGGGGTGCTGGCCAAAAACGTTACTCTGTCTATATAGATTACTTGTGAGATCAAAATTAAATTATGCTTGTGTGGTTTACGGTTCTGCGAGAAAGTCGTACCTCAAACCTCTTGATGCAATTCAAAATAGTGGTACCAGAATTTGACTGCGGCATTTAGAACATCGTCAACAGATTCAATTCTCATTAAAGTTGGAAAGCATTTGTTTGAGAAGCGGAGAATTAAACTGTCACACCAACAGATTTCGTTGACTTGCCCATCAATCCCTGCTACTAACTGTGTCTCATATCTTCAAAATGTTGAACAACAGACACATATTCACCAATTGGAAGTAGAATTAAACCTCTTATTGAGTCCGCGACATTTGAATCAGATTCGATAAAAGAGAACTGTGAAGCCCATATTCTTTCGTGGTATCTTAGGAAACATACTGCTATTTTCTATCTTTATTCCTAAAGAATCTCAAACACCCTGTTGTTCAAACAAAAATATGCCTAAATATTCTAATTAAGGAGCACATAGAAAGACCTATATATCTGCATTTAAAGATGGTGACAAAGTATCATCGGCTGCTACAACTGATGACCAGGAATCAATACTATAAAACGTTTACAATTGCACTTTCTAGAATTGTACTTTCTACCTATTAATATAACTGACTTTAGTACATCACGTGACAAATCCCCGTATTCTCATTGGCTGTATTCATAGGGACTATGAAAGCATAGTGCCCTGAGTCAAGCATAGTGCCCGGAGTCATGCAATAGTGCGCACGCATTGCAAACAGAATCCCGAGGGGATTCCCCTTTTCTTCTGAGCAGACGGCAAATGTGGAGACGAATAGAAATAAAATGAGCGTTTCGAGATTCGCAAACGAGAATGTTAATTCTTTTCTTGAACAACATCAGAGCCGAAAGACTGTTAGTTTAACCAAATATGCTGTCAATATTCTCCGGCAGTTCTGTTCCGACAGAAAAAGGAATGGTGCATTTGAAACGTTAGATGTTGGAAGATTAACGGAACTATTGAAAGACTTTTATACAAACGTTAGAAATCGCGATGGTGATTTGTATTCCAAAAGCAGTATTTGTGCCATTCGTCAAGGAATAAGAAGATATTTGCAAGAACCCCCACATGAGAGACACTTTGATATAATAACAGACCCAGCTTTCAAAGGTGCTAATCGTGTATTCGACAGCATGTTGAAGAAAACAAGAGAAGACGGAAAAGGAACAGTCCGACACAAAAAACCCATTCCGCCAGGTAACTATAAAAATACATAATAAAATAAAACACAACAAAACTAGAAAGTGAACAAGTCAGTGTCTGCAATAGACAGTGGTGTTGTAATTATTTGTTCTCGTATAAATACACAGTCTTGTTAATTACATGAAATAGACGAGTGTTGTTTATTACTCAAATCGACAAGAGACACATAAGGACAGTTGTGAGAGAAAGTAAATAAATAACGGGCAGCAATGTTTGCTGAAAGTTATCATAAACATGAATAAATAAATAGATAAATTACGGGGAGCAATGTATGTTGAAAGTTATCATAAACATGAATAAATAAATAAATTGTAGACCTATCAATTAAATAGTTTTGAATAAGAGTGTTAGAGAGGGCACTGAATATTATTTATCTTCGATCACAATAAACGATTGTGATTGACCGTGTAAACGTTTATTCTGCTTTGATGCTTAGTGTTTCATTCTATTTCAGGCGATCTAAGGAAATTATATCAGCACCCAATTGTGTTTAATCCGGACATTCCAAGAGGTCTTTTGAATAAAGTAATGTTTGAGCTTTTATTTTACTTTTGTTGGAGAGGGAGAGAAAACATTCGAGAAATTAAAGCTTGTGATTTTATAGTTAAAACTGATGACACTGGAAGAAAATACATCCTGAAAACTACTGAGCGAACAAAAAATCACACAGGTGTAACGAATGAGGATGAAGGTGATGGACCTAGAATGTATGAAACTGGCACAAAAATGTGCCCTGTTAATAGTTTTCAACGATATCTTATGAAACGAAACCATGAGTGTGATGCGTTCTTTCAAATTCCCAAAAATTCATATCACGAGAATGACGAATGTTGGTTTGAGCGAAGGGCAATGGGAAAAAATTCCATAGGAGAGTTCATGGTAAAAATGTCTAAACAAGTTGGTCTTTCTGAAACATATACCAACCACTGTGTGCGTGCTACGACCATAACAATTCGTAATGATTGTGGATTCAAAGATCGCGATATTATTTCTTTATCGGGACACAGAAATGAAAAATCATTGTCAAGTTACGTTTCGGACACAAGAGCTGATGTCAAACGAGGTATGTCAGAGAGCTTGAGTTCCATGGTCGATAATGCAGATGCTGAACATTCAGAAATGCGTGCAGCGAGGAATGCTGTTGAGAAAACAACAACGCAACTCTCTTTCCAGTCAGCAAATTCCACAGTATCAGCACCCGAATTATTAGATACCGATACTGATGACGACGATCTGATAAGTGCGTTGGAGGAAATCGAGTGTTCAAAAAACACAACATCAATTGACATTCGAAAGCAATCCAAAGAAATATGCAACAAAATGCAGTATTGTGCCCCAAAATTCAATTTCAGCAATTGTGTTGCAAATAGTTACAATAATTAAAATATGCTCGTACATCAGAGGAAGTACCCATAGCACGTTCAATGGGGTGAACGTTAATAAAACTTTAGTGCCATGAATAATGGAATTTCTATAGTGCCTCACAAGCTCTGTTAATACCACAATATGTGAGACGTTGATTCTGTTGTATGATATCTCGTGTTAACCAGTTATGTGCCACATGATTGGTTGATCGGTTTCATGTGTTTATTTACATTATTCTGCTTTACCCGTTGAGTTCGAATCCAGTTGATAGTTTAATGTTTTCCTGACATTTTCATGTTATTAATTTCATTGTTTTATTTTGGATAGTAAAGTGTTAGTTATCTCTCCGTTCCTTCTTTAATATGTTGTGGAGATGGTCTGGGTGTGATGTACTAAACCCATTAATGCCTTCCGTTTCGGGCACTATGCTCTCATAGTGTTGCTTCGGGAACCAAAAAATTGCATCCCTCAGCAACACTATGAGAGCATAGTGCCCTCAACGGAAGGCATTAATAGGTAAATAATGAATCATTAGCATTTTAAAAGATATGGCAATTTGCCAACTGGCAAATTGCCACATCTTTGAAAATGCTAATGGTTCATTTCATCCCATTTAAAGCCATAACTTGAAAATACAGTTCTAGAAAATACAGCTGTAAAAGTTTTATCGTACTGGGGCCTGGTCACCTTCATTAGAATGCCGCGAAGATTGTCACGCTAGTGGGCCTCTTATGATGTCATGGAGGTACATGTTTTTTTCTACGAATATCTGTTCAGAAATAATAATTTTACAATATATTTTCTCACACGATATAGTGGTATTTACAATATTTACAAGAATCGAAATCAAGGAAAGTACCTTTTTATAACGTTTATCAGTCCATATATAGAGGTTTCGTCGTCACACCATCTTCTTGAAATTTTCGTTGCGGATAGAAGTAGAATAGCCCATCTTTACTCTGTGTATACGTAAACATATTGCTGTCATTCATTCTAAATGCTCGGTTGATACAACTACCAACCTATTGGGTTTCGAGAATATTCAGATATGTGTCCTTGGTCAGTTTATTCTGGCGTGTATTCATACCTTTATAGCTCATTTTGTCAGATATACCGAAACTGTAGTAAGTCTTGCTGCGCAACCCAATAATACAGTCACCCTGCCATTCGACTTCTAAAAACCCTTGTGTTCTCTTATCATATTTCTGTTTACGTGTGCAACATGAATGGGGAATATAGGATCTGTTTTGGACTTTCAATTTACGAAGTCCTCTGTGAATGTTGCATACCTCAGATGGTAACCATTCATGCCAATGTTTGTAGAATTCTTCTTTCTTCTCAGGGCGGACAATCTCCTCTAGTGATGTTTATGATAAAGCAATGTGCAAACTGTCGGTGCCCGATATAATGAAGGGACCTTTCGACACGACGTGACCCTGGCTGTTGAAAGTGTCGCAACACTCCAATAAATAATAAATAAATAAAAAATATAAGTGACTTGGAAACAGCGGATATGGAAAAACTGTCACAAATAAAGATAAACATTGGAACAGTGTTTATTTGTATGTCAACGAAGTGTTAAACTGTATCAACAACATGGCTTGCAGAAATGTTAACAACTTAAGCGAAGATCTGTATGAAGTGGAGAAGAATAAACATTGATTATCAAAACCATCACAAGAGGAAGTTGTCCGCCCTGATAAGAAAGAAGAATTCTACCAACATTGGCATAATATAAATGGTTACCATCTGAGGTATATGCTGCATTCACACAGAGTACTACGTATAATAAAAGTGCAATACAGATCCTGGATACCCCATTCAGGTTGCACACGTTAACAGAAATTTTATAAGAGAGCACCAGGACCTTTTAAAATAAAGCAAATGGCAGGATGATGGTATTATTTGGTTGTGCAGCAAGTTTTACTACTGTTCCGGTGCATCCGACAAGTTGAGCTATAATGGTATCACGAAACGTCAGAATGAACAGATCAAGGACACATGTCTGAATGTAATCAAATCCCAACAGGACGGCAGTGGTATCAATTGAAGATTTAGAATGAATCACAACATGTTTACGTATACATAAAGTAAAGGTGGGCTATCCTACTTCTACCCCAAACGAAAAGTTCAAACCTCTGATATAAAGACTAATACACGTGATAAAAAGTATTTTACTTCATTTTGGTTATTTTACATGTTATGAATGCAACTTTACCGCGTCAGAAAATATACTGTAAAATTATTATTTGTGTGCAGATATTCTTAGACAAAACCATGTGTCACCATGACATCACACGAGGACCATCAGCGTGACAATATTTGCGGCATTTTAGTGAAACGATGACGTCACTTACGGGGTGCATAAGCGGGGTCCAGATGAGGCCATATCTCTACTCACAGCGGAAGTTACAGCTTTAAAACTTGTGCTCAGATACAACAGGAATTAGAAGTTGATTATATTTTCCGACTCTTTTTCCAATTTGCGGGCTTTACTCACGTCCCAGCTTGAAGAATTCTCTTGTCTTGGGACTTCGTGAGAAGTTGAATAGGCAAATGACTGACCTATATGATATCGTGTTTTGCCGGTTACCTACAAATGTTGGTATCTGCGGTAACATGGCTGGGCAGATGACAAAAATAAACGGAAAAGTTTCTTTTAACTCATCGTATTTCATGATATGGTCGTATGCGTCTAATCACGAATGAGATATAAATGCCGAGATGTTGGTTCACCGGATGGGGGCATGCCCTCCCTCCTTACATCCCCCTCTCATGGGGACATCCGTACCCCTTCTTGTGGATTTGCTCTCGGGCCCATACCATCAGCTAAAAAGCTCTAGTAAATAATCTTTGACTTAGCGCAGTGATTATGATGTTATTTTCTGTCGATCCGGTCTGTTACCTCTTAAAGTATCGGCTTTAAATGCAATACTTTGAATTCTTTGAATTCTTGATATGAAATCGACGAAGATGAATTTAATGAGATACTAATTCACTGAAATAAGCGGTGCGAAAGTGACTTATGGCACTAAATTCGTCCAAATGAAATATTCTAACCCTCTGTCCAGATCACAACCCCCAACCTCCTCTATAAAATCGATGAAGAAAAATTAGTGAGACACTGATTCGGTGAGCTATGCCTTGCGAATATGATCACGTGGGCCCCAGGCCCCAATACAACATGTATAACTGAAACATTCTGACCCCTGTCCAGATTGCCTTTCCAGGTTGGCTTACCCTCCCCTCCCCCTTTCGACTTTTCGGCGTCCCTGTATAACTACATATTTTCAATTATTTCATCACAAACCATCACCCTGCCTCCGATCATTCCATTCAACTCCAAAATTAGTCAAACCTGATCGTTCAACGGAAGTTGACCGAGGCGTACCCAGCCGTATTCCTGTGTGAAATAGACAGCGGATCTAAAGGCTACAAATACAAACATAGCTTATGACCATTTATTGGAACGAGCTTAACGAGGGGCATAAGCTTTGCTTTTGGGACAAAAAAAAATGTAAAAACATAATGAAAATTTAATTTTTGATTTTTGTGAAAAGCGCTGACCGGTTGTGAACATTATATTGCGTAAAGGGTTAAAGTAACGCTTCTTCAGTTCAACGAGGTTCCATCTGCAATGCTATGTCATTGTAGATGGCGCCTTATTGCACACAAGGGATGACATATACGTTATTGGGGACAACGTTGTGGAACGTATCCAAATAGCGCCTTGATCAACAACGTAATTCACCGCCCAATAGTAAACGTTATTTGTTTCTCGATCCACTTTGGTATCCTTGGTTGGATTTGGGTCCAGTGATAAATGGACCCTTCAGCTCGCACTAGTTTATAGAGAAATGAATTAAATTTGCGTCCAGATTTTGGCTCAGTTCTGGCTCCAGGGATTTTTCCGACATGAGTGTTGGGTTTGTGTCCCCAGAAGTGGGGTAGAGTATTCGCCGATAAGCCCACGATAAAGGAGACAGTTACCCAGATTTGGGGTGTTGGTTAAATATTACATTATGTAGTCTGTATGTCTTTCAGAAACCGTTACTCTTTTGACTATATTGAATAGTTTCCATTTTAGAGGAGTTCTAGAGTGTACTAAATTCATTTGCCGGATACTTTACATGATGAATGGTTTATCACTATGACACCCGATGAGTGGAGTTTCCTAGTGGACATTAAAAGTCCCAAAATATGTGGATAATCACAAGAGGCACAGGCAAGGATTCAACCTATCGACCTCCAGATTTAACCTGAAGGTCAACACTTATTATGCTTCTCTTTTGTATTTTCTTCCCTCAGACTATAAAGCTTTTGCTTGGAAATTTCGCCATGAGTGATTTATGGATACACACAGAACGACACACGCGTGTGAATGGGTTAATCGATATGACACGAGTGCCAGCGCGGAAGGATAAAACGAGAGGCCACAGGCCTCGAGGTTTATCCTTCCGCGATGGCACAAGTTACAAATCGATTAACCCATTCACAGACACATGTGGTTCTGTTTTTATTACACGCCTTCACGTCTGTAAAACAATTGTTAGAAGGACACTCAGCAATTCATTTGACAACTCTCAACACAAAGAACACATTTTATCGCCAACCACATTTGCGAGGGCAACCCGTGTTACTATTTCGTCACATGAGTTCCAGTGTGTTCTATGTGCCTTCTGGCACTTAGAACACATTGGAACTCAGGGGACGATGTTTAGCTGTCGCAGACAATTCAAATTGTAACTAGGGTGCACGATTTGTAGAAAATTCAAATGAAATTTCGCTTCTTTATAAAATTAGTCCGTCAACTATTTCCGTTGCGCACATATGTGCGGAACTGATTTTCATTTTCCGCATGGTTCAGTGTTGCAGTAGATGGGCATATCGTAGAACAGGTGTGTAGTAATAAGTTCTCCTCGCACTATAGAACTCATTTTTTATAAAATATGTGTTGATCATTAAGGCGTTCTAATATGTGTTGTCCGTTTATTTTTATTTTTTGTAGGACAGAGCGCTGGTGTTAACATAGGACTAGGCGGATGAAAGTCACAAACAGACAGAAGCCGACAAGAAGCTAACACTGGGATTCCAAAACGAAATAATCGATTGGCATTTTACAATAAAGATGCCAGTCTCATCCATATAAACACAGTGCATGAGATAATATTTTGACATATATATTTTCTATAAACCACTACACTTATGACATACTTAGTATAAGTTGATGAGCAAAAACCCACTTTTTTCGCTTGTTGCCTGTTTTCCGTTTTCTCTCACATCGTTTTACTCTGCCAATGAGTCCCATCTGCCCAGTGTTTGCAAATGTTCTGAATAAAAAAAGTACTTATGAATTTTGTTACAATATTTCACTTACTTTATAACCTCCCCATTTCCACTTAGATTTGACCCAACTCCCAGAGAATCCATTTATAAGCATCCTAACAGCCATGTTAATGATAATCTCTCTCCACGGAACGATTTGAGCCCTGCTTAAATGTGAGGTGGAAAGAGGCCGAGTAATTTACCACCTCTCTGTCGCTCTATACAGGTGCTTCGGTTTCCCTCCACCAGTGGCTTACACCCTTGGGTAAGACTCTAATCCTGAGGGCACTTAAAGCGTACTGCATGCCGATGGTTCACTTGCCTTTAACTGCTATTAACACTGCATGTGTAAAATTTGTAATGCTGGGAGTCAGAGAGTTACATGGCGCTGCACGAGGATTCTCTTCGGATACTCTGGCTCCCTCCACCATAAACTGTCTGACACGATGTGATCCTGGCTATTGAAAGTGTCGTTAAACCAAAATGAAAGAAACCAAACAAACCAGTAGCCTACATAATTGCCAGCCTGTCTGCCTGTCGGTCTGCCTGTCCGCCAGTACGTCTGCCTCATTAACCCACCCACAAACCTAACGTGACAAATTTTTTTATGAACAATTATTGATGAGATGCCATTTCGATATAATTAAATTCTGATCCCTAGTTTGTTTGAAATGATCCATTTAATCCTGACTCCCGCACTACACTGTCAACATGGGAGTGGGTGCGTCTCTTGTATTACCTCGGAGGTTGTATAATAATTTAACCATTTGAACCCCGATGGTGTCTTCTAAGTCAGTACAATGGTATCAATCAGACGAGTCCATGTTGATTATGAGCAAAGGAACAGAAATTATACCATGTTATCAATTCACAGCGACCCCTATAACACAGCCTACCGTTATTTATTTATTTATTTATTTATTTATTTATTTATTTATTTATTTATTTATTTATGGGACTTCCATAAATAATAAATACTCCGCAATGCTGCCGTAATTTACCTTACAATACTGACTTTACAGAAAACTTGAATCTCTACTTTTCCGAATAGATGTCATGCCTGTCTCAGACGAGTCTCGTGTGACGTTATTGGCGTGTGCAGATTTGCGACGAGACACTTTTAAAACGCGAAGTGAAAACTCGAGTGTTTTTAATCTGAACTCTCTGGACAAACATTTCAGAATTTCTTTTAGTTTACATTTCAGTTGTCGTATTCAAGTTTTAAATACCCCTTGTCATATAACGAACAGTTTATTACAGGTGTCAGTATATCCGATTAGTAATGTTTCGTATCGTTGACGAAACCAATCAGCCAGATGAATCAAGAGGCTTTCGACGGATGATCTGGACTTGTCAGAACAACGGCCGGTCTATATGATTAGGTCTCGCCAACTTGCTGACGAAACGCTTGGCCATGAATGATCTACCACCATATCGACAGAGGTAAAGCACCACCCCCAAAAGCTGGGAATTAACCCTTTACCTAACATGAAAAGCAGGCGACACTTGCAAAAAAAATTTTTGAATAACTCATTTTTTTCATTTTTTGTCTCAAAAACATAGGTTATGACCCCTCGTTGGAACGAGCTCGACGAAAATTAATTTGAAAATTAATTGGTGATTTTTGAGAATAGCGCTGGCCGGTTTTTGCCGTTACGTTGGGTAAAGGGTTAACTCAGTCAAAATTCTGGTTCACATTCAGAACCCGCTCTTAGTCCTATATGCGATAGCTGACCTTTCCTGAATGTTGTGATTGTTTCTGGTGATTCGCAATTATGTACGATTGCGCCTGTTTGATTTTGATAACTGCTATAAATTGCTTGCTTTCAAATTCGATACACGCTGGAACAGAGGACTGTTGTATTGGTATGTGGTCTTGTTTCAACACAGAAACCTCAATTAATGGGGGATACGTCAGAATTCATTTGGTCGAATTGTTTTTCTGCTATATCAAGCAGGAATAATAACAGGTATTCGGTTAGGGCCGAAGCAGGCATCACAATTCATGAATTTCTGAAGCCAGCATCGACGGGGTCGGAACCTATGGTCGCAGCACCCACCATAGTTAACGCCCAACAATAAAATGTTTCAATATAAGTCAGCCAGTATTTTTATTCACATTCAGAATCCGCCCCATACATGAGGACTGACATTACTGAATGACTGCCTGTGCAAGTTTCTACGATAGCTCCTGTTCTTTATTCTGAAATCCTGAGCTGGTACACTGGTCGCGAGAATGACCGAGCTGTCCCGAGTGTGGTGGCTCAAGACTCGAGTGACTGATATTCTAACTGCACCATCAAGGCATGTAGTTGGATTATTAATCCGTCGGGAACGTAGCTGTAAAAATACAATACACATTAAGAAGAAGTGCCGCAACTTATTCAGTTCACATGTACCGGTACAACACATTGGTAATTCTAGGCCACAAGCAGCTCGAATCCGGTACTAAGATCTCCATTTCTATGACCGACTCAAATGTACAGCCGCCGTGGACTGGTCATAATCTCCACGCGTAGGCCGTGATGTCCACGCATGCGTTTATCAGGTAACAGAAATCACCATCAGCCAAATTTTAATTAATGAAGCACCGGGTACAATCCGGTGCTTCATTTATTAAATTTTTGATGATTATTTTTATAATTAGTGTTTCCAATCTTAGAGTCCGTGGAAATATTGCCCACCCGTGGAACATGGCCAGGTCACGTCGGCCGTACTGTATGTGTGACACAAGTCCAAGTACCATACTTAGTCTTCTTAAGAAAGTAACTTATTTCTACTAGCAAGAGAGAATTGATATCTTAGATTCCAATCCTGACAAATATTCCCGAATGGAAAATTATTGGCGAAATTTCCCAAAAAACAAATAAACAAACATTTGTGAGCATAATTACCACGCTTGTATAAATCCAAATAGCACTGCCCTAAAGCTGTTGCAATGTTTATGTTCAAGCATTGCTGTTCAAAACCGTGTGAGAATTGAAATGAAACTTCTGCCTCTTCATCTGAGTATGAATGTGAGATGAGCATGTTAAACTTTATGAAGAGCATAGTGTCATTTTATTTAATACAATTTAAGATAGAGAAGTTGCGTGTACTATAAAGTATCGCGAGGCAACAAAGCAACATGAAGAATTTTGCGCGGTCACACATAAATAAAGATTAGTTTGATCTCATATGACTAACTAAATAATCTCAGTAACGCAAACGGCAAATGAAATAAGATGGAGTGACTTCGACCTTCATCTTATTTATTGATTATTTGTCAAATGACGTCGTGGGTTACATTGGAGGTTTATTTACTAAACTTGTTATCGTTAATATGTGTTTTGTTCATTTAACGGGCCATGTGTAGGGTTTTATTGGGACATATATGTTAGAGTAATTAATTGACGGTAACAGGGTTGTGAGATTCGCTGCTCGGCGTGTACGTTCAACCGAGGGCTTCGGTTGAATATAAGCTCTGATCCACAAACCTCAGACCATGTTACCTTCAATTCATCACTATAACTTATAATGTGAACGGTGATGTTTGAGAATAGTGCTGGTCGAATATGGCAGCTACGTGGGGGAAATGGTAAAGACTGAATAGAGAAGCGCATAGTCCGCTAAACTCTTGGATCACGCCGCCGCCATAACACCCACGCCCCCCACCCCAAAAGACAACATTTTAGCACGTGAAATTGCGATTTAATGTGAAATTTCCCTCTACATTTCTACTTCAGGAACGAGCATGAGGGAAACGTGTAATTTCGGACGAAGTCGAAACTGTCTATGGCAAATCCTACAGTAACGGTGTGTTCGCGGTCCCCTGCTCTGTAACACTGAAAATCCCATTGGCTGCATACAGGTTAAGATTACTTTCTTTCAGATTTTTTAATGTCAGTGGTTGCTGTGTGGGTATTTACAGAGATACTACAGTATGGCCGCCATGGACTGGTCATTTTAGACAGAGTGGGCAGTATTTCCACGAGCGCTATAATATTAGATTGCAAACACTAATTACTGGAATAATTATCAAATTTTTACTTAATGAAGCAACGGGTACATCCTGGTGCTTCATTAATTAAAATGTTGCTGATGATGATTTTATTACCTGGTAAACGCATGCGTGGACATCACTGCACAGGCGTGAATTACGGCCAGTCCACGGCGACTGTACTGTTCTTCACCTTTTAACTGTTGGGTCAAGGAACAAAGTAAGTCAGAATATCTGTACTGATATTTGGACAGAAAGGTTAAGGAGAAAATATACTTGTTCCTGATGAATAGACACACTCTTGCCTTACCCATCACCCTGCTGTGTTAACTGCACTTCAAACACATATGTTACATTTAGTATTGTTAGGCTTCGAACTAATTAACTTGAATCAGAAAGGGCATGACATATCTTTGGCGTCATATTTTCATGAATGACCCAGTAACATTAAATATAGTTTCCTCTGGCTCAAAATGTTTCACTGGATTAATTATTAGTTTCTGTCAAACAGTTGCAAGAAAGAGCTTCAAACAGAAGATAATGTCTCTTGCAAAAAGTTTAAGATTTGTAGCATTTCTCGCAATCATTTTGGGTGAGTTATGTATTTATTATACACATTCAAACTTTTTAGTGGAAGTTGTCTTTATATTATTGCCGTATACTGATACAAATATGCCTTGTAAGGATATAGTGTGATCCGTCATCATTTTACTCGATATTTTAACAAATATGTTATCTTACCATTATCTCACATGATGTATATTAACCCTTTACCTAACGAATCGCCCGCATCCGCCCGCGTGATATCCAAATTGAGCAGTTGAAAAAATTACATTTTTCAAAATATTTCAACACAACCATATCATGTGAACCCTCAGTGGAACGAGCTCATTGAGCTCGTTCCAATGAGGGGTCACATGATATGGTTTTGTTGAATTTGTTTGAAAAATTTCAAAAATGATATATAAAATAATAAATTTTGATATCGTCTGCGTTGGGTAAAGGGTTAAGTATATAATGAAGTACGATAGATGGAGACAACGGCGTAGATCCTGAGTACCACAATAATGTCGGGCCCGATATCTATATTCTTCACCACGGCCGAAGAGTTACTTATTCGGCAGGGTCGACGGGTTACTTGTTTGACATATTATCAGATTTACCATTGCACATAAATTAACAGCACTGAGCTTAAACTGGAAAGTGCTGTTGAATTCAACTTCTAAATTAATTATGGCATCAAAAATCCCTTATAAAATGATATTGATTGCACTATCAATAGGCGCTTTCAATGGCCTTTATCGTTGTGTGAATGGGCGACAACGATACCACTCTTGCCATGTAGACACCTGTAAAACACATCGTTTCGAGAACACTATATTCTCAAAATTTTGTCCTGTAAATTGGACTTTAGTTTCGGTGATGTTATTTACTAATTAGTTTGGGGATGTACTGCACGATATTCTAATAGTTTAAGAAATTAGCCGTTTTTGTCATGTGACATTCGCGTGCTTATACAATACGGCCGCCGGTCAGTTTCCACGGGCGGGCAATATTTTCACGGACACAATAATATTAGATTCCAAACTCTAATTATAGGAATAAGCATCAAACATTTAATCACTGAAGCATAGGGTGCTCACCGGTGCTTCATTAATTACAATTTTGCTGGTGGTTATTTTTATTACCTGGTACCTGACAAAGCGTGCATTACGACAAGTCCACGGCGCCTTTACTGTACGGCATGATATTTTTTGCATATTTTGAAGTGACGCCATGCTTAACGTGACTTCAAACACAGAACTGAAAAAAATATATACTGCCAGGTTTTGAATATTGTGGAGGAATATTCAGAACCTAGATAAGGTCTATATATTAGCATTAAAATATACTTGTCTCCAGGAAAAATGCTTTGGGAAAACCTTTGGGCGTACGAGCTCGCTTTAATGAGAATGTAAAAGAAAATGGCTGAATAGCACACCGAGCAAAAATTATATTAACCCTTTGAAATGGAGCGGCCGACTTTCCGATCAGAAATACGATACGTCATAACGTCATTAAATATGATGGCTATTCAGTAAAAGTGTAGGGTAGAGCAATCAAAATTTTCAACGTGCAGTCTTGGGGCTGCACGTTAAAAATACTCATTCGTCTACCCCAAATAATGAATATAGATTCTTCTAATTGCTACCATTGAATTGGCATCGAA
The DNA here is from genome assembly GCA_031216915.1 of Pictodentalium vernedei. Lineage (NCBI taxonomy): Eukaryota > Metazoa > Mollusca > Scaphopoda > Dentaliida > Dentaliidae > Pictodentalium > Pictodentalium vernedei. Next base: position 219,796,743 of record CM062294.1, read on the forward strand.
GATACCATCTCCGTTCAAAGGGATAATTCCCGTTTGGGGTGTATTTGCAGATCATTTGTTTTCCGGAGAGCTGCAAAGTTTTTTTTATAATTCAACTCACTTTTAAAGAACACTTTTTCAGGGCGCTTATTCTCATTGTCTCAACCTCTATAAAATCAATATCAACAGTTCTGTGTTTATGCGGTACATTTTCTATGTTGTGCGACAGAAAAATAAGGTGTGAAAGTTGTTAATATTTATTTATTTATTTATTTATTTATTTATTTATTTATTTATTTATTTATTTTGGTAGAATCACAGGAGATGTTACGAGATATTACAAGGTGTATAGGATAACCATTACACAGTTAAAACAAGATTTATCCTACCCATAGCATACAGTTGGATCTGCATTACATTGGCGGAAGATGCCTTTCATCCTCCTTTCTCCTCTCAGTTCCCAGTTGTCGTTGAAGACTTCTTATTTCGAAGAACCAGTATTCCAGACCTCCAGGATAACTTTTGTTACCACAACTCTAATCCTTGCTCTTTTTCCCCTTTCGGAACATCACTTATATGCTATAGAAGCTAATCTACAACTCTCCCGTTTCAGTGGAGGTGGGGAGGTCAGTTCTGATGCTGATACGTGCAAGTTTAGTAGAACCTTTCAACAGCAATTCTTTATCGTTGTCATTCCCAAGTCTCACAATTATGGGTTTAGGAGAAGGCGGCTCGGATCCTCTTGTGTTTGGAAAAAGGATGCGATAAATGTTCACAGCCCTGCAGACTACATCCTTGGCTACAGTCTCATCCAAGGACAAGTCCTACTGAAGAATTTTTTCACTATGCAATACGTGTCGTGATTGCTCTCTTCTGCGATCTTATTTAGCAGAACGTTGTATTTCCAATCGTGAATTTCTAGTGCTAGAAATTTTTCATTGAGTTCCCATAAACCGGCATCAGTTTGTCTCTTCAGATCGGGGAGACACTGTTCCATCTTCTCAATCCGTTCAGCATTGAATTTTACTACGCATGTAATGTCAAACTTGTTCATTTGTCAATTCGTTAACGGCTTTTGAGATATTTGTAATTTCTTTCCTCATTTCAACAAAATCATTTCTGATGGTATCGAAGCTCTGGATGAATTTCCTATCCAAGTTCTGAATCACCTGTTTTAGTTCGTTGTTAGAAGCATCCTTATCTGTGGGAGGCAATGTTTTCTTGTTGCGTGAGTGAAAAGGCATTGTTCAAGAATAAGCAGGGAGAACATAAACAAATAATGGTTTGGTTAGAGAAGTTTGTGATTTTTCGATATACGCTCTTTGTGTTCGAAATCCACTTAAACTCGAAGAATTGCAAAGAACACTTCGTCCAGTTCACCCAGAGAAAATACACCCAGTCCCCCAATAAGTAACTTTAAAGACACACGTACACATCCGTTCCAAGCTGGATTATTAAAAAGAAATAAATGGTTTGATTATCCTCAACAAATTCAAAATCGACTTCACGAAACCGCCATTATCCGGATGTTATGTGTATTGCTGTAACAATAAAAGTGACATAATGTCGCGAGAAACGAGCAGACGTGCGCCTGATAGACGGTTTCGGTGGTACTGGTAATTATAAGTCATCGAGTTCAAAAACAGGTATTGATGCAACGAACCATGCGTCTCCATTTTCTCTCAACACACATTCCGTGTTTCAGGAATTCTACGATCTAGAATAATGCACCATGAGAAACATTAAAAAATGAAAATGAAGACGAATCGCAATAATTGAAAGTAACGTTCAACCTACTTGCTGTTTGCATGATTCTTAAAATTGGGAATGAATGTAATGATGTCCTGTAATTAAAGAGATCCTTCGCACTACAAGAATATAATTTCATAACTGTTTTTGCAAACTACTCATTTAGCATTTATACGACCTTACGAAGTGAACTGAATTTGGTTCGAAATATTGTTCGCTTACTTTACTCTTTATCTTCTAAGAGTTCACTCTGTATATTCTAATATAAATGGTCAACTATGAAAATATGACGCCAGAGATACGTCTTTAACTTTATGATTCAATGTAATTAGTTCAAGGCTTAATACTATTAGTGCGCATGGTTGATGTTCATGGTTGGCTTTTGCATGTTGTCCGGTTAAATGTTTTTAAAAACAATATTTTTAGATCTTGAAAACTGGAGATATAATTTGCCATATGTTTAGCAAGCAGTTTTTGGACATGTTACAATCTAATGGTAAAATGCAAATGTAACTTAAGGAAGGTTATACCAAAATCCAACTCAACGGACACATCCGACACAGGCCTGAATTCAGTGGTCGAAGGTGAGCCGGCTTCTAAAATGTCAAAACAATAACACGAGTCTACAACCGGTGAAAGTTCATAAAATGATACGCGACGTCGCAATAACTTTCAAGATCAAGTGTCAAGTGTTATTCTTGGTCCACTGAATTATAACCGTGTGGAATGACCATTGATATCCTCTGTGAAACGCTGGTGTTCAACTGATGATCGGAAACGAATTAAAGATGATAACAATTTAATGGCGAACCTGGTACTCGAAATATCTGACAGCTATAAAGATTTAACAAACAACTGCATTTGTTGGATATCCGAACAATATTACAGCAATAGCTTGAGGGTCTTCCCAATAATATGACACAGAGTAACGTTTGGAAATACAAACTATAAATGTATTCTTACTTATGATCGACGCTATGTATACAATACAATAAATGAGTGATGTCACAACAGGTTTACTGGATTTTAAGATTAAAGTAAGCTTTCACCTCGTCTTAATCAGATGCCTGATTAACTTACTGAATTGAGCTCAAATAAACAATGGAGGGAAACAATGAATAAAGGTAACTTGTTAACAACTGCTAAGTTAGGGTCTTGCGCTCACACAACGAATTAAGAAATAAACCAAGTTTAAAACAATTGAAATTAAATTGGACTCAATGCGAATAGTATAGATTCTCAATGAAATATAACAACAGTAAATTAGTCTTTTGTATCTAACGTTTATCATGGTCTGCACACGCTCCGGTGACGGAATACAGAACATAGTTATGTTCGTCATATTGGACCAGCTGGGCCACATCCTATCTCCCAGGGGTATATTTCACAGGAGGAATCAATTAACTCTGACCCAAACCTAATATGAACAGTATGAACAATGCTTACTCCGTCAATATTCGTGTTGATTGAGCATCATATTTACTTAGGATACACTATCTGATATTGTGTCGAGGTTAGATTCTATATTGTCCAGACTGTTCAGTACACACTGGCTCTATTGTCTTGTCGGGATATGCAAACCACTTAAGTACCCGATAGAACCATAGGCAAAGTATTAAAGAGACGTCACTTGAACAGCTCTGGTTCACTGGGGAAACCTGCGTTTACGCGTTTAGTTGATTGAACAAAGGACCGGTGTAATTTAGTTAATAACCTTGCTGTCGGTATTTCATGGATTTGAACAGCCAGTCCCGTGTTGTAAACCTCGCCGCTACGTGGTTCGATGCCACTCAGCGTAAGGGACAGGCTATTGAAATTCCTGAAATACATCCAGCTTGATTGATAATATTACTTATTGAAGGTAAAGTAAAAGAAGTGATCACGTGGACTCTGAACTAGGGAAGCTAGAGAGTTAAATTACTTCATTAAGAATTTGGAAAAGAAAGTCGGTATGGAGTTATCTGAACATATTTCGTTTATTTCGTAGCATATTAATAACATAAAGGCGGACTACAAATCTGTGCAAAATGATTTAATAGATCTTCGGACACGATCAATGAGAAATAAGTATCCAGAAAACGTATGATGAGGCCACCAGTCATTTAACCGAGGGAAACCTTTTAGGTTCTTTGTGGGCCATGCTAGCGCACCTGAAGAGAAAATTAAATGTGCTGTTTTTGATCGGGTTCATTGCCTGGCAAAAGGAAAGATGATAGATCTTGGCCAGTTGTAGCAAGATTTCAATGATTTGAGGACCGAGAACACATGATACTGACCTGACTGGAAAACCATACGGCATAAAAGAACAATTTCTCTCTGATATTTTATCGGTACGTTAAAAGCTTATCGCAATCACAAAGTCGTATGGAAAGAAAACAAGACTATCGGTGAATAAACTGTATGCTGATGACGTTTTAGTTGAAGCTGAAATGACGTTGGTCAAGTGTGATTCAGTTTTTGTTCACTGAGTGTTCTGGGTTTATATATTTTATCGTGAAATAATGAGGGTAAATTTATCGAAAATGCAAATAACGTTGATTTCGTTAACTCTTTACCAAACGCAGACGATATCAAAATTTATTATTTTTCAGTTTTTTTTAAATTTCAACAAAACCATATTATATGGCCCGTCATTGGAACGAGCGAGCTCGATGAGCTCGTTCCAATGAGGGGTCACATGAATTGATTTTGTTGAAATATTCTGCAAAATAAATTCATTCACCTACTCAATTTGTTAGGTAAAGAGTTAATCACTCATCAAGCTATGATATAGTGTTTCTGTTGAAATTTGGACCTCAGAAACATTTTTCCTTCCAATGAAAGAAACAGTAATTGATTTTGTTGTAAAATGAAACAAAGGGATTGTAAAAAGGCAAATGTGTTTTTTATAGTGATGAAAAAGAAGTTGGGTAAGGTCATCAATGTGCATGAAGTAACAGACTTTGGTATTGGTGTGATTAAAATAAGTAGGTCCATTATCAAAAATAGTCGTGACGTGTTTCTTGCTGGGTCATATATTCCATCACAACATTCTACGTTTTACCTGCGCAATGATATTGCCTATTTCCAAAACTTAGAAACATGTATTACCAAAATGTATGAAATGAGGCATATTGTGGTATGTCGCGGCCTAAATAGTGGTACAGCAGTTATTATGGATTATATGAAAAACAACATATTGCCGCGATCCCAACTGGATGGACAATATTGTAAGTTGTTTTGATGAATTGATGATAAGATGGTCTGAGGCTCCGAGCGAAGCGTCGCGGTTGAACATGCGCTCCAAGCCGCAAGACTCGGCCCATTTTGCCGTCAAAACATCACAAGAACGTATATGTTCCAATAAGGTCCTACCCATCGTGCCCAACCACGTTGTAAAATGAACAAGAGAATCTTTAAAGCACCACTGCTAGCTTCCATCTGGTAATATCCGTACATCACGCGAGTTATTAAGAACATAAACAGCAAAAACACCCCCATTTTTCACGTTTTACAGTACAGCATATCATCTAATCACAACAATATATGGGGTATCCTCGCCGATATATTCAACCACGACTTTACACTTGTTATAACTATATTTTATACTTTTTTCCGGGCCAATAACCCGCCGCTCGAAGATTTCTACTCGAAAAAACTTAAATTTATTTTAGAAGCCTCAAATTTTCCGTAAACGATCTGAAATTGTTGAGAACATTAGGGGGATTGCAAGACATCCCCCCACCCCCACCAAATGGGTGGGCCCCCGAGACCGAAATAAGTTTTTCCTCCAATTCAAACAGCATTTGTTAAACTCACTCTTTCTTCTTATTTTCATCCTGCACATGGTTCAAATCATTCCTGTGGGCCAAAAACGGTACAATAATAAGTTAAACCCCACTCGAAGTAAATTATACTGGATAAAGCAATAAAAAGCTCTGTTGCGAAAATTGCGTTTCTCAAAAAAATGTTCAGATATGCATAAAACCTCACTGTCTTTCAAGATAACTTACAAAATAACATTTGGATAGATTAGTGATGCTTTATGAAGCATACTTGGGAACTCAATATATTTCTGTATAAGTATGATTCAACATCAGCACGAGCACCCCAGAGGAATCCGTTGACTTCTCAGCCACTCAGCCGATATTCCCACCTAATTCAGATTTCATTTCCATTTATAAATTATAGATTGAACTAACTTATTAAACGTGACTATGCTTTAGACAGTTTCGATGAGCTTTGATACACTTTGAACATTTCTCCTAACCAGGGAACTCTATTACTTGGAAGATAGCGACAATGACCTACTCAGTAAAGCTTACTTCTCTTTGTACTGGCATGCTGAGCTTGGCAAGGTAGCGCACTGTATGTTAATGAGGCTGTACAAATGAAGTTTATTGGTGTTGTCAAAGATTCAAAATTCAACTTACATGCTCGGCGTTTTCCTCAGGTGTCTTTCCATGTGTTGTGCAATGTGGGCTGGTTACCTCATCTCCTACTAATATCGTGAAATGTGTCAAAAATAATCGTCCCAGATATTACGCGCGCACGCACGCTAATCAATCGGTTGTTTTCCTGCCACTGTTGCAAAAACCTCAACACATGTCATAAATACTTATTTGTATTACGTATTGTTTTGCTTCTAAACTATAAAAACAATGTATAGAAAAGTGAACGAAAGCAAATTCAAGTAACGGAGAATGACAAACATTCGTTCCAGTTATCACAGGTGTACAATATTTTTTTTTTCTTTTTTAATCAATTCAGTTGAATATCTAGGACACGTTGTTACATAAAATGGTTTAGGACTTCCCAGTCGGAATGATATTCACTCACTTTTGAGTTATACATGTACTTCAGAATATTATGAAAGTAGAAATATTTACCACGGGATATTTTCCCCTTGGCAGTACAGAATCAAACAGTTTATAGCAAAATAAAAGCGAAACGAAGAGAAAAGAAACTTGAAATATTCGCGATTTTCATAAATTTGTTCGGCATATGAACAGATATTCAAGTTGAGTGAATCTTCCTGAGAATTGAATACGCCATTAATTGGTCTCCGAATTACCCCAGTATACACGCGCGCTGAATGAATACAGCCACGTGCAGCTTCAACACCGACACACACGTCAGTGGACTATTTCGAATGATTATTTTAGTGTAACATATGCATGACATTCAGTGACTTATAGCACACCAGCAGCAATTACTGTTTAATGTCGCTGCTGGACATAACCACAATTTTATTACCATCGGACCGAGGAAACGTATAAACATTCATACCATATGGAAAACATTCATCGAGTCACAAAAACCTCACTTTAACCAATCATATGCGTGGAAATCGGGTATCACTGAAGGAAATTAAATATTTAATTTTGGCATCAAAAACATAACTGATGACACATCATTACAACGAGCTCAAGAATTTAAAAAAAAATAATAAAATCTTCCACTAAAACTAAAATACTCGCCATGTGATTAGATGAGAGCTCACTTAGTTTTTTGTATGTTTACGTCTCCAACAAAATATGTTACCGTTTGACGTCATCACGAGAAATATTTGAAATGGGGTTACCCGTTTCGCAATTATTTCATCAACGGAGTAACTGGCAATCCGCTTCATTTTACTATATTTTTCACACGTGCAACAGACGGTGTTCCAAATGAAACGTTGTTTAAATTACAAATCGGTTTACGATTTGAAATAAGATGGAGTGACCTCGACCTTCATCTTATTTATTATTTATTTTTCAGGTGACGTCGTGGGTAACATGGGAAGTTTTTTTTACTAAACTTGTTATCGATACAATGTGTTTTGTTCACTTAACGAGCTCTGTGTAGAGACTTTTTGGAACATTTATGTTAGTGTGATTAATTGACGGTAACAGGGTTGTGAGATTCGCTGCTCGGCGTGTACGTTCAACCGAGGGCTTCGGTTGAATATAAGCTCTGATCCGCAAACTTCAGACCTTGTTACCGTCAATTCATCACTATAACTTATAATGTGAACGGTGTTGTTTGAGAATAGCGCTGGTCGAATATGGCAGCTACGTGGAGGGAATGGTAACGACTGAATAGAGAAGCGCGTAGTACGCTAAACTCTTGGAGCACACCGCCGCCAAAACACCCACGCCCCCACCCCCAACAGAAAAAACATTTTAGCATGTGAAATTGCGATTTAATGTGAAATTTCCCTTTACATTTCAACTTCAGGAGCGAGCATACTATATATAATATTAGATTGCAAACACTAATTACTGGAATAATCATCAAATTTTTACTTAATGAAGCAACGGGTACATCCTAGTGCTTCATTAATTAAAATGTTGCTGATGATGATTTTATTACCCGGTAAACGCATGCGTGGACATCACTGCACAGACGTGAATTTCGACCAGTAGACGGCAACTGTACTGTACTTCACATTTTAACTGTTGGGTCATTGGAACGAAGTAAGTCAGAATATCTGTACTGATATTTGAACAGAAAGGTTAAGGAGAAAATGTATTTGTTCCTGATGAATAGACACACTCTTGCCTTACCCACCACCACCCTGCTGTGTTAACCGCACTTCAAACACATATGTTACATTTAGTATTGTTAGGCTTCGAACTAATTAACTTTAATCAGAAAGGGCATGACATATCTCTGGCGTCATATTTTCATGAATAACCCAGTGACATTAAATATAGTTTCCTCTGGCTCAAAATGTTTCACTGGATTAATTATTAGTTTTTCTCAAACATTTGCAAGAAAGAGCTTCAAACAGAAGATAATGTCTCTTGCACTAGGTTTAAGATTTGTAGCATTTCTCGCAATCATTTTGGGTGAGTTATGTATTTATTATATACATCCAAACTTCTTGGTGGAAGTTTTCTGTATATTATTGCCATAAACTGATACAGATATGCCTTGTGAGGATACAGTGCGATTCGCCATCATTTTACCGGACATTACCGGACATTTTAACAAATATGATATCTTACCATTTTATTACACATCCATTAGACTTTAAGCCCTTGTATTCAACGGAATCCCCGCTATGATATAGGTTACAATACAGTATTTTTTCCATTGACGACAGTACTGAGGTTTCCTTCTCTCCCCATCTCATCAATCTGAATTGGGCAAAAATAACCATATATCCATTTAGTTTACCATCTCATGAAAAAAAAATACTAAAAAAAATATATGTCGCCATATGAATTTTGCCTTTAAATTTGGAGGTTCCTGTACTCCCGTCCAGTTTCGCACCGAATGAAATAGACATATTTTTACTTACCCCGACCCAATTTTAATCTACTCTCACACACTTTAGAAGACAATAGTCACCAATGTTTTATATCTTTTCCAAAACATGCACTTTAAAAATTTTATTCACACTTACAAGCTCAGTTCATTTTCCACCAATCGGATAATTCCAGGAACCTTTATCCTTCATTAAAGCTTGGGTGTAAACCACTAGAGGCGCTGTTTGCACGAAAACACAGTATTGAAACCTAAACTTTCTACAAAGTCGATACAAATATATCTCATTATGGGTTTAAATTAAAGAAAAAATACTGCCTAATATATTAAATATCATTTTTTTCAAATTTCAATGCTGTTTGCCTGATCTATCAGCATTACAATTAAGCCAAACAACAAGTTTAATGACTTTTTTGTCCTCAATTTCTCATCATTTTGCATCTGTATACCAACAGAGTAGCTGCGTGAACTATAAAAGTCAAGCCAAAAACATTAACCCTTCCATTATTCTCAAAATAAAAATGAAAAAAACTTTTGTTTCATAAAGGTGTTTGGATAAAGTACAATTTACAGTAGAAGTACACCATCTGACAGAAGCACACTCTAACATGAGATAATCATATGACCTGGAGGAAGAAAGAAACAAAAGAACAAGCAGTGCTGGCTATAAGACCCCTACCCCCGCAACCAGTTTAGCAGAAAAACCTACATCCAACCCTTTTGAGTCCACACACTTCAATTCTAGTGTCAAAATCCTCAACTGTTTCCCATCTATACAGTGCACAGAGTTAACAAGATACTTGGGAAATTAATAAATCATACATTTGGGTAATACAGACACTGCCAAAATGAGACGAAAGTGGAAATTCCCCTGGTTTTGTACTGAGACCAGATTAAGAACTGGTATGCTCTCTGCACTTGAGCTGAGCCCGAATGTTATAAAAAATGTGTGAGTACTAACCATGAGGCATCCAATGGTACTGATGGGAGCCAAATATCCAAATTATATTGATCAGGATAGATTAAACTGGGGGTGGGGGGTGGGGGTGGGGGGGGGGGGGTAAAAAAGAAAATTTTCCCAAATAAAACAACAATTCAGTTTCGAGTCTCTCAATTTTGTACAGTATCTCAACTTTTCTTCATTTGACCCCATTCTCAAGTATCAAGCCAGCATAGCACATTGAGCCACATGCCAAATCCACTCTGTCTCCACTTGTTTGACATTATCAAAAAGAATGAGTTGCTGAACCTGGATGGGATCAGCATAGTAGCTTATTCCAGCCAGGTCCAACAACACATTTTAACTGAAACAGTCTTTTGAACTACTAGGTATCCCTATTAAATTGGTCTATAACAAAGGATGTCATATTACCGTCTACATGAACAGGATGCAGGTTTTTGTGGTAGCTATAGTAGTACTTGGTAAGAAAAATGACAAATGAAACACCAAGGGCAGAGGAAGCACACGAAATGCCATTTATAAGACAGATTTCTACATTTTTGTGAAAGCCTCACTTTGTGAATAACAAAACGCATATAATGGACCAAACTGTTACAGATTCACCTCCTTGGAGCTGCAAGTTTGATTGTGAAACTAGAAATGTTAAGCCAAGTGAATGTTTCAATATGAGAGGAGCAGTTGCAAACAGTGTAGTGATTTTGTGCATCTAGAAATTTCCAAAAAGGTAGTTTTTGCACTCTTAGGTACAAAAGACACATCAAAGCAGAGCTTTTCTCCAAAATATGATTAGAAAATTGCCCAGGTTGTCCACACTCAAGAGTAATAATATAGCTACTGTTTTATTCAAAAGGAAGTGAAAATAGTTATTTCAACATAGAAATATCAAGTAGTGTCACACCCGAATTGCTCTCATGGAGTAAAACCCTCCTGTGCATCTCATCAAAACAACATTTGAATCAAATCACAGCCCGAAACAGGCTATTTCTCATTAATTTGACAATCACACCTGCCAAATTAAAGGAAAATCCCTGTTCAATGACTGTTTCTCACATTGCAGAATGTAACACATCATACATTCAGCAAGCATATACAGACAGAGGGGGTTAAATCATGGAAAAGGAGAAATGATACTTCTACCAACTATATTTGGGGATGGAAATCAATAATAAACATGACTGAATGTTTTTCATATTGAAAATATGGTCCATTTCAAGTTTGGCCACGGGGGGGGGGGGGGGGGGGGGTTAAAACGCGCTTTTTTGCACAGCCAACATTTAGCTCAATTAATACTGCTATTTCATATTGGACTGCCCCTGATTGACTACATACACAACAAAATAATCAAACTGACCATCTTTTCTCCACCTTAGATTCACTGTTCATTTGGCAAGTATTTTATGCATATGGGCACTCAGGAATAGGCTATTTTTCATGTAAAATGGGCATCCAATATCTTCAAAATTACCTTTTCTCTAACATTTCCATCCAAGTACAAACCTACTTGGCTTCAGCCATCAAAGTAACAACACCGATAGACGCAACATTCAAAACTATTTTTTAAAATCACTCGACAGAAATCACAAGAAATACCGCTTTAGGTTACAATACAGTGTTTTTTCCATTAACGACAGTACTAATCCTTCCTCCTGTCCCCATTTCATCAAGCTGATTTGGGCAAAAACAACACTCTATCCATTTAGTTTATCATCTCATGAAAAGATACTGAAAAAAAATATAGGTCGCCATATGAATTTTGCCCTTAAATTTCGTGTACTCCCGTCCAGTTTCGCACTGAATGAAATAGACATATTTTTACTTACCCTCACCCAATTTTAATCTTCTCTCACACATTTCAGAAGACAATAGTCACCAATATTTTATATCTTTTCCAAAACATGCACTTTAAAAATTTTATTCACACTTACAAGCTCAGTTCATTTTCCACCAATCGGATAATTCCAGGAACTTTTATCCTCCGTTAAAGGTTGGGTGTAAACCATTAGAGGAGCTGTTTGCACGAAAACACTGTACTGTAACCTATAAATGATAATGTATTCAACGGGTGATATACAAGTAGGAACTTTTTTACCTCATCGTTTAGTTACGCTTCGAAAAGTTTCCAAATTTCGTTATACAATCATCGACCGTCTGTCGCATAGTGTGAAAATGAAAACGTCCAAAGCAAAATAAAGTCGGTTTACAAAATATTAGCTAGCCAAAAAGGAGATTATATTTTTTAAAAATCCAATCATTTCCAACCAGAACATTAAGTCCCGTGGCCGTCTCGTTTTGTGGATGCCATTATATGAAAATTGTTAAACTTTATTTCGGTAAATCTTCGTACATCTTGAGATGCTTCGAACTTCTTTTAAAAATGTTTCTCCCAGCCGTTTTGCAAATCTGCAAATTTGTACTTATATTTTTGTACTAACAGTAATAACCACCAAATGGTTAGGCGTGAATGGGCACCAGCCGAAGAGAAACAGCGATACGAATTTCAACAAACACTGGTTCCCAAAAGGTTGTTTTGATTTTTTATCGATCCATTTGATCAGTACAGCTTCAGTCAAAACAAACTCTTCACCTTTGGGTTTAAACATCCTAATTAAAATTTGTTTATTTAAATGAATTTTAATGCATGGGCTGTGTAATAAACACAGAACGCGATGTGCGTTTGAATCCGTTGGGGTTTTACATAACTCGTTGGAATGGCGTAAACATATTTCTACGGCTCTCGCGAAATATGACTACGCCATCCAAGTCGTAATGTAAAACACCCACCGATCCAAACATACATCGCGTTCTGTCTATATCTTTATATTATTGCCATAAACTGATACAAATATGCCTTGTGAAGCTATAGTGTGATCCTTCATCATTTTACTAGACATTTTAACAAATATGTTATCTTACCATTATCTCACATGATGTATATTAAGTATATAATGAAGTACAATAGATGGAGACAATGGCGTAAATCCTGAGCGCCACAATAATGTTGGGCCCGATATCGATATTATTCAGCACGGCCGACGAGTTACATATTCGGCAGGGACGACGGGTTACTTGTTTGACATATAATCAGATTTACCATTGCACATAAATTAATAGCACTGAGCTTAAACTGGAAAGTGCTGTTGAATGGAACTTCTAAATTAATTATTTATGGCATCAAAAATCCCACATAAAATAATATTAATTTGTCCATCAAAGGGCGCTTTCAATGGCTTTTATCGTTGTTTGAATGGGCGACAACGATACCACTCTTGCCATGCAGACACCTGAAAACGCATCGTTTCGAGAACGCTATATTCTCAAAATGTTGTCCTGTAAATTGGACTTGAGTTTCGGTGATGTTATTTACTAATTAGTTTGGGGATGTACATGTATTGCACGATATTCTAATAATTTAGGAAATTAGCTGTTTTTGTCATGTGACATTCGCGTGCTCAAACAATACGGCCGCCGGTCAGTTTCCACGGCGGGCAATATTTTCACGGACTCAATAATATACTACTCAAAGTTTGCTAAGCAACAAGTACCTCTTTTACGTTTTAGTCGACATATTGTTATGAAAAGTGCATATATATTTTATTTAATTATATCTTTAATGATTTAAGTACAGAAATTAAGATTTTGTTTGTGTTTGACATTATTTTTTAGCTTTTGAATACGATAACCATGGAAGATGGATATTATTGTTAGAAGAGGAAATTTTTCAAATTTGCCAAAAGGTTGACGGAGAGAACTGGTATGGGTTCAATATCGAGTATGCGATCCATTACTGTTAATTGCAGCTTGACAACGCCTTCTCGTGCTCTCAATCAGGTTCCTGGTGGTCCTTTGTGGGATGTTGTTCCATTCTTGAACCACCATGGCACCAAGCTCCCTGACACTTCTTGGCTTGACTGGACGTGCTGAAATTGCAAGCTGCAACTCATTCCAGACATGTTCGATTGGATTGAAGTCAGGGGATCTTGCTGGCCAGTCCATACGCTCAATCTCCTCCCCCTGTCGGTACTGCGCGACAGCATGGGCAACATGAGGACGGGCATTATCGTCCATCAGAATGAATCTACCACCCACTGCACCTGCATACAATCTGACGTGGGCATCCAGGATCTCATCAATATATCGCGGTGCGGTCAATGTACCACAGTCAAGGACACAGAGCTCTGTACGTCCATGCCAGCCGATGCCGCCCAGGACATTATTGACCCTCCACCATAGCGGTCATGTCCAGCAATGTTGGCTGCATGGAATCGCTCTCCTGGACTTCTCCAAACCCCAGACTGCCTATCTGTGTTGTCTAGGCAGTATCTCGACTCATCTGTAAAAAGGACAGGTCGCCAATCCCCTCTGGTACATCCAACATGGTCCATGCCCCATTCATATCGTTCCGATGGTTGTATGGGACAGCGGAATGCGAATACATGGTCTTCTCGATCGGAGACCACCTTCGTGCAACCTTTCTCGGATAGTCTGCGTCGAAACATTTACCCCGGATGCATTCAGAAAGTCACTGCGAAACTGGATTGCTGTGGTAAAGCGGTTCCTGCGGGTCTGAATGATCAAAAACCGGTTTTAAGCTGCAGATGCTGCCCTGTCTCTGCCACCACTATGCCGTCTTACTGGTGTGCCATACTGCTGAAATCTTGCTCACCAACCTGATGATGCATAGTCCCTTGCTCCACCATCCCAACAGCTCGCCACATTTCTTCTTCAGACAAATGTCTTCTTACATTTGCATTCACCATATTCAATCATTAAATCACAAGAGTTTGTGTTAAAATGAAGACTGAATACCCAACACATGTCATCATACAAGGGTTTGTGTTAAAATGAAGATTGAATACCGTACACATGTCATCACACAAGGGTTTGTGTTAAAATAAAGATTGAATACACTACACGTGTCATGTACATGTAGACAGTACACGAAAACATCATGAAAATCAAGGGGTCCATGCTTTTCCATGACTGTCACAAAAAGTCTTCATGTCAAGAGAGCTAATGTAAACAATGGGGACCATCTCAATACATTCCTCAGTCATATCCACCAAATATATCGCAAATATGTCACAAGCAAATTTTACAATGATGAGTCAAATGTGTGGTGCAGAGCAAACTTTAAGTACTCTATTAGATTCCAAACTCTAATTATAGGAATAACCATCAAAGTTTAATCACTGAAGTACAGGGGTACACACCGGTGCTTCATTAGTTGCAATTTTGCTGATGGTGATTTTTATTACCTGGCAAACGCATGCGTGGACATCACTGATCAAGCGTGCATTACGACCAGTCCACGGCGCCTTTACTGTGCGGCATGATATTTTTTGCATATTTTGAAGTGACGCCATATTTAACGAGACTTCAAACACAGAACTGAAACAAATTATATACTGCCAGGTTGTGAATATTGTGGTGGAATATTCAAAACCCTAGATAAGGTCTATATACTAGCATTAAAATATATTCATCTCCAGGAAAAATGGTTCGGGAAAAGCTTTGGACGTACGAGTTCATTCCCAAGTTATTTATTTATTTATTTATTGATGTTTAAGGTCACATATTTATGCACAATGGCTAACCATGACCGTGACAGTTTTACGGGTGGAGGAAGCCGGAGTACCCGGAGAGAACCACCGAGCAACGACGAGCAGCTGCCAGCTCCCCAACATCGTAGCTCTGCACTGCAGCACAGTCAGGGTTAGATTGGTTGAAGACATGCGTACCATCGACGTGCAGTACGCCTTAGTACACGGCGTCATCGTGCCCCCGCGCGGGCAATGGAGATGAAGTGTCTTGCCCAAGGACACAACGCGGTTGCCGCAGGTGGGATTCGAACCGAGGACCTCTCGGCTTGCAGCCTGCACCTCTACCTACTGAGCCACCGCGCTCCCTCATTCCCAAGTCTCACAATTATGGGTTTAGGAGAATGCGGCTCGGATCCTCTTGGGTTTGATATATGAATATTCGCAGCTCTGCAGATTACATCCTTGGCTACAGTCTCATCCATAGGCAAGTCCTACTGAAGATTTGTTTTACACTGTGTAACACGTGCCATGGTTGCTCTCTTCTGCGATCCCATTTATCAGAACGTTGTATTTCTAATCGTGAATTCCTAGTACTAGAAGTTTTTCATTGAGCTCCTGTAAACCGGCATCAGTTTGTCTCTTCGGATCGGAGAGACACTGTTTCATCTTCTCAATCCGTTCAGCATTGAATTCCACTACGCGTGTAATGTCAAACTTGTTCATTTATCAATTCGTTAACGGCTTTTGAGATATTTGTAATTTCTTTCCTCATTTCAACAATATCATTTCTGGGGATATCAAAGCTCTGGGTGAATGTCCTATCCAAGTTCTAAATCACCTGTTTTAGTTCGTTTTTGGAAGCGTCCTTATCTTGGGTGGGGGGGGGGGGGGCAATGTTTTCTTGTTGCTTGCGTGAAGAGGCATTTTTCAAGAATAAGCAGGGAGAACATGAACAAATAATGGTTTGGTTAGAGAAGCTTGTGATTTTACGATATACGCTCTTTGCGTTCGAAATCCATTTAAACTCGAAGACTTGCAAAGAACACTTCGTCCAGTTCACCCAGAAAACAATACACCCAGTCCCCCAATAAGTAACTTTAAAGACACACGTGTACATTCGTTCCAAGCTGCATTATTAAAAAAAATAAAAGGCTTGATTATCCTCAACAAATTCAAAATCGACTTCACGAAACCGCCATCATCCGGATGTTATGCTTATTGCTGTAACAATAAAAGTGACATAATGTCGCGAGAAACGAGCAGACGTGCACCTGATAGACGGTTTCAGTGGTACTGGTAATTAGTTATAGAGTCCAAAAACTGGTATTGCTGCAACGAACCATGCGTCTCCATTTTCTCTCAACACACATTCCGTGTTTAAGGGATTCCACGATCTGGAATAATTCACCATGAGAAACATTACAAAAAAAGAACATGAAGACAAATCGCAATAATTGAAAGTGACAGTGAGAAAATGTTGAAAGTAACGATCAGCCAAATTGCTGTTTGCATGCTTCTTAAAATTGGGAATGTCGTGATGTCATGTAATTAAAAAGATCTTTCGCACTACAAGAATATAATTTCATAACTGTTTTCGCAAACTACTTGGTTCGATATATTGTTTATAGAGTTTACTCTGTATCTTCTAAGAGTTCACTCTGTATATTCTTATATAAATAGTCCCCTACGAAAATATGACGCCATAGATACGTCTTTCTGATTCAGGGTTATTAGTATTTATTGATGTTTAAGGTCACATATTTATGCACAATGGCTAATCATGACCGTGACAGTTTTACGGGTGGAGGAAGCCGGAGTACCCGGAGAGAACCACCGAGCAACGACGAGCAGCTGCCAGCTCCCCAACATCGTAACTCCGCACTGTAGCACAGGCAGGGTTAGATTGGTTGAAGACATGCGTACCATCGACGTGCAGTACGCCTTAGTACACGGCGCCATCGTGCCCCCACATGAGCAATGGGGGTGAAGTGTCTTGCCCAAGGACACAACGCGGTTGCCGCAGGTGGGATTCGAACCGAGGACCTCTCGGCTTGCAGCCTGCACCTCTACCTACTGAGCCACCGCGCCACCAGGGTTATTAGTTCAAGGTTTAATAATATTAGTGCGCATGCGTTGATGTTCATGGTTGGCTTTCGCATGTTGTCCGGTTAAATGTTTTCAAAAACAATACTTTTAGATCTTGAAAACTAGAGATATATTTTGCCATATGTTTACCAAGCAGTTTTTGGACAGAATTTGCTTAATATCACAATTTAATGGTAAAAGGCAAATGTAACTTAAGAAAGATTATACCAAAATCCAACTCAACGGACACATCCAGCACAGGCCTGAATTCAGTGCTCGGGGGTGTGAAGGCCACAAAAATGTCAAAACAACAACACGAGGCTACAACTGTGGGAGTTCATACAATGATACGCGACGTCGCAATAACTTTCAAGATTAAGTGTCAAGTGTTATTCTTGGTCCACTGAATTATAAACGTGTGGAATGACCATTGATATCCGCTGTGAAACGCTGGTGTTCAACTGATGATCGGAAACGAATTAAAGATGATGACAGTTTAATGGCGAACCTGGTACTCGAAATATCTGACAGCTATAAAGATTTAACAAACAACCGGATTTGTTGGATATCCGAACAATATTACAGCAATAGCTTGAGGGACTTCCCAATAATATGAAACAGAGTAACGTTTGGAAATACAAACTATAACTGCATTCATACTTATGATCGACGCAAAATATACAATACAATAAATGAGTGATGTCACAACAGGTTTACTGGATTTCAAAATTAAAATAAGCTTTCACCGCGTCTTAATCAGATGCCTGATTAACTTACGGAATTGAGCTCAAATAAACAATGGAGGGAAACAATGAATAAAGGTAACTTGTTAACAACTGCTAGATGAGAGGCTTGGTCTCACACAACGAATTAAGAAATAGACCAAGTTTAAAACAATTGAAATTAAATTGGACTCAATGCTAATAGTATAGATTCTCAATGCAGTATAACAACAGTAAATTAGTCTTTTGTATCGAACGTTTATCATGGTCTGCACACGCTCCGGT
The DNA here is from genome assembly GCA_031216915.1 of Pictodentalium vernedei. NCBI lineage: Eukaryota > Metazoa > Mollusca > Scaphopoda > Dentaliida > Dentaliidae > Pictodentalium > Pictodentalium vernedei. The sequence continues at coordinate 219,815,300 of CM062294.1, forward strand.
GACAGAATACAGAACATGGTTATGTTCGTCATTTTGGACCAGCTGGGCCACATCCTATCTCCCAGGGGTACATTTCACAGGGGGAATCTATCAACCTAATCCTTATGTCAATACCAAACAATTTGAACAGTATGAACAATGCTTGCTCCGTCAATATTCGTGTTGATCGAGCATCACATTTACTTAGGATACACTATCTGATATTGTGTCGAGGTTAGATTCTCTATTGTCCAGACTGTTCAGTACACATGGCTCTATTGTCTTGTCGGGATATGCAAACCACTTAAGTATTTAAGTGACGTCACTTGAATAACTCTGGTTCACTGGGAAAACCTGCGTTCACACGTTTAGGTGATTGAACAAAAGGCCGGTGTAATTTAGTTAACAACCTTGCTGTCGGTATTTCATGGATTTGAACAGCCACTCTCGTGTTGTAAACCTCGCTGCTACGTGGTTCGATGCCACTCAACGTAGGGGGCAGGCTATTCAAATTACTGAAATACATCCAGCTTGATTGATAATATTACTTATTGAAGGTAAAGTAAACAAAATTGATCACGTGGACTCTGAACTAGGGAAGCTCGGGATTTAAATTATTTCATTAAGGGCTGATCTTACTCAACAAATGCAGTGCAAAGAATTTGGAAACGAAAGTCGGTATGGAGTTATCTGAACATATTTCGTTTATTTCGTGGCATATTAATAGCATAAAGGCGCACTATAAATATGCGCAAAATGATTTAATAGATCTTCGGACACGATCAATGAGAAATATCTATCCAGAAAACGGATGATGAGGCCTCCGGTAATTCAACTGATCGGGTTCATCGCCTGGCTAAGGGAGGGCAGATAGACCATTGCCCATTGTAGAAAGATTTCAATGATGACCGAGAACATGTGATACTGACTTGACTGGAAAACCATACGGCATAAAAGAACAATTTCTCCCTGATATTTTATCGGAACGTTAAAAGCTTATCGCAATCATAAAACAAGCACAGTCTGATGGAAAGAAAAGAAGACTATCGGTGAATGAACTTTATGTTGATGACGTTTTAGTTGAAGCTGAAATGACGTTTGCCAATTGTGATTCAGTTCTTGTTCACTTAGTGTTCTGGCTCTAAATATTTTATCATGACAAAATGAGGGTAAGCTTATCGAAAATGCAAATGACGTTGATTTTGTTAACCCTTTACCAAACGCAGACGATATCAAAATTTATTATCCTTAAATTTTTTCGAATAATTTCCACAAAACCATAACATATTGCCCGTCATTGGAACGAGGGGTCACATGATATGGTTTTGTTGAAATTTTCTGAAAAATAATATTTATTCACCTGCTCAATTTGTATATTACGTTGGCGAATGTTGCCGATTTGTTAGGTAAAGAGTTAATCACTTACCAAGCTATGATATAGCGTTTTTGTTTGAAATTTGGACACCAAAAACATTTTTCCTTCCAATGAAAGAAACAATAATTGAAAGCAATAACTACCTGCTGTCAAATGAGATATTTTCCACTTTTAATTCTATTTTAGTATTTCTTTTCTTTTTTTGTCTTGGGGATGACAGGAAGACAGTCACAAGACTATGTCATGCCCTACAGTATACATCTACACATCTATCCATAATTTTGTAACACCCTGCTATCTAATTTCTTATTTGTATTTGTATGCTGTGAATAAATTGAATTGAATTGAATTAATTGATTTTCTTGTAAAATGAAATAAAGGGATTGTAAAAGGGCAAATGTGGTTTTTATAGTGATGAAAAAGAAGTTGGGTAAGGTCATCAATGTGCATGAGGTAACAGAGTTTGGTACTGTTGGTATTAAAATAAGTAGGTCCATTATCAAAAACAATCGTGAAGTGTTTCTTGCTGGGTCATATATTCCACAACAATATTCTACGTTTTACCTGCACAATGCTATTGCCTATTTTCAAAACTTAGAAACATGTATTACCAATATGTATGAAATGGGACATATTGTGGTATGTTGCGGCCTAAATAGTGGTACAGCAGTTATTGTAGATTATATGAAAAACGACATATTGCCGCGGTCCCAACTGGGTGGAGTTGACAAAATTATAAGTTGTTTTGGTGAATTGATGATAAGATGGTCTGAGGCTCAGAGGTTACGTTCAACCGAGACGCGTAGCCTCTCGGTTGAACATACGCTCCAAGCCGCAAACCTCAGACCATTTTACCGTCAAAACATCACAATAACGTATATGTTTCAATGAGTTCGTACCCACCGTGTCCAACCATATTGTAAAATGAACACGACAACCTAAAAGCACCACTACTAGCTTCCATCTGGTAATATCCGTACATCGCGCGAGCTATTTAGAACATAAACAGCAAAAACACCGCCATTTTTCACATTTTTGCAGTACAGCGAAACATCTAACGACGTGTAATCACAACAATATATGGGTTATCCTCGCCGATATATTCAACCACGACTTTGCACTTGTTATAACTATATTTTGTACTTTTTTTCCGGGCCAATAACCCGCAGCTCGAAGATTTCTACTCGAAAAAAATTAAATTTATTTTAGAAGCCTCAAATTTTCCGAAACGAACTGAAATTGTTGAAAACATTAGGGGGGATTGCAAGACCCCCCCCCCCCCACCACCACCACCACCACCACCAAGTGGGTGGGTCCCCAAGACCGAAACAAGTTTTTCCTCCAATTCATACAACATTTGTTAAACTCACTCTTTCTTCTTTTTGTCATCCTGCATATGATTCAAATCATTCTTGTGGGCCAAAAACGGTAAAATAATAAGTTAAACCCCACTCGAAGTAAATTATACTGGATAAAACAATAAAATCCTCTGTTGCGAAAATTGCGTTTTTCAAACAAAAAATGTTCAAATATGCAGAAAACCTCTCTGTCTTTCAAGATAACTTGCAAAATAACATTTGGATAGATTAGTGATGCTTTATGAAGCATACTTGGGAACTCAATATATTTCTGTATAAGTATGATTCAACAACAACACGTGCACCCCAGAGGAATCCGCGACTTCTCAGCCACTCAGCCGATATTCTCACCTAATTCAGATTTCATTTCCATTTATAAATTATAGATTGCACTAACTATTAAACGTGACTATGCTTTAGACAGTTTCGATGAGCTTTGATACACTTTGAACATTTCTCCTAACCAGGGAACTCTATTACTTGGGAGATAGCGACAATGACCTACTCAGTAAGGTTTACTTCTGTTTGTACTGGCATGCTGAGCGTGGCAAGGTATCGCACTGTATGTTAATCAGGCTGCACAAATGAAGTTTATTGGTGTTGTCCACCCCGCTAAGATTCAAAATTCAACTTACATGCTTGGCGTTTTCCTCACGTGTCTTTCCGTGTGCTGTGCAATGTTGGCTGGTTACCTCATTTCCTACTACTACCGTGAACTGTGTCAAAAGTAATCGTTCCACTCTCGCGAAACAGTCGATTGTTTTCCTGCCACTGTTGCAAAAACCTCAACACATGGCATAAATACTTATTTGTATTACGTACTGTTTTGCTTCTAAACTTTGAAAACAATGTATAGAAAAGTGAACGAAAGCAAATTCAAGTAACGGAGAATGACAAACATTCGTTCCAGTTTTCACAGGTGTCCAGTATTCTTTTTTTCTTTTCTAATCAATTCAGTTGAATGCTTAGGACACGTTGTTACATAAAATGGTCTAGGACTTCCCAGTCGGAATGATATTCACTCACTTTTGAGTTATACATGTACTTCAGAATATTATGAAAGCAGAAATATTTACCACGGGATATTTTTCCCTTGGCAGTACAGAATCAAACAGTTAATGGCAAAATAAAAGCTAAACGAAGAGAAAACAAACTTGAAATATTCGCGATTTTCATAAATTTGTTCGGCATATGAATAGATATTCAAGTTGATTGAATCTTCCTGAGAATTGAATTCGCCATTAATTGGTCTGAGAATTACCCCATTATACACGCGCGCTGACTGAATACAGCCACGTGCAGCTTCAACACCGACACACACGTCAATGGACAATTTCGAATGATTATTTTAGTGTAACATATGCATGACATTCAGTGACTTATAGCACACCAGCAGCAATTACTGTTTAATGTCGCTGCTGGACATAACCACAATTTTATTACCATCGGGCCGAGGAAACGTATAAACATTCATACCATATGGAAAACATTCATCGAGTCACAAAAACCTCACTTTAACCAATCCCATGCGTGCAAATCGGGTGACAATGAAGGAAATTAAATATTTAATTTTGGCATCAAAAACATAGCTGATGACACATCAATGCAAAGAGCTGAAGAATTTGAAAATAATAATAAAATCTTCCAAGAAAACTAAAATCCTCGCCGTCTGATTAGATGAGAGCTCACTTAGGTTTTTGTATGTTTACGTATCCAACATAATATGTTACCGTCTGACGTCACCACGAGGAATATTTGAAATGGGGTTACCCGTTTCGCAATTATTTCATCAGCGGAGTAACTGGCAATCCGCTTCAATTTACTATATTTTTCACACGTGCAACAGACGATTTCCAAATGAAACGTTGTTTAAAATACAAATCGGTTTACGATTTGAAATAAGATGGAGTGACCTCGACCTTCATCTTATTTATTATTTATTTTTCAGGTGACGTCGTGGGTAACATGGGAAGTTTTTTTTACTAAACTTGTTATCGATACAATGTGTTTTGTTCACTTAACGAGCTCTGTGTAGAGACTTTTTGGAACATTTATGTTAGTGTGATTAATTGACGGTAACAGGGTTGTGAGATTCGCTGCTCGGCGTGTACGAGGGCTTCGGTTGAATATAAGCTCTGATCCGCAAACTTCAGACCTTGTTACCGTTAATTCATCACAATAACTTATAATGTGAACGGTGTTGTTTGAGAATAGCGCTGGTCGAATATGGCAGCTACGTGGAGGGAATGGTAACGACTGAATAGAGAAGCGCGTTGTACGCTAAACTCTTGGAGCACGCCGCCGCCAAAACACCCACGCCCCACCCCAAAAATAAAAACATTTTAGCACGTGAATTGCGATTTAATGTGAAATTTCTCTTTACATTTCTACTTCAGGAGCGAGCATAATATATATAATATTGGATTGCAAACACTAATTACTGGAATAATCATCAAAGTTTTACTTAATGAACCAACGGGTACATCCCAGTGCTTCATTAATTAAAATGTTGCTGATGATGATTTTTATTACCCGGTAAACGCATGCGTGAACATCACTGCACAGGCGTGAATTTCGACCAGTAGACGGCGACTGTACTGTACTTCACATTTTTACTGTTAGGTCATTGGAACGAAGTAAGTCAGAATATCTGTACTCATCGGATATTTGAACAGAAAGTTTAAGGAGAAAATGTATTTGTTCCTGATTAATAGACACACTCTTGCCTTACCCATCACCCTGTTGTGTTAACCGCACTTCAAACACATATGTTACATTTAGTATTGTTAGGCATCGCACTAATTAACATGAATCAGAAAGGGCATGACATATCTCTGGCGTCATATTTTAATGAATGCCCCAGTAACATTAAATATAGATTCCTCTGGCGCAAAATGTTTCACTGGATTAATTATTAGTTTCTGTCAAACAGTTGTAGGAAAGAGCTTCAAACAGAAGATAATGTCTCTTACACTAGATTTAAGATTTGTAGCATTTCTCGCAATCATTTTGGGTGAGTTACGTATTTATTAGAAACCCTCAAACTTCTTAGTGGAAGTTTTCTTTATATTGTTGCCATAAACTGATACAGATATGCCTTGTGAGGATACAGTGAGATTCGTCATCATTTTACCGGACATTTTAACAAAGATGATATCTTACCATTTTATTACACATCCATTAAACTTTAAGCCCTTGTATTCAACGGAATCCCCGCTATGATACAGGTTACAATACAGTATTTTTTCCATTGATGACAGTACTAATCTTTCCTCCTCTCCCCATCTCATCAAGCTGATTTGGGTAAAAACAACCATCTATCCATTTAGTTTATCATCTCATGAAAAAAAGATACTGAAAAAAATATATGTCGCCATATAAATTTTGCCATCGAATTTGGAGGTTCCTGTACTCCCGTCCAGTTTCGCACTGAATGAAATAGACATATTTTTACTTACCCCCACCCAATTTTAATCTTCCCTAACACATTTCAGAAGACAATAGTCACCAATGTTTTATATCTATTCCAAAACATGCACTTTAAAAATATTATTCACACTTACAAGCTCAGTTCATTTTCCACCAATCGGATAATTCCAGAAACTTTTATCCTCCATTAAAGGTTGGGTGTAAACAACTAGAGGAGCTGTTTGAACGAAAACACAGTATTGAAACTTAAACTTCCTGCAAAGTCGATAAAAATATATGTCATTATGGGTTTAAATTAAAGAAAAAGTACTGTCTAATATATTAAATATTTTTTTTTCAAATTTCAATGTTCTTTGCCTGATCTATCAGCATTACAATTAACCCACCCCGATTGGTTCAGTGAAAAAAAATCATGTGTCACTTTTTACATTTTTCTCAATAAACTGATTCCAAACAACAAGTTTAATGACGTTTTTGTCCTCAATTTATCATCATTTTGAATCTGTATACCAACAGTGTAGCTGAATGAACTATAAAAGTCAAGCCAAAAACATTAACCCTTTCATTATTCTCAAAATAAAAATAAAAAAAAATACTTTTGTTTCATAAAGGTGTTTGGATAAAGTACCAGTTACAGTAGAAGTACACCATATGACAGAAGCACACTCTAACATGAGATAATTATATGACCTGGATGAAGAAAGAAACAAAAGAACAAGCAGTGCTGGCTATATGACCCCTACCCCCGCAACCAGTTTAGCAGAAAAGCCTACATCCAACCCTTTTGAGTCCACACACTTCAAGTCTTGTGTCAGAATCCTCAACTGTTTCCCATCTATACAGTGCACAGAGTTAACAAGATACTTGGGAAATTAATAGATCATACATTTGGGTAATACAGACACTGCCAAATTGAGAAGAAAGTGGAAATGTCCCTTGGTTTTGTACTGAGACCAGATTAAGAACTGGTATGCTCTCTGCACTTGAGCTAAGCCTGAGTGTTATAATAAAATGTGTGAGTACTAAACATGAGACATGCAGTGGTACTGATGGGAGCCAAATATCCAAATTAAATTGATCAGGATAGATTAAACTGGGGTGGGGGGGGGGGGGTAAAAAAGAGGATTTTCCTAAATAAAACAACAATTCAGTTTCGAGTCTCTCAATTTTGTACACTATCACAACTTTTCTTCATTCGACCCCATTCTCAAGTATCAATCCAGCATAGCACATTGAGCCACATGCCAAATCCACTGTATCTCCACTTGTTTGACATTATGAAAGAAAATGAGTTGCTGAACCTGGATGGGATCAGCATAGTAGCTTATTCCAGCCAGGTCCAACAACTCATTTCAACTGAAATCTTCTTAATGCAACAGTCTTTTGAACTACTAGGTATCCCTATTAAATTGGTCTATAACAAAGGATGTCATATTACCTTCTACATGAACAGGATGCAGCTTTTTATGGTAGCTGTACTAGTACTTGGTAAGAAAAATGACAAATAAAACACCAAGGACGGAGGAAGAACACGAAATGCCATTTATAAGACAGATTTCTACATTTTTGTGAAGGCCTCACTTTGTGAATAACAAAACGCATATAATGGACCAAACTATTACAGATTAACATCCTTGGGGCTGCAAGTTTGATTGTGAAAATAGAAATGTTAAGCCAAGTGAATGTTTCAATGTGAGAGGAGCAGTTGCAAACAGTGTTGTGATTTTGTGCATCTAGAAATTTCCAAAAAGGTAGTTTTTGCACTCTTGGGTACAAAAACACATCAAAGCAGAGCTTTTCTCCAAAATATGATTAGAATATTGCCCAGGTTGTCCACAATCAAGGGTAATAATATAGTAACAGTTTTGTTCGAAAATAAGTGAAAAAAATGGAGTAAAAACCTCCTATGCATCTCATCAAAACAACATTTGAATCAAATCGGCCCGAAATAGGCTATTTCTCATTAATTTGACCATCACACCTGCCAAATTAAAGAAAAATCCCTGTTCAATGACTGTTTCTCACATTGCAGAATGTAACAAATCATACATTATCAAGCATATGCAGACAGCGTGGGCTAAATCCTGGAAAAGGAAGAAATGATACTTCTTCCAACTATATTTGGGGATGGAAATCAATAATAAACTTGTCTGAATGGTTTTCATATTGAAAATATGGTCCATTTCAAGTTTGGCCACGGGGGGGGGGGGGGGGTTAAAACGCGCTTTTTTGCACAGCCAACATTTAGATCAAATAATACTGCTATTTCATATTGGACTGCCTCTGATTGACTACATACTCAACAAAATAATCAAACTGTGCCATCTTTTCTCCACCTTAGATTCACAGTTCACTTGGCCAGTATTTTATGCATATGGGCACTCAGAAATAGGCTATTTTTCAAGTAAAATGGGCATCCAACTTCTTCAAAATTACCTATTCTCTAACATTTCCATCCAAGTACAAACCTACTTGGCTTCAGTCATCAAAGTAATTACACCGATAGACGCAACATTCAAAACTATTTTTGTAAAATTCACTCGACAGAAATCACAAGAAATACCGCTTTAGGTTACAATAGTGTGTTTTTTTTTCCATTGACGACAGTACTAATCTTTCCTCCTCTCCCCATTTCATCAAGCTGATTTGGGCAAAAAACAACACTCTATCCATTTAGTTTATCATCTCATGAAAAAAAAGATACTGAAAAAAAATATAGGTCGCCATATGAATTTTGCCCTTAAATTTGGAGCTTCGTGTTCTCCCGTCCAGTTTCGCACTGAATGAAATAGACATATTTTTACTTACCCTCACCCAATTTTAATCTTCTCTCACACATTTCAGAAGACAATAGTCACCAATATTTTATATCTTTTCCGAAACATGCACTTTAAAAATTGTATTCACACTTACAAGCTCAGTTCATTTTCCACCAATCGGATAATTCCAGGAACTTTTATCCCCCATTAAAGGTTGGGTTGTAAACCATTAGAGGAGCTGTTTGCACGAAAACTCTGTATTGTAACCTATAAATGATTATGTATTCAATGGGTGATATAATGGCCGGAACTCTTTTACCTCACCGTTTAGTTACGCTTCGAAAAGTTTCCAAATTTCGTTACACAATCATCGACCGTCTTTCGCAAAGTGTGAAAATGAAAACGTCCAAGGCAAAATAAAGTCGGTTCACAAAAAATTAGCCAAAAAAGAGATAATATTTTTAAAAAACCCAATCATTTCCAACCAGAACATTAAGTCCCGTGGCCGTCTCGTTTTGTGGATCCCATTATATGAAAATTGGTAAACTTTATTTCGGTAAATCTTCGTACATCTTAAGAGGCTTCGAACTTCTTTTAAAAATGTTTCTCCCAGCTGTTTTGCAAATCTGCAAATTTGTACTTATATTTTTACTAACAGTAATAGCCACCAAATGGTTAGGCGTGAATGGGCACCAGCCGAAGAGAAACAGCGATACGAATTTCAACAAACACTGGTTCCCAAAAGGTTGTTTTGATTTTTTATCGATCCATTTGATCAGTACAACTTCAGTCAAAACAAACTCTTCACCTTTGTGTTTAAACATCGGAACTAAAATTTGTTTATTTAAATGAATTTTAATGCATGGGTTGTAATAAACACAGAATGCGATGTGTGTTTGAAACCGTGGGGGTTTTTACATAACTCGTTGGAATGGCGTAAACATATTTCCACGGCTCTCGCGAAATATGACTACGCCATTCCAACTCGTAATGTAAAACACCCACCGATCCAAACACACATCGCGTTCTGTCTATATCTCACATGATGTACATTAAATAGATAATGAAGTACGATAGATGGAGACAATGGCGAAAATCATGATAATGTTGGGCCCGATATCTATATTATTCAGCACGGCCGACGAGTTACTTATTCGGCAGGGTCGACGGGTTACTTGTTTGACATATTATCAGATTTACCATTGCACATAAATTAATAGCACTGAGCTTAAACTGAAAAGTGATGTTGAATGCAACTTCTAAATTAATTATGGCATAAAAAACCATGTAAAATGATATTAATTTGTCCACCAAAGGCGCTTTCAATGGCTTTTATCGCTGTGTGAATGGGCGACAACGATACCACTCTTGCCATGTAGACACCTGAAAACGCATCGTTTCGAGAACGCTATATTCTCAAAATGCTGTCCTGTAAATTGGACTTGACTTTCGGTGATGTTATTTAATAATTAGTTTGGGGATGTACATGTATTGCACGACATTCTAATAATTTAGGAAATTAGCTGTTTTTCTCATGTGACTTTCGCGTGCTTATACAATACGGTCGCCGGTCAGTTTCAACGGACGGGCAATATTTTCACGGACTCAATAATATACTACTCAAAGTTTTCTGAGCACCAAGTACCTGTTTTACGTTTTAGTTCAAATATTGTTATGAAAAGTGTATATATTTTTAATTTAATTATCTCTTTAATGATTTAAGTACAGAAATTGAGATTTTGTTGTGTTTGACATTATTTTTTAGCTTTTGAATACGATAACCATGGAAGATGGATATTATTGTTAAAAGAGGAAATATTTCAAATTCGCCAAAAAGTTTATGGAGCGAACTGGTATGGGTTCAATATCGAGTATGCGATCCATTACTGTTAATTGCAGCTTGACAACACCTTCTCATGCTCTCAGTCAGGTTCCTGCTGGTCCTTTGTGGGATGTTGTTCCATTCTTGGACCATCATGGCACCAAGCTCCTGGACACTTCTTGGCTTGACTGGACGTGCAAGCTGCAACTCATTCCAGACACGTTCGATTGGATTGAGGTCGGGGGATCTTGCTGGCCAGTCCATACGCTCAATCTCCCCCCCCCCCCCTGTCGGTACTGCCCGACAGCATGGGCAACATGAGGACGGGCATTATCGTCCATCAGAATGAATCTACCACCCACTGCATCTGCATACAATCTGGCATCCAGGATCTCATCAATATATCGCTGTGCAGTCAATGTACCACAGTCAGGGACACAGCACTATGTACGTCCATGCCAGCTGATGCCGCCCAAGACCATTATTGACCCTCCACCACAGCGGTCATGTCCAGCAATGTTGACTGCTTGGAATCGCTCTCCTGGACTTCTCAACATCTATCGCTGTAGTCTAGGCAGTATCTTGACTCATCTGTTAAAAGGAATCTGGTACATCCTTCATGGTCCATGGCCATTCATATCGTGTCTGACGGTGGTTCTGGGGCAGCGGAATGCGAATACATGGTCTTCTCGATCGGAGGCACCTTCGTGCAACCTTTCCCGGATAGCCTGCGTCGAAACATTTACCCCGGATACATTCTGAAAGTCACTGCGAAGCTGCGTTGCTGTGGCAAAGCGGTTCCTACGGGTCAGAATGATCAAAAACCGGTCTTAAGCTGCAGATACTGTCCCGTCTCTGCCACCACTATGCCGTCTTACTGGTGTGCCATACTGTTGAAATCTTGCTCACGCTCTGTTGATCAGCTTATGGTGCACACCAAGGGCTTCACCAACCTGATGATGCGTAGCACCTTACTCCACCATCCCAACAGCCCGCCACATTTCTTCTTCAGACAAATGTCTTCTTACATTTGCATTCACCATATTCAATCATTAAATCCCAAGAGTTTGTGTTTAAATGAAGATTGAATACCCTACACATGTCATCACACAAGGGGTTTTGTTAAAATGAAGATTGAATACCCTACATATGTCATCACACAAGGGTTTGTGTTAAAATGAAGATTGAATACACTACACATGCCATGTACACGTAGACAGTACACGAAAACATCATGAAAATCAAGGGATATATGCTTTCCATGACTGTCACGAAACGTCTGCCTGTCAAGAGACCTAATGTAAACACTGGAGACCATCTCAATACATTCCTCATTCATATCCACCAAATATTTCGCAGATATGTCACAAGCAAATTTCACAATGATGAGTCAAATGTGTGGTGCTTGGCAAACTTTGAGTACTATATTAGACTCCATACTCTAATTATAGGAATAACCATCAAAATTTAATTACTGAAGTAAAGGGTACACATCAGTGCTTCATTAATTGCAATTTTGCTTATGGTGATTTTTATTACCTGGTAAACGCATGCGTGTACACCACTGACCAAGCGAGCATTACGACCAGCCCACGGCGCCTTTACTGGGCGGCATGATATTTTTTGCATATTTTGAAGTGACGCCATGTTTAACGAGACTTCAAACACAGAACTGACAAAAATTATATACTGCCTGGTTTTGAATATTGTGGTGGAATATTCAGAACCCTAGATAAGGTCTATATACTAGCATTAAAATATGCTTATCTCCAGGCAAAATGCTTTGGGAAAACCTTTAGACGAAAGAGCTCGTTTTAAAGAGAATGTAAAAGAAAATGGCTGAATAGCACACCGAGCAATAATTATAACCCTTTGAAATGGAGCGGACGTTTTTCCGGCCAGAAACATGATACGTCATAACGTCATTAAATGTGATGGCTGTTCAGTAAAAGTGTAGGATAGACCAATCAAAATTTTGAACGTGCTGCCTCGTGGCCGCATGTTGAAAATATTGAATTGAAATATATTGAATTGAAATTTTATTCTTCAGCATTCAGATATACAAGGTGAGACAAATAAAACAAATTATAAAGTGAGTGTACATTGCATGGAGATGGCATAGCCTGAGAGGCTGTCTTCCTGCCATCCCACACAATTTTCTTTTTCTTGACATCATTGCCTTTTTATTGTTGTCTTCATGGATTCAAATTGAGTGGAACGTTCCCAATGCACAGACCGGAAACATATAAGTTATTACTTTAATGTACATTTTAAAATCGGCGGGGTCAAGAACTAAACCAAATCACCTGGGTTGGGCAAACATGAACCCATTTGGGGTTCATATTCGCCAAACCCAGGCGATCCGGGCCAATCACCAGAAAGGAGAACAGAACAGAAAGCAAACCCGGTTATCCTTCTTGAAGACCCAACCGACCTCAGAGTGCAGTATTTTGGGTGAGATCTCTTTAAGTTGATATACAGTCGGGACAAAATGGATTGCTACAAGTAATTATGGAAGAGTATGAATCTAAAATTGTATCGATTATTTTCTTTTTGAATAAGGGCCTACTATATTGCTGTATTTCAGGGTTTAAATCATTCCATACCTTTGGAAAAGAATGTAACGGTAGGTCCGTCGAGAAACGATTTCTCGGTTTGTTTGTACGTATATTCCCAGCTTGCCTGGTTTCCATCCCAGAAGGATTTCTGTAAATTTCAAAAGTACCGTCAAACGACACTGGTAATCAAAAGACACTGGTAACCAAAATTGATTGGTCTACCCCAAATAATGAATATGGATTCTTCTAATTGTTACCATTGAACTGGCATCGAAGATACCACCAGACTTCAAAGGGTTAATTCCTGTTTGTGGTGTAATTGCAGATCATTTGTGTTCCGGAGAGCTGCAAAGTTTTTTTTATAATTCAACTCACTTGTAAAGAACACTTTTTCAGGGCGCATATTCTCATTGTCTCAACCTCTATAAAATCAATATTAACAGTTCTGTGTTTATGCGGTAAATATGCTCTGGAGACTGAAATTTTTCTATGTTGTGCGACAGAAAAATAAGGTGTGAAAGTTGTTAATATTTATTTAAATATTTATTTATTTATTTATTTTATTTATTTTGGTAGGATCACAAGAGATGTTAGGAGATATTATGAGATGTATAGGACAACAATTACACATTTAAAATAAGATTTATCCTACCCATAACATACAGTTGGATCTGAATGACAGATGCCTTTCACCATCCTTTCTCCTCTCAGTTCTCAGTTGTCAATGAAGACTTCCTATTTCCAAAAAAACAGTATTCCAGACCTCCATCATAACTTATGTTCCCACAACCCTAATCCTTGCTCTGTTTCCCCTTTCAGAACTTAAAGTATATGCTATAGAAGCTAATCTACAACTCTCCCGTTTCAGTGGAGGTGGGGAGGTCAGTCCTGATGCTGATACGTGCAAGTTTAGTAGAACCTTTCAACAGCAATTCTTTATCGTTGTCATTCCCAAGTCTCACAACTATGGGTTTAGGAGAAGGCGGCTCGGATCCTCTTGGGTTTGGTATAGGATGCGACGAATGTTCGCAGCCCTGCAGATTACATCCTTGGCTACAGTCTCATCCAAGGGCAAGTCCTACTGAAGATTTGTTTTTCACTATGTGACACGTGTCGTGATTGCTCTCTTCTGCGATCCCATTTAGCAGAACGTTGTATTTCCAATCATGAATTTCTTTTGCTAGAAGTTTTTCGTTGAGCTCCTGTAAACCGGCGTCAGTTTGTCTCTTCAGATAGGAGAGACCCTTTTCCATCTTCTCAATCCGTTCAGCATTGAATTACTACTACGCGTGTAATGTCAAACTTGTTCATTTATCAATTCGTTAACGGCTTTTGAGATATTTGTAATTTCTTTCCTCATTTCAACAAAATCATTTCTGGGGATATCAAAGCTCTGGGTGAATTTCCTATCCAAGTTCTGAATCACCTGTTTTAGTTCGTTGTTGGAAGCGTCCTTATCTGTGGGAGGTAATTTTTTCCTGTTGCTTGAGTGAAGAGGCATTGTTCAAGAATAAGCAGGGAGAACATGAACAAATAATGGTTTGGTTAGAGAAGCTTGTGATTTTACGATATACGCTCTTTGCGTCCGAAATCCACTTAAACTCGAAGACTTGCAAAGAACACTTCGTCCAGTTCACCCAGAAAAAAATGCACACAGTCCCCCAATAAGTAACTTTAAAGACACACGTGTACATCCGTTCCAAGCTGCATTATTAAACAAAAAATAAAAGGCTTGATTATCCTCAACAAATCCAAAATCGACTTCACGAAACCGCCATCATCCGGATGTTATGTGTATTGCTGTAACAATAAAAGTGACATAATGTCGCAAGAAACGAGCAGACGTGCGCCTGATAGACGGTTTCAGTGGTACTGGTAATTATAAGTCATAGAGTCCAAAAACTGGTATTGCTGCAACGAACCATGCGTCTCCATTTTCTCTCAACACATATTCCATGTTTCAGGAAATCCACGATCTAGAATAATTCACCATGAGAAACATTAAAAAAAAGAAAATGAAGACAAATCGCAATATTGAAAGAGTCAGTGAGAAAATGTTGAAAGTAACGTTCAACCTACTTGCTGTTTGCATGCTTCTTAAACTTGGGAATGTCGTGATGTCATGTAATTAAAAAGATCCTCCGAACTACAAGAATATAATTTCATAACTGTTTTCGCAAACTACTTGGTTCGATATATTGTTTATAAAGTTTACGCTGTATCTTTTAAGAGTTCACTCTGTGTATTCTTATATAAATGGTCAACTATGAAAATATGGCGTCACAGATACGTCTTTAACTTTCTGATTCAGTGCTACTAGTTCAAAGCTTAATAATTTTAGTGCGCATGCGCTGATGTTCATGGTTGGCTTTCGCATGTTGTCCGGTTAAATGTTTTCAAGAACAATATTTTAGTTCTTGAAAACTAGAGATATATTTTGCTATATGTTTTACCAAGCAGTTTTGGACAGCATTTGCTTAATATTACAATTTAAGGGTAAAAGGCAAATGTAACGTAACGAAGATAATACCAAAATCCAACTCAACGAACACATTCGACACAGGCCTGATTCAGTGGTCGGGGATGTGGAGGCCACTGAAATGTCAAAAACAACAACACGAGTCTACAACTGGTGGGAGTTCATACAATGATACGCGACGTCGCAATAACTTTCAAGATCAAGTGTCAAGTGTTATTCTTGGTCCACTCAATTATAACCGTGTGGAATGACCATTGATATCCCATGTGAAACTCTGGTGTTCAACTGATGACTCGGAAACGAATTAAAGATAACAATTTTAATGGCGAACCTGGTAATCGAAATATCTGACAGCTATAAAGATTTAACAAACAACCGGACTTGTTGGATATCCGAACAATATTACAGCCATAGCTTGTGGGACTTCCCAATAATACGAAACAAAGTAACGTTTGGAAATACAAACAATAACCGAATTCTTACTTATGATCGACACTATGTAAACAATACAATAAATGAGTCATGTCCCAGCAGGTTTACTGGATTATAAGACTAAAGTAAACTTTCACCGCGTCTTAATCAGATGCCTGATTAACTTATTGAATTGAGCTCAAATAAACAATGGAGGAAAACAATGAATAAATGTAACTTGTTAACAACTGCTAGGTGAGAGGCTTGCTCTCACACAACGAATTAAGAAATAAACCAAGTTTTAAACAATTGAAATTAAATGGGACTCAATGCGAATAATATAGATTCTCAATGCAATATAACAACAGTAAATTAGTCTTTTGTATCGAACGTTTATCGTGGTCTGCACACGCTCCGGTGACAGAATGCAGAACATGGTTACATTTGTCATATTGGACCAGCTGGGCCACATCATATCTCCCAGGGGTACATTTCACAGGGGGAATCTATCAACCTAAACCTTATGTCAATACCAAACAATATGAACAGTATGAACAATGCTTACTCCGTCAATATTCGTGTTGATCGAGCATCACATTTACTTAGGATACACTATCTGATATTGTGCCGTGGTTAGATTCTATATTGTCCAGACTGTTCAGTACACACTGGCTCTATTGTCTTGTCGGGATATGCAAACCACTTAAGTACCCGATAGAACAATAGGCTAGGTATTTAAGTGACGTCACTTGAATACCTCTGGTTCACTGGGAAAACCTGCGTTCACGCGTTTAGCTGATTGAACAAAAGGCCGGTGTAATTTAGTTAACAACCTTGCTGTCGGTATTTCATGAATTTGAAAGCCAGTCCCGTGTTGTAAACCTCGCCGCTACGTGATTCGATGCCACTCAGCGTAGGGGGGCAGGCTATTCAAATTCCTGAAATACATTCAGCTTGATTGATAATATTGCTTATTGAAGGTAAAGTAAACAAAATTGATCACGTGGACTCTGAACTAGGGAAGCTAGGGAGTTAAATTACTTAATTGCTTACGGGTAACGGAGTAAAATTCTGTTAATTGTATATAAAGTTTGCAATATGTCGAATATTTACTTAGCCAGTCACAAAATTCCTCTTATTTACCAACCTATTTGGCCTAAGAAAATGATTTTTCATTGTTGCACATGAACAAATGACCCTTAACACAAATAATTAAATAAAATTAGTCAGCTGACTTCATCTCACCAGACTCATCAGACTTTTTTTCCACACTAACATGCCGATGCAAATTGTTCATCTTGTACAGAATGTTACCTTTGTTATTTTCTTTCCGTTGTTTACCCTTTCCATTTTCACATCTTGCCCAATCACATTTTTTCTGGAAAACTGACCACCGTCATCTAAAGCCTGCCTGAACACGATGTGCCCTCCATATAAAGTCTTGTGGTTGCTGACTAATGTTGTGACTCTCGACCAAACTTCAAGGTTATTTCACCATGAAGCGATAACATAATGTGTTGCACTGAATTATATCACGCTCGGATCGGATGTTACAATCTACGAGTGTCAGCACGCGACATCAAACGCAGATTAAGATGTAACCAGTCTCTCTGCATATCAATTTTCCTGCTCATGCGTCTCTGTGGTTTGCGGCTTTATGAATGCTTTATTATAATTACGGCCATCTTCTTTTGTATCGACAAGACCACAAATGATAATTGTAACCACTGCTGGAAATATCAACCCGAATCAAACAGTAATACATTCAATAATGGGCATACCCTGATTGGCTATGTGATATGGAAATAATATTTATTTCTATCATTACGGTTCTTTTCCATTTGATTTTAATTATATTACTAGCTGGTGATATTGAAACAAACCCCAGTCCCAACACATGCCATTTTGTCAATTCTCACAGTAACTTAAAAAATTTCCACCTTAATATCCAAAGTTTAAAACCCAAAATTGATATTATCGAATACGAGTCCTCAAACCATGATATTTTAGCATTCACAGAAACATGGCTTAATAGCAATGAGAGTTCCTCTGATATCTTCATTCAAGGATTCCAAGAGCCTATGCGATTCGATCGAGCAACGAGGGTAGTGGGGTTGCAACTTATATTAAAGAGAGTATTCACTTTCAACCGAGACCTGATCTTCAGACACCGAATACTGAATCCCTGTGGGTCGAAGTATTTACGAATCACAAAATACCACTCTTATTAGGGGTATTTTATCGTCCACCTAACAGTCCACCTGATTCATGGGAGGCTTTATCAGCCTCTATCGAAAAGGCAAAGGACACATCAGTTTCAGATATAATTGTTACTGGCGATTTTAACGATAATCAGATGGTTCACTCCACAAGCGGTTTATTAGATGTAATTTCTTGTTATAATCTTAGACAGCTCGTTTGTGAACCGACTTGTTTTACAGAAACATCAGCTTCGTTGCTCGATAATTTTGCTGTAATCGATACTGTCAACGTGAAAGTATGTGAGGTTCTGGAGCCCCTTATTTCGAACATGACCCGCTATCATGTCCCAATCACTCTAGAAGTCGAATTTCCGAAATCACCACCTCAAACTTTTAGACGGTAAATTTGGTTATACTCCCAAGGTAATTTTGAAGCGCTAAACTCTGCCTTTAATAACGAGGACTGGAATTCCGTTTTTGACGACCCGTCTCTCGACAAAATAGTGTCCAATCTTACTGAAACGCTTCTTAGCACTGCATCGAAGTTTATACCCAACAAACATATAACGTCGAGAAAGAACCAGCCGAACTGGTTTCACAACGATCTTCGATTACTCATACGGCAATGAAAACGTCTATACCGAGTATCCAAACGGACTGGTTTTCATTATGACTGGGAAAAATACAGATCAAAACGAAATGAAGTAGCATCGGCTGTTAGAAAAGCCAAGGCTTCACATCTTTCTAGAGTGCAATCCACTCTTGGCAGCAGCGAAACAAGCTCAGCACAGTGGTGGAAAACCCTCGAACATACATCGGGGCAATAGACCAAGAGGGATCCCAACCCTGAATCACTCGAACAAAGTATATAGTGCAGATCTCTAAAAGCTGAGTTGCTTAACAAACATTTTTGTTCCATCTCTTCAGTTAACGACTCGTCCACCACACTTCCGGACCTGTCACCCCAACCATTAAATAAACTGGAAAACATAGCTCTACATTGCACTGAAGTATTTGAAGCAATGAAATCAATTAAAGGTTCCAGGGCGTCAGGCCCAGACCTCATCAGTCCCCGTCTTTTAAGTGAATGTAAATCATCCCTCTATGAGCCTCTTACAGTATTATTTAACATATTGCTCAACAATTCATATTTTCCAGTGGCGTGGAAAAAAGCTAATGTCTCCCCAATTTTCAATAAACAACCCTCGAATTTGGTTACCAATTACCGCCCCATCTCTTTATTGAGCAGTCTTGGTAAATTATTCGAGAAATGCATTTTCAAACGCCTGTGGGCTTTTTTAGTTGATAATAATGTGCTTAGTCAGTTTCAATCGGGGTTTAGACCCAATGACTCAACTGTTTTATAATTAACTGGCATATACGATGAATTCTGCCATGCCCTTGACGAAGGCAAGGAGATCCGAGTGGTCTTCTACGACGTTAGTAAAGCGTTCGACAAAGTTTGGCATGCTGGTTTGATTCATAAGCTGGAACAAATCGGCATTTCAGGGGAACTGTTGTCATTTTTAATATCATATTTATCCGATCGAGCATAGAGGGTCGTGCTCGCGTCCGAGGTGTCGTCGTGGCGACCAGTCTCCGCCGGGGTACCTCAAGGATCAATATTGGGCTCCCTACTGTTCCTTATCTATATCAACGATATAAGCGATGACTTGCTTAGCAATATACGCCTTTTTGCGGACGACACTTCATTGTATCTCATAGCCGAAAACCCCGAGCTGGCGTCCAATATACTAAACAACGACCTCGAGACAAGAAACCACTTGTCCAAAAAATGATTGGTTGAGTTTAACCCCCTTAAAACTGAAAGCATGCTCGTCTCACGAAAGATGATCCCAATGTACACCCGCCACTTTTTCTAGAAGGAGCACAGATATCTGAAGTCAATACTCACAAACATCTGGGAGTAATTTTGAATAGCACCTGTGCATGGAATGACCATATCAACTATATTTGCTCCAAAGCCTGGCCTCGTTTGGACTTGTTGCGTAAACACAAATTCAATCTGGATCGTAAAATTCTTGAAAGAATATACTTTGCTGCTGTTTGGCTCAGAATCATTGAGCAGCAGCGAAAATCGCCTTATGTTTTATTCTGTTCATGACTTCATTATAACGAGTAAACGTTTTAATCAATGAGCAATACATGAGTTTCCTTATGGGTAGCCCACGGGTAATACGTGCTCCCAATCCAGGTATGACTGGCTGCTGCTGATAGTGCTTCAACATGCATACTTTTTCGAGCTACACGTACACGTGTTCAGGTCGGATTACCAACCACTTCTTGTACCCCTGTGTATATACACTTCGTTTCCTACTATTTCTTACTTTTCTGTATTCTTTTTCTTGGACCCCAAAAACATTAAATTAAACTAAGCATAGTTGTCGTCATCTCGGGACCGAGTATTAATTTCCCAACGCCAGTATCCTTCGTCGGCATCTATCTGCCTACCATGTTGTTTCGAATGACATGGTCAACGCAGTCGGTCGATGGGATATGGTGGAATTACACATTATAGGCACCGAATACTGGTTTACTAGGTGACGATACACATAGTCAACCATTGCCACTCAGAAAACAACGTAGGTTTTTGAATGTGGGGAGCCGACTCATATAAGCTCAAAGCTTTCTGTCAAATCCCCCTTTATACTGTTGCTAAGTTATGTTCTGTTGTGTTCTGTGCTATTTATTAACTTTGGTCTATAAATATGTGTGTTATTTATTGTTAGCATGTAATATAGCATTTCTCTTCAAATAAAAAAATATTGTTTAAATTAAATTACTTAATTAAGGGCTGATCTTACTCAACAAATGCAGGGCAAAGAATTTGGAAACGAAAGTCGATATGGAGTTATCTGAACATATTTCGTTTATTTCGTGGCATATTAATAGCATAAAGGCGCACTATAAATATGCGCAAAATGATTTAATAGATCTTCGGACACGATCAATGAGAAATATCTATCCACAAAACGGATGATGAGGCCTCCGGTAATTTAACTGAGGGAAAACTTTTAGGTTTCTTATGGGCCATGCTAGTGCAGCTGACGAGAAAATTAAATGTGCTGTGTTTGACCGGGTTCATCGCCTGGCTAAGGGAGGGATGATAGACCATTGCCCACTGTAGCAAGATTTCAATGATGACCGAGAACATGTGATACTGACTTGACTGGAAAACCATACGGCATAAAAGGACAATTTCTCCCTGATATTTTATCGGAACGTTAAAAGCTTATCTCAATCATAAAACAAGCACAGTCTGGTGGAAAGAAAACAAGTCTATCGGTGAATAAACTGTATGCTGATGACGTTTTAGTTGAAGCTGAAATGACGTTGGCCAATTGTGATTCAGTTTTTGTTCACTGAGTGTTCTGGGTCTAGATATTTTATCGTGGAATAATGAGGGTAAGTTTATCGAAAATGCAAATAACGTTGATTTTGTTAACTCTTTACCAAACGCAGACGATATCAAAATTTATTATCTTTAAATTTTTTCAATTTTTTTTTTACAAAACCATATCATATTGCCCGTCATTGGAACGAGCGAGCTCCATGGGCTCGTTCCAATGAGAGGTCACATGATATGGTTGTGTTGAAATTTTCTGAAAAATAATATTTATTCACCTGCTCAATTTGTATATTACGTTGGCGAATGTTGCCGATTTGTTAGGTAAAGATTTAATCACTTATCAAGCTATAATGTAGTATTTTTGTTTGAAATTTGGACACCAATAACATTTTCCCTTCCAATGAAAGAAACAATAATTGAAAGCAATAACTACCTGCTGTCAAATGAGATATTTTCCACTTTTAATTCTATTTTAGTATTTCTTTTCTTTTTTGTCTTGGGGATGACAGGAAGACAGTCACAAGACTTTGTCATTCCTACAGTATACATCTACACATCTATCCATAATTTTGTAACACCCTGCTATCTAATTTCTTATTTGTATTTCTATGCTATGAATAAATTGAATTAATTGATTTTGTTGTAAAATGAAATAAAGGGATTGTAAAAGGGCAAGTGTGTTTTTTATAGTGATGAAAAAGAAGTTGGGTAAGGTCATCAATGTGCATGAGGTAACAGAGTTTGGTACTGTTGGGATTAAAATAAGTAGGTCCATTAGCAAAAACAGTCGTGAAGTGTTTCTTGCTGAGTCATATATTCCACCACAACATTCTACGTTTTACCCTCGCAATGTTATTGCCTATTTTCAAAACTTAGAAACATGTATTACCAAAATGTATGAAATGGGACATATTGTGGTATGCCGCGGCCTAAATAGTGGTACAGCAGTTATTATGGATTATATGAAAAACGACATATTGCCGCGGTCCCAACTGGATGGAGTTGCCAAAATTATAAGTTGCTTTTGTCAATTGATGATAAGATGGTCTGAGGCTCAGAGGTTACGTTCAACCGAGACGCATAGCCTCTCGGTTGAACGTACGCTCCAAACCGCAAACCTCAGACCAATTTACCGTCAAAACATAACAATAACGTATATGTTTCAATGAGTTCGTACCCAACGTGTCCAACCATATTGTAAAATGAACACGACAACCTAAAAGCACCACTACTAGCTTCCATCTGGTAATATCCGTACATCGCGCGAGTTATTTAGAACATAAACAGCAAAAACACCCCCATTTCTCACGTTTTACAGTACAGCGAAACATCTAACGACGTGTAATCACAACAATATATAGGTTATCCTCGGCGATATATTCAACCACGACTTTGCACTTGTTATAACTATATTTTGTATTTTTTTCCGGTCCAATAACCCGCAGCTCGAAGATTTCTACTCGAAAAAAATTAAATTTATTTTAGAAGCCTCAAATTTTCCGAAACGAACTGAAATTGTTGAAAACATTAGGGGGGATTGCAAGACACCCCCCCCCCCCCCCCACCACCAAGTGGGTGGGTCCACAAGACCGAAACAAGTTTTTCCTCCAATTCATACAACATTTGTTAAACTCACTCTTTCTTCTTTTTTTCATCCTGCATATGATTCAAATCATTCTTGTGGGCCAAAAACGGTAAAATAATAAGTTAAACCCCACTCGAAGTAAATTATTCTGGATAAAACAATAAAATCCTCTGTTGCGAAAATTGCTTTTTTCAAACAAAAAATGTTCAGATATGCATAAAACCTCTCTGTCTTTCAAGATACCTTACAAAATAACATTTGGATAGATTAGTGATGTTTTATGAAGCATACTTGGGAACTCAATATATTTCTGTATAAGTATGATTCAACAACAACACGAGCACCCCAGAGGAATCCGCGACTTCTCAGCCACTCAGCCGATATTCCCACCTAATTCAGATTTCATTTCCATTTATAAATTATAGACTGAACTAACTTATTAAACGTGACTATGCTTTAGGCAGTTTCGATGAGCTTTGATACACTTTGAACATTTCTCCTAACCGGGGAACTCTATTACTTGGGTGATAGCGACAATGACCTACTCAGTAAAGCTTACTTCTGTTTGTACTGGCATGCTGAGCTTGGCAAGGTATCGCACGGTATGTTAACCAGGCCGCACAAATGAAGTTTATTGGTGTTGTCCACCCCGCAAAGATTCAAAATTCAACTTACATGCTCGGCGTTTTCCTTAGGTGTCTTTCCATGTGCTGTGCAATGTGGGCTGGTTACCTCATCTCCTACTACTACCGTGAACTGTGTCAAAAGTAATCGTTCCACTCTCGCGAAACAGTCGATTGTTTTCCTGCCACTGTTGCAAAAACCTCAACACATGGCATAAATACTTATTTGTATTACGTACTGTTTTGCTTCTAAACTTTAAAAACAATGTATAGAAAAGTGAACGAAAGCAAATTCAAGTAACGGAGAATGACAAACATTCGTTCCAGTTTTCACAGATGTCCAGTATTTTTGTTTTCTTTTTTAATCAATTCAGTTGAATGCCTAGGACACGTTGTTAAATAAAATGGTTTAGGACTTCCCAATCGGAATGATATTCACTCACTTTTGAGTTATACATGTACTTCAGAATATTATGAAGCAGAAATATTTACCACGGGATATTTTTCCCTTGGCAGTACAGAATCAAACAGTTAATGGCAAAATAAAAGCGAAACGAAGAGAAAACAAACTTGAAATATTCGCGATTTTCATAAATTTGTTCGGCATATGAATAGATATTCAAGTTGATTGAATCTTCCTGAGAATTGAATTCGCCATTAATTGGTCTGAGAATTACCCCAGTATACACGCGCGCTGAATGAATACAGCCACGTGCAGCTTCAACACCGACACACACGTCAATGGACAATTTCGAATGATTATTTTAGTGTAACATATGCATGACATTCAGTGATTTATAGCACACCAGCAGCAATTACTGTTTAATGTCGCTGCTGGACATAACCACAATTTTATTACCATCGGACCGAGGAAACGTATTAACATTCATACCATATGGAAAACATTCATCGAGTCACAAAAACCTCAGTTTAACCAATCATATGCGTGCAAATTGGGTAACAATGAAGGAAATTAAATATTTAATTTTGGCATCAAAAACATAGCTGATGACACATCATTGCAACGAGCTGAAGAATTTGAGAACAATAATAAAATCTTCCAAGAAAACTAAAATCCTCGCTGTCTAATTAGATGAGAGCTCACTTAGTTTTTTGTATGTTTACGTCTCCAACATAATATGTCACCGTCTGACGTCACCACGAGAAATATTTGAAATGGGGTTACCGTTTCGCAATTATTACATCAGCGGAGTAACTGGCAATCCGCTTCATTTTACTATATTTTTCACACGTGCAACAGACGATTTCCAAATGAAACGTTGTTTAAAATACAAATCGGTTTACGATTTGAAATAAGATGGAGTGGCCTAGACCTTCATCTTATTTATTGATTATTTTTCAAGTGACGTCGTGGGTTACATGGAAGGTTTAAATTACTAAACTTGTTATCGATACAATGTGTTTGTTCACTTAACGAGCTCTGTGTAGAGACTTTTTGGAACATTTATGTTAGTGTGATTAATTGACGGTAACAGGGTTGTGAGATTCGCTGCTCGGCGTGTACGTTCAACCGGGGGCTTCGGTTGAATATAAGCTCTGATCCGCAAACTTCAGACCTTGTTACCGTTAATTCATCACAATAACTTATAATGTGAACGGTGATGTTTGAGAACAGTGCTGGTGGAATATGGCAGCTGCGTTGGGGGAATTGGAAAGACTGAATAGAGAAGCGCGTTGTACGCTAAACTCTTGGAGCATGCCGCCGCCAAAACACCCACGCCCCCACCCTCAAAAGAAAAACATTTTAGCACGTGAATTGCGATTTAATGTGAAATTTCTCTTTACATTTCTACTTCAGGAGCGAGCATAATATATATAATATTGGATTGCAAACACTAATTACTGGAATAATCATAAAATTTTTACTTAATGAACCAGCGGGTACATCCTAGTGCTTCATTAATTAAAATGTTGCTGATGATGATTTTATTACCCGGTAAACGCATGCGTGGACATCACTGCACAGGCGTGAATTTCGACCAGTAGACGGCGACTGTACTGTACATCACATTTTAACTGTTAGGTCATTGGAACGAAGTAAGTCAGAATATCTGTACTGATATTTGAACAGAAAGGTTAAGGAGAAAATGTATTTGTTCCTGATGAATAGACACACTCGTGCCTTACCCATCACCCTGCTGTGTTAACCGCACTTCAAACACATATGTTACATTTAGTATTGTTGGGCATCGAACTAATTAACATGAATCAGAAAGGGCATGACATATCTCTGGCGTCATATTTTCATGAATGCCCCAGTAACATTAAATATAGTTTCCTCGGCTCAAAATGTTTCACTGGGTTAATTATTAGTTTCTGTCAAACAGTTGCAGGAAAGAGCTTCAAACAGAAGATAATGTCTCTTGCACTAGATTTAAGATTTGTAGCATTTCTCGCAATCATTTTGGGTGAGTTATGTATTTATTATATACATCCAAACTTCTTAGTGGAAGTTTTCTTTATATTATTGCCCTAAACTGATACAGATATGCCTTGTGAGGATACAGTGCGATTCGTCATCATTTTACCGGACATTACCGGACATTTTAACAAATATGATATCTTACCATTTTATTACACATCCATTAGACTTTAAGCCCTTGTATTCAACGGAATCCCGGCTATGATATAGGTTACAATACAGTATTTTTTCCATTGACGACAGTACTAAGGTTTCCTTCTCTCCCCATCTCATCAAGCTGAATTGGATAAAAACAACCATCTATCCATTTAGTTGATCATCTCATGAAAAAAAGATACTGAAAAAAATATATGTCGCCATATGAATTTTGCCATCGAATTTGGAGGCTCCTGTACTCCCGTCCAGTTTCGCACTGAATGAAATAGACATATTTTTACTTACCCCGACCCAATTTTAATCTTCTCTAACATATTTCAGAAGACAATAGTCACCAATGTTTTATATCTTTTCCAAAACATGCACTTTAAAAATATTATTCACACTTACAAGCTCAGTTCATTTTCCACCAATCGGATAATTCCAGGAACGTTTATCCTCCATTAAAGGTTGGGTGTAAACCATTAGAGGAGCTGTTTGCACGAAAACACAGTATTGAAACTTAAACTTTCTACAAAGTCGATAAAAATATATGTCATTATGGGTTTAAATTAAAGAAAAAGTACTGTCTAATATAGTAAATATCTTTTTTTCAAATTTCAATGCTCTTTGCCTGATCTATCAGCATTACAATTAACCCACCCCGATTGGTTGAGTGAAAAAAAATCATGTGTCACTTTTTACATTTTTCTCAATAAACTGATTCCAAACAACAAGTTTAATGACTTTTTTTTGTCCTCAATTTATCATCATTTTGCATCTGTATACCAGCAGTGTAGCTGAATGAACTATAAAAGTCAAGCCAAAAAACATTAATCCTTCCATTATTCTCAAAATAAAAATAAAAATAAAAAAAATACTTTTGTTTCATAAAGATGTTTGGATAAAGTACCAGTTCCAGTAGAAGTACACCATATGACAGAAGCACACTCTAACATGAGATAATTATATGACCTGGATGAAGAAAGAAACAAAAGAACAAGCAGTGCTGGCTATATGACCCCTACCCCCACAACCAGTTTAGCAGGAAAGCCTACACCCAACCCTTTTGAGTCCACACACTTCAATTCTAGTGTCAGAATCCTCAACTGTTTCCCATCTATACAGTGCACAGAGTTAACAAGATACTTGGGAAATTAATAAATCATACATTTGGGTAATACAGACACTGCCAAAATGAGAGGAAAGTGGAAATGTCCCTTGATTTTGTACTGAGACCAGATTAAGAACTGGTATGCTCTCTGCACTTGAGCAAAGCCTGAATGTTATAAAAAAATGTGAGAGTACTAAACATGAGACATGCAGTGGTACTGATGAGAGCCAAATATCCAAATTAAATTAATCAGGATAGATTAAACTGTGGCGGGGGGGGGGGGTAAAAAAGAGGATTTTCCTAAATAAAACAACAATTCAGTTTCGAGTCTCTCAATTTTGTACAGTATCACAACTTTTCTTCATTTGACCCCATTCTCAAGTATCAATCCAGCATAGCACATTG
This sequence comes from Pictodentalium vernedei, assembly GCA_031216915.1. Taxonomy (NCBI): domain Eukaryota; kingdom Metazoa; phylum Mollusca; class Scaphopoda; order Dentaliida; family Dentaliidae; genus Pictodentalium; species Pictodentalium vernedei. The sequence continues at coordinate 219,843,346 of CM062294.1, forward strand.
AGCCACATGCCAAATCCACTCTATATCCACTTGCTTGACATTATGAAAGAAAATGAGTTGCTGAACCTTGATGGGATCAGCATAGTAGCTTATTCCAGCCAGGTCCAACAACTCATTTCAACTGAAATCTTCCTAATGCAACAGTCTTTTGAACTACTAGGTATCCCTATTAAATTGGTCTATAACAAAGGATGTCATATTACCTTCTACATGAACAGGATGCAGCTTTTTATGGTAGCTGTATTAGTACTTGGTAAGAAAAATGACAAATGAAACACCAAGGACGGAGGAAGAACACGAAATGCCATTTATAAGACAGATTTCTACATTTTTGTGAAGGCCTCACTTTGTGAATAACAAAACGCATATAATGGACCAAACTATTACAGATTAACCTCCTCGGAGCTGCAAGTTTGATTGTGAAAATAGAAATGTTAAGCCAAGTGAATGTTTCAATGTGAGAGGAGCAGTTGCAAACAGTGTATTGATTTTGTGCATCTAGAAATTTCCAAAAAGGTAGTTTTTGCACTCTTGGGTACAAAAAACACATCAAAGCAGAGCTTTTCTCCAAAATATGATTAGAATATTGCCCAGGTTGTCCACAATCAAGGGTAATAATATATCTACAGTTTTGTTCGAAAATAAGTGAAAATAATGGAGTAAAAACCTCCTATGCATCTCATCAAAACAACATTTGAATCAAATCGGCCCGAAACAGGCTATTTCTCATTAATTTGACCATCACACCTGCCAAATTAAAGAAAAATCCCTGTTCAATGACTGTTTCTCACATTGCAGAATGTAACAAATCATACATTCAGCAAGCATATGCAGACAGAGGGGGCTAAATCCTGGAAAAGGAAGAAATGATACTTCTTCCAACTATATTTGGGGATGGAAATCAATAATAAACTTGTCTGAATGGTTTTCATATTGAAAATATGGTCCATTTCAAGTTTGGCCATGGGAGGGTTAAAATGTGCTTTTTTGCACAGACAACAACATTTAGCTCAATTAATACTTCTATTTCATATTGGACTGCCTCTGATTGACTACATACACAACAAAATAATCAAACTGTGCCATCTTTTCTCCACCTTAGATTCACAGTTCACTTGTCCAGTATTTTATGCATATGGGCACTCAGAAATAGGCTATTTTTCAAGTAAAATGGGCATCCAACATCTTCACAATTACCCTTTCTCTAACATTTCCATCCAAGTACAAACCCACTTGGCTTCAGTCATCAAAGTAATTACACCGATAGACGCAACATTCAAAACTTTTTTTTAAAAAATCACTCGACAGAAATCACAAGATATACCGCTTTAGGTTACAATACAGTGTTTTTTCCATTGACGACAGTACTAATCCTTCCTCCTCTCCCCATTTCATCAAGCTGATTTGGGCAAAAACAACTCTCTATCCATTTAGTTTATCATCTCATGAAAAAAAGATACTGAAAAAAATATAGGTCGCCATATGAATTTTGCCCTTAAATTTGGAGCTTCATGTACTCCCGTCCAGTTTCGCACTGAATGCAATAGACATATTTTTACTTACCCACACCCAATTTTAATCTTCTCTCACACATTTCAGAAGACAATAGTCACCAATATTTTATATCTTTTCCAAAACATGCACTTTAAAAATTGTATTCACACTTACAAGCTCAGTTCATTTTCAACGAATCGGATAATTCCAGGAACTTTTATCCTCCATTAAAGGTTGGGTTGTAAACCATTAGAGGAGCTGTTTGCACGAAAACTCTGTATTGTAACCTATAAATGATTATGTATTCAATGGGTGATATAATAGCCGGAACTTTTTTACCTCACCGTTTAGTTACGCTTCGAAAAGTTTCCAAATTTCGTTATACAATCATCGACCGTCTTTCGCAAAGTGTGAAAATGAAAACGTCCAAGGCAAAATAAAGTCGGTTCACAAAACATTAGTTAGCCAAAAAAGAGATAATATTTTTAAAAAAAACCCAATCATTTCCAACCAGAACATTAAGTCCCGTGGCCGTCTCGTTTTGTGGATCCCATTATATGAAAATTGGTAAACTTTATTTCGGTAAATCTTCGTACATCTTAAGAGGCTTCGAACGTCTTTCAAAAATGTTTCTCCCAGCTGTTTTGCGAATCTGCAAATTTGTACTTATATTTTTACTAACAGTAATGGCCACAAAATGGGTAGGCGTGAATGGGCACCAGCCGAAGAGAAACAGCGATACGAATTTCAACAAACACTGGTTCCCAAAAGGTTGTTTTGATTTTTTATCGATCCATTTGATCAGTACAGCTTAAGTCAAAACAAACTCTTCATCTTTGGGTTTAAACATCGGAACTAAAATTCGTTTATTTAAATGAATTTTAATGCATGGGTTGTGTAATAAACACAGAATGCGATGTGTGTTTGAATCCGTGGGGGTTTTACATAACTCGTTGGAATGGCGTAAACATATTTCCACGGCTCTCGCGAAATATGACTTCGTCATTCCAACTCGTAATGTAAAACACCCACCGATCCAAACATACATCGCGTTCTGTCTATATCTCACATGATGTATATTAAATATATAATGAAGTACGATAGATGGAGACAATGGCGTAAATCATGATAATGTTGGGCCCGATATCTATATTATTCAGCACGGCCGACGAGTTACTTATTCGGCAGGGTCGACGGGTTACTTGTTTGACATATTATCAGATTTACCATTGCACATAAATTAATAGCACTGAGCTTAAACTGAAAAGTGATGTTGAATGCAACTTCTAAATTAATTATGGCATCAAAAAACCCATATAAAATGATATTAATTTGTCCACCAAAGGCGCTTTCAATGGCTTTTATCGATGTGTGAATGGGCGACAACGATACCACTCTTGCCATGTAGACACCTGAAAACGCATCGTTTCGAGAGCGCTATATTCTCAAAATTCTGTCCTGTAAATTGGACTTCAGTTTCGGTGATGTTATTTACTAATTAGTTTGGGGATTTTCATGTATTGCACGACATTCTAATAATTTAGGAAATTAGCTGTTTTTCTCATGTGACATTCGCGTGCTTATACAATACGGCCGCCGGTCAGTTTCCACGTACGGGCAATATTTTCACGGACTCAATAATATATTACTCAAAGTTTGCTGAGCACCAAGTACCTGTTTTACGTTTTAGTTCAAATATTGTTATGAAAAGTGTATATATTTTTTATTTAATTATATCTTTAATGATTTAAGTACAGAAATTGAGATTTTGTTTGTGTTTGACATTATTTTTTAGCTTTTGAATACGATAACCATGGAAGATGGATATTATTGTTAAAAGAGGAAATATTTCAAATTCGCCAAAAAGTTGATGGAGCGAACTGGTATGGGTTCAATATCGAGTATGCGATTCATTTCTGTTAATAGCAGCTTGACAACACCTTCTCGTGCCCTCATTCAGGTTCCTGGTGGTCCTTTGTGGGATGTTGTTCCATTCTTGGACCATCATGGCACCAAGCTCCTGGACACTTCTTGGCTTGACTGGACGTGCTGAAATTGCAAGCTGCAACTCATTCCAGACATGTTCGATTGGATTGATGTCGGGGGATCTTGCTGGCCAGTCCATACGCTCAATCTCCTCCCCCTGTCGGTACTGTCCGACAGCATGGGCAACATGAGGACGGGCATGATCGTCCATAAGAATGAATCTACCACCCACTGCATCTGCATACAATCTGACGTGAGCATCCAGGATCTCATCAATATATCGCTGTGCAGTCAATGTACCACAGTCAAGGACACAGAGCTAAGTACGCCCATGCCAGCTGATGCCGCCCAAGACCATTATTGACCCTCCACCACAGCGGTCATGTCCAGCAATGTTGGCAGCATGGAATCGCTCTCCTGGACTTCTCAACACTCTAGACTGCCTATCTCTGTAGTCAAGGCAGTATCTTGACTCATCTATAAAAAAGGACAGGTCGCCAATCTTCTGGTACATCCAACATGGTCCATGGCCCATTCATATCATGTCTGACGGTGGTTCTGGGACAGCGGAATGCGAATACATGGTCTTCTCGATCGGAGACCACCTTCGTGCAACCTTTCCCGCATAGTCTGGGTCGAAACATTTACCCCGGATACATTCTGAAAGTCACTGCGAAGCTACGTTGCTGTGGCAAAGCGGTTCCTATGGGTCTGAATGATCAAAAACCGGTCTTAAGCTGCAGATGCTGCCCCGTCTCTGCCACCACTATGCCGTCTTACTGGTGTGCCATACTGTTGAAATCTTGCTCATGCTCTGTTGATCAGTTTATGGTGCACACCAAGGGCTTCACCAACCTGATGATGCCTAGCACCTTGCTCCACCATTCCAACAGCCCGCCACATTTCTTCTTCAGACAAATGTCTTCTTACATTTGCATTCACCATATTCAATCATTAAATCCCAAGAGTTTGTGTTAAAATGAAGACTGAATACCCTACACATGTCATCACACAAGGGGTTGTGTTAAAATGAAGATTGAATACCCTACATATGTCATCACACAAGGGTTTGTGTTAAAATGAAGATTGAATACACTACACGTGTCATGTACATGTAGACAGTACACGAAAACATCATGAAAATCAAGGGAAACATGCTTTCCATGACTGTCACGAAAAGTCTGCCTGTCAAGTGAGCTAATGTAAACACTGGGGACCATCTCAATACATTCCTCATTCATATCCACCAAATATTTCGCAAATATGTCACAAGCAAATGTCACAATGATGAGTCAAATGTGTGGTGCTTGGCAAACTTTGAGTACTATATTAGACTCCAAACTCTAATTATAGGAATAACCACCAAAATTTAATCACTGAAGTAAAGGGTACACATCGGTGCTTCATTAATTGCAATTTTGCTAATGGTGATTTTTATTACCTGGTAAACGCATGCGTGGTCACCACTGACCAAGCGAGCATTACGACCAGTCCACGGCGCCTGTACTGCGCGGCATGATATTTTTTTCATATTTTGAAGTGACGCCATGTTTAACGAGACTTCAAACACAGAACTGAAAAAAAATTATATACTACCAGGTTTTGAATATTGTGGTGGAATATTCAGATCCCTAGATAAGGTCTATATACTAGCATTAAAATATACTTATCTCCAGGAAAGTGCTTCGGGAAAACCTTTGGACGAACGAGCTCGTTTTAAAGAGAATGTAAAAGAAAATGGCTGAATAGCACATCGAGCAAAAATTATATTAACCCTTTGAAACGGAGCGGACTTTTTTCCGGCCAGAAACATGATACGTCATAACGTCATTAAATGTGATGGCTGTTCAGTAAAAGTGTAGGGCAGACCAATCAAAATATTCAACGTGCTGCCTCGTGGCTGCACGTTGAAAATATTGAATTGAAATTTATTGAATTGAAATTTTATTCTGCAGCATTCAGATATACAAGGTGAGACAAATAAAACAAATTATAAAGTGAGTGTACACTGCATGGAGATGGCATAGCCTGGGAGGCTGTCTTCCTGCCATCCCACACAATTTTCTTTTTCTTGACATCATTGCCTTTTTATTGTTGTCTTCGTGGATTCAAATTGAGTGGAACGTTCCCAATGCGCAGACCGGAAACAAATAAGTTATTACTTGAATGTACATTCTAAAATCGGCGAGGTCAAGAACTAAACCAAATCACCTGGGTTGGGCAAACATGAACCCATTTGGGGTTCATATTCGCCAAACCCAGGCGATCCGGGCCAATCACCAGAAAGGAGAACAGAAAGCAAACCCGGTTATCCTTCTTGATGACCCAACCGACCTCAGAGTGCAGTATTTTTGGTGAGATCTCTTTAAGTTGATATACAGTCGGGACAGAATGGATTGGTACAAGTGATTATGGAAGAGTATGAATCTAAAATTGTATCATTTATTTTCTTTTTGAATAAGGGCCAACTATATTGCTGTATTTCAGGGTTTAAATCATTCCATACCTTTGGAAAAGAATGTAACGGTTGGTCCGCCGAGAAACGCGTTCTCGGTTTGTTTGTACGTGTATTCCCAGCTTGCCTGGTTTCCATTCCAGAAGGATTTCTGTAAATTTCATAAGTACCGTCAAACAACACTGGTAATCAAAAGACACTGGTAATCAAAAGACACAGGTAATCAGTATTGATTGGTCTACCCCAAATAATGAATATGGATTCTTCTAATTGCTACCATTGAACTGGCATCGAAGATACCACCAGAGTTCAAAGGGTTAATTCCTGTTTGTGGTGTAATTGCAGATCATTTGTGTTCCGGAGAGCTGCAAAGTTTTTTTTTTATAATTCAACTCACTTTTAAAGAACACTTTTTCAGGGCGCTTATTCTCATTGTCTCAACCTCTATAAAATCAATATCAACAGTTTTGTGTTTATGCGGTAAATATGCTCTGGAGACTGAAATTTTTCTATGTTGTGCGACAGAAAAATAAGGTGTGAAAGTTGTTAATATTTATTTAAATATTTATTTATTTTATTTATTTTGGTAGGATCACAAGAGATGTTAGGAGATATTATGAGATGTATAGGACAACAATTACACATTTAAAATAAGATTTATCCTACCCATAACATACAGTTGGATCTGTATTACTGATGCATTTCATCATCCTTTCTCCTCTCCGTTCTCGGTTGTCATTGAAGACTTCCTGTTTCGAAAAAAAAACTGTATTCCAGATCTCCAGGATAACTTATGTTCCCACAACTCTAATCCTTGCTCTGTTTCCCCTTTCTGAACTTAACGTATATGCTATAGAAGCTAATCTGCAACTCTCCCGTTTCAGTGGAGGTGGGGAGGTCAGTTCTGATGCTGATACGTGCAAGTTTAGTAGAACCTTTCAAAAGCAATTCTTTATCGTTGTCATTCCCAAGTCTCACAATTATGGGTTTAGGAGAAGGCGGCTCGGATCCTCTTGGGTTTGGTATAGGATGCGATGAATGTTCGCAGCCCTGCAGATTACATCCTTGGCTACAGTCTCATTCAAGGGCAAGTCCTACTGAAGATTTGTTTTTCACTATGTAACACGTGTCGTGATTGCTCTCTTCTGCGATCCCATTTAGCAGAACGTTGTATTTCCAATCGTGAATTTCTTTTGCTAGAAGTTTTTCATTGAGCTCCTGCAAACCGGCGTCAGTTTGTCTCTTCGGATAGGGGAGACCCTTTTCCATCTTCTCAATCCGTTCAGCATTGAATTCTACTACGCGTGTAATGTCAAACTTGTTCATTTATCAATTCGTTAACGGCTTTTGAGATATTTGTAATTTCTTTCCTCATTTCAACAATATCATTTCTGGGGGTATCAAAAGCTCGGGGTGAATTTCCTATCCAAGTTTTGAATCACCTGTTTTAGTTCGTTGTTGGAAGCGTCCTTATCTGTGGGAGGCAATGTTTTCGTGTTGCTTGAGTGAAGAGGCATTGTTCAAGAATAAGCAGGCAGAACATGAACAAATAATGGTTTGGTTAGAGAAGTTTGTGATTTTACGAGATACGATCTTTGCGTCCGAAATCCACTTAAACTCGAAGACTTGCAAAGAACACTTCGTTCAGTTCACCCAGAAAAAAATACACCCAGTCCCCCAATAAGTAACTTTAAAGACACACGTGTACATCCGTTCCAAGCTGCATTATTTAAAAAAAATAAAAGGCTTGATTATCCTCAACAAATTCAAAATCGACTTCACGAAACCGCCATCATCCGGATGTTATGTATATTGCTGTAACAATAAAAGTGACATAATGTCGCGAGAAACGAGCAGATGTGCGCCTGATAGATGGTTTCAGTGGTACTAGTAATTATAAGTCATAGAGTCCAAAAACTGGCATTGCTGCAACGAACCATGCGTCTCCATTTTCTCTCAACACATATTCCGTGTTTCAGGAAATCCACGATCTAGAATAATTCACCATCAGAAACATTAAAAAAAAGAAAATGAAGACAAATCGCAATAATTGAAAATGACAGTGAGAAAATGTTGAAAGTAACGATCAGCCAAATTGCTGTTTGCATGCTTCTTAAAATTGGGAATGTCGTGATGTCATGTAATTAAAAAGATCCTTCGCACTACAAGAATATAATTTCATAACTGTTTTCGCAAACTACTTGGTTCGATATATTGTTTATAAAGTTTACGCTGTATCTTTTAAGAGTTCACTCTGTATATTCTTATATAAATGGTCAACTATGAAAATATGACGCCACAGATACGTCTTTAACTTTCTGATTCAGTGTTATTAGTTCAAAGCTTAATAATTTTAGTGCGCATGCGTTGATGTTCATGGTTGGCTTTCGCATGTTGTCCGGTTAAATGTTTTCAAAAACAATACTTTTAGATCTTGAAAACTAGAGATATATTTTGCCATATGTTTTACCAAGCAGTTTTGGACAGCATTTGCTTAATATTACAATTTAATGGTAAAAGGCAAATGTAACGTAACGAAGATAATACCAAAATCCAACTCAACGGACACATTCGACACAGGCCTGATTCAGTGGTCGGAGATGTGGAGGCCACTGAAATGTCAAAACAACAACACGAGTCTACAACTGGTGGGAGTTCATACAATGATACGCGACGTCGCAATAACTTTCAAGATCAAGTGTCAAGTGTTATTCTTGGTCCACTCAATTATAACCGTGTGGAATGACCATTGATATCCCATGTGAAACTCTGGTGTTCAACTGATGACTCGGAAACGAATTAAAGATAACAATTTTAATGGCGAACCTGGTAATCGAAATATCTGACAGCTATAAAGATTTAACAAACAACCGGACTTTTTGGATATCCGAACAATATTACAGCCATAGCTTGTGGGACTTCCCAATAACATGAAACAGAGTAACGTTTGGAAATACAAACAATAACTGAATTCTTACTTATGATCGACACTATGTATACAATACAATAATTGAGTTATGTCACAACAGGTTTACTGGATTTTAAGACTAAAGTAAGCTTTCACCGCGTCTTAATCAGATGCCTGATTAACTTATTGAATTGAGCTCAAATAAACAATGGAGGAAAACAATGAATAAATGTAACTTGTTAACAACTGCTAGGTGAGAGGCTTGCTCTCACACAACGAATTAAGAAATAAACCAAGTTTAAAACAATTGAAATTAAATTGATCTCAATGCGAATAGTATAGATTCTCGATGCAATATAACAACAGTAAATTAGTCTTTTGTATCGAACGTTTATCGTGGTCTGCACACGCTCCGGTGACAGAATACAGAACATGGTTATGTTTGTCCTATTGGATCGGCTGGGCCACATCCTATCTCCCATGGGTACATTTCACAGAGGGAATCTATCAACCTAAGCCTAATGTCAACACCAAACAATATGAACAGTATGAACAATGCTTACTCCGTCAATATTCGTGTTGATCGAGCATCACATTTACTTAGGATACACTATCTGATATTGTGCCGAGGTTAGATTCTATATTGTCCAGACTGTTCAGTACACACTGGCTCTATTGTCTTGTCGGGATAGGCAAACCACTTAAGTACCAGATAGAACAATAGGATAGGTATTTAAGTGATGTCACTTGAATACCTCTGGTTCACTGGGAAAACCTGCGTTCACGCGTTTAGCTGATTGAACAAAAGGCCGGTGTAATTTAGTTAACAACCGTGCTGTCGGTATCTCATGAATTTGAACAGCCAGTCCCGTGTTGTAAACCTCGCCGCTACGTGGTTCGATGCCACTCAGCGTAGGGGGGCAGGCTATTCAAATTCCTGAAATACATCCAGCTTGATTGATAATATTACTTATTGAAGGTAAAGTAAGCAAAATTGATCACGTGGACTCTGAACTAGGGAAGCTAGGGAGTTAAATTACTTAATTGCTTACGGGTAACGGAGTAAAATCCTGTTAATTGTATATAAAGTTTGCAATATGTCGAATATTTACTTTGCCAGTCACAAAATTCCTCTTATTTACCAACCTTTTTGGCCTAAGAAAATGATTTTTCATTGTTGCACATGAACGAATGGCCCTTAACACAAATAATTAAATAAAATTAGTCAGCTGACTTCATCTCACCAGACACATCAGACTTTTTTTTCCACACTAACATGCCGATGCAAATTGTTCATCTTGTACAGGATGTTACCTTTGTTATTTTCTTTCCGTTGTTTACCCTTTCCATTTTCACATCTTGCCCAATCACATTTTCTCTGGAAAACTGTCCCACGTCATCTAAAACCTGCCTGAACACGATGTGCCCTCCATATAAAGTCTTGCGGTTGCTGACCAATGTTGTGACTCTCGACCAAACTTCAAGGTTATTTCACCTTGAAGCGATAACATAGTGTGTTGCACTGAATTATATCACGCTCGGATCGGATGTTACAATCTACGAGTGTCAGCACGCGACATCAAACGCAGATTAAGATGTAACCAGTCTCTCTGCATATCAATTTTCCTGCTCATGCGTCTCTGTGGTTTGCGGCTTTATGAATGCTTTATTATAATTACGGCCATCTTCTTTTGTATCGACAAGACCACAAATGATAATTGTAACCACTGCTGGAAATATCAACCCGAATCAAACAGTAATACATTCAATAATGGACATACCCTGATTGGCTATGTGATATGGAAAATAATATTTATTTCTATCATTACGGTTCTTTTTCCATTTGATTTTAATTATATTACTGGCTGGTGATATTGAAACAAACCCCAGTCCCAACACATGCCATTTTGTCAATTCTCACAATAACTTAAAAATTTTCCACCTTCATATCCAAAGTTTAAAACCCCAAATTGATATTATCGAATACGAGTCCTCAAACGACGATATTTTAGCATTCACAGAAACATGGCTTAATAGCAATGAGAGTTCCTCTGATATCTTCATTCAAGGATTCCACGAGCCTGTGCGATTCGATCGATCAACGAGGGGTGGCAATTTATATTAAAGACAGTATTCACTTTCAACCGAGACCTGATCTTCAGACACGAATACTGAGTCCCTGTGGGTCGAAGTATTTACGAATCACAAAAGACCACTCTTATTAGGGGTATTTTATCGTCCACCTAACAGTCCACCTGATTCATGGGAAGCTTTATCAGCCTCTATCGAAAAGGCGAAGGACACATCAGTTTCAGATATAATTGTTACTGGCGATTTTAACGATAATCAGATGGTTCACCCCACAAGCGGTTTATTAGATGTAATTTCTTGTTATAATCTTAGACAGCTCGTTTGTGAACCGACTTGTTTTACAGAAACATCAGCTTCGTTGCTCGATAATTTTGCTGTAATCGATACTGTCAACGTGAAAGTATGTGAGGTTCTGGAGCCCCTTATTTCGAACATGACCCGCTATCATGCCCCAATCACTCTAGAAGTCGAATTTCCGAAATCACCACCTCAAACTTTTAGACGGCAAATTTGGTTATACTCCCAAGGTAATTTTGAAGCGCTAAACTCTGCCTTTAATAACGAGGACTGGAATTCCGTTTTTGACGACCCGTCTCTCGACAAAATAGTGTCCAATCTTACTGAAACGCTTCTTAGCACTGCATCGAAGTTTATACCCAACAAACATATAACGTCGAGAAAGAACCAGCCGAACTGGTCCCACAACGAACTTAGATTACTCATACGGCAACGACAACGTCTATACCGAGTAGCCAAACGGACTGGTTTTCATTATGACTGGGAAAAATACAGATCAAAACGAAATGAAGTAGTATCGGCTGTTAGAAAAGCCAAGGCTTCACATCTTTCTAGAGTGCAATCCACTCTTGGCAGCAGCGAAACAAGCTCAGCACAGTGGTGGAAAACCCTTCGAACATACATCGGGGGCAATAGACCAAGAGGGATCCCAACCCTGAATCACTCGAACAAAGTATATAGTGCAGATCTCGAAAAAGCTGAGTTGCTTAACGAATATTTTTGTTCCATCTCTTCAGTTAACGACTCGTCCACCACACTTCCGGACCTGTCACCACAACCATTAAATAAACTGGAAAACATAACTCTACATTGTGCTGAAGTATTTGAAGCAATGATATCAATTAAGGGTCCCAAGGCGTCAGGCCCAGACCTAATCAGTCCCCGTCTTTTAAGTGAATGTAAATCATCCCTCTATGAGCCTCTTACGGTATTATTTAACATATTGCTCAACAATTCATATTTTCCAGTGGCGTGGAAAAAAGCTAATGTCTCCCCAATTTTGAAAAAACAACCCTCGAATTTGGTTACCAATTACCACCCCATCTCTTTACTAAGCAGTCTTGGTAAATTATTCGAGAAATGCATTTTCAGACGCCTGTGGGCTCCTGTGGGCTTTTTTAGTTGATAATGTGCTTAGACAGATTAAATCGGGGTTTAGACCCAATGACTCAACTGTTTTACAATTAACTGACATATACGATGAATTCTGTCATGCCCTTGACGAAGGCAAGGAGATCCGAGTAGTCTTCTGCGACGTTAGTAAAGCGTTTGGCAAAGTTTGGCATGCTGGTTTGATTCATAAGCTGGAACAAATCGGCATTTCAGGGGACCTGTTGTCATTTTTAATATCATATTTATCCGATCGATCACAGAGGGTCGTCCTCGCGTCCGAGGTGTCGTCGTGGCGACCAGTCTACGCTGGTGTTCCCCAAGGATCAATATTGGGCCCCCTACTGTTCCTTATCTATATCAACGATATAAGCGATGACTTGCTCAGCAATATACGCCTTTTTGTGGACGACACTTCATTGTATCTCATAGTCGAAAACCCCGAGCTGACGTCCAATATACTAAACAACGACCTCGAGACAATAAACCACTGGTCCAAAAAATGGTTGGTTGAGTTTAACCCCCTTAAAACTGAAAGCATGCTCGTCTCACGAAAGAATGATCCTAATGTACACCCGTCACTTTTTCTAGAAGGAGCACAGATATCTGAAGTCAATACTCACAAACATCTGGGAGTAATTTTGAATAGCACCTGTACATGGAATGGCCATATCAACTATATTTACTCCAAAGCCTGGCCTCATTTGGATTTGTTGCGTAAACACAAATTCAATCTGGATCGTAAAATTCTTGAAAGAATATACTTTGCTTTAATAAGACCGCTCCTTGAATATGGTAATACTGCTTGGGGAAATGGTTCAACGACCAAATTAGCCGAATTGGAGAAAATTCAGATTGCAGTTGCTTGAATTGTCACCGGGGCAACGGTCAGCACTAGTAAGACACTTTTATATGCAGAAACAAAATGGGATCCCTTGCCTGAGAGACGACGAAAACTGAAGCTAATTCAGTTTTTCAAAAAGCATCATCGCATGGTGCCTCCTTACATCAGCAACAAAGTTCCTCTGCTCATATCGACCACGAACCCGACTCTTCATTCAGCCCCAAATCATCGAGTGCCATTTTGTCGAACAAAACACTACAAATCTTCATTTATTCCAAGTCCTACAGACGAGTGGAACAAGTTGGCGTTAAGCGTTAGAGAAAACGCATCATTAAGTAATTTCAAAACATTTCTGAATGGTGCGAACCTCCGTCCACCACCTTTCCACTTTGGAGCCAAATCCCGGGTGGCACAGATACATCACTGTAGACTTCGCTTAGGTTGCAGTAGTCTTAATTCTCATCTGTTCGACAATCACTTATCTCATCATCCATTATGTCAATGTGGAATGCGCGAGACATCCCGTCACTTTCTGTTGGAGTGTCCAATATTTTCAGATATCCGCAATAACACGACTGGTCTCCTCCCGTTTGAAACAGATGCGTCATCCCTGCTGTTTGGCTCAGAATCATTGAGCAGCAGCGAAAATCGCCTTATGTTTTATTCTGTTCATGACTTCATTATAACGGGTAAACGTTTTAATCAATGAGCAACACATGAGTTTCCTTATGGGTAGCCCACGGGTAATACGCGCTCCCAATCCAGGTATGACTGGTTGCTGCTGATAGTGCTTCAACATGCATACTTTTTCGAGCTACATGTACACGTGTTCAGGTCGGCTTACTGACCACTTCTTGCCCCCCTGTGTATATACACTTCGTTTCCTACTATTTCTTACTTTTCTGTATTCTTTTTCTTGGACCCCAAAAACATTAAATTAAACTAAGCATAGTTGTCGTCATCTCGGGACCGAGTATTAATTTCTCAACGCCAGTATCCTTCGTCGGCATCTAGCTGGCTACCATGTTGTTTCGAATGACATGGTCAAGGCAGTCGGTCGATGGGATATGGTGGAATTACACATTACAGGCACCGAATACTAGGTTACTAGGTGACGATACACATAGTCAACCATTGCCACACAGAAAACAGCGTAGGTTTTTGAATGTGGGGAGACGACTCATATAAGCTCAAAGCTTTCTGTCAAATCCCCCTTTATACTGTTGCTAAGTTATGTTCTGTTGTGTTCTGTGCTATTTATTTACTCTGTTCTTTAAATATGTGTGTTATTTATTGTTAGCATGTAACATAGCATTTCTATTCAAATAAAAAAATATTGTTTAATTTAAATTACTTAATTAATGGCTGATCTTACTCAACAAATGCAGTGCCCAGAATTTGGAAAAGAAAGTCGGTATGGAGTTATCTGAACATATTTCGTTTATTTCGTGGCATATTAATACCATAAAGGCGGACTATAAATATGTGCAAAAATGATTTAATAGATCTTCGGACACGATCAATGAGAAATAACTATCCAGAAAACGGATGATGAGGCCTCCAGTAATTTAACTGAGGGAAAACTTTTAGGTTTCTTATGGGCCATGCTAGTGCAGGTGAAGAGAAAATTAAATGTGCTGTGTTTGATCGGGTTCATCGCCTGGCTAAGGGAGGGATGATAGACCATTGTCCATTGTAGCAAGATTTCAATGATGACCGAGAACATGTGATACTGACTTGACTGGAAAACCATACGGCATAAAAGAACAATTTCTCCCTGATATTTTATCGGAACGTTAAAAGCTTATCGCAATCATAAAACAAGCACAGTCTGGTGGAAAGAAAAGAAGACTATCGGTGAATAAACTGTATGCTGATGACGTTTTAGTTGAAGCTGAAATGACGTTGGCCAATTGTGATTCAGTTTTTGTTCACTGAGTGTTCTGGGTCTAGATATTTTATCGCGGAATAATGAGGGTAAGTTTATCGAAAATGCAAATAACGTTGATTTTGTTAACCCTTTACCAAACGCAGACGATATCAAAATTTATTATATATCTTTAAATTTTTTCAAAAAATTTTTTACAAAACCATATCATATTGCCCGTCATTGGAACGAGCGAGCTCCATGGGCTCGTTCCAATGAGGGGTCACATGATATGGTTTTGTTGAAATATTCTGAAAAATAATATTTATTCACCTGCTCAATTTGTATATTACGTTGGCGAATGTTGCCGATTTGTTAGGTGAAGAGTTAATCACTTATCAAGCTATGATGTAGTGTTATTGTTTGAAATTTGGACACCAATAACATTTTTCCTTCCAATGAAAGAAACAATAATTGATGGCAATAACTACCTGCTGTCAAATGAGATATTTTCCACTTTTAATTCTATTTTAGCATTTCGTTTCTTTTTTGTCTTGGGGATGACAGGAAGACAGTCACAAGACTTTGTCATTCCCTACAGTATACATCTACACATCTATCCATAATTTTGTAACACTCTGCTATCTGATTCCTTATTTGTATTTCTATGCTGTGAATAAATTGAACTGAATTGAATTGAATTAATTGATTTTGTAGTAAAATGAAATAAAGGGATTGTAAAAGGGCAAGTGTGGGTTTTATAGTGATGAAAAAGAAGTTGGGTAAGGTCATCAACGTGCATGAAGTAACAGACTTTGGTATTGTTGGGATTAAAATAAGTAGGCCCATTATCAAAAATAGTCGTGACGTGTTTCTTGCTGGGTCATATATTCCACCACAACATTCTACGTTTTACCTGCGCAGTGATATTGCCTATTTTCAAAACTTAGAAACATGTATTATCAAAATGTATGAAATGGGGCATTTTGTGGTATGTCGCGGTCTCAATAGTGGTACAGCAGTTATTATGGATCATATGAAAAACGACATATTGCCACGGTCCCAACTGGGTGGAGATCACAATATTATAAGTTGTTTTGATGATAAGATGATCTGAGGCTCAGTTGAACATACGCTCCAATCTGCAAACCTCAGACCATTTTACCGTCAAAACATCACAATAACGTATATGTTCCAATGAGGTCCTACCCAACCTGCCCAGCCACATTGTAAAATGAACAAGACAACCATTAAAGCACCACTACTAGCTTCCATAATATCCGTACATCCCTCGAGTTATTTAGAACATAAACAGCAAAAGCACCCCCATTTTTTCACGTTTTACAGTACAGCGAAACATCTAACGACGTGTAGTCACAACAATATATGGGTTATCCTCGGCGATATATTCAACCACGACTTTGCACTTGTTATAACTATATTTTGTACTTTTTCCGAGCCAATAACCCGCAGCTCGAAGATTTCTACTCGAAAAAAAATTAAATTTATTTCAGAAGCCTCAAATTTCCCGTAAACGAACTGAAACTATCCAAAACATAAGGAGGGAGGGGGTGTTGCAAGAAGACACCCCCCCCCCCCAATGGGTGGGTCCATTGAGACCGAAACAAGTTTTTCCTCCAATTCATACAACATTTGTTAAACTCACTATTTCTTCTTTTTTTCATCCTGCATATGATTCAAATCATTCTTGTGGGCTAAAAACGGTAAAATAATAAAAGTTAATCCCCACTCGAAGTAAATTATACTGGATAAAACAATAAAAATCTCTGTTTGAAAGGGTGGGTGTCTGAAATTATCTGGAAAAAATATGCTTCGCGAAAAATTGCTTTTCTCCTATAAAAATGTTCACATATGCTGAAAACCTCACTGTCTTACAAGATAACTTACAAAATAACATTTGGATAGATTAGTGAGGCTTTATGAAGCATACTTGGGAACTCAATATATTTCAGTATGAGTATGATTCAACAACGGCACGAGCATCCCAGAGGAATGCGTTGACTTCTCAGCCACTCAGCCGATATTCTCACCTAATTAAGGTTTCATCTCCATTTATAAATTATAGATTGAACTAACTTATAAAACGTGACTATGCCTTTGACAGTTTCAATTAGCTTTGATACACTTTGAACATTTCTCCTAACCAGGGAACTTTCTTACTTGGAAGATAGCGACAATGACCTACTCAGTAAAGCTTACTTCTGTTTGTACCGGTATGCTGAGCTTGGCAAGGTATCGCACTGTATGTTAATCAGGCTGCACTAATGAAGTATGTTGGTGTTGTCCACCCCGCAAAGATTCAAAATTCAACTTGAATGCTCGGCGTTTTCTTTAGGTATCTTTCCATGTGTTGTGCATACAGTATAGTCGCCATGGACTGGTCGTATTTCCACGCGGTGGCAATGAAGTTTACGCATGCGTTTAACAGGTAATAAAAATCATCATCAGCAAAATGTTAATTAGTGCTTCATTAATTAATTTGTTGATGATTATTCCACAAATTAGTGTGTGGAACTAATATTATGGCGTCCGTGGACATATTGTCCACCCGTGGAAAGTGACCAGTCCATGGTGGCTGGACTGTAGTTACGCTGCTCAGTATTGCAACATTGTATCATATCGCATTCTCATAAATCGTTACGCAAGGAAACTGCAAAGAGTGATCTTTTCTGTATCGTGTGCAAAATTTATTTATTTATTGATGTTTAAGGTCACATATTTATGCACAATGGCTAATCATGACCGTGACAGTTTTACGGGTGGAGGAAGCCGGAGTACCCGGAGAGAACCACCGAGCAACGACGAGCAGCTGTCAGCTCCCCAACATCGTAACTCCGCATTGCAGCACAGGCAGAGTTAGATTGGTTGAAGACATGCGTACCATCGGCGTGCAGTACGCCTTAGTACACGGCGTCATCGTGCCCCCACGCATCGTGTGCAAAATAAAATCTAAACACGAAATGCAACTCTTGAACCTGCTGAACCTCGAGAGAAAAGCGACAAATTCAGAACAATCACTTTTCGTTGACTTTGCATTCTTCTGAGACTTTGAGAAAAAAACTATAAACCATTAGATGAACATTTAACCCTTTACCTAACGCAGACGATATCAAAATTTATGATTTTAAATATCATTTTTTCAATGTTTTCAAAATGTTTCAACAAAACCATATCATGTGACCCCTCGTTGGAACGAGCTCGACGAGCTCGTTCCAACGAGGGGTCATATGATATGGTTTTGTTGAAATTTTTTGAAAAATAATATTTTTCCAACTGCTGAATTTGCATATTACGCGGGCGGATGCAGGCGATTCGTAAGATAAAGGGTTAACAGATTCACTCTTACTACTCTTCAAAAAATACATTTATTCCTGCAAGGTGAGAAAGTATCAGCCAGCCTTCCCATTGATGATTTTACCGTGACGTGAAGCTTCTGTCACTCTACAATTACCACCCCCCCCCCCCAAAAAAAAGGATAATGTAAGACTAAGATGAGAGTCGGTAAAGGCCTTTTTGACGACTAAATAAACCTCGGTCCAAAAATACAATCTTTTTTTATTTGTATTTCTATCCAGCTTTGAAACATGCAACATTTAGTGAACATTATGTACAGTGAGTGTTGTGAACTGTGATGTTTTGTCCAGAAAACTGTTTTTGTATTTTCAATTACAGTGTACTTATTTTATATCCGAGAAAAAAACATTTCTTTGATTTAATCCGATTTAATGGTCTGTTCTGAACAAATATGGAACTTCTGGGACCAGAATAACTCGCATGGAAGACAAGTTGCCACAAGATACCCAACACAAGTTGTACCGAAGACAAGTTGCTCTGAGCACAATTCGAGGCAAAGTACCTTGCCTGTACTGAAACCGCGTCAATTGTTCTTCGGATATTTATTTAGCGTTTGGTGCCTGTTTATACCTTTCAGAGTCTGCATGAGTTACACAACTGGAAGTCACGCAGCCAAGGCTATACTTCAAACTGGAAATTGTGTTACGAAATCTTTTCTCTACCATTTGCATAATTTGTAAACGAATTTTGCGGAGATATGAAGGGGAAGTATGGGGAAGAAAAGGGAATTGGGGAAAAATTCAAAATTACAAAAGAACTAAGTACAGCGCTGACATTCTCAAAAATGCAGGCGAGCTAAAAATCGCCCGCCCCCCCCCCCCCTCGCACGACCTAGTTTTCGACCTCCTCAATTTTTTTAAGGCGAGCAGTAGGCGAGCGAATAAATTGCTCTCTCGAAAATTCCTGGCCTGTAAGTACGAACTCGGGTTCGCCAAATGGTTGAATTTTCTAATGGAAGTCATGTTTAGGCATTCCATGCTGGGATTGAAAATACCTACATTTGTTGAACTATTATCAGTCATGATGAAATGACTAAGGTGTATATCTGTTTTAAGCGTTCAACAAAATGTTCCTGAAGTCTGCGTCATTCACTGCTTGCCATAGCACAAAACATTGGCTAATTTTGTCATGAAACTGCAGAGGTCTTAAACAGACGACCGTCTAACCTTCCACTCTCAACTATAAACACAAAACTTGGAGCAAACTGCAATGACCTAACTTGACTCATTCTATGGGCAGGTTTTCTTTTCTCTCTTTGTCATTAGGAATAATACAATAACCACGTAATTAAAAATACGCATTGATATAGCAACTACACTGCTTTGATTCATTGTTACTGGCATGTGGAACACGTTTTTGAATACAAAATATTGACATTGTTGATGGTTGTTGTTGTGGGAACAGGAGGTGTCATTCTGCACAATTCTATTGATATAAAAGTTTGATTGGAGGGGAAACATTTTAGATATTAGCTCATTTCAGGAAAGAGGACAGAACATACAACGTCACATTTCGCGGCTTCCAAAGGCAGAAGGGGTGGGTGTCAAAAAGGTGATGGAAGAAATATGTATGCGAGGGTGGGTGGGTCCTCACAATTACAAATAAAATGTCAAAAAAATCATCTTACTTTAAACAATATTTGTTTCCAAACAAACAAGAAAAGAATACAATCATATCGCTGTTGTGTACGTAGCTAAAATGGAAATGGATTCAGCAGGAAGCTAAAACGCTTATACAAGTCTGTATCATCTTGTGTCTGCAACCCCCCCCCCCCCCACCCCTCGATATAATGAGAAAAAACTACAGTTATGAACACTTCTTCACAAATTTGAAAATTTTCTAGTTGCCGTATTCGCGGATGGCATCATTTCATTGAACCTAATCTACAGTTAAAACTAGAAGTCCTGTCACGAACTGTGCGCTTATCAAGGCTTAATTGCGCGTAGGAAATGCGCGCAATTGCCATATCGAATAGCATCCAAAGCACGGCAGGTTCTCCTGGTTACTCGTTGCAAACACATGCAATGTCCATTGGCTGAAACATTGCTTGTGCACAGGCCATATGTACAGAATTTGAGAGCCTTACACTGCAAAAAATTTTGGTTCTGAATGGAACCCAAATTGGTTCTAAACCTTGTCCCTGAGATGGAATTGGTTTTGGTTCTAGATAGAACCGAAATTGGTGTGCAATATAGAACCAGTTTTAGTTCCATATGAAGAACCAGTTGTGGTTCAATATGGAACCAAATATTAGATTTTGGTTCCATCTCAGGGACAAAATGCAAAACCAGTTTTGGTTCGATATAGAACGAATTGTGGTTCGATATATGGAACCAGATTTGACTTTATGTGTGGAACCACCTGCAGTTCCATATATGGAACCCATTTTGGTTACATCGATAGAACCTGTTTCGGTTCCAAGTATAGAACCAATTGTTAGTCTCGATATTGAACCAGTTGTGGTTCAGTAATTAGAACCAATTGGGAGAACCATTTTGGGTTCCATGTATAGAACCAATTATGGTTCCATATAAGGAATCAATTTTGAGTCCATGAATGGAACCAGTTTTGGTTGTACGCATAGAACCACTTGTGGTTCAATTGATAGAACCATAATGGGTTCAATAAATGGAACCAGTCGTGGTTCTATGTACAGAACCAGTTGTGGTTCGATTTGTAGAACCACTTGTGGTTCAATTGATAGAACCATTTTTGGTGCAATTTATGGAACCAGTCGTGGTTCTATGTACAGAACCAGTTGTGGTTCCATTTGTAGAACCATTCGTGGTTCTATGAATAGAACCAGTTGTGGTTCCATAGATGCAACCACTTCTGGTTCCATATATTCAACCAGTGGTGGTTTAATACACAGAACCAGTATTGGTTCAACTGACAGAACCTGATTTGGTTCGCTCTCTAGAACCATTTGTGATTCTATGTATGGAACCAGTGTTGGTTCAACTTGTAGAACCAATTTTGGTTCCATGTATAGAACCAGTTGAATGTATGTATATAACTAGTGTGGGTTCCAATAAAACCATTTTTTGTTAGATGTTTATAACCACTTTTGGTTAGAGATATAGAACCAGTTTAGGTTGTATTTTGGAACCAGTCTCGGTTCTATTAATATAACCTGTTTTCGTTCTATGCATAGAACCAGTTTGGGTTCCATATTTATAACCAGTTGGGGTTTTATGTATAGAACCAGTTCTGGTTCTGTGTACCGAACTAGTTTTGGTCCAAAGTATAGAACCGCTTTTGATTACATGTATTGAACGAGTCTTGGTTCTATTCATAGAACCAGTATTAGTTCCATGTATATAACCAGTATTCGTTCCATGTTTACAATCACGTTGGATGACTGTATAAAAATATGACCTAATTTGATGTATAGAAACAGGTTTGATTTCATGTATGGAATCAATCCTGCTTCTTCATAAATTATATAGAACTAATTTTGGTTCCATGAACATAATTCCTTTCTTTTGTTTATTTCTGGATGTTTAAGGTTATAGTCAGCATCTAGGCTAAATCATGGGCCAGCATAAGTATAAAACCACATTTTGCCAATCGTTTATGTCTATGATGCCCACGTACTGAGGGATTACAGTGGCGTTGGGTACCAGATACTATTTTACCAGTGGAGAAAAACAAATCTATCTCAGTAGACGCACAGACCTTCAATTCCCACGAATCCAACGAAGACACAATTTTTGGAACAATTCTTCTGAATTTTATAAAACACTTGCCTGAAAAAGTTAACATTTTCTTCCAATTAATTCTACAATATCCTAACCCTTGCGTACAACGAAATCTAGTGTTAATAGCACGAGCTGTTTAATATGCTACTTTACCAAACATTCATTGTTATTGTAAAATTAAAAAAAGTCAACCAATGCACTTAGGTTTCATTGAACGACTAAAACAACTAATAAAAGTGTTTAAATCTTTGACAGATATCTATCTTTTCTTATCCTATTAAATGGGAAATCAGAAAAAGAGATAAAAGAGGGTTTATTTTTAGCTTCAATATTATTGTATTTGAAAACTGAGGTCTTTTCTGGAATAAATCGTGCTGGAACCTACATTTTCGTAATAAAATGTCCTCTGTGAACTGTGACCAACAAGAGAAGCCTGCATGTCGTAAATGAATGCGACGAATATTGTTTCACCCCGTGTGTAATGTGGCGTCGACCGTTAGCAATATGACGTTACGAAAGGAACAGAAAACTTACACACACACATTGCCTTGTCGCTAATGACTTGTATGCATTAGACCTGTCTCTTTGACTCATTGTACTAACTGTATGGGAAAAGTATGTCATTTTGTGAAAACACACGAAACATCTGAATCAACAAATATCAAATTCAACAAAACGTTTTAAACTCAATACATTTCAAACTATATATTCTTGGTGGACTTGAACATAGTTGGTATTCCAGTGTGTCCTATCGATGCCTTGGCCATGGTCAACGAAGGTGTGACTCGGATTATTTTTGACAGAGTCATTCCCCATTGTAGATTGTGATTATCTTGCCGATGGATTTGGGTAGTGTTCATCGCAATTTAATCGCAATCCCCAATCAAATTTTGTCAACAAAACACAATAACAATATGTTAGAACCAAAATATTTATTTAACATTAACCACGTCAGACACCGAGGTATCCCTCCATTCTTAAAACAGCAGCAGTTTCCTTGCTCACATTAATCACTTTGAACAAAAAACGTTCAAAAAGCACAAGTGTATTATGTACTGAGACGGGGTATTTCACCCCATAAACAAAATACGCCGATAACAGGCATGCCACTGCTGTGATTACGTCTCTCATCTCTGCAGTACACTATTGGTCCAAATGCAGCTCCATCTTCTTGTAGTCGAGCATCTCTCGCTTGTTACAACCGATAAACTTTGGCGTCGGATTCGGAGATGCAGGTTCCTGTAAAAGAAACGAATATTCTTTATCTCAGCGTTTATTAACTTTGTTTATATAAAGATAAAAACAGAAGTTGAAAGTTCAGTTAGTCAATCATTTATGCCCATTGTATCAATTTTAGGTATTTTTCACTACATGCAAAAGTTACTTAGTAATATTTTATTAGTAGTTTACGGCACTAAAATATAAAACATATAATCAACTTTTTGGCACACCCGAGACTGACTGGACAAATAAGAACCGATAATCACTCTCCTCATTTTGAGTTTGCAAGGTGGAACAATTCACAAAGGTGTTAATTGAAATGGGGTGTTTACCTGCGACGCTACACATAATTGTCAACACCTATCAAATGAAGGAGAGTGATTAATTCCTCTCTTCGTGAAATTTGTATGAGAATGACTGCGAGCCAGACCTTCTCCCCCTTTTCCAGTTAGTTATCATTAAAACATTTTTTTAATTACAGAATGTTTTTTGGCCGCTTGTGGTAATAACCCTACCTACCCCCACCAACCCATATAGCACAACAAATCATCCAACCAGTACATTGAAAGTCCTTGTGATCAAGGCTCTGATAAGACTGAATAAGTAGTAAAAACAATTACTGGCGAATTTGTGTTATAATCCTTCTTGGGTCTCGGATTATGGACATTGCCCATCAATCAATCAATTTTAATAATATTTCCACGAGAGTCGACAGAACAGCGAGAAAAGTTTGTCTGCACGTTATCGTTATGAAACGAGTGGTTACGACAGAAATTGTCTGGAGCGTGCAGCCACGCTTCCATGAGACGGTGAAGTAATTCATTGATTCAGCTCAATTCAAGTAGCCGCCTTGGTCGTATAAATTTGCGTTTAATTTCTGCACGACACCATGCAACTGACCCAAATGTTTTTCCATTTGACGAAAATTTATCTCGACTTTCTGTATATGTGTTCGCATCCTTCGACATCCACCCACCCCCACCACCCCCTCCTCGTGGGTACCAATTACACTGCGTCAGGATACAGGTTTCCGCGATGTTTTGGTATGATTCAAGAAAAAACAACCTTTATCTCTGTGTTTTCTCCAAAGCGAATTTTTTACACTAGTGAAAGGGTTTAGTTCTATATTGACTATGTTACACTATCATGATAAAAAAAAATTGTAAAAAAGTTTTAAAAAGCCGAGTTAAAATTCAAGGCACAAAACATCTTGTCGGTAGTAATGGTTTAGTTGTTATGGGTTAAGCGAAGAAGACACGTGTTCATTTAAAAGGTCTGACCATTGCAAAAATGACAGGTAATGGGTGAGAGAGATTACAATAGCACACCCATCCAACCACCAGTATAATTTTACATTCAAGATAGAGCACCATACAACAAAAGATATGGGCATTTACTCTGTTGAATTTGGCAAAGATTTACTAAACATTATTGACATCGCGCTGTCTAATTTGTGCTCAGAGGCCAGACCTGACTAACCAAGCAAGAAAATAATGTTTATATAAACAAGAAAAAAACTATTAGCCAACGCGTAATCTTCCAAACAATAAATATTTACAATGAACACTAAATCTTACCTCATCAACAGCATACAACATGCTGTGTTTTCTTTGAAAAGCTCAACTAACAATAAAACAGCAGCACACATTTCCAAATCTAAACCAAATTACCAAAAAATGTGATCAGCTCGTTTCAACTAAGCTTGCAGGTTTATAGTTTGTGCGTATATATAGTATCTAGGTATAACAGCACTGCATACATCTGAAATAGGATGTCGATTTGCCAAAAATAAAGATTATTTTTATAACCAAAACTGGTTCTATCTTTTTTCTGAAATGGAACCAATTTAGTTTAAACAATTTTTTATTTGAAATGAAGTAAATTTACAAAGCTGCAAATTAAATATTCACAAAATAAAACATGAACTGAAGTGGATTCAGCAGTGAACTTGTATTTTATACAAGGCTGTCTCCAAACATTTTGAAACAAAGCACATATCAACAGTTGGTATACTGGTTCTATGCAGAATCAAAACTGGTTTGATGTGCCAACTTTTCATGTCCGCTTTGCTTAATAATAATTTGAGACAGCCTTGTATAAAAAGTAAACTTACTGCTGAAACTACTTCAGTTCATGTTTTATTTTGTTAATATTTAATGTTGTTCTTTAAAAATTTATTTGGTTTACAATAAAAATTGTTTACACTAAACTGGTTCCATTTCAGTGAACCAGTGTTGGTTCCAACAAGTACCTTAATTTCTTGCAGTGAATGTGTATAATTAAAATACGCATTCAAAACTCGTGACTCTCGTATCTCCCTTTGTTGATGTTCATTGTCATCACCGCCACGAATAAAGACTGCATTATAGCCAAGTTAAGGCGTCGTTCGTCAAACCTTGCTTGAAGAAAAAAAATTAAAATCTAGTTTACTTCAGAAAATGGAAATATAATGCGAAGGTTTCAATTGCAAGGGTCTCGGAAAGTGCCCGACAATCGGTGATGGGACAAAAATAAATGTTTTAATTTTTTTTTATTAAGAAATGGTAATTCAAAATATGTTGTTCCCCCCAAAAATATTTTGTTGGATGACACCTTAAATAATAGAGAGTTTCTGTTATGATACAAACATTCAACGTGATCTGCACGCGTCTTTACACAAGTTTCTACTGAAAAACTCGTCCCATTGGGATAATGTGTTACACTGGACAATAACCCATAAATCAAAAACCTTTCACATTTTCAATTTTAATTCTTCCCAGTGTGATGAAATTACTTGTTTTTGCATTAAACAATAATTCAGTGTAAATTAGAGGTTTAAAGTCAGATTCATATAATACACCCGACCCAGGGTACACGGTGAATCGAGGTCAAACGTTGATGTAAGGCTCCGCCTTCTGGCATTATCGGTTTGAATACTCTGCTATAATACATACCTGCAATTTTTTCAATGAGTTCAAGCAGATTAATCGATTTCAACCATTCAGCAGTCTGCTTTACTGTCCATGTTTCAACACGATCGGGTAACTGGAGTTCTGTTATTGAGGTGTCCATTATCTTTCTTCATCTGGCAAGTGACGCTCACAATGCGTTTTCTCACAGTCAGTTTCGGGGATTCCAAATACTTCGGCACGGGTTTATTGGCTGTGCCTTGAAACTCATTTTAAAAACAGGCGACGGGTCATTTTCGACGTCGTCAAAAAAAAATAGATCAATAATAAATGTATTCATTTTTCCATCCCAGTTGCCATGTTGCTTTTTGCTTGACGAAAACGAGAATAACGTGTCAGCTTTTTACTTGTAAATTTTTCTATTATTTCATTAGCATAAAAATCAGGGATTTTGTCCACAAGTTGCATTGTTTCGAGAATCTGGTTTTCTCGCACACCGATAGTTGTTGATCGAAAATACAAATTTATAAATTATTCATTTTTTTTACACATGCGCACCCTCACACACACAAGCTCAGACTCACACATCCCCACAAACCCACACAACTCACACGCCAATCTACACAACTTCACAAATACACCTCAGGCACCTCTCTCTTATACACATACGATGTGGGAGCTTAGTGGATCATTTATTAGAGCATTGGTCTTGAGATGCAAAGGTCGACTGCTCGATCATGACCTCTGTCATCTACAGTGTGTCATTGGAAATTACAAATACTTTAACACAATTGCCTATGTCGTAGCACCTTGACTCTTGGTATTGAGGTGTAGTTCATGGCGACGATTCACTTGCACTAACCTACTAACCATGGTTGTCCCCTGGAAACCCCCAAGAAGTAAAAACGTTTCTGTGTACTGTGTTAAACAGGTTCTGTTTTACTGATGAAATAGAACGACGTTAAGCATTGCCTGCGATGGAAGTATTCTGAAATAAGCAGCACGAGTATAAACGATTGGCTACACTCGACTTGAAACCTTTGTTGCAGTCAATATTAGGCAAGGTTGCACAAAGTGACTTTAAACATCAACAAATAAAAACACAAATAATTCGGGTGGGGTCGGATTAGTAAGTTTTAGAGTCTGTCAGTTACTCGCCGTTACACGGTGGTTCTCTCGTGGTACTCCGAATATCTATGCCCGTGAAACTGTCCGATAGAACATGACTCGTTCTATTAAAAGTATCGTTAAACCCCAGTAAAAAAAGGCGTATTGTGATGTACGATAACCCAGTATTTTGATCATTTCAAGTTGTTACATTATACTACAGATTTTTTTTTAAATGGGTGAACGGAGAGGATTGGCAGTGTCAGGACTTTTCTAGAGTCCAATCATCCGCACTGCATAGATAGCCCAATATCTTTGAAAATGTAGGAGTTCTCACTATACCTGCTCTAATTGAAGGGTTAACGGGAAGGGACCCATCCCATATGCAAATCCAGATACATTTCATCTCCGATGCCAAAATTTTCCCCGGCCGGCCACGAAACGACAGGATGGAAAAGAAGAAAAAAGAAACTCACAATTCCATTGACTGAAGGGTCAATGTGCCGTCGGATGCGATCGTGAACCACCCACCCTTTTTCTGGTCATATTACCTGTAGGTGCTGATGTATGCCTCGATCTGCAGGAGTGATGCGCCTACACAAACAAACGTAGAAACAGGTCCATATTTGTGGAAGCGTCAACGCGACGTCGGACGCAACTTGAGCCCATCTGAAGTCCCCTTCTTGGTCAAATTACCCCGAAATGCCAATTTTCGTCTCAACCGATCGAGGTACATCGGGGTAAAGGGCCTACAGCCAAACGAAGACAGGGAGCTTCATTGGTTAAAGAGTTAACGCGATGTCGGAACGCAATCATGTACCCATCTGAAATCCCATTCCCAGTCAAAATAAATCATCACTGGGTGACAATCAATTGTTCTCTCGATTGGTCAAGTATTGCCGGAGTGGTGGTTCTACAAACAAACGCAGAGAGAGAGAGAGAGAGAGAGAGAGAGATTCATACAATAAAATAATGAACCACACTTGATCATTGAACCATTATTGGTTCTCTTTAGAACCCCAAATCTACCAATTTTTTAATTATTGAACCAATTTCATGTTTTAAAACCAAAATAGGCATTTTGGTTCCATATGGAACCACTTCAATTTTTTTGGTTCTATATAGAACCAAAAAGAACCGAAATTTTTTGCAGTGTACTATGGTCATAACACGTTGATTCAGGCGCAGATCGGCGTGCTATTCGTGCGCATTTCCTGACAGGACTTCTAGTTTTAACTGTATATTCCCTTGAA
Organism: Pictodentalium vernedei; assembly: GCA_031216915.1. Lineage (NCBI taxonomy): Eukaryota > Metazoa > Mollusca > Scaphopoda > Dentaliida > Dentaliidae > Pictodentalium > Pictodentalium vernedei. Next base: position 219,871,943 of record CM062294.1, read on the forward strand.
ATGAAAATGATAAACGAAAATGTTCGATGTAAAGTATACCCCCAATCAATCGGCGATGAAATGATGTGGAATGATCTCGACGCTGAAATACGCAATAGTGAACGCGCTCAAAGTTTCAAAAATAAACTAAGACGTGAAGACCAGACTGTTCCGCAGTTTTACCGCACTGGCTGTAGGAAGGGGGAAATATACCATTCCAACCTGCGCCTGCGTTGTAGTGATACATTGAACAAAATTCGAAAGATTTATATATGATGACCCGAGATGTGGGCATTTTGAAGAAAACGAGCAACACTTTGTGTTTGTGTGTCCTCTGTGGTCACTACAGAGACAGGAATTGCAGAACAAAATACGCAGGTTTAACATCGCTTTAGATATATTCTTTTCGGTGATTTATCTTTGTCTAATTCGGATAATCTTCAGATTTTTCAAGCTTTCCAAGACTATATTTTAGATACGGGACGTTTTCAACGGAATGGGTAAACTATGATAAATCCCAAACTCTCTCTCTCTCTCTCTCTCTCTCTCTTTCTCTCTCTTTCTCTCTCTCTCTCTCTCACTCACTCACTCTTCAGAGAGAGAGAAGGGGAGGAGACTGATGAGAGGGAGTATCAGCCTATTTCACAACTGTACCGTAGTTGTCATAATTCTAATAGACCAGTACGTATTTCAATGTTAAAAAATGTTTGTTTGTCATGCGAAAAATCACCCAAGATTTGCTGGAGAATGGAGTTCCCTTTTTTAGGAGGCAACACGTATAAAACGTAATTAAGTGCTTCGTAAAATGTAATTAATGAAATCATAATTATGTGTTACCCTCCACTGCACATGCATTTGTACCCATTAATTATTTTTTTGTAATTTCTTAAAAGTATTGGGAGAAACGTTGATATAGGCTATGCCTGTTCGTCAAACCCTATTTCTATTTTGAGAAATAAAATTATGTATAAAAAAAAATTCAGCGATGGACCGAAAGCCGTTCTCATCCCAGCCCTCTCGATCGTTTCTGGAGTCCACATTTCTGTAAAAAATTTACACTAAGAGAAAAGAAAGGTCTCACTATTTCCAAGCCATGGATGTATATCTCAGCACCCCAGTCTCCTATTATGAAAACTGTGTGGGCGAGAGAAAGAATGGAAAATGAATGTGAGAATAAAGAGAAAGATGGACAGTGGGAGGGAGAAAATAGATAGAATGTCGCATGGACACAAACAAGTAACACAACTAATACTCCATCATTAAGGTGCTAAAAGATAAGGGAAATTTGTTTTCTTAGAAATGCCCATCTCTGATATTCCATCAATTCAAGTTAAATATACACAAATTATACATCAAAATGAAGGTTGTGATGTATAGAATACGAAACATATATGCAATCAACTCACAGTGTTGACAGAAGGCACCCATGGTTCGTGGAAGTCGGATTCCGTATTCATACCAGAACTGATATTTTTTGTCTTCTTCAGATCACAACCTTCATTTTGATGTATAACTTGTGTACATTTAATTTGAGTTGATGGAACATCAGAGGTGGGAATTTCAAAGTGAACAAATTTCTCCTACTTACATTGCACCTCAAACAGACAGTCCACCGAATAGATCAATTGGGCAAATAAATACGAAAATACGCCAATATCGTCATTTATTGATATGAAAAACAGTGTAACATTGTTTATTTTCCATAGTTCAAATTTATAACCCATAAGGGAATCCGATATGGGTACCGACTAATCTGCTCTCAGATTGAATCGTCAACACAACGGTATGCTATCAGCTGTTCCATAAACAATACGAAAGCACGCTTTGTTTACATCCTGGGACTCTCTATAGGTGAAGCCTACCTGTAGCTTTGTTGACAATACTAGATGTGCCCCTTTAAAGCACTAAAATACACTGACATGTTTTGAAGGAAGGGATAAGGCTATTTTGATCGCAATATATACAATTGGTTATTGGTGGGGAAACAATTCTTAGAGTGACACTGAAGAATAAACGATTATTTAGAATAAATTAAAGTTGTTGGAAGTTCTAAAAGATTTGACAGTTTTTCAATTATATCATAGGGTAGCCGATTTCTACGTATTTTGATAATCTCTACGTATTTTGTAAACTAAAATATATATTTCTAATCGATTCAAGTTTACGCTTAAACTTATTGTAGCTTTCTAATCACTGCTTAAACGTTGGCTCGAAATTAAAAGCAGTAACGTCCAACTTTGGGATAATACATTTGGAATTTCTATAAAAACAAATCAAACAAAATGCAAAAATAACCCAAACAAATTAAGATATAACCAACAAAATGACGGGGAAATTCCCCCTTTTCTGAAAAAAACAGCACGAAGAAATGTCCGCCTACCGATGTATGGGGTAATGGCCTCCTGTGGACATGTCTGCTGGAGAAACGTCCGCGGACCATTGGAATATCTACAACTGTAGAGGGAAAGAATTTTTGTGAATCTTGTGAGTAGTGAGACGTCACATTAAATTCACGCTAGCCTGCGCACAAACATCACGAAAATTACGTAAACAAACAATCCATAAACGCGTTGGATTCTTTACAGAATTTGGTTGGTGGCTTGAGAGCTTGGAATGATTCCTTATTCAAGCAGGGACGGAAAAGGCGAATGCGTCCGTTCTGAAAAGGCTCCACTAAAAATGAACACTCCTTTATTACTGTTTTGTATTAAAACATTACAGCTCTTTACCCACCTCAAATAGAAGACGACGCTTCACTAATAACTAAAAACTTTCAGTTTTGTCTCAAAAACATAGCTTATGACCCCTCATTGAAACGAGCTCAATGACCTTGTTCCAATAAAGAGATCCTAAGCTATGTTTTGAAGGCAAAGAGCGAAAAAAATCTTTGAATATGGATTTCTGTGAATAAGGTTGATGCTTTTGTCCGTTACGTTGGATTTAATGGTCAAGCAGTAAGAATTCTTACCGTAAAATATACGGTGACAGGAATGGCGTCATTTGCCAGTCATTTTACCGTATTTGTGGCTGATGAATAGAACAGGTTGTTTAACCCTTTACCGAACATGAAAAGCAGACGACACTTGCAAAAAAAATTCTTGAATTACTATTTTTTTCCATTTTTTGTCTCAAAAACATAGGTTATGACCCCTCATTGGAACGAGCTCGACGAGCTCGTTCCAATGAGGGGTCATAACCTATGTTTTTGAGACAAAAATGAAAAAATAATTAAAATTAATAGGCGATTTTTGAGAATAGCGCTGGCCGGTTTTGGCCGTTACGTTGGGTAAAGGGTTAACCTTAACCTTTTGAAACGAGAGGCCGCCTTTTCGGTCCAGGAACATGACACATCATAATTTCATAAAGTCGGATGGGTACTAAGTGCATGTATTGGTTAGACCACTCAATATTTCAACTTGCAGCCCTAAGGCTGCACGTTGAAAATATTAAATGGTCTGCCCCCAAATAATGAATATGGACTATTTCAATTGCTGTCACCGAACTGAAGTGGACGATACCATCAGGGTTCAAAGGGTTAAGTATGAAAATAAGTTGTGGAATTATAGCGATAACAATTGTTTCTTCTTTTTCCATCACTCAAAGTACCAGCCGCGAGTCTTAAATTCTTGCACCCCACGCCCTGGAGTGTTCTCGCTGATCAATGTATCATAAGGCATCTTTTAACTTATACTGTGCATTTGGAGAGGCAATAGAGTTGCTTCATTGGTGGTAGTCCATAACGTGGAGGGAACATATGAGCGTGACTTGGAAAATATTAAAGGTTTGTATGTATGAATTTAATGTAGCTTTAGTTAATGGTAAACATGCCATAGCTTTCGAAGGCAAATTGCACTTGAGGTGTTAGTTGGACAGATGATTTTGAGAAGCTCATAATCTATTGTAAGATTGGTGTTTATAATCTTTGCGAGTTTACTGAAATATTGAGTTTTTGGAGTGTAGTTAAATTGGAATATATACATGCAGAATTTTAAGTGCAAAACTCAGTCTATTATTGTTTAAGGCACTACAATTGTTGGGGTTAAAGTTTTTTGGTTAAATTGTTGTGTTTAAAGTAATCTCAAATTAAACTGTTATAGATAATTGCCCTCCTGTTATTTTAAATATCATCATTTTTTTCCACTCTATTGCAATTTGCATTTTGAGGAGAATTTTAGTATTTAGGCGTACCTATTTTTTGGGTTCATCCTACGACTGTCGCCATCGAAAATTCGAATTTTTCTGTAAATTTTATTATATTCATCGTCATACCCTTCCCAGTTATTCACCTTTCGTAATTCATGGCAGTGTTACTTTTGTAAAATTTGGGACGTGTACGTCGCATCCCCATTGTTCATCGCCGTGTTTTTACCGGTGTTTTATTTCCTGTTTCGCTGTGAACAGCTTTCGGCCTGTCCACTTCAACCGTAAATTACGCATAAAATAACCTATGACAATCCATTTTCCCGCGAATATCTAATTTTCCGTGCTTCACTTCATTGGGAAAAGTGTAAATCCAAGGGTAATTCACTTTAATTTATCCTCTCATTAAGTCAATATTCAACGCTGTATTTTGTGATTTTAGTAAAGCGGCCGTTGACACAGTTACCGATCAGGTGAGTCCCTAAAGCCGTGACGTAGAATCGATTGCCTTATTTGGCGCTGCAGCTGAGACCAAAAGACCAAGTAAAGTTCGTGTTTCAAACTTAGTTGGTCTGGTCTGGTCTCAAGGTATATAAAGGCCAGCGACTGGTTGTGCTTGGTCTTCCGTTCTTCAAACACCGTTGCACAAACGTTCAGTACTGTTATGGAATCATTCTAGTCTGGATTGAAATAAAGTATCCACTTAAATATCCATTGCCTTTAAATTGAAGGTCTTTGTTCTTGTCAATATGTTTTGATAAGTTGTTATGGAAAAGCATCATGATTACTTAGATGCGTTGACTCACACTGTACAGCCTTTTCATCATAAATTATGCGCTGACCTTGCCACTGTTTAAAGTCACGCTGGAGTAACCACAACCACTATCACTACTATAGCCGGTGTTAGGATACTGTATTCCCATTTAGACATCGAGAATTTCACTATTAAATCGTGATCGGCGACTGAATCAATGAAAGCTATAATTTTATTATAATCTAGACTTTATGATTCTGGAGAATCATGGCTTTTCCCAGATGAGATTCCATGATTTTTCATGTCCCCACAGTGTCTGGTAAATTGTTTTTTACTGTCTCACTGAAGTTCCTTCATTGATGTTATGAGAAAGGTGAGTATTGTAGTTTCAAATGACTCTGTTTGATAAAAAAAATGTTTAGGTAAAAACCATTATTAACGGTGGAGATTGTTAATATCAATATCGTCGTCCGACAAGTTTATGACCGACAAAAGGAGTTATGTTTGTTTGACACATACCCACTGAGTGGTGTGGGTATTTGAAAATGGTCCATTTATTCTCAAATGTATCCAAAATATTGATGTCTGGTTGCTTGTAGAGGGTTAATAAGAGTGCTAGCAGGAATATTTATTCATGCAACTTGTAATTTCACACCTAAAACTGCGAATGGCCATTTTCACTTAAAAATCTACGAGATGTTTTCAGAGAAATCCGGGGAGAACATGAATCTTAAGCTTTTGATGGGTATTATTGTTTATCCAGTCCAAAACGGGTTAGGGGTTGTTTTTTGAATACGCTTATTACTTACAAAAATAATTCTCAGTGAATTCTACTTCCACTTATGTTTATCTCACCTTTTAACTTTGGGTGTTGCGGGTACACAAACACAGCCCATTTAATGAAAATTTTGATGTTTGAGAACTTGCATAGGGTTAACAAATGTTTACTGGAATATTTTGTACATGCAACTTGTAATGGCACACTAAGATCCGAGAATGGCCCATTTTTCTTGAAAATCTACGTAGTGTTTTTAGAGAGATCTTCGGATAACATGAATTTTTAACCATTTGAGGGGTATCTCTCTTTAACCAGCTCTAAACGGGTTAATGCTTGATTTTGTGAATACCTTTATCACTTACCAAAATGACCCTCGGTGAATTCCACTTCGAGTGAAGGAGGTTATGTTTATCTCGCAGGTACACATTGGGTGCTATGGGTGCCCAAGTACAGGCCATTTTCTTAAAATTCCTATGCTTTGCAGCCCGTGGAGGGTTGACAAACGCTTACCGGAATATTTTGTCCATGCAACTTCTAATGTCACTCCAAGACCTGCAAATGGTAATTTTTTCTTGAAAACCTACTAGATTTTTTGGAGAAATCCACAGAAAACGGGAATTTTAAGCTTTTAATGGGTACATCTCCTTAACCAGGCGAAATTGGGTTAAGACCTCGTTTTTTTGAATACCCTTACTACTTACAAAAAATTTGCCCCATCAGTTTTGCGTCCGGTAAAAGAAGTTATGTTCTCTGTGGCATTCCCATTTGTTGTTGTTGGTGTCCAAAAACAGACTATTTTTTCAAAATGTTGACAGTTAGCAGCCCATGAAGAGTTAATAAATGCTTACCGGAATATTTTATCCATGCAACCGGTAATGTGACACAAAGACCTATCAATGGATACTTTTTCTTGTAAACCTACACAATGTTTGTAAAGAAATCCAGGGAAAACATTATTTTTTAAAGCTTTTGATGGGTATCGCTATTAACCACCCCAAAAGAGGTTAACACTTGGTTTTTTTCAACACTCTTTTTACTTACAAAAATTGTCCTCGGTGAATTCCACTTCCAGCAAAGGAGATTATGTTTATCGCTCTTGTACACTGCGTGCTGTGTGTGTACGAAAACAAGACCATTTCAAGAAAATTATGATGCTTGGAAGCCTGTAGAGGGTTAATAAACGCTCATCGGAATATTTTGTCCATGCAACTTGTAATGTCACACAAAGACCTGCGAATAGTCAATTTTTCTTGAAAACCTACGGGATGTTTTTAGAGAAATCTACAGAAAATGGGAATTTTAAGCTTTTAAGGGGTATCTCTCATTATCCTGTCAAAAATGGGTAAGACTTCGACTTTTGAATACACTTACTACTTACAAAAATGTTTCCTTATAAATTTTGCGCTCGATAAAAGAAGGTACTTTTCTTTGTGGCGTGTCCATTGGGTGCTGTTGCTGTCCAAAAACAGCCCATTTTATCACAATTTTGTATCCTAACAGCCCGTGGAGGGTTAACAAATGCTCACCGGAGTATTTTGTTCATGCAACTTGTATTGTCACACCAGGACCTGCGAGTGGCCAATTATTCATGAAAATCTTCAAGACTCGTTTTGAGAAATCCACAGAAAACATGAACTTTTTAGCTTTTGATGGGTATTGCAGTTTAACCAGCCCAAAACGGGTTAACGCTTGATTTTTTGAATACCCTTATTACTTACAGATATGATCCACGGTGAATACCACTTCCAATAAATGAAGTTATGTTTATCACTCGTGTATCGTCTGGTTGCTTTAGGGGCCCGAAAACAGCTCATGTCATCAAACTTTCGATGTTTGGCAGTCTGTGGAGGGTTACCATATGCATCGCCTAATATCTCCTGTATATGAGTGGCCGTATCACAGACAGGTCTAATAATGATGAATGTTTTAAACAAAATCTACAAGACGTGTTTCGAGAAAGTGCCTATAAACCTCAATTTGGCAGGTTTTTTTGCCAATTCTGACGAAACAAGGGTTAAAACGAAAAGTACGCTTTGGTACATTTTTAGATTTTGTGCCCGTCTATACGTGTGCAGAATTGTGTAAAAATGGCATCTCAATTGTACGGACACAATGTGTGGAAAAAAAGAAAAAATATCCCCCCCCCCCCCCCCAAAAAAAAAAAAAAATAATAATAATAATCTGTAGAAAAACAACAGTCTTTTCCAGAGGGAAAAGCCTAACTACCACCGATTACCTTACAAGCAATTTACTGGCTTGCAGAAGGATTGACCTATTAAGTTATTTAAGAAAAGAAATATGGATATCCGATTGTACCACCTTTATTGTGTTTGAACGCTTAATCTCACTTGATGTAAAATAAACATTCCATCTGTTTAAATCCTGTCTTAACGTCCGTTAATTCCACTCTGTTGTTTAACGAACCTTCAGTTTTGACCCGGGGCAGTCCCTATATATTTACCTTTTCTAATACAAAGAGAGAGTTCCAGATTTTATGCCTAGTTTATACACTGACTGTTGGTCAGCGCTCACAATATCCAAAGAATAGTATTACTCACACTGGCAGCAGGCCAGTGAACTACAACATACAGAAAATACATTATTCTAGGCACTGGCAGTTGGCCAGTGAATAACAAGATACAGAGAATACATTATTCTAGGCACTGGCAGTAGGCCAGTGAATTACAAGATACAGAGAATACATTACTCTATACACTGGCAGCAGGCCAGTGAATTACAAGATACAGAGAATACATTAATCTATACACTGGCAGTAGGCAAGTGAATTACAAGACACAGAGAAAACATTATTCTGTACACTGGCAGTAGGCCAGTGAATTACAAGATACAGAGAATATATTATTCTACACACTGGCATTAGACCAGTGAATTACAATATACAGAGAATATATTATTCTATACACTGGCAGTAGGCCAGTGAATTACAAGATACAGAGAATACATTACTCAATATACTGGCAGTAGGCCAGTGAATTACAAGATACAGAGAATACATTACTCTATACATTGGCAGTAGGCCAGTGAATTACAATATACAGAGAAAACATTTATGTACATTGACAGTTGGTCAATGAGCATCAAGTCCAGTAGTTTCAAGCAATTTGCGTCACAAGCCCAACTCTATTTACAGGAGCTGAATCTCCTATTCCAACCATGTACAACTATTTCTATCCACCTGGATGGGCATCCGCTAAAAACTAAGTTATTTTCTGTTTCCAGTTTACGGTAGCTGTCAATGGGAGAAAAACTTTATTTTTCACCCGAAATTGTTTTTCCGTCAAATGTGTGTTGATACAGTCAAATAGTTTTGGATATACTCTTTAACTCTTTACCCAACGCAGACGATATCACAATTTATTATTTTAAATATAATTTTTTTAATTTTTTCAACAAATTTCAACAAAACCATATCGTGGGACCCCTCCTTGGAACGAGCTCGACGAGCACGTTCCAACGAGGGGTCACATGATATGGTTTTGTTGAAATTTTTTGAAAAATAATATTTTTTCAACTGCTGAATTTGCATATTACGCGGACGGATGCTGCCGATTCGTTGGGTAAAGGGTTAAAATAATGTTAAATTCTTATTGGTAGACAAAGATCTTCGTATTTCTGTCTTTGTCCAAAGTTTCTAATTTTGTCTGTGTGTTTCCTTATAAATTATAAAAAGGCTGTCTGGAGTAGCTTTAAACTTAAAAAAGATATTAACTTCTTATAGCATGATTTATGTGTTCATCATTCCGAAGAAAGCAATCTTCAAATTATTTGATAGTTTAAGAAAGTTTTGACTATGGGTTAGTTTTAATATTTCCATATTACTTTGAAAAATAGTGATTTTCAACTTTGTGCGATTTCGACAGACTTCTCTCCACTACTAACTGTCTTCACCCACTTGAAAGCGACGTCATTTCGATGGGCTGGAAAATAGAGGTGTATAGTTTTGCATTGCCCGCAAAACTAAAAACCTCGATTTCAATGTGATTTTAATGATTTAGAATTAATAACCTTTTGGGAGGTACACTTTTGAACAATTTGATGGATATGAAGTTGACATCTCATTGGAAAACTCTTTGGTGTTGGTGTGTTTTTTTTAAACAATTACTCAGTGTCGTGTTCCTATGAGGGCTCAAAAGCTATGTTTTTAGTGTTACGAACTTTGTTTAGCAACTGTGGTCTGCTGCTAAGGCTAGGTAGAGAGTTTTAATAGGTTATGAATAACTAAATAAGTGAACACGTGACTTGCAGCATTTGTTGTGAGTCGGATTAAATACATCTGATCAGCTGATTGGTTAAATATATTTTGACTTTGAAACCATTAATTAAAATTCTGATTCGTCCACTTTAGAAAGGATTAATAAGTTTGTTTGTAATTTGGTGCCGGAATGTGTGAGAGTCTCTCAAAAACAGGAGGCATGGGAAAAAAAGTGTGAAGGTCATTCAGTTCAAGACCATATGGTAGTTGTGAAAATTCGAAATTTAAACTGAAATTTGATGTGGCAACATATATTTTTTTCCAGTTTATTTTTTTCAAGAGATGATGTACTTTGTAGATGTATAGGTATTTTTTTCAAAACAACTTGGTGTGTTGTACAGAGAAAGAAAGGTTAACACTGTGGTCAATGGGATTTATTTAGACGTTCATAACCTAAAGGAGTATTTCCTTGTAACTGTTGTTGGGGGATATTTCAAGATATTTCTTTGTTTTCGGATATCCCGGTCTTGTTAATTTTTCAATTCAATCACTTTGGGTTTGTAATATGGTTGAAAGTTTTGGGAAAATGTTATTCTTATTGGTAGACAAAGATCTTCGTATTTCTGTCTTTGTCCAAAGTTTCTAAGGTATGGGATGCCCAATTCTCACAACACAGTGCCTGTTTTGCTTTCCTGGCATGCACAAAATGCTTGCTGAACAAACAGGTGATCTGAGATAGGATGAAAGATTGTTTGGCTGGTTAGTTGCTGAATTTCGAATTGTTCGGGGCAATTGCAAGGTAGAACAGCTGAAATAATGATGACAAACACAACCATTTCTGCAGAATGAATCTGTTTAACCCTATGCCGGAAGGAGTTTAATTACACTGTATTGTTACCTTGAAACACAATTAATAAAAATTGTCATGTTTTTCCACATACCACCTAAGCTCCCATCCCACATCTAATTACTGCAAGCCTCTTTTCTTTCATTCTGACATTTTAACACCCTCTATCCATATAAATGTGCTGAATATGTGATTTTTAACATGCTAAGGCCTCAGAAACAGCACAGAATAGAGACTATTCTTGTTTTGGGGTCCTCAGTTAGTGAATCAAATGTGAAATAACCTGTTTCATCCTATGAAAGGAATTAAATGTTGTGTTAATGGGGTGTACAGAAGGTTTTCACTCCATGTGAGCAGTTTATGTATGGAGTTACTTGAATTTTTCATGATGTGACAGCTGAATTTCCTTTCTGTTTGACAGGAACTGAAAGTGGATTACCTCCCTTTGATTGATGGACAGTTGGAAGCTTATTCCAGTTATTTCTGAGCAAACACCCTCTGCCTTGAAGTGTTTTGAATATCAGATTCCAATCTCTATTCTAGAAGGGTTTTCTTGATTTGAAAATCATGACACCGTAGGTAACTTGAGTTTTTTTCAGTTTTTGCAATGGCAGCATTCACATTGTATAAAATTCTTTCCATCTCAAGATTCAGTAGCAATGTTTTAGTCAATCCTCGTTTGGTCTACCATAAGTACGGTGTTCCTTACAAAGAGGGAATTCCCCAAAATATAAAAACATATGCTTGAAAATTGAATTTTGCTTCTTGTCCTTGTGATTGGTTTCTCAACCATTATTTTTTTTGCCCAGTAGTCTCACTAAGATTTGCTTTCTGTTAATGTTATGCTGTAGTAGTCAATATGACATATTATATCATAAATAGGGTAAATAGAGATACATAACCACGCCTTAGATTAATGTTTCAGGTATATTCCAGTAAAAATATGTTGTTGAATCTTTCTGGAATCAGCACCTTTGTTGATTCTAAGAGGGTCCAACAACTATTTTTTTGTTGAAAATGTGGAACAAGTGGAGGTAGGCTGGAGTGGGGAAAGGGTTAACAGTAACTAGACTGGGTCAATAGTTCTCATTTCCAGCGGGGAGAAAAGTGCTATGCCACTGTATGTATTTGTGTGACCTCTGAAACATATCTGGAGTCATCTGTAAGATTTTATTATTCTGCTCACCCCCGCCCCACCCCCCCCCCCCCAACTTGTTTCTGCCAATTTTGAATTCAGTTCCTGACATCCATGAATATAATACAAGGAGTCATGTGGTTGACTTCCCTCAAAATTCCTGTGCTGTCAATAAAATATTTCATTTGGGCAGGGTACATGTGGAGCTTTTTATGTCTTTGCAACACATTATCGAGGGAATTTTCCACTCGGAGGCCAATCTGCCATTGATAAGATAAAATAAATCTGTGATTTATTGATTTCTAAGATTCTTCTTATCTCTGTAAGTTATACATCTGGAAACACTATAAACTTCTGTCACTAAAACTATCATGGAAGGTCTCATAGGCATTGAGGGTTGGCTTTTTCACTGAATTGGTTGGTACAGTGTAGGTCAAATAGCAACCCTTGCTTGTTCCTTTGTTTCTGTTTTCCACTCAAATTATATGGTTATTTTGAGTCAAAGTGTGCTTCTCTCATATGTGGTATTGCCCTGCAAATATGTGCTATATACAAACATTTGAGGAAAGAAAAGTACATTTTTCTTCTTTATTTTGAGAAGAATGAAGGGGTTAAAATATTCTTGCACTCAGTGTATTTTGAGAATAATTGGGCTTTGAGGTACACATGAGGCTGATCTATTAATGTATTGATACAAAGTGATGTCAGTTTGAAGAATATTTTTTCAATACTTTTTTTACTATGTTTAATTATATTGAGTGAAATGGTGAAAATGTGTCAGGATTTTTTTTACTCAAAAAACAGGATGGGTTAAATGAAATGCTGTGAGGTCAGAGAAAAAAAACAGCGAATTTAAAAAAATATGTTTGGAATCAGTCTGGTAGTATTTTATTTTTAATTTAAATCCCAAATTACAGATATTGTGATCAAATTTGGTATCTCTTTTACGTTATGAACAACTAAATAAGTGAACACGTGACTTGGCGCATTTGTCACCCAAAGTTGTGAGTAGGATTAAATACGGCTGATCAGCTGATTGGTTAAATATATTTTGACTTTGAAACCATTAATTAAAATTTTGATTGGTCCACTTTAGAAAGGATTAATAAGTTTGTTTGTAATTTGGTTACGGAATGTGCGAGAATCACTCAAAAACATGAGGCATGGGAAAAAAAGTGTGAAGGTCATTCAGTGCAAGACAATACGGTAGTTGTGAAAAATCGAAATTTAAACTGAAATTTGATGTGGCAACATATATTTTTTTCAAGTTTATTTTTTTCAAGGGATGATGTACTTTGTAGATGTATAGGTATTTTTTTTCAAAACAACTTGGTGTGTTGTACAGAGAGTGGAAGGTTAACACTAGCGTCCATAACCAATAACAGATCTGGTCTCCTCGCGGACAAAATAATCTCGAGTCTTTGCAACAGTAAACCCATACATGACCTAGATAACCATTTTCGAATTAACATGACCTAAGTCATTACCTTCACGCCCGCCCCCCCCCCCCTCCCCCCACACACATATACATATACTTTAAAATTTCTATGTTTCTCGGCGGGTGGTTTTTATTCTATATTTTACTTACTTGTCATGTACTTCATGTATTTAAATTTTACCAATTAAAAAGTTTCACACCAATTGTAGTCATTACTTGTTTTCTTTTTTAGTTCAGGCGTAATCCCGAACATACAAGTTTTCAGAATACGATGTTCAGGTTACAACAAGTCGCTAATTGTTCGTATCAACATATCGTTTTCATATATCTTTTTATTTGTATACTGAGGGCGATTGGAAATTTAGTACTTCATCGCTGCCCCACAGTGAGGTATGAAGCTTTTTAATTAGTCCGAAAGAACGAGAGAGAATTCGGCCCCAGTCGCGTTTGCAGTCACAAGTAAAAAATAGTGGGGGACAACTCCAAACAAATGGCTCAATGTGCTGCTCTGTGGCATTTACCAAACTTAAGCACTCACCGGGGAATTTACTGCATGTTTTGGATGTTTTATCCGGAACCCCCCTTCTTTACCCACATTACTGGAGTATTTCTTTTGTTGGTGTAAGAAGTCGCGTTTAATAGATTAAAGTCTGAGCACATGCACCTTTTAATTTTGTGTTCAAATTCTGAGGGCACCACTACACGATAGTTCTAAATGTTTATATTCTAAACTTAGTTAGCCTGTGCTTACATTCTGAACGCTTACATCTAAATTACGTGTCTCAGTACTATGTTTAGATTCTTGGCGCGGCGCGTGTATGGTGTGCTACATCCGAGGGTCGAGTGTAATTGCTGCACATGTTGAGATTATAAAAAAATTTAGCTTTGGAAAGCGTGAAAAGTTTGGACAAAAATGGTTTCAATGAAATGACATCTCAGCATATCCATTTCAAACTTTCTTCGCAACGGGCTGATTTATGGTGCGTCCGGGGCGTCTTGGACATATTGAACTGAGCTCCCATCGCCTCTGCTTGCATTTAGATTATAAACGCCATTTTTACATTGTCTGGCGGTAGTTCCAGGGCCAAGGAGTGGGTGGGAAACCCGGGTTGTAGCCCCGGGGCCCGGAACTTTAGGGGGCCCGAATTTGGTCCAGGAGTCCAGGATTCTTGGGTAAGGCCTGCCCCCCCCCCCCCACCCCTTCCTTCTGACCAAACAAGGCCTGAAAGACTTTTTTTGTATCTTGGTTTGGTACATCCTTTCAAAGGACGTACCAAACCAAAAATGTCAAATACGGATGTTCAGGTCATGTTTGAAATTGCCCCCCCCCCCCCCCCCCCAAAGTTCTGACTCCCGACAGTTAAGAAGAGCGTTGTATCATGAATGGAGCTCTGAACTTGACCAATGGTTGTACTTTTAGACCGCATGATTCTTGAAGTAATAACTTTATTAAATCAACTTGACGTAATCTAGTTCAAGTTGTCAAACGCTAACTCTGGGTTATTGGATATTCTGGAACGCGGTGGCTCAGTGGTAGACTGTTGGACTTCTATGCTAGAGTTCCCGAGTTCGATCCTCGTCCGGAACGACCCGCATTGTGTCCTTGGTTTTATCCCGGTTGCCTGCATGGGGGCACGATGACGCCGTGTATTAAGGTGTACTGCACATCGATGGTGCACATGTCTTCAACCCTGCTTCAGCGGAGCTTGAACAGTCAGAATGTTGAGGAGCTGACAGTTGCCTGTCGATGCTCGGTGGTTCTCTTCGGGTACTCCGGCTTCCTCCACCCGTAAAACTGCCACGGTCATGATTACACATTGTGCGTGCATAAGTATGTGACCTTAAACACCAATAAATAAATAAATAATACTGGATATTCACTGATGAACTTGGAAATTTTAAACGCTGTTAAAACCGTCATTTTGACGGCCATAAAATAACGTGATTTTTTATCCCAAAAGCCACCAGAAGTCTCCATCTAATTTCTTTTTTTTTTGGGGGGGGGGATCCTCCCAACCTCCCTATCATCTCTCGTATATACAACACTAGCATCCGTATCCCTACGTGTTTGAAAGGGGGCCTGGCACAGAATTAACCTCGGTCCTGGGTATTTGTGTCCTAGTTTGGGGTGTTACGAAGATGACCGATTTCCCGACTATGATGGATTAAGTCCCGATAATAAAATATATTTCAACTGCATCATTAAGTCAAGCCTTCGTGTTAGACATGCCATGTCGATGCAGCTGGAATATTAGTCAGTTAGGTGTGTAGTTCAGAAACACAAGAGTTTTTGAAAATTTAGTTGTTGCTGGATGCATGTGGTAGTTAGGGCCCTGAAAAGCTTCAAGATTCGATTCGATTTCGAATCTTAAGTTGGTATTCGGTTCGATTCAAAATCGGCTGTCCGATTCGTTTTCGTTCGAATCTTTTCACGGGAACTGCGCTTGGTATCAGTCATCTTCGTTGTCTCGCAATGCGTATATCTGAGATAAAAATTGTACATGAGTAATATTGAAAATAAAGAATGAAAGTAATTTCCGCTACAGTAACACAGAAAGCATCTGATATTATCAGTCTCACTAGCCACTACTCCCACTGAAAGCAAATGTAGAGCTTCCAAGCAATATCGACGATGTGTTTACGGTTGCTTGTGGCTCGTCCCATGTAGTGCCCAGTCAATTCTCGCATCCTTTTCTGTTTTGAACAAAAATCTTTACTGGATAATATTCCAACTACATTATCAAAGTATGCCTTCGACGAGTGCATGCCTTGGTGATGTGGTTGGAATATTTTATCAGTCGGGACTGGAGACATTTAACAATCAGAACAAATCAGGTGTACAGCAGCCCCACCCCCTCGGCCATCTTCAATACAACTGTATTCGATTCGAAGTTTGATTCGATTTCGAATAATAGACCCAATTCTATTCGAGATTCGATTCAAATCGAAAATATGTGATACGCAGTAGTAGTTGTTACGTATGGACTTCCTGACATTTCATTCAATTAGCACGTACTGCACTCGAATCGGACATGTAGTCCCCCCCCCCCACCCCCTCCCCCACCCACACACTCACATACAACATATACACTCGCCCGACAGTCCAGGTCGGGTACCACACATCTCCATCTGTATGTCCGACTGCGTGTGTGGCTTGTCTGATTATCAAAATATAGTCTCGAAAGAAAGTAGGTAGTTACTATAAAGTATGTGGAGAGTGGATTGTAACTAAATCACTCGTGAAGTGGTGTTATCAACCAAAGTAGCACTTTCAAATTGTGTAAATATGGACAAAAACACAAGCAATGTTTCAGCCAATGGACCTCCCGGAGGTCCATTGGCTGGAACTTTCCTTGTGCTTGTTATGCTTTGCAAAATATTAGCAATTATTTGGGTGGAACCTCCACTCTACGGGCGATTTAGTGATAATACACTTCCCACGTACTGAAAAGTGCGATTCCACATCGAACTTCAAGTCAGATGAAATGTCCCGACTGGAAACATCACTCGGGTGGGTGGGCAAACATCACTACATCCCCCTCCATAAGTTACACCCCTGCTTACGATATGTGCCTGTTTAATCTCCATAGGGTCTGTGCTTATCATCTATTTATTGTGACTTGTTTTTTCTCAGTTGCAGCCGCCACATGCAGAAAAGAATGTAAGCAGAGTGTGAACAACTGCCGCTTTTTTCGAGGAATATGTTATTGCCCTACCGGTTACTTCTCGGGGCTAAATTGCAGTAAGAATATATAGAAATAGTATATTAATTAGTCACATTTCAAAACAAACGTTTTGGAAACTTCTTTCTGCAGAGTCCGACAATTTTTAAGCCCCCAAAAGTGCAGCGCTGTCGATCTGGAAAATCAAACTGTCCAGCCCAGACGTTTCGATGACACTTTTGGAATATTTAATTGGTTATATTTGACTCTGTTTCTTCTAATTCACATTCCAACTATGAATGGAAGTTTTTGAAGCGATTCATTTCAGCTTTATAATTTTTGATCAAGGATTATCGAGGTCTGGACAAGATTTGTTTGAGATAGCTTGAAAGATCCTGCAGAGACTGGTACAGGGGACAGCAACTCGCGGCTTCACGTGCAGTGGTATCTTTTGTGATAAAACAAAGGGTACTACTGAGGCGGTTCCTTTAACTTCCGCCGAGCCAATAATATAAAACTTTTAAAACTGTATTTTCTAGAATTGTATTTTCTACCTATTAATATAACCGACTAAAATGAATCATTTGCATTTTAAAGGGTGTGGCAATTTGCCAGTTGGCAACTCTTTGAAAATGCGAATGGTTCGGTTCAACTCATTTAAAGTCATAACTAGAAAATACAATTCTAGAAAATACAATTGTAAAAGTTTTATAGTATTGGTCCCTCTGCAAACCGCTGCTAAAATGTTCAGAAAATAGCAACTCTGCGTTCACTTGAGAAAACGTTTTATCAAATCCATTTGCTTCGCTTTCCCTGATTACGAGTAAAGCCATGCATAGCGTGGACCACACATACTTGTAGAAGTTGCACGAGCGATCGAAAGATATAAGCTATTATCTATTAGATATTATTTTCATTCCCAGAAGTGCCCATTTTATAACATGATTACCTATTCTACTATATATGAAAAGCCTATGACATAATTTTAGCTTTACACACCAACCGTGGTGAACACGCCAGCAATGGGATTTCAATAGTAAATATTTACACCTACAGTAGAACTACATCCCCGTTGACCTTTGCAAACTTGTCTAAATTTATCGCCCGTCGCCTCGCGAAGAGTGAAATGGAAGTGGCAATTATTTATTACGTTTTTAAATGGGTTTACCTCGTAAGATGCCAAAAATTAACAAACATACATTGTCTCATGTTAATAAAGCATGCATAACTCGAAATAGTATGTTAGTATGTTATTAAAACGAAAAAGGCTCAGTTTCTTTTTTTTTCATTTCGTTTCGGCGATAAAATTGACAGCGGAAGTACCGCCCACCGATGCTGGTGTAAACAAAAGCAGATTCGCTCGTATGTACGTCTGGTGCTCAGTAAAATCGAGAAAAAATAATAGCGACTCTTAATAATCTCTTAATTTTAAAAGCGGTGGAACATAATTAACTGTTAAACACCTAAGGGCTGTTTTCATAAGCGACAGACCATAATGAATGAGAAAACAACCTACCTCCATCATTTAAATTTCACTGATGTATAAATGTTCGCAATCACAATAGATCCCCAATTACGCGCTCTGGCACTTTTCAATGTTGCTTTATGGAAGCATATCATGAACATGTATTTCTTTCAAACTGACACGCCATTTTATTTTTCAAAAACCTGTTTTGGGGAGTAATTATCCATTTGAATACTTTAAAACTTGTTATGCCATTTAAATGTTTTAAAACTTTTTGTCAGCATTAATATACTTTAAATGATCATACATCATTTAATTCCCTTAAACTTATTTAACGGAAATTAGTATTATATTAAATTTATTTAACGAAAATTAACAACATGTTATGCCATTTGAGTGTTTTAAAATTCTTGAAGACCGGTTTGTTATGCCGTTTAAATTTAATTTACACTTATTTAAACGAAAATTATTAATATATTACGCCAATTGTTAGGGGGCTACGTCATAGCAATTAAAATTTAAAAGAGGGGGTTACTCCATCATAGAACTGTTCGGCATTAAGGGGGGATGGGGAGGGATGGGGTATGATGTCATAGCAATTAAAATCAAATTTAAAAATATGCTACATCATAGCAATTAAAATCATTTAAAAATATGCTACGTCACAGCAATTAAAATTATTAATTTTTTAAAACATGGCCGCACCCTTGTCTCCTTCACCCCTCCACACAACTCTTTCGACTTCCCTTGCCGGAGGAGGAGCGGCTCCTCACCCGGCTCCTCCTTCGGTCAACCAGGTCCGTTTCGTGCATCTCCTACTACTGACAATGAACTCTGATTTTGGACTTAGTGGTGTAGCTGCTGGCTGGCTATCATCATACCTGAAGAACAGACAGCGGCGTGTATAAAAAAACGGTAACCTGTCGAAAGACTTCCATCTGGAATGTGGAGTTCCACAGGCAGTTGCCTCGGTCCTGCTCTGTTTCTATTATATATTTTAAAAATGTTCGCCATCATTGAATCGCACCTGCCTGACGTTCATGGTTATGCTGATGACACACAGGTCAACTTCCCTTTTCGACCATCAACCAAGGATCAAAGAAAAGCTCAACAAATTATTGAATCACGTATTTCGGACATTCGCACTTGGATGATTTCAAACAAATTAATGACAAATGATAAGTCTGAATTCCTAATAATTGGTTCACGTCAGCAACTCACTAAAATTAACATCAGTGCAGTGAACGTAGGAGATTCCACCATCAGGGTAAGTGACAGTGTACGTAATCTTGGTGCCTTCTTTGACTCAAACATGTCTCTGTGGACAAACGTGGTACAAATATGTGCAACAAGACTTTCAGCGGACTATACAAAATTAAACAGATAAGACGCTTCCTTACGAAAGTCTCCACAAAAACTCTAGATCATGCCTTTGTAACTTCACATTTGGATTATTGTAATGCCTTGCTGTTCAACCTTTCTCAATATCAGTAATCTCTCCTGCAGAAAGTATAAAATGCATCAGCACGAGTGGTATATAAAGTATCACGATCTCAACACATCACTCCTGTTTTGATGGATCTGCACTGGTTACCAATAAAGTACAGAATAATTTTCAAAACTTCATTATTAGTTTTCAAGGCACAAAATAACATGTCACCAGCCTACTTAGAAGAACTCATCAATACAAAGAACGTGTATCAATACAATCTGAGGTCTGAGGTTAAACTGCTACTACATGTTCCAAAGAATAGGTGCAAGACATTTGGAGATAGGTAATTCTCATTTGTTGGCCCTCACTCATGGAATAATTTACTGATTCATCTAAATAGACTGTCAAATGTCTACGTTTTCAAGAAAGACCTCAAAACATATCTTTCTCAAAAAGCCTATAAGTGATGTTCCGGACTGTAAAATACTGGATATATTCTGTTTGTATATTTACACGAGCTCAGTCACATGTACAGCACCTTAGAATATGGTTCTTTATCCTTTGAACTATAATTTTGGCGCTATATAAATGGGTATATTATTATTATTATTATTCTGAAAATTCATTTCTTATTTGCCAATGCTTCTGCATTTTGGGTGAAAAATGTAGTGTTTTGCTTGCTTTTAACAAAGCATTGAAAACAAGTTAAACAAACACACATGTATTGTTTTCATTCCAAACATCCATTGAAACAAAGGTTTATCCAAACAAGTAGGGCGTCTAATTAAGGGTAGTGAGGAGACAAATACATACATTTTTGGTTCATTTATAGACTCATATGCATTCTAGGGCATTCCTGAAACTTATTGCTGGATTTTAACGCTCACGAAGTGTGTTGAGCAAAGTGTTTGAAAAGTGGTCAGGATTATGATGTGGCCTATCAGATTGGGTCAACATCAGATACGCCAAAAATGCAATGGAGGGTGAAAATATGACCAGGGCCAGCGAGAGTACAAGAGGTCATTTTTTAAAGAATGATAAAATGCACATTAGAACTGCATTTGTGAATTATATAGCTAAACTTTCGAAAGTAGGTTAGTTCATATGTCAAATATGGTATGACCTCTCGATTTAGGATCAACACCAAATGACACAAAACTCGATGAATGTTTAAAAATATGTCTCATGGCCACCGTGGTCACCGAGACGTCATTGGGCGCATTTTCAAACTTTCTGGAAATTACATCTTCAGACGTGCCAATGCATTCTGGAAAAGCATTAATGATTTAAGGTTTTAGATCTCAAAAAGTGGGTGGTATTGAAACTTTTGGATGCAGGTTGCATATGTGTTTCAGACATGATATGTTCTATTGACTTGGACTAAGAACAAATACCAGAAAAGTCAAAACCTTGTGGAAATGCAAAATATGAGCCACTCCGACGTCATTTGGGTGCACTTTAAAAACAATTTGGAAATAATATTTTTAGACCTACCAATGCGTTCCGGGAACTCATTAATGATTCATATTTTTCAGGTCTCATAAAGTGGGTGGTATTGAAAAACTGGAATATAGGTCACGCCCAAATCAGACACGATATGGCCTATCAACTTGAAACCAATACCAGATAAGTCAAAACTGGTGTGAAGTTCAAAATAACGTTTCAAGGTCATGACGTGCAACAGGGGTTGATACATAATTGGTATCACTAAATTCTGTAAATCACATCTTCAGACCCACTAAAGTATTCCCGAAACACCTTTATGAATTTTAATGCTAAAAATGAAAGCAGACAATGGTCAAATGCTTGTATGATAGATGCACCAACACAGATAAGTTGAAACTCAACAGAGGTTCATAATATGCTTCGTGGCCACCTGGAATCACTGATTACATTTTTGTCAACTTGGTGAATCATGTCTTCAGACCATCAAAGCATTTCGGAGACACATCTATCATGATTATTACACACCTAGTACTAGTCTTCCAGTTCCATATTTACAAATCCCTTCGGAACACATGATCTATAAGGATTTCCGCCCATTTTCGAAATCGGCCAATCGAAACGTCGTATTCTGATTCGGATCAATTCCGACGCTGTCGTGACAGCCGATAAACCGAACCCTTCGCTTAATAAATAACAAAGAGTTTTCAAGTTTGAAATGTTCTGTGTGTGATGTTTGAATTTTTAAAATTAATGAATTCTGTGTTATAAAGGCATGTAATAAAACACAGAATGCAACGATGTGTGAATGTGTCCGTCAATATGGCACTGATGCAATCGCGGAAAGATTGAACTAGAGGCTGCGTCCTTCTTTCTATCTGACCGCGCTGGCACTTCTGTCACATTGACGAAGGCATTCACACGTCGTGACGTTCCGTGTATGTATAAACTTCCGTATTTGCATTCTAAATTATTTTTATGGTTAAAACAGAGGAGATGTACTGGAGTGAACTTAATTCAAGATGTATACTTGAAAGGCATTGTTTTCATGATCCTTGCTTTCTGCGCCTGTTCTCAACAACATTTTCTTGTTATTGCACTGTGGCCAGACCAGTAAAATAATTATGTCAATTCCGCCTTTTTTCAGGAGACGCCTGTGATAAGTGTACAAATCTCACAGTATGCAGATGTGTCAGTGAGTATGAGTCCATTCGCTACTTTTGTATTTTGTGAGAAGGGATTTCTTTCCAATTCATGGTTTCTTATTCAGATCAATCACATTTTGTTCTTTATTCACAGCTTTAACGGTAGTGGTATAGACACCACGGTTGGGAGGAAGCTTCCCCTTTTACACGAGAGATTTTGTGGGAGTTTTTTTACTCACAGGATATTCTATAAAACTTAGTGACCATTGCCAAATAGAACCCTGAGGTTTGCGCTACTTTACGTCCTTCTTTCATAAATTTTCCATGTTAACAGAAGATGACAGTTGCGAATTGTCAGAATAAATCAATAATGTAAGCCATTTTTACGTGTGACCAGACAAGATTATTTACGTCATTGTATAGAGAAATTATTTTATGACTCATTATTAGATAAGAATATTACGGAAGCGTATTGCTGCCACGTTAAAAAAATTTTTTTGAAGTTTCCTAACTACGGAAACATTTTCGTAAGTTTGAACACTTTTTCGTGCCTTTCGTAAGTACGAAACCTTTTTCGTAAATACAAAACCTTTTTCTTATCTACAAAAACATTTTCCTAAGTACGAAAACTTTTTCGTAACTACGAAAATACTTTCGTAAGTGCGAAAACTATTTCGCAAGTACGAAAACACTTTCGTAAGTACGAAAACTTTTTCGTAGCTTCTAAAAAGCTTTCGTAAGTACGAAAACACTTTCGTAAGTACGAAAACTTTTTCGTAACTACGAAACCACTTTCGTAAGTACGAAAACACTTTCGTAAGTACGAAAACGTTTTCGTAACTACGAAAACACTTTCGTAACTACGAAAGCACTTTCGTAAGTACAAAAACGTTTTCGTAACTACGAAAACACTTTCGTAAGTACGAAAACACTTTCGTAAGTACGAAAACTTTTTCGTAACTACGAAAACGCTTTCGTAAGTACGAAAACACTTTCGTAAGTACGAAAACTTTTTCGTAACTACGAAAACACTTTCGTAAATTCGAAAACTTCATCGTAACTACGAAAACACTTTCGTAAGTACGAAAACTCTGTTTTTCACTGTCCAAAAGCACCAATCTTGAGGAACATGAAGTGTCGCCGGGGACGGAATTTACATTCCCGGTCCTAACATTCATATTTATTTATTTATTTATTTATTGGTGTTTAAGGTCACATATTTTTGCACAATGGCTAATCATGACCACAACATGAGTATCAACTCAAGATCAGGGGTGAGCGTTAATAAGCCATGTTGCCCATTTTAGTGAGGGTTTTCACCTCCCAAGCATTGTCGACTGGATCCTATTTTACCAAAAAAAACGTAGTCTGTCTACCTCCGTGATCAGGCACTGCTTCACTTCCCGGGGTTCCCGCGGGGACCTTACATCCATACATTGTTTATAATGTGAAATCTGGATGATGCTTCTCCAATTTGTCTATTTCGTTCTCTAAATTTTTAAATCGACAAAATCTTCACAATATTGTATATAAAAAACCAGCAATTGATCATATTTATTAATTCATTTCTCAAATCCTTGTCAGAACCACTTCTTTCCTGTTCTCCCCTCCATGGTGGAATCTTCGCAGCCATTCACTGATTAAAGCGTTGGGCGTCAGAGCAAATTAAAACAGTCGTGACGCAACTGGGACATTTGCCCTTAGAAAACACGTTTTGCGTTCCGACAAACCCCCCCCCCCCCCCACCCCACCCACCCCCTTCCCGGCACATTATACAGTGGTGGTTTTAACTTTCCCCGTTACTTGATGGCCACATCTGCCAGGCGCTTCGCTATTAAGACAAATCTCGTTTCCAACATAACATACTATATTTCCATTCTTTGTTTCAATTTTTGCTAGCAAAACAAATGAAGCGAGTGATCTCCCCTGGAACGCGTTGATCGAGCTCGTTGTAATGAAGAGTCGAAAGTCATGTTCTTTGTGACAAAAATGAAAATTTGTAGTTATTCACGAAGTTACGAAGTTGTACTGTAAGTGTCATTTTGGGTAAATTGTTAAAATTGAATTTTAACTTGCCCCTTCTCCCCTGCACCCTCCCCATATCAATGGATAAACTGACCCTCACCCACCCTCCCCTACACCGAAAAGAAGCAATTTTAACTACCCCCCCCCCCCCCCCACCCCCCCGCTGCTATGGAGAAACTGACCCTCGCCTATCCTCCCGTAAACCTATAAACCGAAAAGAAACAATTTCAACTAACCGCCTCCCCCCCCCCCCCCCCGCTGCAATGGAGAAACTGACCCTCACCTATCCTCCCCTAAACCGAAAAGAAGCAATTTTAACAACCCCCATCACCCTGTAATGAGGAAAATGGCCCTCGCCTGTCCTCCCGTAAACCAATAAACCGAAAAGAAACAATTTCAACTAACCGCCCCCTTGCTGCAATGGAGAAACCGTCTCTCCCCTCTCCTCCCCTAAACCGAAAAGAAGCAATATTAACTACCCCCCGCTGCTATGGAGAAACTGGCCCTCACCCGTCCTCCCGTAAACCGAAAATATGCAATTTTAACTACACCCCCCACCCCCTCTACAAAGGAGAAATTGGCCATAGCCTGTCCTCCCGTAAACCGAAAAGAAGAGCTACAATGGATAAACTGGCCCTCACCTGTACTGCTATAAGACGAAAACAATTTTAGGTCCTATCCCATCCAGTATTTTTTTTTATTTTGTCATCGGCAAGTGATTTAATCCCAACTGCCCAAGTGGCAGGGCGGTGGCGTGGTATTTGAAGGTTCACATAAAGTTTATGGTACACGTGCCCACAATAAATTCCAGCCCTGCTTGTGCGGGTAGTAGATGGTTACTACGATTAATCTTCATCGACTGGCATCTCTTGGCCGGCAAAATATATCAATATCAATAAAGCCATGAAAAGCGGATGCCCATATAAAACTAGCATTCAAAAATGGGATAGGGCGGCACCAATAAGGTTAATGCTTGTCCGCCATTCGGTTTGACCTATTGAAAAAATATCATTACACTCGAAAATTACAAATAAATAAACATCTTAATTGGTACTATACGCAGCGACGGTAATCTTTTATGAATCAAAAGCAGCTAGGAGTAAGACCTGATATGTCGGGTAGGCTAGTCCCACTTCTACCACTGAGTGAATATCCAATGAAAGTAGCATAACACACGTGTACGAATCGTACTTTATTACCGGGCCATTGGTGGAGCCTTGTCAGACTTTTGGTGGAGCCGACGTGAGACGTGTTTTTTGGTATACGTACTTCACATATAATATACTATGATGTATTTAGTGATGTGTCTGTGTATGGATATGTAGTAGAGGGTTGTGGGGAAGGAGAATTTTCTTGAAAGTGTTCTCAATGAAAGGCTGGCATTGCTAATGACTTGGTGACCCCATGATGCACATGCGGCGTCATAGAAACGCTGACCTCTGTGGTTGTCTAGTGGGCAATCCGATATTACGTTGTTCGGGTCATAGTGTATCGGGCTTCTCGAACTGGACCGATATGGCAGTGTTGTATTGGGGTATATAGTACTATATATGACTGTTAGTCTACAGTTAAAAGAACAGTTGCTACTTTTAATCTACCAAAATGCTTTATTCCAGCATGTGGGTACTAATGGTAGGTCACATGGTGGCACAGGATGAACGGTCTGTACTCCTGTTGGTCCATTATCACTCATTTGCCTTACTAACCCAATCGAATATGTTATATCATCGGATTGTTGCAATTGGCGGTACGAAATATGGACTAGCGGGGACTTGGAGACTGATGACAATGGTGGTTTGGGACTGATGGGCACTGAAGACAGCGCTGGGCTGGGAAAATATGAGGACTAGATATAATTATAGGAACCCCAAGCGGGCCGTAGGCCCGCAAAGGGTTCCACATACCCAGTCAGATAAATGTGTTCCAGAACAGAATTCTCTATAGCCGTCAATGTGATTTTTGAAGTGGACAGTAAATTTCCTTGAAAAAAACACGTAACTTCCGGTCTCGAATTGCCCATGCAATTGCAATTGGCCTGTCCCCCTCTGGGAATCAAATGTTTTTTGTTTCGCCTCAAAGCTTTGCGTGATACATTGGCCTACATATCTACACTTCAGGGGTAACCAGGCCTTCTCAACCAAGAACCGCGACAAATCAGCGGCCGGCCGAAGTGTTACTATTATTACTCGAGTTCTCTCCTTCTGGAGGTTTGTCAATATGCTCAGCTGATGATCTCGTCATTTCAGATCGAACTCTCAGTCCTGATTTCGTTGCAGCTTGTCTGCCAGTGATAACCTCAATCGAAAAAACGTACATATTACCGATAATATAACTGATAATTGCTGTTATATTGGTGCGATTGTATACAGATATGCATTGACACGTACCTCGTGAAATATCAAAATGAACAGAAACTCAGTTGTTGAATTATCCGAATGTTAAGGTGTTGTAAAAGTAAGGAAAAGTTTGTTTGAAAAAAGGGTACCGGACGTTTCGTCCGCAAGCCGAGTCGTCCGCTTGTCAAGGAAAATATTGTCTGCACATTTTCTACATTTCGAACAAGACACCCACCCCCTACTAACGTGTGACATTTCCCCAGATTAACCCCAATATTCTCACATATAAAGCCTCCTGATGTTGTATTGATGTTAAGAGTGTGATGTACAACATCATCTTTAAGGTTTGAAACACAAATGATGTCATATTGGCTGATATATTGATATGTTTTTAAAAAATTGCACAAGTTGGAAATGCACATTTTTGGTGCACTCAAGAGACTCACCCACCCCCACATCACGTCTTGCAAATTTTTGGTCCCCCCCCCCCCCCAGGACCCCCCTCCCCCTGGAATAATTGCAAAATTATAAGATTATGTTACGGAACTTAATATAACAAGTTTTGATGCATTTCTTAATATAATTATAACACGTTTTGATGCGTTTCTTAATATTATTAATTCCTATAATGCATTTGCTAATAATTTTGTGATTATTCATTGTAAAGCGCCGGTGATGCTCTTCCAAGAATAATTGCAAAATTATAAGCTTATGTTGCAGAATTTAATAAACCATAAATTTTGATGCGTTTCTTAATATAATTAATTCTTATAATACATTTGCTAATAATTTTGCTATTATTCATTGTAAAGCGACGGTGCGCCTCGATGAATACTTGCAAAATTATAAGATTATGTTGCAGAACTTAATATAACAAATTTTGTTGCATTTCTTAATATAATTAATTCTTATAATACTTATGCTAATAATTTTGCAATTATTCACTGTAAGGTGCCGGTGGAGCTCTTCAATGAAAAATTGCAAAATTATAAGATTATGTTGTGGAACTTAATATCGTACATATACTTTAAGAACTTTTACTGTAATAATATAATTTTTATTGGTAATCCATTGAATAAACAGTAATTAAAATTTATTAGATGGCTGGATAGTTTATTTTGTTCTGACATTTCTGTTTTCAGAATTTCATACACATATATGAAATTTAATGCAAGGAGGTACATTAAGATATATTACAATGGAGGTACATTAAGATATATTACAATAGGTAATATACAATAAATTATACAATAAAATTATTATATAAATAAAAAATGATTCAAAATGCAATACTTGAATACTTTCCCCTAGCGAACAAGTTTCAGACGTGTTGGGTATAATTGTAGAGGACGACTTGGGTAAAATTGCAGCGGACGATTTGGTTAGCAGACGAAATGGGTGTAATTCGAAAAAGTGATACTGATAGGTTGCTTTCAGTCCCGTTAGAAACCAAAACAAAGTAATAATGTGTTACTTTTTGATGCATCTGTATTTCTGAACAGTGCTTCGTAGTTTCAAAAACTAAAAAATGGAAAATAATAACCCTTTTGGATATTTACCGCCATTGAAAATGGCATGTCATCTTTTTTCGGGAACTGGGGTAATCTTCAGCCTGGGGAGAACTAGGCCCAGGGAAGAATCATCCAAAAGAAAAGCAGTACACATCTGTTAGGATATTTCAGATACGCTACGATATTCGTTTTAACTCCTGAAAATAATTCTTAAAAAAAATATTAATAGATTGTTCAATATTTATTGAAAAAATATTAATATAATATATCGTCGAGCAATTATCTCTGCAGTAAATTCACATTCAATGTGTTCTGTAATAGGGCCTAATTAACGTCTCTCATCTGTTAGAATGATATCCAATCACTTCGGCTCCAAGTCATTTCGTCCTCTGGTCAATTCGACCTCAAAGTCATCTCTGTCCTAGTCGCTTTGGTCCCTTGGTCATTTCGGCACCATTTTAAGTGTAGAGATCTTAAAGATCAGTGCATAGTTCATGTTTAGAAATAATGGGTAATTACCTTTATTAAGTAATGTTCAGTTATTTGTATTTACACAGTGTACAGAACAGTTATACATGACATTAAAAATTATCCATGTGTTCAATTTTACATACATTTAAGATGCTATCTGTATAAGTAAGAGAAATTATTTTACTTTGAAATTTTGCAAAGTACCGGAATATGCAGTCATTTATTCATATTGTTATGCACAATTCCTAGTCACCTTCCAGTTTGAGGTTCACAGGGTTTCTTTTTCTTCTTTTTTTTTCTGAAACAACCACCAAACTGCGATTTTGATACTACCATAAATATGCCCACATTTTCTAAAACACAGAGCAGAATCCTTGTAGTTATGCTCAATTCCTAGTCCCCTTCCAGTTCGATGTCCACGTCTGATCCCAGTGCCCCACTTCCAAGGCGTACACTCAAACCAAATCACATTACTTACCCTCGCTTCCGGCTCTCATAGATTCATAAGCAAATAAAATTATTCAGGTCACAAGTGATTTCAAATCCCACATAGTCCATGTGCATCTTCGACATATGCTGAAACTTTTCTTTTATTTATTCATCATGAAAGAAAATCTACTAGACATATATCATGTATACCTGAATATCTAATTGAGAGATGTATATGTTGAAAAAAAATTAAATAGAAAAATGTTAAAATTCAAACAATATTTGAAAATATTTAAAGAGGCCGAAATGACCTGGTATATTGGGGCTGTATTGACCTGAGGCTGTAATGACTGGGGCCAAAATGACTTGGGGCCAAAGTGACTGGAAATCGTGAGAATTGCATCCAAACTGTCCTCCAACAATTTGACCCAAACTGGATACTTATCTAACCCAAACCATCCTTTGGCAATTTGCCCCAAACTGTTCTCCAGAATAGGGGCACATGATTCTTATTGATTTATTTATTGGGGTTTAATGACACTTCGATAGCCAGGGTCACTTCATGTCGGACAGTTTTACAGATGGGAAAAGCCAGAGAGAACCACAGAGCAATTACAAACATCTAACGTACAAACAGCACACACGCTGGGTTAGCATTGGTTGAAGACAAGTGTACGATTGACATGCAGTATGCCTTGGTACGCAATGGCACTACGTGGGCAGTGGGAATGAAGTGTATTGCCCAAGGAAACAAAGTGGTTGCCACAGGTGGTATTTGATAGAGGACCCTTTGGCTTGCAGCTTTCACCTCTAAGTACTGAGCCCTTTAACCTTCAAAACTGTATAGTACCAGCTAAAACATTTTGTAGAATGACCACATGAAAATTTCACAAGTACATAGTTTCATTATTAGTTTGTGATATTCGTTTTTGCTGTACAGTGGAACCCTGTTAATTGAAGAGCCACTTTGCCGATAACATTATTCAATTAGCAGGAGTATTCAATTAACAGGGATTGTGTCACTTTCCTGTATTCCAGAGATAAACTTAGCATTTATTCTATTATATTTTGTTTGACTGAGCTCCATGAGCTCTGTCAAACAAGATATAATAGATTAAATGCCTGTATTGAATGTACTGAGGCCAAATTGGTCTATAACCAAAGGAAAACTGGGAAGAGTCAGGGCAATTTCTCAACATTTTACAAGATTTTTTATTCAATTAACAGGAGATTACTCTATAACCTATATTCAATTACCAGGTCAAATTTGTACTGGAGGTAAATGGTTTTGTGTTGGGAAATTATATTCTATTAACAGGGATACAGTTAAAACTAGAAGTCCTAACATGAAATGCGCACAAATAGCATGTCGATTTGCGCGTTAATCTACGCGTTATGACCATAGTAAGGCTATCATATTCTGTACATACGCCCTGTGCACAAGCAATGTTTCAGCCAATGGACCTCTGGGTAACCCGGAGGTCCATTGGCAGAAACATTGCCTGTGTTTACTATGAGTAATCAGGAGAACCTGCCATGCTTTGGATGCCATTCGATATGGCAATTGCGCGCAATTCCTACGTGCAATTAAGCCTAGATAAGCGCACAATTCGGGACAGGACTTCTAGTTTCAACTGTATACAATTAAGATATATCCAATTAAGTGGGCACAACTGTATACCCCCCCCCCCCCCCCACACACACACACACCTCAATCAAAACCATCATTCAAAGGTCTTGGATTCAGCAAATTTGATTTCTTTATTTATTGGCTTTAACAACAATTTTTACAGCCAGGGCCACCCAACAGTTTTACTGGGGGAGGAACCCAGCCAGAGCACCCAGAGAGAACTACCGAGCAACAATGACAAGCAACTGTCAGCTTCTCAACATTGTAACTCCAAGCAAGCAGGGTTAGCATTGGTTGAAGACAAGTGCACCATCGATGTGCAGTACGCCTTATTTCAGTTGCCGCAATTGGGATTCGAGCTGAGAACCTCTCACAGCTTGTTTTGGGAAGGTTTTTTTTTGTTCCAGCTTCATTAAGGTTTGTTTCATATCGCACTTGTAATTTTGTCATAATTAGTAATCATAAATCCTTAACATAAAAAATAGAAAAAATGCATAGAATATTTAAAAAAAAAAAATTCTGTGAGGATTTGACCTCAAGAGGTGATGACATTCGACCACGACTGAGACCGAATATTCTAAGAAAAAGTATGAGGGCTGAATCTTCCTGTGACTGAATCTTCATCAACCCCTTTTTAGCCCAACTTTGGCGAAGCCAAATTTGAGCTTATGCCATGGCCCGTCGTCCGTCTGTCTGGCCGTCTGTCCGTCAACAATTGGATACGGCTCGGGCTAGAGGCCGTATTTATGAACCGATCTTTACGAAACTTCTTGGGTACCTTTGTTATGACCGTGGGACGAGAACGAGTGTTTTGGGGTTTGGTCCGAAATTCAAGATGGCTGCCAGCCGCCATTTTGTACCGACGATGCAGAAATCTGTTTTTTGTACAGAACTTCCATATGAAAGCTATGATTTGAATAATTTTTTGTATGAATGTTTAGTACCATGGGATACATCACATATAATACGGGTTTTTTTCTCGTGCGTAAATTATGCAAATTAGACTAACTTTGATGTTTTTTGGTGTTACTTTCAGCACTGTAAGTGCAAATGCCAATACGGCTCGGGCTAGAGGCCGTATTTATGAACCGATCTTTACGAAATTCCTTGGGTACCTTTGTTATCACCATGGGACGAGATTGGGTCTGGTCCGAAATTCAAGATGGCCGATGGCAGCCATTTTGTACAAAATTTGGTGCAATCAGATTTTTGCACAGAACTTCCATATGAAAGCGCTGATTTGAATAATTTTTTGTGTGAATGTTTAGTACCATGGGATACATCACATATAAAACGGGTTTTTTTCTCGTTTTTTTCTCGTGCAGAAATTATGCAAATTAGATAAACTTTGATTTTTTCAGTGCTACTTACACACAGTAAGTACACATGTCAATACGGCTCGGGCTAGAGTCTGTATTTATGAACCGATCTTCACGAAACGTCTTGGGTACCTTTGTTATCACCTTGGGACGAGAACGAGTGTTTCTGGGTGCGGTCCAAAATTCAAGATGGCTGCCAGTGGCCATTTTGTACCGAAATTAGGTCTAATCAGTTTTTTGTACACAACTTCTATATACGGCTCAGGCTAGAGGCCGTATTTATGAACCGATCTTTACGAAACTTCTTGGGTACCTTTGTTATCACCGTGGGATGAGAACGAGTGTTTTTGGGTGTGGTTCAAAATTCAAGATGGCCACCAGCAGCCATTTTGTACCAAAATTAGTGCAATCAGTCTTTTGTGCAGAACTTCTGTATGAAAGTTCTGATTTGAATATATTTTTGTATGAATGTTTAGTAACATGGAATACATGACATATAGTACGGGTTTTTTTATGCAAATTAGATGAAGTTTGATTTATTCAGTGCTACTTATACACTGTAAGTGCACATGTCAATACGGCTCGGGCTAGAGGCTGTACAGTTAAAACTAGAAGTCCTGTCACGAATAGTGCGCTTATCTAGGCTTAATTGCGCGTTGGAATTGCGCGCACTTGCCATATCGAATGACATCCAAATTACGGCAGGTTCTCCTGGTGACTCATAGCAAACACATGCAATGTTTCTGCCAATGGACCTCCGGGTTACCCGGAGGTCCATTGGCTGAAACATTGCTTGTGCACAGGTCATATTACAGAATTTGATAGCTTTCCTATGGCCGTAACGCGTACATTAACGCGCAGATCAACGTGCTATTTGTGCGCATTTCGTGACAGGACTTCTAGTTTTAACTGTATTTATGAACCGATCTTCACAAAACTTCTTGGGTACCTTTGTTTACTCCTTGGGACGAGAACGAGTGTTTCTGGGTGCAGTCCAGAATTCAAGATGGCTGCCAGTGGCCATTTTGTACCGAAATTAGGTCCAATCAGTTTTTTGTCACAACTTCTACACAGCTCATATTTGTGAACTGATCCTCACGAAACTTCTTGGGTACCTTTGTTTTCACCTTGGGACAGGAATGAGTGTGTTTTGGGGTGCCTTTGTTATCACTGTGCTATGAGAACAAATATTTTGGGGTTCAGTCAGACCCACTCTGGGACTCAAAGATTTTTTTCTAGTTTAGCATCTGACTGTCACCCACCTTTACAATACTTTACCTATACATTTGTTACAGGCAACGGTCAGTATTTATGTACAGACCGTTACAATACTTTATATGTACCTTTGTTATCAGGTCATTACCTAGATGTTTGTCATTGCTGTGTCACATACTATACATGTACATGTCTTTGTCTTGACAAGTTGAGCTACAGTGTCATTGACACTTTCATTTCAAACTAAATTGCCCATTACTTATAAAGCACCATAACTAAGGCAAAAACAATACTCTGAAATTTCCAAGTCTGAAATTCTATAAATTCCAAATAAATTTACACAAATTATATAGCAAAATGAAGGATGTGGTGTATAGTATATGTGCATCTCACACACTGACACACAGTCGCCATCAGACATCAGCGGATCCTGAAAGTGTGCTATCGGTACCATATTTGTACCATAATTGATAATAATAAAATAATACTTCATAAGAACAACAAACACAGGAATTCAAAATGCAGCCTCAAGGCAGCATGGTGGTGAATGCCAATGCTGTCCCATTGTCCTTGAAAGGGGGAGTCCTTTACAAAATAGGTTTTTGTTTTGTGATACTCTGGATACTCCCCATTTTTAGCTCAGCTTTGACAAAGTCATATTTAAGGTTGTGTCATAGCCCGTTGTCCGTCTGTTTGGGAACAACAATTCAATACGACTCGGGCTTCCGTCTGTTTGGGAACAACAATTCAATACGACTTGGGCTAGAGGTTGTATTTATGAACCGATCTTTACGACTTCTTGGGTACCTTTGTTATCACCGTGGGACGAGAACGAGTGTTTTGGGGTGCGGCCCAAAATGCAAGATGACCTCCAGCAACCATTTTGTACAGAAATTAGTGCAATCAGTTTTTTGTACAGAACTTCTGTATGAAAGTTCTGATTTGAACAAATTTTTGTATGAATGTTTAGTAACATGGAGTACATCACATATAATACAGTTTTTTTTTCTCGTGCTGAAATTATGCAAATTAGATGAACTTTAATTTATTCACTGCTACTTACATGTATACCCAGTAAGTGCACATATCAATACGGCTCGGGCTAGGCTGTACAGTATTTATGAACTGATCTTCATGAAACTTCTTGGGTACCTTTGTTATCACCTTGGGATGAGAATGAGTGTTTTTGGGTGCAGTCCAAAATTCAAGATGGCTACCAGTGGCCATTTTGTACTGAAATTAGGTACAATCAGTTTTTTGTACAGAACTTCTATACAACTTGGGCTAGAGGCCGTATTTATGAACCGATCTTTACGAAATTTCTTGGGTACCTTTGTTATCACCATGATGTTAGAATGAGTGTTTTTGGGGGGAGTCCAAAATTCTAGATGGCCGCCGGCAGCTATTTTGTACTGAAATTACTGCAATCAGTTTTTTGTAAGGAACTTCTGTATGAAAGTTCTGATTTGAATAAATTTTTGTATGATTGTTTAGTAACATGGAATACATCACATAAAATACAGGTTTTTTTCTTGTACAGAAATTATGCAAATTAGATGAACTTTGATTTATTCAGTGCTACTCATACACAGTAAGTACACATGTCAATACGGATTGGGCTAGGGGCTGTATTTATGAACGGATCTTCACCAAGCTTCTTGCATACCTTTGTTATCACCTAGGGATGAGAACGAGTGTTTTGGGGTGCGATCCAAAATTCAAGATGGCTGCCAGTGGCCATTTTGTACCAAAATTAGGTCCAATCAGTTTTTTGTACACAACTTCTATATGGCTCAGGCTAGTGGCCGTATTTATGAACCGATCTTTACGAAACGTCTTGGGTACTTTTATTATCACTGTGGGATGAGAGCGAGTGTTTTTGGGTGCAGTTCGAAATTCAAGATGGCCACTAGCAGCCAATTTGTACTAAAATTAGTGCGATCAGTTTTTTGTACAGAACTTCTGTATGAAAGTTCTGATTTGAATAAATTTTTGTATGAATGTTTAGTAACATGGAATACAGTTAAAACTAAAAGTCCTGTCCTGAAATGCGCACAAATAGCACGTCGATATGCGTGTTAATCTACGCGATATGACCATAGTAAGGCAATCAAATTCTGTAAATATGGCCTGTGCACAAGCAATGTTTCAGCCAATGGACCTCCGGGTAACCCGGAGGTCCATTGGCAGAAACATTGCCTGTGTTTGCTATAAGTAACCAGGAGAACCTGCCGTGCTTTGGATGCCATTCGATATGACAATTGTGCGCAATTCATATGCGCAATTAAGCCTAGATAAGCGCACAGTTCATGACAGGACTTCTAGTTTTAACTGTACATCACAAAAAATACTGTATAATACAGGTTTTTTTCTCTTGCAGAAATTATGCAAATTAGATGACCTTTAATTTATCAGTGCTACTTATACACTGTAAGTGCACATGTCAATACGCTAAGTCTGGAGGCTGTATTTATGAACCGATCTTCATGAAACTTCTTGGGTACCTTTGTTATCACCTTGGGATGAGAACGAGTGTTTTTTGGGTGTGGCGGCCCTATATTAAAGATGGCTGCCAGCTTTCACACTGTTGCTTACTGAGGTGAAGTCACTTTACCATTACCAAGCTACCTACTAAATACCAAAGGGAAGATTTTTCAGCGGACTCTTATTACTTCAGCACCCATAATTCTCAAATATGGCATTAAAACCAATCACATACTAGTACCGCTTAAATCTATTTACATAATCAGAATACACCATCAGGGGTGCATTAGCTCAGTAGGTAGAGGTGCAGACTGCAAGCCGAGAGATCCTCGGTTCGAAGAATCCCACCTGCAGCAACAGATTTGTGTCCTTGGGCAAGACACTTCACCCCCACTACCCATGTGGGGGCAAGGTATGCTGTGTACTAAGGCATACTGCATGTTCTTGGTGCACCTGTCTTCGAACAAGGCTAACCGTGCTTGTGTAGTATGTTGGGGAGCTCACAGTTGCTTGCCATTGCTCAGTGGTTCTCCTGGGTACCCTAGTTTCCTCCATCCATAAAACTGCCATGGTCACAATAAGCTGTTGTGCAGATAAATGTGACCTTAAACACCAATAAATAAATAATAAAAAGAACACACCACCTCATACCCGTTTCTTTCCTGTTTTCCTTCACCTTGGTATCCCTCGGTTGCCTCGGTGTTTAGTATGCCCGCCAGAAAAGGAGTGATTTCTTTTTCTAAAAGAGCAAAACAATAAACGGTAATTTTTAACAGGTAGTTACGAAATAATTTTCATGAAGCGCACAATTTTATGTTAGTTAAATGCTGAAAAAAAATGCAGGGTGATATTTGCAAATCTTATTTTATTACTGGCACCAGGTACTGGTAATGAAAATTGTTGTTTGTCATCAATACTTGATCAAGTTTCTGACAAAGATCATTATACTATTCCAATATGTTAGCTACTGTACATAAGCACACAATTTGATGTTAGTTTACCATCATACTGGTGCTAAGCCAGGATATCTAAGTTACATGTAGGGGCAAGAGTAATACATGTATCTAGTGGGAGTCATAAAGAATATGATGCACAAAATCACCTGAGCCACATAGCAGTGAGATAGGGGTGAGGACAAGAGGGTGTGTGACCCTCTCATCAGTGGAGGGGGTCTGGTGCACCCCCCCCCCAAAAAAAACAAAAAAAAAAAAACAACAAAATTTGAAATTCAAGACAGTAAAACACAAGTACCTTGACTCTGTGCTGCTGTATACTGGTCACTTTCTGTGGGTGGGCAATATTTCTGTGGATGCAATGATATTAGTTTTCAAACATTGTTTACAGCAATAATCATCAAAAATTTGACTAGATGGTGTCGCTTGTGTGCAAAGCACACTATAGTGTATCCCCGCATTTGCATCCTTGACTTTGAGTGG
Source organism: Pictodentalium vernedei (assembly GCA_031216915.1). Lineage (NCBI taxonomy): Eukaryota > Metazoa > Mollusca > Scaphopoda > Dentaliida > Dentaliidae > Pictodentalium > Pictodentalium vernedei. The sequence goes on from CM062294.1 coordinate 219,909,230, forward strand.
CACAGGTGACACAGCTTCATGCGCACCTACAGACTCCACTGCAACATTTTGGCATGGTTTTAGCGTTTCGAATTACATACATGTACCCTGGGAGCCTTTCGCCGGAAACGGTCTAAGAAAACATGAAAGTGGCAACGGTGGCACCCCAAAACTCCGAAACCTTCGTGCACATCTACAGACCTTGCTGCAACTTTGAGCATAGTTTTAGCATTTCAAATTACATGCTCTGGGAGCTTTTCGCCGGAAATGATCTAAGAAAACACCAAAGAAAAACGGTGGCACTGCCACGTGGCATCTGAAAAATCTGAAACCTTTGTACGCATCTACAGACCTTACTGCAACATTTAAGCATGCGTTTAGCATTTCGAATTACATACCCTAGGAGCCTTTCGCCGGAAACGGTCTAAGAAAACACAAAAGTGGCAACGGTGACACAGCCACTTAGCACCCAAAAAATCCACATCTACAGACCTTGCTGCAACTTTGAGCATAGTTTTAGCATTTCAAATTACATACTCTGGGAGCTTTTCGCCGGAAATGATCTAAGAAAACACCAAAGAAAAACGGTGGCACTGCCACGTGGCACCTGAAAAATCCGAAACCTTTGGGCGTATCTACAGACCCCACTGCAACATTTGAGCATGGTTTTAGCGTTTCGAATTACATACCCTAGGAGCCTTTCGCCGGAAACGGTCTAAAAAACACGAAAGTGGCAATGGTGGCGCAGCCACATGGCAGCTGAAAAATCCGAAACCTTCGTGCGCATCTACAGACCCTACTGCAACATTTGAGCATGGTTTTAGCATTTCAAATCACATACCCTAGGAGCCTTTTGCCGCAAACAGGCTAAGAAAACACGAAAGTGGCAATGATGGCGCAGCCACGTGGCAGCTGAAAAATCCGAAACCTTCGTGCACATCTACAGACCCCACTGCAACATTTGAGCATGGTTTTAGCGTTTCGAATTACATACCCTAGGAGCCTTTCGTCGGAAACGGTCTAAGAAAACACAAAAGTGGCAACGGTGGCACAGCCACGTGGCACCTGAAAAATCCGAAACCTTCGTGCGCATCTACAGACCCCACTGCAACATTTGAGCATGATTTTAGCGTTTCGAATTACATACCCTAGGAGCCTTTCGCCAGAAACGGTCTAAGAAAACACAAAAGTGGCAACCGTGGCACAGCCACGTGGCACCTGAAAAATCCGAAACCTTCGTACACATCTACAGACCCCACTGCAACATTTGAGCATGGTTTTAGTGTTTCAAATTACATTCCCTGGGAGCCTTTCGCCGGAAACGGTCTAAGAAAACACAAAAGTGGCAACGGTGGCACAGCCACGTGGCACCCGAAAAATCGGAAACCTTCGTGCGCATCTACAGACCCCACTGCAACATTTGAGCATGGTTTTAGCGTTTTGAATTACATACCCTAGGAGCCTTTCACCGGAAACTGTCTAAGAAAACACAAAAGTGGCAATGGTGGCACAGCCACGTGGCACCTGGAAAATCCGAAACCTTCGTGCGCATCTACAGATCGCACTGCAACATGTGAGCATGGTTTTAGCATTTCGAATTACATACCCTAGGAGCCTTTCGCCGGAAACGGTCTAAGAAAACACAAAAGTGGCTACGGTGGCACAGCCACGTGGCACCCGAAAAATCCGAAACCTTTGTGCGCATCTATAGTCCCTACTGCAAGATATGAGCATGGTTTTAGCATTTCGAATTACATTCCCTACGAGCCTTTCGCCGGAAACGATCTAAGAAAACACGAAAGTGGCTACGGTGGCACAGCCACGTGGCACCCAAAAAATCTGAAACCTTCGTGTGCATCTATAGACCCTACTGCAACATATGAGCATGGTTTTAGCATTTCGAATTACATACCCTACGAGCCTTTCGCCGGAAACGGTTCAAGAAAACACAAAAGTGGCTACGGTGGCACAGCCACGTGGCACCCGAAAAATCCGAAACCTTCCTGCACATCTACTGCAACTTCTGAGCATGGATTTAGCGTTTCGAATTACATATCCTACGAGCCTTTTGCCGGAAACGGTCTAAGAAAACACAAAAGTGGCTACGGTGGCACAGCCACGTGGCACCCGAAAAATCCGAAACCTTCGTGCACATCTATAGACCCTACTGCAACATCTGAGCATGGATTTAGCATTTCGAATTACATATCCTACGAGCCTTTTGCCGGAAACGGTCTAAGAAAACACAAAAGTGGCTACGGTGGCACAGCCACGTGGCACCCGAAAAATCCGAAACCTTCCTACATATCTACAGATCATTTAGCAACACCCTCGTGTAATTTTAGAACTCCGAATTACATAGGTTGGGACTATTCAGCAAAAAAGTGAAAAAATAACGCATTTTTTAAGTGGCTCCACAGAAGCCACCTGGTGGCACAAAAATTTAAAAGTTGTATTTTTGGGTTGCACAGACCCTATCGAACAACTGTAGAAAGTTACAGCGTTTCGAATTACAAAACCGGACGTACGGAAGTACGGTCGTACGGTCGTACGGACGGAGATCATGACAATATCCCCGCATTTTTTAAAATGCGGGGATAATTAATGAACCACAGGATACAATTCGGTGCTTCATTAATTAAAATTTTATTGATGATGATTTTCTATTACCTGGAAAAAACATGCATGGACATCATGCACTGCCCATGCAAGGATTATGACCAGCAATTGTACTGTATGTCTGTGTCACTGCTATGAGCAGGGACTAATCTAAATGGGTGGGTGTGTTTACAAATATTCATATTTTTTAACACCTGATAACAAAGTAATATAAGTTTATAAACAACCACACAATTGACTTTTAATTACAATACTCCTAATTCCTATTAAACATATATGAATGTTTATTAATTTTATGGAATTTTTACACTGTGTATGAAGCTTATTTGGGCCTGTATGTTTGTTAAAATTGCCCTTCCACTACGGAGGACTTTTTGAAATCAGTCTTCACTGGATTGTGTGGTATTCCTTTGTGTAAGACAGTGTATTCATTGTAATAATATTCATGCATAAGTTCATGTTCTTGGTTTGTTTTAGGCCTCATAATCTACAGAATAGCTTGGATGGAGGTGTATTCCATCACTTGAGTGCAAGAAGGCTTTGCAATGCTACATGTATAGCATAAACCTTGTTGCACTCCAGGGACAAATTTATCAATTTTAATAACATGGGTAAAATATCGGACATGAACCGTTTAATTATTTATTTTTTTTTAGCTCACTTCGACAAAGTCAAGCAGGGCTTATCTAATCACTCTCCATCCATTGTCCATCCATCTGTCATCCATCAACACCATGTTTTGGTCAATTCAAGTTAAAGTTTGTGTGAGTAATGGTACCAAATGGGTATTACATTTTTGTTTAACTCAACATGCCCAGCCCCATAGGGAGGGGGTGGGGTAAAATGCTCCCAAAATATTTTTAAAATCTTATGAACCAGTGGGTACAGTGACTTTATATTCGTTATGGAACTACCTTTTGAGGTGTAGAATCACGCTTGTTCAAACGTACTTTGTGAAGCAATATTTGGCTTTGTAATGGCAGTGGTTAGATTTTTGGTACCACCCAAAATTTCTATTTTCCGAACCGATGGTCCGATTTGAATGAAATTCAGTATCGTGGTAATATTGGGTCATAAGTACTTACGTCATGCAAAAAAAACCCTGCATCCCCATGGGAACCCCAGGAGCAAAAAATAGAAATGTTTTCAAACTCCCATGTTTCCCAAACCACTTGGAACAGAGAACTGTTATGTGGTATGAAGCATCCTTAGAACCAGTAGAATTGAATGGTAAAAAAAAATGCCCTCTGTTTTTGTTAGAGAGTTCTGCAGAGGGCATCAGAATAATGTTGGTGCAGCATTTTTGCAAACATTTTAGAAAATCTTTTCTCAAGAACCAATGTTCAGAATCTTCTGATATTTGGACTCAATGCAGGAGCCCAAATTTTATGGGGAATTTTCTTTAAAAATCTTCTTTAGAACGAGTCAGAATTTTTTAATGTTTGATACCCTCATTGTTATGATGGTCAGATTCAAGATTGTTCAAACCAAGTCCCTATGTTAATATTTGGGCTTCCTTTGGTAGCCCAAATTTAACTTAGAGCTGTATGGGGAAGTTTTTTTTAAAAATCTTCTTCTTCAGATCCACCAGTCAGAATGCTTTCGTATTTGGTATACAACATCTCTAAGGGGGGAGGGGTGGGGGTGAGATTCAAGTTTGTTCAAATCGGGTCTGTAGGTTAAAGTTTGGGCTCACTATGGTAGCCCAAATTTTAACTTTGTGCAATATGAGGAAATTTCTTTAAAATTTTGTTCTTCAGATCCACCAGTCAGAATGCTTTCATATTTGGTATACAGCATCTCTAAGGAGATCAGATTCAACTTTGTTCAAATCAAGTGCCTGGGTTGATATTTGAGCTCCCTATGGGAGCCGGAATTGGCCAAGTAGCTGAAGAATTAGACATTTTTTATTCAGTACCCTCAAGAGGTGAAGAGTAATCTACATAGGTTGTATCAAGGTGCTTGAGAGGGGAGCTCCACATTTTACATCATAATCAACTAAAGAAAATACATGATGCTTGGACTGTTTTTGTCACTCCTGAGGGGCTCAAAGATTTGCAGTGTATCCTATGGAGATGGATTGCTTAATGTAGATTCATTCTTGGACTCTTATATCGTGTTCTGTTCTGTGTTTATATCGTGTTCTGTTCAAGATGAGCGCTTCAGGCCCTGTGGGGCCTCTTGTTTATTTATTTATTTATTGGGTTTTAACAACACTTTCGAAAGCCAGCAGCTACAAGTTTCTTCTCTCCTTGAACCAAGCATCTCGCCCAACTGCAGCACTCATGGTCCACTGAGTTTTTAGCTCACCTGACTTTCAGTCAGGGTGAGGTGTAGTGATCACTTGCCGTCTGTCGTCCGTCGCCCGTGAACATGGTGTTTGCGTCTTCTCCTCCAAAACTGCTGAACTGATTAATCATTTAAGTGAAATGTGAGATGCTTGTTTGTTATGACATTGCATTTTGATTTTGCTTAAATCAAGTTGCCCTGCCCCCAGTAGGGCCATGCCCCAAAATTTTGCCTAAATCTTAAAAAAATCTTCTTGTGAACCAGGAGTAGCAGAGATTCGATATGTGGTGTGCTGCTTCCTTTTGAGGTGTAGACTAAGTTTTGTTCAAGAGACATTTGTGGGTCTTTATTTGCCTTCATTATTGGAGGGCATGTATTTTTGCCCCGCCCAAAATTTCTGTTTTTCGAACCAAGAGGCTGATTTGAACCAAATTTAATTTTTGGTTTTATTTGATCATAAGTAATTAATTTATGCCCCAAAATATTTTCCCATCCCCCCATGGGAACCGCAGGAGCTAAAAATAGAACAACATTCAAAACGCACATATCTCCAAAACTACTGTACATGGCACTGAAAATTCTTGTTTGGTGTGAAGCTTCCTTGGGACCAACAGAATGGAATGGTCTAAGCAAATTTCTGTCAGGTCAATCATGGGATACTTTTTCGTGACTTCGAAAAAATGCTTAGTCAGCGTTCTGTAACACTGTGGGTAATGAAGAAAGCATTTAAGACTCTTCTTCACCCAATTCACTCCTCCAAAACCTTTCAGATTTCACATATACCATCTTTGCAAGATTTTTTTACACGTTTATTGAAATCAAATCCCTGGGTCCATATTTGGCCTCTATGGGAGTCCAAATGTTGAAATTAGTGCAGTATGAGGAATATTCTTTAAAAATCTTTTTCTTCAGACCCACCAATCAGAATCTCTTGATATTTGCTATGCACCATCATTAGGCGGGTGAGATTTAAGTTTCTTCAAGCCAAGCCTATATTTTGGCTCACCTGTGTTTTGCAAATTGCGAGAACGGTGATTTCATTCCTCTGATGTTCTTGCAAATGCTTGTTAAGAAGATCCATATTTACCATTCCCCCAAAATTATAAGCATTTTTTCATTAGATAAAATTTAATAAAATTAAATTAATTTTAGAGCTGAAACGATTAAAGGGTTTTCGTGATTGATTAATCGCATGGGTTAACCTTGGTTAACCGATTAATCACTTGCCCCAATAGGTAGCTGAATAATTGCTGTACCGTTGACCATTTATATAATTAAAACTAATTAAAAACTCAGCATAATCGACAAAACCGGGCAGCGCCACATACAAACATGTCCATTCAAATTTTATTATATTTTCAATTTTTGTCTCAAAACATAGCTTATGACCCCTCATTGGAACAAGCTCATTGAGCTTGTTCCAATAGGGGGGGGGGCATAAGCTATGTTTTTGAGACAAACATTGAAAATCTTTAGAATTTATTGTGCAAGTATCGTCTGCTACCTGCATTTGGTGAAGGGTTGAGAATGACTGTTTTCAGCTACTGATACAATATAATGATCATGCAAGTGAACAAGTATTTTGGCACGTAACTGGCATGCATGTCTCTGTCTCATGCAATTGATGTGAGCCAGTGTGACAATGTTTGCCTGTTTTGGAGCAAGTTTGTTCCATAGTTAACCCAAACAGGGTATTTTTTGTTTTTAAAAATTTGATTAACAGTTTCCATCTTGGTTTCAAAAAGTGATGATAAATAGTGAATATAAGCTTACCCAATATGAAAGAAAAATGGTTAGCAATTGGACATTTTTGTATAGCATTTTGCGATGTGAATCCAGCCATCAAATACCCTGCCATATAGTACCGTACTTCAAAAGTAACGATTAACCGATCAATTACTTTTTTTTATCAATCAAGATATTGATAATTGGTTAGTCGATTAATCGGGGTGAGCCAGTGTGAGATTCAAGTTTGTTTACGCCAAGTCCCTGGGTTCATATTTGGACTCACTGTGGGAGATTCAAGTTTGTTTACGCCAAGTCCCTGGGTTCATATTTGGGCTCACTGTGGGAGCCTGAATTATAACTTAGTTCAAAATGAGGAATATTCTTCAAAAGTATTCTTCACATTCAGCAGTCAGAATGTTTTGATATATACAGTATCCTTAGGGGGGTGAGATATAAGTTTGTTAAAGCCAAGTCCCTGGGTTCATATTTGGTCTTCCTGTAGGAGCCCAAATTGTACCAAAATTTCTATTTTCCAAATTGAGAGGCTGATTTGAAGCAAATTTGATATGATGGGCTTATTAGGTCGTAAGTACCTAATTTATGCCAAAACATTTTCCTGTGGCCCTGTGGGAACTGCAGGATCTAAATATAGAAAAAATTTAAAACGCCCATATCTTCAAAACTACATGGCACTGAGAATTTTTATTTTGTGTGACGCTTCCTTACGAACAGCCGAAAAGAATGGTCAAAAAAAAATTGCCATCAGTTTTATCATAGGGAAGTTTTCCAGGACTTATGCAGAGTCATCATTTTAGTAATGGGAAAAACATTAAAGAATCTTCTTCTCCCATACCACTGCTCCAAAGGCTTTCATATTTTGCATATAACATCTTTGGAAGATTTATTCACATGTTTGTTGAAATCGAATCCCTGGGTCCACATTTGGGCTCTCTATGATTAGATTAGTGCAATATGAGGAATATTTTTTAAAAATCTTCTTCTGATCCACTCTTCAGAATATTTTGATATTTGGGATGCTGCATCCTTAGAGGGGTGAGATTCTAGTTTGTTTGAGCCAAGTCCCCGGGTTCATATTTGGGCTCCCTGTGGGAGTCCAAATTACAACTTAATTCAATAAGAGGAATATTCTTTAAAATCCAGTAGTCAGAATCTTTTGATATTAGTATATAGAAGCATCCTTAGGGATGTGAGATTCAAATTTGTTCAAGCCAAGTCCTTGGGTTCATATTTGGGCTCTCTGTGGGAGCCTGAATTATAACTTAGTTCAATATGAGGAATATTCTTTAAAAATCCTTTTTTTGAGATCCACCGGTCAGAATCTTTGGATATTTTGTATAAGCTTTTCTTATGAGGGGCAGATGCAACTAAATGTTCAAATAAATTCCCTGGGTTGATATTTAGGCTACCATGTCAGGTGAATGCCATCAGGCCCTCTGGGGGCTCTTGTTTGTTTTCTGTTTGACAACATTGCCCTGGCTCTTCTATCTATATTTTTCATTTTAAGTTAGTCACTACTTTTATTTAGGCTTCGCAAATTTGTTACTGCATGTCTGTCTGTCTGTCCTTCGGATGAAATGTTTCTTTGCTTTTCATTTGCCTGGGTCAACATTTTAAATAATTTACAGCTATCTTTCACCCTCCAACCTCTCCCCCCCCCACCCCCCCCCCCCCCCACACACACACATACACACAAACACACACACACATACAAAAATCTGGGCTGGCAAGTATTGAGTATTTTATAAAAAAAAGTGGTACTCGAGTACTACAAGTACTGAGTACTTTGAACCCAGCCTATCACAAGTATATTAAACATCAAAGAGTATATTATATACTTGAAATAAATACAGTACAGTGGCAGTGTACTGCTGCTCACTTTCCATGGATGGGCAATATTTCCACGGATACAAATTCATACAATAATATTTGATGCCAAACACTAACTATAGGTATAATCATCAAAAATTTAAATAATGAAGCACCAGGTACAAACCGATGCTTCATCAATTAAAATTTTGTAGATGATGATTTTTATTGACTGGTAAATGCATGAGTGGACATCACTGCCCACGCGTGTATTACAACCCGTCCACGGCGACTGTACTGTAACTTGTCCTCTTTGTGAACATATTTTCTACAATTTCACTCCTTTTGACAGAATGCATGCCTGTGGGGATTAAAACCAAAATAGTGAAAGTGCACTTGTGGATATTTGCAGCTCAAGCACAGCACTAATGAATCAATATTTGGTGATTTTAGGAATTTTAACAGTGTCATGAGACACCACAGTAGCAGGTACTGGTCATTCTGTTGGAAAAAATCACTGTTTTATGACTCGAGGTGCCTTAACTGAGAAAACTTGGGCTTTTTCTTACAAAGATTGCAGAATATCAAACACAATGTGAAATGTGTTCAGAAGCAAGAATGTGATTAAAAAATAATGGGAAATTCATGTCACCATCAATTTATTTATAAATTAATAAAGTTTTTTAGCTCACCTGAGCAAAGCTCATTGGGAGCTTTACTGATCACATTCTGTCCGCCGTCCGTCTGGCGTTAACTTTACATTATTCAAATGTTGGGTAAATGTTTATTACCTAATGCCAATTCAGATTTGTTCAAATGAAGTTTCCCCCTTCTCCTGGGTGGTGCCATGCCCCCAAAGGGCACCAAAATCTTCTCATCAACCAGCAGTAGCAGAGACTTGATATATGGTATGCAGCTTCCTTTTAAGGTGTAGACTTGGATTTCTTTAAGCGAAGTTTGATGGGCTATATTTGGCGTCGTTATGGGAGGGGCAAAACTTTTGGCCCCGCCCAAAATTTCTATTTTCCAAACCGAGAGGCTGATTTGAATAAAATTTTATGTGAGGGCTTATTGGGTCATAAGTACCTAATTTTTGCCAAATTTTCTTTTTCTGTAGCCCCATGGAAACCACAGGAGCTAAAAATCAAAAAAAGTCAAACGCCATATCTCCAAAACTCCACGGCACTGAGAATTTTTATTTGGTGTGAAGCTTTCTTATGACCAACAGAAAGGATTGGTCCAAAAAATTGCCATCGGTTTTATCACTGGGGACAGTTTCGGGACTTTGAAAACACTTTTTAACACTGTAGACAATCGGAAAAACATTAAAAAATCTTCTTCTCTAGATCCAGCAGGCAGAATCTTTCGATATATGGTAATGCAACATTGTAGGGTGGATCTGATTCGAGTTTGTTCAAATCGGCCCCCTGGATTCATATTTGGGCTCACTATAGAAGCATTTCAGGCAAATTTCTTTTAAAATATTCTTCTCCAGATCCAGCAGGCAGAATCTTTTGATATTTGGTATGCGACATTGTGGGGTGGATCTGATTCAAGTTTGTTCAAATCAGCCCCCTGGATTCATATTTGGGCTCACTATAGAAGCCCAAATTCGAACTTAGTGCATTTCAGGCAAATTTCTTAAAAAATCTTCTTCTCCAGATCCAGCAGGCAGAATCTTTTGATATTTGATATGCAACATTGTGGGGTGGATCTGATTCAAGTTTGTTCAAATCAGTCCCCTGGGTTCATATTTGGGCTCAGTATGGGAGCCCAAATTTGAACTTAGTGCATTTCAGGCAAATTTCTTTGAAAATCTTCTTCTCAAGATCCAGCAGCAGAATCTTTTTATATTGGGTATGCAGCATGCTTAGGGGGTGAGATTCAGGGTGTTCAAGCCAAGTCCCTGGGTTCATATTTGGGCTCACTGTGGTAACCCGAATTATAACTTAGTTCAAAATGAGGAATTTTCTTTAAAAATCTTCTTCAGATCCAGCAGTCGGAAAGTTTCGATATTTGGTATGCAGCATCCTTAGGGGGGTGAGGTTCAAGTTTGTTTAAGCTATGTCCCTAGGTCCATATTTGGGCTGACTGTGGGAGCCCGAATGATAACTTACATGTAGTTCAAAATGAGGAATTTTCTTTAAAAATCTTCTTCTTCAGATCCAGCAGTCAGAATGTTTTAATATTTGGTATGCAGCATTCTTAGGGGGGTGAGATTCAAGTTTGTTCAAGCCATGTCCCTAGGTCCATATTTGGACTCACTGTGGGAGCTTGAATTGTAACTTAGTTCGAAATGAGGAATTTTCTTAAAAAATCTTCTTCAGATCCAGCAGATGAATGCTTTTGATATTTTTTATGCAGCATCCTTAGGAGGCAAGATTCAAGTTTGTTCAAGTCATGTCCCTAGGTCTATGTTTGGGCTCACTGTGGGAGCTCGAATTGTAACTTAGTTCAAAATGAGGAATTTTCTTTAAAAATCTTCTTCTTCAGATCCAGCAGTTGCAATGTTTTGATATTTGGTGTGCGGCATCCTTAGGGGGGTGAGATTCAAGTTTGTTAAAGCCATGTCCCTAGGTCCATATTTGGGCTCACTGTGGGAGCTTGAATTGAAACTTAGTTCGAAATGAGGATTTTTTTTAAAAAATCTTATTCAGGTCCAGCAGATGAATGCTTTTGATATTTTTTATGCAGCATCCTTAGGAGGCAAGATTCAAGTTTGTTCAAGTCATGTCCCTAGGTCCATGTTTGGGCTCACTGTGGGAGCTCGAATTGTAACTTAGTTCAAAATGAGGAATTTTCTTTAAAAATCTTCTTCTTCAGATCCAGCAGTTGCAATGTTTTGATATTTGGTGTGCGGCATCCTTAGGGGGGTGAGATTCAAGTTTGTTAAAGCCATGTCCCTAGGTCCATATTTGGGCTCACTGTGGGAGCTTGAATTGAAACTTAGTTCGAAATGAGGAATTTTCTTAAAAAATCTTTTTCAGGTCCAGCAGATGAATGCTTTTGATATTTTTTATGCAGCATCCTTAGGAGGCAAGATTCAAGTTTGTTCAAGTCATGTCCCTAGGTCCATGTTTGGGCTCACTGTGGGAGCTCGAATTGTAACTTAGTTCAAAATGAGGAATTTTCTTTAAAAATCTTCTTCTTCAGATCCAGCAGTTGCAATGTTTTGATATTTGGTGTGCGGCATCCTTAGGGGGGTGAGATTCAAGTTTGTTAAAGCCATGTCCCTAGGTCCATATTTGGGCTCACTGTGGGAGCTTGAATTGAAACTTAGTTCGAAATGAGGAATTTTTTTAAAAAATCTTCTTCAGGTCCAGCAGATGAATGCTTTTGATATTTTTTATGCAGCATCCTTAGGAGGCTAGATTCAAGTTTGTTCAAGCCATGTCCCTAGGTCCATGTTTGGGCTCACTGTGGGAGCTCGAATTGTAACTTAGTTCAAAATGAGGAATTTTCTTTAAAAATCTTCTTCTTCAGATCCAGCAGTTGAAATGTTTTGATATTTGGTGTGCGGTATCCTTAGGGGGGGGGGGGGGGGGTGAGATTCAAGTTTGTTAAAGCCAAGTCCCTGGGTTCATATATGGGCTCCCTGTGGGAGCCCAAATTATAACTCGGTTCAATATGAGGAATATTCTTTAAAAATCATTTTTTTTAGATCCACTTGTCAGAATCTTTGGATATTTGGTATAAGCTTTTCTTAGGAGGAGTAGATGCAACTTGTTGAAATCAATTCTCTGGGTTGATATTTAGGTTACCATGTACAGGTGGGCGCCCTCAGGCCCCCGGGGGTCTCTTGTTTTAGGAAAAAATGCATACTGAGAGCTTGGGGGTGGGGGGGGGGTACATCCAGGGCTATAATTTACCTCATCACTAGGTAAAAGAATATTTGACATCATTTGTTGAGATAAAATGGCACTTTCTATTGATATTGGTGGATTATATAGCCTCAGCCAGGGCTTATAAGAATCTGAGAATCGATTCCCGTAGAGATCCGTGCAACAAAACCAGTGAGAAACCATGTAGCTTCCCGTAACATTGCTGCTAGGATTCACATGAAAAGAACTGAGTCGGTTTAACCCTTTACCTAACACAAAGGCAGCAAATTAACCAATACAACACTAACATGACCTGAAATATTGTGACACTGGCAATAAAATTTGTACAAATATGGCCGTCATTGGAACCGGCTCTCAGCCGGTTCTAGTAACATCCATAATTATTACGCTTGATGAATATTGTTTATTTTTAGCTCACCTGACGTAAGTCAGGGGGCGCTTAAATGATGACTTTCTGTCTGTCCACCATCAGTCCATCCTGTCCGGCGTGAACTTTACATTACTAACCTCTCATAAACAACTGAGCCGAATTGAACCAAATTTGATATTCATGTTCCTTATCATATATGAATTCCAGTTTGTTCAAATAACGTTGCCACACCCACAGGGGGCCCCAAGTATTTCTCTGATAGCATGCATAAATTGTTTTCCAAAATTGGAAAAAAATCTTCTCCAGAACCATGTATAAGAATCTTTTGATACTTGGTATACAGCATCTCTAGGGGTGGGAGGGATAGGTTCAGGTTTGTTCAAATCAAGTCCCTGAGTTGATATTTGGGCTCCCTATGGGCACCCAAATATCAACAGTGCAACATGAGGAAATTTCTTTGAAAACCTCCTTCAGATCCACCAGTCAGAATGCTTTCATATTTGGAATGTAACATTTCTAGTGGGGTGGGGGGCAGGGGGGCAGGGGGGGGGGTAGATTGAAGTTTGTTTGAATCGGGTCTCTGGGTTAATATTTGGTCTATCTATTGAAGCCCAAAGTTTAACTCAGTGCAGTATGAGGAAATTTCTTTAAAACTCGTTTTTTTTAGATCCACCAGTCAGAATCCTTTCGTATTTGGCTTACAGCATCTCTAAGGGGGTCAGATTCATGTTTGTTCAAGCCAAATCTATGGGTTAATATATGGGCTCATTATGAGAGTGCAAATTAACTCAAAGCAACATGAGAAAATTTCTTTAAAAATCTTTTTCTTCAGACGCACTAGTTTAATGCTTTAATATTTGGTGTACAACATCTCTGGGGAGGTCAGATGTAAATTTGTTCCAGTTTGGTTCCTGCCAGTCAGAACCCTTTCATATCTGGTATCGCAGGAAGGGGGGTGGGGGGTAGATTTGAGTTTGTTCATTTCAGGTCTGTGGCTTAATATTTGGGCAGGGGTGGGTTAGGTTCGAGGTTGTTCATAAATGTTCAAATCCATTCCTTAGAGCTTTTCCATAAAATTTGCCTTTCAAAGTGCAGTGACACAACAACCCTTGGAAGTTTGGCAGTACTTGTCTACAGCTGTCAGAATTGGAAGCAATCAGGAAGACCTATGCTAATAATCATCTAACATGGACAATAGAATTATGAATAATTTCATAACATTATTCCTATGTAGTGTCCATGAACCTTGACTAACTGAATCTGACCCAAAATATTTCTCTGAACCACCTCGTCAGGTGAGCGATTAAGGGCCCAGGGGGGGGGGGGGGGTAAAAATCAGTAGTTGGTGTTGTAAAAATTAAAAAAGCTGTATTGGGTAAAGGGTTAACATGTATTATCAGTATGCAACAGGGGATCAATCATACTGACCTAATAGGATCCTGGCCCATAGCAGGTCTGAATTCTCGGAACGATTTCCGCAAGAATCCAAATGGATTCTCCCAAATTTAGAGGAACTATAAGCCCTGCACAACCCCAATTTTGAAACAAAATTGACATATTGTTTCATGGTGGTAGGGCCCTATTTATCTTGCTGTATGATTAATTAAAACAGATTTTGTGAAAAGGTTTTGTGTGCTGATGCAGATTTTAGTTTTATTTTGGGATTTGGGTAGTTTCAAAGAAAGCTGTGAATTCTTATCCCTCCCAACTTATTGGGTAACAGAGTAGAAATTCTGTCGGAGGCAATAACAGTTTTTAAGCCTATTTGACACAGATTGGACAGTTCTCTTCAAAAGAACAAATTTCCCATGCTTTGGACTAGACAGAAGCCAAAAGTTGAATTCTATTGCAGAAATGACTCTTTCATCACATGAAAGAGGTAACTGTATCTTTGGTAAGGTTGGGTTTGCTCATAGGTATAACTGTTGTAAATATTTTAATTAGATTTACATGCCTCGAAAAGTTGCGCTCGGAAATTATGTAATTCCCAAAACTAAGCAGTCTTGGGGAAATATATTGTTTCAATAAACATTTGAAGAAGTCTACTGACATTTTGCATTACTTTTGAATGTTCCAGATGAATAAAGAGGATGATTTGAGGACTTTTAGAACCTAAAAATTTGTTTGACTATTGGTGTGTTTTGTTTGGGAATTCTCTGAGAAATATGAACATGTGACCAGCACTTCCCTTTCTGTTAGTTTTTCTTTTATTTGTTGCATGACCCCTGTTTAAAAATCATTAAAAGGTTGTCTGAAGGGCTATAGTTGACAAAAAATATTTGAATGCTAAATTTAAAATGATGCGACCATATTTTTTTTCGCCTGAACGTTATAATGGTCGCCTATGGGAAAATATTTAGTACTGTGAAACGTATTCTTGTTTGGCTGAAATTAAACAATTGCAGGAATTCGACTGAATAAACCAAAATGTTTTTGGAGTAATGGTTGCGGAATGAAATATTTCAATACGTTGGATACTTTGGGGTTCCTTCTTACGCCTTGCGTATTGTCATATTAGTTTGGAGACGACTTTTGGAGACTGAATATAGTTGCAATTTGGGGACTGTTGGGGACTGAAAACAGTTGTGAGTTGGGAATTGAATATAGTGGTGGTTTGGGGATAGATGGAGACTGTGCTGGTGTGGTATAGTTGGAGACTATTGGAGACCAAAGACATTGATGATTTACGGACTGTTGTGAACTGAAGACATTGGTGATTTTGGGACTGAAGACCATAGTGCTTTGGGGCTGATGGCAGTGGTGTTTTGTGGACTGCCGGGGACTGAATATATTGGTTATTCGGAGACTGTTGGTCAGTCTGTTGTAGGTTGTTGTAATTGTCAGTGTTGTAGTTGGCTTAGTCATTGTATTGGTGGATGTTGTAGTGTGCTTGGTATAGTAATGATTCCTGTAGTAGTTGTAGTGGTCAATGTTGTAGTAGTTAATCTTGTAATTGTAGCTTGCTTCGTCCCTGTGGTGGTTTGTGTTGAAGTGGTTCGTATAATAGCGGTCGATTTATCAGTTGTAGTGGTTGTTGTTGTGGTTGTTTGTGTTATAGTTGGTTTAGTCATTGTAGTGGTTTTGTTATTCTGATTGGTATAGCAGGGGACGATGAAGTGGTAGCCGAGGTGGCTTTTGTAGTTGTTAGTGCTGTAGTCGTTTAGTCATTGTAGTGGGTGGTGTTCTGGTGGTTGGTATAGTAGTGGCTGGTGTACTAGTATTGTAGTTGATGTAGTAGTGGTTGGGGTAGTGATTGTGGGGTGGTTGACGTTGTAATGTTGTTAACAAAGTTGTTAGTGATTGCGGTGGTTGGTGTTGAAGTTGGTTTAGACATTAAAGTGGTTGTTGTATTGGTTGTTGTAGTACTCACTGGTGGAATACTTGTGATGGTTTAGTTGTTCTGGTGATTGTGTCGTAGTGATTTATCGTGATTATGTAGTTGTTATAACCCCTTTGAAAAGGGGTGGGGGCATATAGTAATAAATTTGTCCGTTCAGCCTTTCGCCCGCCTGTCCGTCTATCAGTCCGTCCGATTGTCATTCCGTCTGTCACACTCGTTTTCGGGCAATAACTTTTGTACCATAACTTATAAAGTCTCTCTGTATGCTAATAAAATGCTATAAACGGTACAATGGGGATAGGGAATGGCAGCAGGCTCCAACCTAACCCTTGCAGCTTGGCCTCCCTCTCTATTTATATTGGACAATTCACTATAAATGTGTACAAATCCCATTCCAGGGGATCAATTAACTTTAATGTTTAATCGCAGTAAACTTTGATTTAAGGCACATGATAGCAGGAGAAGAGGGGGAACTCACAGGGGGATTAAATGCACTAAACACCTCAGACAGAGAGAGAGAGAGAGAGGTGGGGGTGAGAAAGAGAGCGAGTGTGAGAGAGAGAGGGAGAGGGGGGGGGCATGGCGAAAAATAATTTTGTAAATAACCATGACATATATGTCAAGCTGGCCGGGTGCTCTGGGTTATTTTGTATTTTATTTGATATTGTATGCACATGTCACTAAAATAAAGAATATACCTACCTACCTACCTACCTACCTACCTACCTACCTACCTACCTACCTACCTACCTACCTACCTACCTACTTACCTACCTACTTACCTGCCTATCTATCTATCTATCTATCTCCATCCATCCATCCATCCATCCATCCATCCATCTAGCATAGTACTCACCTCATACTTCACAGGTAGGCTGCCTGTAATGGGATGATGATTGAGATTGCTCTTGTGATCTGTAGGTCAAAGGTCAAGCTTACAAAGGTCAAGAATATTTTTAGTTTTCGTGCAATAACTTTAGTTTTCTTTTGTGTACGAAGCTGTAGCTTCATATTTTGGTTGCATTTGAGATGGTGATCGTCGGGATTGCGTTTGGGATCAATAGTTCGAAGGTCCAGGTCACCATTACTGTAAATAAATTTTTGGTTTCCATGCAATAACTTTAGTTTTCTTTTGTGTACGAAGCTATAACTTCATAATGTGGTTGCTTTTGAGATGTCGATCGTTGGGATTGCATTTGGGGTCAATAGGTCAAAGGTAAAGGTCACTGTTACTATAAATAGATTTTTTTGGTATCCGTGCTATAACTTTAGTTTTCTTTTGTGTTCGAAGCTATAACTTCATATTGTGGTTGCAATTGAGATGTCGATTGTTGGGGCTGTGTTTGGGTCAATAGATCAAAGGTCAAGGTCACCGTTACTATAAATAGATTTTTGGTTTCCGTGCAATATGTTTAGTTTTCTTTTGTATACGAAGCTATAACTTCATACTGTGGTTGCATTTGACATGTCGATCGTTGTGTAGGAAGCTATAACTTCATTGTCTCCCGAAAAAAAATTTCGGGAGACTATATTAATGAGTGATGTCCATCCATCCGTCCATCCGAGATGTCCCGTCCGTGCGCTGAGACATCCGTCTGTAAGTCCGTTCGTCCGTCCAAAACGCTTTGGCTTCCAAATTTTAACTTGAGTTCGGGCGAATTGGTCGTAACCAAATTTGGTATAAGGCTTACATGGGAGGTAATGCAGGTTACGTTTGAAAATGGACATGGTCCGTTTATTTTCACCAGAGTTATGGTCCTTTTTAGACTTAGGAAACATGTTTTTTGCATTGTCCGAATTTTAACTTTGGTTGAATTGTTTGCAACCAAATTTGATATACATCTTACTGGGGAGGAAATACATCACCTTCAGATGGCTGAACGACAAGGGGGGTGGGGGGTATATATTTAGAGCCCCCGCTCACTTTGTTTTTATTTGTGTTGTGAACGTTGTTGTTGTAGAAGCTGGTGTATCAGCTATTGGTACAGTAGTAGTTGTGGTGCTTGGTGCTGTAGTAGTTAATGGTGTAGTAAAGAGCAGTGCAATAGTTTTGGAGTTGAAGTAGTTGATGTGGTGGTGCTTGATATAGTCCTTGTTAGTGTTGTAGACACTGATATCGCACACGTGGGTGCAGTAGTGATTGACGGTGCAGTAAACATTGGTGTAGTAGCGGAGGGCCTGAAGAATTGCATATGTAACTACGTATCACAATCGGTTCTTCAGCTTCCTTAATGATAACTACCACTATACCAACCACCACGAGAACACCTACCAATAACCTCAACGTCCACAACAACCACAACTACACCAACCACTACAACTACTGAACAGTCCACTACAACACCACCCTTGACAATATCATCAAACTAAACTATAAGCACAACCTCTACTACACCCACTACTTCAATATCGCCTACCACAACATCTAAAGCAACTACAACACCTACTACATCATCTCCTACCATACTAACCTTGACAAAACCAACAACTACGACGCCGACAACAGTTATGTCATAACAATATCTACAACACCAACAACTACAACACCAACTACTATTTTATCGACCACTTCAACAATCAATACAGCTACTATACCAACATTAACTACAAAAACAGTCCCAAAAAGTGATTCCATGAAAGGGATTCTATAAGCTGGAGTCCTAGGTGGGATTCGGTGGGGTTCCAAGCTCCTATACTGATCCTGGTAGTTTTACCGTCGACTTCTATCTTGTCTTCAACTATCTTTCCTATGATGTACATCTATCGTTGTCATCCAGTACTGTAGTCTTCTACCAGTAATAGACAAACAGGTCGGGATGGGCAGAAACTATAGCATAGATGGAAGCTGGGGATTCTGAAAGAATCCGAACAACTAAACACGTCGGGTCTATTTAGATAATTCTATCCGATGTTTCTGCAGGAATTCGAACCAGTACTCTTATACAAAGATACGCGTCTAATAGCACTATTCTTATAAAAACCCAAACGGAGAAATCCAAGCCCCTTTTGGTAGTTTGGGATTGTTTTTTTCCTCCTATTCAATTGAGCATACTCTCGGAACAAACCCCTTTTCTCTTGTTGGCCTTTCAGACCCACATAACCACTTGCTGGCAAAGAAACCAAGATGGCGGGTCCCACTATACAAAATGGACGACGGAAACACGTATCACTCTAAGAAAACGCACTGCGCATGCGCACAAACACCGTCCACGTATCACTATGGGAATGACGTTACAGCATGGCCGTTCAAGCGGGCAACCATGACAACCAAACAAGACGTAACTGGGTCACGCGATATGACGTCAGCTCCGGGATCCAGGCAGGGACTTGGCGTTTGGGGGATATCACCCCCCCCCCCCCCCACGCGTTGATGATGCCGTTAGAATATTAGATAGTCGGGATTTTTAGTAATAAAACTAAATTATTGGTGGAAATTTATTTGCGGAAAAGTGCACATGTAGCAGTCCACGTATCACTATGGGAATGACGTTACAGCATGGCCGTTCAAGCGGGCAACCATGACAACCAAACAAGACGTAACTGGGTCACGCGATATGACGTCAGCTCCGGGGTCCAGGCAGGGACTTGGCGTTTGGGGGATAAACCCCCCCCCCCCCCCCCACGCGTTGATGATGCCGTTAGAATATTAGATAGTCGGGATTTTTAGTAATAAAACTAAATTATTGGTGGAAATTTATTTGCGGAAAAGTGCACATGTAGCAGTCACGGCGAAACTTCTCATTAAATCATTGGTCATGCTAGGTCCTCAACAGCCCGGAAGGTGCTACAAACTTCCAATTTGTTTAGCTGACGGTGTGTATGCAGGGACGTGACGACAGAGACGTGTGGTGCTGTGTCATACCCCCCCCCCCCCCCACCCCCCTAATCCTGGCCAAAATTTCCTATAGTTGGAAATTCGGAGGGCAAGTGATGAGTAGTTGGAAATTCCATCTTTCTGGATTTTAGAGCTTCTTTGGTGATGCTGATGTCTCCTTTACTTCCCAAAATCCAACGCCGGTTCAAATCGGTAAAAATTCCAACTGTTACTATTTACAACTACAGTGTAGCAATATCGAGCTTCATAAGTATCCATGTATCGGCCACAGTTTTAAGTTTCTTTTTGTCGCATCTCCATTCTGTCAGCAATTGAAAATATGAGTAGCTTTTGTCATTTAATTTTAGTTTTTATTCAGCCTCAACTGATTGGTAATTCGTGATTATAGTGCGATAACATTGCCATTATTTGAGTAGCTTTAACAAGGGCGTTCACTAAGTTCAACTTGACAAAGTCGAAGTAAGCTATCATATTTCCATTTCACGAGTGAATGTCTGTTTGGCTGAAAATCTGTCGTTTTTAGCTTAACTTGACAAAGTCAAGATAAGCTATTGCCATCACGCGTGCGGAGGTCTGCGAGTTTGTCAGTCTGTTCACATTTACTTTAGCACAGGCTACACCCCGTAGTTCTTGTCATCACAGAATTTCATTTGCAGGTTCGAGGTCATGCCTAGATGAGACCGTCCCGTTTTGGTCGCGATGGGTCGACCGTGACGCTGCCCGAGCCCGAAGCCCGAAAACGTTTAGCACAGTCTATAGGTCATATTTATGAAGGGATTCCATTGTAACTTAGTAGGATGACTCCGGATAATGTCTAGATGAGAACGTCCCCCTTTGGTCGAGATGGGTCAACCGTGACGAAGCCCGAGAACTTTTAGCACAGTCTACAGGTCGTATTTATGAAGAGATTTTATTGTAATTTCGTAGGATGACTCTGCACAATGTCAAGATACGGTCATCCTTTGTTGGTCGAGTTCGGTCAACCGTGACGGCTGCATGGCGCGTAACCTAGATTCCTTTAGCACAGTCTACAGTTTGCATTTATAAAGGGATTTCATAATTGCAAGCTGTAGACTGTGCTAAAGGAATCTAGGTTACGCGCCACTGCTGCCCTCACGGTTGACTGAACCCGACCAACAAAGGACGTTCTTATTTAAACATTGTGCAGATTCATTCTACGAAGTTACAATAAACTCCCTTCATAAATACGACCTGTAGACTGTGCTAAAAGTTTTCGGGCTTCGTCACGGTTGACCGATCTCGACCAAAGGGGGACGTTCTCATCTAGACATTATATGGAGTCATCCTACTAAGTTACAGTGGAATCCCTTCATACATATGACCTACAGACTGTGCTAAACGGTTTCGGGTTTCGGGCTCGGGTAGCCGTCCCGGTCGACCCATCCCGACCAAAACGGGACGTTCTCATCTAGACATGACCTCTAACCTGCATATGATTTTTTTTGATGACAAGAACTACGTGGAGTAGCCTATGCTAAAGTGAATGTGAACAGACTGACAGACTCTCAGACCTCCGCACACTTGATGGCAATAGCTTATCTTGACTTTGTCAAGTTAAGCTAAAAATGACAGACTCTCAGCCTAACAGACATTCACTCGTGAAATGGCAATATGATAGCTTACTTCGACTTTGTCAAGTTGAATTTATTGAACACTCTTGTTAACGCTTCTCGAATAATGGAATGTTATCACACTATCGTCACGAATTACCAAATCAGTTGAGGCTGAAGAAAAACTAAAATTAAACTAGACTTTATAATTCTGGAGAATCATGGCTTTTCCAGATGAGATTTCATGGCTTTTCATGACCCCAGAGTGTCTGATGAATAGTTTTTAACTGCCTCACTGAAGTTCCTTTATTGACGTTATGAGAAAGGTGGGTATAGTACTCTCAAATGACTCAATTTGATGAAAAAAAATGTTGAGGTAAAAATCATCATTAATGGTTGAGAGGGTTAATATCAATATCGCCGTCGGACAAGTAATGACTGACAAAAGGAGTTATGTTTGTTTGACACATACCCACTAAGTGCTGTGGCTATTTGAAAATGGTCCATTTTATCTCAAATGTATCCAAACTATTGATGTCTGGCAGCTTTTAGAGGGTTAACAAGTGCTAACAGGAATATTTTTCCATGCAACTGGTAATGTCACACCAAGAACTGCGAATGGCCATTTTTTCTTTAAAATCTTCCAAGATGTTTTCACAGATATCCAGGGAGAAGTTGAATTTTAAGCTTTTGATGGGTATCGTTGTTTATCCAGCCCAAAACGGGTTAAATGTTGTTTTTGAATACCCTTTTGAATACCCTTATAACTTACAAAAATAATTCTCAGTTATTTCTACTTCCACTTATGTTGATCTCTCTCCTCTTAACTTTGGGTGCTGTGGGTACGCAACCAGCCCATTTTATCAAACTTTTGATGTATTTTGTACATTCAAATTGTAATGTCACACTAAGATCTGAGAATGGCCAATTTTTCTTGAGAATCTACGTGATGGTTTTAGAGAAATCCTCGGAAAACATGAATTTTTAACCTTTTGAGGGGTATCGCTCTGTAACCAGCCCTAAACGGGTTAATGCTTGGTTCTGTGAATACGTTCATTACTTATAAAAATGATCCTCGGTGAATTCCACTTCCAAAGAAGGAGGTTATGTTTATCTCGCAGGTACACATTGGGTGTTATGGGTGCCCAAGACCAGCCCATTTTCTCTAAATGTCTATGCTTGAAAGCCTCTGGAGGGTTAACAAATGCTTACCTGGATGTTTTGTCCATGCAACTTGTAATGTCACTCCAAGACCTGCGAATGGTCAATGTTTCTTGAAAACTTACTAGGTTTTTGGAGAAATCAACAGAAAACGGGAATTGTAAGCTTTTAAGGGGTATATCTCCTTAACCAGTCGAAAAAGGGTTAAGACCTCGGTTTTTGAATACCCTTACTACTTACAAAAACTTTTCTCTATCAGTTTTGCGTCCTGTAAAAGAAGTTATGTTTCTCTGTGGCATTCCCTTTTGATGTTGTTGGTGTCCAAAAGCAGACTATTTTTTCAAAATTTTGACATTTAGCAGCCATTGAGGGTTAACAAATACCTACCGGAATATTTTATCCAAGCAACTGGTAATGTGACACCAAAACCTATCAATGGCCATTTTCTTTTGAAAACCCTACAAGATGTTTGTGAAGTAATACAGGGAAAACATGAATCTTTTAAGCTTTTGATGGGTATTACTGTTAACAACCCCAAAAGAGGTTAACGCTTGGTTTCTTGAATACCCTAATTACTTACAAAAATGGTCCTCGGTGAATTCCACTTCCACCAAAGGAGATTACGTTTATCTCTCGGGTGTTGTGCGTGTCCGAAAACAGCCCATGACAACAAAATTACGATGCTTGACAGCCTGTAGAGTGTTAATAAACGCTCACCGGAATATTTTGTCCATCTACAAGACTCGTTTCGAGAAATCCACAGAAAACATGAATTTTTGAAGTTTTGAGGGGTATTGCAGTTTGACCAGCCCAAAACGGGTTAAGGCGCGATTTTTTGAATACCCTTATTACTTGCAAAAATGGTCTACGATCAATCTCACTTCCAACAAATGAAGTTATGTTTATCTTTCTGTATCGTTTGGGTTCTGTGGGGGCCCGAAAATAGCCCATTTCATCAAAATGTCGATGTTTCGCAGCCTGTGGAGGGTTAACATATGCATTGACTAATATCTCTTATATATGAATGGTCCTGTCACAGACAGGTCTAACAATGATGAATGTTTAAACAATCTACAAGACGTGCTTCGAGAAAGGGCCTATGTACCCTAATTTTGACAGTTTTTTAACAATTTAACAAAAGAAAAAATAACTAGACTTTATGATTCTGGAGAATCATGTTTTTTCAGATTAGATTCCATGATTTTTCATGACGCTAGTGTGTCCGATGATTTGTTTTAACTGTCTCACTGAAGTTCCTTTATTGATGTTATGAGAAAGGTGGGTATCGTGGTCTCAAGTGACTCAGTTTCATAAAAAAATTGTATAGGTACAAACCATCATTAATGGTGGAGAGGGTTAATACCAATATCGTCGTCTGATAAGTTAATGACCGACAAAATGAGTTATGTTTGTTTGACCCACACCCACTAAGTGCTGTGGCTATTTGAAAATGGTCCATTTATTCTCAAATGTATCCAAAATATTGATGTCTGGCAGCTTGTAGAGGGTTAACAAGTGCTAACAGAAATATTTTTCCATGCAACTTGTAATGTCACACCAAGAACTGCGAATGGCCATTTTTTCTTTAAAATCTACAAGATATTTTCAGAGAAATCCAGGGAGAACATGAATTTTAAGCTTTTGATGGCTATCATTGTTTATCCAGATCAAAAGGGGTTAAGAGTTGTTTTTTGAATACTCTTATTACTTCCAAAAATAATTCTCAGTGAATTCTACTTTCACTTATGTTGATCTCTTCTCTCAACTTTGGGTGCAGTGGGTAAGCAAACACAGCCCATTTTATCAACATTTTGATGTTTGAGAACCTGCATAGGGTTAACAAATGCTTACTGGAATATTTTGTACATGCATCTTGTAATGTCACACTAAAATCTGGGAATGGCCATGTTTTCTTGAAAATCTACAAGATGTTTTTAGAGAACTCCCCGGATAACGTGAATTTTTTACCTTTTGAGGGGTATCGCTCTGTAACCAGGCCCAAACGGGTTAATGCTTGGTTTTATGAATACCTTCGTAACTTACAAAAATGATCCACAGTGAATTTCACTTCCAATGAAGGAGATTATGTTTATCTCACAGGTACACATTTGGCGTTATGGGTGCCCAAAAACAGCCCATTTTCTCAAAATGTCTATGCTTGGCAGTCTCTGGAGGGTTAACAAATGCTTACCGAAATATTTTGTCCATGCAACTTGTAATGGCACTCCAAGACCTGCGAATGGTCAATTTTTCTTAAAAATTTTTTTTTGGAGAAATCCACAGAAAACTGAAATTTTAAGCTTTTAAGGGGTATATCGCCTTAACTAGTCAAAAATGGGTTAATAATGCTTACAAAAATATTTCCCTGTCAGTTTTACGTCCGGTAAAAGAAGTTATGTTTCTCTATGGCATTCCCATTTGATATTATTGGTGTCCAAAAACAGACTATTTTTTTTCAATATTTTGACATTTAGCAGCCGATGGAGGATTAACAGATGCTTACCGGAATAATTTATCCATGCAACTGGTAATGTGACACCAAGACCCATCAATGGCCATTTTCTCTTGAAAACCATACAAGATGTTTGTAAAGAAATCCAGGGAAAACATGAATTTTTTAAGCCTTTGATGGGTATCACTATTAACCACCACAAAAGGGGTTAACACTTGGTCTTTTGAATACCCTTATTACTTACTAAAATGGTCTTCGGTGAATTCCACTTCCAACAAAGGAGATTATGTTTATTTCTCGGGAAGAAATTGGGTGCTGTACGTGTCCGAAAAAAGCCCATTTCAACAAAATTACGATGCTTGGCACCCTGTAGAGGGTTAATAAACGCTCACCGGAATATTTTGTCCATGCAACTTGTAATGTCACATAAAGACCTGCGAGTAGTCATTTTTTCTTGAAAGCCTACAAGATTTTTTTAGAGAAATCAACAGAAAATGGGAATTTTAAGATTTTAAGGCGGTCTCTCTCTTTAGCCTGCCCAAAATGGGTTAAGACCTTCGACTTTTGAATACCCTTACTATTTAGAAAAATGTTTCCGTATAGATAGAGCGCTCGATAAAAGAAGGCACTTTTCTTTGTGGCGTACCCATTGGCTGCTGATGGCGTCCAAAAACAGGCCATTTTATCACAGTTTTAGAAGCCTGTGGAGGGTTAACAAATGCTCACCGGAGTACTTTGTCCATACAACTTCTATTGTCACACCAAGTGACAAATTTTTCTTGAAAATCTACAAGACTCGATTAGAGAAATCCACGGAAATCATGATTTTTTTAACTTTATGGGGTATTGCTGTTTAACCAGCTCAAAACGGGTTAAAGTTTGGTTTTTTGAACACCCTTATAACTTACAAGAATGATCCTCTGTGAATTCCACTTCCAATAAAGGAAGTTATGTTTATCTCTCGTGTATCGTTTGGGTGCTGTGGGGGCCCGAAACCGGCCCATTTCATCAAAATTTCGATGTTTGGCAGCCTGTGGAGGGTTACCATATGCATCGCCTGATATGTCTTGTGTATCAATGGTCGTGTCACAGGTAGGTCTAGCAATGATGAATGTTTAAAAAAAATCTACAAGACTCGTTTTGATAAAGTGCCTTTAAACCCTAATTTTGACAGTTCTTTTACCAATTCTGGCGAAATAAGGGTTAAATCGAAAATTCCGCTTCGGTAGATTTTTAGATTTTGTACCCCTCTATGCGTGTGCAACATGTTTTGAACATCGGTTCGATAATGGCTTCTGAATCGTACGGACAAAATGTGTGGGAATAAAAATAACCCCCCCCCCCCCCAAAAAAAAAAAAAATAATAATCCGTAGAAAAACAATATTCTTTTCCAGAGGGAAAAGTCTAAAAAAAAAATAAATAAAAAAAAATAATAATAATCCGTAGAATAACAAGAGTCTTTTCCAGAGGGAAAAGCCTAATGACAAAAGCTACTCATATTTTCAATTGCTGACAGAATGGAGACGCGACAAAAAGAAACTTAAAACCGTAGCCGATTCATGATACTTATGAAGCTCGATATTGAATACACTGTAGTTGTAAATAGAAACAGTTGGAATTTTTGCCGATTTGAACCGGAGTTGGAATTTTGTGAAGTAAAGGAGACATCAACATCATCAAAGAAGCTCTAAAATCTAGAAAGATGGAATTTCCAACTACTCATCACTTGATCCGCACCCCCACCCACCCCCACCCCTTTCGCCACGTTCCTGCCCGGACCGCAGAGGTGACGTCATATCGCGTGACCTAGTTACGTCTTGTTTGGTTGTCATGGTTGCACGCTTGAGCGGCCATGTTGTAACGTTATTCCCATAGTAATACGTGGGCGGTGTTTGTGCACATGCGCAGTGCGTTTTGTTAGAGGGATATGTGTTTCCGTCGTCCATTTTGTATAGTGCGTGACGCCACCTTGGTTATCTTGTTAGCACGTGGTTATGTGGGCCTGAAAGCCTACAATAGAAAAGGAGTTTGTTCCGAGAGTATGTTCGATTGATTAGGAGTAAATTTAATTACCACAAACAATCAATCAATCCTTCCAGATGACCAAAAACAATCCCAAACCACCAAAACTGACATGGATTTCCCCATTTTGGTTTTATAAGAATAGTGCTATTAGACGCGTATCTTTGTTTAAGAGTACTGGTTCAGATTCCTGCAGAAACCTCGGATAGAATTATCTAAAAAGACCCACGACTTTTAGTCGTTCGGATTCTTTCAGAATCCTCTGCTTCTATCTATGCTATAGTTTCTGCCCATCCGGATCTATTCGTCTATTACTGGTAGAAGACTACAGTACTGGATGACAACAATAGATGTACATCATAGGAAAGATAGTTGAAGACAAGATGGAAGTCGACGGTAAAACTACCAGACGCAGTATAGGAGCTTGGAATCCCACCTAGGAATCCAACTTTTAGAATCCCTTTTATGGGACCCCTTTTTGGAACTGTTTTTGTCGTTAATGTTGGTATAGTAGCTGTATTAATTGTTAAAGTGGTCTATAAAATAGTAGTTGGTGTTGTAGTTGTTGGTATTGTAGATATTGTTATGACAGAACTGTTGTCGGTGTCGTAGTTGTTGGTTTTGTCAAGGTTAGTGTGGTAGGAGATGATGTAGTAGGTGTTGAAGTCACTTTAGATGCTGTGGTAGGTGATATTGAAGTAGTGGGTGTAGTAGAGGTTGTGCTTATAGTTTAGCTTAGTGATATTGTCAAGGGTGGTGTTGTATTGGAGGGTTCAGTAGTTGTAATGGTTGGTGCAGTTGTGGTTGTTGCGGAAGCTGAGGTTATTGGTAGGTGCTCTCGTGGTGGTTGGTATAGGGATAGTTATCATTAGGGAAGCTGAAGAACCGCTTGTGATATGTAATTACACATACAGTTATTCAGTTCCACCGCTACTACAGTGTAACTACACCAATGTTTACTTCACCATCAATCACTACTGCACCCACACTTGCTATATCAGTGTCTAGAACACTAACAAGGACTATATTAACCACCACCACGTCAACTACTTCAACACCAAAACTAGTACACTGACCTTTACTACACCATCAACCACTACAACACCAAGCACCACAACTATTACTGTACCAGTAAACTAATACACCTACTTCTACAACAACATTCACAACACAAACAACCACACAAATACGACCAACCACTACGACACAGTCACCAGAATAACTACTCCAACACAACACGTATTACACAACTGCGTACTAAAACAACCAATACAACAGCCACTGTAATGTCTGAACCAACTTCAACACCAACCACCGCGATCACTAACAACTTTGTTAACCATTGCAACGTCAAACACCACCACAATCACTACCCCAACCTCTACTACATCAACTACAATACTAGTACACCAGCCACAACTATACCAACCACCAGAACACCACCCACTACAATGACTAAACGACTACAGCACAACTACAAAAGCCACCTCGGCTACCACTTCATCGTCCCCTGCTATACCAATCAGAAGAACAAAGCCACTACAATGACTAAACCAACTATAACACAAACAACCACAACAACGACCACTACAACTAATACATCGACCACTATTATACGAACCACTTCAACACCAACCACCACAGTGATGAAGCAAGCTACAAGTACAAGACTAACAACTACAACAGCGACCACTACAACTACTGCATGAACCATTACTATACCAAGCACACTACAACATCCACCACTACAGAGACTAAACCAACCGCAACATTGACAATTACAACAGCTTACAACAGACTGACCAACAGTCTCCGAATAACCACTATATTCAGTCCCCAGCAGTCCACAAAACACCACTGCCTTCAGCCCCCAAAGCACTACGGCCATCAGTACCCAAATCACCAACGTCTCCAGTCCACAACAGTCCCTAAATCATCACTGTCTATGGTCTCCAATAGTCTCCAACTATACCACACCAGCACAGTCTTCATCTGTCCTCAAACCACAACTATATTCAATTCCCAACTCACAACTGTTTTCAGTCCCCAACAGTCCCCAAATTGCCACTATATTCAGTTCTCACCAGTCGTCCCCAAACATAATTATACTTAGTCATCAAACGTTCCCAGACCAGCACTGTCTTCAGTGCCCATCGGTCGCAAACCACCATTGTCATCAGTCTCCAGGTCCCCGCTAGTCCATATTTCGTACCGCCAATAGTAACAATCCTATGATATAACACATTCGATGGGTTAGTAAAGCAAATGAGTGAAAATGGACCAACGGGAGTACAGACCGTTCATCCTATGCTACCCTGACGGCCTACCAAGCAATACATCAAATGACCTACCATTAGTACCCACATGCTGGAATAAAGCATTTTGGTAGATTAAAAGTAGCAACTGTTCTTCTAACTCTGGACTAACAGTCATATATAGTACTATATACCCCAATACAACACTGCCATATCGGTCCAGTTCGAGAAGCCCGATACACTATGTTTCTCTATTGCAGCGTGGTGGGGGTGGGGGTGGGGGGTGGGGGCGGTTAGTTGAAATTGCTTCTTTTCGGTTTATCGGTTCATGGGAGGACAGGTAAAGGCCAGTTTCTCCATTGCAGCGGGGGGATGAGTAGTTAAAAGTGCTTCTTTTCGGTTTAGGGTTAGGGCTAGTTTATCCACTGTTATGGGGAGGGGGTCGAGAAAGGACTAGTTAAAAGTCAACTTTAACAATTTACCCAACATGACACTTACAATATAACTTCGTAACTTCGTGATTAACTACGAATTTTCATTTTTGTCACAAAGAACATGACTTACGACTCTTCATTACAACAAGCTCGATCAACGCGTTCCCGAGGAGATCATTCGCTTCATTTGTTTTGCTAGCAAATATTGAATCAAAGAATGGAAAAAATAATATATTATGTTGGAAACAGGATTTGTCTTAATAGCGAAGCGTCGGTCAGTTGTGACCATCACTTAAAGGGGGAAAGTTAATACCACCACCGTATAATGTGCAAGGGGAGGGGGGATCGCAAAACGTGTTTCCCAAGGGCAAATGTCCCAGTTGCGTCCCGACTGTTTTAATTTCATCTGACGTCCAACTCGTTAACCACTGAATCGCGACGAAGATTCCATCATGGAGGAGAAAACAGGAAAGAAGTTGTTCTGACAAGGATTTTAGAAATGAGCTAATAAATATGATCAATTGTTATTTTTTTTATATATACAATATTGAGAAGATTTTGTTGATTTAAAGATTTAGAGAAGGAAATAGACAAATTGGTGAAGCATCATCCAGATTTCACATTATAAACAATTTATGGATGTAAGGACCGAGAATGTTAATTCATGTCCCTCCAGATTGATGCTTTTAGACAGTGAAAAACAGAGTTTTCGAATATACGAAAGAGCTTTCGTATGTACGAAAGAGTTTTCGAACTTACGAAAGTGTTTTCGGAGTTACGAAAAAGGTTTTGTACTTACGAAAGTGTTTTCGTAGTTATGAAAAAGTTTTCGTTCTGTCGTAGTTACGAAAAAGGTTTCGTACTTACGAAAGTGTTTTCGTAGTTACAAAAGTGGTTTCGTAATTACGAAAACGTTTTCGTACTTACGAAAGTGTTTTCGTACTTACGAAAGTGGTTTTGTAGTTTCGAAAAAGTTTTCGTACTTACGAAAGTGTTTTCCTACTTACGAAAGTTCTTTCATAGTTATGAAAACGTTTTCGTACTTACGAAAGTGTTTTCGTACTTACGACAAAGTTTTCGTACTTACGAAAGAATTTTCATAGTTACGAAACAGTTTTCATACTTACGAAAAAGTTTTCGTACTTACCAAAATGTTTTCGTAGGTACAAAAAGGTTTCGTACTTACGAAAATGGTTTAGTACCTACGAAAATGTTTTCGTACTTACGAAAAAGGTTTCGTACTTACGAAAATGTTTTCGTAGTTACAAAACTTCAAAAAAATTTTTAACATGGCAACAATGCGCTTCCGTAAAATATAAATGTTCTATTCGAATAGTCATTGAAAACCAATAAAACTCATTTATACCATGATTACCTATTCTACTATATATAAAAAGCCAATGACATAAATTTTAGCTTTACAAACAAACCGTGGCGAACACGCCAGCAATGGGATCACAATAGTTAAAATTTACACCTGCAGTAGAACAACAATCAAGTTGACCTTTGGTGACGTCGACCTGAATGCAAACTTGTGTAAATTTATCGCACGTCACCTCGCGAAAAGTGAAATGAAACTGGCAATTATTTATTACGTTTTTAAATGACTTTACCCCATAAGACACCAAAACTTAACAAACATGCATTGTGTTATGTAATTTTGCATCCATAACTCGAAATGGTATGTTATTATGTTATTAAAATGAAAAAAAAAGCCAGTAGGTGTATAGTGAGTGTCCTGGCTCACCTCCAATTGTGTGAGCCAGAAATGTAGGTGAGCCAGAAAAATTGAGTTATTTTTGGAAAAACACAAATTTTTTTGGAAAAACCCAAATTTTTCTGGTAAAAAAGTTGATTTTTCCAAAAATAACTCAATTTTTCCTGAAAACACCGGGTTTTTCCCCGGAAAATATTTAAATTCGAGCATTTCTAGCTCACTTTCGACAGAATTTGTCGAAAACGTCTAAAAATTGGTTTGACAAATTCACTTTTCATAAACTTTACTCCGAGTCTCTCGCAAAAAATTCACTTTTTCACAGACGTAACATGGACTCGGCGATCGATGTGGATTTTTTCGACATGCCCGGAATGGGATTTTGCACGATTGTGACCGGAGACAGATTAGCACTGAGATTTCCATTGGGAAAAATTCCGAAAAGACAGTGTTTTTTGCGATTGTGGGTTGGAAAAATACGCGAACAAACGTCGATTCCCACGGGAAAAACAATCCGATTCAACCAATTGAAAATTGAGCTGGTGAAACTCGATCCGGGACGTGGATTTCTCACAGGAAAAGACGACGGTTCAATCGAGGTGAATTCGAAAACTGAGCCGGTAAACTCGACCGTTTGAGATCGAGCGTGCAAGTCCGAAAACTAGTTATTTGGATTTTCCTCTGGAAAATCTATTTGTTATTGCCAAGATTATTCTTTCTTTTTTTTTCTTTTTTTCCAACAGAACGGGAAATGAGTTTTCTCAAAAACAGTCTTTAAGATGTTTTTGAAACTTTGCCCGATCAATGACGGCCATGAGTTCTAATCAATAAAACCATTAGTATTTTCGGGAAAATGTTTCTTGTTGGGCAAAAATGCCCCCAAAAACGCCCAAAGCTTGGTAGGCCAATATCTCATCAACGGAAAAAGCTATCGACTTAATTTTTTTACAGGCTTGTCAGAATTACTCTTGTCTAAAACAAATATAATCGGTACTTTTTTAAAGTTTTTTTGTTTTCTGCCAATATTTTCCACAAAACGGAAAATTATCTCGAAAATCGTCCATTATGGATTGAAATATCGAAATTTAAATATATGAGCCCTCTAAATGGAATCCAAATTGAAGGTAGCAATACTGCATTGTGAAAAAAATCGAAAAAATTTCGTTTCGATTTTTCGTTAATCCAAAATGGGGGTCAAACGAGTCTAAAAATTATTAGATTAGCTCGACGACGACGACGATCTGGGGGATTGGGGGAAGATTGCGATTAAAAAAAATGTATGTAATATATATATTATGACGAGTTGTGAGACGAGTGATGAAAAAAAATTGACTGTTTAAAAAATAAAAATTGTAGGCACAACTATTACGTGCTTGTTTTTGTCATTAAAGAAAAAAAACTGTCAAAAGTTATTTTAAGTTTTTTACATATATATATAAGAAGAAAAAAACAAAACAAAACAAAATATTTTTACAATTAATAATTATTATCATTAAAAAAGAAACCCACAAATTCAATATTTTTTTTTAAAAAAAAATCAACAAGACAACAAAAAATAATAATTAGTCATGAAATCGGCAACACTTAAAAAATCTGCATTAAAATTGAAGAGGGTCGAAAGATATTCGAAGTTTGATAGTAGGATTTGTAGATTGCAATCCCATGACGCCATCGAATTGAAGGACGTGGGGACGAGTGGGTTGACAGAGGAATACGAGAAATATGTCTTACCTTTGAAATTGAATGAGGCCGCCCTGGATTTAATGTACAGATATCAAGACGATCCACAGTACGTTCAACGTGGATTGTAACAAAAATGCCGCCGCGGTGTGTTCTCCACCGTGGAGTTCCAGTGGACCACAGACCACAGTGTTTGATCAGTGGAAGACAGACTTCAAAACACTGTGACCCACCGTGGTCGCGAGCGTTAAGGATTAGCTTAATTGCTTTTGCATGTCAGTTTCTCTGCTGATTAATAAATACTGTCTTGTGACGTCAACTGGCAAGACAACTGCGTTTGTTACTGGTAGTAGATAATTTATTTTAAATAAAATTGGAATTTGGAGGAGGCAGACGGCAACTATTGCTGTGGTTTGAAAATGTAAATTGGGAATAGAACATTTGGTTATGTACAAAGTCCTCGTCACTTTCGAAACTAAATTGTTGTGTTTGCGCGATCGATTTGATCGAGGAAATAAATAAACCAGACTTGAGAAAAACAACTAAATTTCGCAATGTTCCCAATTTCACATTTTGTTTACAGCTGTAGGCCAACACGTGATGAATCGTGTTCTTCTTGGGCCGGTAGTGTGGGCGAAAAAGCGTCACGAAAGCGCCCACGGCGCACGGCTAATGATCGAAGTGATACCAGTTTACGACATTGAGTCAACTCGACCAGCCCATCCCCTTTCCCTTCTTACTCTTGACGGTCTGCGCAATTAAAGATTCTTATAAAAAGGAAAGAGTAAAAAGAAAATATAGTGTTTTTGAATGGATGCCAAAAAGTATCTCACTCGTGGCTGAAACTAATGATTATTTTACATGGGGGGCGGGGGGGGGGTACGTTTGATACCTTCATCCAATTCTGTAGGGGTTTGTACATACTTTTATACTCTTTGCTTTTGCTGATTTTTCAACGTTCCTCTGCATTGTTGTTATTTGTATTATTAGAGAGAGTACACTTCAGTGGGAAAGAGATAGAGACAGATATACGTAATGGGGGGGGGAGTAAGAAAAAGTGAAAGAAAATTAGTACACGAAAGTATACGCAAGTGCATGTGGGCGTATGTCTACATATTACTCTGTGTGTGTGTGGTGTGTGTTTGTGGTGTGTGTGTGTGTGTGTGTGTGTGTGTGTGAGGGTGAGGGTGTGTGTGTTTTTCAAGTGACACAATCATGTTTTACAGGAATTTTGAATGTTGGTTTCTGATCTCCCATCGGGATTCCAACCCTCGGCAACACCGCCTGGCAATCAGGAGTCCAACGCCTAAACCATTAGACCATTGCACACCGTCAAATAAAACGATGGATGGAATCTAACTTTTTAGATGAAGTCCTCGTAATTACTTGGTTCATCTTCCTTTCGGCAGCAGCATGGAAGTGTGGAACGCACTGGCTAGAGTATGACGAAAGTGCTGTGGATGGCCTCAGACGAAGATTGGCACGGGCTTGTGTGTGTTTTCCAAATTTCGGGTTTTTTTTTTTTGTTTTGGTGGGGTTTTTTTGTTTGTTTGTTTGTTTTTTATGAACTACTGTAAAATGACCTACCTCTGAAGAAAATGTGTGTCATAAGCCTTCATAGGCTGGATTTCATGGATTTCATATAAATATTTTGTAAATACTCTATGTATAATTATTATGTATGTGTATTGAAATGTGACACTTAAATAAAATATTCTACTTCTACCACTACATTAAAGTAGTCGGGATTGAAGTGATTAATTAAATATAGAAGATTAAACTACCACTTGCACAAGGTGTGAAATAACTTTTGAGTGGCGCGACAAAGCACAGAAGCTGTTCTTCAAACCAACATCTGTTTTAACACCTCTGCACATGACAAGCTTGAGAGAAAATAAGAGACAAATCAACATTTTCAATTACTTTTTATTAATTCAGCAATCATAATTATAACCATATGTAAATAAAATCCATAGAAAATGGGGTTTTTTTTATTTTCAAATAATGTCATGCCGATCGACAAGCCAGACCACTACACGTCATAACCCTACCTCAAACATGCAACGAAAATTTCGTATTTTAATTTTTTTGGTTTTGTCCACCCACACGTGTCTTGAAACCCCAAAAATTAAAATAGGTCTTTCTGGCCACGTTTTCCCCTGATACCCCTCCGCATCCTGGAATACTACGAAAGCAAAACCTCACCAACTTGGCTACGAAAGCAAAACCTCACGAACTTGGCTGTGCATTGCTTAAAACGTTTATGGTTGGAGTCAACTTAGGGCAAAAAACTAACAAGAAAACTTTATGCATGGCATCAAAAATTAAACTTTGCATCCTTTTGTATATTTTATATTCTTTTCTCCTGTCAAGTGAGTATATGCAAGTATTTTCTGAATACAACAGAAGCAGAGGCGGGGCGGGGCTGGGTGGAGAGAGGGACTCGAAACTTTGGGGGCCACGTGCTTGCCCCAACAGTCCAGGATTCTTGGGTAAGACCCCCCCCCCTCCCACCCACCCGTCGTATTTGAACACTAGCTGCAACTCATGAGCCCGTTTCCAACTTTAATAACATTTGTAGCCATTTTAGAAGGTCGCAAATGACCAATGGTTGTATTTTTGGAGTTCATGAAGTGATAACTTTATTAAAAGCAATCTGACGTAATAAAGTTATCACTTCCAGAATTGTGCAGCCAAAAGCTAAAACAGTCGGTCACTGGATACTTATTGATAAACTTGCAAATTCGAAACATGATGCTCAAAATTCTAAAAAATGACATTTTTATGGCCACAAAATTGAATTTTTCACCCCACAAGCCGACATAGAAAAAACTCGGGTCCTGAATTGTTTGGTTTCATTCATTCATTCATTCATTCATTCATTCATTCATTCATTCATTAATTCATTCATTCATTCATTCATTCATTCATTCATTCATTCATTCATTCATTCATTCATTCATTCATTCATTCATAGGATGTGGACAGTTATGGGGCATGGACGTTCATTTAATAGAGTTACACCGCTAGGATAATGGACAAAGCAATCGAGGGGGAAAAAGGGGGGGGGGGGGCAGTTTTGATGAAAGGAACTTCACATGACTTTAGCTACATGGGACGGATCACGTCGTCTTCGAACACACAAATATGGAACTTTCGAAAATTGTACTTCCTCACCAAACACCCACACAACAGTATACATTTTCAGCGTTGTGGCCATTGGTTTTGTTCCATATGCATTCACTCAACAGGATAATATTTAGTAAAAGTTGCCAGTGATAAAACGGAGAATTGTGTAGTGCGTCTAGGCCGGTCGCACATGGTTATCTTTGAGCGGGAACCCGTAGTCGAGTTGTCGAAGTTTTGCTTCGTCACAACGTGCCAACTATTATTCGATTAACAAACTTTGTTTGTTTGTAAGGAAAACATGTTTTTCTTACATTAAAAAAATAACGATTATTTCAGTAATTTCTCTTTTTTATGGGGTGAGTTTAATTTTTGTTTCATTTGACAAAGTTCCGATGTTTGAACGGATAATATTATTAGTCTATTCACCACAAAAGACAAAAAATCTCCGTTTTCCGAGATAGAATTACGTTTTGTTTGCAGTCCGATCAACACTAAAAACGAATGGTTTTTACTTTTACGTTTCACCCTGAAATTGTCGCAAGTACTGGTCTCGAGGGAATAATGTATTGATATTTTCTGTGTTATGTAATCTCAATCACTGGTCATTGCGGTGGAGTCACTCGGCACATAACTTGCGATTGCATACCAGTTGCAATGATAATTAATTCTTGTTAATCCCCAACACTTGCAGTCGCAGTGGTCAGTAATTAAGTCCAGTGGATCCACCGCGGGTTTTAATCCTCTACACTTTGTCACCTCCACAGTGACAGGTGTTTTTGTTACAACCCACCTCGAATGTACTGTATTGACAATACAGAAGATAGAAAATTTCGACCCAGACGATTTGTCGCTGTTCTATGGGAGTAATATATATCCGAATATTTCCAAAGAACTAATTCACAGATTGAATCTAATCCCTAAGCAAAAACTAACGTTTGAGAGGATATCGTTTTCCAATGGATTTATCAAGGAGGAGACAATAATTTTAAAGTAAATATGTTTGTTATGGACGCGACATTATGAAGCCTCTCTTTCAGTTAACCCTTTACCCAACGTAACGGCCAAAACCGGCCAGCGCGATTCTCAAAAATCGCCAATGAATTTTTATTATTTTTTCATTTTCTGTCTCAAAAACATAGGTTATGACCCCTCGTTGGAACGAGCTCGTCGAGCTCGTTCCAACGAAGGTCATAACCTATGTTTTTGAGACAAACAATGAAAAAAATTAGTTATTCAAGAATTTTTTTTTGCAAGTGGCGTCTGCTTTTCATGTTAGGTAAAGGGTTAAGGGATGTTGTGTATGTTTTCACACTCGATTAGTATTTCAATCGAGCGTGATTCTAGTGGTGTGAATCAAAATGATAATTGCTTTAAAATGTGTGCTGTTATATATAACCATGCACGTATCACTGTGTGACCATCCGGATATTTTGATTGTGTTGTTTTTATTTGAAAATTAGAACTGTTTTTTTTTCAAAACGTCTGCATTCATTACTGAACAAAGTGAAAAATGCGAAGCTGATGGATTCTTATTTTAATATTTTCAATCTAGTGTGAGTGTGTTTCTCGATACATGTGACTATTCACCTGTGATTGGAATGAATTGGGAAAGCGAGGTAGTACTGGTTTTCTACGGTATACAATTTTTGCTTTACTGATGTTTCATTAAAAGAAAAAAAAAATATATATATTAAAATAAGAAGTTTAAAAATTCACAAAATTTTTTTAAAAAAAAAAAAAATAAAATGTTATATATTAAATAAAAAGTTTTAACATAAAAAATGCCAAAAACGTCTATCGTGGAAAAGTTATATTCGTCTACCGTACCCGAATTGAAAAAGTACTGTAGAAATCTAAGAATTAAAAATTACAGCTGTTACAGAACCAAAGGAGAATTGATTGGAGTCATGCGTGAGAGGACCCGTGATCTAACACTGGTGAAATTACAAGCCAAAGTACGTCAGTCATTGAATTTGAAAGGTGTTAAACACATGAAAAAAGAGGAATACATCGGTCATTTACTCAATGGAAAGGGAGTGGATGAAAGATCTGCGGCAGCAACAAAAACTCGACTTGTGAAAAAAAATGAGAAGGCAGCAGTGGAACCGAAGAAGAAGACTGTTAAAAGAAAAGTGGACCGGCAGGTTTTGAAAGAGAATAATACAAAAATGAAAAGTGATGCGGTTCGAGATGACGATTCGTTACAAAAAGTGATGGATGCAGTCGTGAGAGTGCTGAAGGAAAAAAAAGGGATGCGATGTGATAGAGGGAATCGTATTCAAAGCATTAGAAAAATCGTTGATTCCGATAGAACGAGACGTCGCCATTAAAGGATATTTTAAAACATTCAACACGATTCCCAGTCTTGCAAATCTCGATCCCGAATCGTTCATGGAACGGGCGAGGGGTGGAGTGTTTGATGTATTTCGAAAACATCTAGAAAGGGGTCTAAAAATAAAAATGATTTTGCTTTGTCTGATGAAAAGGGTCGACGCAAACACGAGTGAGAGTGTGGAGGAATATGCCTATTTCCAATCTAAAAACGAGACTGTGTTTAGAGACGACGAATTATCCGATGTTTACGAAGTGATGAAAGACAAGATGTTGGAATCTATGGCTCATTATCATCTCAAGGGAAGTGGTTGGATGTTCGAGAAGGTATTGAATCTTGAAATTCACGTGGACAGACATGATCCTTTGAGAACGTCTTCCTATATAAAATTGCCTTATTTCGTATATAATAAACATGCTGTGATTAACGTGAAAAATAAAGATGATAGCGAGTGTTTCAATTGGGCGATCACATCGG
The DNA here is from genome assembly GCA_031216915.1 of Pictodentalium vernedei. NCBI lineage: Eukaryota > Metazoa > Mollusca > Scaphopoda > Dentaliida > Dentaliidae > Pictodentalium > Pictodentalium vernedei. Next base: position 219,948,287 of record CM062294.1, read on the forward strand.
CCTTATATCGCGTAAAAAAGAATGTCGATAGAGTTTCCAAGTATGTGGAGACTTGTAAAAATCTCGATTGGACGGGAGGGCCTTTCCCGACGCATTTTGAAGACATCGAGCATTTCGAAAGGCTAAATCCCATTGTGGTCGTGAACGTCTTGTGATATGACGATAAAGAACGAATAGTCTGTCATCATCTCAGACTGACTTCGCACAAAGAGAGAAAAGAGATTGTTACATTGTTATTAATTTCCGAGAGTGACAATCAACATTATTGCTGGATTAAAAATATGAGTCATTTGCTGTCGAAGCAGTCTACTAAACATAAGGGCGAGAGGTTTTTCTGTCTCAACTGCATGAATTCGTTCGATCGTCAAGAATTGTTGATGCATCATCAGGAATATTGCAACGAAAAGCCAAGCGTTGCCGTCGAAATGCCTAAACCTAACACTTATGTAGACTTTCGCAACCACAATAGAAGATTAGAACCGCCATTCGTCGTCTATGCCGATTTCGAATGTTTCACCACGAAAATGAATTCTTGCCAGCCCAACGAGAGTAGGAGTTATGCCGAAAAATGTCAGAAGCACGGTACTTCGGGCTATTGTTATTACGTGAAATGTTCTTTCGACGATCGAGAATCGTCAGGTCCATTCGTCTACACTAAATGTTCTGAATGCGACGACGTGGCTAAAAAATTCGTGGAAGAGTTACAAAATTCAAGAATTATACAACAAATTTAAAACATCCAAAGACATGAACATCACGCCAGAGCAATGGGAAGAATGCAATGAAACCACTGAATGTCACATCTGTAGACAACCATTCGATAATAATTGTGAAAATAATAAAAAAGTTGGAGAACTCGACCACTACACGGGTCTGTTTCGTGGCGCTGCTCACAACAAATGTAATTTAAGATTTCGACATGCTCAATTCTATCCGGTGATATTTCACAATCTCTCGGGCTACGACAGTCACCTGTTCGTGAAAAATATGGGTGTCACCAAAGGGAATTTGAGCTGCATCGCGCACAGCGACGAAAAATACATTACCTTCACTAAATGGAAGGTTGTTGATAAAAAGATAGTCGTCAATGTATCGAGTGAGAAAACGATTCCCATCCGTAGAGAGATACGTTTCATCGACAGTTATAAATTCATGTCGGCCAGTCTGGAAATATTAGTCAACAGTTTGAATAGGGAGAAATGTAAAATCACGAGTAAACATTTTGATCACCCATGACAATTGGTGGATGTCATGTTGAGGAAAGGCATCTACCCTTATGATTAATATGACAATATGCAAGGCGTAAGAAGGAACCGCAAAGTAACCAACATATTGAAATAGTCCATTCCGCAACCATTACTCCAAGAACGTTTTATGCAATCGAATTCCTGCAATTGTTTAATTTCAGCCAAGCAGGAATACGTATCACAGTACTAAATAATTTCCCATAGGCGACCATTATAACGCTCATGCGAAAAAAATATGGTCGCATCATTTCAAATTGGGCATTCAAATATCTTTTGTCAAGTATAGCCCTTCAGACAACCTTTTGTCATGCAACAAATAAGAGTTAAAAACTAACAGAAAGGGAAGTGCTGGTCACATGTACATATTTCTCAGGGAATTCAAAACACACCAATAGTCAAACGAATTTTTAGGTTGTAAAAGTCCTCAAATCATCCTCTTTATTCATCTGAAACATTCAACAGTAAAGCAAGATGTCAGCAGAATTCTTCAAATGTTTATTGAAACAATATATTTTCCCAAGACTGCTTAGTTTTGGGGATTACATAATTTCCGAGTGCAACTTATCGAGGCAGGTAAATCTAATTAAAATATTTACAACAGTTATACCTATGAGCAAACCCAACCCTACCAAAGATACATTTACCTCTTTCATTTGATGAATGACTCATTTCTGCAATAGAATTCGACTTTTGGCTTGTGCCAAGTCAAAAGCATGGGAAATTTGTTCTTTTGAAGAGAACTGTCCAATTTGTGTCAAATGGGCTTAAAAACTGGTATTGCCTCCGACAGAATTCCTGCTCTGTTACCTCATGAGTAATTTGGGAGGGATAAGAATTCACAGCTTTCTTTGAAAACTACCCAAATCCCAAAACAGAACTACAATCTGCTTCACGATACAAAACCTTTTTACAAAATCTGTTTTAATTAACCATACGGCAAGATAAATAGTGCCCCACCCCCATGAAACAATTAACAATGTGTCAATTTTGTTTCAAAATTGGGGTTGTGCAGGGTTTATAATTCGTCAAATTTTGGTGAATCCATTTGGATTCTTGCGAAAATCGTTGCGAGAATTCAGACCTGCTATGGGCCAGGATCTCATGAGGCCAGTATGGTTGAACCCCTGTAGTATACAGATAATACATATTAACCCTTTAGCCATTACAGCGTTTTAATTTTTAATACACCAACTACTGGTACTCATTTAAAAAAAAAAAAAAGACCCTCCCCCCAGGGGCCTTAATCGCTCACCTGACAAAGTGGTTCAGAGAAGTATTTGGGATGAGTTAGTCTCGATATGCCGGCAGCCAACAATTAATTAGAAGTAAATCTGGGTAAAGATTGAGTTATAGTCAATATCAATAATGATGTAAAACTCTTGAGTGAAATTCTTTTCGCAGTTTCGCCGATCACTGGTCGTGATTGAACCCTCAGCAACTGTAACAACAAGAAAACATTTCAAGTAATATATGTTGTATTTCAACAGTTTGGAAAATAAAAATCACAGTAATGATATGTATATGTCCTCTTTGTGGATATCTCCATCATTTGAATCAGTCTTACTCTCAGAATTATCAAAATGGCAAATGCACAAGAGGCCTGGGATGAGGCGCTTGTGCAAGAAGATCGTCCAGCTGACCCACGTATAACAAAGTTTACAGACTATGTTACCATGTATTGGGTAGTATTGGCCCCCCAACCAAACATATTTAGCTCGATCCAATTTATCATAGAGGAGCAGGCATATCAAGAAGCAACAATATTACAAATAAGTAATGGTGGAAACGTGGCACCCAGAAAAGGGAAGTACCGGGTCGTCGATAATGCTATAAGACATTATAAACGTGTGTTTCAAGGGGAGAAGTGGACAGGTTAGAATATTTGGATTTCAAAATGTTCGGGCCAGGGCCACGGAGAAAACTGCATTTCGTGTGGTTCATTGTAATATGTTCTGTGTTTCACAATAGTTTGAATTGTTTTCCGAATTATTGCATTGCATTACTGTATTAGGTTACTTTATTTAAAAAATAAGAATATCTGTATGCGAAAAATATGTGATAAATAGTTTTATATATATTGTATGATGTATGCGAAAAATATGCGAAAAATATGTGAAAAATATTGTTAAATATATTGTATGGTATATGCGAAATGAGATAATAACTATAGTGATGTCACGCATGCAGCCCGACTGTCCCAGCAATGGCAATGCTTAGACACAAAATAGTCGGAGTCATTTTTTGTTAACCGATTACCTAACGAATCTGCCATATCTGCACTCGTGATATACAAAATTTGCTATTCAAATTTTATTTTTTCATTTCTCCACTCCAAAACATACCTCATGACCTATTAATGGAACAAGCTTGATGAGCTTGTTCCAATAAGGACAAATCAGCCATGGTTAGAACAGTGCCGCCGAGAGAAAATACGGGCCCCGGCGGGTGGGGGGGGGGGGGGAGATAAATTAGATGTTACCACCTGGGCCCCCTTGTTTCAAACCCAACTTACCAAGGACCCATGAAAATATTCACCCCTCCCCGACCGATATCTATTATGACTCAATTGCCTCTCAGGGACTAGATTGGATTACAGTAAATTATGTATGTCCAGTTCTCAGAAATGACCAGGAATATCGAAGCGGGTCGTCTATATAACCGAATTACAGAATAGCATATTGTGGGCGGATCGACCCACGATATATCTAATAACTTAGACAGTTCTTGAAAGGAATATATGCTTACTAATTTGGGGGCCCGTGGCCCGCCTGTCGATTCACACACACTGGGCATTGAAAAAAAAGCTCGCAAACTAGCTGTCTCGGGCGGCGCGGCTTCGTCCTCGCGGGCCCGCCGGACCCCGAAGTTACTACCCCGGCTTCCCCCCCCCCCCCCCTCTTGACGGCCCTGGGTTAGAAGTAAAAAATGAAAAATTCTGATGTTTCAGAAAAATAGTTTGTACTGTTGGCTTCAACTTGTGTTAGGCAAAGGATTAAAGATTTAGTACATAAAGCAATGTTGGGCTATAGGAGTAAATTTTCTTTTTTGTATGTAAATTTTGTGTGTTTGGGGGGGGGGGGGTGGGTGAGGGGTGGTGGTGTGTTATAGTAGTCAATTTTGGTTTGTTTGCATTTATTAACTCCAAATTCTTCAAAATATTTGGTATGCGGCGGTGGTGGTGTGTTATGAACGACCGCCGGGTGGGGGGGGGGGGGGGGGGAACTTGTCTGGGTTTTAACCCAAAACTTTATTGGCAAAACTGTAAAAATGCATTTTTGACGAAAAGAAAACAAAAAGTGCCAAATTGGCCCGGGGGAGGGGGTGGGTGCTTACGTGAAGCACTCATCTTGAACAGAACACAATAAAAACAGAGTCCAAGAATGAGTCTACAATTAGCCATCCATCTCCATACGATACACTGTCAATCCTTGAGTCCTTCAGTAGTGACAAAATAATTCGGGTATCATGCCTTTTCTCCATTTGATCATAATGTAAAATGTAGAGCTCCCTTATGAAGCCCCTTGATGCAACCTATGAGGATTAATCTTAGTTACACACCTCTAGAGGGTACTGAATACAAAATTTTTAATTCCTCAGCAACATGGCCACTTCCGGCTCCCATGGGGAGCCCAAATTTATATTAACCCAGGCTCTCGATTTGAACACAGCTGAATTTGACTTCCCCAGAGATTTTGTGTACCAAATATGACAGCATTCTGACAGTTGGATCTGAAGAAGAGAAATTTTAAAGAAATTTCTTCATATTGCACTAAGTTAAAATTTGGGCTACCATAGCGAGCCCAAATATTAACCTATGGATCCGATTTGAACAAACTTGAATATGCGCCCCCCCCCCCCCCCCCCCCCCCCCTAGAGATGTTGTATACCAAATATGAAAGCATTCTGACTAGTGGATCTGAGGAAGAAGTTTTTTGAAGAAATTCCCTCATATTGTATTAAGTTAAATTTCAGGTTCCCATATGGAGCCCAAATATTAACCCAGGAACTTGAATTGAACAAACTTGAATCTGACCCCCTCCCCCCACCCCCCACCCCCATATCCCTAGAGATGTTGTATATACCAAATATGAAAGCATTCCGACTGGTGGATCTGAAGAAGATGATTTTTAAAGAAATGTCCTCATATCGCACTAAGTAAAAATATGGGCTACCATAGCGAGCCCAATTATATACCTAGGGAACTGATTTGAACAAACTTGAATCTGACCCCTCTAGAGATGTTGCATACCAAATATGATAGCATTCTGACTGGTGGATCTGAAGAATATGACTTTTCAAAATTATTCCCCATATTGAACAATTTTTTTCCCATTCAATTCTACTGGTCCTAAGGATACTTCATACCAAATAACAGCTCTTTGTTCTGGGAGAATTGGGAAATATGGGAAAAAATATGAAAATATTTCTATTTTTAGCTCCCAGGGATCCCATAGGGATGTGGACATTTTTTTTTTGGCATGAGTCAAGTACGTATGGCCCAATAATACCACATACCAAATTTGGTTCAAACTGGACCATCGCTTCAGAATATAGAAATTTTGGGCGGGGCCAAAAATCTTACCCCTCCCATTACAAAGCCAAATATTGCTTCATGAACTTTGTTTGAACAAACTTGATTCTACACCTCAAAAGGAAGATTTTTAAAATATTTTGGAGCATTTTTCCCCACTCCCTCCCTAAGGGGTTGGGCATGTTGAGTTGAACGAAAATGCAATGCCCCTTTGGGCCCATCACACACACAAACTTTCACTTCAATTGGCCCAGTGGCTTTGGAGGAGAAGACCAAAACGTGGTGTTGACGGACGAGGGACGCCGGAAGAACAAATGGACGGAGTGATGAGATTAGCTCAGCTTGACTTGGTCAAGATGAGCTAAAAAAGTTCCGCATGTAGTGACAGTAAATTGTTCAAAATACAAATTGAAGGAAAGGAAAAAAAAATGCCTAAGACTGGGCGGGGGCTGGACAGAGCAATAATTCATTGGATAATTGTGGTTATCAAACTTGACCTAGAGATATGTACTGAAATTAATTGAAATCCGTTGACTTTTATTTAAGTTATGGCATAAAGAAAGTTCAGACAGATGGAGGGACTGATGGATGGACTGATAGACAGACAGTGCAAGCTCTATGCTATATCCCTCTCCTGTGAGAGGGGATAAAAAGTAACAAAGTATATGGTAGAAACCTAATTTGAAATTTAGAGAACCTTAGTTCGAAAACTGTTGTTAAAAGGGTTAAATTTATGCCAATATTATTTGAAACCACTGTGTATAGCTTCAGTAGACCTTGCCCGAAATGAAAAAAAAGAAATGATGTTGTGACAGAGTGTTTGGAGAATGAAAGGTAGAACCTTGAAAAGCAGAACTTTAATCCGAAACTTTAAGCTGGGAATACTAAGTAAAATTGATTGGCAAAAAAGGGTTAAATATTTCCTAAAACCGATAAAAGAAATCATTGTTGTAAATGGAATCATTAAGTTGTATTGACCATGCAAGAATTAGAGTAAGAAAGTATATGGCAAAGTCTAATTTCCAATAGAAAGAAAGTAAGTCTGAAAACATGTTTGAAAGGGGTTAAAATCATGCCGATATTAATGAAAATAACTGTAGAAGTGTTTAGAAGATAGTAGACATTGTCCCAAATAAGAAACAGTGACATTCCACTTAACTGTTTGAAGAATTAAAGGTGTAATTTTAAAACAACCCAACCCCCCCCCCCTCCCCCCACAAAAAAAATCTTTAACCAAAAACTTTAAACCTGGAAGTTGAAAGTTAAATTGCCAACCAAAAAAGTGTTAAATATTTCCCCAAATAACATGAAACATAGAAAAAAAACATAATGAGATTGATACAATCAATAGTAATATTAATTTAAAAGAAAAAAAAACCCCAAAAACTTTAAGGTTGACTAAAAAACTTTAAAACCACAAACTTTAACAAAAGCTCCAAATGTTAACAGACGGACAGACAAAAGTCATGACTAAACAGGAAAAAAAACACTTGAACCTTCAGTAAAAAACTTTAACCTCAAACTTTAACCAAAACGCCAAATGTTAACAGGCGGACAGACAGACGGACAGGCGGACGAAAGTCATGACTATAGCCCTCACTGTAAACAGTCGGGCTAAAAATGAAAAATATACAGCTGCTGAAGTTATAATTTCATCCAGCAAGTCGGAAAAATAAGATACAGACTATAATCGGTTATCCCTTGAACATCCAGATTATTCAAGCCTACTGACCATACTGCTGGAAACAATAAGTGCCGGCATATCGAGATGACCCCATTTGGGTCCCATTCAGTTAGTCATGGTTCATGAGCACTACATAGGAATGATGTTATGAAATTATTCATAACTCTAGTGTCCATGTCAGATGATTATTAGCATAGGTCTTCCTGATTGCTTCCAGTTCTGTCAGCTGTTGACAAGTACTGCCAAACTTCCAAGGATTGTTGTGTTACTGCAGTTTGAAAGGCAAATTTTATGGAAAAACTCTAAGGGAATTTTGTTTTAATTTTGGAAAACAATTTATGGGTGCTATCAGAGAAATGCCCCTTTTGGGGACCCCTGTGGGTGTGACAACTTTATTTGAATAAACTGGAATTCAGATATGATAAGAAACATGAATATCAAATTTGGTTCAATTCGGCCCAGTTGTTTACGAGGAGTGGTTGATAATGTAAAGTTCACGCCAGACAGATGGTCGACAGACAGAAAGTCATCACTTAAGCGCCCCCTGACTTTTAGGCAGGTTATCTAAAAATAAACAATAAACAAAGCTTAATAATTATGGTTGTTATTGGAACCGGTTCCAATGACAGCCGTATTTGTACAAATTTTATTGCCAGTGTCACAATAATTCAGGTCATGTTAATGTTGTATTGGTTAATTTGCTGCCTTTGTGTTAGGTAAAGGGTTAAACTGACTCAGTTCTTTTCATGTGAATCCTAGCAGCAGTGTTACGAGAATCTACATGGATTTTCACTGGTTTTGTTGCACGGATCTCTACGTGAATCGATTCTCAGATTCTCGTCAAAATATACGCCCTGGCTGAGGCAATATAATTCACCAATATCAATAGAAAGTGCCATTTTATCTCAACAAATGTCAAGTATTCTTTAACCTAGTGATGGGGTGAAATATAGCCCTGGATGTGCCCCCCCCCCCCCCCCCCCGCGACAGCCCTCGGTATGCTTTTTCCCATAAAAAACTATATTAATTTATAAATAAATTGATGTTGATGCATATTGAATTTCCCATTTTTATTTTATCACAATCTGGCTTCTGAAGACATTTCACATTGTGTTTGATGAATATTTTGCAATCTTTGTAAGAAAAAGCCTCAGTTTTCTCAGTTAAGGCACCTCGAATCATAAAACAGTGATTTTTTCCAACAGAATGACTAGTACCTGCTAATGTGGTGTCTCATGGCACTCTTAAAATTCCTAAAATCATCAAATATTAAATCTGCAGTGCTGTGCTTGTGCTGCAAATATCCACAAGAGCACTTTCACAACGTTGATTTTAATCCCACAGGCACATATTCTGTCAAAAGGAGTGAAATTGTAGAAAATATGTTCCCAAAGAGGACAAATCAGTTACAGTGCAGTCGCTATGGAGGGGTTGTAATACACGCGTGGGCAGTGATGTCCACTCATACGTTTACAAGGCAATAAAAATCATCATCCACAATATTTTAATTAATGAAGCACCGGGTTGTACCTGGTGCTGCATTATTTATCTTTTTGATGATTATTCCTATAGTTAGTGTTTGGCATAAAATATCATTGTATCCGTGGAAATATTGCCCATCCGTGGAAAGTGAGCAGTACACAGTAGCTGTACTGTATTTGTTTCAAGTATATGATACTCTTTGAGGTTTAATATATTTGTGACGGGTTGGGTCCAAAGTACTCAGTACTCGTAGTACTCGAGTACCACTTTTTTGACAAAGTACTCAATACTCGCCCCAGCCCTGATTTGTGTATGTGTGTGAGGGGAGGGGGGAGGTTGGAGGTTGAAAGGTAGCTGCAAATTATTTAAAAATTGTCGAGCCAGGCAAATGAACAGCAAAGAAACATTTCATCTGAAGGACAGACAGACAGACATGCAGTAACACATTTTGGAAGCCTAAATAAAAGTAGTGACTAACTTACAACGAAAAATATAGAGAGAAGCGCCAGGGCAATGTTGTCAAACAGTAAACAAGAGGCCCCAGGGGACCCGAGGGCATTCACCTGGCACGGTAGCCTAAATATAAACCCAGGGAATTTATTTGAACAAGTTGCATCTGCCCCTCATAAGGAAAGCTTATACAAAATATCCAAAGATTCTGACCAGTGGATTTAAAAAAAAAAGATTTTTAAAGAATATTCCTCATATTGAACTAAGTTATAATTTGGGCTCCCTGCCAAATATGAACCCAGGGACTTGGCTTAAACAAACTTGAATCTCATCCCCCACCCCACCCCCACCCCTCTCAAGGATGCTGCATATAGTACAAAATATCAAAACATTCTGACTGCTGGATCTGAAGAAGAAGATTTTTAAAGAAAATTTCTCATTTTGAACTAAGTTATAATTCAGACTCCACAATAAGCCCAAATATGAACCCAGGGACTTGGCGTAAAGAAACTTGAATCTCACCCCCTAAGGATGCTGCATACCAAATATCAAAACATTCTGTCTGCTGGATCTGCAGAAGATTTTTAGAAGAAAATTCCTCATTTTGAACGAAGTTAAAATTCGGGCTTCCAGAGTGAGCCTGGGTTTCGCAAATATATTTTTTGCTGGACCCATTTATTTTTTGCGGGACGCATTTCCAACAGGTCTTAATCACATGAATTTTGCTTATTTATCTTCAAATACATACATGTAGATTGTTGGATTGATCAACCACCACATCAAAGGCTATTGCAGTAATCATGTTTATAGAAATTAATTTGAGCTGAAACGGTTAACCGATTAATCGACTGACCAATGATCAACGTCTTGATCGATAAAAAAGTAATTGATCGGTTAACCATTACATTTGAAGTACGGTATTAATGGGTTAACTGAGGAACAAACTTGCTCCAAAACAGGCAAACATTGTCACACTGGCTCACAGCAATTATATGAGACAGAGTAACGCAAGCCAGTTAAGTGCTGACATACTTGTTCATTCGCATGATCATTATACTGTATCAGTAGCTGGAAATGGTCATTCTCAACCCATCACCAAATGCGAGAAGCAGATGATACTTGCACAAGAAATTCTTGAATTACTAAAGATTTTCAATGTTTGTCTAAAAAAATAGCTTATGACACCCCCCCCCCCCCCCCCTCCCATTGGAACAAACTCAATGAGCTCGTTCCAATGAGGGATCATAAGCTATGTTTTGAGACAGAAATTAAAAATATAATAAAATCTGAATGGACATTTTTGTAAGGCATATGGCGCTGGCCGGTTTTGTCCATTACGCTGAGAAAAGTTTTAATTATACAAATCATCAACGGTGCAGCAATTAGTCAGCTACCTATTAGGGCAAGTGATTAATCGGCCAACCAGGGTTAAGCCATGCGATTAATCAATCACGAAAACCCTTTAATCATTTCCGCTCTAAAATTAATCAAATTTTATTAAATTTTATCTGATGAAAAAATGATTATATTTTTGCGGGAACGGTGAATGGATCTTCTTAACAAGCATTTGCGAGAACATCAAAGGAACGGAATGACCGTTCTCGCAATTTGCGAAACCCTGGTGAGCCCAAATATGGACTTGGCTTGAACAAACTTAAATCTCACCCGCCTAATGATGCAGCATACCAAATATCAAAAGATTCTGATTGGTGGATCTGAAGAAGAGTTTTCAAGAATATTCCTCATACTGCACTAGTTTCAACATTTGGACTCCCATAGAGAGCCCAAATATGGACCCAGGGATTTGATTTCAATAAACATGTGAAAACATCTTCTTTTCAAAGTCCCAAAAAAGTACCCCATGAAAGACCCGACAGCAATTTTTTGGACCATTCCATTCTGTTGGTCCCAAGAAAACTTCAGACCAAATAAGAATTCTCAGTGCCGTGTAGTTTGGAGATATCGGCGTTTTAAATTTTGTTATATTTTTAGCACCTGCGGTTCCCATGGGGCGACGGGAAAATATTTTTAAGCATAAATTAAGTACTTATAACCCAATAAGCCTGCATATTAAGTTTGGTTCAAATCAGCCTCTTGGTTTGAAAAATAGAAATTTTGGGCAGGGCGAAAATTCTTGCCCTTCCCATAACGAAGGCAAATATAGCTCCCACAAACTTCTCTTGAACAAATCTGAGTCTACACTTCAAAAGAAAGCTGCACACCAAATATCAAGTCTCCGCTACTCCTGGTTCATGAGAAGAAGATTTTTTTTAAGATTTAGGCATAATTTTTGGGCATGGCCCCACTGAGGGGCAGAGCAACTTGAGTTGATCAAAATCAAAATGCGATGTCATAACAAACAATCATCTCAAATTTCACTTAAATCGATTCACCAGTTTTGAAGGAGAAGACGCAAACACCATGTTCACGGATGACGGACAGTGAGTGATCACTATAGCTCACCTTGACTGAAAGTCAGGTGAGCTAAAAACTCAGTGGACCATGAGTGCTGCAGTTGGGTGAGAAACTTGGTTCAAGGAGAGAAAAAAAACTTGTAGCTGCTGGCTGTCTAAAGTGTTGTTAAAAACCAATAAATAAATAAACAAGAGGCCCCAAGGAGCCTTAATCGATCACCGGCCAAAGTGGTCCAAAGAAGTATTTGGGGTCACATTCAGTTAGACATGGTTCATCAACACTACAAAGGAATGAAGTCATAAGAGACAAATTTTATGGAACTGGGGACATGGCTTGAACAAACTTGAATCTCACCCCCTAAGGATGCTACACACCACATATCAAAACGTTCCGACTGTTGGATCTGAAGAAAAAGATTTTTTAAGAAAATTCCTCATTTCGAACTAAGTTACAATTCAAGCTCCCACAGTGAGCCCAAATATGGACCTAGGGATATGGTTTGAACAAACTTGAATCTCACCTCCCTAAGGATGCTGCATACCAAATATCAAAACATTCCGACTGCTGGATCTGAAGAAGAAGATTTTTAAAGAAAATTCCTCATTTTGAACTAAATTATAATTCGGGCTACCACAGTGAGCCCAAATATGAACCCAGGGACTTGGTTTGAACAAAATTGAATATCACCCCCCCCCCCCCCCCCCCCCCCCCCCAAGCATGCGACATACCCAGTATCAAAAGAGTCTGCCTGCTGGATCTTGAGAAGAAGATTTTTAAAGAAATTTGCCTGAAATGCACTAAGTTCAAATTTGGGCTCCTCTACTGAGCCCAAATATGAACCCAGGGGCCGATTTGAACACACTTGAATCAGATCCACCCCACAATGTTGCATACCAAATATCAAAAGAGTCTGCCTGCTGGATCTGGAGAAGAAGATTTTTTAAGAAATTTGCCTGAAATGCACGAAGTTCGAACTCGAGCTTCTATAGTGAGCCCAAATATGAATCCAGGGGGCCGATTTGAACAAACTTGAATCAGATCCACCCACAATGTTACATACCAAATATCAAAAGATTCTGCCTGCTGGATCTGGAGAAGAAGATTTTTTAAAAAATTTGCATGAAATGCACTAAGTTCGAATTTGGGCTTCTATACTGAGCCCAAATGTGAATCCAGGGGGGCCGATTTGAACAAACTTGAATCAGATCCACCTCACAATGTTGCATACCAAATATCAAAAGATTCTGCATGCTGGATCTGGAGAAGAAGATTTTTTAAGAAATTTGCCTGAAATGCACTAAGTTCGAATTCGGGCTTCTATACTGAGCCCAAATGTGAATCCCGGGGGCCGATTTGAACAAACTTGAATCAGATCCACCCCACAATGTTGCATACCAAATATCAAAAGATTCTGTCTGCTGGATCTGGAGAAGAAGATTTTTAAAGAAATTTTCCTGAAATGCACTAAGTTCAAATTCGGGCTTCTATAGTGAGCCCAAATATGAATCCAGAGGGCCGATTTGAACAAACTTGAAACAGGTCCACCCCATAATGCTGTATACCAAATATCAAATGATTCTGCCCACTTGTGCTGGAGAAGAAGATTTTTTAGTAATTTCTCTAATGTACATAGGTTGCTATCGGAGTTATGCCCCCTATGGAGCCCCAAGTGGGCATGTCCATTTCATTTGAACAAACTTGAATTGACATATGGCAAATCGACCTTGCGGTTTCAGAAGAGAAGTCGTTTGAAAAATGTTCACGACGCCGGACGGACGACAGACGGCGGATGCCAAGAGATAAGTTTAGCTCCCTTCGGTGAGCAAACAAGAGGCCCTGCAGGGCCTGAAGCACTCACCATAAACAGAACATGATATAAACAGAGTCCAAGAATGAATCTACATTAAACAATCCATCTCCATAGGATACACTGCCAATCCTTGAGCCCCTCAGGAGTGACAAAAACTGTCCAAGCATCATGCCTTTTCTTCAGTTGATCATAATGTAAAATGTGGAACACCACTTTGAAGCCCATTGATACAACCTATATAGATTACTCTTAGTTACACACCACTAGGGGGTACTGGATAAAACAATTCTAATTCTTCAGCTACATGGCCAATTCCGGCTCCCATAGGAAGTCCAAATATTAACACAGGCACTCGATTTGAACAAAGTTGAATCTGATCTCCTTAGAGATGTTGTATACCAAATATGAAAGCATTCTGACTGGTGGATCTGAAGAAAATTTTTAAAGAAATTTCCTCATATTGCATTAAGTTAAAATTTGGGCTACCATAGCGAGCCCAAATTTTAACCTACAGACCCGATTTGAACAAACTTGAATCTCACCCCCTAGAGATGTTGCATACCAAATATGAAAGCATTCAGCTGACTGGTGGATCTGAAGAAGCAGATTTTTAAAGAAACTTCCTCATATTGCCCTAAATTAAAATTTGGGCTACCAAAGGAAGCCCAAATATTCACCTAGGGACTTGGTTTGAACAAGCTTGAATCTGATTCTCATAACAATGATGTACATGTATACCAAACATTAAATGATTCTGACTGGTGGTTCTGAAGAAGATTTTTAAAGAAAATTCCCCATATTGCCCTAAATTAAAAACATTTGGGCCCCTGCATTGAGTCCAAATATGAACCAATGGGCTTCATTTTAACAAACTTGTATCTGACCCCTCTATGGATGCTGTATACCAAATATCAAAAGATTCTGAAGATTGGTTCTGGAAAAAAGATTTTCTAAAATGTTTGCAAATATGCTGAGTCAGGATTATTTTGAGGCACTCTGCAGAACTCACTAACAAAACATATGGCAATTTCTTTTTACCATTCAATTCTACTGGTCCTGAGGATACTTTATACTGTATAACAGTTCTCTGTTTTTTTGGGTTTTTTTTGCATAAATGAAGTACTTATGGCCCAATAATACCACAAACTGAATTTCGTTCAAATCGGACCATCTGTTCAGAAAATATAAATTTTGGATGGTACCAAAAATCTAACCCTTCCCATTACAAAGCCAAATATTGCTTCACGAACTACGTTTGAACAAACTTGATTCTACACCTCAAAAGGAAGCTCCATAACAAATATCAAGTCACTGTACCCACTGGTTCATGAGATTTTAAAAATATTTTGGGAGCATTTTCCCCCACAAACAAACTTTCACTTGAATTTGTCCAGTGGTTTTGGGCTAGAAGACCAAAACACGGTGTTGGTGGACGACAGGCGGATATACAATGGACAGAGAGTGATAAGATAAGCCCCGCTTGACTTGTCGAGGTGAGCTAAAAAAAAAAAAATTAAATGGATCATGTCCGATATTTTACCCATGAGTAGTATGTCTCGCACGTTTCACCCCACATTTGGGGGACCTCGGTGGGGGACCTCGGAAGTGACGTCATGTCACGTGACCTAGTGGCGCCATGTTGTGTTGTCATGGTAACCCGCGAGAGCGGCCATTTTGTGACGTCATCTCCATAGTGATACGTGGTGTGAGTGCGCATGCGCAGCGCGTGTTGTTAAGGTGATACGTGTTTCCGTCGTCCATTTTGTATACTGAGACCGCCATCTTGGTTTCTATGGTAGCATGTGGTTTCTATGTTACCTAAATCCTTCTTATAGGACAGGGGTATGTTCGGAGGGTATGTTCGATTGAATTGGAATATTTTCCCGATTCGTAGAATTACCAGAAACAACCCGACAAGTTGTATTATTTCAAATTCTTTCAGAACCCTATTTAGGACCGCCATTCTTTTGGCTTATAATAGTAGTACGTAGTGCTATAGTACCGAGGGGGTCCCCTGGGGTGTGTTTGGTTGAACTGGACTATTTTTCTGACTTACAATTCTCCCAGAATTCTTGAAGAATTACCCAAATAAACCCGTCAAGTTGTACTATTTCGAATTCTTTTAGAATCTTATTTAGGATCGCGAAACTTTTGGCTTATAAAAATAACACGTTATGCTATAGTACCAAGGGGTACAGGGGGTATGTTCTATTGAATAGGAATACAGGGCCTGATTTTCCCAGAATCTCAATTTTAATGCCTATTGCATATGTTTCTCCTTCCAGTCCAAACTATCTCTGGTTCTCTCGTCCAAGTATTATAATTACCAGTGCTTGATTTCCCATAATGCAGTTATCTCCCTTGTGTATATCAAAAGCATTCCCAAACCCAATAAGCAATCGAGCAGTTACTAATAAACCATTGCTCGAATGACTTGAATCCCATCGAGTAAATGAGCTTTAGAGTAATTGTTCGATCGAGTGACTCGGCATATTGCTCGAACGACTCGAATCCCATCGAGCAAATGAGCCAACGAGCAATTACTCGTTCGAGTGACTCCTCGAACGACTCGACGACTCATTTCAGAAAAAGGGATTCCATAGCCACAGTCGTTTTCGAAAAAGGGATTCTACAAATGGGATTCCAAAAAGGGATTCCAAAAGTGGGATTCCGTCTTATGTCGAGTGACTCGCAACTATTGCTCAATTGACTCGAATCCCATCGAGCAAATAAGCCAACGAGCAATTGCTCGATCGAGTGACTCCCAGAACGACTCGACGACTCATTTCAGAAAAAGGGATTTCATAGCCACAGGCGTTTTCGAAAAAGGGATTCCACAAATGGGATCCCAAAAAGGGATCCCAAAAGTGGGATTCCGTCTTATGTCGAGTGACTCGCAACTATTGCTCGAATGACTCGAATCCCATCGAGCAAATGAGCCAACGAGCAATTGCTCGATCGAGTGACTCCTCGAACGACTTGACTACTCATTTCAGAAAGAAGGGATTCCATAGCCACAGGCGTTTTCGAAAAAGGGATTCCACAAATGGGATTCCAAAAAAGGGATTCCACAAATGGGATTCCGTTTCCATCTTGTCGCCAAAGCTCCAAGGCCACTACAGTTCTATGGTCTATCTGTCCTATCATTAGCTTCTACAACGGTCTTGTTCCATTGCGGCCTTGTACCAGTACTATTGATTAAACTACCATCAATTACATCCTAGCTATACCTTCGCTCAAGCTTTTCAAAATGTTCCATCAGATTTTCCCTGTACACATATAAAGCATTCCGTAATTGAGATTCCTAGCCGATTCCGTAAAATATGGATTCCGTGTTTTAACATCAAAGACAAGGCAGACACAGGATATAGAGATTGCACTCAGACAAAGCCTCGAATTGTTAAAGAGAATCTCAGAAACCAAAGCGGAATTTCAGCTAATGGATATCCGGGATGCACACCGACGTCCATTAGCTGAAAGTTTGCACGTACTCCTGTTCACTTTTTGTAGTGTACTTTAACCCATTACCTAACATGAAAAGCAGACGGCACTCGCAAACAAAATTCTTGAATAACTATTTTTTTCATTTTTTGTCTCAAAAACATAGGTTATATCACTTTTTTTATTTTTTCAAAAAATTTCAACAAAATCATATCACGTGACCTCTCATTGGAACGAGCTCGCGGAGCTCGTTCCAAAGAGGGGTCATATCCTATGTTTTTTAGACAAAAAATGAAAGAAATAGTTATTCAAGAATTTTGTTCGCGAGCGCCGTCTGCTTTTCATGTTAGGTAATGGGTTAAAGCTAATCATGACCCCGACAGTTTTATGGAGGAAGCCAGAGTACCCGGAGAGAACCACCGAGCAATGGCAAGCAACTGTCAGCCAACATACTGCACCAGCAGGGTTATCCTTGTTCGAAGACAGTGTGCCTTAGTACACAGAACCACCATGCCCCCACATGGGCAATGGGGGTGAAGTGTCTTGCCCAAGGACACAAAGCTATTGCCGCAGGTGGGATTCGAACCGGGGACCTCTCGGCTTGCAGCCTGTACCTGTACCTATTGTTTCAATGCCATATTTGAGAATTATGGGTGCTGAAGTAATAAGAGTGTCCTGAAAAATCTTCCCTTTGGTATTTAGTAGGTAGCTTGGTAATGGTATTTGAAGCAACTTCACCTCAGTAAGCAACAGTGTGAATTGTTAATCACATAGTGACTTCTTAATTAGTTTTCTTTGTGGCTGTTGGCAATTGTCTTCTTCGTTATGACAGAAAAATTGTTATGGACCAAAATCATGACATGAGAAACAGTACTTTTCGGAAGTGGTAATTTTTCAGTCGCCAACGATAAAAAAAATTACCATAAGACTAGCGACATGGCCAGCACTCATGGCTGACCAATGGGACCGACGATTGAAAGGATACTTACTTAAGTTTTCTACAATTATATAAAACACCAGCAATTGTTAAAAAAAAACTGATCACATAAAGAAGGTGAAAACCTTGAAAACAAAAAAGTGTCAACAAATCACCATAAATTAGTGCCGTTATCACAAGCGAAAGGGCTAATAAGTATACTGTATATATATACAGCAGGTGCAGAGTGTATTATCACTAAATCACCCACAGAGTGGAGATTTCACCCAAACAATAATTCCAAATTTGTTGCAAAGCATAACAAGCACAAGTTATGCTCTGGACAGCCAATGGACCTCTGGGTTAAACCTGGAGGTCCATTGACGCCACTGGCTGAAACATTGCTCGTGTTTTTTGTCCACATGTACATAATTTGAAAGTGATACTCGACAAGTGATTTTGTTGCAATCCTCTCCCCATGTACTGTGCATATACCAAATGCAAGCTGTAGCTTTGGGTGTACAGTTGAGCGATACTTATCACAGTACGTCACAAAATCCTAATAACATAAAGCCAACAATGGTAAAAGTTGCAAAACAATAAACAAAAAAAAATAAATAGATGAAAATTAAAAAAAAAAAAACTTTAGAGCTGCCGGAACTGAAAAGTTTGGCCGGCCCAAGGCCCAGATAAAATCTGATGGGAGGTTTATTTTTATCAAATATTACAGTGATCTGTTTTAAGATACCCAGTTACCATTAAGTGCTTCATCCATGCACAGGCGTAGCCCATTAATAACCAAGCTACCTACTATATACCAAGGGGTAGTTTTCGGTAACAACTCGGTCTACATGTATATATCTTGCATTTACTCGAATAAATCAAGTAATATCGCGTAGATTGTTTCGAAGGAATCAATTAAATGTCTGCAATTATATTTAAACCTTTTTAAACAACCCTGACTTACTTTTTTTCTTTTCACCTCAGTATCTCCCGGTATACCTCGGTGTTTAGTAGGACCCTTTTCTGGGGGAGGGGGGGGGGGGGGAGTTGGTTTTGATTAAATTGCCATAGGATGATTTGAGTTAAATTAGCAGCTAGTTTGGGTCCACTTGCTGGAGGACAGTTTGGATGCAATTCTCACTGATGACAGTATATTATAGAACACATGGAACGAGGATTTATTTATTTATTTATTGGGGTTTAGCAGCATTTTTGACAGTTAGGGTCACCTTGTGTCGGACAGTTTTATGGGTGGAGGAAGTTGAAGTCCCAGGAGAGAACCACCGAGCAAATGCCAGGCTCCCAACATACTAACTCCACACGAGCAGGGTTAGCAATGGTTGAATACAAGTGCACTATCAATGTACTGTACTCCTTCGAACACAGTGCCACTATGCCCGCGCATGGGTAATGGCGGGCGCAGTTTCTTGCCCAAATCGGTCAATGCAGATACGGTAAAATTTTTCAATTTTGCGAAAGTTTCATTGGAAATTGTTTACTTCGGTAAATTCTTCTGGGGAAAAAAATACTAAAGTACTATAAAGGAAACAATTACATTGCATTACCAAAATAAAATTTAAATTTAGGGGCGAAACCACTCCCCTCCGTCTGTGGGGCGAAATGACCCGAGGCAAGTGAGGATTTGTTCGAAACGACTCGATGGGAATTGGTGCGAAATGACCCAGGAGCAGCTTATCAGCAACGTATCACCTATTTTCAAGCAAACGTTTCATTATTATTTATTACACCTTAAAATTAGCATAATTAAAAAACTGCATTTCGTTTTGATTCTTGAACTTCACTAGCTATGTGTCCATGCATATCTTTATGAAATCACATGAATATAATCAACAAGATCGCCGGTTATATCTGTGTTTTTTTATGAAGGTACATCATGTAATCGGCGAATAGGACAAGTTACAACGAAATCAGTTCGATCTGAAATAACAAGATTATTTGCTGAGCATATTGAAAAACCTCTGAAAGGACAGAATACGAGTGACGTATAGACATATAAATATCACACAAAGCTGAGATGCAAGTTGGGTTGCAACAGAAAACGAACGCATTTGACATCTTGTTTGATTGTTGATAGCGGCCCAAAGTTTCCTTGAGGGGGATAAGCCGATTGCAATTGTATCGGCACTTGTGAACCGGAAGTCACATGGTTTTTCCCCTGAAATTTACTGTCCAATTCAAAATATCGCTTGACGGTATTAGAGAATTCTGTTCTGGAACGCATTTATCTGATTGGGTATGTGCAACCCCTTATGGGTCTACGGCCCACTGGGGTTTCTACAATGCCACAAGTGGGAAGGCGGTTTGCAGGTATTTTCTTTGTTTTACTGCTGGGGAATGACTCATTTGAAAGCCTTTCCCAAAAAACAACTTTTATCCCAAGTTTCACTGAAATCTGAGAAGCAATGTTCAAGTTATAATGCAAACAGACATCAGAGTGCAGATGGACATATATACAGACGGACATATGGATAGACTTCAAATGCAAGAGATTGTACCAGAGGTGCTGACATACCAGTGTCAAGGATAAGGCTGGGTCAGATGACAGACAAAATCTCTCACCCAATGGACCCTGCAACAAATCTCAGGGCAAAATGTTTTTTGTGTATAATCTTTGAAGTGTTCACAAACCCATTTTAGAATTCAAAACACCAGAGTAACTCTACAAGGTCATGTAATATTAAGAACAGCATGCTAAGCATGGCATATGCATCCCACTCCCCCACCCCCACCCCCCGCTCCAACCTCTCTCAAAATACTAAGATGGACATATTTTCAACACTACGCATCCACGAGGGGTTTATCATCTTTGTTTTACAGCGGACAGAAATCCAATCCTGCAAAAATTGCGAGATCAACGTGCACTTGATAACAATAGTTTGTGTCAATCAGATCATCTGCATGTGAGATGTGACATTACTGTCTTTGTTTTGCAGCAACATTAATCCCCCCCCCCCCCCAACCCAGTGGTAACTGTAAAGGCCAGAAACAATGATGACTGGACCATCAAAGAGAACAAAGACATAATGCCACATGTGGGGAGGTGATTTGAATGAATTTTCTTGGTTTTACTACAGGGACGTGACTCATTTGAAAGCCTTTCCCATAAACAATCTTCATTCCAAATTTTATTGAAATCTGATAACCCAAGCCTGAAATACGAGACAAAGAGACAAAAATTGGTATTTTACGAGACAAACAGCAAATTTTCAAAGTTAAAAAGTGGGACAAGTCTGAAAAGTGAAAAGTAATAAATATGATTGAGATCCGATAATCCAAACCCGATATACGAGGCGAACAGACAAAACAATAGGCTATTTTTGTATATTCAAAGGGCCATAATGCAAAGAAAAAATATTTTCAACAGCAAAACGGGTTAAACGGCTGTTTGTCCTTAACGATCTTACATGTATGATAGTGAACATGTGTATGAAATTTCAATGAAATCTGAACAGTAATGTTCAAGTTATAAGGCAGGCCGACATCTGAGTGAGGAAGGACAAACGTTCGCATAGATGCATGGACAGACACACTGACTCGCAGATAGGCGCAATCCAGTATACCCAACATTTTAAAAAAACTGGGGGTATAATTAGCTATCTGGGGGCAAGTATGTCAGAGTACCGTACCAGTTTCCGAACTCCTTCGGGACATTGCTGCAGTCTTACATACCAATTATTGACCAAATATATAGATACTTGTTCAGGATGTCATGCTGAAGAGCTGACAACAGGCAAACATTAACTAATTGAGGGCCATAACACCACTCAGTTTGGCTGAACTGTACCAATTTTCGAACTCCTTCAAGACATTATTATGAAAGTCTCACATAGCAAATATTGACCAAATCCTTTGATAAGTGTGCAGGTCACAATGCGAATGAGCTGAAAACAGGAAAACATTAACTAATTAGGGGCTATAAGTTTGTTCAGAATGGCCAAGCGGTACCAGTTTTCTAAGATGCTGTTAAGAAAGTCTCACATACCAAACGTTGACAAAATAAATTGATATTTGACGTCATCATACTACCGACGTGAAAACAGGAAAAAATCAACAAATTAAGGGTCATAACTCTGCTCAGTATAGCCGAAACATACCAATTTTTTTAAATCATTCAAGACATTAAGAAAGTCGAACATACCAATACTGAATCAAATCTACTGCTATTTGTTCCAAGTTATTGTGCAAACCATCTGAACACAGGCAAAAATTAACGAATTAAGTGTCATAACTCTGTATTGAGTCATTTTCTGGATTTTTCTAGCATTACAAAATTGATTTTCTATTAAATGAAAGTGACAATGACACTGTAGCTCAACATGTGTAAGACATGTACATGTATAGTATGTGACATAGCAATGACACACATCTAGGTAATGACCTGATTACAAAGATACATTTAAAGTATTGTGAAGGGCTTACATAAATACTGACCATAGCCCAGGGTATTTTTTGGTCGGGTTCGCATCGCAGTTTGCAAGACAATTGCGAATGTCTGCGAATCAAAATCGTAAAAATGATTCGCAGGATGCGAGTCAATTATTTTTATGAAATGGCTAGTATTCGCGTCGTTGCTAATAATATTTCTATTAAAAAACAAACTATTTTTTGCAAGTTTATTGTTCCAAATAATTTTCTCAGTTTCAATAGCACCAACAATGCTCATGTAGGACAACAATTTGCGCTGTAACCTGCGCAATTGTTGTATTTATATTGGTTTTTCCTGTCACGTTCTGGAAAAAAGAACATAAACACAACAACTGCGCAGGTTACGGCGCAAATAGTGCTCTGATTCTGAAACTATGAAGTCTCAGACACAAACGAGTGTTGGATTTTCTCGACAGGGATGGAGACATTGGGGTAATAAACAAACAACGAAAAACAAATAACATGCAAGTATTTTTTAAATCTTTAATAATAATTTTGCTTTATTCTTTTATCTTATTCAACATGTGGTAACTCATGAAAACTTACCTATTTCCGTTGCATCCCAAATTGGCAAAACATATAAACTTGCAACTAATTCTTGTTGACTGCATATACTTGAAAATGGGTGTGCGACCTATACATGATCTTTAGGCAAAAGGGAGGAATTCCAAGTGTGAGTTGGGGGTGCGACTTATACACGGCGTTGACATATACACGGACATATATGGTATTTTTGTTATGCAGCAATGAACGTCTGAGATTGGCGGTGCATTGTTTACTTAAAGTTTTGGGAAAATCTCGAAACACCATAAAAAAATTCAATGCGGGGGGTATTTTTCCAACGGGGCTGTGCATGAGAACCAAAACCCTTTTTTTTGCCTTACACTCTAGTGTAAATGTTACAAACATTCACTATGCTACCATCCATAAATGTAGGCTGGCTGGGAAGATTTCATAGTGCCCTATGAAGTATCTTCTATCACATTTGATTATATACATCAAGCATATGAAGTGATAGAAGATACTTCAAAGTGCTTATTTTTAATCTTTTTATTTGGAGAAACTGTAGTGTTTGCCAAGTTTACATGCTTTTTTAAAGTACCAACTGCCTCTTGTTTGGCTAAAGCAAAAGGAAAGTGAACAACTTCATGTCAATGTGAATTGCTAATCAGTTGTTCTAGACTGCTAATCAATTTTCGGCAATCACCAAAAAACTGCTAATCAATGTTTTGAAAACACAAAATACCCTTATCCTGTAACAAATGTACAGGTAAAGCATTGTGAAGGTGGGTGACAGTTAGATGTTAAACTAGAAAAGAAATCTCCAAGGGGTTAATGTACAACGGGGACCCTTGTATGGTGAATCATAAACCAAATGTTAGCAATTGTTTTGATCTGTTTGATTCAAACCCTTCTACGGTTGATTCCTACTAATTAATAAATATTTGTCCAGTCCTTCTTAAAATACAGGTATTTGAATTTTTTTATCTTTAGCTCATAGGGTTCCCGCGGGTGAGGTTTTATTTTTCTCATTGGAAACAGAAAACTGGGTTGTGCTAATAATGTTTACGCTCCCCAAACAACACCAAACATTAACACATCCGAGCCCAAAAGCAATTGTTACCATCCCTTGATGATAACAAATGTAATCCTAGAAGTTCTGTTCAAAAAACTCATTGGACCTAATTTTTGTATAAAATGGCCACTGGCAGCCATCTTGAATTTCAGACTGCATCCCAAAAGTCTCGTTCTCGTCACAAGGTGATAACAAAGGTACCCAAGAAGTTTCGTGAAGATTGATTGATAAAAACAGCATCTAGCCCGAGCCGTATTGGCATGTACACTTACAGTGTGTAAGTAGCGCTGAATAAATCAAAGTTCATCTAATATGCATAATTTCTGCACGAGCAGAAAACCTGTATTATATGTAATGTATTCCATGTTACTCAACATTCATGCAAAAATTTATTCAAATAAGAACTTTCATACAGAAGTTCTGTACAAAAAACTGATTGCACTAATTTCTGTACAAAATAGCTGCCGGTGGCCATCTTGAATTTCGGACTCCACACAAAAACACTCATTCTTGCCCCACAGTGATAACAAAGGTACCCAAGAAGTTTCGTAAAGATCGGTTCATAAATACGGCCTCTAGGCCAAGGTGTATAGAAGTTCTGTACAAAAAACTGATTGTACCTAATTTTGGTACAAAATGGCCACCGGCAGCCATCTTGAATTTTGGACTGCACCCAAAAACAATCGTTCGCGTCCCAAGGTGATAACAAAGGTACCCAAGATGTTCCGTGGAGATCAGTTCATAAATGCAGCCCCTAGCCCAAGTCGTATTGACGTGTACTTACTGTGTACAAGTAGCACTGAATAAATCAAAGTTCATCTAATTTGCATAATTTCAGCACGAGAAAAAAACATGTATTATATGTGATGTATTCCATGTTACTAAACATTCATACAAAAATTTATTCAAACAGTACTTTCAAACAGACGTTCTGTACAAAAAAATGATTGCACTAATTTCAGTACAAAATGGATGCTGGTGGCCATCTTGCATTTTGGGCCGCACCCCAAAACACTCATTCTCGTCCCTCAGTGATAACAAAGGTACCTATGAAGTTTTGTAAAGATCGATTCATAAATACAACCTCAATCCCAAGCCATATTGAATTGATGACGCTGGACAGATGGGCAGACGGACGACGGGCCATGGCATAACCTCAAATTTGACTATGTCAAAGTTGAGCGAGAAATAGGGAGTATCCAGAGTATCACATGTATCATTTGTAAAAGACTCTCTCTTTCAAGGACAATGGGACAGCGTTGGCATTTTGAATTCCTGTGTTTGTTGTTCTTTTGAAATATTATTTTATTATTATCAGTTATGGTACAAATATGGTACCGATAGCACACTTTCAGGAACCGCTGATGTCCGATGTCGACTGTGTATCAGTGTGTGAGGTGCACACATACTTTTGGGATTCTACACACCACATCCTTCAATTTGCTATATAATTTGTGTAAATTTATTTGGAATTTATAGAATTTCAGACTTAGGAATTCCATAGTATTGTTTTTGCCTTAGTTATGGTGTTTTATAAGTAATGGGGGCGTGGTGGCTCAGTAGGTAGGGGTGCAGGCTGCAAGCCGAGAGGTCCTCGGTTTGAATCCCATCTGCGGCAACCGCGTTGTGTCCTTGGGCAAGACACTTCACCCCATTGCCCACGTGGGGGCATGGTGGCGTTGTGTACTAAGGCGTACTGCAAGTCGATGGTACACCTGTCTTCAACCAATGCTAACCCTGCTTGTGTGGAGTTGGTATGTTGGGGAGCTGACAGTTGCTCGCCATTGCTCGGTGGTTCTCTCCGGGTACTCCGGCTTCCTCCACCCGTAAAACTGTCATGGTCACGATTAGCCATTGTGCAGAAATATGTGACCTTAAAACACCAATAAATAAATAAATTATAAGTAATGGGCAATTTAGTTTGAAAAAAGAGGTTCATGAAGATTCAACCATAGGATGATTCAGCCCTCATACTTTTTCCGAGAATATTCGGTCTTTGACTCTCAGTCGTGGTCTAATCTCAACAACTCAGAGGTCAAATCTTTACAGATTTTTTTTTTTAAATTATGCATTTTTTCTAGTTTTTTTTAAAGCATTTATGATTACTAATCATGACAAAATTGTATAATATGAAACAAACCTTAATGAAGCTGGAACAAAAAAACCTTCCCAAAACAAGATGCGAGGTTCTGTTTGAATCCCACCTGCGGCAACTGTACAAAGGTGTACTGCACATTGATGATGTAATTGGTTTAAACCAATGCTAATCATGCTTGTTTGGAATTACTATGTTCAGGAGCCTGACAGTTGCTTGCCATTGCTCGGTCGTTCTCTCCAGGTAATCTGGGTTCCTCCCCTAATAAAACTATCCAACATGAGGCGACCCTGGCAGTAAAAAGTGTTGTTAAACCCGAATAAATAAAGAAATCAAATTTGCTGAATCCAAGACTTCTGAATGATGGTTTTGATTGGGGTGGGAGAGGAGGTGGTTTTGGTTATACAGTGGAGCCCACTTAATTGGATATACCTTAATTGTATAGCCCTGTTAATTGAATATAATTTTCCAACACAAAAACATTTACCAAGCCACAAGTACAAATTTGACCTGTTAATTGAATATAGGTTATACAGTAATCTCCTGTTAATTGAATAAGAATAAGAAATCTTGTAACATGTCGAGAAATTACCCGGACTCTTCCCAGTTTTCCTTTGGTTACAGACCAATTTGGCCTCAGTACATCCAACACAGGCATTTAATCTATTATGTCTTGTTTGACAGAGATCATGAAGCTCTGTCAAACAAAATATAATAGAATAAATGCTAAGTTTATCTCTGGAATACAGAAAAGAGATATAATCCCTGTTAATTAAATACTCCTGTTAACTGAATAATTTTCATTGGCAAAGTGGCTCTTCAATTAACAGGGTTCCACTGTACAGAAAAAACAAATATCACAAACTAATAATGAAACTATGTACTTGAGAAATGGCCCCAAGTCATTACGGCCCCAGTCATTACGGCCTCAAGTCAATTCAGCCCCAATATACCAAGTCATTTCGGCCTCTATAAATATTTTTAAATATAGTTTGAATTTTAACATTTTTCTATTTAATTGTTTTTCGACATTTATACCTCAAATAGATATTTAGGTATACATATGATACATGGTATTCTTTCATGCCCAGTAGATTTTCTTTCATGATGAATAAATGAATAAAAAGTTTCAGCACGCCGAAGGTGCACATGGACGATGTGGGATTTGAAATCCTTTGCGACCTGAATAATTTTATTTTATTTGCTTATGAATCCACAAGAGTCGGAAGCGAGTGTTTGAAATGACTTTGAGGCCGAAAGGACTTGGGGCCGAATTGACTGGATACCATTATCACAGATGAGAGACGTTAATTATTACAGAACACAGCGAATGTGAATTTACTGCAGAGATAATTGCTCGACGATATACATGTATATTAATATTTGTTTTCACTAAATATCGAGCAATATATTAATACTTTTTCTAAGAATTATTTTTTAGGAGTTAAAACGAATATCGTAGCATATCAAAAATATCCTAACAGATGTGTTATGCTTTTCTTTTGGACGAATCTTCCCTGGGCCGAGTTTTCCTCAGGCCGAATCTTCGTCCTGTTCCCGAACTATGATGACATACCATTTTCAATGGTGGTAAATATCCAAAAAGGTTATTATTTTCCATTTTTTTGGTGTTCGAAACTGTAAAGTACTGTTCAGAAATACAGATGACACCAAAAAGTAACACATCATTACTTTGTTTTGATTTCTGACGGAACCGAAAGCAAACTGTCAGTATCACTTTTTTTTAATTACACCCATTTCGTCCGCTAACCAAATAGTCCGCTGCAATTTTACCCATGTCGTCCGCTGTAATTTTACACAACTTGTCTGAAACTCGTCCACTGGGGGAAAGTATCGAAGTATTGTATTTTGAATCATTTTTTATTTATTTATTTATTTATTTATATAACAATTTTATTGTATACTTTATTGTATATTATCTATTGTAATATATCTTAATGTACCTCCTTGCATTACAATTTCATATACTTGAAATTCTGAAAACAGAATGTCAGAACAAATAAACTACTCAGCCATCTAATTAATTTCGACACTGTTTAACGCGACTGTAATTACCGTTTATTCAATGGATTACCTATAATAATTATATTATTACAGCAAAAGTTCTTAAAGTATATGTACGTTATATTAAGTTCCGCAACATTATCTTATAATTTTGCAATTATTCATTGAATGGCGCCACCGGTGCTTTACAGTGAATAATTGCAAAATTATTAGCAAATGTATTTTAAGAATTAATTATTTTAAGAAACGCATCAAAATTCACTTTATATTAACTTCCGCAACATAAACTTATAATTTTGCAATTATTCACGGAAGGGCGTCACCGGCACTTTACAATGAATAATTGCGAAATTATTAGCAAATGTATTACAGGAATTAATTATGTTAAGAATGCATCAAAACTTGTTATAATTATATTAAGAAATGCATCAAAACTTGTTATATTAAGTTCCATAACATAATCTTATAATTTTTGCATTTATTCATTGAAAAATATTTGCTATGCTATGCTGTTAATGTTATTATCTTGTGTACTGAATAAATATCATTATTTCGCTTGATACTGAATAAATATCATTAATTTTATTTTCCATGTTTTTATGATATTCAAACCCTTGGCGAGCGAAATGGGTAAAATTGCAAGCGGCCTAATTGTGCAAAATTGCTAGCGGACGATCCGGTGCCCTGGCGGACGATTCGGTGAGCTGGCGGAGAGGCAGAACATGTGCAGATGTCGGTGGAAGCCAGAGACCTGGTCCTGGAGACTGAAACACGAAGAAAATATACAGAAATAGACATGAGAATAAATGAGCTGTGGGACATGTATCGGGCTAATGACCCGAGAACAACAGAATTTTTAATAGAAATTAGTAAGATATACCAGATGGGTAAAACCAAAAAGTAATGTAAATTTTAATGTAATTTCCATGATTCATTTTCAATGTTATTTTATGATTGCTTCGTTTCATGTCCACGTGAACCCTTTACCTAAAATAGCGGTAACAAAACCATTAACGGTGACAACATTAAACTACTGAAACCATATAAACATGTTTATCATTAGAAGAGGTTTCTTGAACCAGTTCTAATGATATCCATGCTTATATGATTTTATTATTTTTTCATTTATTTTTAAAACGAAAAGTATTTTTTAAGAAAGTCGTTAGGTGATGGGTTCAACAAATAAAATTTATGTAGATAGAATGTATATATTATTTGGTATAATGTAATGTAAACTGTAAACTGTGTTATTGATTGTTTAACTTTTGGAAATCAAATAAAGTTATATCAATGAAATATACCACTGTTAGTTATTTTTACACTCATCCTTTACAGGAATTTGCATTGGGGACGAATTGCCCCGGGGACGAAACGTCCCACCAATAGGGGACGAATCGTCCCGGGCACGAAACGACTCGATCCCCTTTTTTTCAAGCAAATTTTTCCAACACCTTAACATTCGGAATAATTCAAAAACTGCGTTTCTATTCGTTTTGATACTTTACAAGATACGTGTCAATGCATATCTGTATACAATCGCCCCAATATAACAACAATTATCAGTTATATTATCGGTTATATCATATATGTGCGTTTTGGGGTTTTTTTCAGTTAAGGCTATCACTGGCAGACAAGTTGCAACGAAATAAGGAAAGATCGATTTGAAATCACGGGATCATCAGCTAAGAATATTGACCAACCTCCAGAAGGACAGAATTCGAGTAATAAGAATAATAACACTTTGGCCGGCCTCTGATATGTCGCGGTTCTCGGATGAGAAGGCCTTGGTTACCCCTGAATTGTAGATATGTATACATGTGTATCACGCAAAGCTTTGAGGCGAATTAAGTTGCCATAGCGAAGGAATCTGGCATTTTGTTTGAGAGGGGATAGACCAATTGCAATTGAATGGGCAATTCGACACCGGAAGTTACGTGATTTTTTCACTAAAATTTACTGTCCACTTCAAAAATCACGTTGACGGCTATAGAGAATTCTGTTCTGGAACACATCTAACTGGGTATGTGGAACCCTTTGCAGGCCTACGACCCGCTTGGGCTTCCTACAAGAGTGATCTCGAGAAATTCGACGACGTCGCTCTACTTCCTAAAAAGATTTTTATTCGAACTTACACCAGTCCCACATTTCCGACGACGA
Organism: Pictodentalium vernedei; assembly: GCA_031216915.1. Classification (NCBI taxonomy): domain Eukaryota; kingdom Metazoa; phylum Mollusca; class Scaphopoda; order Dentaliida; family Dentaliidae; genus Pictodentalium; species Pictodentalium vernedei. The sequence goes on from CM062294.1 coordinate 219,978,565, forward strand.
TTATGAACACGCGCAAAAAGTGTGGAGATTATTCAACATGAAATCCATGAGAGATTATCAAGACCTCTATCTGAAAACCGACGTGCTTCTCTTGGCCGACGTGTTCGAAAATTTTCTGCGAGTGTGTCGTCGACATTACGAACTAGATCCGGCTTGGTATATAATGGCACCCCGACTTACTTGGGATGCTCTTTTGAAGACGACCAAAGTCCGATTGGAATTATTAACGGACGTCGACATGTTGCTCATGTTTGAAAAGGCTGTGAGAGGTGGCATCTCTATGATTTCCACCAGATATGCTAAAGCTAATAATTCTCACATGGGAAAAGATTTCGATTTGGAAAAACCGAGTAAATACATACAGTATTGGGATGCTAATAATTTGTACGGTTGGGCCATGAGTAATTCTTTACCGATCGGAAATTTCAAATGGGTCGAAACGTTGGAAGAAAAACAAAAATGGAGACACTATCCTTGTATTCTGGAGGTCGATTTGGACTATCTGGAAACGTTACACGATCTACACAACGATTATCCACTGGTTCCCGAACGAATGACAGTAAACGGCATCGAAAAACTCATTCCCAATTTAAATCATAAATGCAAGTACGTTGTCTGTTGCGATAATCTGAAATGTTACATCGATCGAGGGATGAGATTAATCGACGTGCATCGAATCATTCGCTTCGACGAGGAGCCTTGGATGGAAAAATACATCGATCTCAACACGAATACTGATGGATATTCCAGTCTAATTTAGCCTTTATGACTACATGCCTTTCGTCTTGGATCCTATTTTCGACTTATTTTTCTCGGAGCCTGAGTTGCGTATTCCTTGAAATCGATCTTAAACTTGAAGCACTCTGAAGAATGAGCGAGCACCAAAACTAAACCCGGGTCTGATGCAGTTTCAAATGCCGAGATTAAAAAGTTAATTACGGATCTTGATAAAAAATTTACTGCAGGTTTTGAGAGCTTAAAAAAGGAGATAAGCGGTCTAAAAACCGAAATGACATCAGTGAAAAGTGAGCTGGTATTTGTCAACAAAACGATCAGTGATATGAAGGCAGACTATCAACAGCTCTCTAGAGATACTGAGTGCATTGCCCAAGGGCTTGACGCCGTAGAAAATAACTTTATACCCGACCTTGAGTTAAAGTTAAATGCAAAGTGCTGTGAGCTTGAGGAGAAACGTCTCCTTGGGGAAATTCACGATAGAAAGTATAACCTTCTTTTGTATGGAATCCGTGAAGAGCCTAGCGAGGATCCGTATGAAACTATTGAACACTTCCTCAAAGAGAACCTCAAACTCGAGGAGTCAGTCTCATCTGGTGTGGTAAACCGTGCTGTCAATGCCCATAGGCTCCCTGCTTCCAAATATGGCGGACCTCAGTCACCTCCACCTTCTAAACCTCTCATCATAAGACTAGCTAACGACAGAGACAAGCAACGTGTATTGAAGGCTTCTTCCAACTTGAGAGGGACCAAAATGAGTGTAAGGACCGACCTCCCCCCTTCACTAAAGAGAGAAAGAGGCAGACTATCTAGTATTGCTTATCGGCTGCGAGTTGATAAGGGCTTCAAGACTAGAATCGGGGTCATAGGTGTAAGGGTAGTTTTGGAATTTCGCGAATCGATGTCAGCTGCTTGGAAGGAATACAGAGAGTAAAACGTACAATAGCAAATAATACTTACCAATGTCAGAACACCTAGTATCATACTTTTGACAGTACTCTACCTTAGCATAATACTCTATGTAGGTGACATGTGTATATGGTTAACTTGGTGAAATGTCTAATTGTGCATATAATTTACTTGATGCCTAGTACCTACCCATGCATAAGTCTCTCACATTATCACAAATCAGCAGATAACATATGTGTGGGGCTGACCCAGGTGTAATATATATAGGTATGGGTATATGGTTAACTTGGTGAAATGTCTAATTGTGCATATATTTTACTTGATGCCTAGTACTCACCCATGCATAAGTCTCTCACATTATCATAAATTAACAGGCAACATATGTGTGGGGTTGACCCAGGTGTAATATATATAGGTATGGGTATTTAGGGCAGTGAGCCCTTCAAAGAAATCTCATGATACCAAGTACTCATCAGTTGTAGTAGTGTACCATATAATAACACCCTATCTTATAATATCTATATACCAATAGTAGTAGTTTATCAAGTATCACCTTCTAATAGGTAACCTATATATAATTGATTCTGTCCAAGTTATGTATTCATGTTTGTGTATAATGAGAACAATGAGCCTCACAGAGAAATCACTTATTAACTAATAAGTACTAATGGTGGTGGTGACCCACCATAGTATCAGGACAGTAGGAGGTGTGCAATAAGTCTCACAGATAAATCCGTCGATATTTGGTACTTATCAATGCCAGTACTCTATCGCAGTATCATACTCTCATTGCTAATACATGTATGTAGTTGGCTTAGTGCAGAATGTAAACTGCATTGGGTTAGCTATATATATGTTGCCTGATTCCAAGTACTTACCAATGACTAGAGTATTACACCCATGCAATATATATCCCCATGCAATAACCCTCACACAATATATATATAGTTGACTTATGGCACTGTGTAAACATACATGTCAGTTGAGTGCAATGTGTCTCACATAATAATCTATTGATAGGCAGCTTTTCAATGGCAGTTTACTGTAATAGTATCACACCTTAACAATATATATAAATATTTAGTACATCACGTGACAAATCCTCGTATTCTCATTGGATGTATTGATAGGGGCTATGAAAGCATAGTGCCCGGAGTCAAGCATAGTGCCCGGAGTCATGCAATAGTGCGCACGCATTGCAAACAGAATCCCGAGGGGATTCCCCTTTTCTTCTGAGCAGACGGCAAATTTGGAGACGGATAGAAATAAAATGAGCGTTTCGAGATTCGCAAACGAGAATGTTAATTCTTTTCTTGAACAACATCAGAGCCGAAAGACTGTTAGTTTAACCAAATATGCTGTCAATATTCTCCGGCAGTTCTGTTCTGACAGAAAAAGGAATGGTGCATTTGAAACGTCAGATGTTGGAAGATTAACGGAACTATTGAAAGACTTTTATACAAACCTTAGAAATCGCGATGGTGATTTGTATTCCAAAAGCAGTATTTGTGCCATTCGTCAAGGAATAAGAAGATATTTGCAAGAACCCCCACATGAGAGACACTTTGATAAAATAACAGACCCAGCTTTCAAAGGTGCTAATCGTGTATTCGACAGCATGTTGAAGAAAACAAGAGAAGACGGAAAAGGAACAGTCCGACACAAAAAACTCATTCCGCCAGGTAACTATAAAAATACATAATAAAATAAAACACAACAAAACTAGAAAGTGAACAAGTCAGTGTCTGCAATAGACAGTGGTGTTGTAATTATTTGTTCTCATATAAATACACAGTCTTGTTAATTACATGAAATAGACGAGTGTTGTTTATTACTCAAATCTACAAGAGACACATAAGAACAGTTGTGAGAGAAAGTAAATAAATAACGGGCAGCAATGTTTGCTGAAAGTTATCATAAACATGAATAAATAAATAGATAAATTACGGGGAGCAATGTATGTTGAAAGTTATCATAAACATGAATAAATAAATAAATTGTAGACCTATCAATTAAATAGTTTTGAATTAGAGTGTTAGAGAGGGCACTGAATATTATTTATCTTCGATCACAATAAACGATTGTGATTGACCGTGTAAACGGTTATTCTGCTTTGATGCTTAGTGTTTCATTCTATTTCGGGCGATCTAAGGAAATTATATCAGCACCCAATTGTGTTTAATCCGGACATTCCAAGAGGTCTTTTGAATAAAGTAATGTTTGAGCTTTTATTTTACTTTTGTCGGAGAGGGAGAGAAAACATTCGAGAAATTAAAGCTTGTGATTTTGTAGTTAAAACTGATGACACTGGAAGAAAATACATCCTGAAAACTACTTCTGAGCGAACAAAAAATCACACAGGTGTAACGAATGAGGATGAAGGTGATGGACCTAGAATGTATGAAACTGGCACAAAAATGTGCCCTGTTAATAGTTTTCAACGATATCTTATGAAACGAAACCATGAGTGTGATGCGTTCTTTCAAATTCCCAAAAATTCATACCACGAGAATGACAAATGTTGGTTTGAGCGAAGGGCAATGGGAAAAAATTCCATAGGAGAGTTCATGGTAAAAATGTCTAAACAAGTTGGTCTTTCTGATACATATACCAACCACTGTGTGCGTGCTACGACCATAACAATTCTTAATGATTGTGGATTCAAAGATCGCGATATTATTTCTTTATCGGGACACAGAAATGAAAAATCATTGTCAAGTTACGTTTCGGACACAAGAGCTGATGTCAAACGAGGTATGTCAGAGAGCTTGAGTTCCACGGTCGATAATGCAGATGCTGAACATTCAGAAATGCCTGCAGCGAGGAATGCTGTTGAGAAAACAACAACGCAACTCTCTTTCCAGTCAGCAAATTCCACAGTATCAGCACCCGAATTATTAGATACCGATATTGATGACAACGATCTGATAAGTGCGTTGGAGGAAATCGAGTGTTCAAAAAACTCAATATCAATTGACATTCGAAAGCAATCCAAAGAAATATGCAACACAATGCAGTTTTGTGCCCCAAAATTCAATTTCAGCAATTGTGTTGTAAATATTTACAATAATTAAAATGTGCTCGTACATCAGAGGAAGTACCCATAACACGTTCAATGGGGTGAACGTTAATAAAACTTTAGTGCCATGAATAATGGAATTTCTATAGTGCCTCACAAGCTCTGTTAATACCACCATATGTGAGACGTTGATTCTGTTGTATGATATCTCGTGTTAACCAGTTATGTGCCACATGATTGGTTGATCGGTTTCATGTGTTTATTTACATTATTCTACTTTACCCATTGAGTTCGAATCCAGTTGATAGTTTAATGTTTTCCTGACATTTTCATGTTATTAATTTCATTGTTTTATTTTGGATAGTAAAGTGTTAGTTATCTCTCCGTTCCTTCTTTAATATGTTGTGGAGATGGTCTGGGTGTGATGTACTAAACCCATTAATGCCTTCCGTTTCGGGCACTATGCTCTCATAGTGTTGCTTCGGGAACCAAATAGTGCCCTCGCTATCGCTCGGGCACTATTGCATCCCTCAGCAACACTATGAGAGCATAGTGCCCTCAACGGAAGGCATTAATAGGTAAATAGTTCTCTTAAGGCAATGTATAAACACATAAGCATAAGTTTACCTGAATATCCCACACATGCAATATATATACTCCCAGGCAATAGGCCTCACACTGTATATATATATAGTTGACTTAGGGCAGTGTATACATGTCTTTTGAGTGCAATGAGTTTCACACAATAATCTATTGATAGCCAGCATTTTCAATGGCAGTTTTCTATAATAGTATCACACCTTAACAATATATATATATATATAGTTCACTTAAGGCAATGTATAAACATATATGCATAAGTTTACCTGAATATCACACCCATGCAATATATATACTCCCAGGCAATAGGCCTCACACAGTATATATATATATATATATATATATATATATATATATATATATATATATATATATATATATATATATATATATATATATATATATATATATAGTTGATTTTGGGCAGTGTTTACATGTCTCTTGAGTATCACACCCATGCAATATATATACTCCCAGGCAATAGGCCTCACACAGTATCACACACCCTATCTAAAAATATCTATATACCAATAATAGTAGTTTATCAAGTATCACATTCTAATAGGTAACCTATATATAATTGATTCTGTCCAAGTTATGTACTCATGTTTGTGTATAATGAGTACAATGAGCCTCACAGAGAAATCACTTAATAACTAATAAGTACTAATGGTGGTGGTGACCCACCATAGTATCAGGACAGTAGGAGGTGTGCAATAAGTCTCACAGATAAATCCGTCGATATTTGGTACTTATCAATGCCAGTACTCTATCGCAGTATCATACTCTCATTGCTAATACATGTATGTAGTTGGCTTAGTGCAGAATGTAAACTGCATTGGGTTAGCTATATATATGTTGCCTGATTCCAAGTACTTACCAATGACTAGAGTATTACACCCATGCAATATATATCCCCATAGCATTAACCCTCACACAATATATATATAGTTGACTTAGGCACTATGTAAGCATACATGTCAGTTGAGTGCAATGTGTCTCACATAATAATCTATTGATAGGCAGCTTTTCAATGGCAGTTTCTGTAATAGTATCACACCTTAACAATATATATAAATATATAGTTCCCTTAAGGCAATGTATAAACATTTTAGCATAAGTTTACCTGAATATCACACCCACGCAATATATATACTCCCAGGCAATAGGCCTCACACTGTATATATATATATAGTTGACTTAGGGCAGTGTATACATGTCTTTTGAGTGCAATGAGTTTCACACAATAATTTATTGATAGCCAGCATTTTCGATGGCAGTTTTCTGTAATAGTATCACACCTTAACAATATATACATATATATATAGTTCACTTAAGGCAATGTATAAACATATATGCATAAGTTTACCTGAATATCACACCCATGCAATATATATACTCCCAGGCAATAGGCCTCACACAGTATATATATATAGTAGACTTAGGGCAGTGTATACATGTCTTTTGAGTGCAATGAGTTTCACACAATAATCTATTGATAGCCAGCACTTTCAATGGCAGTTTTCTGTAATAGTATCACACCTTAACAATATATATATATAGTAATAGCATTGTAATAGTTTGTAATAGTATCACATCTTAACAATATATATATATATATATATATTATATTATATATATATAGTAATAGCATATATTACTATTACTTAGGAAGATATGATACGTTACCACCTTAGGAAGATATGATACGGTCTTGTTTGTCCATAATTTACAATTAAAGAAGGTGAACAACGTGTAATTTAAAATTACGGTATTTTAAAATTACGCTAGGCTTCCAGCGCTGCATCAAGTCATCCTTCTGCCATAAGTGATAGAATGACACATAGAATCCTTTATTCCCGATTAAACGAACTCGGAATTGTTCCATGTTTTAATATTAAGCAAGGAACATTCCGCATTATCTCCATCTCTCCACTCGTTATATATATCTCCACTCGTTACCACCTTAGGAAGATATGATACGGTCTTGTTTGTCCATAATTTACAATTAAAGAAGGTGAACAACGTGTAATGCGGAACATATCTTTACTTGTTGCCACCCAAGGAAGACATGCATCGGCGATTTTATAGACGGGTTCGTGATTAGGAGCTAGGCATTCACTTGCCAAATAATAAATCGATCTGTAAGACGTACGCGTATCACGATCAATTTTATAATTCCCATTCAACAATTAGGATCAGCGTGACGCTAAATTTTACGTTCCCATGACGCGATACACATTGGTACGGCACTTAACGTAACGGAATAAGTATTAGTCAAAAATGAAAGCCGCTTAGAAGGAAGTAAACTTCCGAGCATGACGGCAATTTGACGAAGTTATATATATATATATATATAGTTCACTTAAGGCAATGTATAAACATATACGCATAAGTTTACCTGAATAATATAAGGTTATAATAATTACCCTAGAATAGTATCACACACTGACAGGGAACATATGTATATATAGTTGACTTGGGGCAATATATGTACATATATGTCTGCTGAGTTGCAGAGAATTTCTATACAAAAATTTATTGAAATCTTTTAATTATCAACAGCAGTTCTCTATCTTAGTACCACACCCTAACAAGGAACATGTATATATGTATATATATAGTTGACCTGGGGCAATGTGTATGCATGTATGTCTGCTGAGTGCAGTGAGTCTCACACAGTAATCTATTGATAGCTTGCACTTATCATTAGCAGGTCTCTTTCATAGTATCACATCATAACAATATATGTATATATGGTTGACTTAGGGAAAAGTATATACATGTATGCATAAGTCTATAAGAGTATCACGCCCACACACAATAATTTATTAATATTCACCAGTGGCAGAACCCTATCAGTGTACTACACTTTAGCAAGGAACATATTTATATATAGTTGACTTTGGACAATGGACATACATATATATGTACATTGAGTACAGACTCGAGGTAAGCCTCATAGATAATAGCAGTCTAACCCACATAGTTTCCTATTTGTCCCCATTGCCCAATAACAGCAGTAGTCTACCTTAACCAAGGAAACCGTGTAAGCAATTGGGTAGCAGTCTGAAACAGTACTCTGTTTATACCTCTAGTTTCATTAATGACAACAGTCTCCCTTGGTATCACACATCGACAGATAGCATAGCTTATATATATATATTAAGCAAAATATATCTGTATATTCAGTGCAGCGTACCTCACGAAGTGCTTTATTCATACCTAGTACTTAGTAGTGGCAGTAGTTAACTTTAAATTCACACCTTAAAAGCCAACATATACTATAGCTGACCTTTGCCAGTGTGTGTATATATATACAAATATTGTTCATGTATATTCAGTGCAGTGTACCCCAAGAAGTGCTCTATTCATACCTAGTACTTAGCAGTGGCAGTAGTTTACATTAGCCTCACACCTTAAAAGGCAACATATACATATAGTCGTCATTTGCTGGTGTGTGTATATATATACAAATATTGTTCGGTATTTTAAAATTACGCTAGGCTTCCAGCGCTGCATCAAGTCATCCTTCTGCCATAAGTGATAGAATGACACATAGAATCCTTTATTCCCGATTAAACGAACTCGGAATTGTTCCATGTTTTAACTGATAAATAAACAAATTATATACGCACTGCTGTACCATAAAAAAATCGCGTATAACGTCGTGCACTATGCTGACGCCTTACATCCAATTGAACTGTTGACAGCTGACCCACTTGTAAGCACTGGTATTCTATGCCACACGTGTATTATAATTAAATCGTTTTACTGTTTTGTTCAAATTGTCTAGCGTGGTGAAATGGTCCATATCAATTACCGTGTCCTTATGATGCACGCTTTTTACTCGCTGCTCTATGTGCTCTGATTCTATTAGAAGTGCACCTACCTGATGTACCAAAAACCACTGGTATCATATATATGGACGGGTATCTATTGAAATTTCATTTCATTTTATAAAACCACAGTCGATATTCCTCCTTGACACGTATGAAACATCTACAAGAGCCTACCTTATACAACATATCCCTGATCCTATGAGAACACAAAACAGGAGAACAGTTCTTATTTACTATGGTAAAGAAGTTGCGAACATAATTTGCTTACTCATTTTCATTCTAACCCTGTTTTTCATCTTTCTTTATCAATTTTGGTGCGCATTGGGACATGCATATTATTTCAATTGCGGAATCTCGCTAAAGTAAGACGTGGTACACACGTTTAGCTGGAGGCGTCCCCCCCCCCCCCTTTTTTTTTTCTTCTTGACATGCATGAAACATTTACAAGAAGCCTACCTTATAAAATACATGCAACTATCCTTCATCCAACGAAAAGACAAACTAGGGAACACTTACAAGAAGCCTACCTTATAAAACACATGCAACTATCCTTCATCCAACGAAAAGACAAACTAGGGAACAGTGCTTATTCACTATGGTAAAGACATTGCGCATTTATTTTACTTACCTATTCTTATTTTAACCTTGTTTTTCATCTTTCTTTATCACATTTGTGAAGACAAACTAGGGAACAGTGCTTATTCACTATGGTAAAGACATTGCGCATTTATTTTACTTACCTATTCTTATTTTAACCTTGTTTTTCATCTTTCTTTATCACATTTGTGAAGACAAACTAGGGAACAGTGCTTATTCACTATGGTAAAGACATTGTGCACTTATCTTACTTACCTATTCTTATTTTAACCTTGTTTTTCATCTTTCATTATCACATTTGTGGCGCATTTGAAAATGCAAATTACCTCAAATGCGAAATCTCGCTAAAGTGAGAAGTAATACACGCATTGGAGCGTAATTGCTTCCCCCCCCCCCCCCCCCCTCCACCAAAGAGCGTACCTTATACACATATGCCACTTTTGCAAGATCTCGCTAAAGTAAGAAGTGATACACACGTTTAGCCGTAGTTGTTTTACCTCCCCCCACCCCACCCTTCTCCACCGGAGTAATGGAGGGGCTTAATAAGAAGCCCCATCCCTCTAACTGTCTCCGTCTGTTCGAAAACCTGATTATGCGATATCATGCGCCTCCAATTATTGTGGAGTCAACTTTACACAATCAGTATCTTGGTCCGTTCGAATTACCTAACGAAATTATACAGTTATTGCCCTTTGTGTCTTGTTATGCCAAACTTCACGAAAAGTAGACTCGGATCTAAACAAAATTTGATATCTTTTTTTCATCTTTATGTAAAGTATGAACATTTACTTGGTTATTGGTATCTATAGTTGCATTCTGCAAAATGCCGAAGGCGGCTTTGGATAGCAATGACTGGGTGAATGTCCATATGATTACTCGAACAGTGAACATTGGACTTTAATAAAATTTGATAAAACAGCCTTGTATTAACGCTGATTTTGATAAGATTTTGATAATAGTCATCGTGAATTGTCGCAAATTGAGTTAATGCTCTTTCTGAATTTCGCCTTACTATAATTTTTATACGAAATTGGAAAGCAATCATCAGACTACAGGACATTCAGCATAATAGTAGAGACAGTGGAGGCAGGGAAGGAAAGTGGAGGAAAGATTAGGGTGCCAACACGGGAACTTGGGTACAGAGTGAACGAAGAACTGAAAATGGCCATAAAGGTTAGAAAAGCTAAATGTGCTGCGAACAGGAGAAGTAGAAAACTTAAGGGGGTGGAAAGCAATGAGGCCATGGTAGCAAAGGAAGAATACCAACAAGCACGAAATAAAGTAAACAAGATTAAAGACGACAACCGGAGAGTTCGAAATAGCAGTCTTATTAGGACGATCAGAACGACGGGGAAGTCGAGTTCGAGCGTATTTTGGAAATGGGTGAACAAACGTAACAAAGGGAATAACCCACAGAGCATTAAAGTAGATGGCAGAGTTACAGAAGAGCGAGATCAAATCGCATTAGAACTAGTCAAGCACTGGGAAAAGGTAAACGATAAGCGATGGGGCATGGGGAACCCACCAGAGTGTCCGAACCAGGTCCAGGAAAATCTATCGAACTTCGTGTGCAGCGAAATCAAAACTGAGGAGGTGCGAAGGGTGATCTCGAAATTAAGGAATGGAAAAGCGGGAGGGGTGGACGAAATTCCTAACGAGTTTATCAAAAAGGGGGAAAGGAACTCTTAGAAAGCCTAACTGCCCTATTCAATTTAACCATAGAAAAACAAGAGGTCCCAAAGGAGTGGAGGGAAAGCAAAGTGACATTTATTCACAAAAAGGGTGAAAAAGACGTCTTGGAAAACTATCGAGGGATCTCTGTCAGCAGCAACATTGGAAAAGTCTTTTGTAAAGTCCTGTATGGGAGATTAGAGGAGGTGATCGAAGAGAAGGGTTTTTTGGGAGAAATCCAGAATGGCTTCAGGAAGGGAAGGAGAGTCACTGACCATCTTTTCACGCTATCCCAAATGATAGAATCCGCGAAAGCAAAAAAGAAAAAGATGTTCATGGCCTTTTTGGATGTTAAAAAGGCATATGATAGAGTATGGAGGGAGGGTATGTGGCGCAAGCTGGAGGCTCTGGGCTTGGGGGGCGAGTTTGTTGGGATTATGAAAGCATTATATAAAGATGTACAGAGTGAACTTACCCTGGGAAGCATTACAACAAAACATGTGCCTATGGAGATAGGCCTAAAACAGGGGTGTATCCTTTCGCATATTCTTTTTGCATTGTACATCAAAGGTTTAGGAGATGAACTCCTGCATAGCGACGAGGGGGTTGCAGTTGGTGACTTGAAGATCCCAGGGTTATTTTTTGCAGACGATATGGTGCTAGTGTCAGAAAGCGAAGAGGGGCTAGCGAAGATGCTGGGAATTGTTGGGAAATATGGGAGCAAATGGAGACTCGAACTTAATGAAAGCAAGAGCAAAGTTATACCCGTGGGCCGCAAAGTGGACCCCACTCGAAGGTGGAGAGTGGGGGAGTTCTGCATTCCGGAAGGTAGCAGTAGACTTCTTAGCGTAGGAGAGACTAGCGATTACGAGTATTTGGGGGTAAATATAAACATCACAGGAAGAGGCACCTACCGAAACCACACAAATATATTGATTCTGAAGGGGAAGCGAATCCTTAACCAAATGAAACTTATAGGGAGAAACAGTTTTCAATAAGGTTTTCGTGGGGAAAACTATTTGGGAAATGGTGGGTCTGCCAAGTATAACATACGGTACGGAAGTGGTACCCCTAAACAACACAGCCGTGAAGAGCTTGGAAATCCTGCAGAACGATGCAGGCCGATGGATAACAGGCTCGAGTAATGCCGCAGCGCTAGAAGCGATCAGGGGTGAGCTTGGGTGGATGAGGATCAAGGACAGGATAGACCTATTGAAACTCGGTTATCTTAATTATTTGGTAAATCTCCCCGATAGCCGATGTGTAAAGTAATGTTCCTGAGAACTTTCAACTCAAATATCAAGACGGGGTGGATGGTCCAAGTGAGGGAGCTAGTAGAAAACTACTCATTGGAGATCTCGGACCTTGACGTTGGGGCAAACCAGGGCAAAAAGATCGTCAGAGAAAGGGTCATGGAGGATTGTAACCGTAATTGGCGAGAGGGGGTCAAATCAAAGAGATCTTTGGGTGGCCTGCGTGATAAAGAGAAGCCTGGTTTTGAAGAGTACCTTGATGGCGCATTTGGGGGGGGGGGGGTCACTGTTGTTCAAGCTGAGGTCGCGGTCCCTGGAGCTGAGGGGAAAAATTGGGAAAAACAGTGAAAAGGAGTGCCAGATGTGTAACTTGGGCGTGGTGGAGACCCTGGAACACTTTCTTCTAGAATGCCCAAAGTACAAGTCTAAAAGAATGAGATTCAGTGGGAGTATAATGGGGAAGTGGGATGGGAGAATGAAGGACATGTGGTTAGGGGGAGACTCAAAGGAGAGGGCTAATATGCTAATCGGTGAGATTGGGAAGAATGGGGCAAGGGATGTCATCAAGCAGTTCGTCTCCGGGTGTTGGGAGGAGAGAAGAAGCGTGGGAATAAGGAGGCAGTTAGTAGTACAGGGGTAACCATGACCTTCTCGTCCGAGAACCGCGACAAATCAGCGGCTGGCCAAAGTGTTATTATTAGATCGCATCTTTTAAAAAATCCCCACTTATGATACTTATGTGTTTGTGTCTGAATGATTTGAATCTTGTAACCATAATCTTCCGCCCAGCAACTTAGACGAAAAGTCCAGTTTCTTACATATATATAAATGTTGTACTCGTTTCAGCCTAAAAGTCACACGAATGTACAATTTCTTTGACTTCATTTCCCGGAAAAGGAAGGAGCTTTTTCCAGAATCTGTATAATAATTGGTTGTCATGTGTATATATCTGTCTCACGTTCCTGACATCAAAATGCTCTTCCACGTACAATACAATTTGTTCCTATTAATAACCATGCCTGGTCTAATCCATAAATTTATTGTTCATACCTCTAAAAAGGGCCCTCATAAATGTGATTTCGATGATCTGTTTGACCAACATGGCTAACAATCCTACACTTGATGAGATCCAGAATGAGGATATTATTGATTTTATCTCTAAATTCAATGGTACACTCTCCGAAGACAGCGAGGACATGACCCACCCTTTTGCTATGGATAACAAACTGTGCAAGTACTATACACCCGAGCAATTCCAAGATAATATATCGGGCCAAAGTAAATCTCTCTCCCTCTTCAATATAAACTGCCGTAGTCTAAATGCGAATTTCGAAAATCTCCGTAATTTATTGTGCGATCTACAGTCGGATAGAAACTTTTTTGATGTAATAGGTCTGACTGAAATATTTAACCCCAAAGCTCTCTGCCACGAACTTGAAGGCTATCACCCTCTTATTTGCAACACACGACCCGACAGTGATGATGGAAGAGGTGGTGTAGGTTTATTTGTAAAAGATGATTTGTCCTTCAAAATACGCAGTGATCTCTCAGTCTTTATCCCTCATGTCTTTGAATCATTATTCATAGAAATCACTGGTAAAAATAAATGTATAATTGGTTCCATCTATAGACCTAATACTGCACCAAAAGCAGATCTCGACCTTTTTCTAACCGAATTAACTCGACTATTGGATGTAATAAACGCCGAAAATAAAAGGGCTTATCTCATCTCATGGGCGACTTTAATATTGATCTCCAAAATTTCAACACTCATACAAAGACCATTTCTTATATAGATTCTCTGTTCAGTGCAGGATTCATGCCAGTTATCACAAGGCCAACGAGAATAACGGACTCTTCCGCAACACTAATCGATCATATATTCAGCAACAATCCTAACCCATACGAATCAGGAATTATAATTACTGATGTTAGCGACCACTTCGCAACATTTTATTACGAGAACAAAAGCAACTACCCTGTTCACTCAACTCAAACCATGAAACGCGTGTTCAAAAGGACAAATATTAATCAATTTAAGCAGTTTTTATCGGAATGCGACTTTTCGGACATTCTTTGTATAGAATGTCCGAATGGAGCATATGATTTTTTCCTCCATAAATTTTATTGTCTCTTCGACAGAGCGTTCCCACTGGAAGTGAGATCAACGCCACAGAAGTACATAAAACGTGAACCATGGATGACACGTGGCCTCTTACAATCCTCTTTGAACAAAAATAAACTGTATGCTAGAAAGATAAAATCCCCAACCCCCAGAATCATCACTGAATACAGAGACAATTGCCGGATTTTCAACCGACGTAAAAGAACAAATAAATCTGATTATTACACCGATACCCTACTGTCAAATAAAAATAACATTAAAAAAACCTGGGAAATTTTGCGTAAAGCAATCAGCAAAACTGAACAAATCGCCACAAGGCCGTCTTCCTTTCGTGCTGACAACGACGAACTAACCGACCCTAGACTGATTGCCGATAGATTTAATACCTTTTTTGCAAGCATAGGTAAATCAATCAGTGACGAAATACCTTCATCAAACCGTCATTTCTCGGACTACATTGGCAACATCAATGCGGAATCTTTCTTCATATCGCCCACAAACGTGCAGGAAGTAATTCTCTGTGTTAATAGCATTTGCGGAAAGGCAACTAAAGATGGTGATAACTTGTCGACTAAGCTTTTAAAAGAAATCATCTTCGAGGTGGCTAATCCGCTAACTCACATAATTAACCTCTCGTTCTCTACTGGTATAGTGCCAAATAAAATGAAGATAGCCCAAATTATACCTATTTTCAAATCCGGCGACCCCCATGTATTCAATAACTACCGACCCATTAGTATTCTTCCGGCATTCTCAAAAGTACTTGAAAAATGTATGTATTCTCGCATATCCAGTTTCTTAGATGACCAAAAGACTGTATACCAGTATCAATTTGGGTTTAGAAAGCATCATTCAACCATACATCCTATACTTCACCTAATAAATAATGTTGCTGAAGCAAACGATAAAACAACGAAAGATTGCACTCTTTCGATTTTCCTAGATTTTGCAAAAGCTTTCGATAGCATTAACCATAACATTCTTCTAAAGAAACTGGAATATTATGGCATTCGAAGGTTAGCTAATTCCTGGTTTAAGGATTATCTAACAGAAAGAAGCCAGTCTGTTTCTTTCCATAATGAGGTATCTGACAGTAGAAAGATCACCACAGGTGTACCCCAGGGTTCTATCCTCGGACCCATTTTATTTGTACTATATATTAACGACATCAGTAAATCGACTTTGTTAAAAGTCTTGTCGTTCGCAGATGACATAACAGATCGGCAATAGCGTCGATACTCTTATAGAAAATACAAACTCTGGGTTATATAGCATAAGTGAGTGGTGCTCTGCGAATAAATTGGCTCTAAACGCTTCTAAAACCAAATTCATGTTTTTCCACCCCCAAAATGATCCATATAGTGCGATAGGCAAGAGCATATCATTGAATAATACGAATATTACACTATTGGGTAACCATCAAGAGGAAACGACCTTTAAGTTTCTCGGTATTCATATGGATGAAAATCTCAAATTTAAGCAACACATCTCCGCCGTATGCTTGAAAATAGCCAGGGCTACTTTTGCCATAAATCGGGCTAAGAAATTCCTTCTCCGAGTAGCTCTACGAATATTGTACTTCTCTCTGATCAAAGTCATTTAATTTATGGGATACAAGTGTGGGGATACGCTGCAGCCACAAATAGGATCCTTGGTCTGCAAAAAAAAGCTATTCGAGCGATAACGAAACGATCCTATACTTCACATACCGATCCCCTTTTCAAAGCTGTGGTATACTAAAAATCAGAGACCTTTATACACTACACAGTCTCCTGTTCATGCATGATTGGTTTAATATATAATAAACTACCCGAGTCCTTCGATAACACATTTGAAATTTATACAAACCCATCTGGCATGAATACCAGACAGTCTGGCAATATACGCACACGAAAACCCAGAACTTGCTTCTCGGCCGAACTCCCGTTCCATTCTTTCCCGCGGATTTGGAATGACACTGAACCATCAGTCCAGCGTCTCAATAGATGCCAATTTAAGAAGGCGATAATAACAAGGCTCTAAATTCATACCATTCAGATGTCTCTTGTAATAACCCTTCCTGCCCCGATTGTACTTCCATTTCGCCTGGATCTCCACATCAGATTTCAACACTCCAGAATCTAGGCTTTGATGATTAGACCATTAAATTGTTGAGTAATTACTGTAATGCAATTTCTCCAATACTTTGGCCCCTTACCTAGTGCAATAGTCGTGTCTGGCCTGCACTGTTCGCAAAGATCGCACTGTGCGGGTATTATTCGTTTCTGTTCTTGCCTCCGGAACAGGGCCCATGGTTTATCACTGGCGTAAGCTCATTTAGTCATTCCGCTGAGTGCCATGTCGTTGTCCCTGAGGCTAGAATTGAAAGTCAAAGGACAGATAAGAAAATAAATGGAAATCCTATCTAAGAGTGTTTCTTGTGAAAACAGTGTTCTGTTTGCGCTGGGCTAGGGGTTAAATAATTATGTATTAAAAGTTCCCCTCATGAATCCCGTAAGGATGCAAATTGTTTACAATTTTGATGTCAGGACCAATTATCTTTTAATATGGGAATGGCAGGAAGACAGCCCCCAGGGCTATGCTGTTCCCATGCAGTTTTACATTTATTTCTGTACATTTCTGCAAGTTGTTTATTATACTTCATGTAAACCTATACTGCAAAATAAATTTCATTTCTGTCGAAGGCAGCAAAAGATTTAAAAATCAAACATTTTCGAGGTGTGTTTTCTAGAGATGCCTTACCGGTGAGAAAAGACAATTCGAAATGTGGAATGTTAAATCTGGATGATATCGGAGGTGAGGGTAAGCATTGGGTCGCGTGTTTTTTGAACCGGAAAAAAAAATTATATCGATAGCTACGGAATTTCTCCACCAAACTATTTAACATCAGAATGAGTGTAAGCACCGGATCGAGTGTTTTGCAGTCATCTGTTTCTCAACCTTCTCAAGAGATGGTTGGAAGGAGATCACCTTCAGGATATTCTCAACGGTTTACATTAAAGGAGGAGAAAGAAAAAAATTGATATAGATATATAAATAAAGAATATAAAAAAAAAAATAAAGTTATAATTAAAATAAAAACAAAAAAAATATTAAATAATAACAAAACAAAACAAACATGACAGTTGATAAATTTGGTCGCGCTGACGATAATGAAGATCCCTCTAGAAAGAAAAGAAAAACGGTTGACGTTGTTGGTGGCGGTGGTGACATTGCCAACTTGGACGAACGATACGTCCGGAGATACGAACCTCGAGAAGAACCTTTAAACTTAAACAATAAGAAAATCTACAATCTTCCTGAACCGATCGATCTGCCAGATGCCGCGACTAAAAAATACGTCGATAGAGGAGATGAAAATTTCCGACAGAACATGAAAGATAATTACGTGAATAAAGACATGACAGACAAGCTCGACTTGAAATCTAAACGAGTGGTTAATGTAGCGGATCCTAGTGATTCGACTGATGTCACCACTAAAAGATATGTGGACGACGCTCACGCGAGATTCAGTAGACATCTGA
The DNA here is from genome assembly GCA_031216915.1 of Pictodentalium vernedei. Taxonomy (NCBI): domain Eukaryota; kingdom Metazoa; phylum Mollusca; class Scaphopoda; order Dentaliida; family Dentaliidae; genus Pictodentalium; species Pictodentalium vernedei. The sequence goes on from CM062294.1 coordinate 219,996,840, forward strand.
GAGATCGCTACGTTCTTAAGGTGATGCAGTCCGAATTGAACGCGAATTCTAACAACATAACCAACGTGTCTGTTCCCACGACCACAAACGATGCGGCGACCAAACAATATGTAGACTTGGAACTGAGAAAGAATAACGACGATGAGCTAGAAATGAAATCTGATCTGGATGCGGGATTCAACAAGATATTGAATCTGTCCCAGATCGACGATGCGGACGAAGACTCGACGGTGGTCAACAAAGGCTACGTGGATTCTGCCCAACAGAATTCTCAATCCTATCTGAAATCTCAAGTCGATGGATTGTATCGTATCTGAACAAAAAATCCAGAGGAACTATGGCGGCCAGCATCGACATGGACGGTTACAATCTATTTGGTCTCGACGACGAACCGGAATTCGCTTCCAGCGCGGTCAGTAGACAGTACTTGGACGAAAATACTGTCTTGAGAAAGGGTGATATCATGGAAGGCAAACTGGATATGAGAGGACACGCACTCACGAATCTACCGGATCCCGTGCACATGTCAAATGCCTGCACTCTGATCTCCATCGTGGAAAAGATAAAATATGCCAGATAACTGATCACCGTTTGGGCCAAAGAGAGCGGTGCGTTAGAAGCAGAAACAGCTGAATGGTCCTTCGGAAACGGAGGTAACGGAGCACTGCACGGTCTGATAGGATATCCCATGCTGGCGGGAGGTGAGATTATTCGAATGAGTCTGGCTTCTACGGACTTGAGCAATAGAGCAGTCGTCAATCTCGTGGTGAACGGTGTGGGAACTGATAAGAGGTACAGAGTCGAAAAGATGAAGGATCAACACCAGCATCTTTGGTACGCCTCTCAATGTGCAGATGGGGGATAGAATCAATTTCAAGATGAAAACCAATAATCCCGAAGCTGCCACTTCCTTGGTCTCTCTGTTGATCGAACTCGATCCTCTGAACAAACAGTGAAAACAAAAAAAAATTGAAATATATATAATCACTTTTGTGATGTAGGAGAGACAACTCAAAATAAAAAAAAAGGTAATTGGATTTTGAGAAATTGAAAATCCAATTACATTTTTTTATTATTATTATTTTATTTATTACTTTTTGGGGTATTTTAATTTTTTTTTTTAATTATTATTATTTTTTCATCGAACGATGGACATTTTTTGTCTATCTGATTCAAATTCTAACTCTCTGTCTGACAAAACAAGGGCGAAAGCCTCGGTTCTCTTTGGCACGTTCCTGTCAAATTGCATCTTGATCTGAATGTCTAAGATGCTACTCTTGAGTCGCTCGCTCTGTTTACTAACGTCGAATATGAACAGGGGATACATCGATTTGTATTCAGTGGGAGTGACTTTAGGATTACCCATCAATTCGTCCAGTCGATGATAGTTCTTTCTGAAATCGGCGGCATCGCCGTATAGCTTGCAGAAATCGTTCTTATCGAAAGAGGCATTATAATCGATGGCTGGATATCTCGTGGCATTTAGAAATACCTGCATGTTTCTCAAGTGACAATGATCGAACAGGGAAGGATGTTTCTCTTGAGACCCTTCCCTATCAGTCTGAAATGCTACTATGATGTTATCGCAGCCTTTCCAAGGCAGATTTCACGGTCAAACTCCAATCGAAGTGACTGGTAGACGATGGAAACTAGCCGTGTCGCACTGTCTCATTCTAATTTACTCTTCAATTCTATGATCTTGTAGAGACGTACTTTCTCCACGACTGAAGGCAGCACGTGTCGAATGAACCAAGATATCTTGTTCAGATTATCTTACCCACATCAGTTGCAGGGAGTCTCATGATGGCTTCGTCGTTTCCTTTTCGAATCAACGTCAGATTGTGTTTGAATCCGTAGAGAATCTTATCGTAATCTTCTGCGAATCCGAATATGTGTTTCAGAGGTATCCTGAACGAAAACGTTCCTCTGGGTCTCGACGTCTTCACGACATAGTCGAATCTCTGTCCTTTAGATTTCGAAAAATCGTCCGGATATGGCAAGAGTCCGTAGATCGTGCTGGCCTGCCCGGGATGAAACACGGTTTCTATCTCTTGTCCCGAGAGCATGAATTTTATATTACTGAACAGATGGATCAACCCATTATTGGCTAGAGTGACTACATCGTCATCGGCATAATTGCTTCCGTCTTCCTTGGTGAGACGTCCCTGTATCGCTATGTAACTTTCGCTGGGGTGGATGAACAGATCTTGAGTTTCGACGTTGATTCTTATCTCACCGGCATTGTTCAGACTGGTTCCAGTCACGGGTTCATACTCGTTAACTTCGTATTCTTGAATGCTTTTGTCTCTCAATAGACCTTCGGTTATATCTAATATATTCGTCATGTTTTGTTTTTTTTTTGTTTGTTTTTTTTTTTGGGGGGGGGGGGGGGTGAGGGGGAGGTTTTGTTAATACGTTTGCTTTTTTATTATAAATTGTTTTTTTTTAATTATTATTTCATAATGTGAAGGTGTTTTTCTAAAATGCCGTCCTCTGCAATTCTTGTTCGTAAAATGTTCCAATGATTTCTCTGCTACCATCTTCATCATCCTTTAACGCTTCTATTTTGTAAGTCACTGGATCTGTGTAAAATATTCTAACAATCTTAAAGATTTCCATGGTCTATTGAGGAGTGTAACCTTTCGCGAAGAGTGACTTATAAGAAGTGATTCTCACTCAATCGCAGACTGCAAATTTCGGTGGTCTAGACGCCTTCTTGATCTTAATCCTTTCGGGATAGAGATATGCGAAGACGTGTTTTTCGTTTTGAGGATCGCTAGTTTCCACGGGCATCATCTTGATCGATCTGTGTCGCGTGTTGTTGTATTCTTCGACCAGTTCATCTAGAACGTCGATATATTTCTTGGACTTATTGGCCGTGAAATACTTGAACATTTTTTCCTTCATTGTTCTATTCCAACATTCGATCACATTAGCTTTCCCTTCGTTTTCGATGGAATAGAGGTCGACCAATGGATTCCTTTCCCTTGTCCACCCACAATTCGTCCGGTTTTCGAGAAGACGATGCGAATATGCTCTTCAGAGCCTGGACCACACAAGCTCCCGATTTATTCTTCAGAGGTCTCATCCATCAGTATTTCGAAAACATGACCGTCAGTATGTATTTAACGCCCTCCTTCCATCTTGAAACCGATTTCATGTCAACCAGATCGGCCAACCAGATCTGATCCAGACTCTTTATGAACACCCTTCTCCTTCGAAATTTACGCGTGACAGGTTTGTGTAGTTCGTTTGCCAATTCATTAATAATTTTTTCTGGACACTTTTTTTTATCACCCCATCCGAATCAACGTTTGGTACCGATCACTTTACCGAACATTCGAGTCTCTCTCTCTCTCTCCTAGTGGGATTCGGTATATTTTCATTTGCGTCAACATGTTTTTATCACAGATTCGATTATGAGTCTCGACATCGGGATGTTTAGCGTAGCACAGACTGTGAGCGTAAGCGACCGAATCCACCCTATTAATGGGTTTGCTCAAAGATTTATGAGTCAGATCTCATTATTTAATTTCGTGCCGGGTCGCGTGAATTGATGTTCTGGCAGATGCATTTCGGCGGTAGATTATTAATCAATTTATTCATCAGACCAGTGCCATGTTTGACGAATTGCATCTTGGTTGAACCGCACACTTTACACATTCCACGAAGCATGGGACATTTATTTTTTGTCAGTACATTTTTAACATTAACCGTATCGGTAACTCTCTTGCATTGGATGCAATACATTTGTTCAGGGTTTTTTCGTATATATATATTTTTTTTTTTTGTATTTTTTTTTAAAATTTATATATATATATTTTTTTTTTATTTTATATATACATTTTTTTTTCAATCGATTGCTTCCGGAATCTTTTTGGGATCCAACAATTTACGAAACGATCATCTCACTTCTTACTTACCTTTTTCCATGAGAAAATCCCTCAATTGCTTCCAGAATCTTTTTGGGATCCAACAATTTACGAAACGATCATCTCACTTCTTCCTTACTTTTTTCCATGAGAGAATCCCTCAATTGTTCCTTGATGATCTGACTCTTATATTCCATTTCATGACTTCGTATTTTTGTTTTTCATTCAATATATCGAGGAATTTGCGGTCCGAAATCCTACCATCTTTCAATGCCAGAGAGATCTTATCCGACACGGCGTCGATCTTTGCATCTGCTAAAATGCTGATGTTTTTATGCTTCCTGACCTTTACAGATAATTTCTTAGCAATTAAATTTCCGATCGTACTAACGAATCCGGCAGTCAAAGCCAATCCTTCTGTGGCCAACACGACCAGAAGAGCAATGATGGCGGTGGATAATAGACTGATTCCGGCAACATTCAAACTCATAGAGGCTGTGATGAGAGTCAAATCCACACCATTCACAAATTTCTCTAATCTCGAATATTTCCTATTGAGTGAACGATGAGAATCTCTCTCTCGCGTCAGATACAATTGAATTCTATTAATTTGTTCAATTCGATACCTCTGCACCACGCCGTCACTTTCTCCTCATTCTAGCGGTGGTGGTGGTAGAAAAGGTGCTGTGGGCTCGATGCTCAACATCTCTAACGATGGATATATTTTTTTACTTCGAAGTTCCATTTTTTTTATTTATTTATTTATTTATATCTAATTTTTATGTATTTGTTTTTATTTTCATCCGTTATTATCTAACGGAAAAAAAACATTTTTAGTGGTCATACCCTTTTCAACAAAAATTCCAAAACACATCCCCTGTCATCGGTGGTGAGACCTCGATGTGCTAACTTCAACTCTTTCAAATTAGTGGGTTTGGGTTCTACAATGCAAGACACGAATTGCTTCCAACATTCGATCACATCATCGCATGAGTCGTATTCCAATGTTGGCATGGAATACATGGTGATGAGGTCTTCCCATTCCATGAATGATTAATGTGGTTAAAATCTTTCTCCTTCCGACAGCTGAGGCATCTTTCTTGCAACATGCGAGGAAGTTGTTCATTCATGCAGATCGCATAAGCTCTGCACAACGCTCTTCGAAGAAACCAAGCCCTCGATTCCATGGAATCGTTCGTTTTACTCCTAATTATTATATATATAAAAAAAAATTTCTAAGTCCTAAAAAAATAATTTTAGAATTTTTTTTTATATTTTTATTTTTTTTTCGTATTATTTTTTTTTAATTTTTCTTTTTATTTATTACGTTTTTTTATAACTACACATTCTATTCATCACATCATTAACTGAATGAATGAATACTTCTCATCTATTACGATTGCGCGTATTATAGGAAAGAGATAACATTTTTTTCGAAAAAAGGATTTTACCCCTTTCATATTTCGATAAAACCATCATTTTTTTATCATCGTCATTAGAATGATATGGGTAATAATCCATAATGATTTTTAACCTTTTAGCAAATTCGATCCACGATCTATTTGATGCGAACGAGTATAAGCCGCGAATAAATTCGAAGCACCCACGAATGGATTTTTCAATATTTTCATCACCACGATCGAATAGATTAACTACGTTTTTCATGCAATAAATACTGTAATGATATTTCGTGTAATTGTAACGTTCTACAAGTTTAACTTTGTATTTTAAACGATCTAGGACATCCATAATCATGCGATAAACTTGATAAGACACATTTTTTTTCTTGTTCGAACACTTCATCGTTTCGATATTTTCGAAATAGTTTTGATTTAGGAATATGAATAACATTATTATTGAAAACAATGTTCCGTACACGTTTAAACACGCATCATGTACGATTTGTTCCAATTGAATTCTTTCTAATGCATACACATGTAAATGTTTAGAAAAAAGCTAAAAGTTTTTTGTAATACAAACATCTTGTTAACAGGTCTGTTGGAAGTTGTTTTTCTTTTTTCCCTTCTTTCGCTTCATATTTTTTAATTATTATTTTTATAATAACATACTCAAAAGGGGTATATTCTTAAACAGTGAATTCGGACTCAACAACAAACCTTCACTGATCGGTTCCACATTCTCTCCGGTCTTCAGATAGAGACCGTCTCTGTGGAAAACATCGCCGCCACCACCCTTTCTCACAGGTCCTAGATACATCCCTTTACCTTTGACGTCTATGCGACACACGGCTCCCCCTTCTTCAAAAACAATCTGTTTCCCCTCTTCAAAAACAATCCTCTACCCATTAATTTGTCAACTCCCGAACTAGCGAGTCTGAAAGAGAGCTCCCACACCCAGAGCTGGCAACACCATCTTCATGAGAATGGGTAATACTTTCGTGGCGAGTGCCACCAATAGCGGTAAGAAACCACCTTTCATACTCAGATTATATTCCAATTGAGTGGGACTCAGTCTTACCAACATTCCCTTTAGATTACAAATCGCTTTCTCCATCCTTTTGATTTGAGTGTTAGTCCAGGCGATCCGATTGCAACCGCCACTCTCCAGATCTTGAAGACTGAATTTAAATCTAATGGCCTCACCTCGATTTCTCAATGCTCTGCAAAGTTTAGCTTTTGCGTCCTTCGCATATGTTCACGTTTTTAATTATGTACTGACTCATATTTTATTTTTTGATTTGATTATATATATTTTTTTAAAATTATTAACATTATAAGTTTCTTTCTTTTTTTTTATTTCTTATATAATATATAAAATAAAACCTAAATCTTCTTTAAATAAAAAAAAATAAATTTTTTTTAAGATAAAATTTTTCAAATTAATTATTTTTTTTCCATATCTATCTGATGTGGAATCGTATAGTCACTCTCTCCTCACGAAGATCTAACAGATCGCCATTCTGGTTTCGATTCTATACAACGTGTCCAGAATCACGGGTAAATAGACGAGATTTTGAGGCCGCTTCACGATCTTGTAACCCATCAAAACATCTGGAAAGAACAGGTAGATCGTAGGCGGAGCGCTACCGTTGGCATAACTTCCCGCGATCGCATCGACATTTACTAAAATGCTATTGACTGTGAGAATGTCGACCATATTTTTGGATGCGGCATGACCTTGATACATCTTTCGATCGAATCCCAACATCTCGCCAATCGAATCTTCTGCACAAAAATCCAGTCAAAAATTATCTTCCAAGTCTAATATCGTCTGTAGGGTACTCGTATTGGGAGCGAGTCTTATCATCATGCTTCCGACAGTCGGTCTTCAGTCTCATCTGGATGTGATGGTTCAGATCGTCTATGTCGTAACTCCCTTTGGGAAATCGAACTTCAAACCAATCCACACCGTTGGAATACTTGAACACGTTATTCTTTTTGGTGATGTTGGGAAACGAATAATAAGTCTTGAGATTAACCAACGATATCTCGTATCTCTTTTCCTTCTTCAATTCGATGGAAGGTTCGAATTTCATAGTGAATTGAGTCGTGTCGTGACTCACTGTGATTTGAAAAGACTGTTTCACAGCCGTATTCTCAACTAACTGTTCTAATAGATGTTCTGACATTTTTTTTATTATTTATTATTTATATATTTTTATGTTTTATCAATATTTTTCTTTTTTATTTTTATTTTCTTCTCTATTATTATCGAAAATATAAAAAAAAATCGTCGAATCCGCTTCGATATTTTCCATTGTTAAATTCGCTAGTCAAGTCAATCACCACGAAACTGTGAAGTCCTTTGTCCCACACCTTCTTACAAAATCTCCTGAATTCTTCCCTACTCATGTCGTTGGCCACGTGATCTCCATAGATGTGATTGAAATTCTTGAGATCCTGATGAAAGAGACACAGAAAATTAGCATTCTCCCTTACAGTCGGTCTGGGCAGTCGAAAATAATTCTGAGACAGATAGAAACAATCCACGTTGCTGTGACATCCTCGAACGTAATACGATTTGCATCTATTCTGTCTCTCCGACAGCAGATCGTCGAAGATCATGAGATTCTTTTTCTACGACTTCAACTGTCTGGGATCGGGAACGTCGTCGGCGTTCTCGTAAAGCAAACATTCCACATTCGAACACTCGGTGATTCTCCTAGTCAATTCTCTCGCCGCCCCTTTCAATATATTCGAAGTCTCGTGTCCTTCGAATTCTCCTCGATTGTCGAAGATTCTCGACATGACGTCCTTGGGTAATTTACGATTCATACACTCTCGAAGCAATCTGTATTCTGGTTGAAAGAGACTCTTGCCGAAAATGAATAATCTGTCGTAATCCAACCAGTTGGGTCACAACAATAGGTTCATCAAGAGATTGGTCTTTCCGCAATTCGATTTTCCCACTATCAGACCTCTTATGCTCTTGGGAAAGAACTCGTCATTCGACCTCTTGGTCATCGCGTCATTGCAAGACATGTCTTTGATATCCATTTTTTTTTCTCCAGTTTTTTTTTAAACTATGTTTTGAACTATGGTTTTTTTCTATTTTTTTTTATTTTAATTCCTCCTATTTTTATATGTATTATTTATAAAAAAAATGTTATTTATAAATCACTTCCAATCCCGATCCTTTCATCATTTTAACTAAGTCTTGTATCGGTACGACATCATCATAGAAGTCTCGCCAACTTCTCGGTTCGATTCTCGATCGTTTGGCAGGTTGTGGTGGTGGAGTTATCAATTTATTAATCAATGCATCGGCACCTCTCTTGCCAGCTTCCGAAGCTATTCTACTGCTCGCTTCGGTCGCAGCTTTCTTACCTGCATCGATCGCCATCTTCTTTCCAATTCTGAGAGCGCTCGAGGCGATCTGTTTCGCGGCATCGCCAGTGAATTTACGAGTAAAAAGTCGCATCATCGAATCCACAATCCCCGATCCAGCGTAGACGTAAGATCTACTGTATCCCTTGTTCTTTATCACTAACATTTTTTTTTTCATTTTTTTTTATTATTATTATTTTTTTAATATATATATATTTTTTATTTACTTAATATTTTTTTTCTTTTCTCTTACTAGTTTTATTATTTCAAACGATTCATCAACTCTTTATAATCCTTCCTAGTCAAGACCTTCTGCCTCAACAATTCGTTGCACACGCTCACTATCTCATTATCCGCTCCAGTGTTACCGGCCTCTTTGCTGGCCATCAACAATCTCAATCTCTCCGACAAGGCATAGGGATCGCGTGGAAGAAATATCGTATCGGTCATTCCCTTTCCAGTCATCGATCTCACGAATTTCTCATTCGACTCCCATATGGGACTCACCACGTTCTTCCACTTGTAACCTCTCCTATCCTTCGGTCTCGTGTCTTTGGGATCGTTGTTCTTCTTCATTGCGTGAGTCTGAATCAGAATGTCTCCGTAATTTTGGTAATCCTTCTTAGTGTAATCTACATGTCTCTGGTGAGCGAGCAGAGTATGCAATCCGTCGGTCATTTCGTACCTGTTCAAACCGACGATCAAATAGCCGTCTTCAAACGATACTTCCGTGTCAGCCACGAAAGTTTTATCGCGATCACGACGAAATCTGTACATCGGATCTTTCACGATTCCACTACTAACAATGCTCCAAGCGTCGCTACTTCGATCGGTCTCACTATCGACGCTATTTGGATCGGTCTTGATTCTTATCTGTGTGTAATCGGACAAAGTTCTTGATGCAAAACTACCGGGGTGCGAAGCCATCCTCTGAGAACCTTCCTTTATGGGTCTCAATTCCTCGACGATCTCTTTCCTGGCTCGTCCCTGAACCTCGGTGACGGGTCTGAACAACTTGGTCATCTCTTGTCTCAACACCGTCTCTCCCAATCGCCTGGCCCTATCCTGCGCCTGAATATTCTCCTTACTCCGTATTAATTCGCGAACCTGCTCGTCCCTTCGCTTCGAATCTCCGATGTGTAGAAACATTGTTTTATTTATTTATTTATTTATTTGGGTTTTTTTCTTTAATGAAAAACAGTTATTTTTTTGTATTCTTATTTTTTTTTTAATGTTGTTTTATATATATATTTTTTGTATTTTTATTTTTTTAAACGGTTAATTTTTTTTTTCATCACTCGTCTCATAACTTGTAATAATCATATGTTACATAGATTTTTTTTTCAATCGCAATCCTCCTCCCCCTATCCCTCCAGATCGTCGTAGTCGTCCGTCCAGCTAATCTAATAATTCTTTGACTCGCACGCTCGATCTCAAACGGTCGAGTTTACCGGCTCAATTTTCAAATTCACCTCGATTGAACCGTCATCTTTTCCTGTGAGAAATTCACCTCCCAGATCGAGTTTTACCGGCTCAATTTTCAAATGCGCTGGTTGAATCGGATTGTTTTTTCCCGTGGGAATCGACGTTTGATCGCGTATTTTCCAACCCACGATCGCAAAAAACCACTGTCTTTTCGGAATTTTTCCCAATGGAAATCTCAGTTCTAATCTGTCTCCGGTCACAATCGTGCAAAATCCCATTCCAGGCATGTCGCAAAAAGTTGCACCGATCGCCGAGTCCGTGTTACGTCTGTGAAAAAGTGAATTTTTTCGCGAGAGACTCGGCGTTAAATTTATTAAAAGTGAATTTGTCAAACCAGTGAATTTTTAAACGTTTTCGACAAATTCCGTCGAAAGTGAGCCAGAAATGCTCGAATTTAAACATTTTCCGGGGAAAAACCCAGGGTTTTCGGGGAAATTTGAGTTATTTTTGGAAAAATCAACTTTTTTACCAGAAAAATTTGGGTTTTTCCAAAAAAATTTGGATGTTTCCAAAAATAACTCAATTTTTCTGGCTCACCTAAATTTCTGTCTCACACGATTGGAGGTGAGCCAGGACACTCACTATACACCTAGTAAGGCTCCGTTTCATTTTCCTTTTCGTTTCGGCGATAAAACTGACAGCAAAAGTATCGCTCGCCGATGGTCATGTAAACAAAAACAGATTCTCACGTATATACGTCTGCTGTTCAGTAAAATCGAGAAAAATTAATAGCTACTCTTAATAATTTGACGATCATGGCATAAATAAAATATACCCAAAGTAGCTTGTGTACCAAATATTCACCACGAGTGGTGAAGTGGTGTTAACTGCGCGCCAAAGGCTAACACCAACCACTTCACCTCTCGTGGAGAACAATTGCTACACCAAGCTGCTATGTGTATATTCTATATTTTTACATTTCAGTAGTATGCATTCAGGATCGCGTTGATATTTCAATGACAGAATCTTTACAGTCCGTCCGTCCGTCCGTCTGTCCGTCCGTCCGCGCAAATTTTCGGGGTTTATATTAAGGGATAGGGTCAGTTCAGGGTTATGGTTAGGGTTAATGTCACTTCAGGGTTAGGGTTAGGGGATGTAACCCTGTCTATACTACCCGAAATGTTTCCAAAAAGCCGAGGTTTTAACCGTTGTCCGAACGAATCAAAATGATCAATTTTTCCGTAATTTGTTTAGCCCACAACTCCCATTTTTAAGAACGTCGTTGGATGAACTTTTCATATAGAGGCCAATAGATTAAAGGGTGAGGTCTTGTGATCAATGAGTGGACTTCTAACATTTCGCGTATTTATACCGGGGAAAGGGGAGGTTAAATACACCTTGAAAGAATCCAAGCAAATGATTAGCCTTTCAAACTGAATGTGTCGACTGTATAGTGGTCGCTTCAAGTCGTTTGTTTGTATGGGTGTGTGTATATAGGTGTGTCCGCAAGATATCCCAGCTAAATATTAAAGCAGCGATTGCCACACGCTGGTATACAATGGGATCCCAGAAGTATTTTCCATTTATAGGTCAATAAGGTCGAGGTGAGGTGTTCAATAAGCTGATTTTCTATGGACAGGTCAGAAATAAAAATAGTAATATGTACCAGATCTTCTCTAAAGCAAAAGTTTCTTTTCTATAACTAGTTTATTTTTAATTTAAAAAACATTATGCGCTAAAATCCCTGATTTGAAAGGATTTCTAGTTTTCCTTCCATTCTTTCTCTCGGGTCTCATAACAGTAGCAGTGCCCAAAAAGTGACAATTACGATATTGAAAAAAACTTCTTACCTTGTGTCTCGCTTTCATGAAGACTGGAGGAATATCAAGGTCGGTAGAAACTATGTATCTAATAGGTATCCTCCATGTATTACCTTGAGTGTCGATTACAACATAGAACACTCACGTTATGGCGTTTCCACCTCAATAAAGGGTAATCATTTCAAAATAACTAGCACGCACAAAACCTCAGCTAATGGACCTCCGGTTGCAACTCTTTACTTAATACGAGTTGCTGACGAAACTTACGAAACGTTTCTTGAATGATTAAAAAATTCCATTTTTATCTGAATAACATAGCTTATGACCCAGAATTGGAACGAGCTTGCGGACCTGGTTCCAATGAAGAGTCAGAAGCTATGTTTTGAAGGCAAACATTTTAAAGAATAATAAACAATAAAAGACGAGTTTAGGGAATGGCGCTAGTCGGATATGGCCGATTATGTTACATAAGAAGTTAACACAGAGGTTCATTAGTTGGAACTTTGATGGTGTTCTATAAACATGTTATAGGCTTGAATTGGTACTTGGATGTGAACTCCGCTCTATGCGTGGTATATTGGAGGTCCGCTTTCCACCTATTGTATGCAGATTTGCGCTCCAGGTGTGGACATTTAGTGGAGCGGACAACTCACCAGAATCTATTTGTGCCCACATAGCAAATGAAAGCGGCTCAAATATTGAACATGCATGGTTGTCTCGTAGAGTGAGGGACTCTTTTGTGGAAATATCGGGGCAAGATATTTAGGCCAAACCCTCGGTAAGCCTTGTGTCTGGTTCAAGTATCTTACTCCTTGTGTGAGTTTCCTCATCCATACCCGTCGAGGATAATAATGTAGCGGTCGAGATATAAAGCCCATTTAAAAACCAGCTTGGTTGGTCCGGATCTCTAAGTCTCGTGGTAAATCGGTCACTTTCTGTGCTAGGGGTCGTTGGTTTGAGCCTTTGCTCCTGCAAATTCTCTCTCGATCTGTTACGTCCGTTTTCCTACGGTTGTTCTACGGCACCACCGGACGCGCCACGGTTGCCCCACGGTTTGTCCCGGTTATTCATGGTCATGCTGCGGTGTTACGGATATGCTACGGCTTTGCAACGGTTCGTCAACGGTCTTCGTGGTTATGTCCCAGTAACATAACCGTGGACACCGGGACACAACCATAGCATATCCGTAGTCTATCCAGTGTTTTACGTGGTCAATCGAGACCCCATTTCTGACCACGGTTAATGCCGGACCGTTATGCTGCAGTTGTTTCCCGGTGTCTACAGTTTGTTTTCTACGGTCCCTTGCGGTTGGTGACGGACAAAATGAGATTTTCAAGCATTTTGAAAATCGTTCCATGGAAAAAACAGAAAAAAACAAGACGGAGGAAGCGTGAGGGTTTATCCCGGAACACTACGATCATGTCTACCGGCCCTATACGGATTTACCAGGGACAATCACGGATTAAAACTCTGGGCTTCCGGCACCTCGAACCGTGAAAGTGAGAACCCAGCTTTACCGTCCATTGGGTATTGTCCCTGGACACGAGGACGCTCTACCAAGATGCATACTCGTGAATTTATGTTCACATAGCTGAAAATTTTCGTCACAGAAAGTAATTTACAGAAAAAGTTAACCACCCACCCCCTCTTAATTTCCCAAAGCTGCCAGTAAATGCATCGCCTATGGTATGGAAATTTCGCATGGAGCCAAAGAATTAGTAATCCGTTCGTTCGGATTAAAAACAAATGACCATGTCACTTCCCAGGCTCCATTATATCATATTATTACTTTCAAAAGAGTAATTTACTGGGATTTCCGGGTTTGATTATAAACGATAACTTCACAAGTGAATTATGCAATCAACAATTGGGTCATGTATCCATGCGCGCAAACGATGACGCTGCGCCGGGGGTGTAATGGGGACTTCATTGTTTGTTTGGTTTTTTGCTTTTTTTTCGTTAATAATGAAAAGTAATAAACAGAGTAATCGCTTGACTGGACTGGTTCGTGAAATAATTCATTCGAGGCGAGGGACTATATTGTAAAACACTCGTGTTTGTACAACGTTCCTCACCTCTCATGAATTATTTCACGTAACCAGTGTCCATTCAAGCGATTACTCTCTATTAAAAAATTGAAAGTTCGAACTCTTATCGACTTTGTATCATTGGTGTGCGCATCATTTCAGACACTTCAGTTCAAGCATTTTTCTGTAGAGTAGTATACAAGAAACAGAAGCTGGCCGCTTTACAAGTTTTTCCTCCAATTAGTTTCAACGTTTGACTATTATTCTCTTTTGAAACCCATTTAAAAATAAGAAAACTGCATTTTCCATCATCTTTTGCTGTCTGTAAGATTTTTGTTCTGTGCATTATATCAACAGTGTGCGCATCGTAATGTATAATACAGACACCGTCCTTTTCAAAAATATAAAAGTCTAGGAGTTGAACTGGTTAATTCTTTTTTCTTGCAACTTGCAAATCACTTTAAAAGCGCATTTGCTAAACAAAGAGTCAAAGTAGACAGAGCTGTCTGTTCTTTTCTTTTATTAAAAGTAATAAAAGGAAACTTTGCTTTATTTTCTATTGCTGTTTTCTCAATAGTTACTTGCTTCTTAACTGGGCGTTTTTCGCTCGATTGATACTTTCAAGGGAGATAGCATTATCGAAAGTCCATTTTCATGTCGACATAATTCAGGGATGATATCCCGAATTGTTTCATCCTATGGTCTTCATCTCGGATCTTTGGTGCTCCAAGTGGAACATGCCTGTTGTGCCTTCACCTCTCAATAAAATCGGGTAGCGCTTGCTGAAATTGGTAAGAGGTTAGAGGTGAACCTGTATTTTGTGTCCCTGTGACATCAATCTTTGACCTGTGACAGTGGGCGTTCAGATCTTGCCATGTGCCCTACCCGACAAAAGACAGGCGTAGTCGGTTGTTTTTCAGTTTGAGTGCAAAAAGATATACCACTGAAAGCTCAACCCACGCTCCGGTACAATAACTGACAAGGTTTGATGTTTTGAGCGCGATTGAACATACAAACAACGCCGAAAGCCCTTCCCACGCTCCATGCAGACTAACAGTTATTTAGGAGTATTCGAGAAGTGCATTCATGTAAATGTGTCTGACTCCAGTCAGTTCACAAATTACGGTCGCTCATCATTTAAAGAATCTTCAAATGGAAATTGAACTTGTTCGTCCATAACAAAGAAAAAACAAAGCAATTGCATCAACGCTGGACAAAATATCGTTTCCTGGGTGTACAAAGGCGTCATCTGCAATGCTAAGGCATTGCAGATGGCGTCTTGGTGCATTCAAGGGACGATATATCAGTGTTCCGTACATAGGTTGCACGATGCCGTGTAGACAACAAACTTAAAAAATTGGACGTCATCAAGAAAGTCCATATTTATAAAACGAATGACCGGTTTTCGAATCCCAAACCAAGAGAGTTTCTTTTGACACAAGCCACGCAGTGAACGAAATCATACTGAACCACATACACTACTTGACCAATGAGGACTGGCGCCAAACTTGGCAAAAGAATTCTGACGTTCTTTCTTGTTTCTGTAACATTCGGCAGAAAGGAGACGTTCTCGTTCCTTTTTCAGTGAAGTGGAGTATGCAGCATCAAAATTTATGATGCAATCACAGGGAGTAGAGGACGGGTGGAGAACTGCGCTCGTCTCTCATGCTACATGTTCCACGATCGATCCCCGGTCGGGAATCTTCTAGGTGTATCTTCACACTCCCCGGCTGCGTCAAGTGTGGGATTGATGCTGTCGCAGCGTACTTTTCTGTCGGGTGGGGCGTAAAAGATCGTCCCATGTGCGGAGAGAAACACACTTCATACAGGTTAGAGATCCTTTCGTAGTATTCAAGAAGAGAGAGGCCACGAAGTTGGCCCCACGGAGGTCATCTCCTAAACCTGCGCCATTGAGCTAAGGAAAGATATTGCGTAACGTGCTCGCCAGTTTTTGTAAAATACGTAGGCTAAAAACTTTTAAAATCTGGTGTAATCTACTGTAACTAGCTCTACTAAAAGATTTTTTTATATATTACTTTCAGGACTGAGCGCAGGTGTAAACTCTGGTATGAGAAAAGGATAACGACATTGGAAACAGATAATGTGCCGATAATAAATCTTCAATGCAACATATGTTTGGCTGATAAATACGACACCGTGTGTAATATAGATGGCACAGCAACATTTTATTAAAAACCCTTTCGCACTTTGCATCCGATTCAAACGATGAAATAAATCATAATCATCTATCTTGTTTCATGAATTTTGGTATTTCTTCTCTTTTCTGCTCAGTTTATAATGCCACAATAGTGTAAACAAGAAGGGCGCCAACGCCCTATAGCTCACCAACATTCCTCTTTGATAGTAACTTTGGCAAACACAAGAACTGTATCAAACAGGCTCATAACATGCGACAAAGCTTACCTAAACGCAACCTCTTAAAAGTAAAACACAGAAACTGACATAAACAGTAAGTTAAACATGAAATTCTGAGCTAAACAGAAAACTAAACGCAAATAAAAATGTCAAGAAAAATGTTTAAAATGCACGGTATGAGGGGTTAATCATGGAACAATGATACTGAGGAACATGTATGATGAATATAAGTGCCATGGGAAGAGGAGGAGCACGGCAGCTGACCTAAACACTAAGTTAAACGTGAAATTCCGAGCTAAACAGAAAACTAAACGCAACTAAAAATGTCAAGAAAAATGTTTAAAATGCAGGGTATTGGGGGTTAGTCATGAAACAATGATACTGAGGAACATGTATCATGAATATAAGTGCCATGGGAAGAGAAGGGGCAAAGCAGCTGACCTAAACACTTAGTTAAACATGAAATTCTTAGCCAAACAGAAAACTAAACGCAACTAAAAATGTCAAGAAAAATGTTTAAAATGCAGGGTATGAGAGGTTAATCATGGAACAATGATACTGAGGAACATGTATGATGAATATAAGTGCCATGGGAAGAGAAGGAGCACAGCAGCTGACCTAAGCACTTAGTTAAACATGAAATTCTGAGCTAAGCAGAAAACTAAACGCAACTAAAAATGTTAAGAAGAATGTTTACAATGCTGTGTATGGGGTGTTAATCATGGAACAATGATACTGAGGAACATGTATGATGAATATAAGTGCCATGGGAAGAGAAGGAGCACAGCAGCTGACCTGAACACTAAGTTAATCATGAAATTCCGAGCTAAACAGAAAACTAAACGCAACTCAAAATGTCAAGAAAAATATTTAAAATGCAGGGCATGAGGGGTTAATTATGCATCAATGATACTGAGGAACATGTATGATGAATATAAGTGCCATGGGAAGAGAAGGAGCACAGCAGCTGACCAAAACACTCAGTTAAACATGAAATTCTGAGCTAAACAGAAAACTAAACGCAACTAAAAATGTCAAGAAAAATGTTTAAAATGTAGGGTATGAGGGGTTAAATCATGGTGAAATGATAATAATCATCATATAGCAGCATTATAAAAGCCATGATATGGAAATAGGGCGAGTAAGTGACCTAAACAGAATCTTTAACATTATTGGACACGTACGCTGACGCCGACGCCGACCGATCGAGCCATGCCATAAGCTCACACAACTAAAGTTGGTGAGCTAAAAACGAAAGTACATGATAACTGTCCAATGGTAAACGTACAAGTAATGAATATAATTTTGGTGTAATGAACCTCTCATTGCCTCATATCTACATACAGTGAAAAATTGGAACTACCGTAAAAGGTTTACAATTTTTACTTTTATTTTCTGCTTTTCTCAAAGGCACTTCAGTTTTTAAATGCTGCTATTATAACAGTTTTAAATGTTTTAACCCCTCCCCCAACTGATGTCGAAATATCAAAATACCAAGCTGCCAGTTTTTCCCATAATGCAACTGGGAATTTACCCAATTCAGTCTTGTTTGCCAGAGCTTAATTTGCTTTGTCAACTTTTTCGGGGTTTTCTCTTTTCCTTTTAATGGAGGCGGGTTTGTTTTATTTGTTGGTGTACTTTGACAAAATGGGATTTATTGATTGAGCGGTTATCTATAGATCGTCGCCTGAGTGCTAGAATGTTCTATAATATGCCACATTCTAGCACTCAGACGGTGAGATGTTGCTTTGGTGGTTGATGTGAGGAATATTAAATATGCTTGCACTATTATATTCTTCACTGATAGATTTTCTATAGATGTTGGTTTGCTTGTTGATGTCGGGTGTATTGTTTCAAGCTTACTTAGTTTGCAAAGATTACCTACCAAGTTCTTCAAATTATTTTACCGCTTCTCACCTCACTGAGGTTCGGTTATGGTGGATGACATCTACAGTGGAGGCTTCGAGGCCCACTAAAATGGAATCTTCAACCTGCTCGGAGTGCGTTTCTCTCCACACAAAGGACAGTCAGTGTACGTTCCACACTCAATAGGCTTTACAGTATCAACCCCACAACGCATACTACCATAGAGTGTTTGGACAACCCGAGAACAGACCTACTATCGACCCAGACCAGCGCACTTACCCATTGGGTTACCACTCTCTTATATTCTCTTATATTTAACCACGCTCTCAAACCACCAGTCTAATTCTGTACGGCATTCGACGCTGTTATGGTCTGCAACTGGTCTAGCCTTTAAATAGCCCATCGCCCATGTTTAGAATCAATCGTCTGAAATATTTCACTTGGTCGAAAAAGCAAACCTACGGTTTCCTTTTCCGACCAACTGAAATATTCCATCAGATTCAATGGGGAAAAAATTCGACAAGTATGAATGATGGCAGGAAGTGTGTCACAAGCCAAACTTGATTTGACCGAATATTTGATAACAATTACTATTATGAATGAAAACTCACTCCAGCTTATGATTACGACGCGTAGCTCCACTAATTGTGTTAAAATCTTATCATTTCCAAGGTAAATACTTATCGACAGGTATATCTATAATTAGAACATGAAAGAATATTTGGGCATGTTTTTGAGTAAAGGTACATCACATTGTATCAACGTTCGTCTGCGCGCATACTATATGTAAAGATGGTAAGCAAACAGCCTATAACAGCATTGGATTCCAAACAGAATTTGACTGGTGACCTGCGAGTTTGATATTTAACTTACTGGTATTTTGTAATTATTCACGGAGATGGTTATCTAACCATGTTGATGTGTGGGATATATAATACTTACGAAGGCGAGTGCGACTGTTGCCTTTAATGTATTATGGTGTTCGACACGGTCTGACTTACGCAGATTAACACTGTCATCTGATTAAATGTTGGAATAGCCCTTTTCAACATTTAATTAGATGGCATGATAGAATTACATGTGTATTATATATTTTATTAAACGTCCTCACATATCAGCGTATATATAGGACCTCCGTATATGGGAAATATGTGCTTGGCTGTATAATTGGTAACTTTCGTGTTTTCTTTATTGTCATGTATTCTTCATTGAGATGTTAGCTGTAGATGTTAGTTTGGTTGTTGACATGAAGTATATTTAACTTGCTGGTAGCCATGTATTATTCGTTGAGGAGTGATAAATAATTTTTAAAAAAACCCACAGAGTTCGCCATAGAAAAGCAATCGGCGTCGGCAGTGTCGTATACGACACTGTCGACGGCGATTGCTTTTCTGTGGCGAATTCTATACATGTAAGATCATGCACTTAAAGCTTGAGATCTATTATATTCATGTTTGTGGCATTTCTCGGTAAAGTCCATGAGTAATTTACATTAAAGTAGGACTTTGGCTCGACCCTGGGAAACTAAGAATCCTTCTCGAGTTAGTCGAGTAAACTTACATCAAAGGGTGGTGGGAACCAGTGATAGTGGTGAAGACCTATAACAAGGGGTTGTCATTTTAAGATGACCTAAAACCCAAAGCAGACGCTAAGACAATACCGGTGCTTTTCCTCCAACCATGCAGGCCACATCCATATTTGCCGTTGTGCCCAAATTAGACTAATCTAAAGGTCTGCTGGTTTGCTTGTGGGTGTTACCTTGACTTTCTTGTAAACTTGTATTCTTATTTGATGTAGTATCTGTCTATAGCTGATAGTGAAATGTATCTAGTTGGAGTATATTCCTGTATTCTTCACTGCGATGTTGTACATAAATGTATCAAGATCTACTCGAATTGGTAGTCTGTATATTATGTAAAATAAGTTATTCTTTGATCCGTGCTTTGCAGAAGCCAGCTGTTAATCTCTTAATTAATCGGACAACAACATTATCCATGAAAACAGGAGAACATGTAATAATTTTTATCCCGCAGATAGGCAAACGGGAAAAGATACTCAACCTCGCCGAGACCGCACAGTAACACAGCATGGCGCTGTTTCGCTGCCTGCGAACTCAATAGCGCCAAAGGTCTCCATAAATGAATGCCGAGGACTCCAAGGAGATACCGCTCAAGTTTTCCCGGTGTATTCCTTGATAATATAAAAGGAGTAGCAAGATTTGGAAAAGCAGTGTTGATCGTAAGGTTCAAACCGCCGCAGATGACGTTTTTCTTTAAAAATATCAGATTCATTCACTTAATTCAAGTTGAATCATGGTATGAAGACAGAACACAGTTCGCGGAAAGTACGGAAGACATGGATCAACAAACCGAGTTGGAGCTGTTCCTGTTATTTACGAGCGCCTTGTACTCCTCCCTCGTTGTGTTGTGTCTTGCGATAAACTACAAGGATTTCCAGACCCACTAAGACAATTGAAAAGAAAAATTTCCTGTCCATTTTCTCACCATTGCATATTTAGATTTTATAAGAAAGAAAGTACTGATGGCTTATCATGTAATTGGGGCGAAACCATTTCGACGGCTCTGATCAGTTTACTGGCATAAATTCAAAGAGTCCATGTTCGTTTTTCAGTTGGGCCAATTATTATTTTCAGAGTGAAAACTCTGACAGATATTTTCTCCACTGATCTCTGTACACCTGGATTGGTGGAACGCCAAGAGAAAATATCACAACTCAATCTTGTCACTAACCCCTCAAGATAAGGTCGGGTCTGTCGACGTGGTAACTTCTGTCATTGGTGACGTTTGATGCTGTGAAAGTTGTTACGCTGTGACTATAGTCACAGCGTAACACCTTTCGCATCATCAAGTATCAAACAGAAGCCAAGCACCAAACTAGTAGCATTTGGATAATTTTTTTTCAATATCAGCACTTATCTTTTGTCAATGACAACTAAGATATGTTGTGAAAATTCTTTGCATTGCCGTCAATGGCGTAAGGCAGTTGTTGTAGCGTTCCCTTTTTATGTCTAAATAAAGAGGACAGTTGAAGAAATAACGACGAATTGTTTTTAATCATATTCTTTAGAAACAATCAGCGAGTCAGTATTACAAACATTTTCGTTAATGCAGCTGAACAGCAACTGACTTGGTGAGTCTGTGATGTCCCCAAATGAGACCAATCTGAAGGCATCTACTGACAAAGGGATGCTATTATTTTGTACGCTACATTGTCTTATGTATAATTGTAACACGCCTTTAGACAGCAGAAATTCAACCTCTTCATTTTTAAGATTAGCTCGACTGTTCATGAAGCTTTGCACATTTTTGAACAAATTGAATCCATATCATCTCAAAAGAATTTTACGCCTACTTCTCGTGCATAACCCGATGAAGGCGTAAGAATTAAAGAAGATATCACTTTAAATGATAAAGAGAGATGGACACCTTTAATCCTGTCACTATCTAGATATTTTTGAACCGCATGCAGCCATAGCCGAGCTGATAGTGACGTCATAACACTAGCTGTTCTCCACATTGCAATTGCGGTGCACGATTTGTACAATATTCCAGTGAAACTTCGCTTCTTTATAAAAGATAGTCCGTCAACGATTTCCGTTCCGCACATATGTGTGGAACAGATTTTATTTTCCGCATGGGTTTAGCGTTGCTGTAGATGGGGATTTCATAGAACAGACGTGTAATAAAAGTTTTTCTGGTCATTTGTAGGGAAACTGTTTGCGCTGAATCCGAATCTGAATAATATCACTCTGTATACCTCGCAAGGTTGTATCCAAGATGGCATCCAAAACACTGTTTTCATTAATTCAATACAGCTAGACGGTGTGTCACAAATAAACTTCAAGTCGCCCCCCCCCCCCAGGGTCAAGGTCACAGTACGGATCAACACATGGAATGAGCACGCACATCATCTTGTTTGTGTTCCGGCCATGACTTTTATTTGAAGGAGATAGCACAATGGATCTTTCGCAACATACCTACCGCCACTAGCTGGTGTGTTGCATACATAATTCACGATTGGCCCATGAAGGTCAAGGTTACAGGTGGAGGTCAGCACATAGAATCAACATGTACATCGATTTTTTAGTGTCTGTGCCATAACGTTTTAGTGGAATGAGACATCACGGTGAAATTTACACAACGCATGACTCACTACTAGACGGTGTGTCACAAAACAAAATTCACGACTGGCTCACCAAAGTCAAGATCACAGATAGAGGCCAACGCTACGAATCAACAAACACAATAACTTTTAGTGTCATCCCCTTAACCTTTTAGTTGAAGGCGATATAACAATGAAATTTATACATGTCTACTTCCACTATGTGGCGTGTCGCTTACAAAATCTTCCGTGCAAATATGCGACTTCAGGGGACATGGCGAAACATTTGGCGTTTTGGGCGGCTATCGTGGACACCATCTTGAATATCTCGTGTTACCCAACATTTACGGAGTCGCGTTATTCAGATTCGGATTCAGTGCAAAAAGTTAGCCTAGAAACGCCCAACGCACCTCTTACTTCCCGACCTTGAAATTGCGTCTGTTTGAGGAAAGTAATCAATAAAGGCGGAATATTCCAAAACGGATTCAACATAGTTTCGGAAGCGGAACCTCCTTGAACGTCTCTTCTATTATCACGACTCGTGTATAGGAGACGTCATGATAGAAGAAAGATCCAAGAGGAGACAGCTGGTAGGAGTTTGAGGGATATGTCGGCGATTCGAAAATTTCGGATCAGTACGACTCGAATCAAGCTGGACGATGTTGAATTGAAATGATTTCCGAAGCTTCGCGTGGCCTTCCTTTGTTATCCGTTCCGCATGCACGGGGCGTAAATCACAAAACATTATCCCCCAGGGGGTGGGGGGGAAGTTGACCATCCCCTACTAGGCGGGTCCTCAGGTGGCGGATAGAGGACGGCCTGCTCAATTGGGCAGGTTTGCTGGTTTTTTAAGTGGCAGGTTTGCTTAATTGAGCTGGTTTGCTGCGGAATATGGAAATACGCAGCCCCGGACCAAAATGGTCAATCCTGCCAATACCACCTTGCAGGCACCTTGTTCTCCCGTGATGTGCGTTCCGAAGGCCCCGGAGGAAGGAATCCTGCCAGTTGAGAACAGACTGGGTCCCGGTTAGGACAAATCTCCAGGATGGAGATCAGGTCGTAAACACTGCTTTGGCCCTGATCTCTATCATGGAGGTACCTGTTCAATACACTGCTTCGGCCCCAACTTCTGGAGTAGACGGATGGTCGAACGGCCCGTTCTGACCAATCGGGAGCCCCCATCCCCAAAACTATCGGGTGTCACGTCGGGGGGCATTGGGTGATCATTCAATCAGTCATTTCTTTTAATTCAGTTTTATCGATATGGAGTGTTGACTTTCAATGTCATTTTTATCTTTTTAACATACACTGTTTTGTTGCGCTGTCTGCTTCAATTCTCCGTAGCCATTGTCATAACACAAGTTTTACAAAATGATTGGTTGAATGACCACCACGACTTGGCACTTCCCACAAACTTTACTGGTCAATCCTCCAGCGGTATACATTAGCATCAACGCTGGGGGAGTATGCTGTTCATGCACTCTTGGTGTTGTTCGCTGGAATTCCGCGACGTAACCCCCAAGGTTGGGCTCAGAGTAAGGGCGAGAGCCATGAACAGAAGAATTTTAATACACTACAACATGGAAAATCAAAATCACAAAATACAAAAACGGGGATATTCTGGTTCTGACTCTGACTCTGAACAAGTAATCAATCAATGTAATTCTTGGCCAAAATTTGTTATTATATATTCTGATGAAGAAGGGAAATCGGCAACCAACTTAAATCCATTTGCTCTGGAGAAGGCTATCAAGGGAAATGCGGACACTGTCAACAATGTGAAGAAGTTACGATCAGGAGGGCTGTTGATAGAATTCAACAGAGAAAACCAGGCAAAAAATTTATTGCAGACAACCAAACTGTTAGATTTAAAGGTCAAAGTTTTCCCCCCATAGGACATTAAATAGTAGCAAAGGTGTGGTACGAACTAAAGAACTCTTTGGCTTAGATGAATTAGAAATAAAAACAGAATTAAAATAACAAGTTGTTAGTGACGTAAAAAGAATAGAAATACGAAAAGATGGAATCACAGTAAGAACAAACATATATATATTTACATTTGAAACTGTAAAACCACCGAAATCTATCAAGGTCGGTTACATGAACATCAAAGTGGATTTGTATATTCCAAATCCACTTCGATGCTTCAGATGTCAAAAATATGGCCATGGACAAAGTAGCTGCAGGAGAAGAGAAACTTGTTATAAATGTGGTCAACAACATCAGGATCCATGTAATAACACCGTCAATTGCTATAACTGCCAGGGCAACCATACTGCATCTTCTGAGGATTGCCCTGCATGGAAAAAAGAAAAATTTATACAGAAAATTAAATGTGAGAAACAGATAAGTTTTAAAGAAGCCAGAGAAATAGTTACAGCAATGCCTGGAATGAGTTCGTCAACAACATATGCAACCAAAGTCACTCAAAAAGTTCACACTAAATCTATTGCATGCCAGACACAACATACTGAACGACAGTGTTCTGCCAACTTTGATAGGCAATTTCACAACCTCAAGAAACCGAACCGAAATCAACTCAAACTCCGACCACTACTCCAATAACAGCACAAAAATCAAACAACAATCCGAAGAAAGATCAAAATAAAGCTAAAACAATTGAGATTAAAGGAAAAGAAACAAAACCAGACCAGAAAAAAGATCAAACTAAACCACAACCAGAACTACAAAATCTTAGTCAGAGAAGGAAATATAACAGAGAGCGAAAGTGCAAAGATAAGGAACAGCAAAATTTAATTTCAAACAGAACTCCAAAATATCAAGAAAATGTTGCTTCGAACATATTCGAAGGCTTGCAAGATATTGATGTTGATGAATGCATCAACACCACCTTTTCAAGCAAAATGAACCCGACTTCGTCTCAGGGAGGGTCTCCAAACAGAAAATCTCCTAGGAAACCTCCTGGGGTAATTTCGCCCATACGTCCACCGTCCAAATCTCCAACTAAACATGGATAATACAAATAATACGAAATTAATACAATGGAATTGCCGAGGTTTTAAGACAAGTTTTAAAGAACTTGGCCTTTTATGTCAAAAATATAAACCTGCTGTTTTTTGCTTACAGGAAACACTCCTGAAGAAACCTAACACAAATGATCATTCTGTTTTCAAGGGCTATACTTCGTATAATGCTTGGGCAGATGAAAAAGACCTTCATGTACGGAGAACGTCTGTCTTAGTCAGAAACGACATTATTCACAGTTCTGTACCTTTACAATCAATTGTACAGGATGTAGCAGTACGCCTGACCTTATGTGTCTCCAAATAAACCACTTCAGCTGACTGATCTTGAACATCTGATTCATTAGCTACCAACTCCGTACATTTTGTTGGGTGATCTTAACGCTGGGGTGATTCCTACAGCAAAGGCAAAACAATGGAAGAACTTGTTACAAAATAAGACTTGTGTTTGTTCAATGACGGGGTAGATACTTACCTGCACCCCGCATCCGGTTCATACACATCAATTGATCTTACAATAGCATGCCCTTCTATCTTCCTTGATTTTTCTTGAAAGGTAGAAGATGACTTGTGCGGGAGCGATCACTTTCCAATTGTGTTGGGGAGTGTAGTTCCAGCAGATGATGAGAGAGTGCCGCAGTGGAACTTTAAAAAGGCTGACTGGGACACTTTCTCATCACTTTGTTCTGAACGCCTCACACAGCAGAAATTTCAGGATAGTGCTGACCAAATAGAACATTTTACAAACGAGTTGCTTGATATTGCAAACACAGTCATCCCTAAAACCTCGGCAAATCCGAAACGTTTCGCCAAACCATGGTTTGATAATGAATGTAAACGGGCTATAAAGGATCGTAAGAAAACTGAACGGGAATTTAACAAGTCACCAACCACACATAATTTAGATAGGCTACGCAAAAATCGGGCAAAAACAAGACGACTTATAAAACAAAAAAAGAAAAATTCTTCGGAAACTTATGTTTCTAAAATTAACCAAAACACGCCTATCACTAAAATTTGGAAAATGATTAAAAAGATTAAAGGAAAAGAAACAAAATCAACTGTACAACACCTGCAAGACAGCAACACACTAATTACATCCAAAACAGAAATTTCAAACAAATTGGCCTCCACATTTTCGAAACATTCGTCTTCTGAAAATTGTAATCTAGAATTTCTCAAAATTAAAAAACAGCAAGAAAAACAAAAGATCAAATTTACCTCCAATAATTCAGAGGATTACAATGAACCTTTCTCTATGGAAGAGTTAAGTAACTCTTTGTATAGCGAAAAGGATACTGCCACTGGTCCCGGTGAAATACGCTACAAAGTTTTAAAATATTTGCCAGAATTCTCACTGGAACTTTTATTGTCAATTTTTAATGACTTTTGGGTGACTGGCCAGTTTCCATCTTCCTGGCGAAAAGCTACAATAATTCCCATTCCAAAGCCTGATAAAGATCACAGCAGCCCAAGTAATTACAGGCCTATCGCTTTAACAAGTTGTCTGTGTAAAACCATGGAGAGGATGATCAATGATCGACTTGTCTGGTTTCTGGAATCGAACAATCTACTTTCGAATGTTCAGTGTGGTTTCAGAAGCCAGAGAAGTACTGTGGATCATTTGGTTAGACTTGAAACGTTTATAAGAAATGCCTTTGCCAGAAAAGAACATGTGGTAGCCATCTTCTTTGATCTGGAAAAGGTATATGATACAACGTGAACATATGGGATTTTAAAAGATCTTTTTAACATGGGGTTGAGAGGGCGTATGCCTCTTTTTATTGAAATTTTTTTAAAGGACCGCCAATTTCAGGTTCGTGTTGGGTCAACGTTATCTGATCCTCACGAGCAGGAATTGGGGGTTCCTCAGGGTAGTATTTTATCCGTTACCCTCTTTTCAATTAAGATTAATAGTATCATCGACGCAATTGAGAATATGGTAGATTCGTCATTGTATGTTGATGATTTTTTAATCTGCTGTAGGAGCAAAAAACAAAAAAATGAATGCTGTAGAACGCAAACTTCAGCTGTGTTTAAAAAGAATCCAGAAATGGGCTACAGAAAACGGTTTTAAGTTTTCAAAGACTACATCAATTGTGTTCATTTCTGTAAGCTCCGGAAGCATCATCTTGATCCAGAGTTGAAAATGGATGGAAATACCAGTAAAGTTGTTAAAGAAGTGAAATTATTAGGTTTGTTGTTTGACAGCAAACTGAATTTCACTTCTCACATAAAACAACTGAAAGTTAAATGTAAGAGAGCATTAAACCTCCTGAAGGTTGTTGGTAGCACTGATTGGGGTGCTGACCAAAATACATTGCTTCATCTGTTTCGATCACTTGTTAGATCTAAATTAGATTACGGTTGTGTGGTTTACGGATCTGCAAGGAAGTCGTATCTCAATCCACTTGATGCGATTCATAATAGTGGCATTAGAATTAGTCTAGGTGCATTTCGAACATCACCAATAGATTCAATGCTTATTGAAGCTGGGGAGTCTTATCTCAAGAAGCCTCGAATTAAACTGTCTCTCCAATATGTATCTAAATTTTTGACTAATAAATCAAATCCTGCTGATAATTGTGTTTCAGAACTTCAAAATGTTGAATTTTTTAACCGCCATCAGAAACATATTTCTCCATTGGGAATTAGAATTAAACCCCACATGGAGTCTGCCAAAACTGATTCTGATTCTATAAAAGAAAACCGTAAATCACATATTCCTCCTTGGCATCTTAAAAACCCAACAGTTATTTTGGACCTTGCAAATACCAAAAAAATTGATACCAATTCCTTGCAGTTCAAACAGAAATATGCCGAAATAAAGTCCAAGTATAGTACATATAGGATCTATACAGATGGATCTAAAGATGGTGACGAAGTATCATCAGCTGCTGTTACTGGTGATCATATCACCTCAATCAGAATACCGAATCAGAGTTCTATTTTCACAGCTGAAGTTAAGGCTATACAACTCACGCTTGAACACATCGAGAATGTGCAGGAAAAGAAGTCGATTATTTTTCCGACTCTCTTTCCTCTTTACTTGCTTTACACAACCCCAAGTTGAAGAACCCTCTCATTTTGGAACTTTGTGAGAAGTTAACAACTCTCATGTCTGACCAATATGATATCGTGTTTTGCTGGTTACCCGGACATGTAGGTATCGCTGGTAACACCAGAGCAGACAGTGCAGAAAAACATGCTTTATCCAAGCCTCTCACTGATTTTAACATCCCTTTCACTGACCTGAAACCACATATCAATAAGTACATCAAATCTATGTGGCAGGCGGAATGGGATGGAGCGATAAATAACAAGCTCCATCGATTCCGACCAGATATTTGTGATCACTACCCGTCTAGTAACCTTTGTAGAAAGGATCCTTCAGTTTTGACGCGGTGTCATATTGGTCATACACGATTTACACATTCCTTTTTGTTAGAGGGCAATATGCGACCAGAGTGTTTTCCCTGCCAGCAGGTGTTGTCAGTGGAGCACATTCTTTTACATTGTACTGATTTTAATCATGTCCGAGGGCAGCATTTTATAGTTGGATCTTTGAGAGATTTATTTTGTCTTACAAGTCCACAAAAAGTCATCTCATTTTTTAAAGTAATCAACCTTTTTAATAAATTTTAAATTGTTTTTATTCTTTTATAATTCTCATCTAATCATATCTATTTTACAGGTTGATTGACATATCTTTTTTGAACAACTTGTCTCACTTTCTCATTACAGTTAACAGTCCTTCGTTTGATTCCTCAAATTTCATATTTCAACGACATATTTTTAATCATTTCATACTGGATAATGGTCTTTTTTTAAAATGCATACTTTCAGCGCCACGATATAGCCTTAGCTGCTGATGTGGCATTAAGCACCAATAAATAAATAAATAAATTCCCCCATTCACCCCCACAGCCTATATTTTGTTGAATCTACTAAACAAAATAAGTCTGTTCAGAACAATATTTTGATGGACAGGCGCCAACAAATGTGGATCCACGTGGCAAGAATTCGTTAATTTCGAAGACTTGTCCTTTTGGAAACATTACCATGGTAGTAGGGTTTGTTTTATCATTCCGAATTTTGTGCCAGTAGTTTTTTTCAGAAACTGTTTCATTGAAGACCATAAAGTGAGAAAATAAATGTTACTATTTTGGTAAATGGTTTCTAGTGTGTCTAATCCCAGAAAGTGTCTCTCACATCTCCCAGTAGAAGAACATTCCTTGATCAACAAATGTTTATCTGTATGCAATACTGTGATCGTCGCAAAAGCGGTCTTCTTTCTCAGATCACGATCTGGTCTCGGTGCTGTTACACCGATGGGTTGAGATTTTATAAATAAAATATTGCGAAATCTAGATTGAATCCAAAACATCAAACCTAAACAGCATGAGATTCAATGTTCTTACATTCTCTTTCGACAGATGAGATTCTACAGTATTCTGGCAGGGAAAGCGTATATAGTATTTCAAAGAGATCTCTACCCAGTCGCGATCCGGTCGTACTTAACTTTCAGCCTGCTTTTGAAATCGCGATGCTCAAAGTCGTAGAAAAAACAGCTAAAATATTTTTTTCATTGTAGACATCAGTATCTGACAGTGATTCTATGAATGGCTCTCGTGGGTGAGGTGTGCAGCAAATTAGTATCGCGGCTCCTATCATGAACGAAGACTAATTAAAAGGAAACTTTCAACTTCCACCCTATAAGTAGTATATCATGCACGTTTGGGGCCTGATCAAACGGACCTCGGAAGTGACGTCATGTTACGTGACCCAGTGACGCCATGTTGTGTTGTTATGGTAACCCGCGTGAGCGGACATGTTGTGACGCCATTACCATAGTGATATGTGATTTTAGTGCGCATGAGCAGCGTGTGTTGTTAGGGTGTTAAGTTTTTCCGTCGTCCATTTTGTATACTGGAGGCCGACATCTTGGTTTCTATGGTAGCACGTGGTAGCTAGGTTACCCAAAGGCCTACAAGACGGGGGAATGTTCGGAGGATGTATTCCATTGAATAAGAGTAATTTCCCGATTCGTAGAATTAGCAAAAACAACCCATCAATCCCTCCAAATCAGCGAAACCCACTCAAAACTACCGAAATTGAATTTATTTACTACGGATTCTTCAAGAATCCGTTTTAGGATCAGCCATTCCATAGCTTATAATAGTAGCACGTAGTGCTATTGGACGCATTCCTTTATACAAGATATAATTACCACAAACAACCCGGCAATTGTTTATTTGACTCGGATTCCTGCAGAATCATTTTTAGAACAACCATACCATGACGTTTTTTCCCCTATAAAACGCACATTCCTTTGTATAAGCGTCATTACCCAGAATCCTCCTTTTCTATCTATTCGTTTTACGTGGCACAAATTTTTTAATAAAATCCTACGCCCCGTCATCTCTTTTTAGAAACATCCTTAACTGACCACCCCACCCCCACCCCCCGCCCCACCAACTAATTTTTAGGGCCTCTCTATAAATATTAACTTCCATAAATAACTCATTTTAGGGTGGAACTATATTTTTATAAATTCCTACGCTCTATTTTTAGTAACTACCCTAACTGACTCCCTAACTAATTGTTAGGGCATCTCTATATTTTGTAATTTCTTTAAATGACTCCCTTACTACATGATATTAAAATAATTAAAATGAGAATCAAGATGTTTCTACACAACCAATCAGATCGATGCGAATCAACCAATCAGATTAGTGTATTCCCTTTGTGTTGCTTGGGGGCGCGGTGGCTCAGTTGGTAGAGGTGCAGGCTGCAAGCCGAGAGGTCCTCGGTTCGAATCCCACCTGCGGCAACCGCGTTGTGTCCTTGGGCAAGACACTTCACCCTGATTGCCTACATGGGGGCGCGATGACGCTGTGTACTGAGGCGTACTGCACGTCGATGGTGCGCATGTCTTCAACCAATCTAACCCTGCCTGTGCTCCGGTGCAGAGTTCAGAGTTACGACGTTGGGGAGCTGACAGTTGCTCGTCGTTGCTCGGTGGTTCTCTCCGGGTACTCCGGCTTCCTCCACCTGTAAAACTGTCACGGTCACGATTAGCCATTGTGCATAAGTATGTGACCTTAAACACCAATAAATAAATAATAAATAATATTGTGTTGCTTTCCCATAGACTTCTAATCAAATTTTCTAAATTTCCCAACTTTAACATATAATCCTATAGGAAACAAACACAATCGCCGACCGAGAATAAAAATGTCGGTGAAAAAACGTTGCGACGTCCTGACGTTTTCAAAAACGTCCGTCACGTATAGATAAATTCCGGAGAAGGGTAATGTCGTGTCATTCTGTTTCGATCCTTCGAACTGAAAACTAGCTGAAGAATTATCTGATGTAAATTTCCAAAAACCTTGAAGAAGATGGAGAGATCATTTGAATGCGCCCATTGCGGAAGGACCTTTTTGGACCGCTGCAACCGAAACCGCTATGTGCGTATCCAGCACGGTGAACAGGCGAAGAAATAGGGATGCAACAACTGTTTCACGACCTACGCCAGGAAAGAGAAGCTAGTCCACCACTGAAGACCTGTAAATCAGTGTACACTTGTATGAAACCACCACAAGACCTACGCCCATCGACCAGCATCTGAGAAGAGAAGAAGGGACCCGCCATCAACACATCAAAGAAACCAAGAACTACCACCACCGTACCTATCCGTTACGACCCTGACCTGGTTTATTTTGATGCTGGATTACTGGCTAATCACGATGATGAAGAAGAGGTTTTGGACCTATTCCAGGAGAACTGGAGTTCTATTAGAACTCACCATGTGATGAATCGTCGAGTCCAAGATGTACACAACTACCGACTATGGCTGATGAACTGATGACCACCATTTTTGAGACTCAACAATATAAGTTCAAAATCAACTGCAGTTATGGATTTGTTCTGAGGAATAATGAAACCGGTGAATATCGTTACTTCCACCCATCTCAGAATAATGCTCGTGTCTAAGAAGCACCTCATCTGATTGAAAACCGAGAAGAATTTCAAGATTTTTGTGAAGTAATTCAAGAAGAAGACGTACTGGAATGGGCCCGACAACAACGACCAACTTCCAAATGCAATGTGCATTGCCTAGCGAATCTTTGCTTTTTGTGAACAAGATCCGGGACCATCCTATTGGAGGCGATACAGATCTTCCTGATTAGATAATGTATAACAAAGCCTTGATTGCACTTGTTAAAGACCAGAATACCAGAACGAAATATAAAGATAACCTTTGCCTTTTCCGGTGCCTAGCACTATGGAGCGGTGCTACACGCCTTAACCTGAGCCTAACTACTGATACCTTCTTTACGAAGTATTCTTCACAAATGAAAGAAGATTGTTCAGGTGTACAACTTGACCAACTATCAGAAATAGAGAAATTGTTCAACATCAACATTATGGTTTATGAATTAAAGAAAACTGGTGATTGATAAGTTATTGCTGAGCTGGTACATGGTCCCAATGTCGTTTTAACGACACTATGTAACACCTCTTCGGCATCAAACAGACACGAGAAGACATGTGCAAATGAAGTGAATTTTGACTATGTTGGTGATGTTTACCATGTACAGCAAAGTATTTTTCAGAAGTTAGAAGATGAAGGAATTGATGTGCCTGAGTCCGACAAGTACTATCCGTTTCGAGCAACCTTTGATTTTGAGTCTTATTTTGATAAGTCTAACTTACCTGCAAACACTGATAAAACTTCCTGGGATGCACAACATAAACCATTAAGTGCGAGTGTATGCAGCAAAGTTCCTGTCTATACTGAACCTAGATGTTTTGTAACTGGTGGTGATTTTCAAGACTTAGTGGAACGATTCGTGAATTACCTATCCGAGATTGCCAATCAATCCTATGCTGAGATGCGGATAATCCACTTCAACACTTTACAAGCCTTAGATGAAATGCCCCCAGAATGCCAAGTGTAAAGAAAGTGATGAGGATTCTACAACTGCTGTCCCTCTCTTGGAATTACAGAGAGCGTTCAACGAATATTTGACGGAACGTCCAGTACTTCGTTTCAACTGTGATCGATATGATGTCAACGTGGTAAAAAGAGAACTGATGGCGCATCTGAGCATCTGAAGCCGGAGAACCCTTTAAGTTTGTCGTGAAGAAATCCAACAATTTTATTTGTATCAAGACGGATCAGTTTAAATTTCTTGATATAAGTAACTACTTGGCTCCTGGTTTCAGTTACGATAAATTTATAAAGGCTTTTGTGTGTTCCGAAACAAAGGGATTTTTCCCTTGTGATTTGAGGGATGATTTAACAAAGCTGGACCAAGGCCATTTACCAGAATATAACGACTTCTACAGCGAGCTGAAGAAAACCAATATTACCGAAGAAGAATATGAATATTGTCGAACCATTTGGGCAGAGAAACAGATGACATCATTCCGTTCCTTCTTGTGTTGGTACAATGACCGTGATATCCAGCCTTTTTTGGAAGCTGTAGAGAAACAATTTGCTTTCTACAAAGAACGAAATATTGATATGTTCAAAGATGGTATCTCCTTTCCTGGACTAACTTTGAAATATTTGTTCAACACCGTAGATGAATCTACTTACTTCACCCTGTTCAATGACAAAAACAAAGACCTATACCATCTAGTGAACGACAACATTGTTGGTGGACCTGCTATCATTTTAATAGACATCAAGAGAATGGAGTAACAAAAATTAGATCTATTGATTATGGTGAAGATGCAAAACCATGTGCCAGTATCGTCGGATTTGAGGCCCTTTATTCGTGGTGTTTGATGCAGAATATGCCAACAGTGTGGTTTGTGAGAAGAAAATAAGAGAATGGTTTCAAAGCCCGGCATTGCACAAAATATGGTAAAATGGCGAGCAATGGTTGGAGTTTGTGGCAAAACGAGATAACGTGAAGATCCGTCACCAATTCAACGGAGCTGAAAAACGAATTGGAAGAAGAGGTATACCAGTAGATGGTTGGTGTGCAGAAACACAAGCGGTGTATCAATTCCAAGGCTGTTTCTGGCACAGACAAACCTGCCATTAAAATAAAGAGTAAAATGGAGAGCCCGTTACTTTCAACAACGTCAGGCAGAAGAATATGAATGAACTATATGAAGATATCCAGAAAACCTCCAAATATATTCGTGATCTTGGATACAGCCTCGTAGAGCTCTGGGAGTGTGAATTTGATGAAATGAAGAAAATCAACCAAAACCTGAAAACTTATCTGAAAGAACAACCAAAACTTACTGGTCCGTTAAATGTGTCTACCATCCATGAGAAGATATTAACAGAACTGTTTGGTTGGGTACTTTGTGATTTCCATGTGCCAGAAGATCTGAAAGACTGCTTCATAGAAATGACACCAATTTTCAAGAATGCTACCATTTCTAGAGAGGATGTTTGGAGATTACATGAAGAAGTATGCTGAAGAAGACCATGTTCTGTCACAACCTCGCAGATCTCTGATCGGCAGTTACTCTTGCACAAGACTTTCTTTGGCTACACCATTGTTAAAATGGTATTTACAACGCGGGATTCAACTTACAAGAGTCCATGAAATTATCCAATACCAGTCTAAAGCTTGTTTTAGACAATTTGGACAACAAGTGTCACAAGTTCGAATAGACCGGGACGGAGACCCAAATAAAGCTACTGTCGCTGATACTATAAAGTTGCTGGGCAACAGTGGTTATGGCAAGACGATAACGAACAAAGAAAAATTCAAGAACGTCCACTATTGTGATCAACATGAAATGTATGATTCCATCAATAACTTATCTTTTCGCACTTTAAGTGCACTCAGTGACTCTTTGTACGAAGTAGAATCAAACAGAAAAAGCATCAAATGGACCTTCCCTTGCATATAGGATTTTTTGTTTACCAATATGCCAAATTGAGAATGTTGGGGTTAGTTCTACTATGACTTTGTTGATCATTTTGTTGATCGTTGTAATTTGAAGTTTGTGAAATGGATACTGATTCTTTATATCTTGCTTTGTCCAGTCAAAACATCGAAGAAGTTGTGCGAACAGAGATGAAAGAAGAGTTTTACCATCATTGGAATCAGTGGTTTCCTTTAGAAGCTTGTAACAACCATCAAATTGAATTTGTTAAAACCAAATTAGAAGAGAAGGAATGGCTATCATCCTTATGTTGCAAAGCACAGAAGGCCTTTGATAAGAGAACACATGGTCTCTTTAAAGTTGATTGGCAAGGTGAAGGCATTGTAGCATTATGCAGTGAAACATACTACTGTTTTGGACCCACGGATAAAATTAGCCGCAAAGGAATCAACAAACGTCAAAACAACTTGACTAAGCAAAGATACATGGATGTGCTAAAAACACAACAACTCGGTATTGGAACAAACAAAGGCTTTGTTGTCAAAGGCAACAACATTTTCACGTATAATCAAAGAACAGATGGTGGGTCATACTTTTATCCCAAAAGAAAGATACAATCAGATGGTGTTTCGACCAAACCATTGGATATTTAAACAGCAAAGAAGAAAAAAATTCGGTGAGTGACATATTTTCTACAACCAGAAAAGTCCAGCCTTTGCCTGCAAAATGTTTTGTTAGACCAAAAAGTTTCTAAAGCCATAATGGCTGTTTTTCGTTGAAGTCCTATATGTCAGTCTCACTCTCTAATTAAAAAAGTCCTACATGGCAGTCTCTTTCTCTAATTAAGACGTCCTATATGGCAAGTCCTCAAAAAGTCCTTCATGGCAGTCCTCATAAAGTCATATACGGCAGTCTCTTTATCTCATTAAAAAAGTCATTCATGGCAATTCTTAAAACAAAGTCTAACAAGGCAATACAGTGAAATAGATTGAAAGTTTGTTTCTCAATTTTTATTTATTCTAATACAGAGAGTTGTTATCATCGTCATCATCATGTTGTACTTTTCCTGGTATACTTTAGTCTACCCCCTATCTATTGGACTAATGGAAGTGGAGGATACTTCTTACTTTTATGTTCATTCCAACTTTTTATTTTCCTTCCATCTATTTAAAAACGTTGATTCATGGTATCTTTTAGGTTACCCCTATTGGAACCAGATGATACACATTTTGTTTTTTGTTCCAAACTTTTTAGTTTCATTCAGACTTTTTAGTTTCAAGTTGATTCATGGTATCTTTTAGGTTACCCCTATTGGAACCGGATGATACACACCTTATTTTCATTTCAAACTTTTTAGTTTCATTCCATTTATTTAAAAAAAAGTTGATTCATGGTATATTTTAGGTTACCCATGTTTGAACCGCATGATATATCTTAATTTTGTTCAACCCTTTTTTCATTTTATTTTTTTAAATAAAGAAGTTGATTCCTGGTGTCTTTTAGGTTACCCCTATTCAAAAATCAAAGAAATAAATCATCATCATCATCACTAAGAAATTCTCTGTTGGGAACATTTAAAAAATGAGAAATGACCGAAACGTCTGAATAGCTAAGTTGGAGAAAGGTTATTTGCCCAATTTGACCGAAGAGTTATTCAAAGAGCCAGCCATCAAGAAAGGACATCCAGTCACATACGTCTTACAAGATGATAATGGGGAAGTATTGAAAGGGTCGTTGTACAATGAAGAGCTTCAGCGAGTTGCACATACAACTATTTACAAAATCGAACACGTACTCAAGAAACGTGGTCGTGGTAAAAACAGAGAACTGTTCGTGAAGTGGTTGGGATATCCCGTTTCGTTCAATTCGTGGATCAATCAGAGTCAGCTCGCCTATAAAAGGAAGTGTACCTGTTGGGTTTCTCCAAAATGGAAGAAGGATTGAACGGATCCTGGCCTCTGTTTGGAAAGATAATTGCAAGGAGCGAGATCAATTACGTTTCACAAATAACCATTTTGTTCATCATCATCATCATCACCATTGTCGTTAATCTTACTCTCGAGAACACAGGCAGCATGTTGTGGACTGCTCTCTTCAGTAGTAGCATAGGATGTTTGTTGCCTAATCCAACCATCAAGAAAAAGTAATGTTTTATTTGACTCTGCCAAATAACAGTTCTGTGAACGTGTTTCCCGAAAACACGTTGACTGCGTATACCAATCACTTGTCGCAACCCGTGAATGTCACGGAATGGGAAGTAGTTCTGAAAGAGATCCAGTATCCAAACACTTGGTTCAATATTCGTGGGGAAGAAGCTTTTGTCACAGTGTTCTGGTGTTCGAAAAAGAATTATCGAGTTACTCTGACAGAAGGTCGTTATTCAGATCCTGCTGATGTGATACGGGGTATCAATGATGTTGAGGAAAATTACTCTTGCCTTGTCACGATAAGGTAGATTTTGAATTGGATGAAGTGATTGGTAAAGTTCGTATCACTGTTCGAGATGGAGTCGTAGTCACATTGAGCCCTAATCTTCAGAATATTTTGGGATTTAATGAGTGCGTTTTTAAATCAGGAACTTACAATTCTTCCAGAGTCCCTGATGTCAACCAAGGATTTTATTCACCCTGTGTATACTGTGACTTGTTTCGTGACCACGTCGCACTAGATGCAAGAAAACCGCTTCTTCGTATCATACCCGTACGTGGAAAACATGGGAACATCATCTCCAAAACGTTTCAGAATGTCTATTATGTCCCAGTGGAACGAAAAAATTTCAGCACCGGCCGGGTGTATATAAGTGACGACACAGGAGCCATAGTGCCATTCGTGTTCGGGAACGTGACAGTGGCACTTCATTTCCGAAATCATAGGTCTCTTCATTTCACATAAACATGACTTACCGTTGTAAGTCCAAATTATACGAGGATTATTACACGAAACAAGGTGAAAACAGTCTATCAGCTTTCTCTGGAGCTCAAATACAGAGAGGTTATGGTTTGGGAAGTATATTGGGAGGACTGCAGAACGTCGT
Organism: Pictodentalium vernedei; assembly: GCA_031216915.1. Lineage (NCBI taxonomy): Eukaryota > Metazoa > Mollusca > Scaphopoda > Dentaliida > Dentaliidae > Pictodentalium > Pictodentalium vernedei. Next base: position 220,035,017 of record CM062294.1, read on the forward strand.
GTTATCCTTATTGAAAACTATAGCCAGGAGCGTAGGAAAACAGCTCGTGAAAAAGGAGCGGCCTTTGCAGAAGATGCCATTGAAGGGGAAAAGGTTAAAGAGGCAGCATTCAAGAGAGTCAAAGAGGCGGGTGTGAGTGCTTGGAATGAAGTGGTTGGTGGGTCAAAACCACGCGGCAGGAAAGGTATAAAAAGGCCCGCACCATGCAAAACCGACAAATCGACAAAAAGAAGAAGAACTGTACAGACACAAGACTTTCTCGGTGTATGATGTCTCTCATCAATAAAAAATCTTGTGAGTGTGTCAACAGCGAACTCGACTTGTTTTCCATACCACCAACGCAGACTAGTGTGGAACATGGGCAATGAGTAGAACACAGGCCTTCGACGACCATGGGAAACAGTGGCCCAATAGGAAATAGTGCTTTGAATGAAGTGGTTGGTGGGTCGAAACCACGCGGCAGGAAAGGTATAAAAAGGCCCGCACCACGCAAAAATTCGCAAATCAACAAAAAGGACAACTATACAGACACAAGATTTTCTCGGTGAATGATGTCTCTCACCAAAAAAAAAATCTTGTGAGTGTGTCAACAGCGAACTCGACTTGTTTTCCATACCGCCAACGTAGACTAGTGTGGAACATGGGCAATGGGTAGAACACAGGCCTTTGACGACCATAGGAAACAGTGGTCCAATAGAATTTCACATTGCAGGATTACGAGATGATTATTTGAATTTGGCACAGACATACTTGTAGGTTAAAGCCATAGTTGTTGATTCCGATGGAGCATCAGTTGCACCCGATGCCAATGTGGGCCCACTCAATTTATGGATGAATTCTTTACTTAATCAAATCGATATCAGCTTGAATGAAAAACTGGTATCTCCTTCCAACAACACTTATCACTACAGAGCTTTCATAGAAACTGTGTTGAGTTATGGACCAGCCACCAAGAAGTCACAACTGACTAATGCATTATGGTACAAGGATACCGCCGGGCTCATGGAAGATTTGACAGACGATAACAAGGGATTTATTCTTCGAAAGAAATTATAGAGAAAAGTAAAATCGTGGACATGACTGGGAGATTACATTTGGATACGTTTTTCCAAACTCGTTATTTGCTGAATGGAGTTAACGTTCATGTTAAAATGAACAGAGCCAAAGATACTTTCGCATTGATGGCCGATGCCGAAACATACAAGATCAAAGTTCTAGACGTATCCCTGTTTGTTCACAAAGAGAGACTGCAATCAGTCGTGAGAATGGCTCACGAGAAAGCACCAACAAAAGCAACGGCAAAATATCCCATCGACCGTGTGGAAACAAAGGTGTTTTCAGTGCCGAAAGGAAATCTGAGCATCACACAAGAAAATTTATCTTTAGGCCAACTACTTAAATGCATCGTGGTGGGATGTGTAGACAACTATGCTTTCAATGGAATCTTTTAAAAAAAGTCCATATAATTTCAAGAACTACAACATCAATTACTTGGCTCTGACATGGATGGACAGCAAATTCCTGCCGAACCATTACAACCTCGATTCGAACAAGAGGTGGCGAGATGTTTTGCGACTCTGTTCAAAGGGACTGGACAAATGAACGAGAATGAAGGCAACTACATCAACCGAGAAGAGTACATAAATGGATACACCCTATTCATATTCGACCTGACTCCAGACCTATCACATGGACAACACTTCGATCTGGTGAAGAGAGGAACATTGAGACTAGAAGTCCATTTCGAAAACCCGTTACCAACCACAATCAACGTACTGGTGAATACAGAATTCCAGAACATCATAGAAGTGGATAAGAATTCACAAGTAATCTTCGATTACTCGGCATGAACACGTTGCAGTTAGAGAACGCCCTTCGATCAGATAGTTGTTTGAAGAGAATATGTTTGGGTGTATTTGCAAGAAACAGATTACCAAGGAGATTACCAGATCACAGACCAGTGGCTTTGATAGCCAACACGGATTCAGACCACAGAAAAGGAGAACATAGGGTGGCTCTCTTTGTGAGTCACCATAACGCAGAGTATTTTGATTCCTATGGATTACCACCAAAACACAGACAATTCGAGAATTTCCTGAAGAAGAATTCCAGATACTGGAAGTATAATACAAAACGCCGTCAATGACCATAACTAGTGTGTGGACAATACTGCCTGTTTTACTTGAAACATCGCTGTCGTGGTGTTCCAATGGAAACTATATCCAACATGTTTACGACTGATCTAATGGATAACGATGAGTTGGTTAATGACGTCATAGAAGAAACCTGCCACTAGATGTCGCTTTATTGAAGAAAAACTATAAAAAGGGCGCACTTGGCTTTCAGCTCATTTGTGCTTCGACAGCCAAAGAAGAAGGATGTCTACGTCTACAAATGTGACCGTCTTCAAACTCAATGATTTACAAATTCAACTGTTCAAGAACGACGTTGGGTTCCAGTTTACCACGAGAGATTGGGAACAAGTGACCAAAACAGTGGATATTGCAAAGAAGAGAAGCCTTGAACTAGGAGAACCCAAACCAAAGAGAGAAAGAAAACTAAAGAAGAATGAAGATAAAAAGGATTAAAGAATGTTCAGTATTTCATGTTTGATCAGGATGGCGCTGAATGATTATCAATCAAGAAACCAAGAAACAAGAAATCCAAGAGACATTGTAGAGAGAATGAGCGTTTCCTTCGAAACGTATTTCCACCTCTAACAACACGCGCTGCGCATGCGCACTGACACCTCATATCACTATGGTAATGACGTCACAACATGGCCGCTCATGCGGGTTACTATAACAATACAACGTGGCACCACTGGGTCACGTGGCATGACGTCACTTCCGAGGTCCCCCACCGAGGTCCCCCTGATTAGGCCCCAAACATGCATGATATACTACTCCAATAGATTAATTTCCTCATTTTGTGAATAACTTGAAAACATTCATGAAGACAATGTTATTGGATTAAAACTTTACCTAATATATCTGTAACAGAATACAGGCAAAGCTTCGAAATTTGATTCGATTCGAAATCGTTCCGATGATTCGATTCGATTCGAGTTGGCTGATTCAGAAATTTTCGAATCATCGAGATGTTTGGAAAATCCTACCAAGTGTCTCATTTTGAACTATTCTTCTATCAACAGGCCTCCTGGAAAGGAGACCTGATGATAGAAGAAGAGTTCAAGGATGTTCCGCTTTCGACACTATTTTGATTCCGTTCTGGAATATTCCGCATTTTTAATTGATTTGCACAAAATGACAAGTCACCGTTGAATGCAATACTTGGAGCTCGGAGTTGAAACTTACAATAGTAGCTATATTACACGGGTCTGAGTAGGTATAATATCTACAACTTGAAACGCGGTGAGATTAGATTCAATTCGAAATACTCTGATTTATTCGATTCGACTCGAAATTTGATGTTGGCAGGACCTGAATCTGAGAATTCAACTTAGCATTGTGACAAAAGACACCAGTCAAACTTTTGATTCCAAAATATATCTGATGTCTCCCTCATGGGAACTACGTTTTTGGATCCATTTAGTTTTTCTCACCCAGCTGTATTGGCATAAGGGTTGACGCAGAGGATTTAGCACATTGATAACTTTCCACAACATTTCGTGAAGGCGAAAAATAATGAGGTGCACTTTGGAACCATTTAAAGTTTGATTCCATGTACACTGATTTTGGAATACCGAAACTGCAAGCAGCATTTTCCCATAATGCAGCTAGTACTGTAACCAAGTCAATCTTGTTTGACAGAGCTCAATGAGCTCTGCCAATCAAGACTGAATTAGTTAAATTCCTTGTTGCATTATGGGAAACATTTTCAGTTTGAAATTCCGTAACTTTAGCATCAGAGTTCAGAGAGTTAAGTGAATGTGTAATTAAATTGATTCTAGATCTAAACGGCAATCGAAAATCTCATCTGTAACGAGGTATCAAGAGACGTTTCTGTCAATAGTTTCTTGCCATATTTGCAGGAATTGTATACACACGCACTATTTCCTTTCGTCTGAATAACTAATCTGTCTCCCAACAGTCTACTAAATGACAACATGACAGATTTCCGAATTATTATGTTTGATATTATTGATCCGTAAGTGAATATACACCAAGGATTAGCAGGAAAGATAGATTTACATATTGAGTGAAACTACTGTATAAAATCACGAAATATTTGTCGTCACTAAGAGAGATGGGATTACGGAGACTTGTAACCGCAACTGGCGCGAAATAGTGAAGCAAAGAGGTCTTTGGGCGAAATTCCTGATAAGGAGACGCCAGTATTTGAGAGGTCACTGCTGTTCGAACTGAGGTCGAGGCCGCCGGAACCTTGGGGGAAAACGGTGACAAGGAATGTCAAATGTGTAAATTGGGAGTAATGGAGACCCTGGAGCACTTCCTTTCTCTAAGAATGTTCAAAACATCAGTTTGACAGAACAAGGCTCACAAGAAGTATCTTGATGATATGGGATGTGGGGATGAATGACAGGTGGTTATTGGGTGACATAAATGAGAAGGTTAGTATGTTGGTAAGTGAAAGTAGAAAGAAAGAAGCACGGGATAATCTTAAACAATTAGTTTCAAGATATTGGAAATAGAGAAGAGGCGGGGGAGGGAGCTGTATTTGGGAGCATAGATGTAATTAAGAACGCCTCAAGTGAAAAGCCAGCAGCTGGCCAAAGAGTCTTCACATTATATTGTATTACTTTCGGGGCTTTACTTGACAGTGTTTGGTGAACAGCGTAGCATTTGTTAGAAAACATTTAGCAGTTTTTTTCCTCAACTGTATCCAAAGCAGCAGATTTGGAATCTGTGTTATTCGGATTCAACGGTGATTGAAACTGTACAGTGTTACGAGAACTGATATACCCTGACTGGCTGCCGAGGAGTCTACCACTTTCAAACCAGTGCAAATTTTCAAACAGGGATAACGAATTTATTTTCATCCTTAACTCCCTTCACTTTGAAAACAAGTTATATATATACATTATTTCCGTTGAACAAGGGCATAATGTATCATTTTGGGGTCAGAGACCTCTTCCAGATCTCAAGTTTAAATGCATTTTTGTTTGTCCTGACCTAGCTGACATCTGAAGGGGTGACAGTCTGTATGAATAGTGTAACTTGCTAGTTTCGAAACTCTGAACGCTTAGGTCGCTAGATTTGGATAATAGAATATTCACTGAAAAAGACAATGACTTCCTTCATGTCCAAAATTTAGTGTTTGGTAAAAAACTATTCGACAACCGGACTATTCATAGAAATGTCAAGCTCTAAAGTCACCAGTCAAATTAAATTATGTAAAGAAAGTGACGCTGTAATGACTTGGAACCAGTCTAGCCATTAAATAGTCCATCGACCTTGTTTACAGCTAAAACTAGAAGTTCTGTCAAGAAACGCGCACAAAGAACACGTCGATCTGCGCGTTAATTTACGCGTTGTGACCATAGTAAGGCTAAATTCTGTAGATATGGCCTATGCACAAGCAATGTTTCAGCCAATGGACCTCCGGGTAACCCGGAGGTCCATTTGCAGAAACATTGCCTGTGTTTGCTATGAGTAACCAGGAGAACCTGCTGTGCTTTGGATGTCATTCGATATGGCAACTGTGCGCAATTCGTACGCGCAATTAAGCCTAGATAAGCGCACAGTTCGTGACAGGATTTCTAGTTTTAAGTGTAGATTCACTCGCCTGAAGTATTTCAGTTGGTCGGAAAGCGAACTTACGGTTCGCTTTCCGACCAACTGAAATATTCCAATAGATAGAATCTAAAAATACCACAAACATTCATTTTCTTTCAATCAATTCAAGAAATATTTGGCAATTGAAGATTTGATTTTACCGAATCTTTCATGACATTTCAAATACCTTTATACATGCTTGTTTACAAAATAACTGTAAAAGACGACGCACGACATTAGCAGTTTTATGATTTCGCCGTGTAGTTCCACTAAGTGTGTTAATATCTTGATGTCTTCAAAGTGAAATGAATACTCTTCAACTGCAATATCAAAAGCTCTAGCACAAACAAATATCTGCATATCTTTGTGACATCACTTTTCATCGATGGTAGTCTGTGCGCATACTCTATGAAAAGTGGGTAAACAAACAGCCTACAAGAGCATTGAATTCCTTACAGAATTAGACTGGTGACCTGGGAGCTCATAGAGACGTATGTGTGACAAAACGCGCTAAAAGTTCATTTCAAGATTGATTTATGGACAGTACTGTGATCGTAAAAGTGGTGTTTTTTTCTGTGACCAGATCGCAGTCTGGTCGCGATACAATTACACCAGTGGATTGAGATTTCCAAAATAAAATATTGCGAAATCATGGCGATAATTAGAAAAAACCGAAGGAAATTGCACGAGGTGCAATGTTTTGTCATTTCTTTTTCAACAGGTGAAACAGTACTCACAGCTTATCGAAGAGCTTCATTTTCCCCCATTAGAGCAATTTAGATGCTGGGCGTCGCTAAGGGGCTTTGAGGGCGTGACATCCCTAATATTTTTTCCAGTCGGGTCATTTTCTGCTCAATTGTAGTCTAAGATATGGATTCACTCTTGCTTGTAATGGTGCACTTTCTTAATAGAATATATTTGAATGTTGGGCTTAAGTCACACACACACAGTCGGTGATACAAGTCTGTATAATCCGATTCAGGCTCTTGGGTCCCAGCGTGACCAACTTGAAGTACAGGTACTTGTTAATTAAAAACGTGTTGAGTCACGATTACTACATCTATATTTTATATATTCAAAAAATACTATTTATTTATTTATTGGTGTTTAAGGTCACATACTTATGCACAATGGCTAATCGTGACCGTGACAGTTTTACGGGTGGAGGAAGCCGGAGTGCCCGGAGAGAACCACCGAGCATCGACGAGCAACTGTCAGCTTCTCAACATTCTAACTCTGGTCAAACTCCGTCGCTCAAGCAGGGTTAAAGCGGTTGAAGACATGTGCACCATCGGCGTGCAGTTCGCCTTCGGACACGGCGTCATTGTGCACCCATGTAGGCAACTGAGATAAAGTGCCTTGCCCAAGGACACAACACGGGTCGCCCCGGACGGGGGTCGACTCGGGACCTCTAGCATAGAAGTCCAACAGTCTGCCACTGAGCCACCGCGCTCCCGATATTCAAAAATAAATGTGGAGTTTTTAGTTATTGCCCCGACTCACTTATATTCCAACTATATCACCAAGGCATGCCTTCGTTGAAGGCATGCCTTGATGATGTCGTTCGAATATCTCATCAGTCGGGATTTGAGCTCACACAATCGTTACAAATCAGGTTCTCCTACACCACAAGAGCAACAGACGTGAAAGTGTGTGCTGAAAAGTGCAAAGAAGTTATCTTGGTTTCGATCAGACAAACGACCTCTCAATCAGCCCAACTAATGTGCCGCCTCACCCTGTAAGCAGTGGTGTTATTGACACAATCGACAGCACACACAATAATAAAAATAACAGAAGCATTTTAAGCCATTTTTAAAATAAAAACACCATCACATGAGGCGTTTCACGGGGCGTATGATAACGTGAACTCATCTACAGACCATGCACGTCAGCGTGAGAGGCCGCTCGTGGAATGGATAAACTCTTTAATGACGGGCGATTCATTCGTTTCTTGGGAAATCAGTCTTATTGAGTTTCATTGGAAGACCTCTAAATGGACTAAATGATTACAATTATTCGTGCACCATTAAAAATTGACACAAATACGGATACATCTGGGGAATGAAGTCAGTGAAGTGAGCAACAGAGATATCTTCGCATCTTGCGAGGGCTTATAAATATATATGCATACATGATTTCTGGAGGCTTAACTATTTCTTAACGTAAATGCAAAAAACCGACCAGCGCTATTCAGAAAAATTGCAATTCAGTTTTTATTATTCTTAAAATTTTGCCTTCAAAACGGTTTTCATGATCCATAACTGGCACAAGCTTATTTAGCTCCTTCCAAAGAGGGATCATAAGCAACGTTTTTGAAGCGCAAAAAAAAAAAAAAAATTTCAAGTTCTTCAAGAACTTTTTTTTTTGGGGGGGGGGGGGTAAAAAGGATGTTTTGAGGTTTTAGGGGGTTGAGGGGGGTTGCAAAGGTCGTCAGCTTTTTTGTGTTCGGTGAAGGCTTATTAAAGCTGGATTATTTAATGATTATCACTCTTATCGCGGACATCAATGTAGATAGTGCAAGGTATTTCTGCGCATCGCGGTCGCTACACTTCTTCGGAAATAAACAATCCAAGAATCGTTCTGCTGCCAAGATAAGTGGCGCTAAAAATTAAGCTTTATGGATACAGAAATGGGCAAACCTTGGTAGTATTATAACTGAGAATAAAAATTATAAATAAGTTACAAGAATACTTCCGAAAATCGAGACAGAGCAGTGTGAGAGTGGCATTGAAAAATCAAGCTTGGGGATAGGGGGGGGGGGGGTATTTGACCCAGACACGCGGCTTGTGTTCTGGATTCACTATCATTCCCCGAGAGTGAAATTACAACCCACCTCCATATCACTCTAGGATGATTTTCTCTCGCTTCACCCTACATGACTTCAAAATAAAATAATTTTCTCGTAATCAAAATGTACTGTTCTACCCATTAATCGTGGAGAAAAATGAATTGCATATTCGGAAAGAACATAGCAAAAAATCACCGTATGTACTAAATTATACACTGATACTCAGAAAACAGCTGATATTACGGTGACAATACTTTTGAAATTTTTGATTTCGATGAATGGGGGCCGTGTGATGTGGGGCGGGATGCGTAGCCGTGTCAGTTGAAGCGAAGCTGGACGCCGTGTTTGTTTTTAACCCTTTACCCAACGCAGACGATATCAACATTTATTATTTCAAATATAATTTTTTCAAATTTTTCAAACAAATTCAACAAAACCATATGGTATGACCATCGTTGGAACGAGCTTATCGAGCTCGTTCCAACGAGGGTCACATGAAATGGTTTTGTTGAAATGTTTTGAAAAATAATATTTTTTCAACTGCTGAATTTGCATATTACGCGGGCGGATGTGGCCGATTCGTTGTGTAAAGGGTTAAAATGCAGAAGATGATGAAATAGATCGGAGATAGTGAAATATTCAAATGAGGGTGATCACGTGGGGTGGGTAAGGTAGATCTGTTCCACCCAAGTATTTTACCAGGCCACGCGTATCCAAATGGGGCAAGTGGTAGGAGAAGTTCCAAAGGAACACTTTTTCTTTTGTTTTGGCGTCTAACCGTGCTAGATGGCACTTAGAGCAAGAACATCACACTAGAAAAGTGCGTGCGTTAGTGTCAATGCACTTGAAAACAGCTGGCGTCCTGCTGGATATTAGACCACAGTAGAAGTCAAATAATTTCCCAACGTACTACATAGTGGAGAACTAGGAGATCAATAGTGCGGCAGTTGTGAAGGTTTTTTCAAGACGAGAAATAAGGCAGGTAATGTACATATGATTGTCGATTTGCAATCATAAATTCATAGATCTGATTGGTCAATTATCACGTAAAATGAAGCTATTTTGGTCGATGTTCTGAAAATCACAATAAGTCAGTGCGTGATAACACTAAAATTGTTTATTGTTGTGGAGTTTTATTGATAATAATAATAATAATAATAATAAAATAATAATAATAATAATAATAATAATAATAATAAATATTTATATAGCGCATATATCACAATGATAAAAAGTTCCATGGCGCTTTACAAAGACATTTATGACCTGTGGCAATGCCTATGGACTGTACATTCATACGATGCTACTCAGAATTACCCTGAGTATGATTTATCAAAAAGATAGGTTTTCAGCAGATTTGAAAGCACTCGGAGATGTATGTCGCACTGAAACGGGTAGCCCATTAAAAAGCCTCGTTGCATTGTAGGTAAAGGAGCGGCCACCATATGAGACTAAGTTGCAGGTAGTTTCCTCAAGCAACTTGTGAGCAGAGGATCTTAACGACCGTTTAGGCTATGGAACCACCAGGTCGCTAATATAAGCTGGAGCCAGATCACAGCAGCAGGACTTGTATGCACAGAGTAAGACCTTGAACTCAATCCTTGCAAAAATAGGAAGCCAGTGTAGATCTTTCAACACTGGAGTTATATACTGGCGCCGCTTCGTCAATGAGACAATACGGGCAGCTGTGTTCTGTATTTGTTGCAACCTTTGTACTTGCTTGTTGGGAAGCCCATGCAACAGGGAGTTGCAATAATCTAGGCGTGATGTAACAAATGCGTGTACTAGACACTCTGCATCCCTCTTCGTCAAAATTTTCGAGAGCGACCAAGTTTTCGGAGGTACCAGTTGGCAGACTGACATATTTTAGTAATGTGAGCAGCCATAGATAGGTGCTTGTGAAAACAGACACCTAGATTTCGAACCTGAATTGACGGATTGATCACTGTATCGCCAACTTTGAGCCCTGGCAGAGTGTCTGGTGCAGGTTTGTATCTTGAAGAGAATACTATCAGTTCAGTTTTTTCGTCATTGAATTTAAGTTTTTTTTTGGAGCATGAAATTTCTCATATCCTCAATACAGTTTTCAAGACGCATAAATTGTATGGCTGTATCTTCAGAATCGATAGGGTTAAATGCAACATATAATTGTGAGTCATCAGCATAGAAAATGTACTTGATACCATGTGAGCGAATAATGGCACCTAGAGGCTCCAACAAAGGGTGAATAAGATGGATCCGAGAACAGAACCCTGGGGGACCCCGAATTCAAGTGAAGCTATTTCTGATCTATCTGTTTATTTATTTATTGGTGTTTTTAAGGTCACATATTTCTGCACAATGGCTAACCATGACCGTGACAGTTTTTCGGGTGGAGGAAGCCGGAGTACCCGGAGAGAACCACCAAGCTACGGCGAGCAACTGTCAGCTCCCCAACATACCAACTCCACACAAGCAGGGTTAGCATTGGTTGAAGACAGGTGCACCATCGACGTGCAGTACGCCTTAGTACACAGCGTCACCGTGCCCCCTCTCTGATCTATCGCCATCAGCGGTAACACACTGAGTTCTATTGCTCACATAGGATCGAAACCAATCTAATGCTGATCAAACACAAACCCTGATCCAAAATAAAATCAATAATGGTGTCAGTCTTTTCTCTCACGGACTGGGCGTTAATTGTTCCTAAACAGAATGATATGGGTTCTTGTCTGGGTCCGTTAGAATTATCTTGATTAGTGGACTGATTGTTATTTAAAAGTTTATTGGTCGGAATTTTAATGAGGTTATTCCAATTTTTACCTGTTTTATCTCTCTGTGGATAAATATCGTGTATGTTGTTAACAACTGGTATGTGCCTTTTGGCACCCCCTTTTTTACCACGGTGAGTTGGAGAGAAGGGAGCTATACCACACATTCCAATCTGTTTCCATGTTTTGGTGTCTAACCTATAAGGGACTAAAGCAGAATGAGGTGTTCATGATTACTGCATGAACACCTCATTTTGAACACATAAAGTTTATTGTTGATAAGAAACCTACATCAGGCTGTAAGACGGTTCTTCAAGCGCCGCCGGCGAAGTGTAAGTCTGGAAATAAATAAAACTAATAAAAAGCGCTTCGGAAATTGTTCTGAAAAAGAAATTTAAATTAAAAAGGTAACTGCGTTCCTCCAAGTACATTGAAAGCGAAGAAGAAATCAACAGTCACCGAGTTTTAAAAGTTTTTTCGCCAGGAAAACTCAGAATAAATTTGTCAGAGTTTTATTGCTGTGCTCATACTGGTTATCTGTGAGAGATCATATCGTTCCAGGAGACAATACTATAAAACGTTTACAATTGTATTTTCTAGAATTGTATTTGCTACCCATTAATATAACTCACTAAAATAAATCATTAGCATTTTCAAAGATGCGGCAATTAGCCAGCTGGCAAATTGTCAGTTCTTTGAAAATGGTAATGGTTCATTTTAACCCATTTAAAGTCATAACTAAAAAATACAATTCTAGAAAATACAACTGTAAACGGTTTATAGTATACACTTCGTGTACAACCAAAACCTCTCATGCCATCAGTCTAACTCTGTTCGCAATTTGTTGTTATGGGATGTTCGTTTACTTTTCGTGGAGTTTGCGCTTACGACTATTGATACGTTACTCAGAAATACATACAGATATCCTTCCTTGCTCCAGTTTTGACATTCCAATCAATAATATGTTATACACTATCGAAACCTCAAGATATGAACACAATTAGTAGCATTTCGCATCGTAATTATAAAACGACAGATATACTGAATTTTCATTCATAAAGATAAATTTCATCAGAGATCGGTCAAATCAAGGGGTTGAGCACATTTCTTGCATTGATTCAGAGAAAATGAATGTTTATCGAATTCTTTCACATTTAATCAGATGGAATATTTTAATCGACCAACTGAAATATTCCAGCCGATCGAGCCTAGACACAGGCGAAGGAGGGTTGCAGAACTAGAATGGTTTCAGGGCATAACAGCGCGTCGAATTCCTTACATAAATAGACTGGTGGCGTGAGATCTTGCTATAAATCTTCACTTGAACTTCAAGCTAGTTTTAGTGACAGCAATCCGTGTATCGTTCCAATTTTTTATTCTGATTGTTTTGTGAGAATTAAATATTCCATCGAGCTGAACGATCATCAGATTTTTGGTCAAAGCACGGTATTTCTCTCCGAATTTCCTTCTTTTTTTAGTGTTCTCCATCTGAAAAAAATATCGGCCAAGTCATCCGGTGCTATCCAGGAGGGTCGCGAAGAACACTGATTGGGTGATGGAGAGGTGTCACCCTGATATGCCCGACTGTAATGACCCATAATGTAATGTAATGACTGATAAAATATTCCAACTACATCATCAACGCTTGCCTTCGTCGAAGTCATGCGTTGATGATGCCGTTAGAATATTAGATAGTCGGGATTTTTAGTAATAAAACTCAAAAATTCTTGGAAATTTATTTGCGGAAAAGTGCACATGTAGCAGCGAAACTTCTCATTTAATCATTGGTCATGGTAGGTCCTCAACAGCCACAAACTTCCAATTTGCATAGTTGACTACAAACTTTCAATTTGTATAACTGACTGTGTGTATGCAGGGACGTGACGACAGAGGGGTGTGGGGGTGTATCACCCCCCCCCCCCCCTAATTCTGGCCAAAATTTCCTGTAGTTGGAAATTCGGACGGCAAGTCATGAGTAGTTGGAAATTCCATCTATCTGGATTTTAGAGTTTCTTTGGTGATGCTGATGTCTCCTTAACATCCCAAAATTCCAACTCGATTTCAAATTGGCAAAAATATCCAACATTTACTATTTACAACTACTGTGTACGCAATATGGAGCTTGGTAAGTCAGTCGGTATCAGATTTCTGTAGTACGTTTACTTATCATAATAAAAAAAATCCTCGAAATGCACTTCAAGAAAATCACATCATGTAAAATCGTTTTCCTGAGTTAATTCCATCATTCACAGTTACAAAATGATGGAACATCGAAAATTGATCATTCCTGCATAAGATCTGATTTAATGTTAGGAGAGTGTGAATCGCTCAAAGTTTTAAGCTTGAGCATTTGTTTAGCACATATTGAATTCCCAGAATAATAGCAAATAATAATAACAACCTGATAATTCTATCATAAATGTGTTGGTATTTCAGTTACTAGAATCAATTTTATGCCCCCCTTCCATGGCTGCATTTTCAAAATATTCTCGGTAGTGAATTTTCCACTAGGGGTGGAACCGGGAAGGGGTCCCCCCCCCCGGCCCCGCCCCATAGTTGGAAATTCACTACTCTACACCCCCCCCCCCCCCCCCCCCCAATTGGAAACCTCTAGCCACGTCCCTGTGTGTATGACATTAGGACAAGTATCAAATTTTGTCTAGTAAGAAGATACTCGATTACTAGCAAGAAAGCGAGTCGATCTAAGACTCCAATCCAGACTAAAATGTTCCGCCTGGAATATTATGGGTGGAGGAGGTTGAAACCCCTGGTGCTATCCCCAAAATACTGCCATTCTCACGTCGCTTTTTGTTTTAAACTGAGCTTATAAAACATAGCCTTTGACCAACCATACGGCCACGTGTTTCCTTCCCTTTGAGGTGATTGCTTGTTGAGCTTGATGCCGTGACAGGCAGAGCGTTAATCCTGCCTGTTGTAAGCTGATGTTTATGGAGAATTCTCGAATCTTTAACGGCACCAATAATCAATAGTTAATAACAATAAACTGTCTTGATGACATCGACTTCTTTATGGTTTCGTTATCAATGAAAGGTGTCTTCTCTCTTCTTTTTCGTAACCCAAGATGTCAATTTTTATTTGAAGAAACTAAGAGCGTATAATGCCTATTTGTCTGCGTAAAGATATATGTGAACCCCTGAAATCTACTTTAAACACAGGTTGTTGACAGTTAGGTAGATAGTTTTCTCTTAGTGGGAGTCGAGACCATACAATTGCCGGTAGAAACTGGTAATGCACAGAATCGAATCTCCAATATCCATTAATGGCACGCGTCGATGCCTTTCACTAATAACTTCTGGTGAAAACTGTATGATCTAGACCTACCTGCTGCTAAGAGAAACTCTTTCCCCCATTAACCTTATATTTAGCACCCATAGAAAACGACACTTGCAAAACAATGCCTTGAAAAACTTCAATTTGTTATTTTTTGTCTCACAAAAATAGTTTATGATGCATATCCTTTCCCCCTTTTTGTGTATAAAAGTAACCTTGCTTTCTCTCCACTCTTTTGGAACCTATTGTTTTTCTATGGCTAAATTGAATAAGGCCGTTAATCTTTTACGGAGTTCCTCTCCCCGATTTTAGGAATTCGTGATCGAGGACTGAGGAATCCACCGACGATTATGGTCAACACTGACCCCATATTAATTCAATACACCGACAATGTAGTTATATTAATTGTCACTGTCCGCCATTTTGTTTTTGTTTTTATCGCAAAAATTGCAGTAAAATGTCAGAGCTAAAAAATTAATACTTTACTTGGCGATTAGGGTTTAATCTCGGGAACGGAAATCCCCAGGTTCCCGGTTCCAAAAGCCAGTCCCGATACCCTGGAAATCTATAGCACTTGACCGGGAATAAATCGTGGCACTGTTTGTGTGTTGAACGTTTTCTGAATCGAAAAACTGCCCCAACGTAACTTTGTAGAATTCCGTCAGCCCTTCCACGCATGAAGTTTTTATACTCCTGATTAACCTTTTTCACCAAATCACTGTAGCTCTCAATCGGTTACGGAAGACTTCCCTCTTCCACATGAAGATTTTCACCTGCTTCAACGCTCAAAGTCGCCTTCATTCTCAGAATCACTCATATCACTATTTACTAACTCCTTCAACATCAACCCCCTCTTCATGGCCGCCACCATTTTCCTCTGCTTGAATCAGAGTAGACTGGTGACGCCAGCGAAGATGGTGTTGATGCGTGAGGAGGTAAAGGTGACAATACTTGTGATTCTGAAATGAAGACGAGATTGAAGCGGGTTTGGGTTTTCACTCTTCTTTCAGGAAAATAACTTTTCCGTTTGGAGAGGGAAGATTGCCAATGAGATTCATTGTCATTAAACTGATTGCGTCTTCTTACTCTCGTAAATTTGCTTGACACTACCAGGGAAATTTCCCGGTTCTGAGGGTAATTTCATTCCCGATCCTTACAACAACCAGGGAATATATTAAACCCTATTGGCGATCAATGATATGTTGGATTTTTCTCCTTCTATTGCATCACTTTTCGTCTGCTTTTGCAAACAAATTAATGCCGATGGGAAAAATAACGAAAACACGAAACCGTTTGCAAACACAAATGATGAAATTCCAGAGAAAAAAGACTGGCATAATAAAAACGTTACGGTACGTTAGTTGGCAAATATTGTGCTGCATGAGTCTCAGCGAAAACAATATCAGGCTCGGCAAAAGCCTCACCTAATATTATTCCCACTTCGCCTCATGTGACACCCTATCCGCCACCTAAACGTACCGTAAATTATAATACACGGCACGCTGGTCTGCACAGAGAACTACTCACAC
The DNA here is from genome assembly GCA_031216915.1 of Pictodentalium vernedei. Taxonomy (NCBI): domain Eukaryota; kingdom Metazoa; phylum Mollusca; class Scaphopoda; order Dentaliida; family Dentaliidae; genus Pictodentalium; species Pictodentalium vernedei. The sequence continues at coordinate 220,051,074 of CM062294.1, forward strand.
ACAAACACATAAATACACAACCCCTTACAGGGGGCAGAGAGGGAGAGGAGAGAGGGAAAGATGGATTAATGCGCACCGAACAGAGAAGGGTTCGAGTTCTTTCTCGTGTGAGTGGGAAGCATGACCTCATCGCTTCACCTTTTCAGCTAAAACACGTTTGTTCTTACCGAGTGCGATCCTTGATTCAAAGCCTGCATTTTCGTTTATTACAAGAACCTGATCAGTTTGGCTGACATGCAAAAGAGAGATAAATACAGGGCATGTCAGTACAATTACTACGGATCCCAACAATGTGTATCATTATCTTAATGAATAAAACCAAATACCTATTCATTTGTATTAAACACGAGCGAAGCCCGATGACGAGGGCAATAATTTGCGTACAGTTTCTTTCATCGTGAGCCATAAGCCAATAGTTTTCAAAATGTTACTATTTATTCTCTGTTTGATGCACACTGAAATTGATCAAGATTTTTGAAAGGCTCCTGTATGAATGCCCCCAAATGAAAGAAAGATGCGATAGGGTATTATCTGACGGAAAGTAAGGAATTTTATATTTATCTTCTTTTCATTCCTTTATTTTTCTTTTTGATCCTTTACCTTGTACGTTTAGGAGATAATAGTTGCCAAAAATGTCTCCAACAACTAAAAATTTCATTTTTGCTCAAAACCATGGTGATTCGACGAGCTCGTTCCAATGACGGGTTATAAACTATGTTTGAGAGGCAAATATTGACAAAATAATAATTTGAATAGCATTTTGGTGTAGCGCTGGCCGGTTAGAATATCAGCCGTTAGTATAGATCTGAGAGGGAGCATGCCCGACTTGTGGTTTACGGGAGGGTGAAATTTCTTGTTCGTCGTACTGATAGTCGGTATGCGTACATTTATTCATTGGTGTCTTTCAGTATCGTTGGCTATATCATGACCGCAACTTAGGTATGAAATCAAGTTTAGAAAATCATTTATACATATGTTGCTCACTCTTGAGGACGTCCACCACATGCGCTGGTTCCGGTTCCGCAGTAAACAAGCACTGTTCCACTTCCCGGGGTTCTCACGCGGGATCTGGTATGCATAATTGCTTGGATGTTGCCGTTAAAACTGGGGGGTATCGTATGTATTCTCAATATCAAGTTGCGTGTAGGGTAACATTTTCATTTCCGTCAAGGTTCCTCTCCGTGTTTGTGGGGATTGGGTTTGGACGTTTTCCGGTTCACAGCGTCTGACCACCATTTCAATGCTGCTAATCAATTTCTGCTTTTCAATGAGGCGCCATGAATTATGATTCGATCTTCCCTTTGTGTGTGTGTGGAGGGGTGTTTAGGGGGGATTTAATTCCTAGAAACTGGAAGTGGAATCAGTTCGTCTGTGGTGTTATACAGCAGATACTCTGACACTGGCGGTCAGGATAAGAGTGGGCAGGGAGAGTCTCAACATATGAGCAGTTGTTTCTAGTCAAGTGTCGCCTGCCGTGTGGGGTTAATGACCTAATCAGTTAAATTCTGTACATCATTAGCTCTCTTGGAAGCACAACTCAGTTCTTAAATACGTTAATTAGTCCAAGTATTTTCAACGGGGCCATAATTACCCAACTTATATTCTCTCGGGTAAGTAGAATTCGCAATTATAAACACTGAATAGATATTGCAACTGCAGATGTGTTGCACTCTGACTTAATGAAGTTTGTGCTTAATATTTATTGTTTTCAGTGAATACTCGCGGTGCAATAAACTCCTTGTAGACTCTCAAATAGTCTCCCAGGTCTCATAAAATTTAACCCTTTACCCAACGTAACAGCCAAAAACGGCCAGCGCTATTCTCAAAAATCGCCAATTAATTTTCAAAATATTTTCATTTTTTGTCTCAAAAACATAGGTTATGACCCCTCGTTGGAACGAGCTCGTCGAGCTCGTTCCAACGAGGGGTCATAACCTATGTTTTTGAGACAAAAAATAAAAAAATTTAGTTATTCAAGAATTTTTTTTTGCAAGTGTCGTCTGCTTTTCATGTTAGGTAAAGGGTTAAATGATGAATAGCGCTGACTGATTTTGACCGTTACTTAAAACGATGTTATCATCATGAAATCTCAGCGGCTAACCTGGGCTAACTACAAATTGTCAATGAAAGTCCTCTCTGTTAACGGGTAATGCAGAACGTTGTTTTGACCAGTGGTTCAATATTTTTTAGCGTGATTGAATACGGATTAATGATGTTTCCTCGGCTATTCAGAAATCCACTCGAAGTGAGTATTGAAGGTATAATGCAATTGCCCTTGCAGAAATTTTAGCCGACCAAAGACCACACTTGTTAATATCATTTTGAAGTGGTGATGTGCTTAAATAGAGAAAAAACATATTACATCTCACGTGACTTCCCCTTCCTCTAATTGTCTAGGAGATTTTATACTCTTTCTGATAGCTGTATCTATCAGGGATTCGAAAATTAGCCGTGCACTATTCCCGTCAACTATACACTTTCCAAAAATAGCCGTGGCGTGGTATATTTTAGACCGTTGGTCTGACGGAACACAACGCGATCTTTCCAGAATTTTTCTTCGGAATTCTATTTCATTATTTCTATGTCCAAGAATGAAAATGCTTGTCTTGGGCAAGATCTTTGACAATTAATTTATAGGCAGTGTACTTAGGACTGGAATAATAGACCTCGAGGAAGACTAGTCCACCCACCTCTGGCGTGTGGGCTAATCCTCCTCGAGGCCCCAATTTTGAAATAGTCAAATCCAAGCAGTGCAATATTTATAGCATACTGAATGATGCTGTGGCCCCTCATCGTCATAGGTGTTTCCTCTGGGGTTACATTTATTGTATCAATCCTTTGAAAACACCGGGCTTCTTGTGTAGTTGGCTGCGTAAAAATTCTTGATTTTACAATGTTAAGTGGAAGTATTTCATTAACTATGTAGGAAAGATTGATCATTATCCTGCCGAGAGAAGGCTTTGGGCTTTGAATATCTATTGATCTATGCGTCCAATAACGTTGCTTATCGACAAAAGCAATTGTAGATGGTAAATATTTAATGTCGTTATTGCAGAATAATATTCAGAATACATTTGGGAGTGGAGGAAATTGTCTGGAAAATAAAAACACATGTTGCCGTGAGTATCGTACGTGTCTTGGGCATTGATTTTGTTAACAGTCTCTTTCTCTTTGTAGAATTACACATCGTCCACACTCTAATGATGTCTGTTTTTTAATATATGCACGAATGGTTCATTCTTTATCCGCGCTGCCAGACTGAGTCAACGATGGCTGGGCGAATGAATTACATGCCTTAAAAACAAGTAAAAGCACCGAAGTGATTGACTAAACAATCACCGACAACTTATTCAACTCGACGTTATTGCCCTCCAACCGCATAATGTAAATTCAAACAATAATCGTTTGAAACATATGGCATAGTCTGTTTTCTTCTCGAGGCGTGCCATTTGTTTTGTCCTGGCGGATAGCCCTTTCCAGCAGTGTGTCACATGACAGCCTATCCTTGGATTTAGGCAAAGTCTTCGGGAATCATCTGAGATTGTCGATAAAGTCTAGCTTGTTGTTTACGGAGTCACAAGTACAAAGCTTTGCTCTGCAGAGAGTTTGCCTATACTACGACCAACTCAACTTTTAGATTTGCCATAGGCCTAGGCCAGAAATCGTACTGCTGTGGCGTCAGATAAAAACCTGGGCTTATAACTGAAACTGACGAGACAGCAGTGCGAGAGCTGGTGCAATTAAATTCGAGTCTAAAGAATCTCTGACGAATATTCGACGTGTCTGTCAATTAAATTTGAGCCAAACGAACTTCAGATGAGCCAGTTGAATACGATGTGTCAGTTGATGCAATGAAATTCGGGTCATAGAAAGATTCGATGCCACAATAGTGCAAGAGCGTATACAATTAATTCTTGTCAGATGAACTTCGTAGTAGATAACTGAATTCGACGCTTCTGATGAGATCCGGTGTAATGAAATTTAACCCTTTACCTAACGTAACGACCAAAACTGGCCAGCGGTACTCACAAAAGTCGCCAATTAATTTTCATTATATTTTCATTTTTTGTCTCAAAAACATAGGTTATGACCCATCGTCGAGATCGTTCCAATGAGTGGTCATAACCTATGTTTTTGAGACAAAAATGAAAAAAATTAGTCATTTAAGAATTTTGTTTGCAAGTGTCGTCTGCTTTTCATGTTAGGTGAAGGATTAATTCGAGTCAGACGAACTTCAGAGCAGATAACTGAATTCGACGCGTCGGAAGGGCTAGATCTGGTGTAATGAAATGTAAGTCCGAGGAACTACAGACGAAGATTTGACGCACTAATTGAGATTTTGCAATTAACCCTTTGATACTTTTGTACTTGTTATTACGTACGACATCTTTTGTTTAATTTAACCCTTTCGTACTTTTGTAGGTGTTATTACGTACCAAATCTTTTGTTTAATTTAAATTCGAGTCATATGAACTTTAGACGAACATTCGACGCGTCAGCAATGTACGAGCTTCAGACAAATCTAACCTACTATCTACTAAATTCGACGCGGCCGTAATTTAACGTCGGTTTCGGATCCAATAAATCTACTTGACAGAAAACACAGGTTCAGTATTCTGCTCAAAATGTTATCTGTTATTTTACGAGCCTTCCAATCATTCAATAAGGCAAATATAAAGAAAGAAACGGTAAAATAAATTTGCATAGCAACAAAATAACGGGAAAAAGATACCGAAAAAAACAAGACAAAAAGCAAGAAAAATGATATTACGTATAGCATAGGTGTGATATTTGAGTCGAAGACTAGTTTTGGTTTCTTGGTGTATTCAAATCCCAAAATTAATTTTGCATACATTTGCATGTAAATGGTCTGAAAGGCCATTTTCATGTAAATTTATGGAAAGAAATTTTCGGATTTGAATTTGCGTGCAAACTAATGGAAATGAATTAACATACACGTTTTCAAACTCACATATTTATCGAAATAAATGTGTATGAAAATAGTTTGGTAAATCATATTTGTTCATAAATATGTTTTTTCTTTGCATGTATGAAGATTTTTCCTCAAGCGATATCATTTTTATTTTATTAGTACCAAAATAAGATCAAATGAACAAAAATAATTGTAAAAATATAAAAATAGGTCTATTTCCAAGGGGTGGGATTTTTCTGTAGACGGTCATTACGATTCTGAACAAAAAATAGGTTTCGTTCCAACATTCTTCCAACAATGCAATGGTTTGGGAAAATACAAATTTTAACATAAAGCACAGGAGTCTGTAACATGACATACATACATGCAATATGATATATACATATACAACCGAGCGAAGCTAGCTTCGCTCGGTTGTATATGTATATATCATATTGCATTCATGTGTGTCATGTTACAGGCTCCTGTGCATAAAGCAGCTCAAAACACAATTGAAGAGTAGTGTGCAGGAAATTTTGGTTCAGCTTAGGACAGAATCTAGAAGCGTTTAAGCGTGTTGATCTAAAAACAGTAACGTTATCTTCGCCCACGAGCTTTCACCGAGATGTCTTCTAACAGTCAGTTTTAAAATGACTGCGTTCATTCACGAATTACACACACAATAGCCGTTACGCGTAAGATTTGTCCTGTTATGTGAGTGAAACTGCGTAAATGGTGCAGAATGATGACTAGCCATTTGCATTATAAAATGAACAATCGCTCATGTTCGTGCACATATGCCTGGCGTGTTGCACGTCTTTGCATACCGTGATGAAATTATTTGGGATTGAGTGCCTTGCTTGAGAACACAAGGAGGACACTGCTTAGAGGAGAACTCATGATCTCTTTACCAGAGTTTGACACGCAAGCTAGTCAGCCATTTTATACGTGAACATGATACTGATCGGGTTTACACTCTTACTGTATAAGGTTCCGGTCCAATCCATTATATCACCTTTGCAGAACATCTTGATCGATCCAAAAAGTAATTGATCGATTATACCTTCCTTTTGAACTACTGTATTATATGGGTTAACAAAGGAACAAACTTGCTCCAAAACAGGCAAACATTGTCACACTGACTCATATCAATTATATGAGACAGAGTAATGCAAGCAAGTTACTTGCTGACATACTTGTCTGCTTGCATGATCAGTATACTGTATCAGTAGCTGGAAATGGTCATTCTTAACCCTTTACGCATTGCGGAGAACAGACGATACTTGCAAAATAAATCCATGAATTACTAAAAACTTTCAATTTTTGTCTCAAAAACATAGCTTATGACCCCTCATTGGAACGAGCTCAACGAGCTCGTTCCAATGAGGGGTCATAAGCTATGTTTTTGAGACAAAAATTGAAAACATAATAAATTTGAATGGAGATTTTTGTATATAGGCCTAGTCGGTTTTGTTTGTTACGTTTGGTAAAGGGTTCATGCTGTAAACCATCAACGGTATGGCAATTATTCAGATATCTATTTGGACAAGTGATTAATCGGTTAACCAAGGTTAATCCACGTGATTAATCGACCAAGAAAACCTCTTAACCATTTCATCTCTAATTTTGGGAGTCAACAGGGGATTGTGGTGTTCCCGTGGTGATCGTATAATTAATGTTTGATTATTCTTAACACATTATGAAAACATCAAAGGTTTACAAAATATTTCTCGTAGGTATACACGTGTGTGGACGATCTCAGCGAAGTGTTAAAGAACAGGATAGGAAAAGCTCGAATAATCACGTTCTGCTTATGACAGGATATGAAAATTCCGTGAACTGGAAAAATTTCATTGATTATAGCCACTTGAACTGTCATTCGAGAAACAATCGATAAACGAAGTTTTCCTGACGTAATTGTAAATCTTCCAAGCTGTGTGAAATGGTGATGGAAAACTGCTTTTGTACGCGGTAACTACGATCATGTAAAGAGTGTTTTGGAAACAGATATCGGGAATACATCGACAGCCAGAGGGAAACTGTTTAGGTAAGTGAAAACGTTACATTTTATGAGTTACTTGTCAATGTTTCTATGTTTTTACGTTTTTTACACTGTTTCCAATCCTCACACGGTGACTCCGTTTGCACCTGAAGAGGGATTAGAAGTTCTAGTAGTTTATATTTTTCACCCGAGAATACAGAAAATAATTGATTAACATCATCGGCCTCGACCCGAATAATAATATTAGTTATCCTTGTGTCTTCCGGGGTGTAAGGGAATTTACACCGGTCTGGGGACTCATATACCATGAGGTGCAGGGTGTATGAGTCCCTAGACCGGTGTACATTCCCATACACCCCGGAAGACACAATAATAACGGATTTATGTCCAATTCCTTTGGTTCTGTTAACTCTACAGCTAATATAGCTTTCAAAACAACACCCCATAAGATCATAAAAAATGGCCATTAAAACTAGCGCATTGAGCTGATGTCCTTACGACAATTTAGTGGCGCAGAATTTCAGCAATCAACCCCCTTTCCGCATTCCCTCACCCCACTCTCTAACCCCTTCCACCTTCCCAGCACTTCGTATCAGGAAAGGCCTATTCATTTTCTGACTACTTTGCCAAATAAGTTTTTTTTAGCAGTTACAACTTATTGTGTATTCCTGTTTTTACAGTTAACAACGGTGTAAAAATTAAACAAAACTGTTGTGGACTAAAAGTTACAACGTACCTCTCAGCCAAACAAACAGCAGTTTTCCATTCCATTAGGAAATAAAAATCATATAATTTGTATCGCACAATAGACTGAACATTTACACGTGTTTTTTTTTTTTTTTAAAGTTTCAGCCTCTTCATGACTTTGAACTTTTCAATTTAACCTGCTTATTTAACTGATAATAAGAGATCATGTTTGGAAGTCGAAATTTGTTCAACAAAATTAATTTTTGTTGCCGTTCTCTGGTCTGTAACAGAACAAATTCATATTAACAAGACAATTACTTGCTGCTGGCTGAAGAACATGCTAGAATATGGGAAGTTTATAGTGAAATCTACTTTGTCTAAAAACCATATTTATCACATAATCACCAGCAAATAGCTTAAAACGAAACATATCGTTCACAATACGTCTAAACGGGAATGATATCAGACAACGTCGACGTGGTAACGTTGTGAGTGAGTTGGTTTCGGAAGTAGAATTGAATTAATCTTCTTTTATTTTTCCTAACGTAACTGCTAAAACCGGCCAGCGCTATTCTCAAAAATCGCCAATTAATTTTCATTATTTGTTTCATTTTTTGTCTTAAAAACATGGGTTATGACTCCTCGTTGGAACGAGCTTGCTACTCATGAGAGATCCTGTATATAGGCTTCGCACACTGAAGCTGCTGTTTGAATGTGTGTACTGTACAGACCAGAAAATTGGTTTAGTTCTCTTTTGGGAGTACATGTATAACAACAAAAAGGACAAAAACATCGACGTGAGAAAACCCCCAAAATATATAGGAACAGATCGGTAGCTAGCACAAGTTTACAGCTAACAAATACGAACTTCACGATATTCACAAGAAACCTACAGGGAATGTAAAAGAATATTAGAATTTAGAGTTATTGTGTGGGTGGAAACATTGCTCTACGAATGTTACCATGTTAACCCATTATCCCTATAATTCTCAATTTGACAGTGCAAGTGGGAATAAGCTGTACAATAAGGGCGTGAAAGTTTCAGTTATCCAGGAGCCAATACTATAAAACTTTTACAATTGAATTTTCTAGAATGGTATTTTCTACCTATTAAGATAACCGGCTAAAATGAATCATTGGCATTTTGAAAGATATAGCAATTTTCCAGTTGGCAAATTGCAACATCTTTGAAAATGTTAATGGTTCATTTCAACCCATTTGAAGTCATAACTAGAAAATACAATTCTAGAAAATACAATTGTAAAACCGTTATAGTATTGGCCCCAGGTTGAATTTGCTGGGTTTGTAAGTTCTAATCGCCGACCCATATATATATATGGCGACAGGGCATTTATGGCCAGGCGATTGGGTGTCGTTGACCCGGGATCGACACCCGTCGAGGCCACCTTCCAAAAAACTTCACAGTTTCCAATCCAGTGGCGTGGTGTTTGGATGATGCCTGGTGGAATTCCTGCTTGACATAGGCGATATAAATTAAATTCAAGCAGTTGCATCTTCATGGATCCTCCAACAATTGAGATTCCTGTGTTTAAAAGCTGGACCATAGACCATTATAACAGTAATCTGTTCCAGTTGCACTGGATGCTAAGGCAAATGATCCACGGGTAAATCTCACAATAAAATACAGGCTACTTGTAGACAATTACGAATCATCACAGAAAACAATTACAACAATTCAGTAATTGTCAATTCTCGAATATCGGTCTCGGGGCGAGTTGTAAATGTAAACTAACATACTGGCTGAGTCAATTGCAGCCTTTTTGAGGTTGTCGTTGGCCCAGTTGGTTTGGTGGCAGAGCATTTATGTCCAGGCGATTGGGTGTCGTGGATCCGGGGTCGAATCCCGTCGAGGCCGCTTTCCAAAAAATTAAGCTAACTGAAGTGGGGAGGGGGCCAAAATATTTTTGAGGCCAATGGTAGTACAAAAATATTCCACTCCATTTTATCTCTCTTCGTGCTGGCTTAACAGTGTGTATGTATTTCTCATATGTGAAGATCCAGAGTCATCCATGAGGGATAGGGGTGGGGTGGGGGTGGGGGGTGGGGGTGGGGGGTAACTATTCATGCCAAAATGAGCACCATAAGTTCTTTTTGAAGGCTTAAGTGCCCAGGTAGCGAAGGGATAAACATCGGAAAAGGACCCAAGAAACATCAGGGTGGTCGTACATCAACCAGTTTTAGTGATTTCAGGCTTGAATGTAAATAGGGTGGGCCTTTTTCAAGAAAAATAGGGGACGAGTTCCCCAATTCCCCCATGAATTTACCGCCGATATCCGTAGAAGATGAGAGTATCCATTTCCATTTTTCAAACATCTAGAGCTGAATTGCGTTAACTTGCAAATATTGCTTTAGTCTGATAGCTCATTATTGGTATACTTGGGTGAAAATTTCAATCTGACTGTTATGCGTTGCGGCGTCGACAGCTAATTGACGGAAAGCCAATAATGTACTCAATATTGCTGGAATGACAGAATCTATTAACGTGGGACATTTAGCTTTAATTTACTTACTCGGAGTGTAGAAAACACCGGATATTACTTTGTTCCAGAGCTAACTTCTTGTAGTTGGAATCAGCCGCGTGTAAAAAGGCAGCATTCCGCGTCAGATACATTCCTGTCTGGGAGTAAACCGCCAACGCAAACTTCTGTCCAGCGTCAAACATTATCTTGTAATTATTCTGTGAAGTTCAACCACGTCCTCCCTCTATTGAACATATCTTGTCATGATTCTGTGAAAGTTAACCCCCACTCTAACCCACTCAACATATCGTGTAATGATTCTATGATTCAATCTATTCTGTCAACCCAACATAAAGTGACAATATAAATATGTTTATCTTATTCCAAACTATAGTCCATTACTCTACCACTTTTACAATTGTATTTTCCATCATTCCATTCTCTATCCGAGCATATAAATGAGAGGAACGAATACTTGGCATTTTGAAAGACATGGCAATTTGCCGATAGGTAACTTGACGTGGCTTTTAAACGACAACGATTTAAGTTAACCCAATTAAAATCAAAGATAGAAAATACAATTCTGAAGAATGCAAATTGTGAACGCTTTGTGGTATTGCTAAAAGATCACCACGTGATCAATATTTTCAATACTGTGATTACAAGAGCAGAGAGAAAATGCCGATTGAACCACGACTGAGTCGCGATCCAAGCGAAATTATCTGTCCACGTCTTCCCTCATAATAGAGACCTTTCGCACAATGAACGGCGATTGACGAGAATTACGAATGGGGTAATACGTCACTGGAGTTTGTGTTCTTCTACTAGCTGTCGTTTTCCCTTATCCGTAGTTGAGATTACGATTTCTCATTAAAACACGCGGGTATGTCATATTGCAAAAAGTTTGAGAGCGTTTCTCCTCCGCTTAATGTGTGGGTTTACACTGAGATTATGTCCTTAAACTGTAATCGCCATGTGGCCTAGGGTTTTTTGACCGCCCGACGAATTTACGACTACTGTTAAACATTCGTAATTTCTATCAGTCGTCGTTCATTTTGCGAAAGCTGTCTTGTACTGAAGAATCTCTCATCTGTTGAAAACACATTGTGAGAATATTGTTTCACCATGCAATTTACGTTTGTTTTTCGTGCTTCGGTCTTGAATTTGCCATTTTTTATTATGAAATCTCAACCAGCGGGCGTAAGTATGTCACGACCAGGTCGTGGTCTGATCAAGGACGCTTTGTGATCGTAGTACTGTTTCTACTCTCAAGAGAAAAAGAGAGTTGGTTAACTGCTTATCTGCCCCTGAAATGATATTGTGAGAGGCCGAAAAATAGTCGTATGGAGATAGGAAACAATTATTGTATTTCTTCATATTAAACACAAGTTACAAGAATTACATTTTGGGGGCACGTGAATCTTAACATTTTATTGTGTTTCCTCTAGAATAATTGCTGCACTCTGCGGATTTTGCTCCATGGATTTTACCGTGATAACTCAATATCAGTGTATTTCTAAATTCGCCAATATGTTGTGGGATGAGGGCTTGAAAGGTCATTTTTTTCACTTGACAGATTTTTTCGAAGTCATTTCAAACTCGAGTTTTCGTCAACTTTTTTTTTTGAAGATGAATGTAAGTTCTTTTTTTTTAATATGACCAAACGTGACATCAGTTCGGAAGATATTGACTTTTCTCTCCTAACTTGGAATAATATCTAAAGCGCGAGATCTCTGAAATTCTTTAACCCGTTACCTAACAAATCGGCCGTATCCGCCCGCGAAATTTGCAAATTCAGCAGTTGAAAGAAATAAATTTTCAAAATATTTCAACAAAACCGTATCATGTGACCCCTCATTGGGACGAGCTCATCGAGCTCGTCCCAATGTGAGGTCACATGATATGGTTTTGTTGAAATTTTGTTTTTAATTTTAAAAAATAGTAATTAAAATAATAAATTTTGATATCGTCTGCGTTGGATAAAGGGTTAAGACATAGCCGGATTATGTAATGGATGATAGTGATAAATACATATTATGTGGACTCCATCAAACCTCAGACATATTATGTGGACTCCATCAAAGAGGATGAAAGCATAGAAAAGCAAACTAATAATGTTGGTAAGCAATTACTTTATGTCAACCGGAAAAATTGAGAATAATCAACGGCCCCTGTATTGGTGATAGATTAGATAATTTCACATCGTACAGATGAAACGCTGGAGATATTGTGGATTACATAACACTATCAGATGGATACTTTTCTGACATAGATTTTTCTGCTGAACGCCACTATCGCCTCGGGTCACTGTCAACTAGTATACTCCACATTGAATGTGGGAGTATTTCTGATGGCGATAAAGCGGCCAAATATCAATACTGTCCAAATAAGATCGCCATTAAGTGAACAACAAAAGGCGCGGCACGTGCCAGCCTAATTCTAACGCAATGTGATGTAATTACTAGCATTTTACAGCACATACAACACAGGAAGAAGCCATATGACCAGACCAGGGCGGTACAACGGTGGCACCAGTGGTTTGATGGATATTCTTCAGTATACTAACATTTATGCAACTCAGCGAGTTACATTTAAAGGAGGAGAAAAAAGGGTGGCCTGACCAAACCAGTAAAGATTTTTTTTTTTAAATGGAAAATGTTATAAAAAATATTAAGCGGCAACCTTATGATAAGACACTGTTGGTTAAACTGTTTTTTTGCAAAAAGGCTTATAACAAAAAGGTCAACTTTAAATCAATTTTTTTTAGAAACAATTATGCGAAAGATTAGATACATTATAAACCAAATAGCCAACCAGTTTTGGAAAATTATTAATCAGTTCCGAAATGAAAATGTAAAAATTAACACACTTTCGCTGTAGATTTCTTTGAGCAATTATTGTGTTAGACAAATAGTTGACGGACCTAGAAATAACCCGCGAAGGGTCGTTTAGATGGTGATCGGAAAAAAATTCACAGGAAAAAAAGTCACAGAAAAAAAGTCACAGAAAAAAAGTTTTGATTACGTGTGGGTTAAGTAAACTGTAAAACACGCGAACGAACTACAGGTCCAATTCTGCTTTATTTATGGAGAATAAAATATGTTTTAACTAAACTAACTACAGGTTACGGCACAGTAATATAATATAATTTTATTAAATTACTAATCTCTCATGTTTTAGCAGAGAAGACTTGGATGGCATGCTGTTTCCATCTGAAAAAAAATATCCACCAAAATAAATACCAATAACTAAAGTGCGATCTCGCTTCGGCGAGATCGCACGTTAGTTGTTGATATTTATATAAGAAGAAATCCTGTTTTCCTACGGGCTGCTCCCATTCTTGATGGCGCAACTTACCAAAGGGTTAAAATATAAACCCTTTATTTCCAGGCCTGAGTTCTGAAACAGCAATTTCTCAGATTTCCCTTCTGAAGTCTGTTCAATCCAAATATACAGTGTGGATAACATTTACTGAAATCATAAGTCCCTGAAACAAATGAGAAACAAAAAGTCTCCTGATCCAGATCACAGTTCAAATGAACTATTAAAAACAGTAATTTCTTATTTGAGAGACGGCGTAGAGAAATTATTTAATCGGATCCTCCTGTCCCACTGAATGGAGCAAATCCACATTTACGAGGTTATGTGAGAAGGGCAGCAGGGTGACAGACACGACTCAAATAATTACTCGGCAATTGCGGTAAGCTCTGATGTAGGGAAAGTATTCAATAAGATTATTAACAACAGTATAAATGACTTCCTTGAAACGAACGAGTTTATAAGCGATAATTAGTTCGGATTTTGTGAAAAACAGAGCATAACTGACAAATGGATTTGTGCTAAAAAACATCTTCAATAGCTGCGGGTGAAACAAATCGTCTCCAAACGCTGCTTTTGTTGATTTCAAGAGGGACCTTCGATCGTGGTCTCCTATTTAACAAATTGAATAAAATCGGAATTAATGGACCAATATATGGTACACTACGTTCTCTTTACACTTGAAGCTACTACCTGAATAAACCCGCCAAAGGTTTGAACCCCCCCCCCCCCCTCCCCCAACCCACAAACACGCCTCTATGAACGATCGGTGTGAGGCAAGGCTGCGTGGTGTCGCCTACACTGTTCAAAATATTTATAGACAATGAAGGATATTTTTATGAAGGGTGCGGATTATGGAATTTCCCTTGTGCAAACTGCGATAGACTCCCTCACGTGGCAGCACATCTCAATTTTTTTGTAAAATGACCCGCCAAAGGTTTGAGCCCCCCTCCCCCAACCCACAAACACACCTCCATGAACGATCGGTGTGAGGCAAGGCTGCGTGGTGTCGCCTACACTGTTCAAAATATTTATAGACAATGAAGGATATTTTTATGAAGGGTGCGGATTATGGAATTTCCCTTGTGCAAACTGCGATAGACTCCCTCACGTGGCAGCACATCTCAATTTTTTGTAAAATGGTATTTAGTGTAAATAAAAGTTCTTCTAACCTAAACGTACGCGAGGAACTTGGAACGTCTCCACTTTTAGAAGTTAGGCCCTTTTTAAAATGTACAAATTCCTTATCAAATTACAATCCTCTAACCCATATAATTTACTACATGATGCGTATTCTAAGTATAAACTGACATCCGAATATAGCGCACTTAATCAAATGTTAGAAGAGGGGTTAGCAGTTGGGGACTTGAAGATCCCAGGGCTATTTTTTTGTTTTTGCAGACGATATATGGTACTAGTGTCAGAAAGTGAAGAGGGGCTAGCGAAAATGCTGGGAATTGTTGGGAAATATGACAGCTAGACACATCGTCAAAGTCGATTGAATTCACCTTACTTTTCCAGTCAAATTATTATTAACAATTCTTAAATTTTATTTTAAATAATTAATTGTAGGTATTTTAAACTTAATAAGTCATTGCACGAAGTAGATAGTACCGCAAAACGTCGTATGTTTGAATAAAACATCGTGAAGTGTGAATGTATCGAAGCCGGCAAATTGGGTCATGTCAAAGGTAAAGTTGGATGTAGTTTCTATCATCGGTGTATATTTTTGTAATGGAATTCCCATTGAAAACGTTTTAACCGCAGTAGAAGATTTACACCGGAAGTGGGGTTAAAAGCTCAAAATTAAAATACAGGCTTTTCACGAGTAGAAACATAGGTGAGTATGGTATAATAACATGATTTTTAAAGGCGTTACGGTTCATTAGCGGACCAACAGAAATGATTAACAGCCCAAGGTCTTATAAGTGGCCCGATATGAAGTCGAGGGCAGCTAACAAGACAGAGTGGTGTTAATCATTACTGCCAGACCACTAGTAGAACCCTAATATGCCCGATAAAGTCATGCTATTACTATTATGACCACTAATAGGGGAGGAGTAAACCTCAAAATAACTCCATGTCAATAGTTTAATCAAATTCGAGAATTATTCAGCATACCTGTCCTTTAATCAGGAAATAATTAAGTTAATGGTTTGAATGTTCGTGAGTTGTCGGTATTTACTTTTTGAAGTTTTCTGAAAAACAAGCACAAAATAACCTAAGCAAAACATCCAGCATCGCAGTTTGACAGCTTCAAAAAGACAGAATGATACATAACTATACTGACCTTATGATTTTGCTCCTCGTGTTCCAGTAGGTGGTCTTTTTTAATTCGCGTAATCACCTCAAATAATTGCTGTGAGATTTGTTTACCTCGCGCGGCATAGGAAGTTACAAAGCAGAAACAGAAGATTCGAAGCGGGAGGTAAATCGGTCAGGTGACGTCTCGGGCCGCCGGACGCTAATGAAAAGGCGAACCATTAACGGCCCATCACGTCACATGATGACTTGAGCATTTATCACGTATTAATGCCCAAGAAATTAGCGATAACGGCTTAAGGAACGCCAGCTAAAGTGGTACTAATACCAGATCTTACATCATTTTTTTGTCAATTGCGTTGGTAAAAAATAATCAGACCCTTACAAATGAAAAATTAAAGCGGCCGAAAAAGGTTTCTTCAATTTTTAGGCAACCGATTTTTGAATGAACCCTTTCCAGATTGTTAACCAAATAGAATAGAAAACTAATACTGAAGTGCATCATGTGTTCAATATTGT
This sequence comes from Pictodentalium vernedei, assembly GCA_031216915.1. NCBI lineage: Eukaryota > Metazoa > Mollusca > Scaphopoda > Dentaliida > Dentaliidae > Pictodentalium > Pictodentalium vernedei. The sequence continues at coordinate 220,067,254 of CM062294.1, forward strand.
CAGTGCAAAAGTTCACATGATAAACCAAAATATTGTGAATTATTTCCAGAGTTTCTCTCGGGAGCACGGTGACTCCGTGGTTACGGCACTTAATCCCGATTGCCCACGTGGAGGCACGGTGGCGCTGTGTACTACGGCGTACTGCAGGTCGAGAGTTGGTACGTTGGGGAGTCAGACAGTTGCTACCCGCTGCTTGTTGGTTCTCTCTTGGTACTCCGGCTTCCTTCATCCATAACCTGCCCGACAAAAGGTGATCCTGACTGTTGAAAGTGTCGTTAAATCCCATTTAAAAAATAAAATAATGGTTTTTTCTGACCCAGCTGATGTGCGCTGTGTTGTAATACAATGGTGGAAAGGCCCAAGAGACCCCTTTCTCAACAGTATATTTATATCACAGTATTCCATCACGAAAGTCAAAGTGCACTTTGTGCCATTACCATTGTAAAAGAGATCGTTGTTCTAGAAGAGTTACAAATGAATATCCAGGGAAATACTTGTAAAGATCATCATATTTGTCTAAGCTTGTAGACTACCAATCAAGCCGAACAAACGGTCGTCATACATTTTGAAAGGCAAACAACAGAAGGGCAGTTCTCCCAATTTGTGAAAGTCTGAAATATAGGCCATAAGTCTCAATTGACGACGAAATGCCTGGTTGGCGATGTGTTGGTCTACCCTACCATGCGATATCGCTATGTCTAGACTGCTGTAGGGAATGTTCATCATCAGATTTTTAACATATTTTAATCCTCTACTTTTTGTATTCTATTTTAGTGTGATCTGAGGAAGCTTCAGCAACACCAGACTATTAAATCCTATAATTATGCCCTCCAAAGGGTACTGAAACATAAAATGATGTTTTTAGTGCATCTTGTGGCAGAGGTGTTTGATGCACAGATATGATATTTCCATCTTACGCTGTTGGATATTTTTAAAGAACTCGAACTCCCGGCTCTGGATATACTCTTGAAACAGAAATAATGTTGACATTCCACATTAGAAATGCGATGGTGTTTCTATTCTCGTTTTTGAAAGGTAAGATAAACAACCCATAGTTCTATGCCGACTTCACTTAGCCTTTAACCCTTAAACGCAAGATGCCACACTTCCGTCCAGGGAACAAGATACGTTGTAATTTCATTAAGTAGGACGTCTGCTGAGTGAATGTTTGGAGTAGACCAATCAATATTTTCAACGCGCAGCCCTAAGGCTGCACGTTGAAAATATTAATTGGTCTACCCCCAAATAATGAATACGGACTCTTTCAATTGCTGCCATTTAACAGACATGGAAGACACCATCAGGGTTCAAATGGTTAATGAATCGGTCATATCTGGTAAGCACTATACACAAAAATCGTAATTCAAATTATGTTTTTTTTTATTTTTCCTCTAAACCATAGCTTTTTGCCCCTCATTGGAACGACCTTGTCGTGCTCGTTCCAAGATAGATAGATAGTTTATTGAAGCAATATTACATCTACAGTGAGGCAGATTGCACAAATAAGATATAATGTGAATTATAATGTGAATTATAAAATATATACAATGATTGTTAAAAAGATCAACAAGACTATTTAAAGGAAAGGCAAACAATCTAGCTCGTGTTTTTGGCAATTAATGCATCTCTCTCCCTGAAGAGCAGCAGGATCATGTTACAGATGGGATTAATGATTGTTGGACTGTCATTCTTCATAATGAGTTCAAATTGCTGACATTTACTGGCTTTTATAAAATCTGGTTTATCTCTACTTATAATGTTGAACAACTGGGCTCTACTGTTTGAATAGGCCGGGCAATCCATGATAAAGTGAATTTCACTTTCCACTTCGCCGACAGCTGCACAAACACTTGAAACCTTGCAGAGCCTACTCTCTAGTGGAATGTGGGATTGGGAGTGTCTGCCTCTCTCAATATTCAAATTATGATTGCTTATTCTCAGCCTGGTAAACATAATCCTCGCCTCACGGGCTTTATTATGGGTAAGATATGGTTCAAATATCTGATCACGTATGAACGTACGATAAGTATGAAGTTTGTTATTACCACGCTTTTTATTGTCGTCATCAATAGATTCATGTAAATACTGAACGTATTCCATATTCAATTTGTCATATAATGTTCTGGATTCAGTATTGCCGACTTTATCACCAGGCACATTATACTGTTCCAACATATGTTGGAATGCGCTATATTCTGATGTGAGTTTATATTCCGATAAAGAGTCTTTCAGTAAGGTACCTGGGTGTGTGCAGTGCAATTTGGTAATGAATTTGTATAATTTTACAAGAGACTCAACCGAAAGTGGGGACCTTCCGAGCTCCGCGCGTGCGGCGAGATTAGGGGAATTTTTATTTACTCCGAGTACCATCTTAGAAAATTTGTGATGTACTGCCTCATGCGGCAGTTTATCACAGTTTGTAAAATGACATTCAGGATTCCATAGTTCACAACCGTAGAGCAAAATGAGAGGCCATAAACAATGTTGTTGAGACAAGTATTGAAAATTTCGTCTTCTGATGAACATAGCTAAGAGAAGATAAACATTATCTTGGCACATACAAACTAAACGATATGATACCGATTACCGATTTATAAGATTAAAATTTTCAATCACGCATTTTTATTGTAAGCTGACGGCTTACAAGGTGGATCCTACAAGTTGTTCTGAGTGGTTAAACTTCGGGATTCATTTGCAAATAAATGTAATACGCCCCTTTCGATATATACTCGGAACAGGCAAAAACGCATGTAATTCATCTTTAATGGAATTTGCTATATACTGCTTGCCATATCGCCGTTCTCTGGGTATGGATGCCGGCTTTTGATTGCGACCCCACTCTAACTCAAAATAATGGGCGCAAATATGAAATCGTGTGACAAACTGCCTATAGTTCGCTGGAAATATATATATAGTATATATAGTTTTCTTCGACCGAATAAAATTTAGCTTTATGCTTTCTGAATGAATGCCTTTTCGTGAAGTGATATATTTCCGTATCTGAGGGTACTTGTCACAAAATCGTCTTTTACGTGTTTTTCGAAATGCGAAGGGGGACAATTTGGATTTAGCCACACGTTGAGAAAAGTTCAAGACAAAATAATACTTTCTATTTCTGAAATACACGAGTGACCAGTCACATGCATCTCATTGTAAGCCAAAGTCAACAATGGGCTGGCTTGAATCGTGACTGCTTTCAGCTAATTTGATATAAGGTGAGTTTTATATCAATGGCTAGTGGGTTCCTGCCTAACTCCACTAATAAGGCAGTATTGCAAGATTTTGAATGTATTTGATGTATACTTTTGCAAAATTATAAATCTACAGACTGAATATGCTTGTAATTATTTCAAGCTGCCTGGTGTCTCCATACTTCTGAAACATATAAGAACGGGTCTTACCAACGCATCGAATAGTTTTTCTCTAACGTGGATATTATCTTTCGATAGGGACAAAAACGGTCTATTAAATTTAAAGTAAGTTTTCGGCTCTTGCTCTAAGGTTCAACTGTGCGTTAGTGAAAATACGCGATGCAAGGAAAACAATTCCTTAATACTTATAGAATGTCACGGTCTGTAGCTGTTCGTCGCCATACTTATGTAAATGATCCATGAACTTTCCTTCCTCTTTTGTTCAAAAGGAGAACCATCGTCTTCTGTTTATTGACAGGGAGTCTTCACTTACGACAGAAAGTGTGCAGTGAGTTGAAAGAACTATAGCAAAAAGGAAAGGACGAGATCGTCCGCATATTGTAAGCAAGGGATATTAGAACGTTGCATTTCAGGAAATGTGGATTTATCAGCTAGCAATGAGTTGGATATGCTATCTATGAATAAATTAAAAAGTGGAGGGCTCAAATTATTCCCTTGCTTTACACCAACTGAGTTAGAACATTCTGTGATAAAATTTCGCTAGCTTTCACCTACACCGTATTAAAGGTAAATATTTATTTCAATAAGTGGTAGAAATTTCCATCTGCACCCTTTTCGATTAGCTTAGAAATAAGCCCTCCCACCAGATTCTATCAAAAGCTTTATAAAAATCGACGAAGCATGCGTACAACATTTTACCGTTTTGGAGCACCTTATGAATAAGATGTTTTATGCCCTACTCTGAATTCAGCTTGGAAATTATTCGAGCAGTCATTGTCCATTACATGTAAGTGTTTTGCCAGTCGATTCGTTAAAATACAAATGTACAATTTTCCTACGATGCTTGTGATCGTAATCCCACAAAACTAGTCAGAATTTGTCGCGTTTGCAGTTTTAGGAAGAGACAATATATCCTTCAGACCATTTTGCCGGAAAAATAAATATTAAAAGTTCTGTTAACTGATTTAATCATTTCGTTTCTAATTCCATCTAGTCCTTCCGATTTGCCAGTTTTAACTTTGATATTGCATACTGTCACAACACGAGCTCTAGATTTATGATCACTCTAGAGCTCGGCCGTACTCAGAGAGTAAAGTTTGAGCTCTTCCCGGGGTACCCCGTGTTCGATGTTGTTGTCTAGATTTTTTTCTGGGTGTTCATCACTCCTGGGTTTCCTCTTCACTTCTCAATCGATTGCGTACATAGCGTATTGTGTATTTTACGCCGCTCAACCTCCAAAGTACGCTGATTTGCCAGTCAACTGCAACCAACTCTGTCTAACTAAATTTTACACATTTGATATCATAGACACTTCACGGATTTAACAACTCGCCAACTACATCAATCTCCGTTTACACCAAGCTCCATATACCGTTTAAACAAATAAAGTTCAAGCATCTAATTTGCCTGTCTCAACTAAGCTCGCTCTAAGCTCTTAGCTTAAATCAAATGTTCGATCTCTCAATAGCTTCGATTAAGATAATTGTTCGAGCTCTCGGCAGCTCTTTACTACTCCACACTTCGCCTATGCATCGCGTCACTTAGCCTGGCGACCGCTCGCCTACTTAAACGGAGCCCGCTTAGTCTCCACAATTAATTTCTACAAATGACAGCCCCAATGGCTAGAGCTACGAGCCCTCTTCCGTCGGATTACTGACTCAATCCGAGGTCGACTGACTACTGATGTTCAGTCTCTCATTATATAGCATTTTCGTGTCTAATTAATCGTTAAGTCGGTTCCTCTGTGATATAGGACACCGTTATTAAGATAGATGAGATATCACTTCGTAAGCTCGTGAGTCTGACATTTCGCACTACGGGGATGACACTTATTTGAGGGCCACATAGCGTGGAACACCATCTGCGGCTGACAGTAAAGAATTACTATTATGGACTTCCAGCGATAAGTTACATCGTAGTTTTAAACGTCACAGCGGGGAACCATTAGTCCTCTCAACGAGAGATAAACACCCACCTGGTCAAGCAGTTAATTAATTAGCAGACAATAATTTGTACCCAGTGTATATTTGCGGCTTTTACAAGCAATGTATCAAATTAATTTTTTACAATCCCTGACCATTAACCCTTAACTCGGACAAATTCGAATCGATCTTGACACATACACATTTCCTGTTCAGAAACATTAAAGTCAAGAGGCCTAGATAGATGGATCAGATTCTCTAATTGGTGAAGTTTTTGTTTCATTCTAAATTTGAACACGTCGTGACAACAGACTGGTGATTTAGGCTTACCCAACGATTCATAATGTTCCTTCCAGCTGTTTATGGGAATGTTATTAGATAAATTATCTTTCTATTGGATTTCATCTTGCAGTTTACGGTCTGTTTCCAAGAAAGACCTCGAGTTATCATGATGGAGGCTATCACACTTCTAATAATATCCTCTTTGTATTCAAATTTACGCTTCCTAACCCTTTACCCAACATAACGGCCAAAACCGGCCAGCGCTATTTACAAAAAGCACCATACAATTTTCATTATTTTTTTCATTGTTGAAATTTTTAGTTATTTAAGAATTTTGTTTGCAAGTGTCGTCTGCCTTTCGTGTTAGGAAAAGGGTTCAAAGCTTTCCCAAGCTATCGATTGCAGACATTATATATACCGGGCACTATGGGGTCATCGTGATACTTTTTTCTAAAAAAGTATCGTTGGATCACAAGGTGCATTTTCATTTCATAGCACGTCTTATTGAACCAGGGTTTGGGAAGTTTCCTTTTATTTGATTTCTTTTTGAAGTTATTTTTGTGTTCAAACATCTCTTGGAAACGCTTTTCAGGATAGCTTCGAAATCCTGCAGCCCTTCTAGTAGGTCTGAAAATTCTTTTCGTACAAATAATTTTAATTTCTTAGTCCTTTCTTTTGTACTAAACATGTGTACATACTTTCCTTTGGCTTGTTGGCCCCAAATAAACTTTGCTGGAAGTGTTTCACCTAAGTTTGCCATTTTTCTATATTTTGTAGCAGGGATTTACGACGAAATAAATCTGACAATTGTCTAAAACTGCTTAGATCGTTCATTCTTTATCCTGGTTGTATCTTCCATGTCAGTTCAATGGCATCAATTGAAAGATTCCATATTCGTTATTTGGAGGAGACATATTAATATTTTCAACGTGTAGCCTTTGGGCTACGCGTTGAAAATATTGATTGGACTACCCCACACAGGCACTTATTTAATGAAATTATGATGTATCTCATGTTCTCGGAACGGAAAATCGGCCTCTCGGTGTCAAAAGGGTTAAACACCGAAATGCAATCTATGAGAGACTCCCTTGTAATACCATAATCAACAACCGGCCTTTAATTATACTGGCATGAACTGCACTCGCCAAATGAGTCCCCGTCCGGCCTTCTATTTAAAATTCCCAGTCTACACAGATCTAGTAATTGCGTGAGTATCCATCCTACCAGTGTCTCGTTTCTGACGTGTTTGACAATAGGTAACACGAATATATTGCGAACGCGTTGACCTACCTACCCTCTGTCTGGTTTCGGAATATTTTTCTTGTTGTATTGAGAGGACGAGCATTACGTACGTTTCGTGTTTGAAACAAATAATTTCGACCAGAATTATGACATGTTTATAAAATACCGTTTTGTCCCTTAACCCTTTGCCTAACATGACATGTTGACGACACTTCTAATATTTCCTACACAACTAAAATATTTTTATTTCTCGCTGCAAAAACATAGCTTATGATTCTTTATTGGAACGATCTCAATAAACTCATTGGGGTCAAAGAGAAATTTAAGATTAACAGAATTCGAATGGCGGGTTCTGTGTGTGTATACAGGCGCTAATTTCAGCGATACGTTACGTAAAGCATTAACTAGTCAGCTGAAATTTATCGTCTCTATCGTGCGTTGGTGGCTGACTGTTTTTATTACGGGAGTAATAGAAATGACTAACACTATGCCAAGACCGGTGATTCTTCTATAATGACCCTTTATTCGAACAAAACTGTATAGAAAAGAGATATTCGGATGTTTGTTCTCTTTTGTTTGATTTTCTTGCCGAGCGATGAGCTTCATATTTTGTTACAACCTACAGTACAAGTCAAAATAAGTTGTAGCATAACTGCAATAAACTAAGTATAATGCTGCTCCTGCACTGACAAGATCAGAATTTGACCTCATTTTCCGGAAAGCTCTCAGTGAGCGCTTTCCAGAAAATGATGTCAGAGTGTGGTCTTATCAGTGTAGGAAGAGAAAGATACAGCGGTCATCCTACAGCTTATTTTGACTTGTACTGTATGTTTCAATTAACCGCGCTGCACATGCTTCATTGAAAGACGGCATTTTATCATACTATTTGCAGAAGAAACGTGCTTTGTATCATAAATAAAACTAATAAAATAAATAAAACTAACAATTTTCTCTCCATGTCTCATAAAAATGGTTTATGCCTCCCCCCTCCACCCCCCACCCCTCAATAGTACAAGCACGCCATAAGCTATGTTCAAAATTAACAACAATAATAAAACAATCAAAATCAAAAGTGTCCACCCAACTGGGCTTTTCTGTCCCAAACTCTTTCAGATATAATAAGTCAAAATTTGGTTCCGTGATCCTGATAAGGTGGCCACAAAATAGTGCAAATAGTGCAAAGACTTGTATCAGTGAGTGGCCATAAGCTATTGTTTGTAAGAAAATAATGATTTTGTATACAGAGATACGGAAGGGGGGGGGGGGGGGTTGGGCGGTCACCGGTTTGTAAATTTAGTGGTTAACTGTTTTTCAACTTATGAACTAAATAAAACATTATAGAATATCAACGATGTAAATAAGTAATCCCAGAAGAGCGAAGGTAGCGTGTGTAAAAATTCATTAAATGTCCCATCAGCCGTTGAATAATTTATATAATGCACTCTAACGACGTTATCCAAAAGAAATTATCTGACCTTTTACACAACATATTGATTGTATTTTCAGGATGTATAACTTACGATTCATTAGGAAATTGATTTGTTATTTTGTTTTTCTAGCGGAAATTATATCCATGCCCACAGACGGATGTCTGGAAAATAGCTTGTTGCGATGGTTCTGCGTTACAGTAACAACCTTGCGAACCTTCGGCATTCGATTTAGGGAGCGCGGTGGCTCAGTGGTAGACTGTTTGACTTCTATGCTAGAGGTCCCGAGTTCGATCCCCTCCGGGACGATCCGCGTTGTGTCCTGGGGCAAGGCACTTTATCCCGGTTGCCTACATGGGTGCACGATGACTCCGTGTGCTAAGGCGTACTGCAGGTCGATGGTGCACGTGTCTTCAACCGCTGTAACCCTGGTTGAGCGGAGCTTGAACAGAGTTAGAATGTTGAGCTGACAGTTGCTCGTCGATGCTCGGTGGTTCTCTCCGGGTTCTCCGGCTTCCTCCACCCGTAAAACTGTCACGGTCACGATTGGGCATTGTGCATAAGTATGTGACCTTAATCACCAATAAATAAATTCGATTTGATTTGAAATTGTCCCGATGAGTTGATTCGTTTCGAGTCGCGGCGCTGATGTGGAAATTTTCGATCTGTCACGATATTCTCAATCTCCTATCTGGTGTCTCCTCTTGAACTCTCCCTGTGCAGGAGACTTGACGATAGGGGAAGACTTCCAGGAGGTTCCGCTTCCGAAACTAATTTTATGCCGTTCTTGGAATATTATGCTTTATCATTCTTTGGCCTTAATTGACGAATCGCCTGTGAATACTATACTTGAGTGGAGATAATATAAATGCTATATTCCACTGTTGTAAGAATATGAAATATCTGCAACATGACTAGCCGTTAGCTTTGGTAAGGCTCTGAGAAACATCGAAATTCGATTCGATCCGAAATTGTCCCGATAATTCGAATGGAGTCGAGACGATTCGAAAATTTTCGAATCGTCGAGATGTTCTCAAAATCCTACCAAGTGTCTCTCTTGAATTATTTACTGTACAGGAAACCTGATAACAGGAAAGTTTAAGGGGGTTTCGCTTCCGAAACTAAATTGATTCCGTTCCCAAATATTCTGCTTTTAATAAACTAACTTGGCCATACAGGTGAGTTGCTGTTGAATACAATTCACAAGTAGAGGCTGACATTAGTTCAAGTTATAGTTGCGATATCTATAACTTGAAAAGCGATGAGTTTCGGTCAGGGACGTGGCGAGAGGCTTCCGATTGGGGGTGGGGGTGTAGGGTAGTTAATTTCTAACTAGGGAGAGGGACCAGGGGAAAAAATTAGAAAATGAAGCCATGAAACGGGGCATAAAAATGATTCTAGTAACAGAAATGCCAACACATTTGTGATAGAATTATCAAGTTATTATTTGGTATTCTTCTGGGAATTGAATATGTGCTAAACAAATGCTCAAGCTGAGAACTTTGAGCAATTCTCACTGTCGTAATTATAAATCAGGTCTTATGCAGGAATGAATGATCAGTTTTTTGATATTTCATCATTTTGTAACAGTGAATGGTGGAATTAACTCAGGATAACGATTTTACATGATGTGATTTTCTTGAAGTGCATTTCGAGGATATTTTTTTTATCACGATAACTAAAGTACTATAGAAATCTCGTACCGATTGACATCATGCATACTTATGAAGCTCGATATTGCGATCACTGTAGTTGTAAATAGTAACAGTTTGAATTTTTGCCGATTTGAAACCGAGTTGGAATTTTGGGAAACAACGGAGACATCAACATCATCAAAGAAGCTCCAAAATTCCGACAGATGGAATTTCCAACTACTCATGACTTGCCCTCCGAATTTCCTACTACACACTAAAAACTAAAGTGTTAAAACTGACACTTTCAAGGTGTTAAACCCATTCTAACTCTTAGGGTTTGATTTTAACACTCAAAGTGCAATGCTTTAAGCACTTAGACATTACAATCGTCAGACATCTGAAACTTGAATGGATGGCACTTCCCATGTGTCTAGCATTGGTGGTTCTTTCAGAATCGTCCATAATTTGATTTGCGCTTGGTGGGTACATAATTAAAAAGACACAACGCAGATGACGCGGATCAGGCTCGAGAGTTCGAGCCTGATCCGCGTCATCTGCGTTGTTTCCTTTTAAGTGTCGCGACATTACACTTGTCAAGTGGTATTATTGTAACACCTGTCAAATTCTGGGATATCTACACTTGAACAAAGTGCTTGTTTAGCACTTAGTAAGTGTTAAATACAGCACTTCAAGTGTAGTTTTTAGCGTGTATGGGAAATTTTGGCCAGGACTGAGGGGGTAAAAACCCCCACCCCCGCCCCTCGTCGTCACGTTCCTGGTTTCGATTCGAGATTCAATTCGAAATCACCTGCCCGATCGATTTGGGATTCTTTTCCACCCGAAATTGGCCCAAGCGTACAGGTGTAAATATGGATGTGCGCGGGTACACAGTCTTACATACGTACCCCCCACACAAACACACCCACACTTAACTCAAACACAATACAAATATCAAGTATACCATATCTCATCTTAAATAAACACACTCACAGACCTTTAACAATATTCCGATATTGAAGAGAGTAAGAGTGATCTTAGTTCACACGATCACGATATGAATTTGCTCGACGGTTCTTGTATATGCATTTATTATACGCTAAATGACAGATTATCGAAAAAAAAATGCGGAAAGATAGAAATCGTATCCCCCACTGTGAAGATATAGAAATTTTCACCTCTACCATATTAATCAAAATGGCGGCTTTCAAAGCATCACTTCAAGGTGAATACGAGTCAAATTATCATTGGAAATGATCAATTTGTTCTAAAAACGTATAATGAAAAGAAACTCTAGTGTTTTTGAGTGGATATTGATCATTTCCAGCAATAATTCAACACGTATTCACCTTGAATTGATGCACGAAACCTGTCAGCAAGACGCTACCTGTTCCGAATATCGATCAAATCACTTCCGCGTATGATTTCTTCCCTTTTGGTCAATTCCCTTTTGGTCAATTCACTCTTGGTCATTTCCTTTTTGGTCATTTCCCTTTTGGACAATTCACTCATGGCCAAAACTTTTTTTTTAATTTTCTAAGTATTCACAAAATAATTTTTTGTGATAGATTTGAACTGTTAATTTTTATTTTTGCTTTTGATAGTTCAAGCTTGTATTGAAGATTGATGGTCTACATTGCCATTACTGTCAATGTTTTTATAACAATAGTCTACCTGTACTGAGGTTTGGCTGTTTTTACAAGAATATCTTCTTCAGCTGATATGTGTTTAAAAGCCCAAGCCATGTATAAAAGCTGTTCGAGTAAATACAAACAACAAGTTTTGTAGTTATTTTTCAAGCAGTTTGGGAGATTCCTTCCCTTCTGGTCAATTCCAATACGAAAATGGTTATTCGGCTTTGTTTTCTTTTCTGTCTCATTTGACACGTCCACCACACCAATAAATCTCAGAAAATTTTCTTAAAGGTGTTGACCAAGGGTGAATTAACCAAAAGGGAATTGATCAAAAGGGACCAAGAGTGAATTGACCAAATGGGAAAGGACCAAAAGGGAAGACACCCCACGTATCAATGCACATTAGCTGTTTACTTTCATGCATCAATTCCAGGTTGAATCGAGTGGAATTATCAAGGGGAATGATCGGATTCTTAAAAAAACATATAATAAAAAGAAATAGTGCATTTGAGTGGAAGCGCTCGCGAAATATAAACATTTGTCTCGGTCACGAGAGAGATAATTTTCGGTCTCCACTCAAAACACTAGATATTCTCTAGAACTTTGCTTCTTGGTGAACTATTCAGACAAAACATTTTAAATCAGAAGTGTCAGGTTAAATGCTGTGGCAGAATGCCGTGATTTTTACCACGACATAACCGGTTGGCGTGGCTAATTACTTGGGTTGGTCCGATTCATACATTACCAAACAAGCAACAACTGTGGCACGGTTTTACTGGTTAAAGTAATTTCTAGGGCTGGCCCGATTCACACCACCAAGCTAGAAACCATCTGTGACAGTTTTTATGGCCAAGTCGAGGTCTTTGTACATGTTATTTATCTGGAAATAATACTCAAAAGGTCGACTGTTCGATCTAAGCTCGCAAGCCAACAGTCTAATTCTGTAAGCAATTCGACGTTGTTATGGCCTAGAACCAGTCTAGCCCTCAAATAGGTCATCCTCTGTGTTTAGATTCACTCGTCTGGAATATTTCGGTTCGTTTTCTCCGACCAACTCATATATTCTGAACGATTGAATCTGAAAAAAATTCATAAAGATTCATTTTCTGTACATCAAAGCTATAAATCGTCGCCTGAGTGCTAGAATGTCCTATGGGACATAGGACATTCTAGCACTCAGGCGACGAAATGTTGCTTAATTGCGACTTGATTTGATCGACAATTTGATGACACTGCAATCCAAAATCCCTCATTACAGCCGTAGTTTTATGATTACGCCGGACGGTCCTACAAACAAGATGCCCCGGGGCCTGAAGCGCTCATCACAAACAGAATCCAAGAATGAGTCTACAATAAGCAATCCATCTCATAGGATGCACAGTCAATCAGTGAGTCCCTCGGGAGTGACAAAAATAATCCGGGCATCATGTCTTTTCTTCAGTTGATCATAATGTAAAATGTAGAGCACCCATATGAAGCCCCTTGATATAAATCTATGTGGATTAGTCTTAGTTGTGCACCTCTAGAGGGTACTGAATACAAAATTTTTAATTCTTCAGCAACATGGCCAATTCCGGCTCCCACAGGGAGCCCAAATATTAACCCAGGCTCTCGATTTGAACACAGTTGAATCTGACTTCCCTAGAGATGTTGTGTACCAAATATGAAAGCTTTCTGACTGTTGGATCTGAAGAAGAGAAATTTTGAAGAAATTTCTTCATATTGCACTAAGTTAAAATTTGGGATACCATAGCGAGCCCAAATATTAATCTATGGATCCAATCTGAACAAATTTGAAAGTGACCCCCTCCCCCCACCCACCCCCACCCCTAGAGATGTTGTATACCAAATTTGAAAGCATTTTGACTAGTGAATCTGAAGAAGATTTTTGAAGAAATTCCCTTATATTGTACTAAGTTAAATTTCAGGTTCCCATATGGAGCCCAAATATTAACCCAGGCACTCGAATTGAACAAACTGGAATCTGACCCCCCCCCCCCCCATACCCCCTCCCCCTAGGGATGTCGTATACCAAATATGAAAGCATTCCGACTGGTGGATCTGAAGAAGAAGAGTTTTAAAGAAATTTACTCATATCGCACTAAGTAAAAATTTGGGCTACCATAGCGAGCCCAAATATATACCTAGGGATCTGAATTGAACAAAATTGAATCTGAACCCCCCTCCACCCCCACCCCACCCCACACCCACCCCACCCCACCCCCACCCCCACCCCACCCCACCCCGAGATGTTGCATACCAGATATGAAAGCATTCTGACTGGTGGATCTGAAGAAGATTTTTTAAAAATCTCCCCCATATTGAACAAAGTTAAAATTTGTGCTCCTCTATTGAGCCCAAATATTAACCTAGGGACTTGGTTTGAACCATCTTGAATCTGACCCTCATAACAATGATGTGTACCAAACATTAAAACATTCTGACTGGTGGTTCTGAAGAAAAAGATTTTTAAAGAATATTCTCCATATTATCCTATGTTAAAAAATTCGGGCTCCTGTATTGAGCTCAAATATGAACCAATGGGCTTTATTTTAACAAACTGGTATCAATGGGCTTCATTTTAACAAACTTGTATCTGCCCCCACCCCCTCCTATGAATGCTGTATACGAATATCAAAAGATTCTGATGATTGGTTCTGGAGAAAAGATTTTTTTTTAATTTTTGAAAATATGCTGACTCAGCATTTTGTCGATGCCCATTATAGAACACCCTAACATAACCGATGGCAATTTTTTTACCATTCAATTATACAGGTCCTAAGGATACTTCATACCAAATAACAGCTCTCTGTTCCCTGTGGTTTGGGAAATATGGGCGTTTGAAAATATTTCTATTTTTAGCTCACAGGGTTCCCATGGGGATGCGGGAATTTTTTTTTTTTTGTTTTGTTTTTCTTTGCATGGATCAAGTATTTATGACCCAATAATACAACATACCAAATTTGGTTCAAACCGGGCCATCGGTTCAGAAAAATAGAGATTTTGGGCGGGTCCAAAAATCTTACCCCTCCCATTTCAAAGCCAAGTATTGCTTCACGAACTTTGTTTGAACAAACTTGATTCTACACCCCAAAAGGAAGCTTCATAGCAAATATCAAGTCATTGTACACACTGGTTCATGAGAAGAAGATTTTAAAAATATTTTGGAGCATTTTCCCCCACTCCCTCCCTGTGGGGCTGGATATGTTGAGTTGAACAAAACTGCAATGCCCCTTTGGGACCATCACTCACACAAACTTTCACTTGAATTGGCCCAGTGGCTTTGGAGGAGAAGACCAAAACATGGTGTTGACGGACGACGGACGGACGGACGACGAATGGACGACGGACGGAGAGCGATGAGATTAGCTCAGCTTGACTTTGTCAAGATGGGCTATTTATGTTAATATCTTGATGTTTTCAAGGGAAATTAAAGCCTTATTGATTGGAATATCTATAACTGCGACAGGAAAAAATACCTGTGTATGTTTGTAACTAAGGGCACATTAGATTACATAAACGGCCGTTTGCGCGCACATTTCCATAAAAAAAGTGGGTAAACGAAATAGCGTAGAATTCCGAACAGAATTAGACTGGTGGCCTGAGAACTTGGACTCGATCCTCACCCGCACCAGCTGCGTTGTGCTCTTGGGCAAGATATTTCATTTCAATTGCCCACGGAACCACAATGGCGCTATGTACTACGGTGTTTGGCACGACGAAGGTACAGTTGACTTCAACCGCTGCTGATCCTACTCGTGTTGGGTTAGTAAGTTGGAGATTCTGACAGTTACTCGCCGCTGCTCGGTGATTCTCTCCAGGAATTCCGACTTCCTTCGCCCGTAACCCTATTCCAAACGATATGACTCTGGCAGTTGAAACTGAGGCTAAATCCCAATAAACAAGCAAACTGTCGCGGAGCCAGCTTCTAACTCTCTTTTCGGTTCTGCTTCTTCCAACGAAAATGGGGTTTGTACTAACGTAAATTGAAATTTGAACTTATCACAAGTAAGGTGGATGACGCGTTACATTCACAAAGTTGACTAAGCATAGGCGTCATACAGAACAGTCGCCGTGAAGTGGTCAAGATCCACACGTGGGCAGTGTGTAACGAAGTACCTATAAATCGATGATCGCAGGCTATGACTAGTTGTTGTGTAGCTGACAGAACCGAGAAGTCCCACCAGCCCGTGGCTTTCGGATTTCTGACAGACGAACCTTGAACGTAGGTCTCAGACAATGCTCAGTTAATCGATGATCGCAGGCTATGACTAGTTGTTGTGTAGCTGACAGAACCGAGAAGTCCCACCAGCCCGTGGCTTTCGGATTTCTGACAGACGAACCTTGAACGTAGGTCTCAGACAATGCTCAGTTTTCCGTAACCTCGCGAATCTTGTCGTGAATCAGAATGATTTTAACCCTTTACCCAACGTAATGGCCAAAACCGGCCAGCGCTATTCTCAAAAATCGTCAATTAATTTTCAAAATATTTTCATTTTTTGACTCAAAAACATAGGTTATGACCCCTCGTTGGAACGAGCTCGTCGAGCTCGTTCCAACGAGGGGTCATAACCTATGTTTTTGAGACAAAAAATGAAAAAATTAGTTATTCAAGAATTTTTTTTGCAAGTGTCGTCTGCTTTTCATGTTAGGTAAAGGGTTAACGTAACGAACTGTTCAAACTATTAGCTATAAATTTAATAAGAAACTATCGACAGACCGTCGTTATCTCCAACTATCATACAAATTTACAGAATTTAACAAAGTTCATACCTCGAGGCAACAGTGGCGACATCCATCTTACGTATTGTATGCAGGTGTACTGCAGGTGATGAGCCAGGAGACAACATGGCTCGATCACCCAGAAAACGGTGCTTATATTCACCAATTTGCTGTTGCAACACCTAATCACGCGACTACCAGTCAGTGGAAAATTGAGGGAAACCCCCTTGACGTGGCAGTCGCCATTGTTGGACTCTTATACTGCCATGCAGACTGCCGGTCAGTCAGCATGCAGTCCATGGAATCTTTACATGCAAATAGTATTCTGCCGGTAGTCTTTTAACCGACAGAATGTCCCAGTGGAATGCGCACTCTGCAATTCAGCATCACCTGATATCTGGTGATGTTCCACTAGGTTCATGTTATGATTTGGCGACAGTTCGAACAATACCATCCCAGTTACTACTGCAGAATGTTATTGTACTATCTATCAACAAGTCCTACAATATTGCAGTTTGTTGACCTGCAATGTTATGCCTAATATTGTCAACAGAACACCTGGCGTCCACGCCTATGTGGGAACTTAAAGTACTTCTGTACTCTGATCGCCAGTTAATACAATTCTCAGTAATTTAGCTTCTAATAATTATGTTATTAAATCCGAGTCCAAAGTACCAAATAGAAATTGTCAATGAAAACTATCATGACCCTAACATTTCCCATTAACACTTCACGGAGCTTAGAAGAGCTGTAGCTCTTCCCCCGAGCTTGATTAACCCATGTGGGCGAACTTCGCAAGAAGTGGTGTCCATGCATGCGTTTATCAGGTAATAAAAATCATCAGCAAAATCTTAATTATTGAAGCACCGGGTTGTAACCGGTGCTTCATTAATTAAATTTTTCGATGATTATTCCTGTTATTAGTGTTTGGAATCTAATATTATTGCGTCCGTGGGAACATTACCTCCCCATGAAAAGTGACCAGTCCACGGCAGCCGTATTGCATAATGACCAACCACGCGGACTACCATGATAACGTACCTGACCCCGTAATGCACCATGACAATGAAATCTCAACATTGCCGCTAACGTAGGCTACTATGTCACCCACATATCACCACGAAATGAAGTCTCTACCCAAACTGTCAACCGGGTGCTATATTGGAACCGAGGGTCATCGATGATCCAAGGGCTTTCCAGACGCCAAGCAAAATTGGGCTTCTTGAAACCACGATAGACAGCTGGCGGAGCCACAAAGATCTTCCCATCGTGCTCATTCAAGACTCGGAAGTTGTCCGATCAATTGCTGCAACAATCAATTACTCAATTACACCTTCATTTATTTGGCTAATTTCAGTCTTCAGGCCATGATCTCCATCCTCAGTGTTGGGGGTGTGGTTGTTCGATTTCCTCGATGAGTTGGCGCATGCCACGATCAGTTATTCCTGCAACCAACTTCCCCTGCAACTCATTGGTTCATTCGACTAAAAGAAAACCATTTGGATCTTGATTCAAAACAGGGAGATCTCTCGATACAGAGTAATCATTAATCTTAGTGAGATATACGATCTAATTGATTGAGTTTCAGAGTGTTGTTGCTTGCCTGATTGGTTGATTCCTTCCATACAAGGGAATTAGGGATATTCACAAGGGAAATGGATCAGGGTGAAAAGCCTAAAATACTAGAACAATGACACCCGCAGAATGGTTTGATATGAGGTTTAATGTAAGTAACTGGTATTATGTGTCGTTTCGTGGGCTAAAAAGGCTTCAGACCGCACCGTGCATTCGATCACACCCTCGAATATGAGACATGGCAAATAGCACTATGTTCTCTCCATAATAATCAGATACTACCCTGAACAACGAACCTGTTGACCTCAAAACCACGCAGGGGAAGGACGAAGTCGAGTCCGGCTTTGGTTTAGAAATGGATAGATAGATAGATAGATAGTTTATTTAACAGTATACAGGTTTTACAATCACGATGTTTTGGTATATTACAACATTTGTAACAATACAGGATATACCGTTGGGAAATGCCATAGCCAGACTGGCTGTCTTCCTGACATCACCTGACAAATAAATGAATGTTTTACAAATATTCGCAGACCATAGCTGACCCTTTCTCGGGGAAGTAATATTCTCGGCGGCGCACATCATACAGGAAGGTTAATGACGAGTTCACAGTCATCTGAAGCTATCTATTTAACACAATAATCGCAGTGCAATTTGACTGGGTAGAAACTTACGATATAGCTCAAACTGTAATTTTGAAAGAATTGACAAGTAATGTTAGACTGCCTATTCTCGTTGGGGTGAGGGAGGTGAGGCGAAAAAATGAAGTACTACGGATTACACTCTTGACAGTAGGGATTGTCACACTGCATTTCCATACAGTAAGACGATAATAGCTGTAATTTAAGTTTATTTTTAAACTCAACTCTGTTTGTAATGTTACGAAGATTCTGGCTCAAGCTATTCCAAATTATGGGGTAGGCAAAAATTGGCAATTTGTCTAGAGCTTTAATTCTGGTCCTGCTAATATGTACTGATTCAGATTGCCTAGTAGTTATATTCAGTGAATTTGATGATGGAAGTTGAGTACAGCGCAGCGTTTGAAAATACACTTCTTGAATTGAACGGAACACTAGAACACAGGGGCAGCTGCCATAGCAACCGCATGCTACCAAAGAATTCCAATATAGTGACCACAATGAACTAAAATGTTGAGCGGAAACATGTGTCACCCAAGCAACAGGTGTCTTGCATTTACACTCAACCACATATCACAGTGGCAATAATGTCACAACATGGCCGCTTATTCGAACACTGTTACACTGTTCATGCACAGGCATATGACACCCCTTTCCACTTTATGTCCGCTAAATGGTGCCCCCCCCCCCCCCAATGGGGATTAATCGATCCCTGATAATGAAAATTACCAGAACCTAAGTTAGAAAATCAACTGCTGGTGGTTGGTGAAAGAGAGGGGGGGGGGGCATGTTTTTGAGTTTATATTTGTCTGATACATGCAGAACTGATGGACTTTCAACTAACACTCTTGGCGGAAAATAAACTCAATAAAATATATGTTGCAGGTGAAAACATTATACTGAAGGGAAGTCTTGGGATTTCTTCGCTGATTATTTTTCTTTCACACAGTACATTATTCACGTGTTTTTCGTCTGTCGTTTCCCAGAAGATAAAAGAACGTCAATAAATATGGAATACGAACCTAATGAAACTTCCATCAATATGATAGATTTACTGGTTAAGGGTGCAGAAACGGTATATATATTCACAATAGTCATAAACGCCTGTATTTGTATCACTTAGCTTCTTCCAAAGCCCCAAAGCATTTTCCATTCACTTATCAAGGTTATGTTAACTCGAGGATGGTCTCATCAGGAAGTATTTCAAACTTTGGGGCGGGGCACGGCCATACAAGGGCAACATCACAGTTATATATATGAGTGGTTTCCTAGATGCCTTAGTGGTATGGTGGGAATACAATACACAATACTGTGTTTGGGACGCACTCGCCTCTGCGTGAAAATTTCACAAAACGCTCTATATTTGTTAAGTATGGAGCTCAAAAAGTGCATTTTTCTCAACTGTAAAGGCCTAACAGACATGAATCTAACAAGTAACTCTGCGGTGATATCTTAAAAGTTAAGGGTCTGTGCAACCCTTCCTGCTACTTTCCAAAAAAATTGCAATACCAGGAAATGTTGGCCAAAATTCTCTCTCTCTCTCTCTCTCTCTCTCTCTCTCTCTCTCTCTCTCTTTCCGTGTGTGTGTGCCTCTCTCTCTCATCTATTTCTGGAATTGGGAGGCACATGCTCCGCCTCCGTTCCTCGTCCCTGTCCGATACTTTACGCTATTGTAGTTTAGATCTTTGTGAAGCACATTTGTCTCTAAATCATAACGGGCTGGCAAAGTCATAATTATGCTGACCAAATTTAATTCCTGCAAGCCTACAGAAAAGAGTCAGCATTTTGAGTATCACATCTGCACAAAAATTATTGCACAGCAGGCGTTTCTAGTCAAGACTAGAAATAACCGCTCAGGCTTGAAGACTCACCCCTTTCACTATTACCCGGACCATCCCGCCATAACATCTGTTGTATCACGTCACAAACTAGTAGTATCGACTTAAGGTTTCTTGGTGGTAGTAAAAAGTAGGCCTAAACAACTGCTCGGTTTTAAAGACTCACCCGTTCACAATCACCCTGGCCGTCCCACCAGTATCCCGTCACAGACGAGTAGTATCGACATCATGTTTCTTGGTGTTAGTACAAAGTAGGCCTTCCCTCTTTAGCCCTGTTACCATTCGGTACTTGGAAAACAGATTGCCAACAAAAATACAAAGTTGAGTTTCCCACTGATCATAAACCAAAATTTCATTAATAACGTAAGCAGCTGAGGAAACGTTTTAGATAATGGACACCCAGAGGTCCACTGTACGGTACTTCGATTGAGCTTACACTCTTAAAATCAGTTGGGCTAAAAAATTAACTCAAATCAACAGGGTTTAGTGAATATGAACCCAATTGGGTTCATATTCACTCAACCCAGTTGATTGGGGTTGATTTTTAACCCCACTGATTTAAGAGTGTATGCTCACTAATGGAACTTGTGATTTGTTCTCTGGGTAAAACTCCACTCTACGCGTGCTCTGGGACAATCCACTCGTCTTATCCTTATGTGTGATGGGGTTCTGAGGTTCTGCAGCATAGACCATCCAACGCTTTGTATCCATTTCTTACATTTGATTTTGAAAATACCCTTTAAATATTCGAGGTCAGACTAAGAATTAAAAAAAAAAATATTGGAGATTCTCCACAGCCACACGCTTAATGAGGCTGTGGCGTTGGCGTTGTTCCGAGCACCGAGAAGAATTATTAAAAACTTTAAAATAAGTATTCACCATAACAAATGACGTGGTTATTTCCCTTTAATCGTTTGCCTCAAATTTTGTGCACCATTCCAAGTCTTCATTGAAGATTATTTATCTATTTATTGAGGTTTAAGGACACTTTCGACAGCCATGGTCACCTCTTGTCGGGCAGTTTTACGGGTGGAGTGAGCCGGAGAACCTGGAGGGAGCCACCGAGTAACGTCGAGCAACTGTCAGACTCCCCAACGTACTAACTCCACACAAGCAGGGTTTGCATTTGTTGGAGACAAGTGCATTATCGACGTGCAGTAAGCCTTAGCACACAACGCCATCTTGCCCCCACGTGGACAGCTGGGATTAAGTGCCTTGCCCACGGACACGACGCGGTTGGCTCAGCTGGGATTCGAACCGAAGATGCTCACAAACTGTATGCAGGAAGACACCCGAAAGTGAGTTGTCAGTGTTTTTCAAATGCAGCATCCGATTGCCACCAAGCAGTTAAGAAGAGGTACATGTACATTTTGTTCGAGAGAATATTATACCTGATAGGGTAAATGAAGCAAAAAAAAGTTTAATTTTTAACCCTTTTAATACTCAGTCCATGAATGGTACCGTTCTAAAGAATAGAAGTACTGCAAATAGGTCGAATGTATTTTGTATTCAGATGGATATCATTAGATAATTTAATCCTTCAGTTCCATTGGGCTGTAGGATTAAATTATTACCAATAATCCTTGCCAGTTTGCCATCTTGTCTTCGAATGCTACTATTTTTATACTGAAATGTGTGTGCAACGGGATGAAAGGGTCATTATGAAAGCGACAAGTTATTCATATGGTAGGCTAATTTACTGGAACAAAAACAGGCGTTCGTCAAAAAGTGAGCAGGCACCGGCAGATTTAGGCGGGACCGAGCTCGGCTCTCTCTTCTTCAAAACGTTCCTAAATTTGTAAACGCATACACGTGGACACAATCAAGTAATGCGCTTATGTTTGGTTTCCAATAAAGTCTATAATTATTATGGACATGCGAATCTCAAATTTCAGGTCGAATCAAGTCATAGGCACGTGAACCAGTGAAGTCATGCTGGGTTGTCATGGTATCCTGCGTGAGTAGCCATGTTGTAGTGTCATCACCATGGTGACACGTTGTGTCAGTGCGTATGCACAGCACGCTTTGTTAGGGTGACAATTGTTTCTGTCGTCCTTACTGGAGGTCGCCATCTTGGTTTCTATGGTGGCACGTGTTTGATATGAGCCTGAAAATCTTCTAATACGTCGGGGACAATACTGTACAAGGCGAGTTCGGTTTTGAGAAACTCTCGACGATTCGAAAATTTCCGAACCGAATCGAATCAACTGGTTGATTTTGAATCGAATAGAATTTCGAAGTTTCGTAAGGCTCAAGTAATCACAGTATGATTTTGGCCTTTATTTTTTCAAACAAAATCTTCAGTTCTAACTAATCTCCGATTTTAACTCGTACAAGCCTGTAAAAAGTGAATTTATTAAATATAATATCTGGATCAAGACTTCTGGTACTGCGAATGTTTCTAGTTACGAGTCATCTGACTGTTCAGACAGACAAGACTTGACAAGAAACAACGGTTCAGATTTTACGACTCTCGTCGCTTACTTTTGCCCAGCCCGCCAGCGTCAGAGCTCGTGTGGTATCACACCACGGACGTATAGTATCGGCTTCAGTACCCCAGGTCTTAAGTAAAAAACAATTATTTTCCTCTGTGTACCCCTGTTATCATTTGGCCTGAGGTAAACAGATTGCCACTAAAGTTTATTACTGTAGAACTTAAAGGGCTGCTCACAATCGAATACAACCATTTATAGTAACATCGCGTGAACGTGCAAATGGGGCATTTGTCTTATAAAGAAAACCATAGCATGGGCTTACGGGGTTTGGTGACCACCACAACCCCTCTCACCCCACTTTTAGAAAAATAAAGCCTTAGTTTCCTTTTTTAATTTTAATAAACGAAAACAACAGGCAGCTCATCGTCTATTAAAGTAACAGACGGAAAATTGGCTTTTTATGGCAAGCTCGTTACAAGTAACTAGTTCACAGAAAACCCATTGCTAAGAATAGCACTATCACACCTACCATCACTAAGTGCTCACTTTGGCTCTCTGTTTAGCAAATGTGTTCTTTCAGTAATATGCAAGGTTTTTAGTCTTCCCGGGAAAAGAATTAGCAAATCTCACCTTCTGCACTTTTATTTTTATGGAATGGACAGTGTCTGTATTATATGTGACGATGCACTGTTTATATAATGAACAGAAAAGACGTTACAGAAGATCAAAAGATGGTAAAAAGGCCGTTTTCTTATATTTAAAGGGAGTGTCACCAGAGAATGATTGTCGGCCGTTCAAACTCATTTGGGGAAAAGAATTAAAAACCGGAAGTTTTTGAAAGGATGCGCTCATCGATGATACAAATACGCTAAAATTTCGATTATTTAATCTTAAAATGAAATTCCCATGCGCTTAGTGTTAAATTTTCTGACTGCTTTATGAAATTAAGGGGACCTAACTTTTCCGGTTATCTCTTCCAATGACGAAAATTGTCAAACATTACAGAACTCATTGAATTGCTTAAATTCATTGATGTATTATACAAAAGAAAATACTGTTTGAAATTTCGGTATTTTGACATCAATGTGTAAACGTTTAACCCTTTTACTGCTACGC
This sequence comes from Pictodentalium vernedei, assembly GCA_031216915.1. Lineage (NCBI taxonomy): Eukaryota > Metazoa > Mollusca > Scaphopoda > Dentaliida > Dentaliidae > Pictodentalium > Pictodentalium vernedei. The sequence goes on from CM062294.1 coordinate 220,091,090, forward strand.
CCACTTTAGCCATATATGGAGGACGCCTATGTACGCCTGTATGCGAGGAAGTGTAATAAGATTTATGACACACTTGAAACTCTATCTCTATCATCTGATTAATTGTTGGAAAGGGCTCTCTGAGCCCTTTCCAACAATTAATCAGATGGTAGGTTTGATCTGCGCATACCAGAACGTACAGATAATCACCATAAATATGTGACAATAGTCTCTTTTGGCAGCATAAGTGTTAAAGCAAATTCTTTTTGTGTAATCAGTATAATTGTCATTTGTTACGTACGTATACGATCGGAAGACCATTTAATCTTAATAGCAGGGAGCGCGGTGGCGTTGAGGTAACCGGTTCTCGTCAGATCACCGAAGTTAAGCAAGGTCGAGTCCGATTAATCCTCGGATGGATGAACGTCTGAGCGATCGATTTGGACTCCCGCGTTGTGTCCTTGGGCAAGGCACTTAATCCCGACTGTCCACATGGGGGCACGATGACGCCATGTACTAAGGCGTACTGCACGTCGATGGTGCGCATGTCTTCAACCAATCTAACCCTCCCTGTGCTGCAGTACGGAGTTACGATGTTGGCGAGCTGGCAGTTGCTCATCGTTGCTCGGTGGTTCTCTCCTGGTACTCCGGCTTCCGCCACCCGCAAAACTGTCACGGTCATGATTAGCCATTGTGCATAAGTATGTGACCTTAAACACCAATAAATAAATAAATAATCTTAATAGCAATTCGGATTCAGATACATGCAGATGCAGTCCACATCGAAAATAATTCAAAATGATAACCCTGGGAACAGAGGACAACCACCAGGGGGTGCTGCAATAATCTAGGGTACGGGCCAACATATCCTCTAGACTCCAGCTTATTTAAAATCCGATCATTGACTATGTAAATACAGAAATGCAACTAAAATTGTCCGTAGCGTGACGGTGGTGGTGGTGGTGGGTGTGGTATGTGGTCGACCCACTAGTTAATGATAAGGCACATAATGCAGTTTATAAACAAGTTGTTGCAGTAGCTGCAAAGTATAAAAGTATTTACGGTTTGCCTCAGCTTATATTTCAAGAGGGGCAGCTATTCGTTTTAGGGTATTCTTTTCTGGAAATGCAGTAATTTCATAAATTGTAAGCACTAATAAGATTGTTAGAGGGCAGCATATGCAGAATACCACCCTATAACATGACATCCATGGGGTGATATTGAATAAAATAAGCATTCAAGTAATTTAATAGTACGAACGGGTGACTGTGGGCAAAACACAAAACAAAATGGGCACAGACTGTCACTTCATTTTCATCATAGTTCGCCCTCTGAATTGCCCAGTGCCAAGCCCGCCTGAATATGTCTACAGTACTATGCGCTACCCATCCCTACATCGGTCAACCCTAATAATATCAAAGTCCTGAACGAAAAAGATTGAAACATACATTTCTAACTGCCAATTGCGCCCTTTTGACGCCCATTACGGGTACCATAGTACTCCTATTTAACTGAACACATCCTATCTCCATCCGCTGCCATTCGTCTCTAACGCAAGCACGGGTCATCTTATAAACCGAGATCGCGGCCGTTTTCAGACAAAATGGACGACGGGAACATGTATCACCGTAACAACACATGCAGCGCGCGTGCTCTAACTCCAAATATCACAACTGTGATGACGTCACATGACCGCTTACGGGTGTTACAATGGACGTATGACCTAACTTGCGCGCCCTTCAATGAGCGGCCCGTCCGGATAAGTGATATACCACTTGCTTCGAAAAGGTAATTACAGTGTGAATGGGAAGGAGACAAACTCTCCAACACAAACAGCGTGATGTGGAGGTCTTTCTTACTTTTGCACCTTTTACTGATTTTTTTCTAATGTCCAATGTATGCGACAAAACGTCAGCAAGAAGGTGAGGTGATGAACAAGTTAAAGAAATGGGGGGGGGGGGGGGGGGGGGTTACAGGAATTATTTGTTATTAATTCTTCCCACAGATATAAAGAAAATACCATTTGCTATATAAGCAGTATTATATCTTGTTTGTTTCCATGAACACTTGATGAAAGAGTTAAAGAGCCCCATTTGAAACGCATTTTTAAATGTTTCAGAATTTCATGAACAGCTAAATTCGATTTGTTGAATGCCATAAAAGGGACACGACAGTAATTGTTTTGAGTTTGAAAAGGCTGGTTTAGTGAACAAGTCTGAAAACTGTTTGCGCGAGTAAAAGAGCGTGTGTGAATGTGTGCTTCTTCATTTAGCAGGCACTGATAAAAGGTGCCAGCGACCTGTCCAGCCGCGTGGCTTGGCCTACGCCACAGCCATAAACACGTGGACCATGTGACATTTTCAGTCCTGTAGTTACAGCTGCTGATATCCGGATAACGGCTTTACTCTTCGGCAAACGCAATGTGTTCACGAAGGCTGTGTACGCCATTTTTGTTATTATCCTCGATGCATACTGCCTGACGTGAACCAGAACATACTTACTGAATACGTGAACTAATTCCCTTTGGGTACTGTGTAGAACATTGGTTTCTTTTTTGTATGAAATAACATCTTTGAAAATAACCGTCGTTTATTTCTGATACTGCTTTATCAAACTCTTCCTTTTGGAGGTTATTGACGTTAATTTTCAATACTAATGACATTTGTAGACACTTTCTCGCAGAGGTGATTGTGTAAATCACATCTTGTATTGTAAACCAAGTAATCAGCCTGCTTATTAAACAAATCACGAGAATATTAATGTTCTCCCGCGCTGTAAAGAAATTTTAACCCTCAGAATTCGATTGTGTACGACACAGCTGTCAGTCACAAAGCTTTTAAACCATAGCCAGCCGTTTATTTTATTGAGCAAACTGTCACGAGATTTCCCAACTGAGTCACAAAAAAGTCCTAACATCTTTTATACCGGTGTCCCAGCACCCTCCCCTCATCATGGTCAGAACCTATTTTGGTGACTCAAATGTCTTTTTCACAATCTCCGAGACAAAGGCACACGGTATTCTTCGCGATAACACATGAACATCCACTACCCGAGGTAGTGGTTGTTCATGTGTTATCGCGGATAATACCGTTTCCCAGGCAGATTTACAGTTATTGCCACAGCGAAAAAGACACCCCCCCCCCCCCCGAGTCACAATGACCTTCCTTTTTCCAAAATTCTCCCGATGAGGGCCCCAAGTGACATCGTTGCCTCCAACTAACTACAAAGCGCTCCAGGTGTTACTCGCGTCATGACCCATGAATGTGATGTAGATGATGTAACAAAATACCCCCACCCCCAACCGAGAACCTTGGGTTCACCACTTCCCCCCAAAATTAGTGTTAATTAGTGACTAATCGAATGGCCCATACTGGAAGGGATACAAACTTTTTTTTCGGTTACAACTTTTGAGACCGGTTGACCGCGCACTCATGGCAAGAGTGTAGGAATTCGCTGTGTTGGTGGAATTAGACATTGGGTAATATACAAAATGTAACTTATACAAATATTGCATATCGATTCTGCGGTCTACGCCCAATTTTGTTGGTACTTCCATCTATAACAATTGTAAGGCTTCATCACTTCGGTAGCTACTAATGACAACCTATACCACTACTAGCTATTATTTAATAGAATTGCCCATTATCAAGCTTTGCAGATATGACTTCAAATTCGGTTAATCTGACGCCTATCACGGCCAATATGAACAAAGCTAGAGTTGTCCCCCTTGAGGCGTTACTGGGTGTAACTAATTATTTTACTACGAAATCGTTCAAAATTATTCGTCAAACGCAATCGGGAAAATTAGCGTTACTAGACATAATGGTGTAGTTTGAAGCCGAGTTTTTGTATGGTGGGGAATTAATGATGGCAATAAGTAAGTATCAGGTGGATGAATAGAAGAAAAAAGAGAGCAATACAGAAAATCCAAGTAGTTCAGCTATCCGAATGTCGCGATGTCCCCAGTGGAAAAGCCGAGGAAACTCTCTCTGCGTGGGTTCGAACCTCCTGCTATGCCATTTGCAATATATCGGTAAGGATAATGTTGACCTCTCTCTATCTCTCTCTGTCTCTGTCTGTCTGTCTGTCTGTCTGTCTGTCTGTCTGTCTGTCTGTCTGTCTGTCTGTCTGTCTGTCTGTCTGTCTGTCTGTCTGTCTTCTCTCTCTCTCTCTCTCTCTCTCTCTCTCTCTCTCTCTCTCTCTCTCTCTCTCTCTCTCTCTCTCTCATTGCCATTATTATGACTTCTACCTTCCACTTCTACTACCACGATGTCGCTACTCCTTCTTACCGACACTACTACTCGATTCTGCTTCTTACCGCCGCTGACTCCTAGACACAAGCAACAATGCCTTCTTCCACAATATTGTTCTTAATGCCTTGTCACTGGTCGTTTACACGGTTAACAAGCCCAATACCACAGTCTTCTTCCGCTACTGCTTCTGTCACTGGACTAATAATACCTGCTATTATTACCAACTCTTCAGACCATGTTTGTTCTACTACTACCACTTCTAATGCTTTACTCCACTCTACTACTACTACTGTCTCTGTGCAGTACAACGATATTCTAACTCGATGTTACAGATTCCAAGCCCGGTGGAGAAAGGAAGATGGGACATGCTTGTCCTGCAGTGTATGTGCGAAGGCCGTGTATTGCAGAAGCCTAGACGACGAGGACGACAGTGTTCGGTTTGGAAATCTCGTTTTTAGAATGACTAAAACCTAAAAGCTGTGACCGAGTCTCAGCGTATTAACCCTTTACCTAACATGAAAAGCAGACGACACTTGCCAAAAAAATTCTTCAATAACTAATGTTTTTCATTTTTTGTCTCAAAAACATAGGTTATGACCCCTCGTTGGAACGAGCTCGACGAGCTCGTTCCAACGAGGGGTCATAACCTATGTTTTTGAGACAAAAAATGAAAATAGTTTGAAAATTAATTGGCGATTTTTGAGAATAGCGCTGGCCGGTTTTGGCCGTTACGTTGGGTAAAGGGTTAAGATACACTCCTGTCATGACGGTTGGCAGCCATCTTAGATTCAGGTGGCCATATTTGATATCAAATGGATTATTGCCTACAAACCCCGAGATACGAATTAAATATACTGGGTCTGATATTCAGGCGTTCCCGTAGCTAACTGGGGATTCGAAATGACGTATAGCGAAATTCGTTGAATTTGCAGTCACCTTGGACGCATCTTGAATAAAAACATTCCCAGTGCAGATTTCAACGGATGTAGGATATGTTGTTCTTTGAATATTCCCGCTTCGAAAGGCATTAAAATCAACCAATTTATGCCGCGTCGAAACCTTCAACGACCAAACTATTCAGTGACTCAGTGTTGAAGTGTTAAAAGGGCGTTCTTCGGTTGGGTTTTTATTCTGACACAGGCAAAGTGGTAAATTGTTTATTTGTCTTTTATAATCTTCTCTCAATTACTGCGATGTATTGTACTCAGTTTGATTTTAATCCTCTTTGTTTTATTATAAAATCTCTAGGTCAGGAATGTTTTTATCATATATCTGTCTAAAAAGAGCATATCAGCTTTAATGGTATTTGGTATTTCACTTTTATTTCTAATCAAAACTCTTATCGTCAATATAAAACCATCCATTGTTGCTGTTGTGGCGTTAAGCTCCAATCAATATATAATGAATAAATAATTACAGCCTTCTGCAACCCGGAATTATTTAATCAAGAAATCACGTCTGCACATACACATGTACAAACAAACAAAATGGAAGATCGTTTTGCTTCCGTAAATACGGCCGATTTTATAAATGTAAATCGAAACCAGAACACCCTAAGAAAAACTTCAGCACACCTCAAATTGCTCTTTGAGTTTATCGGAGAATAATTTCAAGATCGATGAGGTAACAACCGAAACATTAGACAATTATTTGGTTGAATTTATAATTAACGTTCAAGAAAATCGCGAAGACTATTAACCCAGTACGCTTAGAGGGATGATTGGAAGCTTCGATTAATAATATAAATAATCTCATCATATTTTGTTCTACAGGAATATAAATGTATTTTGTTGAAATGTGTTACCATTTCTCAACTATAAAGTATTGACAGACATCTGATATCATTACGCCCTGTCAAACTGAAGTACATGTCTGGAAATGACGTGGGCAGACATTTCGATTTAATCTGAGGTCGCTTCAGTGCATTAACCCTCAACGTGCGAGGCTAGTCTGCGTGTTTTGGAGTATATACCTTTGGTATATACCATACTTCTCGACAAGCTTTCCGAATATCTGTTCTCCTAGAATAAACGCACTAAGAATTATTTGTTCCTGGAAAATATGGTATTTTCTTATTAATGGTGTCGCATCCCTAAAATGGTGAGAGAAAAATCATCCTCGATGGGTATCTTGTTGGGACAGGTAAATCTCACTTTCGGAGCAAGATATTTGAGCCAGACACTCGGCAAGCTTCGTGTCGGGCTCAAATATCTTACCACTCGGGCCAGATTTCTCCATCCCACCCAAATACACATCGATTATGATTTTTCTCCCACCATTTTAGGGAGGATAATAATAATCTTGGACACATCTATCCGGGACACGACTGTCTGGGAAAAGGTTTTCTAGGAAACACCTATCTGGGAAACATCTATCCAAGAAACGTTCATTGGGCAGTGTCAATCTGGGTTGATAGTTAGTTGATGCCTTGGGTGGTTTTCTATCACACGTGGAAATATTTGATTGAAAGTTAAACTTAAAAGGCCTAACGTTTTGGATAATGGGCCCAACAACTGGTAGAAACGTGATTTGCAGTAGTGAGATACGTGTTGACAAATGTGATTATAAAACAAGTTTCCAGTCTGAAGAAATCCTCTGTAGTACAAATCAGAATAACGGACGGTATGATTACAGTAAGCATATCGTTTGAATTACTAGCTTGAAACACAGGTTTTCCACAGATGCATTTACAACAGTTTATTTCCGCTGTAGTAAATCATGTACGCGGTAAACCCCCGCCTAGCGTTTTACAGCGGCCCGTGTAAGATAATTTTTGACAAGTTTAGTCCCTTCTACCAAAAGAAACCTTTCTTAAAGGATACGGAATACATCATTTCATACCAAAGTTTCCACACATTTGGAACATATAAATGATCAATGGAATACATCTGACTCCTAAACATCAAAGCCAGAGCTTAATAAGAACAAAGGGGTCTATATGTTGATAAGAAGACTGAAAGTCAAGTCTGTCTGATGCGTTCGGTCTGGGTTGGTGAGCACATATCTAAGAATCTTTCAGTGGAACTTAATCAGTGAAATAAATAACTTAAATAATGATGTGTTCACCTGCAAGATCTAGTTTTCAAATAATCTGAGCCACAACATTTTTTTTCTAGAATTTATTAGCACATATCGTTTGTTCATCTGATCCTGTAACTCGTCCCTCATATGGGGATATTGGAAGGAAATTTCAATAAATTTAATAAATAATCTTGTAACAACTTGGACACCTTTAGTTTAGCTTCTAACTCCTTCACGACGTTTGTTGTAATTTGGAATGACTTTGTGATTCTTTGGGATCAGTTCATGCTTATAAGTATTTGATCTAGTTTTAATTAAATTTGAAAAGAGTAATTCTTTGCCATGTATTACAGAAGCAAAGAATGTTACTATTGACCAATAACTCTGTGAATGCGTCCGACCCACAATAATTTACTATGTGAGCCATAAACATTAATAATACCAGCCCGGTTACATTTTTTCGCATTTTACTTAGACCGTATTTTCCATTTACCTACACAGTTCTTCAAGAATGTTCGCTGTGTACTTACACTGTATCCACTTAGAATTTAGGACACAAAAACTCTCAAATAATCACGCTGTATTCAGCAGGCTAGTTCTCAGAGATGTATCTTTTCTTTGTTTTAGAAAAATAGAATACTCCGAGTTTTGATAAAAAACTGAGTCTGCTTCGCGAATTGCGTTTACCTGCGCTGTGAACGGAAACTGTGCCTGACTGTTTTTTTCAAATTTAAGTGTACTATGAACTGTCAATTCTGTATTTATTAGGCTTAGATATATAGTTCGCATCGTTTCGTTTCAAAGCGTTCTTCTCGCGTTTTGGAGCAGACCATCATATTTTCGGCCGGATAACGTCCGATCCATCCGGGATATGCAGGAATCCCATGGATCATTCCCGGACTACACCATTTGTCGCCAATGTAGGTTTATGGGGATGAGTCAGCACTTCCTATAAGGCCTCGAATTACCTTTTTGAAAACAATGCATTGAGTGACAGAGCCCCAAAAATGACGTATAAAATAGTCCCCAATGACGCAGTTGTTTTGAAGCATTTAGCAAAAGAATTGTGTTTAAACAGAGGTTCAAAATGCCATGGCTGATAATTTTCGCCACTGGTGGAAATTTACGGGAATGTTAGCTCAGTTAATTTCCCAAAGCTGTTAGTAAATTTAACACTAAGGGTATGGGGATTTCATATAAAACTAAATTTTCGTAATGTTATCGAATTTGTACCATCGATGTGCGCATCATTTCGCAAACTTCAAGCATTTTCCTGTAGAGTAGTATAAAATATAGGTACTAGTAGTAGTGTACGTTCCCCTACAGTCCTCATTGGCAGGACCTCGGTGCAGGACCTCGGAAGTGACGTCATGTCACGCGACCTAGTGGCGCCATATTGTGTTGTCATGGTAACCCGCGTGAGCGGCCATGTTGTGACGTCATCCCCATAGTGATGCGTGGTGTGAGTGCGCATGCGCAGCGCGTGTTGTTAGGGTAATACGTGTTTCCGTCGTCCATTTTGTATACTGGGGGCCGCCATCTTCGTTTCTATGGTAACACGTGATTGCTATGTTACCAATTTTTCTGCAATAAGACGGGGTATGTTTGGAGGGTGTGTTCAATTGTAGAAGAGTAAATCTGATTACCACAAACAACCCGACAATCCTTCCAAATCACCAAAATCCACCCCAACTTTTACTATTTCGAATTCTTACAGAATTCTCTGCTTCTATCTATATATACAATAGTTTTCGTCTATCTGACTCTGTTCCTTTGATCTAGAGTATACTCCAGTAGCGTAGAAGAGCCTATCAACTGGAACAGTATACCTTATTATTGCTATATTTAGCAATTTCTAGTCTATTCTTGTTAGTTCTGACCCTATTCCGAGTACTCTTGTTGTTTCATTTATCTAGACCATTTATAACCAATCAGATTGCTTGATTTCCCATAATCTGTATGCAGAGTTATCTCCCCTGTATATAACAAACGCCTATGTCCAATGGCCACATCCCATGGAATCCCATTTTTGGGAAACACCCGTGGCTATGGAGTCCCTTTTTTGTCGTATGAGGCCATGAGGACTATGTAAAAGCCCTCAATGAGTCCTCATTTATTATCCCTCATACCCTCATTGAAATCTGAGGTTATGAGGACCTTGAAAAATCCCTCAATGAGGTATAATTTACTACGACTCTTAGCCTCATTTCAGTATTTAATAGGTATATCCTATGGAATCCCATTTTGGAAAACGCCTGTGACTGTGGAATCCCTTTTTGTCGTATGAGGCCATGAGGGCTATGTAAAAGCCCCCAATGAGTCCTCATTTATTATCCCTCATACCCTCATTGAAATTTGAGGTTATGAGGACCTTGAAAAATCCCTCAATGAGGTATAATTTACTACGACTCTTAGCCTCATTTCAGTATTTAATAGGTATATCCTATGGAATCCCACGTTGGAAAACGCCTGTGACTGTGGAATCCCTTTTTTGTCGTATGAGGACTCATTGAGGGCTTTTACAACTATTGTATATATAGAAAGAAGCAGAGAATTCTGTAAGAATTCGAAATAGTAAAAGTTGGGGTGGATTTTGGTGATTTGGAAGGATTGTCGGGTTGTTTGTGGTAATCAGATTTACTCTTCTACAATCGGACACACCCTCCAAACATACCCCGTCTTATTGCAGAAAAATTGGGTAACATAGCAATCACGTGTTACCATAGAAACGAAGATGGCGGCCTCCAGTATACAAAATGGACGACGGAAACACGTATCACCCTAACAACACGCGCTGCGCATGCGCACTCACACCACGTATCACTATGGGGATGACGTCACAACATGGCCGCTCACGCGGGTTACCATGACAACACAACATGGCGCCACTAGGTCACGTGACATGACGTCACTTCCGAGGTCCTGCAGGTGGGGTCCTGCCAATGAGGACTGTAGGGGAACATACACTACTACTGATACTGACTTTTTACAACTATTTTCAATCGGTTTGAACGTTTGACTATTATTCTCTGTTGAAACCCAATTAAAAATAAGAAAACAAAGTTTTCACCATCTTTTGAAGTTTTGTAACCTTTTTCTATTCCTAAAATCAAATGTGCGCGCTTTGTGACATATGATACAGACGCTGTCCTTTCCATTAATACAGACGCCTAGAAGTTGAGATTGGCTAATATTTTTACTGGGAAGAATAAAAACTTGCAAATTACTGCAAAAACACATGGCGCCAAAAGAGCCAAAGTCGACACTTACTTAGTGTTGGTAGGGGTGATACTGATAGATGTTCTTAGTGGTGGAGTATCTGTGAAGTAGTTGCTTCTAAATAGCTTGCCATAAAAGCCAAGTTTCCTTTCATTACTTTTAATAAACAAAACAACAGGCAGTTCTCGGAGCTGTCTGTTGTTTTGTTTATTAAAAGTGACAAAAGGAAACTCGGCTTTATTTTCTAGTGGTGTTATCACAGGTCATAGTTCTTTTCTCAACAATTACTTGCTTCCTAATTGGAGCTTTGTTGAATGTCTGTGCTATTGTTTTCAGGGAGATACTTATGTCACATTTTGAAAAATTGCCCAGTTCATGAAAAAACTCATCCATATTTTTATCCTTTTCTTTCAATCAAGAAACCGATTCGTATTCTCTCCGCGTAATATATACAGCAATCGACATTATACAGAAGCTGTTTGAGCTGACTAAGCCGCCGCTAATAACAATAGACCAGCTAGTCATAAATAACCGGAATCAGTCGTTAATGGCATAGTTCACTGCTCCGAATTTTGATAATCGTTGGCACTGTTGGTGGTAAACGGCTCTGCGTCTGATTCAATTACCAAACACAACTAACAGTCGACATTTGCATTTTTCTTGAATATCTAAACGTTTTCATTTTCGCCCCTAAAACTTAACTGATGAGCTCATAAGCTATGTTTGGTGAGGAAGGGGGGGGGGGGGGGGGATTGAAAAACTAGTAATATTTGAATGGCCAATTTTGTGAACAGCTCGTGTCCCATATTCTCATTGTGTAAGGCGAATGGTTAGAGTACTTCTACTCGACTGCATCGATTGTATCTTTTATCCATGTACTTTTCTCCTTCCAGGCTCGTCCATGCTAGAGTGTTATACCTGCGAGATGGAACATCACAACAGCTACTGTCTTACGGTTGCTGAGTGCTCTGAGATTTACGACACGTGTCAGACACTCGTTACATTTTCAGGTAAGATAAATAACTAATCGGTCAAACAAGCCAACATAATGTTTTATTACACGTCTGTTCTATGAAATCCCCCATCAGCAGGAACACTAAACCATGCGGAAAATGAAAATCTGTTCTGCACATATGTGCGGAACGGAAATCGTTGACGGACTATTTTTAAAAAGAAGCGAAATTTCACTGGAATTTTCTACAAATCGTGCTTCGCAATTACAATTTGAAGCGCTAATGATAGCTAAAAATCGCCCCCTGTGCTCCAATCTGTTCTCTGTGCCAGTAGGCACATAGAACACATTGGAACTCAGGGGACGAAATAGTAACACGGGTTCCCCTCGCAAATTTGGTTGGGGATAAAATGTGTTCTTTTTGTTGGTAGTTGTTAAATGAATTACTGAGTGTCCTTCTCATAATTATTTTTATAGACGTGAGGGTGTGTAATAAACATAGAACGGCACATGCGTGTGTCGTTCTGTGTATTTTGTACCGCTGTACTGGAGTTAAGGCTAGGTGGACGTGGCAGCGAACTCAACATTCCGTCAGTCTCAGGTATCAATAAAATAATATTTAAAAATGATACGAAACTAGATTGCTTGCATCGTCACATGTCGCACGGGCTAAGTTACAAGTTAGAACCCACAAACACACATACATGCTGGTCCTCGTTGGGCTGACACAAAAATGTAAACTTTTTATCCTGTTAACCCAGTGGACGTTAATGTATAAGTTTGAGCTATTAGAAGGACGGGTGTGGGGGCATGTAGCGTATGACATCAACTACAGTGTTCAAAGGTACTGAGTGAACTAAGTGAATAACCTAATTAATTGCCTAAAAGAGCACAACACTATGTGCAAAACTCATCAGACGCATTCAGGTTTGTTATTATTATTTTTCCAAGAGATTCTTAATTTAATTTGATTCTGTATCTGGAATATTATGCCTTTTTGATTCGTTTGTCTTAATGGATGAGTCGCCTTCGAATACGATACTTGATAGATACAGACAATAATTGCTGTATTTAAAGATTGTAACTTGTAAGATGTCGGGGACCACGGTGGCTCAGTGGTAGACTGTTGGACTTCTATGCTAGAGGTCCCGAGTTCGATCCCCGTCCGGGACGGCCCGTGTTGTGTCCTTGAGCAAGGCACTTTATCCCGGTTGCCTACATGGGGCACGAGGACGCCGAGTACTAAGGCGCACAGCACGTCGATGGTGCATATGTCTTCAACCGCTGTAACCCTGCTTGAGCGGAGCTTGAGCGGAGCTTGAACGGAGCTTGAACAGAGTTAGAATGTTGAGGAGCTGACAATTGTTCGTCGATGCTCGGTGGTTCTCTCCACCCGTAAAACTGTCATGGTCACAATTAGCCATTGTGCATAAGTACGTGACCTTAAACGCCAATAAATAAATAATAAATAAATGTAAGGTGTCGAAACTACAACTTGAATAGTTGTTAGAGTCGAGCCGATATTCATTGATATTCGAAATCCTCTGCTTGGCGGATTTGGCCAAACAGACGAGTCGCTGTTGAATATAATAGCAAATTAGAGACTGACATTTTTATGGTTGGAAGAAGGTGCAATATCCATACCATGAAGAGTAATGAAATGCTATTCGATTCGATTTGAAATACTCTGCATTATTCGGTTTAACCCTTTACCTTACATGAAAAGCAGACGACACTTTCAAACAAAATTCTTGAATAACTATTTTTTTTTCATTTTTGTCCCAAACACATAGGTTATGACCCCTCATTGGAACGAGCTCGACGAGCCGAGCTCGTTCCAAAGAGGGGTCATAACCTATGTTTTTGAGACAAAAAATGAATAAATAATGAATATTAATTGGCGATTTTGTGAAAAGCGCTGGCCGGTTTTGTCCCTTGCGTTGGGTAAATGGTTAAACCCTATTTTGAGATAATTCGCAAAGCCCAAGTATTTTCCTATTTCCCTTTTGGCTAGATACGTCACTTCTGCCCTGCTGTTACCATATTTCAAGAGCACAAGATTCTGCCGTTGATGACGCCATGTTTGAACGTGATGGGATTATCGGATCTAATCCTTACATTTAGGTGCTATCCTCTTTGAAAAACTATTTTCCACATCTGGGTCGGTCGTTTACAAGTAGTTTAAGTAAGCTCTGCTATCAGTTTCGTCTATTGCAAATATAATACAATAACAACACTGGAATGGTGTTGTAACTCACGAACAAATATGCAAGACGCTGTTATAGTTTAGTGGAACGGAACATGGGTCTTAAAAATCATAAATCATATAATGGACTCTTGCCATTATATGGCCGTTCCATTATACGATGTGCTTTTGCCATTATATGATGTGATCGTTTCAATATATGGTGTAGTTTTGCCATTATATGATGTGATCACTTCATTATATGATGTGGTTTTGTCATTATTTGTTGTGATTGTTTCATTTTATCATATGACTCGTCCGTTTTGTTCACTTTAAAACATTTGATATTTTGTTTTCATATTAATCAGTGATAAATAAAGCCTTCCGTCAATTTCATTGGTCAATTTCAAAACTGGACAATTTGATTGGCTAAACAAAATACAACTGGGTCACATTTGCATAATTTCAGTAGGGAGAATTTACGTTATCTGTCCCATTTATGGTGGGTTATTTTGTATTAATCTTTTACCTTCAAGAAAAACGCCATTCATTTTTTTTTTTATATTTTCACTTTTTGCTTCCAAAACATAGGTTATGACCCCTCATTGGAAAGACCTATGTTTTGGAAGCCAAAAATGATAATTTTTAGTTATACAAGGATGTTTTTCCAAGTGCCGTCTGCAACTCAAATTAGGTGATGGGTTAAAAAGTCATATTAAGTGGCTAATTTGTGCGTGTGTGTGTCATATGATAAATAGAATCTGAAATGAGTGTTTTTCGCATATATTATATTTATGAAACTCGTCCGAATTTTCCGTTTGGGCTCGCCACAGGTTCGCCAAAACGGAAAATTCTTAGACTCGTTTCATAAATATTATATGAGAAAAACACTCATTCCATATCCTCTATATATCATGCGTTTTTGCCATTATATGATGTGATCGTTTCTTTACTGAACTGACAGAAGGCTGACACTAAGCCTCCAAAATAGTTCAAGGGCCAACCATCTGATGTCGCACAAAAGAGAAAAAGTTTGGTCAAAGGCTATATAAGATAAAAGTTGATTAAGTTGACTCGTCAACCTCGTTTCTTGTTAGGACTTACTTATAAGTAATAATTAATTGTTTTCCATTGTTTTTGTTTATTTACATGATTCGACACAAAATGTTATGTCAATGGAACATGAATTATAAGTTTAAAATAATAGAAAATGCTTCTTATAACCGTCGTCAACCTTTTTTGTTTATCTATCTTTTTTGTTTCTCAGGCATGTTTTAAGGCACTTCCCATTGACCTACGCGTATGCAATTTGGCACACTTCAACACATTAAAAGATATTGCAGAAATACCATTTTGCACATTTAACGTCCCCCTTTAGCAAAATAACGTCGGTTTTTACGTTTTTGTTCAATCTGTTAATCTCAACGCCTTTATCCAGCCTCCCGCTTACAAACTTTGCACATGCCACTTTCAACAAAAACCATATTTAAAAATATTGTACCGATCAGGAAGTTCTCAGTGGGCATGGCCGAATTGAAGACGTTATTGACGTCAAAGTCATAAAGAATTAAATGACGCCGGATTCCTATGACATTTTAGTATGTTGTAGAGCCCAAAAATAGGTGATAGCTATTTTTTAGTTTTTCAGCCTATCCCATTTTTGATGTCTTTACGTTAAAGTTTTATCACATTTTTAGGTTTTAAAACCTCAAAACGTCGACAAGGAGAACTCCCTCATTATTGTACCTACAGCTTTTAAACGTCGTGACCTTGTTCGCACTTGGAAGCTCTAGTGCAAACCAAATTAGTATTTTCAAATTTCAACCTTTTCCAAAACAACGTCAGTTTTAATGGGGGTTTTTTATTTTACTCTTTTAATATCAACGCCTGTAGCAAACTTCTGTCTTTCAAATTTTTGATATATCATGTCCAACAAAAACTTTTATAGTCAAAAAGGCCAAAACGGCGACAAGCATAACTCCCTCGTTCCAATATGTGCAGCTATTAAACTTCGTGACCTTTTTGTTCACGCCTCGAAGCTCCAGTGCATGCCTTATTAGTATTTCCAAATTCTAAACTTTGTCCAAACCAACGTCAGTTTTAACATTTTTTCTTACCCTTTTAATATCAAAGCCGGATTCAAACCTCCCTCCTTCAAATTTTGGATATATCATCTCCAACAAAAACTATATCTAAAAATGCGGTACCGATCGGGGGAATCCCAACAGTTATGGCCGAATTTAGGGTGAGTTTTTTCGATTTATCCCCATTTTCAGCTCAACTTTGACGTAGTCAAATTTGAGGTTTTGTCATGGTCCGTCCTCCGTCTTCCGTCCGTCAACAATTCAATGCGGTTCGGCCTAGAGGCCGTATTTATGAACCGATCTTATCGAAGCTTCTTGGGTACCTTTGTTATCACCATGGAACGAGAACGAGTGTTTTTGAGTGCGGTCCGAAATTCAAAAAGGCCACCGGCAGCAATTATGTACCGAAATTAGTGCAATCAGTTTTTGTACAGAACTTCTGTATGAAGGTTCTGATTTGAATAATTTTTTGTATGAATGGTTAGTAAGAAGGAATACATCACATATAATACGGGGTTTTTTTCTCGTGCAGAAATTATGCAAATTAGATTAACTTTGATTTATTCTGTGCCACTTATACACAGTAGATACACATGTCAATACGGCTCGGGCTAGGGGCTGTATTTATAAACCGATCTTCACGAAACTTCTTGGGTACCTTTGTCCTCACCTTGGGACGAGAACAAGTGTATTTGGGTGCGGTCCGAAATTCAAAATGGCCGGCGGCAGCCACTATGTACCGAAATTAGTGAGTCAGTTTTTTGTACAGACCTTCCGTATGAAGGTTCTGATTTGAATATTTTTTTGTATGAATGTTTAGTAAGAAGGAATACATCACATGTAATACGGGTTTTTTTCTCGTGCAGAAATTGTGCAAATTAGATTAATTTTGATTTATTCAGTGCCACTTATACACAGAAGGTACACATGTCAATATGGCTCGGGCTAGGGGCTGTATTTATAAACCGATCTTCACGAAACTTCTTGGGTACCTTTGTTATCACCTTTGCACGAGAACAAGTGTATTTGGGTGCGGTTTGAAATTCAAGATGGCTGCCGGCGGCCATTTTATACCGAAATTAGGTGCAATCAGTTTTTTGTACAGAACTTCTATATGAAGGTTCTGATTTGAATAAATTTTTGTATGAATGTTTAGTAATATGGAATACATCACATATAATACGGCTTTTTTATCGTGCATAAATTATGCAAATTAGATGAACTTTGATTTATTCAGTGCTACTTATACACAGTTAGTACACACGTCAATACGACTCGGGATATGGGCTGTATTTATAAACCGATCTTCACGAAACTTCTTGGGTATCTTTGTTATCACCTTGGGACGGGAACTAGTATTTTGGGGTGAGGTCCGAAATTTCAAGATGGTCGCAGGCGGCCAATTAGACAAATTTTGATTTATTCAATGCTACTTATACACAGTAAGTGCACATTTCAATACAGCTCTGGCTAGAGACATCTAACTGTCACCCACATTTACAATACTTTACCTGTACATTTGTTATAGGCTACGGTCATTATTTATGTACAGACCTTTACAATACTTTACAGGTCATTACCTAGATGTGTGTCGTTGCTGTGTCACATATTATACATGTACATGTCTTACATAAGTTGAGCTACAATGTCACTGACACTTTCATTTACGTTTTTACATCACTTCAAAGTTTGCTCATTCTTTACATATTCATTAAAATGCTAAGCGTTTTAATGGTTAAAAGCATTCTCGGGTATTCATAGTGGTATGACAATATTCGACAGAATTTCTACAAATAACAATGAAAATTATCAGAAGCTGCTGCCAGTATTTGGCCAGTGTTTACTGTCACTGGATGGTACTGTTATTCTGATGGGAGATATGGGCGGCCTTCAATGACCAGAGAGAGACGCAGGACGCGTTATCCAGTGGCTTAGGGTGTTACAATGCGACAGACACCTTCTCCTCGTTGTTGGGCGGTTTCAGCGATGGCCGTGCTTCGTTGGATGAATTCTGGAAATTTGCACTGAGATTTCAAAATAATCTAGTTTTCTATTGAAGTTTTAGTTGAAACAATAGTTATTCAACGAATATGCTATATATTACGGGATTGACAACCAAAAAAGTAACAGTATATATATTGAACATCAAAGATATAACATATATTAATCATTCATTCGTAACGATAAATATAATAATTAAAGAATCACTAATATATTTTGTTTGTATATGGTGTTTATTTTGAATACACTCTGATTTATATCAGTGCTACTATAAGTTATCTTATACGGCAGCGTATTAGCGCCATTTCGTTTTTTTGGCGTAACTTATGTTAAATTGTAATCACAATTTAGCTAAATTGTAATTAAACTTAGCTTAATTACAACTTAATAAATTGTAATTACAACTTAGCTTAAATTGTAATTACAACTTAATAAATTGTAATTACAAATTAATAAACACTTAATAAATTGTAATTACAAATTAATAAATTGTAATTACAACTTAGCTTAACTTGTAATTGCAATATAGCTTAAATTGTAATTACAATATAGCTTAAATTGTAATTACAATATAGCTTAAATTGTAATTACAATTTATTTATATTGTAATTACAACTTAATAAATTGTAATTACAACTTAGTTGTAATTACAATTTAAGCTATATTGTAATTACAACTTAAGCTAAGTTGTAATTACAATTTAAGCTAATTGTAATTACATTTAAGCTAAGTTGTAATTACAATTTATTAAGTTGTAATTACAATTTATTAAGTTGTAATTACAATTTAGCTAAGTTGTAATTCCTTTTTAAGCTTAGTTGTAATTACAATTTAAGCTATATTGTAATTACAGTTTAAGTTAAGTTGTAATTACAATTTATTAAGTTGTAATTACAATTTAGCTAAGTTGTAATTACAATATAAATAAGTTGTAATTATAATTTAAGCTATATTGTAATTACAATTTAAACTATATTGTAATTGCAATTTAAGCTAAGTTGTAATTACAATTTATTAAGTTGTAATTACAATTTATTAAGTTGTAATTGCAATTTAGCTAGATTGTAATTACAATTTAACATAAGTTACGCAAAAAAACGAAATGGCGCTAATACGCTGCCGTCATCTTCAGCGACATGTATGGTATATGGAGATTTAATACATAGATGTCGGTTTTTAAACACCGAGCCGCGGGCGAGGTGTTTAAGTGAGATATCCAGGTATTAAATCTCCATATACCATACATGTCAGCGGAGATAACGTTTTTGTCCTGTTTGAAACACAATAGAAACATAGAGGAAATAAATTTGCGGACGCCTTTCTCACGGTCCACAACTGTTTTGTTTTTACAAACGCAGAAGACAACAGATTAGAGTTACATCCCTTGGGTCGTTAAGGAAACGAGTAAACAGTATTTTGTTTGCATATCGTCCCCCCTTCTCCTCGTTGTTGGGCGTCCGCAAATTTATTTCCACTATGTGTTTCAAACGGGACAAAAACGTTATCTCCGCCGACATGTATGGTATATGGAGATTTAATATCTGTATGTCTCATTTCAACTCGGGCCACGATATGTAAACAAAATACTCAAAATAAAATAAGCGCAAATATCGTTCCCTCAGTTCCATTGGAACTGAGGGAACGATATTTGCGCTTATTTTATTTTTCTCAAAGTTGTTTAATTTAATTATTCGTCTATTTAATTCATAACAGCAAAATATGATCGAATTGTCGGAAATCTGATGATATTTGTGGCAATTTTCAGGTTTTTTTGTTCGATTTTTATACCGAAGCGAGTGAATGCGAAAAGTTTTCATTTAAACCATATACCCCCAATGTTTCGCGTGCACTTATACTATGGACGTTGCAAACTCTCATATACCTCGGATGTTTGGTGCACTCTTTGACATGGCTATTCGTCCACGGCATTCTGACCAATAACAAGACAGAATTTATCGGGGATATAGGGACAAATGGTGTTTATTTTGAGTACTCTCTGTTTTATTTCAGTGCTACAATATTTTAATATTTTTCATACCAATTTTCACATGAAGAATTTCTGATGAGTGTGAAAGGGAATGCGATCGCACTCACTTTCACTTTCGAAAACCACCATTAAAAAACACAAAATCTCGTTTTGGCCTACCACAAGGTCTTATAAAAGTTTGATTTATAAATTCGAAAAACTAACTTATACACGAAACTACTGAGTGACGTGCAGGAGCTGGATAACTTTAACACTTTCTCTGTCTCAGTTTAATGAATGTTTTCAAAGCTGAACGGTCGGCAAAACTTTTAAAAAATATACTCTAAAACAATCCAGGTGTATCAATGACTATTTTGAAGTTTGATTGTGTTGTAGATATTGTTGTCCTGACTAGTGAAAGACTGGTGACCAGTGAAGTCCAACTGGGGAGTGTGGATAGGCAGAAGTCCAGTGCGATTGAACAAAAATTCTCCGAATCATGCTCATGATGCTGTCGGTGGCAATTGCGCGTGGATGTCAGTCAAAAATGAGAAATCATTTGTGACACCATCATAAGGACCGCCTATTCAGGTTTTTTTTTTGTTTTGTTTTTAGGGTTTTTGTGTTCTTTTATGTTTGTTTGTTTGTTTTGTTGTTTGTTTTTTGGGTTTTTTTGGGGGGAGGGGGGTGAGTTGTTCTTTGGAGGGGAGGTGGGGTGGGTAGAGGCGAACCGGGTCCACTTTGCAATGCCGAAAATTTACTTGTAACTTGTAAGTGCAACTATAAGTATATACGTGGAACCAAATCTACACTGGCAGTTGTAGTAGTACAAAAAAATAGCCTTATGATCACTGTTGTGATGATATCATTAGGCACAATTGTTGATTGCAAATGGGATAGGTTGCGTAAAATGACTGTCCCATGACATCTCCACGCTATGTACCCATTATCAGATTATCCTTTCACTAATTGCCACTCCCCTGCCCCCCCCCCCCCACCCCCCACACACACGGGTATTTTACCAAATATATCTTGCTTGGCGTTGGTCAGGCAGTGAACTTTTTCAAATTTGGTATCATTCATTATATGCTTGATATCCCTTTATGGGAGCGGGGAGGGAGAGGGTAAATTTGTAGTACCAATGTTTCAGCCACATCTAGCGCCTTCATTTTATCTAATTAATTTATGGACTGCTGGAAGGGCAGGTACTACAACTTAAATTTCACTTAATTTAACCTAATTTAAACATAGGCCTAATTTGGTATTCTATGAATGTGTATCCTATTATTTTTAACCCTTTACCTAACATGAAAAGCAGACGACACATGCAAAAAAAATTCTTGAATAACTAATTTTTTTCATTTTTTGTCTCAAAAACATAGGTTATGACCCCTCGTTGGAACGAGCTCAACGAGCTCGTTCCAACGAGGGGTCATAACCTATGTTTTTGAGACAAAAAATGAAAATATTTTGAAAATTAATTGGCGATTTTTTAGAATAGCGCTGGCCGGTTTTGGCCGTTACGTTGGGTAAAGGGTTAAAGTGAAATTATTGAGTCCGTGTGGATTTGACTTGTTACAATTAATGGGGTGTGATTATAGAACCAGTTCGATTGCATCATTAAATTAATTATCGCTGTCCATAAATGCATTCACTCCAATTGATTGGTTTAACACTTTACCCAACGTAACGTCAAAACCGGCCAGCGCTATTCGCAAAAATCGCCAATTAATTTTCATTATGTTTTCATGTTTTGTCTCAAAAACATAGGTTATGAACCCTCTTTTGGAACGAGCTCGTCCAGCTCGTTCCAACGAGGGGTCATAACCTATGTTTTTGAGACAAAAAAATGTAAAAATTAGTTATTCAAGAATTTTGTTTGCAAGTATCGTCTGCATTTCATGTTAAGTAAAGGGTTAAAAATAAACCCAAATCAACTGGGTTGATTGAATATGAACCCAACTGGGTTCATATTCACTCAGCCCAGCTGATTAGGGTTGATTTGTAACCCAACTGATTTTAGAGTGTTCACATTGTTCTATTCGACAATACACGATGTGGATAATATACCATGGTTAAAATGATTAACACTAGATTTAAGGAATTTGTTGTGGAAAGAGATATTTGTATAAAGAAAATTGGTCAAATAGGCTGATAACATGCAAATTTTCAGCTATGATTCCAGGGTTTTATTTGTTAGACTACACGTTTATTTTTAGGGCTCTGTTGTACATGAGCTAAGAGCAAAATCATAATTCACATCTGGTATTTTTGATGCACTTCAGCGAAGGCTTACATTTTCTTTAACACAAATTAACAAAAATGACAACCTTTATACCCAACAGTACTTTTAATATTGGGTTGTTTTGGAAAGGGGTGTTTTTGCCTTCAAACCTTCCTTGTTAAAATCTCCAGGAGAATTTATTTTACAATTATTTATCTTACAATCAACATGTATTTTGTCTGTATTAACTCCGTAACTGTCGTGTATCCGACCCCCTGATACAGATGTTTGTATCAGGGTGTCGGGTACAAGCACGTTCCTTTCGCGTGAGTTCCATTTTTTTCTTTTTTTTCACCCGTACGAATAAATAGTTCGTTATATATTCGTCTACATTCTTGACTTATCCCCAATATATTGTAACATAAAATGATTATTACCGTTATGTGGATGTACGAAACATGAATCTGAGTCTCGCTCCGGGTTCTAAGGGTAGATCACGACTCGTCTTCGACTCGTCGTGATCTGCCCTTAGAACCCGGAGCTTGACTCAGATACATATTTTGTACATCCACATATTGGTAATAATCTTTATATATCCACACAGACAAGATTGTGCATCGTCCTGACACGACTTAGCCAGTTTTCAATAGTTGTTTTCCAAAAACCAAATGTCAGCTTTTCTACATATTTATTTTTTCTTGGATTAATAATTGTAATAGTGTTGGAATATCAAGTTTTTTCTGCCCCAAACCAGTGGTAACACTGAACGAGTGAGGGGATTGCATTTGGAGATGACATTCATCTCCGGTATGTAGGATTTGCCCCTGGCCGCTTACACTCCATACCATCGCAGTAACAATTTGTGTTAACCCTTTTCAAAATATATGGCCATGACCATCGAGTGTTATTCACAAAAATCACCATTAAAATTTTATATATTTTTTTTTAATTTTGGCCTTGAAAAATTAGTTCATGACTCCTCATTGGAACAAGCTATTTTTATAAATAACAGAAAAATAAATTCAGTCAATTAAAATAACGTTTGATTGAGTGTCTGACTGAAATGTTTTCCGCCACAAATCTCCGCTGAAATCTGCTCTCGCATTTTGAAGCAATCCCACTGGTATGGTGGACTAAACTGTGAGGTGTTGGCTTTTTAGTTTCTGTACATATGCTGGCCTGATGCCACGCAAAGGGGCGAAAAGCCCATTCAAAGATGAAATCATTGAAAAGTTCTCCCCAAAATATCCATAGACACCTTTCGATTGCTTTTAGAAATATCAGCTCCAAGACTCTAGTTCGTTTTATGTAATGATTTTTCCCTCCACACTTTTGACTCAACACACTATAATAAAATATTATATGATGACGAAATAATCTAAAATAACTCCAAACGCAACTCATATAAAGGGGAAAGCACATCATATAACGAAGAAAGCACATCTTATAATCAAAACGTCACATAATATAATGATGGAACCACATCATAAAATGAAAAAGTCACACAATATAATGGTGGCACGCATCATATAATGACGAATGCACATCATGTAACGACAAAAGCACATCATACAATGACGAAAACACAACATATAATGAAAAGGTCACATAATATAATGGCAACAGCAAACATATAATAAAGAATTCACGCCATATAATGATGAAATCACATTATATTGTGTCATGATCGTTTTCATATAATGACTGACCACATAATATAATAGCGAAAGCACATCAAAAAAGGACCTATGCGTATCATATAATGACGAATGCACATCGTATAATGGCAAAAGCACATCATATAATGACGGAAGTACATCAAATAATGAAATGGTCACATAATATAATGGCAAAAGTACATCATATGATGACGAATGTACAACATATAATGGAAAAGCACTTCACATAACGATGAATCCACATCGTATCATGGAAATGTTATATAATATAATGACAAACGCACATCGTCGTATAAAGACGAATACGCACCATATAATGAAAAAGTCACATAATATAATGGCAAAGGTACATCATATAATGACCAATTCACATCATATAATGACAAAAGCACATGATAAAATGATGAAACCATATCATATCATGACCAATGCTCCTTATATAATGACAAAAGCATATCATATAATGATGAAACCACATCATATAATGAAAAGTTTACACCATGTAAATGTAAAGGCGCATCATATGTCACAGAACCACATAGGGCAGCTGTGGCATTTCATACAGAGGCATGTATATCAACTGGTGCTGTACCGAACATAGTTGCGGTAAATGCCTTGAAAGGGCCTGATGCACCAGTTTTGCTGTTTTTGTATCGTACCCGGAAGTCCGTTTGCTGAAACTTTAATTGTCATTCTCAGGCTGTTCCAAAGACAATGAGTTTTGTGCAGGTGTAAACTCTACCCAGCGAGCGTTTATGGTGACCCAGTCTTAAAGTACTGTAGCATGTGGTGAGAATTATGTCATTACCCCCCCCCCCCCCACCCCCGCCACCACCACCACCACCACCACCACCACCACCAAGTAGTGGGAGGGGATATAGGAATGGATTCCGACCGTCGTACCGTCTTACCACCCGTTCCTCATTTCTTTTCATCATATTTAAAAGAAAACCGTTTAAAATATTTGTCTCAATTTTAATATATGGGATTGCGATCCAGTTCTGTCCAAGTATTTCTTCAAGAGTTATTGCCCTTGTTAGACTTTGACCTTCTTGTTTTACGGATGTATTACCTACTGTGGATGTTTAGAGTTAGTTTGGCTGGTGTGGTTGTCTGCGACTGAAATTATTGTGGTATTTAGCTACGCACAGCAGTGTAGCGAATCTTGTCTTGAGTCTTTTTCGGTTGTAAATTATTCACGTGCCCAGTATGTAAGCTCTGTCATGATGCAACAACATTATTAGCGGCACTGGGCTTCCCATCCAAACCTTATTACACTCATCCATAAAGATTAGATGTCGCAATTATGTGTTATCTGCTGGGTACTTCAAAATATTTTTTTTTAAAATCATAAAACCATGAAACGGGTTAGGAAATGATTTCATGTTTAGCACGTGTTACACCTTTTCTAATTGTTGTTTAACGATTTTTCTCTGATGAGTTTAAATATGGATTTTTTCAACACGACTGACGTGACTTCACAGCATTTCTGAAACATCCTTAATTGGTAATTTAAACTCTCTTTTTTTGCTCTCAGCGGTTGTGCACGTGTGCACTTGATTGAGCTTTCTAATGATTAGCCTCATACATGTATTAACTGGCAGAGTGCTGGAAGCCCATATTTGGGCTTTTCTTCTGAAAGGCAAGTACCCCAAGTGCATGTGTGTGCTAGATCAATCAATATTTTCAACGTGCAGCCCCAAGGCTGCACGTTGAAATATTAATTGATCTATCCCTAAATAATGAACATGGACTCTTCCTGTTGCTGCCATTGAACTAATGTCGAAGATACCACCAGGGTTCAAAGGGTTAAAGTAAAATTATTTAGCCTGTAATGATTTGCCTTGCTATAATTCGTGGGAGAAGAATGCCCATGGACACTACCATAAATTTTGATAAGCTAAAGGCATGTGGACAAATTTTGATGACGAAAAATAATTTAGCACTTTACCAGTTAAAAATTCTGTTTTAACCCCAGTGAAATATTTAAAAACTAACCTTTCAAACGTTCTTTTGAAACTGGAGGTAGTATAGGGGAAACATTGAGCCATTTTTTGCCTCACCTTACAACACTTGATAATCTTTTGCAACACTGGATTTGCAATACTTACAGTCCGGTCCTTCGGGATTAACGCATTTGACGTAAAGAGAATAGGAAACTACATATTTATTTGCCACGGTGCGCAGGGGCGGCGGATCCGGGGGGGGGGGGCACAGGGCACGTGCCACCCCTTTCCCACTTTTTTACCAATTATAGGTACCCGAACGACATTTTCCGACATAACATACACAACCCCTATGGTCACTACACATCACCTATACAAATATGACCACATTGATTTTCAAGATTTTAAAAATACAAAGCTCCAAATGGAGCGTAATATTTCAAAGGATGGTTTGAAAGTTATGGTTAGCCCTTTGAACCCGAGAGGCTGTTTTTCTGGCCCATGAACATGATACTTTATAAATACATTAAGTATGATAGCTGGTAAGTGAATGTGTGGGGAAGACCAATAAATATTTTCAACGTGCAGCCCACAATAATGAAGATGGCCTCTTCCAATTGCTGCCATTGAATTGATATGGAAGATACCACCAGGGTTCTGAGGGTAAAGCAAAAACAAAACAAAATAAATACGCTGAGGTTAGTGTCTTACATAGAGTGGGTTCAAGGGTGAGGGGTAGTGTATATAAATTTATAAATTTTGCATGAATACACCGCCCCACCTCCACACCCCCACCCCGCCCCCCGCGAAGAACAATTATGTTCCAACATACACACCTGCGGTACCCAGAAAGATGTGACTCCCCACTTTTTTTGTAGCTTCCGCAGCCTCTGATGGTGCGTTTGAGCTAGGGTTTGGTTAGGTTCTGGATCACTGGTTCAATTTCGCCCCAACCTATGAAAATTATGTTGAGGGAGATAAGCTGAAAATTTGGTTCTAGGCTTAAATGTTTGTACATTTCTTGCATGTTTAGTATCCATACCAGTAGGATTTGCAAATATCTGAAAACTATTTTTAAACGATATCGGGAACTTATTATTTTACACCAATCGTTCATGACGAGAAGGGCCTATAACTTGTAAATATCCTCACATTTTAAATTTCGAAGCGGGTTGAAGAGGGGGTCGTATTCTGTTTCTTTTTATACACTGATACGGATTGCATTTTCCGTAATGTGAATATCTTTTATGTTGATGGGGAATGATCCAATACCATCTAAAAGATGGTTACGGATAAGCGAAAATTACAAAGTTGTCATGGAATTCGGGAGTAATATGTTTTGGCCTCTTAACCCTTTACCCAACGCAGACGATATCAAAATTTATTATTTTAAATATCATTTTTTTAATTTTTCAAAAAATCTTAACAAATCATATCATGTGAAACCTCGTTGGAACGAGCTCGTTCCAACGAGGGGTCACATGATATGGTTTTGTTGAATTTTTTGAAAAATAATATTTTTTCAACTGCTGAATTTGCATATTACGCGGGCGGATGCGGCCGATTCGTTGGGTAAAGGGTTAGTTGCGTAGATAGATCTTGTCATTTTGGAACAACTTATCGGTGCGTGTTGTTTAAGAATAGACCGCTAGATGAGCACAGGAGTCTAAAAGCATCCTTTTCCTATTCTGTTGACTTTTAAAGTCAGTGGTCATTTCTGTTTCCCCACACATGGCTCACTTCTATTCGCTTATTTGTCCTGTCTGTCCTGACTATAGTAGTGGTGTGGACTCCGTCGGAGTCGCGGTAGTGCCGAAATGTGGCCCATAGGCTTGTTGACCCAAGCCAGCAGTGTTATAGTGTGGCATTTCATTCCCCCCCCCCCGACCCACGCCCCCCTTACTTCTCTGTTCTGTCTCTTGCAAAGTTGAGTACCCATCAGCTTTCTTCTCTAACTTTGTACATACACAAAATTGTTTCCATATATTATACAAACGTTTTGTTTCGCCATTTCATATAAATTCATGTAACTACTTGTAAACATGTCATAATTTGTAATTGTAAACGTATTTCAAGGAAAGGATATAATCTAAGTGCTGGGCACTTGTTATCCAATCCATTTAGTTGATTATAAACAAATGAAATATGTTTAATCTAATCTGTTGTTTAAGCAAAACGTCTCGATAAGCTGTTCCACGTTGACAAGAGCTATCTTGATTTGCATCCCTAAATATGCTTGGGAATTTATCTCAGGTTTGTGTCAGTTACCTATTATTGGTTAGCTTTTCGTATCATCGGAAAATAACCTTTCGTCAACATTATAGGAGTCACTGTGGGGATGGATCACATAAAAGTTTCATGCCGCAGTAAACTAATTTATTTGTAGGGTACCATTTCGTCACATGTATTATTACACGCCCATTACTTTTCATCCAGTTCCATATTTACAAACACGTGTTGCAAACGGATTTTTGATGACGAACTGTTTTTCCACCTGATGTCTTGGATCCATCAAAAGAACTTCATGAAGTCCACTCATTTTCGGAATCGGCCAATCGATACGTCGCGGTCTGACATAGATCAATTCCGAAGCTGCGGTGACATCCGATATATCGAATGTCAGTTGGAAGATGGTTTTTTTTTAATTAACGAAATTAAGAGAGAGTGGTTTTATAACTCTCAAATTCTGTCTTTGAAGCGAATTTTTCTCAACGTCAGCAAATTTCTTAAAAATACGAATAAATAACCTATTTTGGCACAGTTTTCGTTTATATTTTTCTGTTTACGTATCGATATGTCACAATTGTTTTGCTAATCATATCTGAATTAGTTTTGTTTTTGTTTGGGGGCGCGGTGGCATTGCGGTAACAGGTTCTCGTCAGATCACCGAAGTTAAGCAACGACGAGCCCGGTTAGTCCTTGGATGTGTGACCGTCTGAGCGATCGATTCGGACTCCTGCGTTGTTTCCTTAGTTTAAACATATTTTATTTGCCATAAACGCAAAAGGATCGGAGAACAAGTTATACAACTTAAACAAACTCCTTTCCCGTACAAAGAATAACTTATTATAATGCGACAAGAACATAGAACAAACTGATTACACAAAATACAAACTACAAATGAAATATGAACTGATAATTTAGAGAAAATAGGAAGTGAAAAGAAGATGAGAGGTAAAAGGTGAAGGGTAAAAGGTGAACAGGCTATCGTCAAGTAGCATACCTTGATGGCAGAGGGGGTGCATTGTTGTCTCGAAAAGACTATTGAATGTGATTCGCCGTTTCGTAGAATGGTGCTGGTCAAGTAAAATGCCCGCTAGTGATTATGAAAGATTGTACTTTTTGAAATAATAATACATTCTGCGATGCTGACAAATTTGTAATTAACACAAGTTATATTGCAGAAAGTTATGGCATTTATCATTACGAGCCGCTGGGTATGATACTTAGGACAATTAAAAAAGAAATGGCTGGCATTTTCGGATTCGTAACCACATTCACAATGTGGGTCTGCACAGATGTAGTTAAGGAATTTGTCCTGGTTTAAATCGTTGCAACCATTGCGTAATCTACAATGCAGAA
Organism: Pictodentalium vernedei; assembly: GCA_031216915.1. Classification (NCBI taxonomy): domain Eukaryota; kingdom Metazoa; phylum Mollusca; class Scaphopoda; order Dentaliida; family Dentaliidae; genus Pictodentalium; species Pictodentalium vernedei. Next base: position 220,120,181 of record CM062294.1, read on the forward strand.
TATTTGCTTTTCTATTTCCAGCAAGGACATAAACTGGAGGTTTAGGTACAGGGTCGCTAGATGAAAAGTGCTGCTTAAATTCACTTAGGGTAGATGCATCTTGGGCGGTTCTGGGAAGACGGTTCCACAGTTCTAATGTTGAAGGAATAAATGACTTTTTGAAGTGTTCCGTCCTACACCAGAATGAATTACAATCAGAAGCATTCCGAAGATTATAGGGCGTACTGCCACCAATAAGCGTTGGGAGAAGTTCAAATAGGAACACAGGGGATTCGTGATTAATAATCTTATACATAGTACAGAGTCTGTGGAACCTTCTTCGGTCACCCAATGTTTCCAACCAAGTTCAAGTAAAACTGAATCGGACGAAGTTGAACGGGTTAACCCTGATATTATTCTGGCAGCGTCGAATTGAAGTCTGTCGAATCTTTTTAATAGGTAGTCGGGGCGCAATCCCATACAATATCTCCATAGTCCAAAAGTAGAAGTATAAATGCTGAATAAATTTGCTCCAGAGTTTTCATTGGGAGCATGAATTTTAATTTTCGGAGTTGTGAGAGTCTTGCGTTTACTTTTTTTACAAATGTCCGCCATATGTTTGTCCCAGCCTAGGGTGGTTTGTAAGTGTAGTCCGAGATGTTTGCGACAATCAGTAAGGGTAACGGAGCAATTATTGAAACGTAACAATGGCTCAAATGTGGCCGAGCGATTATATGTAAAAGAAAACAGCTTCAGTTTTGTCGGGGTTAAATGTTACAAGCCATTTCTGTGACCAAACATGAATAGTGTCGAGATCTTTATTTAGGATGGATGCAACCTCATGCTACCTTGTGTTGTTGTTGTTGTTGTTGTTGTTAAGGCATGTATCATCTGCAAAAGGCCTCGCAAGTGAGTCAAGTGATTCGGTAATGTCGTTAATATAAATTAGAAATAAAAAAGGTCCTAAAACAGATCCTTGAGGAACACTAGCAGTTTTCGTGGAGTATGGGGAGTAAGTGTTGTTTACTATGACACTCTGTTTCCTGTGTGTTAAATAATTTTGAAAACCATTCTAATAAATTACCAGTAATCCCATATTGCTGAAATTTAAAATAAGTCCCCTATGAAGGCTTTGGATATATCACAGAATATTGCACAGGTAACAAGACGCTTGTCTCAAGATTGACACAACGAGTGGTATAGTTCTAGGAGTTGATATGTTGTGCTGTGGCCAGGGAGAAATCCTGACTGGTATTTGTATATCAGATCATTATCGTAGAAGTGTACGAAAACATGATTTAGGATCACTTTCTCAAAAACTAAAATTGGAAGTAAGGATATTGGTCTATAGTTTGTGCATGCTGATGGATCTTTATGTTTGAAAAGTGGAATGACGTTTGCTTTTTCCAGTCATCGGGAAAGACGCTTTTGTCTATGCTTTGTTGGAAAAATATTTTTAATGGGACTGCTACAGTTTCCGAGGTACCCTTTAACATTCTTACACTGGTGTCGTCATGACCACGGGCCTTGTTAGACATAAGTGATTTGATTGCCCAGACAATATCACTTTCTTCGACGTTGACAGTTGTTAATTTCACGTTACACCGACAGTTGAATTGTGGGAGACTATGGTTGCCATCATTAATTGTACTGTTTTTAAGGAATGTTGCAATTAGGATCACTGACTTCTCAATGCTATCAGTAGTTAAGTTATTTGGGTCGTTGGTATCGCCATTGTACAGTGGGGGAATTGATTTGGTTTTATTTAAGAGGTCTTTGATAACATGCCAGAAGTATTTTGGTGATGGGGAGTTAGAGAGGGTCTGTTCCAGATTAGCTAAATATTGCTGCTTGGCATGTTTTTTTCATATTGTTTACTTTGTTACGTGTAGCCCTGTATGCATTCCAGTCAATAATTTTCTTTGTTGTTAAAGCTTTTTTCCGTAATCGATCCCGTCGCCTAATGTGTAGACGGAGATCAGATTTAAACCAATGTTTATCTCGAGGGCGGGCGAGTACTTTTGACTGTGGGATAAATTCGTCTATTATGTGCAAGTATCGATTTGTAAATCGCAATTGTGCTTCATTGATGTCACCAGTACTGCCTGTACCGGAGATTAAACTCTGCCAATCGGTGGCAGCTATAAGATCGTTGGCTTTATCAAAGTTGGCATTTCTGTAATTGCGAATAGTTCTGTGATATGCGGAAACAGGGGGTGAGTCAAAAGCTAGTTGAGCATATACAGCTAAGTGGTCAGATAATTCGAGATCGATTGTATCAGATTCGAGTGTAGTGACAGTGTCACTCGTAAGTATGGGATTCAATAAGGTAGAAGTGCGTTGGGTAATCCTTGTGGGATTATTGACAACATTACTCAAGTTATAATGATCTATGATTTCATGGATTTTGGAACTGTTATTTAGGGGATCGGAATTCAAGTCTCCTACAATAACGATATTCTCATTCAAATGAAGGGCCTGTTCAATAGAATGATCCAGTAACGTCCAGTATTCGGGGCTTGCAAACTGCTGGGATCTGTATGTTGAGGCAATGAGATATCGTTTCGCGTTAGATACAGTTTCAATCCAAATGACTGAGTCATCGAATTCCAATTCGTACTTGTGCTGAAAGTAGAGCCGGTTGAAGATATAAATAGCAATTCCACCACTGGAGTGGTTTCTATCTTTGCGGATTGGGCTAGAAAAGTCAGGTAACAATATATTTTCAGAGTCAAAAGATGCTTGCAAATGGGTCTCCGAAAAGCAAACCACGTCGAATTCCCCTACAATCTCCTCAATCTGGGAAAGTTTCGATCGTATACTCCTAATGTTATAACGGAAAATTGAAAGAGATTTATCAAATCCATTGGTACTCTTTCCTGCTGGCCCAGGATTTATTTCTACATCGTTAGAGCAAAGCATTATCATCAGCAGGATCAAAAATATTGATAGAGTCTGAATTCTCACAGAAAGGTTTTAATGGGCTAGTCGTAAGCGATTACTTGGGCGAAGGTGGTCGGTCGTAGTTCCATTGAAAGCTCCTATCGTCGCACGGTACTGAACTATCGATATAGCCATTGAGAAAAAGTAAATATTAAACCGGTAAGTGCTATGATCGGATTGGAGCTTCAGTGGACATGTTTATCTGGGGGTTAGAAGGCCACGTCTGGTGGCTAATTCTTCTGGAGGAAAAAAGGTAACGAAAAGTTCTGATTGATCGTTCCATAACTTGACAATAACCTGATCAACGAAAAAAGGAGAATAAAAGTGCAGAGAAGACGGGTAGAGAAAACAACAAGGGGAGTTTCAGAAGAGTAAGATGACAATTTAAAAAATAAAATGGAAAATACAAATATAAGAAAAATTGTGTTGTGTATACTCTGACGACGCATGTGAATTTGAATCAATGAAGGATTATTTTGGATGGATTTTGGATGTTCATTATAGTAGCAATATCCTGACACTTCGGAGCCTCGAATTATCGTGGAGAGGAATAAAAATGCCATATTGTAGGATGAGAGGAGGTACATATTAGGGTACACTGGCATCTGAAACAAATGAGCTTTCAAATTTTTTACAAAATCTGAGTTATGCATGACCAAAATAGGAAAAAAGATGAAGGAGTCGATTAGCCTAAGAGGCGACTGCACACCCACACAAAAACCTAGTCGTGTATAAACTTCTGCGCAGCATCCTCAACATGCACATACCCTCACACACATACGCGCGCACCCCACTCCCGAACATGCCCTCACCCACTCACTCACTCGATCACTCACTCACGTACCCACCCCATCACACCCCACGGTTTAACCCACGCAAACTCGAATCAATTAGATTGATGGTAGTCGATTACCCCGAGATCGGAAAACGGCAAGGTTTCAATCTGTATTTTACCAACTTGCAGGCTTTAACCCTTTACCCAACGTAACGGCCAAAACCGGCCAGCGCTTTTCACGAAAATCGCCAATTAATTTTCATTATTTTTTTCATTTTTTGTCTCAAAAACATAGGTTATGACCCCTCGTTGGAACGAGCTCGTTGAGCTCGTTCCAACGAGGGGTCATAACCTATGTTTTTGAGACAAAAAATGAAAAAAATTAGTCATTCAAGAATTTTTTTTGCAAGTGTCGTCTGCTTTTCATGTTAGGTAAAGGGTTAACCTGGAAAGCCGCAAAATTCACGTAATGATTCCCTTGTAGCCTACCGCCCGTCTCTTGCGAGTGCGCTTCTCTGTGTAACCAGACTAACCTTGGAAACAATAAAATAGGTACCCAGACCGACCTCAGAGAAAAAGAAAATATTGATTAATAATAAAAGTATAAGGAACACAATTGGGAAAAACGAAACACTAAAAAAAGTGTGTAAATATAATGGAAGGAAAGGTAAAAATATCTTTATCAAAAAGGGCGAAATGAAGGTTAATGCGTCTGTCCAGAGTTTGCAGACGCCGGATGATCGAACAACACCAATCAGGCAAGCAGCATCCGTGTTCAATAGGCTGAACCAGTTTTGGAGTGGGGTACACACATACTCTATTGTTTGGTATTTCAAAACAGTGACATGGTGTCACACGCTTCATATGTGGGTCACCCGTAAAATCAATTTGTCTGACTGAGCATTCTTTGTGCACTGACCGATCTATTGTTAAAAAATAGATGCATAGCAGGTAGCACCGTCTGCGACAGAGTTGCAGCAGAAGATAATTATTTGAACTCGGTAAACAGTTTCGGCCATATAAAAATTGTTATACGACACTTGGAAAATAGAGGAAAGTTGGGCTGAAGTTACGGGGCAGTAATAGTTGTTAGTAGGTTGGCAAACGATCTACTTTTTAACTTCGATGTCACAACTGACTACTGTGCAGCAAATTTGCCACCACGTTTAATTGACTAAAGTTCAAAGGATTATGTTACTGGATTACCATTGGAGAACAATGAGCAGACACGAAAAAATTGGGATCGTAATATGTGGAGTCCAATCGTACATAACTTTATCGATTCGCTTTGAGGATAACTGGTAGAAACATGCAGGTGACCATCAGGGTTCTAATGGAAAGGGCCTGAGGCCACCATAGTGGCTTTAGTCTTTTTACTGCAGCATTCTCGGAATTTTTAATTGATTACTTTTGTTTGTTTAAATTTGTTCCGTTATCATTCATTGGAGAGTGGCAATGGACACCCTCTAATAAATGATAACAAAGCAACTTTATAGGCATAGCGCAACTGTGATAAAGCTATCTATCCTCAAAGCGTACTATTTTGGGGACGACAGAGGGGCTCTTCTGAAAAATGCCGGAAGCCCGAGGGCACCCTCAACAAGAGACAACTAAGACTTTTGTAATCGTAGCGAACTAAAGTAAAGTTATTGATCTTCAAAGCGTGCTATTTTGGGATGGCTAGGGTAGCACAGACTACTGACTGCATACAAATTGGTGAACGACGCAAAGATTACGGAATTTTTAAGTAGTACGATGAAAATACACTGGGTGACGCTAATCTGCAGGGCTTGTGGAACCAGGGGGACGCTTGGAGGGGAGAGAGGAGAGGAGAGGAGGGGATAAAATCGGGAGGAGTCCGCACGAGTGGGCCCGACTGACACCACTGTCACGCCCGAACGGACATCACTGACCCCCCCCCCCCCCCTCGCCTCTCCCCAATTTTGATAATTTGGATAAACAAGCGCCCACGCCCCCCGTTCCACAAGCCCCGCCAAATTGTACTTAAATAAATTTAGATTCGGATTTACTACAGGTTGGATATGTCATCATGTGATCTGATAAGAATTTTAGCCGAGTCACTGTTTTTCAATGCATATATACGGCCATCATTTGTCCAGTAGGAAACTATGTGACCCAACCTTTTAATCCTGCCCAGCTCACCGATGAGTTTGTATCGTGCACTAGTCAACGACTCGGTTATGAAGATCTTGTTGTTAAGAGCCTTAAGTTTCTTTTTAGCTCTAAAGACTTTCTCTTTGTCCCTGTAACTGGTAAATCTACAGAACACTTTCATATTTTCGGGCTGGCTCTGACTTGAACGACTGTTTGTTGGTTGGCGAGGTTTCAATGGATGAGATCGACTGATTTGGCTTAACTCGATGGGAATACCAAGTTTATTATTACACACGTCTAAGATGATGTCATCAGTGTTTTTAGTTCCGTATTCCGTTAAGGGAGTATTATTAAAAACAAGACAGTTTCTGCGTGTTTCCTTGGGCAAGGCACTTAACCCCGGTTGTCCACATGGGGGCACGATGACACGGTGTACTAAGGCGTACTGCACGTCGATGGAGCGCTTGTCTTCAACCAGTCTAACCCTGCCTGTGCTGCTGTGCGTAGTTTTGATGTTGGGGAGCTGGCAGCTGCTCGCCTTTGCTCGGTGGTTTTCTTCGGGTGCTTCGGCTTCCACCACTCGTAAAACTTTCACTGACACGATATGACATTGGCTGTTAAAGTGTCGTTAAACCCTAATATATTAATAAATAATTGTTTTTGTTTTCTTTATTTCAACTAGACGCCAGAAGTGTCAAATTCTACAAATATGACCAAATTTTTAGATTGATGGATTCTGTGTCATAGAGGGGTGTGTAATAAACACAGAACACCATTATGTGTGAATGCGTTCATCAATACGATACTAGTCGCGGCGCGGAAGGATAGAACGAGAAGCGACGCATTTGTTTATTTAGTGCTGAGTTAGTGGTTGCGAATAGGGCGTCTAAACTGTTGCTGGGTGTGAAAGCTGTTGGAATTATTGCAATTTGAAGGGTCATTTATATATAAATTATTAAGAATATAATCGGACCATGAATAGATCCCCGTGTGTGGCCAGTGGTAATAATAGTCTTTTGTCCAGATATTGCAGGCGCCCATTTCACTCAATGACGTCCTCCTATAAGAGTCAAGCTCTGGTAACGGGATGGAAAGGTCATCTGTGTCAAATGCTTTTGAAAGGTCAAGGAATAAGGACAAGTTATAATTTGCATTCTCCAACTTGTTAATAGGAGGTAGAATGTGATGGATTCTTGAGTGCAGTATCTTAAATCCACATTACCACAATAACAGATATAAAATGTTTTGAGTTTCCAAATCACTGGATAATATCATATGCATTGTCTTTATGATTTTAGAGAATGTTGGCAATGTGCTAATGGGCCTGTAATTAATGAAAGACTGTTTAACCCTTTACCTAACATGAAAAGCAGACGACACTTGCAAAAAAAATTCTTGAATAACTAATTTTTTTCATTTTTTGTCTCAAAAACATAGGTTATGACCCCTCGTTGGAACGAGCTCGACGAGCTCGTTCCAACGAGGGGTCATAACCTATGTTTTTGAGACAAAAAAAATGAAAATATTTTGAAAATTAATTGGCGATTTTTGAGAATAGCGCTGGCCGGTTTTGGCCGTTACGTTGGGTAAAGGGTTAAACCCAGAGTTAGACACTGTCATGGATTCAGCGATGTTCATGTTAAGAGATACTAGATGTATTGTTTCTTAAGTTTTCAGCTATCTTAACTGTTGTGAATTGATCCCTTAGAGGTGTGGGAATAAATCGTCACTGACACACTGTGCGAATGCAGAATGGATGTGCACATTCCATCGGAGACAAAATTGTGTGAGGCGGTATCATCAAGGGCACCAATGTTGAAAGGATAACACGTTTACTGCACGTCAACATTCGTTTTGTTTGTTCAAGTTTCCCAAAATCAGCTCTCTTACAAAACCGGGTAATGATTAGGGCTGTTACGATTAATCGATTGTCGATCGGTCACGCCGAAATCGATTAGTATTTTTCGTTGTCGAAGAATCGGTAAATTTTACCTCGATTTAGACGTTTAATAATTAAAAGAAATTGGATGAAAAAACTATTGTTTCTAAAGGTAAAAGGTCAAGAACGTCGACGCTAAACCTCAAGAAGCCGTTAGAAGCATTTGTCTTTTAGGTACATTCAAAGCTTTGATGTTCTGAACTTTTGAACCGTCAGTGTAATAATCAAGACCGGTCGTCAGTTGCCAACTTGATTATTACACTGACGGTTCAAAAGTTCAGAACATCAAAGCTTTGGATGTACCTAAAAGAGGATCGTCTTCGTTGTTTACTTGAGGTTGGTCAACTGACTTGAACTTCATTTTTAACGACTTCAAAGAAAGAGAGGGGAGCGTCATCTAGGTACGATTAATCGATTAATATCGATTATTTGCGACGATTAATCGATGCGTAAATTAAAAAATCGTGACAGCCCAAGTAATGCTTTGTGACACTTCAAGCTATGACGTAATCGTTTCGATCGAAGATGCTGCGTCCACGTCATCAATAACTATGGATAAAAGTTCAAGCAATTAACTTTCAAAATGAATACTTAATTTCTCATTTTCATTTTTTTACTTTTGTTTATTTTGTAGATGTCAGCCGGAAGCTGTCCATAGTGAAGAGTTGTACTAAGAACGAGTCGTGTCAGTTGCATCGGCTTTCGTCACCTTGTGATCTATCCAAAGAACCTTGGAGATGTACATATTGCTGTTATGACGATATATGCAACGTGAATACCGGGTCCCCTATACAAACTACTGCACTCAATGTTTTTATTATTTCGCTTGTTATTTTATGCTGTATACGAGACGCGTAAACGGTTTTAACCCTTTGAAACCTAGAGGCAGCTTTTCTGGCCCAGGAAAATGATGCATCATAATTGCATTAAGTAGGATGGCTGCTGAGTGAATGTCTGGGGTAGACCAATCAATAATTTCAACGTGAAGCCCTAAGGCTGCACGTTCAAAACATTAATTGGTGTACCCCCAAATAATGAATATGGACTCTTCCAATTGCTGCCATTGAATTGATATGGTAGATACCACCAGGATTCAAAGGGTTAAAACCTCTTTCACCAGCTTGCTCTTATTGTCCTTTTGTAATTTAAAACCATTTAATTTCTCAAGTCACGTCTTCCATCAACATCACATTGCAATCCCTGATTTACATAAAGCTTTGACATTGGCATATTATTTTTTCCAAGTTCGACTAGAAGATGCCACCTATTGAAAAACATTTCTTAACCCTTTGAACGCGTAAGACCGATTTTTCGGTCCAAGATATAATTTCGTCCCACTTTTATCTGATTACAAGAGGTCTATACACGGGGCATTGATGATAAAATAATAACTGAAGTCTGCAGCCAGATGGCTGCATACTACAGTTATTATTTTATTCCCCCCCCCCCCCCGTATATTGATATTGGACTAACCCATCTCATTCTAAGTGTACACAAAGGCGATATCATTCCACGAAGCGAGGGTTCAAAGGGTTAACTAAATATTTGTATATTTACGTAAACATGTAGCTTATTATCCCTCGTTGAAACAAGTCCGACAGTCTCGTTCCAGAAGCTCTTTGAGTTGATGCATTTTCCACAGGGTTACGCATCAGTCCCTAGAAGTTTTGCTTGGACTTTAAGTTCCATTTTCGCTAAAGTGCCCCCAAACTCAGTTACCTATCGTAACTCAATTATTATTTAACTCCCTCTTGGTGCTAAAGGAATTTGCAAAGTATCAGATGATGTTTACGATGCTTCCCATTAGGAACACAGGGTTAAAGGTTTGATTGTAGGTACATGTTGGGGGCCCTACGAATCCCAAATTTCTGGTCGAGTCGAGTCAGGCAGAGATTTTCGATCGAAATTAATTTCGAATCGGGTCTTACCGTTCTTCAAATTGTAAATATGGCACCTTCTTTCAACCATAAATAATTACATTGTTAATGTAGTTATACGTTTTGGGTACTCAATTCCCATTGGTCAGCTGGATGAAAACGTCATGACCAAATGTTATTCATTTTCCATTACGGAATGTAATTATAAGAATTGAATGCAATTTTTATAATCTTTATTGGAGTATGAACGTGTGGGAAATGGGATTCATACACAATTTGTACCCATTCCCACACGTTCATACTCCAATAAAGATTATAAAAATTGCATTCAATTCTTAAGTAATATCAGTTTCCATCTAAGTATTGAATTCAGTGGAGACACGTCTGTTTTGACAAGTTAATCAAAAATTCGGAATATTCCGGATGATATTGAAGCGGAACCACCTTGAACACTCCTTCTGTCAAACATGAACATCCCGACGATTCCAAAAAATTCCGAATCAGCGCGACTCGAGTCGATTCGAATCATGGGCACAATTTTCGAATACAATAGAATTTCGAAGCTCAGCGTGCGTGTGTTCTAATACATTCGAATTTAATGCAGTATTTGGAACATTTACCAAGTAAATGCTTTGTTAATAGTATGGTAAGAAATTTGTTGAAATGGGGATCAACAAATAACGCCCCGTTCGTCTGAGTCTAAAAATAATCGAGTCAGTAGAATATGAAAAATAATCTCTTTTATCCTAAACTACTAACTGCATTTTTAATTCTCGATAACACTTACACACTAAAAACTAAAGTGTTAAAACTGACACTTTCAAGGTATTAAACCCATTCTAACTCTTAGGGTTTGACTTTAACACTCAAAGTGCAATGCTTTAAGCACTCAGACATTACAATCGTCAGACATCTGAAACTTGAATGGATGTCACTTCCCATGTATCTAGCATTGGTGGTTCTTCCAGAATCGTCCATAATTTGATATGCGCTTGGTGGGTACATAATTAAAAGGACACAACGCAGATGACGCGGATCAGGCTCGAGAGTTCGAGCCTGATCCGCGTCATCTGCGTTGTTTCCTTTTAAGTGTCGCGACATTACGCTTGTCAAGTGGTATTATTGTAACACCTGTCAAGTTCTGGGATATCTACACTTGAAGAAAGTGCTAGTTCAGCACTTAGTAAGTCTTAAATACAGCACTTCAAGTGTAGTTTTTAACACTTTAGTTTTTAGCGTGTAGATTGAGAATGGCTGGTAGGATGTTCTTTTTACTCTACTCGAGTTATACTCTAACAATTTTTAATAAAAATTGTCCACATGCAGGTTGTTGGTCATGCTTCACTTAGAGGGTAGTGTGGACAGTGCCGCTGAAACAAGGGTAAATGTGGGTGCGATCAATCAGCTTTCGGGTTGACAGCGTGGTAAGGTGCACAAATATAGCCATATATAACGTGTGGTGATTAACGTTTTCACTACGAAAGTTAACCAGATGGGAATAAGTATGGTGGTCCTCACTTTCTGTGTACACTTCTGAAAGATCACAGTCTTTCCTTCATATATTACTTCAATACTTCAAAGTTGAACATACCGTTTGTCCAAATTTAAAATCAGAAACAAGGGAAATGCCTTTCTTTGAGCTTTCATTTTACTTTTATAAATTCGACGGGGGTGGGAATTTCTTCAGCTCCCTGCCAACGCAGTGCGCCACAAGTGGTATGCAGCGCTTCATTTCACACCATTCGTTCTCCTTGCCTACAGACAGCGATGAACAGTGACCTAAAGGGGACACATATAGCGTTGCTGGCACTGTTAAATTTTGTTCTGTGAAATTTAACCAGATTAAAACAGGCATGGTGTGGTGACGCTGCAGATTATAACTTTTAACTTCGAAGGGGAGCCCTCTTCATACTTCACCCACCTCAGCATACCACAGATGGCTCGTCTGTATTTTCTACCACTCGTCCACACCTACCCACCCACCATTGCTGAGTCGGACAACCATGTAGGGAGAAGGTAACTGTGCCAGTGACTAATAAAAATCTTTTACTGCATCAGTGTCGCAAAATCAAAAAATTAAACATGAAATATGTGCGGCAATAACGGAACATTATTATTCCACTGATTTAAGACAAATGAGATAACTATGTGCATTTCTCTCCAATCCCCACCCAAGATGGTTTTCACAGTACATGTTCGAGGGTTGTGAAGAGCTTATGAAGTTGACTCGCGATAAACTTGGTTGGTACAAGTCTGAATTGTGAAGTTGCAATAACCCATCAACAAAGAGTATGTATCCCGAAGTGAAGGGGCAATACGTCGTCGATGTCAAAAAGGCAGTTGTCGACAAAAAAAATTGTTTGGGTAGCGAGTGGTCGAAGCAATAGGTTCAGAAGTGTACAAATGGCACGTGGTACATATATTATTGATTCCCAGTGGAGCATTTGACCGATTCAACATAAAATGAACAAACGAGCGCCATTATTGGTGTGACTATATAGAATATTGCTTGTCGAATTTGGGAAGGAAATCAGGACGTTTTGAATGTTGAAAAAAAACACATGTCATTTAATTTACTTTTCAATCTGAGCAAAGAATCTTTATTTGCAAACTTTCATCTCACATCAGTGGTATTGAATGAGCTTTGGATTTTCATATGCCTTCACCGAGAACCGCCCTAATGTGCCTGCAATGATATCGTCTAAGATGTTATCTTACCTGTCAGATAGCCTTAACCCTTTACCTAACGTAACGATCAAAACCGGACAGCGCTAATCTCAAAAATCGCCAATTAATTTATTTTTTTCATTTTTTGTCTCAAAAACATAGGTTATGGCACCTCATTGGAACCAGCTCGTCGAGCTCGTTCCAATGAGGGGTCATAACCTATGTTTTTGAGACATAAAATGAAAAAAATTAGTTATTCAAGAATTTTTCTTACAAGTGTCGTCTGCTTTTCATGTTAGGTAAATGGTTAACTAACGTCCGTTTCGACCAGGTAGGTCCACAAGGTCGATTGTGTCCGCCGGCCCGTTGCATCTGGAAAACGCGCGTCGATTGTGTCCGAGTGCAAGCTTGGGTTTAGCGTACATTGTTGGCTTGCCGACCCAATCGACTTGGGTTTTTGTGGACGTAATCGAACTGAGATATGGCTGCTAACATAATCGGTACCTTTGCGGACGCAATTGGTTTACGTTTTGCGGACGTAATCGGCTCAAGAACACAAGCTTCTGGCGGATCTATTTGGTCGAAGCACACGTCACAAGAGAAAAATCAATGATCTATGGGCGACAATAGGTAATTTATCAAGACAGCAAAATATTAATAGAACTTCATCGAGCTCACCAAGCCCAGCAGATTAGCTCTTCCACATGTTGGCTGGGCAAGCGTCAAGTTCTTTTTTACCACTGTACGTCAGTGCCTTATCAAACCCCTCAAGAGTATCTGGAGTGATAAAGTATTATTGCTTTCACTTCAAGAGTTACATACTCGTAATGTTCATATTCTCCACATCACATTGTAGGTTACAACAGCCCATATCATTTCCAATGGCGACATTAGAGCACTTTTTCTGTCTCCTCAACCCAGCAGGTTAACCGGGGAGAAGGCAGTTCTATATCCACTTAGTATATCACCATATTAAAAAACCTAAACATATGTGTTGCTGTGTTTTTGTATTCGATCATGGGGATTCTTCAACTGCGGTCCAGTTTCGTACTGAATTACGCAAATGTATACCTCCACCCTAGTATTTTGGGAGATTCGGTGATAAGAAGAACAACGCTTGACGCGCACCCTTTCCATCACTGTATATATAGCCCCCATCATAAGCATGACACAATGTGGGCCCTGGCAGCGGAACCGGGTGCCACGAGGACGCACGCCCTCTCTCGATCTTTTCCAGGGTTATCGGGTTGGACAGTTTTACGGATTGAGGAAGCCTGAGTACCCGCTGGGAACCACAGTGCAACGTAGAGTAACTGTCGGACTCTCCACCTTACTAGCCCGGTACAAGAAGAATTAGCAGCGGTTCAAGACAAGTGAACCGCCGCCATGCCCTACGCCTCGGTACACAACGTCACTCTAATGCTAGCCTTTGGGTTGGAATATGGTTGAAGCAGAACAAAGATGTTTTTGAGCTATTTGTTGTTTAGTATGCCTTCTCTTCGTCAAGGACAAACTTTTCTTGTATTTAAGGTCACATATTTCTGTACAATGGCAATCGTGACCGTAACATGGATATAAAGTCAAGTCCAGCCAACCATTTATACACATGTTGCCCATTTAGGGGACTTCTACCCCAGTCACTGGGGACTGGGTCCTATTTTACCAGTTAAACATAGATTGTTTACCACAGTAAACAAGCACTGTTTCCCTTCTCAGGTTTCCAACGGGGAAAAAACCCTCCGGATACCAAGACAGTGCTACAGTGTGATCCACAGTTAATGTAGTTTTTACGTAAATCAGTTTACGATTAGAAAGTAGATCACTTGTAGTCGAATTTAATTATGATTAATAAAGGAAATGGAAATGAAAGGGACACAACTAAAATTGGATAATGATAGAAAATTGTGAGCCCGTTAAGAGACTCGTGTATTTTGACTGAATAGGTCCGCAAGGCTGATCATGTCCGCACGTCGATAACGTCGGCAAAAACGCGAACCGATTGTGTCCACAGACACACATGCGGGCTTTATCGGCTTGTGTTTTATGAGTGTAATCGGCATGTGCATTCAATCGGCCTGGATTTCGTGGACGTAATCGACCCGAAGTCTGCCCGTGGACACACTCGGCTTGTTTGTAAACACAATCGTCTCGCGATTTTGCGGACATGATCGTCTTGCGTATACAGTCTGTCCTGCGGATCTATTCGGTCAAAGCACTCGTGGTATAGGCCTATCACAAATCATGAATATAAATTAAGGTTTGGTTCGATTGCAGTGGAGGATTCAGGGAGGGACGGAACCGGCGCATGCCCACACTAAACATTTTCCCAGTTTTCTAATAAGTGCGTACATATAAGCATAATTAATAGAGCCCGATATTTTGCTCTGATCGAATCAGGTAAAGTGAGAATCGAATTCACTTCCTAATTGTAACGATATTATGATCGTCGGACCAGTGCTGACTATCTCCCACGTGAACCCAGTGCTAATACGCACTAGAATATTTCGTACCACCGAAATGTGCGTACAAATAGATGTACCGATCAGTATCACGTGTTTCTGCAAGGTTGAGGAGTTTGTTTTTTGGCAGTCAATGGTATTCCATGTAGATATTTACATGGTCACGATGTTCAGTGCACTTTTATTAACCCTTTACCTAACACGAGAAGCAGACGACACCTGCAAACAAAATTCTTGAATAACTAAATATTTTCATTTTTTGTCTCAAAAACATAGCTTATGACCCCTCATTGGAACGAGCTCACGGAGCTCGTTCCGATGAGAGATCATAAGCTATGTTTTTGAGACAATGTTTTTTTTAAATAATGAAAATTTAATGGTGATTTTTGTAAATAGCGCTGGCCGGTTTTTCCGTTACGTTGGGTAAAGAGTTAATATTAGTACACGATGCAGTGGGAGGTTCTAACTCACTTGACATTACATTTAAACGCAGATTAAATAATATACCTTGTGCAAACTAGACGTGACGCGATCTCCGCTATTGCTTCAAAGGAGATGTTTCATGATTTTCCCAACTAAATATGTGTTATCTAGTTAGTTTGGATATAATTACCCTTCTTGAAACTGCAGGCTGAGTTGTCATTTACAGCAAGTTGACAATGAAGAATTGTAAAGAATCCTAACCTAAAATTCACTGTGGAAGGGGTCAATTCGAAGACCTAGCCTAAAGCTAACTTTGAGTAGTTTTCCATACATTCAGGAATTGAATACAATTTCTCGGCCTCATTTAGTGCGCGTGCGCGCATGTATATGCGAGGTAATAATTGCTCCAGATCACGCGGTACTGAATTCTCAGGTCGATTCAATTGACTTGGAAAACAGAGAAAAATGGAGCCGTATATATACTGGACCCACACATATATACGGAATTCATTATGTAACGTTATCAGTATTGGTGTTGTGTTATGCTTCCTTCAAACTTTGAAGTACTTTTTAAAACCATTCTTGTTATGATGCATTCACCTCCGATTATAAAAGACATCTGCGTGAATATCCCCACCCACCCCCCCCCCACCCCCCTTCGCGATATGTCTGCAGCCTACACTTAAGCATTCTGCTTTGTTTATTTTGTGTGGAGGGGTGGGGTAGTTTTCCAAGTTTTCTTTTCGAATGCAGACCTCAACTCCAAAAGTGTAGCCACCTCCCCTTGGCCAATAAGCAGGAAATTCTTTAAAAAGAAATTTCGAGAACCATCATTGACAATACTTGGTGATGGGGCAGGGCCAGTTCCTTTCAAAATCACCTCCCAATGGGCGTTTTGTCTCAATTCGAGTTTCGTAGCGGGACGATTCGTCCAAAAAACCTGATCTTTTTTTTTTTTTTTTTTTTTGAGGGGGTGGAGGGCGGTGTTTGTGCTTGGGACGGGTGCCCTTTCGAGAGTTTTCGAAGGAGGATATTAAACCTCATAGCGTGGAGCCCTGTTCAATAAACTTGAAATTATTTTAATCTAATTTCTTGTGAATCATCAGTCACAATGATGTGGTATTCGCCTTCTTTTAGTGAGAGAGATTCAACCATGTTCACAGAATGTTTCTCATTTATATTCTAGTAGGAAGAAATTGCATGATATATGCACAAAATAAGAGTGTTCCATGAGCATTTTCTCGCGCGCCTGTGCTTGCACAAATCGTTTTCTTGTTGATATTAGGCGAGGATTTCGGGTCTTTCCAATGGCTAAGGGTCAATCACGAGGTGTCAATTTCAATGTTGTGGGGAAAAACGTGCGCGGAAATTAAGTTTTCCGCGAAAACTCTTCCTTACAACACAATAACTGACACCACGTTACAGTACCTTAACTCTTGAAGCGATTTGAAACAATCGCTAACCAATGCATATAATTAAATGAGGCCGTGCCGAAAGGCACCACGGGGGCGAGGCGTGGGACTGGGGAGGTGTGGCCCTGGCACTTTGTTTTCAAAAGTGTCATTTTTGACAAGTAATACAATCAAATTGGTATTGAACTTTAATAACAATGCCCTTGTATGACAGTAACAGTGCTAATACACGACAGTACCAGGTAAAGGCAAAGCAAACCAAATGTCCAAAACTTCCAACCATGTATGATATATTTGATATATTTTATTTCACCAGTATACAGAAAACAAATCACAATTTACATATAATGTACAAATCACAATACAGAAATTAAACCAATAAGTTTGAGACCAACAAGCTCACTTAAGTATACTAGCAGGAAGAGTCATAGCCAGATTGGCTGCCTTCCTGCCTTCCCCTAGGTAGGGAGAAAGAAAGTAAGAAGGTAGATAGGAACAGGTACGTAGAAGAAAGTACAGAAAGAAAAGGAAGGAATATCTAGATCGAAAAGGGAAAAATAAAATAAAATTGTAATGCAACATCATGAAGTTCCATTATTGTTTTTTTTTTAAATAGATCGACAATGTCATTTGCAAATGGCGTGTGTGGTGGAAGGAGCCTATTGGGCTGGCCCTTCTGGCTTGGCCCATCCTCTGCATGTAGTACCGGAAGGTGCCAAAGCAAGGAACAGACTGGTCGTGTACGGCACATTTATCAAATGCAAGGATCAGGCGGAACCCGGTGGCGTCAGCCACGACGAGAAAACCAGACAAAGTTACATTGAAAAAGAAAATCATTAATCTATATATGCGAGCCTTGTCAGCAAACCTTGTCAAACCTTTTGCAATATCATGTTGGTATTAGCTTTTACGGGACTATGTGGCTTGAAGAGGTGGGCTACCAGTCTGGGGATTCCTTGGAATGGAAGTATACTAGACAGCACAATCTGGGCAGTAAGGATTTGAGCAAGGTATATTATTGCAGTACGATGAAAGGAGCTTTGAAATTAACCTTTTTCTTGAACTCCAGTATTAATTGATCTGATGCCCAGTTCTAGTTCATTCCATAGTTTAGGGAATGCAAAGACGGGTAGATTTTCCAAGGTTTTTGTCCTAGTTCTACACCGATGCAAGAACCCGACTTGGAGTGTTATTATATTGATTTGATTATTTACAGTGGAAAAGAAATTAGCAAAGGATGCCGGAAGACTCCCATTGTGCCAATCAAACAAGAATAAGTAAGCGTGCAGGTTATATAGATCTTTTATCTTCAGAATACCATCTTTGATAAACAGTGGGTCGGTATGAGCATTATATTTCTTATTATTAATGATTCGAATCGACCGGTTCTGAAGTTTAAAAAGTCGATTGCGTGCTTTTGAGGCTTCCCATACTGGATGAAATGACTTTGTATTAAAGTGAAATATACGCTTTTCATGCCTCTGTGCGGGAGAATTTTCTTAACTCTTTGAGACTGAAATTGGTAAGAGCAACTTTCGAACAAATTTGTGATACATGTGCATTATAAAATATTCATCAATATTTATTCCAAGGAATTTTACCGATTTCTCATTTTGTCTATTACCGACCTTGTCAATAATCTGATTATTTATACGTATATCCTCATGGATGTAGTTGAGTTCTTTATGGGTTGGATTGATAAGTATATATTTTGTTTTCTTGGGGTTCAGGACTAGGTAGTTGGCAGCGCACCAATCAAATATCTTTTGTAATTCCTGATTGAATTCTGAGACCATCGGTTCCATCTCCGCTCCGAGTTTGTATCCTGTGGTGTGATCCGCATACGATAAGAGGTTTAGGGTTGTAGAATTTTGTATATCATTTATGTAGAGAAGGAACAATATGGGGCCCAATATCGAGCCTTGTGGTACACCACATGTTATTTCAGATAAGCTGGATTTACTCTCGCCAAACGAAACATATTGAGATTTGTTTTGAAGGTAGCTTTTCAACCAGTTGTGAGCGTTACCCCTTAAAGCATAATACTCTAGTTTTTAAAGTAGTATGACATGGTTTATGGTATCAAAGGCTTTTGATAAGTCCAGGAATAAAGCTAGTAGTGTCTGTAGTAGGTTTATTGTTTTCTGTGGCTATGTATTTTAACAACTGCATAATAGGATGTAATGTACTATGGTCTTTCCTGAATCCGTATTCATGTGGAAAAAAAAACATCAAATTTATTTAGAAATTTTATGAGTCTTACAAGCATAAGTTTCTCTAGAATTTTTAGAAAAAACAAGTAGAATACTGATTGGTCTAAAATTCGTAAAATTCTTTTCATCACCTGATTTGAAGACGGGTATTACCTTGGGAATTTTCATCCTGTCCGGAACTATTCCCTGACTGAATGAGTTATTCATAATATGGGCGAGTGGCATAGAAAAAAAATTTATTGAATGCTTAAGGATGCTAGATGAAACGTTTTCACAGTCTTGCCTTAATTTAGATTTCATTGAATTTACAATATCTGTTATTTCAAAAGGGGACGTAGGTGTAATGAACAAGTTGTCCTGTAGGCTAGCATTCAGGAACTCGTCAAATGATTTCTGAGGTTTGGGTAGAAGTTTTGAAGTTTAATTACCTATATTTGTGAAGAAATTATTGAATTCTTGCGCAATGTCATTGGGCGCATTATCTCTTTATCACCAAGACTGAAACTAGGGTATAGTACTCTTACTTTTATACCTATTAAGCGCGTTATATAGTACTTGCCATGTTTTCCGCATGTCATTCTTGTTTTCTGTGAGGATGTTTTCATAATACATAGCTTTGCTCTTTTTTTTAATTCTATTAAATAGTCGGCAGTAATTTTTGTAATTCCTAACATTGACTTGTGTTGGGGATCTTAACTTCTTGTTGAAGATTTTATTCTTATTGTTGGCTGAGATTAAAAGTCCTTTTGGCATCCATGGCTGTCGTTTTATAAATTTATTATTTGGCTTAATGATCTTCAGGGGAAAGGCTGTATCAAAAGCATTCAAGTAGATATCGAGGAAATTTTCGAAGGCTATATTTGGACTGTTGGATTCCATAACTGTGGAAAAATCACACTGGGACAGTAGCAACTTGAAGTGTTCAATACTTGTATAATTTATTTTTCTTGCAAGGATCGGTTTCGAATTTTCAGACTGTTGATTTAATAATTCAATATAAAAAGTCCCAAAGTGGTCAGACAGGTCGGTAAGAATTATTCCAAATTTGAAATTATTAGTCTTACAGACAATGTTGGAAAATATTTGATCAATGAGGGTGGCGGATCGATCCGTTACTCTGGTTTCTTTTATAATAACAGGTACGAAGCCCTCATTGAACATCAAGTCAATAAAAAGGTCTGTTTTGGAATGAGATCCTACTTTTAAGAGGTCGATGTTGCGATCGCCCATAATTACGGCTGTTTTCTTTTCCTTATTGATTATATCAGTTGTGTAATTATTTTTTGATAGAAATAGATCTGTATCTGCTTTCGGTGCAGTTTTTGGTCTATAGATTACGCCACCTATTCTGGAGGAGTGTTTAAAATTTAATTCAACAAATATGGACACAAAGACGTGCGGTATGAAGATGCAGAGATCTTGACAAACACTGAAGATAATATAATTTTTTATGAACAGACCAACTCCTCCGCGCCCATCGTCGTCACTAGATCGCGTATTTTTCAGTAATGGGTGGCTACCTTCAAGAATATAACATGTGTTGGAAGGGATTTGAAAGACTTCCGTAGGACCGATGACATCCAACAGGTTCTTGTCGTCATTTAGACCTGAAGGCAAGTGGTGTATAGGTTCCCAGTGTGCGCATTGAGACTTTGACAGTTAATGGGAAATGCAGAGAAGGATCTATGCACACCGCTGAGCTCAGTTCCCATCTAACTGGGAAGAAGATATTTGCTTCCAATATTATTAAATATAAAAGGACAGGCGTTGTCTTCTAATTTTTCTCTGTTTTATCATTTAGTAGATTAATAAAATCATTTTCCGGATTGGTCTGGATCTCGTCAAGCGTGATTCAACCTGACATGATAACCATATCGCCCACCAACACCACCATCGCAGAAGCATGGTAGAGAGGTCTCTACGGTAGGTACTTCATCATGAGGAACATATCTTATAGTTGACTTTGAAAAATATAATAATACAGTGAAGGTAATAACACTGTTGTAGCCAAATAAAAATTCTTGGTACAATGTTGCATAAAAAAGAATAAAAAAGAGTAATAAGGAAAGGAATGTACAAGAAATTTCTAGCATTCAGGAAAATTGGGAGAGTTTATTATTCTGTTTCTAAAATTAAATATACACTGCACCCATTATGGTACTTCCAAGAAAGTCAATTCCAATTTAAGCATTTTCATCCATGTGGGCCTACTTTTTCATTTTTAAATTTCCCAGCTTGACTACCAAGACGGTTGCTGCCTTGAGTGAAGAGTACTAGTTAAAATGAACAAATGCAGATTCTTTCCATTCATGTAACTACTGAGGGGCTCAGGTTGTTAAATGAATGGAATAAATCTGCCTTTGTTCATTCTGGCCTTAATTATCGATAATGCCGGTCGGGAATTCACGCACCGATATCATGGTTGAACGATCCACGCAAAACATTGCGACCACCCTGCACACAGCTGTAAGATGCATTCGGCTGGAACAGGATGGTTATGGTTGTTGTCTTCATCGTGTAACGGTGACCTACAATAGGAGGTTGCGTCATTGTACAACTTTTGCCAATGATATAACGAAGAATGTCAGCAAATATGTGATTCAAGATGATTTCGTCCTGGTGAGATACAGGAGGAAATTAAGTTTCACGATTGTTCAGGAATCGGATAAACATCGAAGATGTGATAAATCTACAGGTCCCACAAACCCCCGGAAGCACAGAGAACGATTCACCACCCATTTCTTACCAGCCCTCCGACAACTATGTAGCAAAAATATTACTTTGGAGCAGTGTTTTAAGGGGTCGTCCAACGTAACTTTGGGCATTTTTTGTAAATTTTTACAATGCCCTAAAAACGAATTAAAGCGGTGAATAACGACATATTATATACCAAAATAATGAGAAAAGTATACAAAACCAGAACTTAACCACTTTTTTTAAATTTAAATTTTTTTTTTTTGCTTTTGATGACAAAGAAATTGCCAGCAGCATAAGTAACCGTCAGGATTAACAAGGAATAGATCGGCAATTCGAACGTCTGAGTTGTGAATAAAAGACTCCACACTCCATACTCGGAGAAAGCATATCTATCATTTCATCACCAACGTGGCGAGAATGCTCAGGGGAAAATGGATGACCACAAACGCTTCATTCTGTTTGTCCGACACGTTGTTGTGATTACGTGGGTTTTTGGGTGAAGTTGTGAAATGATTTCATTTCCCACGATCTGAAATCCTCAAACATTTCACTGCTGTTTCTGAATCTGGCGGGCGATGTAATGTACAACTCACGATACATTCACAGGAAAATATTCAACTGACAATGTGATAATTGCGAGATTCAGCCCATAGTTGCGCTGTTCAGATCACAAACTGTACAATTTGACGCAAGTGTCAGCAAGGGATTAATACGCCACCAATTCGAACTACTATTATTTGGTTGGTGACGATGATCAGAACATAAAAGTGGAAAATTATATTTGAAAACAAAAATATATTCACATCAACATACATTACAGTCGTCACAATTGTATACTTACGAAAAAAATCATTTTACTGTCGCAGAACTATATTAGTGACGTAAAGAAGGCTTGATGAAGTCTGCTACGAAAAAAAGAAGACCAATGTCAAGGAGAATTATCAGAAAGGTGTTTTCCTGTTCACCAAATATTGAGAAATGTCGTACCATCGTAAATTTAAATGTCTCCCTCACACAACCGCATTGTGTATAAGACGGAACAACGTCGTTTTTGAGCGCTGTTAGCACCAAAAGGTTGCGAAAATCTATGTGAGCTGACACTCTGTGGACAAAAAAACGGCGAACAAAACTTCAGACGGATTACCGAAATGAGACCACAACGTGTCATAAGTGTTTAGATAAATGAATTTAATAACCAACACAATTCCGACATTGTACTGGCCGGTAACCCTCCGCCTATAAAATTAGTATTGGTAAGCAGATCAGTTCTTAATGTTCTTAAATCTCATGAGAAAACAACAGTCAAGCTTCTCCAAACAGCAACTACGGAAGGCCGATAGTTCCAAAACAAATGAAGCATACCAAATCATGTACATAACTGAGTTGGAAACCAGGATGTCTGACTAAGTGTAGCCGATTGGTGAAAGTATTCAGCATGCAGGGCAGGTAATTGTGTGTTGTTTTGGCCACTTGAACATTCAAATGAGACTCTTGGCAGCTGTCACTGGTCATGCAACCCCAGAAATGGACACATATAACACTAAATGAGGAAGTTTGGCAGTTCACCCTTTTTTGGTGTATCAATCTCATCGTATGTTACCAATTTGATACAGATCTCATGCAAAATGGCACAGGATTGTGTGGGGTATGGTCACAGCAGACTCACAAAAGCCATATTGGACATTCTTCATTTTTCATTGATGCACTCTCTCATAACTCCATACTAATTCTTCTGAACTGTGTGGATTTGACCCTTTGTGAACTTTATAAAAGGTAAACAAACACAAGAAAAATGGCAGCCCTTTTAAAATGTAGGCATTAAATTACAATTTGTCTTGTGGTCTGTTCCTTGCAAGAATGATAAAAGATTTCTCCGAGTCTGTACTAGAAGGATTGAAGAATTTTACTATTCAACAAATTTAAGGTATTTTATTGTCTAATATCTGGTCGGTTACTTATGCCATAGCAGACTTTCAGGAGGTGTTATCTACCACGTGGCAGCAGTTCCATGGCAAATTTCAGTTTCCACATGTTCTATGTTTCATTCCAAGCATTTTGGTATATAATTTATTGGGGTTATTCATTTTGGGTCTTTTTTAGACTTGTAAGAAAATTACATGAAATTTGACCAAAGTTAGGTTGGACGTCCCCTTAATTTGTACTTCAGAGTGAGGGAGAGGAGAGAGACTTCCATCATCATTCTGCCGACTCAGTAAGTGCTTTTTTAATTATGTTGTGGAACTGGTCGAACCAAGGTGGGTCTAGCACTAATGAGCGTTGGCAACGTTGCAGTCAAGCATCAGGAGGCATAATACTGAGATCCCAATTTTACCAGCACCGCAATCATGCTCTACCACAAGACTTAAACAATAAGGAAACTGCAGGTTATACAAAACTAACTATTTCTCGAGTATCCCCAATTTTAATTACTTGACGCGTGTATTCACTGTATTATCCATGGCCTCATGGCTTAAAATGAAGCAAGTAAGTGGTTCTCGTATTATTCAGTGGAGCTTTGCCTCTGTACTGACTTGCATTTAACCATTTACCTAACCTGAAAAGCAGACGACACTCGCAAAAAAATTTCTTGAATAACTATTTTTTCCTTTTTTGTCTCAAAAACATAGATTATGACCCCTCGTTGGAACGAGCTCGACGAGCTCGTTCCAACGAGGGGTCATAACCTATGTTTTTGAGACAAATAATGAAAATTTATTCGCGATTTTTGAGAATAGCGCTGGCCGGTTTTGGCCGTTACGTTGGGTAAAGGGTAAAACCATTCACGGTTCTACACAGGCAACAGAAAGCTAACCCGAAACGAGGCGACTACATTCTAACATTTTTGAGGAAGGCGGGGGATTATAGCCAAATAGATGGGGAGTATTTTACTCCTTTTCACAATAATAGATTAGTTACTGTTTGTTTGGGAATGTCTGTCGACATTCTCGAACAGAATGTAACCTTAGTTTGATGGTAGTTTGTCAGCAAGCAGCCAGCAATTCTATATATATTCCACCACCTAGAAACCATTAAATAGTATTTGATCTACAGGAGTAATACCATTACAGAATAAAAATAAAAATGCTTGTTATGAGAGGGAACAGGGCGGGAAGGTTTTATAAAGGTAGGTAAACACATTTATTTGAGGAACATGGGGTACGGGGTTATAAGAGGAGGTAACAAGGAACTAGAATTTCTCATAGATAAAAACCAAACACTGGAGCTTTAACCACCAATCTCCTGACTTAAAAACCATAAGAGACCATTTGATCCAAGGGGTGATACTTTTACACTGAAAAGCTAGGGGAGGCTTGTTATGGATGAAAAGATGGTGGAGAAGGGTGGGTGCAGGTAGATAAGCAAGATTATTTGAGGTACATGGGGTGCAGGTAGGGGTGGTAACGTTAAGTAACGAAGAACTAGAATTCTTATACTTGATTTCCAGTATATCCAGGGTATTATATTGCAACACTCAACTGGTTAATGGAGCAGCAGGGGGTAAACGCACCAACTTTTAGGTGGTAGGCAGGGGGCGAATGCACCAACCCCCTCTCCACCAGGTGGCAGGCAGGCAGGAGGGGCGAATGCACCATCGTGGGGGATGCGGGGTGCAACCCATCACCCTCACTGACCATCTCAGCACCAGATGGTGGCAGGCAAGCAGTGGGCCCAGGGACAGCCCACACCCTCGCCGGCCGAGAGGTTCTCTTGCAGTAAATGTCAACTACCACAGAGTCCATGTGTAAACAAGCTGACTAGAAACATTTATCTCTTGAACACCACTGGAGTGTTGAATACATTTTAGCTTTCTATATAAGCACAAATTGTTTTGTATAATTAGTACAGCGGGTTCCCTATGTATCTGTGGCGGGATTGGCCATTCCGTGGTGGGTATGTTAAATCCGTTTGGTGTGGTGCGGCTCAACCCATCAGTTGCCCAGTGCACAGTTGTGGACCGTGCTAGCTCTCAGGACTATGGCACCGGAACTGATGGACCACATGCTTCGACCCACTTCCTGGGGTCAGCGGATACTGCTAGAGTGTATCAGCCGGTGCTTGCTATAATGTAAAAGCGGTCACAGCTATAAGTGACACTCCATGGATGTGAGAGGGCAGTATGGTCCTGGAGCTACACATCCAGCCACCGGTCCATAAGCACGTGGAAAGGTTTCCTCTTTTTGCTCTAATTTTCTTTGCGATTACACTTTACGAAATCGCCTGACCCATTTCTTAGCAGCTTTCAGCGCGATTGATAATCATAAAAATGATTCACAACCTGTTGGCCTAGTTAAACTCATTTATTAGATATATTATACTTTCACCGAGAGGTTTCAGTGTTAGACACTCTCGGTTGAATCTATTCAGAGCAAATACTTTTGCTAGTGTAAGACTTAACACTGTACGCACGGTTGTTCCTTTTGATGCCTGATCATCCAAAAGCCTTCCGTTACGATGCCGGTGCCAGATATAAGGCTGGCGGATTCTACAAGCACAAAAAACTAAGTGATATCAACGAAATTCACGTGGCTTTAGCCCCTCCACATAGCTTAGAGACCTAGAGTTTTGAAACCAATCACTTGAACATCTCGAAGTATAAACACCCAGATATAAATTCTGGAGCAGTTATCAAGCAATGGTGGAGTTCGCCCATGGGTTTCTGGCAAAACCAGGTGAACTTTGCTGTATGATGTGCGACGACAGGGTGCGGGGTCTGGACTACTGACCACCTGAACCAAACCACAGACTTATTTGCTAGAGGTTTCCGGCTATTCCATTTCTACTACCAGACACGGCGGATTTTAGCCAAAATGAAAGTTGCCTTACCCCAGGATCATGCATGGTCTAGTTACAGTAACTTATATGACAGACGCGCTTTTGAAAGACTATCAAATGAATTCGGTGTGTCGCCTGATACAGATTGGAGAGAAAGGGGGAGGGGGGTTATAATGATGGGTAGGGTACTTTATACCAAGTCGTAGCACACTACAGCTATTCCCTGACATTACACCCGCCGAGTCGAAGATACGACCATACGGTCACATTCACCGAACTCTCAGGGCACGGGCATACTCATGCAGACTTTATCAGACAAGAGCATGCAGATTTTACTACATTTATAGTTGACGAGGCAAACGGGTTTACAAGGGCAGTGGTCGAAAGAATCAATGAGTCCATTAGGACATACGTCTGGGCAATAATCGGGTCCCAGGCTCTGGGCCGTTCATCGATCCTCGGAACGGGTACAGCATCCGACGTCCAAAAGCAGTTTGAGGCGAATGTGGAAGATGCCATTGCCCACCCAGTGGACCTGGAGAATGGAATTAAACGCAATCAAGGCGTGTTGTCTCACGCCAAGTCAAAACAGATTATGTATTCGGTCGAGGCCTCTACATGGCGCCTTCTGATATGGAACTCGGTGTCCTTTCACACGGCCTCGTGGGGTATAACAACGAAATCGTTATTGTCACAACCGCCCAGACCCTGTGACTAAATACAAACATAAACATTGCTCCATTCCCACCCGTCGTGTCTACAGGGGAGACGGGACTGGTCAAGCCGCCAGCCGGCCTAACGGCTATGGATGCACCAATGGGGACCCGTAGCGGAGGTGCCTCTGATGCCGAGTCGGCGGCATCAGGAATTGCGACAGCACGCCAGCATGATGACGAGAAAACTGCCGTTATTGTGGGTGGGGTTACAGTTGGCTTACTCGCGCTTTGGTTTCTTCGATGATAGCCACTGACGAGCCGCCACAAGAAGCAGACCCCCGACAGCAAGGACAATGGCCCACAGCTTTTCGGCCAGCCAGCCTACAGTTTTTGTGAGTAGCTTGAACAGCCACGAAACAATGGAGCCTATAATTCCAGGTAGCGCAGCCGCCGTCTTCCCAGGTAGCTTGGCCAGGAAGCGCCCACGAGCCTGTAGGTGCTTCTTCACCCACCCTTATCAGATGGTGGTGGAGTGGGAGTGGGGGTACTTCCACCCCGCTGGTCAGAGCAACTACTAGGGTCGAGATTGCCATCCCAATCGCTGTGCGGATAGATGCGATCGTAATCCCTTGTTCCCGGAATAGAGTGCGAATGAGCTCACCGAGCGTCGTGTCCTCATTGAGGATCCGATTGATCGTCTCTCTGATTCAGTTGATTTGAAATCGGAGAGCCTATCTATTCGTTGCGGCCGCCTCCAGGCGGAAAACTCGTTCACCTTCCAGGTTGCGCTAGCGTTCTGCTATCCGGCGCCTACTAAACTGATCATCTTGAGCTTCATCGAGCATTCTCTTTTCCAAAGCAATGTGCTCATCCAGACCGGAAGTTTGGCCAGGTTGTTCGTTAACTCACCTCGGGTGGTCTGCTTTGCCCTGTCGAGTCCGCGGAGCTTTCTGCTGCTGTACTCCAATCCCTCGGTATCAAGTAGAGGGTCATGTAAGGTTTTAAGTGAAGTTTCTTCCTCCTCGGTAAGACTTTCCACCACGTTTTGAGTGGAATTTGACACAGCATTAGCCACCTGTCCCAAGTCTCTCAGTTCTGTAGTATCCGATCCGATCCTAGCAACTGCCTCCCCCAACTCAATGACACTGACCCGCAGTGTTTCAAGAGCTTTTAGCTTAAGCGCCTTGCCCCTGGAGTCCAGTCCGTAAACCCCATCTCATTCCGGATGATCTCACCACCGCCACGCTTTCCAGCAATTGTTGAGAGAGCATGGGGTGCTCCCGATTTACTAACAATGTCCATATTAGGATGGACCTTCAGCTTCAGTCGCCCATTTTTGCCGAGTTCAAACTTGGAATAGTCACGTAGATAGGGGACCATCCCTTTCTCAGGCAGATTCTGATAGTAGCCATTGACAGCCTCCTCCAAGAGCTCATGCTGCAAAGAAGGTAATTTAACACCCGGCTCTTGTTGTTCTTGTTCCAACGGAACATCCGAAGGGGCCCGGGTAAAGCTAGTTTCATCTTGCAACTCCGTTGCATCATCTCGTCCTGTCGTCTCCCGAACTCGTCGAGGTCAAAGGCTGCCATTGTGCTGAAGATAGATCCGAGATATGTTCATTATATTCAACATGTCTTCAAACCAATATGGAAACCAATATGGACGCAAGCTTAACCCATACCGCAAACTACGAGAGCCTCTTGGGGTAAATGGAGTTCAGCAGTCGGTTGTGATCTCGCACAACCCTAGTACGATTGGCCCGAACCAACAGCTCAATATCCGGTTCCCAAACCTCGGACCCTACGACCTTATCGTACTGAGCACAGTGCGCCTAGCCTTTGCAGTCATCCTGAACTCAACATATGTTAACAGGTCAGTCGTTCAGAATCTTGGCTGTGCCATTGTCAAGAAAATGGCAATCAAGATCTGCGGGAACGAGGTGATGTCGGTCGACGATGCAGACGTGTACCACTGCTACCGTGATCTCTGGAAGACAGCCTCCGAGCGCAAAAATGCGCACTACCAGGGTATTGATACCTCCGCGAAAAAGAAATGCTACTAAGCTGCGGGACAGCACAAAAGACAAGGCTGGCACTGTTGCCATAGACAAGGCTATCGCAGATGCCTATGGCAATCGGTTCTGTATCCCGCTGGACTTTGAACTCCTCGAGGCTCATATGCCTTTTCACCAGAGTACGCTTGGGGATCGGCTCGAGTACGAGCTGACATTCAATGATAACAGTCGAGTGATCCTGGCCACAGGCGATGCCACTGCCAATTACACCATTGATAATATCAGCCTGGAATATGAAATGGTCAACCAATCAACTTGCTCGCATTGTCCGCAACCTGTATGCTGGTCGTCTCGCAATCCTATACGACCGCGTCCTTCGCCTCCGTAAAATGACCAAAGACAAGAATGACTCTGTGGAACATCAACCTCAACGTTGCCGCACGGAGCATGAAAGGGGTTCTGCTGCTGTTCGAGGGCCCTGCTGGTGCAGCTTTCGGTAGGAAACCTGATGTCTTTTATAACCCCAAGATCACCAAAGTTAAGGTTATCATCGAAGGGGTGCCCAACCAGCTGTACTCCCAGGGATTGCGTGCCTACCCGAAATGGAACGAAGCCACTCGGCACTTTGGAGCTAGCCCCAGCAGTAAAAGAGATCCTGAGGTGGCTCTAGTCTCAAAGGAATTATCTCTGGCTGATGTCAAATTGGGAGAGTTCTTGACCAACAAGTATGCACTATGGCTTGACCTGCGGACCACGGTTGATGGCGGTCTACATGGCAGTGGCCGGCGTATAGAAAACGCCAGTGAAGGTATCACTATGCAGATCACAAAGACAGCACAGGCGAGTGGTGCATTGAACGTATATATGTACGTTCTCATGGACGCGCAGCTTAACATTGAAGATGGCCGGTTCACCAGTACAGTCTATTAATGACCTTTTCCTAACGGAGCCACACTCAGCCATTATTTGCGGTCAAACAGGCTGTGGCAAGACAGTTTTCGCTCTGGACCTGCTGGGGGGCCCTTACCGGGGAGTGTTTTGGAACATTGTGGTGCTCTGTCCCACAATCAAATACAACAAAACATACCACGACCGTCCATGGGTTTGGGATGACCCCGATGTGTACATAGCAAATCCTGGTGAACACCTCCACTCATATCTACGGGCCTTCTATCAGATGTTCCAGGGGGAGCCAACCTTGTACATTATCGACGATTGCTCGGCTACGAAAGCTTTGACGCAAAAGAAAGACATGCTGTCTGAGCTAGCCTTCACGGGTCGTCATGCGCAGCAGAGCGTTTGGGTTTTGACTCAGAAGTATAACTTTGTCTTAAAGGATCTCCACGAGCAGACCCGCTGGGCTTGCCTGTTTCACTGTAAGGACAGAGACGGCTTCGAGGACTGTCTACGAGAGAATGATGTGATTGGAAGCCGTGAGGAACGTGTAGCAGTTCGTAAGGCATTGGCGGAGAGCAGGCATGCCCGGCCGGTGTTAAAAACAGACCAACCAACCACTTATAAAGTGTTGTGATAACGGACCTATATTATGTGGGAAGCAGCGATTCTAGTGACCCAAGCAGCTATTCTAATGACCAAAGCACTATGTATACGTGTGCGGGGGTGGGGAGCATTATATTAGACTCAAACGGCCTATATGTACATGTATACAGATCATGTATTGAGACGATATCATTGACCAATTGCTGGAAGAGCAAGATGGCGTTGTTCCGAAGGAACAGCAGGGAGGCAAGACGGCCGTGGATCCTGCTGTGCCTGTTGTTCCTTCAGAACTGGAACATCCGAAGGAAAAACAGGTCGACGGGGCCAAATGCGAAAGGCTAGCTGCATTAGCTTCCAGTGGGCAGGCTAAGCAGTATATAGGGAGAAACCTCACAATTGACCAGGTCGACGCCATGGACGACGAGGAAATCGATAGAAATCTATGAGGCACGGCTCGGCGCAGCAATGACAAACACTCTGGGGGCGGCTGCACTACAACTCTATGCAGGGGCGGTCAGCATGTTTCTTCCCAGAAAGTTGGTTGTTGCGCACGTGCTAAGCAGTACCACGTGCGAGCTATATCGTCGCTATGGCATGTACTTAGCACCGCTAATCACGATGCTAACCACTGCTAAACACTGTCGATTTGGACACACCTGCTCTTTAACAAATCAAGACGATGTCATCGATGACAGAGCCAAACCTGCCGATAGTTACTGCTATTCCAACGGAAAAGAAACATGTGGAGAGAGTGACAGCTGCGCCAACCAATGAGTGGTCGGTTGTTCCTGTTCCGAAGGAACAGCGACAGAAAGACCCCCAAAAAGTGGCCGCCGGATGGGCAGGAGCAGCGCCCGGAAGGCAAAACAACAAAACTCCTTGGACCAGTTGCAAAAAGAGAAGGCGAATCTCCATAGAATGATCATAAACAACGCCGTAGCAGCCCAAGCGGCTGGTAGATCCGTTCCGAAGGATGTTCCAACGAAACAGGAACAACATAGACAGAGGCAAGGGGTCTCGAATGCAATGCATCACGAACGCAGTTCATTAGATGACTGGTCCCCATTGATTGCTGGGGCGGTTGGGTTGGCATTATGATTCCAGTTCCGAAGTTCCCAAAGGAACAGGAACAACAATAAGTCGGTGGCCAACCCAATGACACCGCCTGTTGATCCGGACAACCGTAGCGCGGCTCATCCGAACAAGCATTTAAAGGTATCTTCAGACCCATTCTATATGGAGTAGTATATGTATATGTATATACAATGTCTTCAGCCGATGGAAAGATGCTGGTCAATGCTGCCTATCACAGCGCCATGGTCTCTGCCCTCGCAATAGGGTATGCCCGCTTAGGTAAGATGGCAATGAAGGGAGCCACCCCTAAACTTGACTTCACCGGCTATGAGGTCGGGATGATAATGCTCGACGTGGGGCTGGCGATGGCAACCAAGGACATGCTAATTAAACAATTCCAGCAGATATGAAATAATAAGATGGCCTCGATCGAAATGCTAGTTGGGGGCGGCGCCCTTGTTAACTCAGTGGCCTTCTCTGGCAGCAACTACCTCTTCTCCAAGTTTCGGGATAAAGATGCTGGTGTGGAACGTGTGCGCCGACATGACAAAGCCATAGAAAAGCTTCAGGCCGCCCAGGCAGCGTGGTCCCGTAAGCAAACAGAACGCCTCGATTGGATCAACGAAGAACTACATCGCCAAAGCCATGCCTGGCACACATTCCAGAATGTCGATGCTGCGATTCGCGAGTATGCACAGGTAACTGGGAACAGTTTAAACAGTTTTGGCCCAGAACCGCAACTAGATGACTTTACACTACATCAGCCGGGCAAAAGGACCGTGAGATCGCCTTCATCATAATAGGGCTGGGTGTGGTCGGGCTTGTTAGCTACAAACTCGCCCAGTGATTCGCTACGCTTGTAAAAAATGTTGTTTTTTAGGGTGACGGAGGTTGGTATGTTCCTTCGGAACGGAAGGCCGCCCAGCTATGCTGTTAAGTAATCCTAAAAGCCAATGAGAGTTGCACAGCAACTACAGATCGGCGGCTGCGGTAGGCTCTCAGCCGTTCCCATTATTCCTGTTGTTCTCATTGTTCCTTCGGAACAGGAACAACAGGGAGTCCCTGTCTCTGCCTGGCGAGTTCTTGGCGTATCAGCAGCAGCATCTCGTTTTTTGTGCCCTGCTGTGGGCTATCTCGGCGAGATGCCTTGCGGATGTCAAACCGGAGATGGTTGAATATCTCTTCCCCCACGAGAATACGACTGAATTCCTCCTCGGATATCTGGCCATCGGCAACAGCCTTTGAATACAGATCTGCGATGCTCAAAAGCTTGGCCTCTGCTAAGGTAGTGATGGTGTTGTGCTTTTTTGCCTTCTTTGTTAGCCTTCGGCTTACAAACTTCCCGAAAACACCTGCCAATCTACAGGCCCCTGCTGCAGCCTCTAGTGCTATAACCACAGGAATTGCGGCTACGTTTGGCAACAACCCGATTCCACCAACGCCAATCCCTACACAATCGCGGATAGAAATGTTTCGATGCCATCTGCGATATTGACCCCTCGCTGGTATTTTTTGCCGAGAGAACGCCTGCGGTCTCGTTCGGTCATGAGACGGGCTCTTACATCACCAATCTCCTGGATGCAGAAAGTATTCGCGTCGCTAGTACTGAGTTCTGCATACAAGCCCATCCTTATTAGTATTATACATCATTTTCTAATACCTTTAAATCGTCGTCCGTCAGTATCTGTCTGGTAAACCACAGGTGCTTGAGATTAGCTGGGCCAAGATGTAGGGTACCGAGTGTGTCCGTCGGAAACCCAGCATCTGTGACCTTGTACTCGACACCACATAACGAGAGCAATACATCTTTGCCACGGATAATGATGACAGGTTCTTTGCCATTATGCCACCGACCCCATTTTAGGTCAAGCCCATGCAGCACTGGTATGAAGTCGTTGGATGGCATACCCAGGACTGTCTGTATAATTGTGGTGGTACCCTTGCCAGGAGTAAGACGATCAAACTCCAAAAAAGAGCTTCATCATCGCACCTCCTTTTATCCCACCCAACACATACACGGAATTGCTTTCGTGAACATAAATAGCACCTTTCGGAACATAAGACGCCAGTACACGGCCACTGTTCTGGAGTTTACGGAGCCTGTGGCCGCGGCCCAGTTGGATGTGAGGTTGGATGACCCTGAAGTCAAGTTCCCACCCACCGCGAACAGGGTGCCTCTACAGAGACCACTGACTGGAGTCATTCTAGATAAGTTAGTAGCTCCTCCACGGGGTTGAGCCTTCCAGGTTCAAACCACGTAGCTCGGTAAATGCAGCTTGTTGCGGTTGTTCCGGTTCTGAAGGAACAACAACGGGCAGCCCTTCTCTCTTGTATAGCCCCTCGGAGATCTGACATACATACAGTTTGTCCGTCATCCCTGTTTCTCCAAAGCCCTGCGTGTCCCCGAGATCAGCCAGCTGACGGGTCGTGCAAGGCAAAGCATAATGTGCTCCTGGTCCTCCGCTATTCACCATGTCTTTACACTTGTTGCAGTTGTTGCTGTTCTTCCGTAGGAACAGGTATATGTAACGTTACGAATAAGTCCTGCATCTAAAACGCGGACAGTAACATTGCCTATAGGGCCTTGGACAAACCTTTTGTATTGCAAATGAGAGAAAGTTACTGTTCTGCCACTGGCACATTTTTCGTTTGCTACAGGTACTGTTCTGAGTGGTGTGCTGGGTAGCTCGTTGTAAACATTGTCAGTGGTGCTGACTTCTGCAGATGAACATAGCGCTCACGGTGGGCCGCAAGTTCAGGTAACTCATCCCCCGTCAGCAGCTCCCCTTCCTGAGGGGTTTTGGTTGCTTGCTGCAAATCCCAAGGTGCGTGCCAACTTTATCAGCTTCAGAGACTTATCTGCCTTGAGTCGCTGACGACCCGAAGGTTTGTGAAGATTCTGATTAGTCCCAACCTGACTAAACGCCTCATCATTTAGCTTGCATACATTGTAATATCCATCTGGGATTTTTATCTTCCCCTCAACAGGGTCATTTTTCTCATCCACGACGCGAATAATATTGTTGCGTAGCCCCGAGTTAATGTTGTACCAAAGAGGGTAGTAGATTTCTTCAGCAAGGGCACACTCAAATTGCTCTCCGACATGGAGCGCCCTTGGTAGGTCCACGGTTTGAACGTCGGATAGTGTCACGCACATAATTGTATATTATCATTATAAGATTCCTCTAATATTGATTTTAGAGGGCCAAATCTCTCAGGGAGAGAAGCTGGAATACACAAGAATGGACAGCAAGCTTGCAACAATGTTGGCTTCAATCTTCTTCAGCCCCAAGAGGTACTGGAAGGGACTCACGGCCATCAAAAACCTAGTTTCCACGGCCAAGGTCTCTGAAGATTTGGCTCGGGTATGGCTTAAGAAGCAGGCCATCTGGCGGATATATCTTCCAGCTGTGCGAAGCACACACATACCACGACCCAAGTTCGATGTGCGGACGCCGAATGAGGTCCACCAGGCCGACCTGCTCTTTCTGCCACGCGACCGGATGGCCCGAAAAACCTACAAGTATGCGCTCACAGTCGTTGATGTAGCCTCCCGATATAAAGAGGCAGAGCCCCTGGCCATAAAAGAGGACAAAGAAGTCGCGGCCGCCCAAGAAAAGATACACAAACGCGGATCACTGCGGTGGCCCAAGCTCGTTCAGGCCGATCCCGGGCGCGAGTTCATGGGCGCGGTGAATCAGCTGCGGGCGAAACACGGGACAGAAGCCCAGGGTGGCCGTGTGGACGTCCACTGGGACCAGGGAATTGTGGAGCGGTTCAACTGTACCCAGGCAGAGCGACTGTTCGGGCACCAATACGCCCAGGAAATGAGATTACCGTCAGAAAAGAGGTCAAGTGAATGGGTCGCTCGGCTGCCCGCCGTTGTTGCGGCGCTGAATGATGAGGTGACTCGCTTAACTAAATAAAAAGAGACCCTCTGACGCCGTCAAGGCCAAGGTTGTGACGCAAAAGCCCTCCTCTGTGGTATCTGGCCGTCCGGTTGGCCTCAATGAGCAGAGGCTCCCCTCCAATGTGGGTGTTCGCTATCTCTACCAGGCAGGCGAGCTGGAGTGGGGGGGGGGGGGGGGGGTCGCCGTCGCGCAACTGACCCTGTGTGGTTCCTCCAAGTGTACCGGCTTGGACGCTCGGTCATCAAGCCCCGCGAACCTGCCTTTACTATTTGTTGGATGGACCAGCCCGTGACTTCGTCCGGGAAGAGCTGCTTGTGGTTCCCCCGCACAGCCAGCTACCACCCGATGTTCCATCGGAACGGACTAGACAATAGGTCAGCCTGGAGGCGGATGTGCCTCTGGCACTGCTGCAACCCCTCTTTTTCGGTTACACTCTAAACAGGTCAATCGAACGTTCCCCCGGCAGTGCCCCCTCATGCTGTTGTCCAACCGGTCGACACTGAACTACTGTCCTTTGGGCTGGTAGGCCCACAGCATCTCGATGTTGTATGTCGCACATTTGTTCTGTTGGTCCTCCTTGAACCGCAGGATGTAGTCGACCTTGAGACTGAACTCCGGGAGTGCTTTGGCCTGGTCCTGGCGCTTATGGGCAACAAGCTTCCTCGCGATGTGTTTGCGGAGCTGCTGCTCTGTGGGCTGCCTGACCTCAGTACCCTCATCTGGTGGACAGGTCACCCGTTCGAGCTGCTGCATATACTCCACGCGGGAAACGGCGAGGTAGGACCATTGTAGGAAGTCGTCTATGATCCAAACTTTCTGTGGGTCGTGGATAGTGAGACCCTGGCTTGAGTGGACTGTGAGGGTATACTCGAGGCGCAAATCGTCGGTCTTAATAGCATGTTCAGTGGCCTCAATGGTGACTTCAACGATGTCATGAGTACGAGATCTTCGCGGTCTGTGCCCGGGATGGGAACCATAATTTTCTGTTTTCGGCTGTCCTTGGGGTGGAATAGCAGCAGAACCGTGGTGTCTGGAAAATACTCCTTGTGTCTTTGGAGCAACAGCTCTTGTGCCCGGTCGCGCACCTTCTGCCGGGTGGTGCAGATCAGGTCACCTGGCCTCCATTGCTCCATGAAACGCTCCCATCAAAGACAGCTGGGAGAGCCTTCCGCATCTTCTGAAACTGGACTTTGTCAGCCTGGAGGCGGAAGTGCCTTTTCAGGGCCTTGAGCGCATCATCTTTTTCCCGGTGGCCTGCCTTGACCTCTTCGTAATAATCCACGTCTTGACGTAACCAGTCATGTGGCATCTCGCCTACGATTGGTGGTGGCTGGCCTTGATCACCACAGCAGATAACCTGGACCCCACGCTGGTCCAGCCAGTCTAACAACATTTCTAAGGTAGGCCGCGGCACAGTGTAGACCTCATCCCATATGATGACACT
This sequence comes from Pictodentalium vernedei, assembly GCA_031216915.1. Lineage (NCBI taxonomy): Eukaryota > Metazoa > Mollusca > Scaphopoda > Dentaliida > Dentaliidae > Pictodentalium > Pictodentalium vernedei. The sequence continues at coordinate 220,157,052 of CM062294.1, forward strand.
CGGGATAAACTTTTGGCCCATGCGGTCTGGCGTCCAGTCGTTCTGGCCGCTCCAATGGAAGAAGCTATGGTAGGTCTGGGCCTTGACTCCCCTACCTCGCATCTCTTTGGCAAGGCGGTGAGTTGGGGTAACGACAAGTGGGTCTCGCACCCTGAAGAGCTCGATCGCTCTCGTTGTCTTGCCGCTACCACCTCCACCATTGAGGTAGCTCTACCGATGGTGGGTCAGTGGGCCGTTGTATTTTGGAGCAGTTGAGTTGGCCAGCTGTTTGGCTTGTTGTATATACTTTGGCTTGAGGGGGTAAGCGGCGTGTTCCTGAAGCATGTACAACTGTTCACCTTTGTCGCGCCATTGGGCTGGGCTTGTGGGTGGAAGATACTCTTCCCCAGTCAGTCAGGGCACCCACAATTGCTCACCTCAATCACATAGTCTAGGGGTGACATATGCCTCGACACCATCGAGTTTGTGCAGTGCAGTCCTTTTCACGTATATGCTGCCTGTTGCCACTCGAACCGCCTCTTTGTCATCGAAACGCTGCAACATACTGAGGAGGTTAATATGGGCATATGCTAACATAGAGGCCCTTATGTGTGCGTACTGGGGCTGTGACCCATCATAATATGTGAGGATGTGGCCCAGAGTGCACCGTTGGGGTCCGCCAACCAGGGTGCCTCTTTTGCGAGTGTCTCTCACAAGATAATCTAGTTCAGCCTGACCCGTGACAAGGCGGCGAGTCAATCGTTTACGGTCGCTTTTGCGCCCTGTGTGAACTTCTCGATAATGCTGCAGCCCTGGTCCTCTGGAAGCCAGACCTCGGCTTGCTTCTCGAACGCAATGATGGCTTCGCAGACCCTTATGCGGGTGAGAAGACCCGACTCCACGAGGAAGGCGAGTAGAGGTGTGGGGTCCCAGCCCTGCTCGGCGAAATGCTTTCCAAACCAGGCCGGGACGACGGGGTGAACCCCTTGTTTGAACTCCCACTCCTGGACCTCGGCGAAGCCTGTGCCGATGTCTTTAGGGAGGCCCCGTTGGTGGCCACACTGGTCATCCGGTGGGTGGGGTGTTCCGTGTATATCTGGACCTGCCTCGTCTGGGAAAGTGCAGGTCTTTGGACCAGGCGTGGCCGTTATGGTAGATGAGCTCTACTTCCCTCTCACATTTCCTCCAAACTGATATTTACCATTATTATACATATCCTCACCAGCTATGTCTTTCACGATGATGGCTCGCTTGAGGATTTCCTCGAGCTCGGCCACATCGTCGACCGTTGCACCAGCGTCACGGACTCTCTTCTCCCACTCCTCGATTTTCTGTCGCCTGCTGGAGGTTAGGCCCTGTCCTCTGAGAGCGCCCTCGAAGTGCTCCACCACCCTTTGCGCGACACAGTTGAGATTGCCGTCACGCAATGGGGCCAAGTTGGCAAGGTCTGCGTCTCTGAGAGGGTAGAGCTTGTAAACGACAGCGGTGACAGGGTAAGCATTCTGGTAGAGCACCTGGTCGATCCCGTTCAGCACGCCCGGCTTAGTTTCGATGGCCGCCAGCCGGGTAAATTCCTTTGCCGTGGCCCTCTGCTCTCGCTGCCGTAATTTCATATGTTCGTTCTTATAACCACACATCATGCAGAGCGATAATTTGGTTCGTCAAATTTGTACACGATCCATTTCACAGTTTGACCAGATGTACCCCACAGTACTCCCCCACAGAGCTCCGTAGAGCTCAAAGTAAGCCACTGATATGTGTGTTTACCTATCCGCATTGTGCACCTGATCGGGTATATCCACCATTATCACGGATGTGTTTAATAGGCTTCGCCACCGGAAAGAGGTTTATGTCTATCAGACGCCTGGTCCGGCGAGGGTGTGGGCCGCCCCCCCCCCCCCGGGTCCCCCAAGTTGGTGCATCCGCTCCCCTGCCTGCCTGCCTGCCTGCCTGCCTGCCTGCCTGCCTGCCACCTGGTGGTGAGGGGGTTGGTGCATTCGCCCCTGCCAACCACCCAAATGTTGGTGCATTCATCCCCCTGCTACTAATGGGACCTTTTCGGAGATTTGGTAGGTTCAATATTATTGGAAACAACATTTGCCCTTTTTGTTCATCATTGATTATTTATTACAGTTTTATTGAGAAAATTTTGCACTCTGAATTCTGAAATCATTAGTTTGTTAAAATTGATTGGATAGTGTCAGTTGACACTATCAATAAATTGTAACCAAGCAAGTTGAAGCCTATTGGCACTATCCAACCAAATTGCAATCAAACAAATAGGTGCCTATTGACAACTGTTAGCTACACCCAAGCAGAATTATGTCTTTTTCGCATTATTGGTTTCAACTGTTGATCATACACATGTGGATCATAATTAATCCAATGAAGAATTACAGCCAAATAGACGGGGAGTATTTTTTTTATACATTTCCACAATAATAGGGTTGTTACTATTCAACTTCAACCACTGATCTCCTAATCCTGGATCAGCCAAACAGATGGGGAACATTTTTACACATTTCCAGGATAATTGGTTGGTTGCGATTTGTTTGAGAATGCCTGTCGACACACTGGAACAAAAATGTAACCCTGTGGTTTTATGGGTAGTTTGTCAGCAAGCAGCCAGCAGTTCTATTTTCTTTCCACCACTTAAAACTAATAGATAGTATTTGATCCACTATTATATTATAAAGCTAGAGATGCTTGTTATGGATGAGAACAGGGAGAGAAGGCTGGGTAGAGGTAAGTATAGGAAATTAATTTGAGGTAGATGGGGCGTGGAAAAGGGTCGGGTAAAATAACAAAGAACAAGATTTTCTCATACACAATAGGCTTGTTACTATTTGTTTGAGAATGCCTTTTGAAACCCTCGAACAAAATGTAACCTTGTATTTTTATGGGTAATTTGTTTGCGAGCAGCCGGTAGTTCTGTATATTTACCAGCACTCGAAAACCACAAGACAGCATTTGATCCACTGGGAGTAATACTGTTATATTATAAGGCTAGAGAGGCATTTTATCGGTGAGGACAGGGGGGGGAGGATGGATCCGCTAGGTATGTAAAATTAATTTGAGGCACACGTTGTGCGGAATGTGGGGGGGGGGGGGGGGGGTAAGGCGAGGCAAAAAAGAACAAGATTTTCTCATACATAATAGGCTTGTTACTACCTATATTTGTTTGAGGATACCTGTCGACACCCTCGAGCAAAGTATAACCTTGTAGTTTAATGGGTAGTTTGTTAGCAAGCAGTCAGCAGTTCTATATATTTTCCACCACCTAAAACCCATTAGATAGTATTTGATCCTCTAGAGCCATACTAATACGTTATAAAGCTAGTAAGGCTTCTGAATGATGATAGGGGTGGGGAGAAGGTTGGGTACAGGTAGGTATACAAAATTAATTTGAAGTACGTAGGGTGCTGGGGGGGGGCGGTAAGGTGAGTAACAAAGAACAAGAATTTCCCATAGATGAAAACAACCACAGGAGCGTCAACCACTAATTTCATAGGCCTGGATCAGCAAAATAGATGGGGAGTATCTTTGCACATTTCCAGGATAATTGGTTGGTTACTGTTTGTTCGAAAATACCTGTCGACACCCTCGAACAAAATGTAACCTTGTAGTTTTATGGGTACTTTGTTAGCTAGCAGCCAGCAGTTGTATATCTTTTCCACCACTTAAAGCTTGTAAGATAGTATTTGATCCACTAGAGCGAGTCTATTACATTATAAATATAGGGAGCTAAAAATCTAGAATATCTCATAGTTAAATCGTTAGTTCCTTACATTTGTTGGATGTTGCCAATTGACACTATTCAATCAATTGTAACCAATCACATTCAAGACTACTGGCACCATCCAACCAATTACAATCAAACAAATTGGTGCCTATTGGCACTATTCAGTCAGCTGCACCCCAAGTAGTATTATGTCGTTTTTCGCATTATTGATTTCCACTGTTCGGCATGCACGTATGGATCACAATAGGGAGTATGTTTACACATATCCGCAATAATGTATTAGTTACAATTTGTTTAAGTATGCCTGTCGACACAGCTGAACAAAATGTAACCTTGTAGTTTTATGGGTAGTTTATTAGCACGCAGCCGGCAGTTCTATATATTATCCACCGCCTAAAACATTAGATAGTATTTGATCCATAGGAGTGATACTATTATATTTTAAGGCTACAGATGCTTGTACTGAGTTTGGACAGCGTAATAGGTTAGTTACTATTTGCTTGAGAATGCCTGTCGACACCCTAGAACAAAAGGTAACCTTGTAGTTTTATGGGTAGTTTGTTAGCAAGCAACCAGTAGTTCTATATATTTTCCACCACCAAAAGACGGTTAGACCACAAGACAGCTTTTGATCCACAAGGAGTGACACTGTTATATTATAGAGCTAGAGATACTTGTTATGGGCTAAGGCATGGGGTGGATAAGGATTGGTACAGTCAGGTATCAAAAATTAATTTGTGGTGCATGGGTTTACAAAATGTAACCTTGTTGTTTTATGGGTAATTTATTAGCAAGCAGCCAGCAGTTCTATATATGATCCACCACCTAAAACCACAAGACAGCTTTTGATCCACAGGGAGTGACAGTATTATATTATAGAGCTAGAGAGGCTTGTTATGGGCTAAGGCGGGGAGGATAAGGATGGGAGCAATTAAGTATCCAAAATTAATTTGTGGTGCATGGGTTTCAGCAGGCTTGGCAATTTCAGGAGAGCGATTTTTTTAGCTCTCCTTACTGCCCTCCTGAAAGAATAAAGGAGAGCGAAAAATTGCCCTCCTAAATATTTTGGTCTGGGATGATTGAGATTACATGTATTATGCTCACATTAAATTTTTGTTGTAAAGCAAAAATGCAATTTAACTTCGAAGTCACATAACATCACGTAATTTCATTTTGAAAGTGGTTTAGTGGTAAAAGGTAATGGCTGCAACCATACCCAAACACAGTTGCAATCATTTGAAGCAAATGGGTCACAGCAATATTTTTTTTCTGTCAGTTTCAAGTTCAGCAACTGACATCACAGTTTGAGGGGTAATTATTCAAGGAATATTGACACTATAATATACTACCATTACTACTATCCTGTCACTTGAAGCACTTGCACCAGGATGTGACTGTAGATTCAAGCCGACCTGTTGTCCAAGAAAGTCATACGCCTACCACTACCACCTTCAACCCCCCCCCCCCCCCCCCCCTTGGGGGGTTGAAGGTGGTAGTGGTAGGCGTATGACTTTCTTGGACAACAGGTCTGGGTATACACACAGGTCTTGTCAAGTGAGTGTTCGGTTGTTGAGTGAGACATCCAGATGTCTAAGAGATTTCGCTTTACCTTAGTAAAGTTAATAAAATCACTGATGTAATAGTCTGTTGGTTTCAGTTTCAATGATTTCGTTCAACTGGATACTTAAAATGCTGTGTAAAGCTAATTGCTCTCCTACGCTGATTGAGGAGAGCGATTTTTTGCCCTCCTGCATTTTTCAGAATGCCAGGCCTGTTTCAGAAGGGGAGGGGTAAGGTGGGGTAACAAAGAACAAGAATTTCTCAAGCATGATAGGTTAGTTACTATTTGTTTGAGAATTCCTGTCGACCTCTAGCAAAGCATGATAGGTTAGTTACTATTTGTTTGAGAATGCCTGTCGACCTCTAACAAAGCATGATAGGTTAGTTACTATTTGTTTGAGAATTCCTGTCGACCTCTAACAAAGCATGATAGGTTAGTTACTATTTGTTTGAGAATTCCTGTCGACCTCTAACAAAGCATGATAGGTTAGTTACTATTTGTTTGAGAATTCCTGTCGACCTTTAACAAAGCATGATAGGTTAGTTACTATTTGTTTGAGAATGCCTGTCGACCTCTAACAAAGCATGATAGGTTAGTTACTATTTGTTTGAGAATTCCTGTCGACCTCTAACAAAGCATGATAGGTTAGTTACTATTTGTTTGAGAATTCCTGTCGACCTCTAACAAAGCATGATAGGTTAGTTACTATTTGTTTGAGAATTCCTGTCGACCTCTAACAAAGCATGATAGGTTAGTTACTATTTGTTTGAGAATGCCTGTCGACCTCTAACAAAGCATGATAGGTTAGTTACTATTTGTTTGAGAATGCCTGTCGACCTCTAACAAAGCATGATAGGTTAGTTACTAATTGTTTGAGAATGCCTGTCGACCTCTAACAAAGCACGATAGGTTAGTTACTATTTGTTTGAGAATTCCTGTCGACCTCTAACAAAGCATGATAAGTTAGTTACTATTTGTTTGAGAATTCCTGTCGACACCCTCGAACAAAATGTAACCTTGTAGTTTGATGGGGAGTTTGTTAGCAAGCAGACAGTAGTTCTGTATATTTTCCACCACCAAAAACCACAAGACAGCTTTAGATTCACTAGGAGTGACACTATTATAATGTAGGGTTATGGAGGCTTGTTATGGGCTAAGGCAGAGGGGTGGATAAGGATGGGAACAGGTTGGTATACAAAATTAATCTAAGGTGCATGGGGTGCAGGTGTGGAGGGGTAAGGGGTGGTAACAAAGAACAAGAATTTCTCATACATGATAGATTAGTTACTATTTGTTTGGAAACGCCTGTCGACACCCTCTAACAAAGTGCAACCTCGTACCTTGTAATTTTAAGGGTCGGTTGTTAGCAGGCAGCCAGTAGTTCTACATTTATATATTTACCACCACATAAAAACCGTAACATAGTATTTGAACCTGTGGAGTGATAATATTACATTATAAAGCTGGAGAGACTTGTGGTGAGTGTTGACCTTGGGGAGGAGAAGGTTGGATAAAGGTAGGTACACAAAGTTATATTTGGGAACATGGGGTGCGGGGGGGGGGGGGGGGGGTAACAACTAGAATTTCTTATAAATGAAAACAAACTCAGACGTTTCAGCCACTAATCTTCTATGTTGTTTGAGGTACATAGGGTGCTGGGTGGGGGGGGGGGGGGTGTAAGGTGAGGTAACAAAGAACTAGAATTTCTCATAATTAAAGCAAACACAGGAACTTCAACCACTAATCTTCTAAGCCTGGCTCAGCCAGATGGATGGGGGTATTTTTAAACATTTCTGGAATAATTGGTTGGTTACTATTTATTTGAGAATGCCTTTTGACAGCCTCGAACAAAATATAACCTTGTAGTTTTATGAGTATTTTGTTAGCAAGCAGCCAGCATTTGTATGTAATTTCCACCACCTAAAAACTATTAGATAGTATTTGATTCACTGGAGTGATACTATTTAAGGAATAGTGCGTGGCTTGTAGTTGACTACGCCCACATAGTGTCCTCTGAGGTGGTGTAGTTCCCGACGCGAAGCGGAGGGAACTACACCACCTCACTGGGCACTATATGCTTATATTATATGGAATACCCATCAAGAAAAACATCTGTCCGATTTGTTAATCTATTACCAAGGTAGCAGCCCTACCAACCAGCGTTATATAGAAAAAAATACCATGTAGTCGAATCGATTGTAGTTTAAATCATAATTTGAAGCTGTCATTCTCGGTACGAAACGCTAACTTGGATTATTGATATGAGCAGAAGACATATTTTGAATCGGTCGGCAAGGGAAAACAAAACATTTCCCCCAAACGGAACTGTGTATTCTAGAATAGCGCAACTCGCGAATGAAAGCTAAAATTGTCGAAATTTGACAACACAGTTTGATAATTTCCACACATTTGTCACACATATACATTACCGAATGGGTCACTACGGGATACAAAACTCCGAAGATTCAAATGAATTCCATTATTTATTCGTTTACTGCCCAAAACATACAATTAAATAGCGAAATAATATGAGCAGCGACACAAACGATTTTTCATATCTGGACGCGTTCTGATGAAAGTTGTACTCAGGTATGGATCATTCTCTTCGACTCGAGATATGGATCATCTTCTCAAGGAATAAAATGAACGCCTCGGAAAATGTGACTTCAGCAATGGAAAAGCGATACATTTTTCCACAATGATTTCTTTCCGGATCGTTTTGTGGATGTTGTGCCTCTCTGAATCGATATTTAAATTTAGCCTGATTAGTTTTATTCGCCCAGTATGAAAAGAAAACGGATATAGTAGTATGCTAAAAATAGAAAACGTGTAGTGCCTGGGTGTAGTACCTGGTCAGTTCTGTGGATGCAAACTACACGAAATAGGGGTGCAGCATTCGTCCCATCAGAAGCCTAGAAGGTCACGTGAGATATAATATTTAAGGAATAGTGCATGGCTTGGAGATGACTACGCCCATATAGTGCCCAGTGAGGTGGTGTAGTTCCCGCCGCGAAGCGGAGGGAACTACACCACCTCACTGGGCACTATATGGGCGTAGTCAACGACAAGACATGCACTAATCCTTATATTATATCGAACACCCACCAAGAAAAACATCTGTCCGATTTGTTAATCTATTACTAAGGTAGCAGCCCTACCAACCAGCGTTATATAGAAAAAATACCCTGTAGTTTTTAAAAAACATTTTCTTATTCCAAAACATGGCTAACTCGGATTATTGATATGAGCAGAAGACAGATTTTGAATCGGTCGGCAAGGGTAAACAAAACATTTCCCCCAAACGGAACTGTGTATTCTAGAATCGCGCAACTCGCGAATGAAAACTAAAATTTTCGAAATTTGACAACGCAGTTTGATTATTTCCACACATTTGTCACACATATACATTACCGAATGGGTCAGCACGGGATACAAACTCCGAAGATTCAATTGAATTCCATTATTTATTCGTTTATTGCCCAAAACATACAATTAAATAGCGAAATAATATGAGCAGCGAAACAAACGATTTTTCATATCCGGACGCGTTCTCGTGAAAGTTGGACCCAGGTATCGATCATTCTCTTCGAAACGAGATATGGATCATCTTCTCAAGGAATAAAATGAACTCCTCGAAAAATGTGACTTCAACAATGGAAAAGCGATACATTTTCCACAAAGATTTCTTTCCGGGTCGTTTTGTGGATGTTGTGCCTATGTGAATCGATTTTTTAAATTTAGCCTGATCAGTTTTATTCGCCCAGTATGAAAAGAAAACTGATATAGTAGTGTGCTAAAATAGAAAACGTATAGTGCCTGGGTGTAGTGCCTGGTCAGTTCTGTGGATGCAAACTACACGAAATAGGGTATCATCTTTCAGCCAATCAGAATGCAAGGAAGTCACGTGAGATATAATATTACATTATAGAGCTAGGGAGGCTTGATATGGGTGAGGACGGACTGAACGAGGTTGGGTACCAGTGGGAATACAAGAATGTTTTGGGGGTGGGTTGGGGGTGGGTTGAGTTGAGTTGAGTGAGAAAGTGACCTTATTAAAATAAGAAAACATACCTGCTTTACCTATTATGTAACTATTTTACCAGCTTATTTGAATTAGCTGCCAAGAGCTGCCAATAGGATATTCACACGCCATTTTGATATTCCCTTGGGGTATTAATATACTTTTACACCTTACACTTTTACACTGAACTCAGTTAACTGGACACAGTGTTTCCCAATCCCTTCACAAGTTTTTCCACTTCTTGGGGGGTACCGAGGCGCCGAACGGAATCATCCTTCAGTTTCACAAACAAAGATCCGTCGAAAGTCCATGTTTGATTATTTTTTCTTTCCTTAACGAGACCTCGACATGTTTTGGCAAGCTGTGCCCTCGTTGGTGCCAAGTGTCCATTCACAAACACACTCTTTGTACTGGTTATTGATTTGAGTTTCCTGTGAGCCCTGTAGAATCTGTCACTGTTGAGTTTTACCACGACAGTTCGTGGTTGATTTCTTGCTGCACCTGGGGCACCAGAACGATGACTTCTTTCGAGCTCACCAATTTCTAATGGAATTTCCATTTGTTTGGCCAAGTCCAGCACCATTTTGTCTGTTACTTCTCCATTTGCTTCCTGTATTCCCGATATCATTAAGCTGTTCCGCATACCGTACTGTTTCAGCTCATCTAGTTCATTCTCAAGACGTGTTATAGCATCCTCTTTTGCGCTGTTTGAGCTCTCGAGCTCTTCGACACGGCTCCTACGTTCTTGGATCTGCTCTGTAAATGTCGAACGGAGTAATCCTTTCAAAACGACTGCACTTTTGGGTGTGCCAAAGCAAGGATCAGACTCTCAGTAAAATCGCCCCTGCCCGCCTCCTGTACTATTTCCAGGCTGTGTTCCATACTGGTGTCGATACTTGTATCCGCCTCGTACAAGGATAAATCGGATGTTGAATCGCTGGCGTCTCGATGTTTCTTGAAACATTGGATCACAGAACTGTTACTCGATGAACGCCTACGCTTCTTTGATTCAGAAAGTTTTGGTGTTTGAAATTTCAGCCATTGGATTTAAGATATGACGAAAATAGGAAACAAGTCTCTCACTTTGATCCAAAATATATAAACAAATCCTCAAAATCCAACTTTTAAACGCATGAAAGTAACATGGAGGTAATTATTAAATCTAAGCAAGCGAGAAAAATCTAAATTTTATAGTAAATTTCCTTTCTTATTATACCTACCACAATTGTTTACTACAGGCTTGCACTACAGTGGAAGTCCCTAACTCGGATAAAATACTCTCTATTTTTGTCTTTCCCAAGCAAGTTGGGAAAGAAAAGTGGTGCAAAAGCACCAATAAAAATAAGCCAAAACTGGGTCGAGTGCAACCGGCGCAGACCCAGTACAGGACGCTCTCTCCCAAGTACAACTCCACGACTTCCGTTGCCAGTGCGCATATACCGTCTCTAAAGACTCATTCTTTTTGAATCCGTAAACGTTAGAGTTATGTGATCAGCGGGGAGGAAAGATTCTTTACCCGTAAAGAAGACGGGAGGGCCTCCATGTAAACAATTGTGGTAGGTATAATAAGAAAGGAAATTTACTATAAAATTTAGATTTCTTATCAACCTACTCACAATTGTTTACTACAGGCTGAATAGACAAAAGGCTGGGGGGAATCGCATAACCAACCCCCACATAACACTAGTGCACTGGAACCGTGAAGTAGATGGAAGAGGTCCCGAGGCTTATCAACCATAATGTCGCAATCATTGGTAAAGGACAATGAAAAGAGACATATGAGCCTGTGTGACACACAGACAGAAAAAGGGCAGTAACAGCACAAGGCTGAAACTGACCTTCAAGAAGCCTAATGGCTATGGCAGACAACAGCCTGAGCAGAAGAAAGAGGACCCAGGGCAAAAAGGTCCTCCGACTGCTCCTGCAACTGGCGTAAATAAAAGGTGGAGAAAGTAGAAGCATTTCTCCAGTAGGCTGCCTGCATAACATCCGACAACTTGACGGAGTTAGAATAAGCCCAAGAGGTAGACAGTGCCCGCACCTCGTGGGCAGAAATACGATTGGTAATACAATCGCCAGCTGCTAAACGACTATAAGCCGTACGAATAGCAAGACAAATCCATCGAGAAATGGATTGAGGAGAGATCTTCTGTCGACCCGGAATGAGTGACAGAAAAAACCGTTTTCTGCCTTTCCGTATGAAGCGTGTCCGATCAAGATAAATGCGAATAGCACGGACCGGACAGAGCAAAGGGCGAGTACCCTCAACAGAGGGAAGAGCCCTGATACAGATAGGAGGAGGAGTAGTATCTGGTAACTGATTCTTAGCCAAAAAGGAGCAATCAGTGGTAAAAGTAACACTGTTGGGAGAGCTCCTAAAAAAGGCCGGGTCAACCGAGAGGGCGTGAAGCTCACTAACCCGTCTGGCCGAAGCAAATGCCATCAGAAAAGCCGTCTTATATGTGAGAAATTGCATATCCACCTGGGATAAAGGTTCGAACGGCGCCCCCCCCCCCCCCCCCCCCAAGCAAAGCAGTACCCACGAAAGATTCCATCGTGGAGTAAGCTGCAAAGTCCGAGGCCTTTTCAAAGAAAAGTGCCGAACAAGCTTGGAGAGGTAAGGATTAGTGCCGATACGACGCTTCCCCACATAAGAAAAAGTCTCTGAAAGCATAGACCTGTAACCCTTGATGGTAACAGGCTGGAGACCCCGAGAATCAAACAGATATACCAGAAACTCCGCAATCTGTGAAATCGAAGGATTGGCATAATCAACAGAGTGATCAGCACACCATCGACAGAAGACCTTCCATTTAGCTGCATAAGCTAAACCAGTGGAGTGCCTCCTTGAAGAAGAAATGCACTCCACTGCTCGTCTCGAAAAACCTCTACGGAGGTGACAGGACCTTACAAAAGATATGCGTGAAGGCACAATGAAGTCGGGTCGACGTGAAACCTCCTCGGGCGACCTTGACAAAGAAGGTCGCGACGTAGCGGGAGACGTGCCGGAACCGCCGCCATCAGCGAGCGGAGCTGATTGATCCACACCCGCTGAGGCGACAGGGGAGCGATCAGAATGATTCGACAACTGCAGGTTCGAATTTTGGCGAGAACCTGAGGAAGAATCGGAACCGGTGGGAAGGCGTAGCCGACTAGACCGTTCCAATCGAGTGACAGAGCGTCCACGGCACAAGCCAGAGGATCTGGACACGGGGACACGAAAGTGTCCACCTGATGGTTCCAACGAGTCGCAAAGAGGTCGATGTGGGGACGTCCCCAGAGAACGCAAAGCGACTGGAACACTGCCCTGTGAAGCATCCACTCGGTGGAAATAACCCTGCCCTGTCGGGACAGGGAGTCGGCTAGGACGTTCAGACGACCGGGAATGTGACGAACAACCACTCCGGCGTGAACATCCTGAGCGAGCAGTAAAAGATCCCGAGCTAACTCGTACATCGGAAGCGAGTGCGTGCCGCCCTGGTTCCGAATGTAAGCAACCACTGTCGAATTGTCGGATAGTAGAAGGACCTGGCGATTCGACAGGTGAGGGATCCACTGCCTGAAACTCAGAAGAAGAGCAAGAAGCTCCTTCTGGTTGATGTGTAGAGCTGCTTGATCCTGGTCCCACATCCCGTGTAGGGAAAGACCGAGAGGATCCAACGTCGCACCCCATCCGAGATCGCTGGCATCTGCCGTCAGAACGCGATCGGACGTGGGTAAGTCCAGCGGAACACCCTGCGTAATCCACTGAACATCTGTCCAGGGAAGAAGGTGAGGATACAGAGAGTCCGGAAACGGAAGCACCTGATCCAGAGAATCTACATTCGGTCTCCAACGACTGAGCAGAAAGTGTTGGAGAGGTCTGACACGCAGCCGACCTAAAGGAATGAGATCCGTCACCGAACCGCAGAGACCGATCAGCCGGAGAAAACTCCGAGCGGTCGCGGACCTGGACTGGGACAGAGTCAGAGCAAAAGCTGAGAGAATCACAGCCTTGGCCTGGGGAACAGCCACCAAATTGAATTTGGTTTGGAAAGACATCCCCAGATGACAAAACGACTGAGAAGGGACCAGGTCCGACTTCTCCTCGTTGACTCTGAATCCTAGCGACGTGAGCAAGCTCAACAGAGTGGCGACATCCGATTCCAGTAAGGCAGCATTGGAATGCCTCTGGAGGATATCGTCCAAATATGCCGAAGTAGTCACCCTGGACTGTGTGCGATGGAACGCTATCACATGCGACATCAGTCTGGTGAACGCCCAAGGAGCCAGGTTGAGGCCGAAAGGCATGGCCTTGAACTGGTAAACTCGCCCCAGAAAAGCGAACCTGAGATACTTCCGTGACGCCCGATGCATCGGAACGTGGAAGTAAGCGTCTCGCAGGTCGATGCTGGCTGCGAAATCTCCCTGGTGAATGGATTGGCGGACCGACCTGAAAGTCTCCATGCTGAACTTGGGAGCAATGATAGACAGGTTCAGGATACTCAGATCGATAACCGATCGGAGTCGGCTGTCCTTCTTCGGCACCAAGAACAGGCGGGAATAGAAACCCACTGACTGAACGTTCTTGACGACCTCGATCGCCCCCTTTGCCAGGAGATTGGCAATCTCCGTGGACAAAAGTTCCCGACGTAAAACGTCTGAAGGAACTGTGGTTGGAAGAGGCACCCTTGACAGAGTGGGGTGCCGTCGGAAGGATATGCGCAGCCCGGACCGAACAACATCTAACACCCATGGATCGGATGTGATGGTGGTCCAATGGTCTGCGAACTCTGCTATCCTTCCTCCAACCTGGGACGAGTCGAGGTGAGGACCTTCATTTCGAGCCCCGACGAGGCCCGCGAGAGGAGAAACCACCTCCTCTGCTAAATGAAGAATCCTGAGACTTCCCTCGATTCTGCCGACCCCTACCTTTACCCCGTGAGTAAGAAGTAGAGGCGGAGGCAGAAGGACCAGCCTTTTGCTTCACAGAGGAAGCAGAAGGGTACTTGTTAGGCTTGGAACGGCCCTTGCCTCCCCGAGAAGGCTGATCAAGCTGACGAAACAGCAGCTGATCTTTGGAATGACGTAGGACGTCATCCCGGACCGTCGACACGGAACCATGGAAAAGTTGCAGACCTGCCAAAGAAGCAGATCGAAGAGTAGCACGCTGCTCCTCGGGAAGGGATCGTCCTGTGTCCAGCACAGCGTCCCTTCGAACTAATTCCAAATTGGCCGTGTTACAGGCATGCGTGTGAGTAAGGTGCATAAGCGCCTTGGACAGCACACGCAAAGGAGCCTGTACCTCGTCAAACTTATCTGGAGGCAGATAAGCAGCCAAAGCTGAGACGACGTGATCTGAGAGAGAAAGCATGCCAAGCATCTCTCTAGATAAGCCCAACGTGGACTCCAGAGTCGTCATTGGAATGACGGCAGACTTGGGCTTGGAAAGCCCGAGGGAAGTGGAGTCCTGATCCAGAACCGTCAAAGCCTGGCAGACTGACGGATTGGCGGAATCGTAGGAACGATAACGCACAGGAGGCAAAAAGGTGTCAACCCTGGTGAAGAACGAAGTCTTCAAAGCCTTGGAATTCAGCTTGGCATCTAATGCTGAAAAAGCCTCAACCACCTGTACCGACTGGCACGGTCGAAGGCGCCCAGAAGCAGGTTGCTCCATAGGCTGTTGGCGCGCGACCGATGATCGCGGCCAGGCTGACACTGTCGGCTGGTTAGCAGGTTTGAGCTCAGGCAGAAACCCAAACACAAAGTCAAGAGCCGCCCCCAAGTCCGAAGACTGCTGGCCCTCGACCTCAAGCATGTCGGACTCCTCCCCAGAGTCGGAAGACACATAGCCCATCGTGGGCAAACCAGCCGACGCCTCCCATGGTGTCGGGACACCAGAGGAATCGGAAACCGGCCTGTTTCCAATCCCGGGAGGCGGCGCCAAAGGAGGCGCCTGGAAACCACCCATAGCCTCGCTGGAAGCAACAGGAAGGCTCTTAGAAAGAACCTGAGTGAGTAAGGAGAGGGCCTCCCTAAGCTCACTGCCTGTACCGACCGGTTCGACAGGGGAGCGAACCGGCAAAGTGGCTTCACCACTGACCCTCTTAACCAGCGAAGGGTCACGATCCTCCAAAACACCCGACGCGGGACGACGGGCGGCAGCCGAAACATCTGAAGGCAGACGTGTATAGGGGTACGATGCACCCCGAGGATCAATATTGCGAGAACTCATGAGAGTCACCGCGGACCTCTGCGGGGCAGAAGGTCCAGGCTGCACAAAAGGCGTTGGTCCCCAAAAACTGGTCGTGTGACCAGAGTGAGTAGACGGAAACGCCACGGAGTTCATAGTGTTTCCACTACGAACATCCGAATCCAAAGACACAACTGTGGTGCTCGACGGCGAAGAGACCACAGCGATGGGCTCGGCCGGCAGCCCCTTCCGACTTCGCGGAGTTGAAGTCAGGGAAGGCTGAGGCCGATATCCCACGTCTACAGTATCGGACAGTCCTGCAGTCCCCTGCAGCGAAAAGCCGAGGCCGGCTGAAACAGATAACGAAGCAGACGGGCCAGCAGCAGTAGTAGATACGTCGAGAGTCGTTGAGGCTGGTGAAATAGTGGAGAGAGCACACCGGCTCGGCTCCGAAGGAGGAATCACAACCCTAGTGACAGCCTCAGATGTCGACTGGAGGGGGACCGTAGTCCCGGAACCAGGCATCTCTACACCAGAACACTCAACGGCTCCCGCAGTATCCACCACAGGAAAAGACTGCACACCCCCCACGGAGGAGGAATAACTCTCACCAGACAAAGTCGACTCGGGAGGCCCCGAACGACCACGTTCTCCTTTCCCGCGGGAGCGGGAGGCACGGCCACGAGAACGAACGACACGGTTTACTGACGCCCAGAAGGTGGAAGACCATGTTCCACAGACACCACACGGCCGCTCGGCCGAACACCCATTACAGGAGGAACAAGACAAATGTACATCGTCCACATACTTTGGCAGCAGACATTGCCCTGGGCATGATAGAGGTGAGAGGAGCAGAGAAGTGGAGATGAGAAAACAGAACACCCCCAAAGAAGAGATAAAGGTGACAGAAACAAAGACCCCAGAAGGTCGACCGGGAACCACCCAACAGGAAGACTACTCTCAAAAGAAAGAAGAAACACTGCAGGAGTGGTACCCCGCTGACACCTAACTCTAACACAATTAGAAAATTTTGCAAAAAAAGCATTAACAATAATTGTGAAAAAATCTAAGTCCGAACCGCGTGGCACGCGAAATTCGCGAGCGACTCGAGAGAGAGCAAATAAAAATACTTTATGGACATATAATAGAAAAGAGAATATATAAAACACTGTTCCTGAGAATACAAAGGATACACTGTGGTATAATGAATCAGGAATCATCAAACATCGAGCTGGTGGAACACTGATAAGCGTGCAAAAACATCTCGACACGACGCGGATTTTAAAAAGAATGAGTCTTTAGAGACGGTATATGCGCACTGGCAACGGAAGTCGTGGAGTTGTACTTGGGAGAGTGCGTCCCGTACTGGGTCTGCGCCGGTTGCACTCGACCCAGTTTTGGCTTATTTTTATTGGTGCTTTTGCACCACTTTTCTTTCCCAACTTGCTTGGGAAAGACAAAAATAGAGAGTATTTTATCCGAGTTAGGGACTTCCACTGTAGTGCAAGCCTGTAGTAAACAATTGTGAGTAGGTTGATAAGAAATCACACTCAAGACCCATAAACTATAAAATTCGTCATTTTATAACAGAAACAGAGAGACAAAGAAGTTCAACTTCCCGCCATCGTAGTCACATGATCATCTCATTATTCAGTATGTGAACTGTGGTGTTCTGTTTACAAGCATAAACTCACGAATTCGCTTTGTCCTTCGTCTTTCACTGAGTGAAATCGTCAGCTTGAATTAACGTGCAAGAGGAATGTTCAAAACAACTTTGTACTACCGCTGCTACTACCGGGCGCTACATTTCAATGATGGGTTTTGATTATCCGAGTGTGTGTTGGGGGCGAGCTCAAGAGGGGTTTCCAACTCTCGTCGGCGGGGATGGATAAAGGAAGGACAGTATGGCTCATCGGGGGTTTCACAGCAAATTACCACAAAATTTCCAGTCAAAATATCCTCGTAAATTTTTATAGACTTATTCAAATATTGTAAAAGAGACGTCAGTTTATAACGGCCCACAGGAGACCCGAACATGAGCTATAGTTGTGTCATGGCAAACAATGTCTTGTTTCGATAAATTCGGTATTCCGGGATAATATCCCGGTGGACATGCAGCATTCCCCAGCTTCCGGTAGACTTTAGTTTTTGATTGGACTACCGGGCTCCTACTAATGACAGCCCCTAGATCCGCCACTGACAAGAAATTAAAACAGAGTTGTCGAGATCCATGCAATGCGACAGGAATTCCAAACCTTCCAGGAAAAACAGGAATCAATATCTGATATTTTGAATGGCTTGAAACGGACAAAGCAGTAATACAAGAAAACAACTATCGAAAAACAGAGTGAAAGTAAACAATGTAAATGCATCAAGCAGGTCTTTTGGAAAATAAAATTGTCAATATATAGAATATACCCATAGTAGCTTGATGTACCAAATATTCACCACGAGTGGTGAAGTGGTGTTAACCGCGAGCCTTTGGCGCGCGGTTAACACCACTTCACCACGCGTGGTGAAAATTTGATACACCAAGCTACTTTGGGTATATTATATTTGTACCATGATCGTCATATTATTAAGAGTCGCTATTATTGTTTCTCGATTTTACTGAACAGCAGACGACGTATATACGTGAAAATCTGTTTTTGTTTACATGAGCTTCGTTGGGCGTTACTTGCGCTGTCAATTTTACCTCAGAAACAAAATGGAATAATAATAACATAATAACATACTAGTTCGAGTTATGGATGCTTTATTAACATGAGGCAATGCACGTTTGTTTAATTTTTGGCATCTTATGAGGTAAACCCATTTAAAAACGTAATAAATAATTGCCACTTTCCTTTCACCCTGCGAGGCGACGTGCGATAAATTCAGACAAGTTCACACTCAAGTCGACGTCACCAAAGGTCAACTTGGATGTAGTTCTACTGTTGGTGTAAAATTTAACTATTGAAATCCCATTGCTGGCGTGTTCACCACGGTTGGTGTGTAAAGCTAAAATTTATGTCATAGGCTTTACATACATACATAGTAGAATAGGTAATCATGGTATAAATATATAATAAGATTGCAATAACGGGAATCCAAAAGAGAAATACGTGCTTCAAATGACTTGATCTGAACCGTGGGGGATACCCTCCCCACTCACACACATGCACACCCTGAATCTCTGGCAGAGGTGGAAGTATCGTGGTGTACAAATGTATTGGTAAAGCTAATGGTGACCTCTCTCCTCTTATCTGTGACAGTTTTGTTTTTCGCTAACCAATATCTTCCTGATAACTTCAGAACTGCGTTCGAAATGTTTCGAAATTGTTAACGATCCTGACTAGCAGCTTCCAGATGGTTTAACCCCTTCCATCACTAACTAGCCCTCTACTTAGCGCAATTCTGCTCTTCAAAGCAGATGATACTACATATAGATTTCTTCCTCTATTATTGTCTGTGAATCAGAATTGATCGATCAATCGTTTCTTTGCGATCGGACACCTTGATATTCTGCCTAACCCTGTTGTTTTTATAAATGTTGCCTCTTAATGTCATCATATCTCAAAGCAGGAAAGAATACATTTCAGTGTAAAAGAAAATTCGATGGTAGGTCAGCAAACAGCGTAATTGGCAGTCAATATTTAGGGCGATACGTACTAATTTAGTCCAAAAGCCCCACAGTGCTGTTGGATTAAATTATCACTGGACCTCACTTCAAAAACAAAATGGATTCTACTAGTCCCTATATCCAGCTCTGCATGCGATTATCTCATTCAGGAACTCGGTTTTGAAAGGGTTAATACAAAAACGGACAGCCATTTCTTTCCAGGGGATAGGAACTCCCTCACTTCTCAGTGTCATAGGGGCAATCAAGTTTGTGTGGAAGGGGTGGAACTGAAACAGGTCGTTTCGGATGCCTGTCTAGAATTACAACTCAGGTCAAATGATTGTAAACAAATCGTTGGTAAATTGTCAGTTGTTGGGGTGTTGGGGAAGTATGAAAGTGTGTGCTCACTGTCCTCCACATTCAAAAGCTGCACACGATACCATCCTTTGTTGTACACTAAAACTCAATCTGTACGGCTATCGCGCTAGGGCATAAGCAAGCCAGTAAATGTCCTGCGGTCAAATCACACCCCTTTCAATATATGGTACTATCCGAATATGGCCAAACATAGTGGTGGCGTAGGGGTTTGGAGTATCTCCGGAGTTGAAACTAACTGCCCACAGTTCTAATAAACTGATACGCCCCCACAGCCACCTCTGGAGTTGTAATTGTCTTCACCTCTCTCCTAGATCTATGATATCTGGCCTGGGTATGGTGGAGAACAAAGACAAAAACAAAGAAGTAAGCGAGGTAAGCGTTTTTTCAAACACTCATCCTGGTGGCCTTGTATACATGTATAAATTTCACACACGTTTGCTTGTTCATCTTAATTGTGATGTTGTATCCCTTTGGTATTTAGGGACGGGAACTTTTACATTTTTTGTGGCATTGCTCGCATCCTGATCCGCTGATAGATCCAGTAAACTGATGTCAATCAGCCACGTCACTGCGCCGATCTCACCCATGCTACTTTGCTTCCGCATACCTATCTACTGGCTTGCTGTCGATTTAAAACCTGAGTCTCAATGGGGTCCGATGGTCTCAGAGTGAATTGTAGATATTTTTACCCCAAAGTGAACACTCTCTTGGGCCCATCCACTATATTACCCACTTTCAACTGTTATCTCAATGTTCTGGGTTCCCCCAGTTCGGGGCGCACTGATTTCTAATACCTCGACAGTCACTGCAGATTTCTTCCAATTCGCTGGTAAGCGATCTGCCACTACCTACACTAATGATACGGACACAGTGATTTGTATGCTTCCACAATACATACTCCCATATCTGATAACGTAAAATTGACTTCCACACCCACCTGGGTGCAGGCCTTTGTCTGCCCCCCCCCCCCCCACCCCTTATTTTTAATTATGAAGTCTCTTGAAGCTCTATTTGGATGACTGACATTTCACTGCAAAGATTTAGTACTTGCACTGACTGTGGTGTAGAAGACGCGACCAGCCTATTTCTCTGCACATTTAAGTCTACTTTTCACAGGTAGGAGTCCATTTGAAACTCCTTAAACAGAGACTAAATGTATCACTACTGGCTTTTATTTTACCTTACAAAGATAGGCAATCCCTATCTTGTAGGGCTATACTGTAGCGCTACACACTAGAGGACACGGGACTGCATTGATGCATCGAACATATGGAGTATAACTTTCTTCTATTCCACAAGTTAGAACAAGCACCAAACTCCGTCCACACATTTTCTAGGGATCCACCGGAGGTTCACACGTTGATTGAGAGTGGTCCACAAAACTCATTGGGGGACTATCAACTCGTCGTTACTGCAAACCATAGACTCCCGCGACTCCAAACGTGCCTTCGCTTCAATCTCCCACTTTCAAGAAGAATCAGAACCACAATATATATATAGAGATTATTACCATTATCTGGATGTACAAAACATGTATTCGAGTCGAGCTCCGTGTCCTAAGGGCAGATCACGACGAGTCGAAGACGAGTCGTGATCTACCCTTAGAACCCGGAGCGAGACTCGGATACATACAGATTATCACCACAGTGTGTGTCTCCGGGAATTCAGATCAAGTCGAGTTGTAGGAACAGAACAGTATTCCGACGAGCCCGTTAGGGCGAGTCAAAATGCGATTCTGTGCCTACAACGAGACTTGAGCAGAATCTCCGGAGACACACACAGTGGTAATGATAAATTTATCTCACAATATTGACCACAAAATGTGTTATAAAATCATTTTATGAGGAACTTTTTCATTTGCCTTATCGATGGAAAGACGCAAATTGAAAAATAGAATAGCGTTCATTGAGATCTCCATATTGAGGTCAGTGATGACGTTACACTTCAGAGAAAACTACGTCACTGGGATTCACTTTACTGAATACTGTCTTGCGAAGTGGAGCTACTGCGTGTTTCGTCAACATGAATTTGGTTGTTACTTTTGCAATAATTGCTGGTGAATTAAATATCCCTCTTGGTGTAAAGGTTTATTATATTTTAAAATATGCCGTTCATCGTTTATTGAGGTGGAGTTTTCCACATTTCATAACGAAAGCTAATCCTTTAACTTCAAGAGAGAAGCCTCGACTTGAGCGTTCAGGAAAATCCCAATAGTAGGCTACAAACCAGCCCAAGATGCCGAAAAGTGCGCATAATTTAACTATTCGTTGAGTTAACTTCCCCAGTACATTTTAGCATGCCGTGCATAATAAATACATTACAGGGCGTTTAGTTGGCAGATACAGTGTCATATACGGCTCAGAGAAAACAATATTAGGTTCGGTTTCGCCTTGAGCACCTAATATTGTTTTCTCTTAAGGGAAAACGCGAAGCGATCAAAAAATGATATTAATGCCGTTGTTTTGGCAACAGCAGAATCACGTGCTTGTATCAGGGGCCCTTGATACGAATTCGGAACAAGGGCCCAGATACATTAAACTTTAGTTGCGTAACAGAGCAAAAACGCCCCGACTGTGAGATAAATATTTTGTACATCCACATAATGCTAATAATCATTTTATCTTACAATATATTGGGGATAAGTTATAAGTCAAGAATGTAGACGAATATATAACGAACTATTTATTCGCACGGATGAACAAAAAAAACTGGAACTCACGCGAAAGGAATGTGCTTATATCCGATCCCCTGATACAAACATCTGTATCAGAGGGACGGATACACGACAGTTGCGGAGTTATTTATTTATTTATTTATTTATTTATTTATTTATTTATTTATTTGAGTTTAAGGTCACATATTTCTGCACAATGGCTAATCATGACCACGACAGTTTTACGGGTGGAGGAAGCCGGAGTACCCGGAGAGAACCACCGAGCAACGGCGAGCAACTGTCAGCTCCTCAACATACTAACTCCACACAAGCAGGGTTAGCATTGGTTGAAGACAGGTGTACCATCGACGTGCAGTACGCCTTAGTGCCCAGCGTCACCGTGCCCCCACATGGGCAATGGAGGTGAAGTGCCTTGCCCAAGGACACAACGCGGTTGCCGCGGGTGGGATTCGAACCGAGGACCTCTCGGCTTGCAGCCTGCTCCTCTACCTACTGAGACACCGCGCACCAATTGCGGAGTTAATACAGACAAAATACATGTTGACTGTAAGATAAAAGCTTATAATATACAAGGTAGATGACAGTTGTTTGAAAGTTGAAAATAACGTTACCAAAAATTATTTTTAATGAATGCTAAGGATACTTATATTCCAGGAATTATCCATATTTTATGGTTACAATATGCGCAATGCATGGAAAATTCCTCAAACAACCAAATGGTAAACGATTTAGAGAAACCTGTATTTGTATTTCTATTTTGTGTCGCACTATTGGTAGCACTGACATATGAAAAGTTGTTACCAATGTGATAAATGTCAATAATGCAATATTTCACTCAAACCATCACTTTATTGCACGCCTGTGCTTTTATTTTCATAAAATACAAGCAGCTTTCTATAAAACCGATGCGAACAGTAAATGTTTCTGTATTGTCCTTGAACAAAACGGATCGCGAGCGCGGATTATTTCTGTGTTTCTTGTTTTTACTTTTTGGTTATTTTTGGCAATATTTTTTTGTTTTTAATATTTTGTTGGTAAACTGTGGATGTGTAATAAATACAGAACAGCATACGCCTGGGAACTGTCCTTTTTATCGCATGAGATCGATTTCGGGGCGGGGATAATATTGAACAAGAAGCCGAAGGCTTCGAGTTCAATATTTTTTTTATCTCTCCACCAAACTCGATTAATAATCTTTTCGTAAACTGTAGGCAGAACCGCTTATGTGAATGCCATTCTGTCTATTTCACAAAAATCGCCTTTATATTTAACATTTTCTTCAGAAAGCAGCTTTGAATTCGACATGCACTTCAAATCAGAATCCTTATATAATATTAGTTACGTTCAGTAACGTACAATTGGTAATGTACGTTACACATAAATATTTAATTTTTACGTCATCTTTAATACACATCCTTACATATTATGTGGATTGGCTGTGTTCTTCGTGATTTAAATTATTTTCTGAATTATCTTTCTTTACGAGGAGCCATAGTGTAAAACGGTAACGTATATAAAATAGCTTACACGTCCCAATAATCAGGTGGCCGAAAACGTCGTTTGATAACCCTTTCCATATAATTTCACAAAAACAGTGTGTAGGTCACAGTCTACAGCAAGTAGTTCACCAATTACTGTTTCAGCAATTCTAACGACCTCCATCTTATGGAACAAACCTTTAATCATTTGATAAACAGTTGCCCCGGAATAAGCATTGCCAAAACGACGGGTGTGGATATATATGCCTTTTTCGAAACTGCCATCTTGGACTTTAATCTATGCAAGGTCACAGGTCGCGAGGTGTAAGCATTTCAAGAAAACGCGTTGTGAGCAATGGGGAAAGATAGCGGGTGAAGTGCTTCGGACCCCATACTGTTCATTAGTGAGAATTCAAAAAACATTAAGCCAAGGTTACCATTTGTTTAAGGCAATAGCAATAGTGTATGAGAACTTTCATTATTTCAAATTGAGTTCCTATCGACATAAATGGTATTTGAATGCACGCTGTTAGACTTTTGCTGTACGAGGCTATATATATTTCAATTCCATGCAATATATGAATGCTTGTTAATGATAAAAAAAAGCAGTTTCCTAAGACATTTTACATAGCCGAGCGATCGGTTAGCCATCTCCAACCAACGTGAACGGTCAGTCGGTTAGAGTTATTTTTGAAATTGTGCACAGTGTGCATCACTTCTTAAATTCGAAGTGGCTTCTAGTTTCGCACTGTTCGCTTCGTGGCTGATCCTCGACTATATCTTATCAACAATCCATTAATGAACTGAGACAGCAATTGCGTAACAGCTTGAAAAATGCATTACCGTACTGGAAGGTGGACGTGTTGTGCTGACATTGACATTCATTCATGTGGGAAAGATTAGTAAGAAGCCAAGTGGTGTGTGGGTGTGAGGAGGGAGTTGAAACCAAAACGTTTCTGACAGAAGCTAGTTAAACATGGCAACGCTATTTTCAAACGGCAGATTGATGGTCTTGACGCACATGTTGAGGAGGGTGTGTATCTCGCTTAAGTATGAGGATGTTTTAAAACATTATGTCTAAAAGTTGTAACTTCCATGAGTCTAATTGACAATTGTAAATTATTTTTTGCGTTAACCCTAGGTGGTCGCCCTAAATTATACAAGACCAAATAACGCAAAAGAGGTTGGGGACACTTGTTAGATCCCACAATATTCCTAAGTCCCACAACTTGGGATTAAAAAATACAATTACCTCATACCCGGATCAATATTGTAGCTATTTGTTTGGATCTTTTTCGTCTAGTAGAGTCTTCCAGTCTCTTCTTAAATCTCCAGCTACTCTATTATATTCTCATTTGAAGTGGTTGTATCGCTCTTACTTTTATCTCACAGTGAAATATAACCTCCACCCAATGTGGCTACTATGACCTAGTGAGCTTTCTCGTTTCATATCCGCAATCATATCCCCTTCATTTGTTAGTACCAGATCAAATATCTGCCAGGCGGAATCGTTTCTTGTTCGAGTAGGTTGAGAAACATTTTGATATAAAAAGCCATTTTGGATACAATTTATAAATTTCTCCTTATCGCTATCCATAATCGTCTTTCGTCAACGAGTTATTCCAGTGAATTTTTTGGAAAGTTACTATATCCTACTATTGGTGTTTGTAAATCTTGTCTGTGTAAACCTTAGGGCTGTCACGATTAATCGATTAATCGATCGTCGATCGGTCATGCCGAAATCGTTTAGTATGTTTCGTTGTTGAAGAATCGGTAAATTTTACCCTGTTTTAACGTTTAATATTTTTTTTTAAAAATTTATGAAAAAACTATTGTTTCTAAAGGTAAAATGTCAAGAACATCGACGTTAACCCTCAAGAAGCCGTTAGAAGCATTTGTCTTTTAGGTATATTCAAAGCTTTGATGTTCTGAACTTTTGAACCGTCAGTGTAATAATCAAGACCGGTCGTCAGTTACGAACTTCGTTGGTAAAAATTTGTTTGTCCAATTCCTTCAGCGTCAAAACTCGAGTTCATCGTCAACCAAAAGTTGCGTCCATGCGTTAGGGATGTGTGCTCAACTTACTTCGATTCTGAGTTGTTGTTGTTGTTCAGAAGTCGATGGTTGAAAAGGTAAATCTCTTAAACCTTCAGACATCATATTGACATGTTTAAGAAAAGGTCCGACAATGTCCAATCCAGGCTTGACCCAGATATTATATAGTTGTAAAAATTATCGAAAAAGAAATTTGATTCTGATTAGAGGCAAACAAAATTTTCAAAAAATGTTATTAACCCTTTACCTATAACGTGAAAAGCAGACGACACTTGCAAAACAATTCTTGAAAAACTAATTTGTTTCATTTTTTGTCTCAAAAACATAGGTTATGACCCCTCGTTGGAACGAGCTCGACGAGCTCGTTCCAACGAGGTGTCATAACCTATGTTTTTGAGACAAAAAATGAAAAAATAATGAAAATTAATTGGCTATTTTGAGAATAGCACTGACCTTTTTTGACCGTTACGTTGGGTAAAGGGTTAATGTCAATTTAAACTCGACAAATACGACGTAACTCAAAATTTATTTCGACGTAGATACTGTGTAGCAAAAAGTATACTCAAAATGGTTTGTTTTGAGTTGCCTTTCGAAAAATCTTTAACCGTTAAACTAAAGTGTCACGGCCCGACAAACAGAAAGATTGATGTGCAGGTAGACAGTTGGCTGACGGATATGCAAACATACCTGCAGAATTTGAACAATATATTTCCAAACTTTGTTCAGGGGACAAAGTGGTACAATTACAGTTTCCACAAAAAGATTAGCTTGACAATAAAACAAAATCGGGTCAACACGGGAATAACTCCAGCGATTACGCATGGGAAATGTTGCAAATAGAATTGCAGCAAGTCCTCATCCCACCAGATCTGTGTGAAGTTTCAATGAAATCGATTGAAAATTGAAGGAATTGGCGACCACAGCAAAAGACGGAGTGATAATAAAATTTAATTGAGCAAAAAGGGACACAACTCCATTAATAAGTACGTTGAAGCTGAAAATGAAGACGAGAACTTACCAAAATTGTGTGGTCATGTCAAGCTTCAAAAGACTTTAATGAAAGGTACAGGATTTACAATGTTCTCAACGAGTCAAGAGGAGTAACAGTAAACTTAAATAAACTTAATTAGCTTGGTAAATGTTGAAAAATGGACTTCACGAAATCTCATACACCAACACGTTTTGGGCTGTACCAATTTTAGTGACCCCCAAAAGGGAGAACCCCTCCCCCCCCCCACCCCGGATTTTTTCCTGTGAACCAGTCCGCCCCTGCGAGTAATAACAGATTTTACGAACATGCGACATAATCCTATATAGTAAGTACGGAGAGATGATGGTGAGAATCAAACTTCGTCAAGCTTACTAAATATTTCCATAACCAGTTTTAAAGAATCGGTTTAAAATTGTAGGTATCAGTACCGTATTACAGGTGTACAAAACCAAATGAAGAAAAAATAGTAAATTTGATTGCCAAGGTGCACAACTAGAATAATTACACAGGAACAAGTTTTGGAAAACAAACTTTATCAAGAATTGAACATGCATATATACTTGTGGCATTTTAAATGAATCTGACAAACAAAATGTAAAATTGTTGAAGGCGCAAAATTAGAACGGACGCACAGACAAACGGGTGCTCACCATTGAAAAGTTCCAGTCGCCTATAGCTACGAGGAACAATAAGAATAATAGCTATGTAAAATGAGCATCCATGTGGACGTTCAAAGCTGATCAGTCAAGTAATGGCTGACAATTTTCGTCACTGGAAGAGATTTACGTGAAAATTAGCTCCCTTTAATTTCAGCTGCCAGTAATTTTAACACTGAGGGTATGGGAATTCCATTTAAAAATTGAAATTTTGAGATTTTAGCGAATTTATGTCTTCAGTGGGGGCAACATTTCACAAACTTAAGGCATTTTCCCGAAGGGTAGTACAAAAAATACAGAAGATGGCTTTTTTACAGTTTTTTTCCCCAATCAGTCTGAACGTTTGACTATTTTGCTCTGTTGAAACCCAGATAATTGCATATAGGACACTGTCCTTTTCAGTGGCGTAGGAACAGGGGGGTGGGGAGGGGGGGCGTACCCCTCGCCAAAAAATTTCCAAAACTTTGTAAATCACATCTAGTATCTACACGAAAATAACCACATACATCTGGATATTCTACATCATAAAGGCGCACATTAAAACTGTATGATCTACACCATTTGCAGTGCATAGAAAAGTTGGTAGCCGATGTCACTGACTGATTTGACGCTCAGCAGGTTAACATCTTCCTCTCTGACATACATCCTCCTATAAACACCAAAAATTAACAGCTACGATACCTTGATTTTTTCACTTGAAAAGCGAGGAAATGAGCTCTCAGTAGTTCATATTTCACAAATTTTCCACCAGCGGGAGGGGGTATCCCCAACCCGCACTCTCTCCCGGGTTCGGTTACGCAGAGCGGGCCGCCAAAAAGCCCGTGCTGTCCCCTACAAGCCCCCGTTTACAACCCCCCCCCCCCCCCAATATTATAAGATATAAGCTTCCTATGCGCCTGGTCCATTACATTAACATTTATTTATTTATTTATTTATTGGTGCTTAAGGTCACATTCTTATGCACAATGGCTAACCGTGACCGTGACTGTTTTACGTGGTGGAGGCAACCGGAGTACCCGGATAGAACCACCGAGCATCGACGAGCAACTGTCAGCTCCTCAACATTCTAACTCTGTTCAAGCTCCGCTCAAGCAGAGTGACACAACGCATTGAAGACATGTGCATCATCGACGTGCAGTACGTCTTAGTACACGGCGTCATCGTGCCATCATGTAGGCAACCGGGATAAAGTGCCTTATCCAAGGACACAACGCGGATCGTCCCGGACGGGGATCGAACTCGGGACCTCTAACATAGAAGTTCAACAGTCTACCACTGAGCCACCGCGCTCCCCTTTACATTAATATACAAGTCTAGTAAGTGAGATTTGCTCATTTTTTTTCTCGGAAGAATAAAAATTGCAATTTACTGTAAAAACACAATCGCTAAACAAGGATCCAAAGTTGACGTCTTAGTGTTGGTAGGTGAAATACTGATATTCTTATAGACAGATTATCTGTGAACTAATTGCTTCTAATCAGCTTGCCACAGAAAGCCAAGTTATACCTTTGTTACTTTTAATAAGAGCGGTCTGTTGTTTTCGTATATTATAAGTAACAAAATGGAAACTTGTCTTTATTTTCCACTGATGCCGTAGGGGCTTTGTCAGCAACAACTACTTGCTTCTACTTGCTTCTTAATTGGACCTTATCGCTCGCCTAATAATTTCAAAGGATATTTATTTATTTATTGATATTTAAGGTCACATATTTATGCACAATGGCTAAGCATGACCGTGACAGTTTTACGGGTGGAGGAAGCCGGAGTACCCGGAGAGAACCACCGAGCAACGACGAGCAGCTGCCAGCTCCCCAACATCGTAACTCCGCACTGCAGCACAGGCAGGGTTAGATGGTTGAAGACATGTGTACCATCGACGTGCAGTACGCCTTAGTACACGGCGTCATCGTACCCCCACGCGGACAATGGAGATGAAGTGTCTTGCCCAAGAACACAACGCGGTTGTCGCAGGTGGGATTCGAACCGAGGACCTCTCGGCTTGCAGCCTGCACCTCTAGTCCTCTACCTACTGAGCCACCGTGCTCCCTTCAAAGGAGATAACTTTATTGAAAGTCGATTTTCATGAGGATATTAGTTAGGGATGTTTGTGAAAGTAAAATATGATAAGGCAATACTGATAAGCAAATCGCTAAAGATAATCGGTAAAAATTCAGTCTTACATCCATCTCAGGGACGAGGAAGAATTATATTGTTTTCGATTCTGTCCACAAATACAGAAAAACAATCGCCCATTTCCAATGAATAATATAATATAAAATATAAAACCTTCGGAAGATCATTCTCTAATGGGTTAATTCAGCATACTAAGAGTAAACCGATAATGCTGACATTTTACTGCAGATGGAGAGTTAATTTAAGGTGGAACACCCTATTCCTTTTAGACGTTAATTATTTTTGACCATGACGTTTAGGCACAATTAACCCATTTCCACAAACCTGAGATACATGGGGGCGCGGTGGCGTTGTGGAAACCGATTCTCGTCAGATCACCGAAGTTAACCCTTTACCTAACATGAAAAGCAGACGACACTTGCAAACAAAATTCTTGAAATACTCATTTTTTGTCTCGAAAACATAGGTTATGACCCCTCATTGGAACGTGCTCGACGAGATCGTTCCAAAGAGGGGTAATAAGCTGTTTTTGAGTACAAAAAATGAAAAAATAATGAAAATTAATTGTCGATTTTTGAGAATAGCGCTGTCCCTTTTGAACCGTTACGATGGGTAAAGGGTTAAGCAACCTCGGGCCCTGTTAGTCCATGGATGGGTGACCGTTTGGGCGATCGATTCGGACTCCCACGTTTTGTCCTTGGGCAAGGCACTTAAGACGGACTGTCCACTTGGGACCATGATGACGCCGTGTACTAAGGCGTACTGCACGTCCATGGTGCGCATGTCTTCAACTAATCTAACCCTGCCAGCGCTCCAGTGCGGAGTTACGATGTTGGGGACCTGGCAGCTGCTCGTCGTTGCTCGGTGGTTCTCTCCGGGTACTCCGGTTTCCTCCATCCGTAAAACTGCCACCGACACGATATGACCTTGGCTGTTAAAGTGTCATTAAACCTTAATAAATAAATAACCTGAGTTACATTTACAAGATCAGTAATGTGATAATATGAAAATAAAAATAACCCTCTGCACCTTTATGTCAAAAAACAACATTTGCAGCAGATAAGTTTTCTTATAATGCAACTGCGAATCGGACTTTATCCCATAAATGGCTGTTTATTCGAATAATAAAAGGGTTGCATTATTCACCTAGTAGGGTGATAAATTTTCCCCGTAGGTTTAACACTGAAAGAAGAGACGGACTTGTTGACCTCTGACCTCTACCGCATTCGTGTAATATAATTAACAGTTCAATTGTTGTTGTCTTTAAACTTTTTTAAAAGTATTACACAATGTCAGTAGAAAACACTGCGCATTGTTCATTTAATATAGTTTAGCTCAAGTTTGTAAGGAAATTATTTTTAGACAGAAATGTATCACTGCGCTTTTTTTTATTTTTGCCAATTTTTCTTGTCATCGAATTGGATCTATGGTGTGCTCCTGACGTCTCGCTGTGTTTTGTAGCGACTAACAGCACGATTTCGCAGCGACTGCCCTGTAAAATATTTTTGGGATAAACAGAATAAACATATAGTGTTTTCAAGTAAAAAATGTATTCTACTCGTAGAATTAAGAATGAAACCGACGAGACTCTGAAGAGTCGGTTTCATTCTTAATTCTTCTCGTAGGATAAATTTTTTATTTGAAAACACAATACATTTATTCTATATAGATGTATCTGTCAGAGAAGATATAATCGGGGCGGATACAGGAATTGTAATTAAGGAGGGGAACATGAGAGGGGAATCGTGAGATTCCAGCACAAAAGAAGTGCACCGAGCTACCAACGGCCTAAGTAGAAGTCCCCCCATACTATCCCCTCATGAAAAATTAGCACGGTTACACTGTGGTATTATTCAAAAATACCCCGTTATACCAGGCTATTAGCCTGGTATACCAATTCCATAGTGTATCATGGTACTCTTTCAAGAGGGTTTGAAATGGTGCATGCGCGGGCTCCACCTAGTCGCTGAGCTTACTAGCATTGGAAGCTTTTAAGACAAACATATTGTAAAATGAATGTTAACATTATGCTACGATTACAGGGCTTATTGAGAATAAGCAAAAAGCACCACTGGGCCAATATGTATGCAAAGGAAACGTCGAAAATGGGGTCGTTCGGCATGACCCCCCCCCCCCCCCCCCCACCTCGCCCCGTCGGAATGCGCTAGTGATAATTAGTTCATTCTTATTTCAGAAAAATGAAGTCATCAAACAAAACTGTGTTTTTCTTGCAAGAGTATTGAAGTACTAAGAGTTAACGTTCAAGTTCTGCCCAGCCTATTATTCTAAACACAGCACGAGATGTATAATAAGAAGAATAGTATATCGATCTAAATCTGAGGTGTGGGCACATACTGCAGATATAGTTAATCAACGGTCGCGCTAATGTGGTCCTTTCCTTAACACACCTACACGAGTAAATTGTTAATAGGTCAGCTAGGCAAAGAACAAAAACAAAAAAAAAAAAAAACAAATGCGCCATAAATCGTGTTATATGCTCTTGAAATTCTCATTGTTTCCCAAAATAATGAACTCTACTAAAACTGTCGACACGCAAAAAAAGGACTGTAGATTTCCATTCACTCTCTGCTTTAATCATGATGAAAAGATATGATGACTTTTATGTTTGTGTGGCAGTGATGCTTTCCTGGAAGAACGAAAGGGAAAGACGTTTCCCTATTTTTTTATCTAAGATGGGGGGGGGGGGGGGGGGGGGGGGAGGGGGTTACGCCGTTCAAAATCTGAAGTGCCTTAATCTTGACGAATATCCAACATACTGTGTACTCAGCAATACGAAAGAGCACTCGCTGTGTTCAACACATTTTAGTTATCTGTAAGTTATTTGCTTTTCAAATTATAAAATGATATATACGTACAGTCGGATATAAATACACGAAAGTGACATCCTTGGTACGTTGCACATGCCTTTGTTTGATCAGTTGTTCTCAATAAAACGGAGGGGGGTGAACAAGGACGTGGCGACAAGGGGTGAGTGGGGGGGGTCACCCCCCCCCCCCTCAATTCTGGCAAAAATTTCCTATAGTTGGAAATTCGGAGGGCAAGTCATTAGTAGTTGGAAATTCCATCTATCTGGATCTTAGAGCTTCTTTGGTGATTCTGATGCTTCCTTTACTTCCCAAAATTCCAACTCGGTTTCAAATCGGCAAAATTTCTAACTGTTACTATTTACAACTACAGTGTACGCAATACTGAGCTTCATAAGTATGCATGATGTCAATCGATACGACATTTCTATAGTACGTTACTTATCGTAATACAAACAAAAATCCTCGAAATCCACTTCAAGAAAATGATATCATGTAAAGTCGTTATCCTGAGTTAATTCCATCATTCACAGTTACAAAATGACGAGACATCGAAAATTGATCATTCCTGCATAAGAGCTGATTTAGTGTTAGGACAGTGTGAATTGCTGAATGTTCTCAGCTTGAGCATTTGTTTAGCACATATTCAATTCCCAAAATAACCAAATAATAATCGGATAATTCTATCATAAATGTGTTGGCATTTCAGTTACTAGAATCAATTTTATGCCCCCTTTCATGGCTTCATTTTCAAAATGTTTCACGGTAGTGAATTTCCAACTATGGGGAGGGGCCGGGAGGGGGTTCCCCCTCCCGATCTCTCCCCCTAGTTGGAAATTCACTACCCTACACCCCTCCAATCGGACACCTTTAGCCACGTCCCTGGGGTGAAGCATTTTAATTATCAGAAGACGAGTCTAATGAAAGTCTCTGCAGAAAATCAACAAGAATGCGGGTTTTCAGCAATAAAATTCATAATTTTCCCGCACCACCTACATCGAGAGGGGAATAGCCCCTCTCGGGCTCTCCCCCTAAAACGTACACCCCGACCATTAATGCAATGAAAAACCCGGTTCCCCTACATCTAAATGTCGGAAAGCATCACTGTTGTGTGGACACTTTCGAGGTTTATTTTTACTAAATCGGGACTGCCGAGGACACATAGCTATTTGGGACACGCGCGCATCTACATTTCGCAAAGTACATCTTTCAAAAGCTCCATATATAACAAATTTCCCCACTGATCTGAAACATTGTTTCGACTTCGTGGGGAAATTTATTCAAAATGGAACCCAAAACGTGCATTTTGCAGTAGAGCCATATCAACCAAGGCAATCTACGATCAGCTCTTAAGAGTAAACAGTCTGCCCCCCCCCCCCCACCCCCACCCCTTCCTGCTTATTCCCGATAATATTGAAATGATGGACTGTTAACCCTTTACCCGACGTTATGGCAAAAACCGGCCAGCGCTATTCTCAAAAATCGCCAATTAATTTTCATATTTTTTTTCATTTTTTGTCTCAAAAACATAGGTTGTGACCCCTGTTTGGAACGATCTCGCCGAGCTCGTCCCAGTAAGGGGTTATAACCTATGGTTTTGAGACAAAAAATGAAAAAAATGCCGCTCAGGATCACCGATCCAATGTCGAGTTGTGACCTTGACCTTTGACCTGGCGAGTCCAAGGTCAATAGGGTTCTTCCTCGCACCAAGGCCAACACACCTATGAAGTTTCATGACTCTAGGTTGAACCACTATCAAGTTCTCATCCGGAAACCAATTGTTGCGATATACTATGTTCAAGGTCACTGTGACCTTGACCTTTGACCAGGTGAGTCCAACATCAATAGGGTTCTTCCTCGCACCAAGGCCAACACGTCTGTAAAGTTTCATGACTCTAGGTTGAACCACTATCAAGTTATCATCTGGAAACCAATTGTTGTGATATACTATGTTCAAGGTCACTGTGACCTTGACCTTTGACGTAACATGTCCAAAATCAATAGGGTTCTTCCTCCCACCAAGACCAACCTATGTATGAAGTTTAATGAATGTGAGTTGAACCACTATCAAGTTATCATCCGGAAACCAATTGTTGCGATATACTATGTTCAAGGTCACTGTGACCTTGACCTTTGACCTGGTGAGTCCAAGATCAATAGGGTTCTTCCTCGCACCAAGGCCAACACACCTATAAAGTTTCATGACTCTAGGTTGAACCACTATCAAGTTATCATCCGGAAACCAATTGTTGCGATATACTATGTTCAAGGTCACTGTGACCTTGACCTTTGACCTGGTGAGTCCAAGATCAATAGGGTTCTTTCTCGCACCAAGGCCAACACACCTATAAAGTTTCATGACTCTAGGTTGAACCACTATCAAGTTATCATCCGGAAACCAATTGTTGCGATATACTATGTTCAAGGTCACTGTGACCTTGACCTTTGACCTGGTGAGTCCAAGATCAATAGGGTTCTTCCTCGCACCAAGGCCAACACACCTATAAAGTTTCATGACTCTAGGTTGAACCACTATCAAGTTATCATCCGGAAACCAATTGTTGCGATATACTATGTTAAAGGTCACTGTGACCTTGACCTTTGACGTAGCGAGTCCAAAATCAATAGGGTTCTTCCCCTCACCAAGGCCAATCTACCAATGAAGTTTCATGAATGTGAGTTGAACCATTATCAAGTTATCATCCGGAAACCAATTGTTTAAGATTTACTATGTTCAAGGTCACTGTGACCTTGACCTTCGACGTAGCATGTCCAAAATCAATAGGGTTCTTCCTCCCACCAAGACCAACCTATGTATGAAGTTTAATGAATGTGAGTTGAACCACTATCAAGTTATCATCCGGAAACCAATTGTTTACGCCCAGGCGCCCGCCCGCCCGCCCGCCCGCCCGCCCGCCCGCCCGCCCGCCCGCCCGCCCGATCCGCCCGCCCGATCCGCCCGCCCGCCCGCCCGCCCGCCATTCACCAAACTATAAGTCGAGTTTGACTTCGTCACAACTCGACTAAAAATTAGTTATTCAAGAATTTTGTTTGCAAGTGTTGTCTTCTTTCATGTTAGGTAAAGGGTTAAAGATAACGTTGACCCTCATTCTCTGTCTGTCTGTCTGTCTGTCTGTCTGTCTGTCTATCTGTCTGTCTGTCTGTCTGTCTGTCTGTCTGTCTCTCTCTCTCTCTCTCTCTCTCTCCTCTCTCTCTCTCTCTCTCTCTCTCTCTCTCTCTCCTCTCGTGCCCCCTATGCCACCCCCCCCTCCAATTTCTGCATCCCTGGTAATAAATTAATCCTCCAGCCCCGCAATCGATTCAGCCATGGTTTAGCGATACATGCAGGGATGTAAAGCTGTGTCAAAAGTATATTTTGACCCCTTTCCAAGCACCCGATACGCTTGATTGTTGGTGCTTGTAGCGCATTTTTGCGAGTTCAGAAGACGGGCCCTTCAAGCGTCATAAAGTACGTACTTTGCACCGTACGGTATACTTTATTATCAAGCCTTCAAATATTGAGTGAAGGTGTTTCGATGACTTTATTTTTCCAAGAGGGTAATACAATAAAAAAATATTGCCGGCTTAGTGTGAGAATGTGCAGTGCTTTACGTTGTTCGCCTCGGCATTCTCTCTAACAGGGGGTTAACATATTAGTAGACCTATTGTTTTCTGGCGTGAAAGGTTGAAAAAAGGTCAACTGGCAAAAGGGCTGTTTTTCAGTTCATCAATTTGTACAGTATAAAAAGCCGGGCGGGGGGAGGCGATTATTACTGATAATTCTTCCTACTTCATGGACAGATCCAAGAAGTAGTGGTGGTGGTGGGGGAGGGGGGGGGGGGGGCACTTTGTTTTAAAAGAACCGAATCAGGGACACTGTATTATCCACAAAGATACATGGACATCATCGGAGGTCGTGGATGCCTCTGTGTTATCGCGGATACACACTAAAAACTAAAGTGTTAAAACTGACACTTTCAAGGTGTTAAACCCATTCTAACTCTTAGGGTTTGATTTTAACACTCAAAGTGCAATGCTTTAAGCACTAGACATTACAATCGTCAGACATCTGAAACTTGAATGGATGGCACTTCCCATGTGTCTAGCATTGGTGGTTCTTCCAGAATCGTCCATAATTTGATTTGCGCTTGGTGGGTACATAATTAAAAGGACACAACGCAGATGACGCAGATCAGGCTCGCACTTCAAGTGTAGGTTTTAACACTTTAGTTTTTAGCGTGTAATACCGTACCCCATGCATACAGCTAAAAAACTCCCGCGTGGGTCTCTGGAAAGCCGTTATAAATTGTCTCCCGCATTTGTATGAGCCTATTTAAAATTGAGGGAATATTTTGGTTGAAAAACAGTGTGGTCATGTGCAAAGGAGCCACCGAACGGACAAACTGACTTTCCATTTTCTCAAATTTTCTTTGTGAAGAATACCGCCCACAAAAGTGGCATACTCACAGTCTTACTTGCACAAGAATCACCGCTATGCGAGTCTGACGCATGATTGAAGTGTGGCTAATGTGGCACCCCCCCTCGCGCAAACCCAGGATCCAAGATACGCCCACTGTCCTATGGACGTTATAACAACTTAGCTAACTTGTTATAACAACATAGCTAAACTTGTTTTAACCACTTAGCTTAACTTGGTTATAACAACTTAGCTAAGTTATAACAACTTAGCTAACTTGTTATAACAACTTAGCTAACTTGTTATAACAACTTAGTAACTTGTTATAACAACTTAGCTAACTTGTTATAACTACTTATCTATTAAGTTCTAATTAAAAGTTATTATGTCCTAATCGGAGATAGAATAACTCCTAACACACACACACCTACACTCCCCCCCCCCCCCCCCACACACACACACAAAAACTAAAATAAAATGATATTTGAAACATTATGTTTAATTTTTTTTTCTTTTTACCAGGGCGACATCTCTGGGGACGATTTCGCAGAACCAACTGTTTTTAGGCTAACGTCTCCTGGACTGGGGAGGGGGCTCTTCTATATTCAATAGTTCATCCTTTCACTATAGATCCGAGCAGTAACGCGGGTGACTTGTGCAAAAAGGTCTTATAATATGTGGAAAATGCACAAGGGAGGCCTAGAGCGCGTCAGTATTGGTACTCACTTCTCTACACATAAGACTTCTCCAGATTTTTTAGGGACAGGGGTATTGGGGTGTCAATAAGGGTTCATGGAAGTGGTCAAGAAGTACTCTTTTCATTCATGCACTGACGACTGTGGCAATGGAGATT
The DNA here is from genome assembly GCA_031216915.1 of Pictodentalium vernedei. Classification (NCBI taxonomy): domain Eukaryota; kingdom Metazoa; phylum Mollusca; class Scaphopoda; order Dentaliida; family Dentaliidae; genus Pictodentalium; species Pictodentalium vernedei. Next base: position 220,194,588 of record CM062294.1, read on the forward strand.
CCTATACAAAGTCTCTCAGACGGCGCAAGCCATTGCCACAGTCATCAGTGCATGATGAAAAAGAGTACTTCTTGCCCACTTCCATGAATCCTTATTGACACTCCAATTATTAGTCTGTGTGAAACACACAGACTATTGTTTTTTGCACGGATTCTTTTTCTTTCTTGTTTTCTTCTTTTTTTTCTTTTTTTCTTCTTCTTTTTCTTCTTCTTCTTCTTCTTCTTTTCTTCTTCTTCTTCTTCTTCTTCTTCTTCTTCTTCTTCTTCACCTGTCTTCTGTCTTCTCATCACTTTTTTTGTCCGCAAGATAACTTGAAAACGATTGCCCTATCTCGTTGATTTTTGGCATTCTGATAGACAGCCACAAGTTCTCGGCCAGCTATGTTTTTCAGATTCCTGGGGTACCAGGGGTGTCTATAGGGGTGTTTTGAAAATGGGTCACGCCCATATCTCAGGCGTGGTATGACCTACAGACCTGGGACCAACACCAAATGAGTCGACACTCGATGGAGGTTCAAAATATGGGTCAAGGTCACGGAGGTCATCTAGGGGTCATTGAGTGCATTTTTCAGAATTGCTGGAAATCACATTTTTTGACCCCCTAAGTATTCCTGACGTACACACATGCATTTTGACGTAAAAAAGTGGGCGTGAGTAGTATGTCTCGGGCTTTTGAGGGAACATTTGGATGACCCCGGTGGATGACCCCGGAAGTGACGTCATGTCACGTGACGTAGAGGCGCCATGTTGTGTTGTCATGGTAACCCGCGTGAGCGGCCATGTTGTGACGTCATCCCCATAGTGATACGTGGTGTTAGTGCGCATGCGCAGCGCGTGTTGTTAGGGTGATACGTGTTTCCGTCGTCCATTTTGTATACTGGAGGCCGCCATCTTGGTTTCTATGGTAGCACGTGATTGCTATGTTACCTAAGGCCTACAATAGGATAGGGTATGTTCGGTGGGTATGTTCCTTTGTAGAAGAGTAAATCTGATTACCACAAACAACCCGACAATGCCCCAAATCACCAAAATCCACCCAAAATCACCGAAATTGACTTTATTTCCCCAATTTATCAGCTTAGCACGTAGTGCTATAGTACTAAGGGGTACAAGGGGGGTGCATTCGATTGAACAGGAGTAATGTTCTGCGTAGAATTCTCCCAGATCCCTTTTTGGATCTTATCCCATGACGTTTTTCCCTATTAAGAATAGCACGTAGTGCTATAGGAAAAATTTATCCAGAATTCTCTGCTTCTATCTATAAGCAACAGGTTTTCGTCTATCTGGCCATGTTCCTTTGTTCTAGAGTATACTCCAGTAGCGTAGAAGAGCCTATTAGTTGGCACAGTTTTGCTTATTATTACTATAATTAGCTATTCTAGTCTATTCTTGTTAGTTCTGACCCTATTCCAAGTACTCTCGTTGTTTCCTTTATCTAGATCATTTATATAAATTATAACTAACCAATCAGATTGCTTGATTTCCCATAACCTGTATGCAAAGTTATCTCCCTGTGTATAATAAAAGCCTATATCCAATGGCAATATCCCCGGCACCCCAATTTAGGCACCCCTTTTTGAAAAACATATGACCTTCGACACCCCTTTTTTGTCATATGTGCTTATGTGAAAAAGCACAATGTGACACAATGTGCCCTAGCACATAGGCACATGATCTATGTGCCGGTATGTGCTTATGTGAAAAGGCACAATGTGACACAATGTGCCCTAGCACATAGGCACATACGGGTATTTGAGGATACCTGTTGCCTGGTATTGTATTATTCGAGGATACCTACTAGAGAATCCCTTTTTTGCCATATGTGCTTATGTGAAAAAGCACAATGTGACACAATGTGCCTAGCACATAGGCACATGATTTATGTGCCGATATGTGCTTATGTGAAAAGGCACAATGTGACACAATGTGCCCTAGCACATAGGCACATACGGGTATTTGAGGATACCTATAGCCTAGTATTGTATTATTTGAGGATACCTATCTAGGATACCTTCTGGAGAATCCCTTTTTGTCATATGTGCTTATGTGAAAAAGCACAATATGACACAATGTGACCTAGCACATAAGCCACATGCTTTATGTGCCGATATGTGCTTATGTGAAAAGGCACAATGTGACACAATGTGCCCTATCACATAGGCACATACGACCAAAACGGGATTCCATAGCCACATGCGTTTTCGAAAAGGGATTCCACAAATGGGATTCCAAAAAGGGATTCCACAAATGGGATTCCGTTTCCATCTTGTCTCCAAAGCTCCACCGCCACTACTGGTCTATGGTCTATCTGTCCTATCATTAGGTTCAACAACAGTCTTGTTCCACTGCGGCCTTGTACCAGTACTATTGGCTAAACTACCATCAATTACTTCCTAGCTATACCTTCGCTGAAGCTTTCAAAATGTTCCATCTGATTTCCCCTGTATACATATAAGGCATTCCGTAAGTGGCCCAGTCCGTAAAAATTTGATTCCGTGTTTTTACATCGACACTCGAGGGTATGGAAAGGGTTTGATAACACCCAATTCAACAATGACTACAAGACTCTGAACAGAGACAACCAACCACTACAAAATAACAAAGGTACAGATCCAACATAACCAATTGTGAACATAACAAAGTGAAAGAATGTCAAACTAGTCTGATTGATCGAACAAGTTTGACAGACTGAACAGAACAAAGTGAACAAAGATCCAACACAACTAAGATCGAAGTTATCAAAACAAAGTGACGAAAATCGAACTGAACAGATAGAAGAGAACTGACCCAATGAAGGTATCGAACTGAATTGACCACAACAAATTGTTGGTGGGTACATAATTAAAAGAACACAACGCAGATGACGCAGATCAGGCTCGCACTTCAAGTGTAGGTTTTAACACTTTAGTTTTTAGCGTGTAATACCGTACCCCATGCATACAGCTAAAAAACTCCCGCGTGGGTCTCTGGAAAGCCGTTATAAATTGTCTCCGCATTTGTATGAGCCTATTTAAAATTGAGGGAATATTTTGGTTGAAAAACAGTGTGGTCATGTGCAAAGGAGCCACCGAACGGACAAACTGACTTTCCATTTTCTCAAATTTTCTTTGTGAAGAATACCGCCCACAAAAGTGGCATACTCACAGTCTTACTTGCACAAGATCACCGCTATGCGAGTCTGACGCATGATTGAAGTGTGGCTAATGTGGCACCCCCTCGCGCAAACCCAGGGATCCAAGATACGCCACTGTCCTATGACGTTATAACAACTTAGCTAACTTGTTATAACAACATAGCTAACTTGTTTTAACCACTTAGCTTAACTTGTTATAACAACTTAGCTAACTTGTTATAACAACTTAGCTAACTTGTTATAACAACTTAGTAACTTGTTATAACAACTTAGCTAACTTGTTATAACTACTTATCTATTAAGTTCTAATTAAAAGTTATTATGTCCTAATCGGGAGATAGAATAACTCCTAACACACACACACCTACACTCCCCCCCCCCCCCCCCCCCCCCCCCCCCCCCCACACACACACACAAAAAACTAAAATAAAATGATATTTGAAACATTATGTTTAATTTTTTTTTCTTTTACCAGGGCGACATCTCTGGGGACGATTTCGCAGAACCAACTGTTTTTTAGGCTAACGTCTCCTGGACTGGGGAGGGGGCTCTTCTATATTCAATAGTTCATCCTTTCACTATAGATCCGAGCAGTAACGCGGGTGACTTGTGCAAAAAGGTCTTATAATATGTGGAAAATGCACAAGGGAGGCCTAGAGCGCGTCAGTATTGGTACTCACTTCTCTACACATAAGACTTCTCCAGATTTTTTAGGGACAGGGGTATTGGGGTGTCAATAAGGGTTCATGGAAGTGGTCAAGAAGTACTCTTTTCATCATGCACTGACGACTGTGGCAATGGAGATTCCTATACAAAGTCTCTCAGACGGCGCAAGCCATTGCCACAGTCATCAGTGCATGATGAAAAGAGTACTTCTTGCCCACTTCCATGAATCCTTATTGACACTCCAATTATTAGTCTGTGTGAAACACACAGACTATTGTTTTTTGCACGGATTCTTTTTCTTTCTTGTTTTCTTCTTTTTTTTCTTTTTTTCTTCTTCTTTTTCTTCTTCTTCTTCTTCTTCTTTTCTTCTTCTTCTTCTTCTTCTTCTTCTTCTTCTTCTTCTTCTTCTTCTTCTTCTTCTTCTTCTTCACCTGTCTTCTGTCTTCTCATCACTTTTTTTGTCCGCAAGATAACTTGAAAACGAATTGCCCTATCTCGTTGATTTTTGGCATTCTGATAGACAGCCACAAGTTCTCGGCCAGCTATGTTTTTCAGATTCCTGGGGTACCAGGGGTGTCTATAGGGGTGTTTTGAAAATGGGTCACGCCCATATCTCAGGCGTGGTATGACCTACAGACCTGGGACCAACACCAAATGAGTCGACACTCGATGGAGGTTCAAAATATGGGTCAAGGTCACGGAGGTCATCTAGGGGTCATTGAGTGCATTTTTCAGAATTGCTGGAAATCACATTTTTTGACCCCCTAAAGTATTCCTGACGTACACACATGCATTTTGACGTAAAAAAGTGGGCGTGAGTAGTATGTCTCGGGCTTTTGAGGGAACATTTGGATGACCCCGGTGGATGACCCCGGAAGTGACGTCATGTCACGTGACGTAGAGGCGCCATGTTGTGTTGTCATGGTAACCCGCGTGAGCGGCCATGTTGTGACGTCATCCCCATAGTGATACGTGGTGTTAGTGCGCATGCGCAGCGCGTGTTGTTAGGGTGATACGTGTTTCCGTCGTCCATTTTGTATACTGGAGGCCGCCATCTTGGTTTCTATGGTAGCACGTGATTGCTATGTTACCTAAGGCCTACAATAGGATAGGGGTATGTTCGGTGGGTATGTTCCTTTGTAGAAGAGTAAATCTGATTACCACAAACAACCCGACAATGCCCCAAATCACCAAAATCCACCCAAAATCACCGAAATTGACTTTATTTCCCCAATTTATCAGCTTAGCACGTAGTGCTATAGTACTAAGGGGTACAAGGGGGGTGCATTCGATTGAACAGGAGTAATGTTCTGGCGTAGAATTCTCCCAGAATCCCTTTTTGGATCCTTATCCCATGACGTTTTTCCCTATTAAGAATAGCACGTAGTGCTATAGGAAAAATTTATCCAGAATTCTCTGCTTCTATCTATATAAGCAACAGTTTTCGTCTATCTGGCCATGTTCCTTTGTTCTAGAGTATACTCCAGTAGCGTAGAAGAGCCTATTAGTTGGCACAGTTTTGCTTATTATTACTATAATTAGCTATTCTAGTCTATTCTTGTTAGTTCTGACCCTATTCCAAGTACTCTCGTTGTTTCCTTTATCTAGATCATTTATATAAATTATAACTAACCAATCAGATTGCTTGATTTCCCATAACCTGTATGCAAAGTTATCTCCCCTGTGTATAATAAAAGCCTATATCCAATGGCAATATCCCCGGCACCCCAATTTAGGCACCCCTTTTTGAAAAACATATGACCTTCGACACCCCTTTTTTGTCATATGTGCTTATGTGAAAAAGCACAATGTGACACAATGTGCCCTAGCACATAGGCACATGATCTATGTGCCGGTATGTGCTTATGTGAAAAGGCACAATGTGACACAATGTGCCCTAGCACATAGGCACATACGGGTATTTGAGGATACCTGTTGCCTGGTATTGTATTATTCGAGGATACCTACTAGAGAATCCCTTTTTTGCCATATGTGCTTATGTGAAAAAGCACAATGTGACACAATGTGCCCTAGCACATAGGCACATGATTTATGTGCCGATATGTGCTTATGTGAAAAGGCACAATGTGACACAATGTGCCCTAGCACATAGGCACATACGGGTATTTGAGGATACCTATAGCCTAGTATTGTATTATTTGAGGATACCTATCTAGGATACCTTCTGGAGAATCCCTTTTTGTCATATGTGCTTATGTGAAAAAGCACAATATGACACAATGTGACCTAGCACATAAGCACATGCTTTATGTGCCGATATGTGCTTATGTGAAAAGGCACAATGTGACACAATGTGCCCTATCACATAGGCACATACGACCAAAACGGGATTCCATAGCCACATGCGTTTTCGAAAAAGGGATTCCACAAATGGGATTCCAAAAAGGGATTCCACAAATGGGATTCCGTTTCCATCTTGTCTCCAAAGCTCCACCGCCACTACTGGTCTATGGTCTATCTGTCCTATCATTAGGTTCAACAACAGTCTTGTTCCACTGCGGCCTTGTACCAGTACTATTGGCTAAACTACCATCAATTACTTCCTAGCTATACCTTCGCTGAAGCTTTCAAAATGTTCCATCTGATTTCCCCTGTATACATATAAGGCATTCCGTAAGTGGCCCAGTCCGTAAAAATTTGATTCCGTGTTTTTACATCGACACTCGAGGGTATGGAAAGGGTTTGATAACACCCAATTCAACAATGACTACAAGACTCTGAACAGAGACAACCAACCACTACAAAATAACAAAGGTACAGATCCAACATAACCAATTGTGAACATAACAAAGTGAAAGAATGTCAAACTAGTCTGATTGATCGAACAAGTTTGACAGACTGAACAGAACAAAGTGAACAAAGATCCAACACAACTAAGATCGAAGTTATCAAAACAAAGTGACGAAAATCGAACTGAACAGATAGAAGAGAACTGACCCAATGAAGGTATCGAACTGAATTGACCACAACAAATTGAACAAAGTTCTGAACTATAACCCAATGTTAACCCTCTTGAACTGTTTGAATGAACTACAACCCTAATGGAGGTATATATAATTAACCCCCTTGAACTGAATGAATGAACTACAACCCTAATGGAGGTATATATAATTAAAACCCTTGAACTGAATGAATTTTTTGAATGAACTTTTTATATCTAATATAAATAAACACCCTTTGAACTGAATAATTTTTTAAACTTAATGAAAATATAACGAAGGTGATATGAATTTTTGAACTACAACCTAGTAAACTGAATTCTTCCAATAGGGAATGGGAATACCCTCGAGTGTCGATGTAAAAACACGGAATCCAATTTTTACGGACTGGGCCACTTACGGAATGCCTTATATGTATACAGGGGAAATCAGATGGAACATTTTGAAAGCTTCAGCGAAGGTATAGCTAGGAAGTAATTGATGGTAGTTTAGCCAATAGTACTGGTACAAGGCCGCAGTGGAACAAGACTGTTGTTGAACCTAATGATAGGACAGATAGACCATAGACCAGTAGTGGCGGTGGAGCTTTGGAGACAAGATGGAAACGGAATCCCATTTGTGGAATCCCTTTTTGGAATCCCATTTGTGGAATCCCTTTTTCGAAAACGCATGTGGTTATGGAATCCCGTTTTGGTCGTATGTGCCTATGTGATAGGGCACATTGTGTCACATTGTGCCTTTTCACATAAGCACATATCGGCACATAAAGCATGTGCTTATGTGCTAGGTCACATTGTGTCATATTGTGCTTTTTCACATAAGCACATATGACAAAAAGGGATTCTCCAGAAGGTATCCTAGATAGGTATCCTCAAATAATACAATACTAGGCTATAGGTATCCTCAAATACCCGTATGTGCCTATGTGCTAGGGCACATTGTGTCACATTGTACCTTTTCACATAAGCACATATCGGCACATAAATCATGTGCCTATGTGCTAGGGCACATTGTGTCACATTGTGCTTTTTCACATAAGCACATATGGCAAAAAAGGGATTCTCTAGTAGGTATCCTCGAATAATACAATACCAGGCAATAGGTATCCTCAAATACCCGTATGTGCCTATGTGCTAGGGCACATTGTGTCACATTGTGCCTTTTCACATAAGCACATATCGGCACATAAATCATGTGCCTATGTGCTAGGGCACATTGTGTCACATTGTGCTTTTTCACATAAGCACATATGACAAAAAGGGGTGTCGAAGGTCATATGTTTTTCAAAAAGGGGTGCCTAAATTGGGGTGCCGGGGATATTGCCATTGGATATAGGCTTTTATTATACACAGGGGAGATAACTCTGCATACAGGTTATGTGAAATCAAGCAATCTGATTGGTTAGTTATAATTTATATAAATGATCTAGATAAAGGAAACAACGAGAGTACTTGGAATAGGGTCAGAACTAACAAGAATAGACTAGAATAGCTAATTATAGTAATAATAAGCAAAACTGTGCCAACTAATAGGCTCTTCTACGCTACTGGAGTATACTCTAGAACAAAGGAACATGGCCAGATAGACGAAAACTGTTGCTTATATAGATAGAAGCAGAGAATTCTGGATAAATTTGTCCTATAGCACTACGTGCTATTCTTAATAGGGAAAAACGTCATGGGATAAGGATCCAAAAAGGGATTCTAGGAGAATTCTATGCCAGAACATTACTCCTGTTCAATCGAATGCACCCCCCTTGTACCCCTTAGTACTATAGCACTACGTGCTAAGCTGATAAATTGGGGAAATATAGTCAATTTCGGTGATTTTGGGTGGATTTTGGTGATTTGGGGGATTGTCGGGTTGTTTGTGGTAATCAGATTTACTCTTCTACAAAGGAACACACCCTCAAAACATACCCCGTCTTATTGCAGAAAAATTGGGTAACATAGCAATCACGTGCTACCATAGAAACCAAGATGGCGGCCTCCAGTATACAAAATGGACGACGGAAACACGTATCACCCTAACAACACGCGCTGCGCATGCGCACTAACACCACGTATCACTATGGGGATGACGTCACAACATGGCCGCTCACGCGGGTTACCATGACAACACAACATGGCGCCACTACGTCACGTGACATGACGTCACTTCCGGGGTCATCCACCGGGGTCATCCAAATGTTCCCTCAAAAGCCCGAGACATACTACTGGCGTGGCCACATTTTTTGAAAGTGGGTAATGCCCATATCTCAAGCGTGGTATGACCTACGGACCTGGGACCAACACCAAATGATACAGGTCACCTGATGGAGGTTCAAAATACGGGTCAAGGTCACGGAGGCCACCTAGGGGTCATTGAGTGCATTTTTCAGAATTGCTGGAAATCACATTTTTTGACCCCCTAAACTATTTCTGACGTACACACATGCATTTTGACGTAAAAAAGTGGGCGTGGCCAAAATTTTTGAAAGTGGGTCACGCCCATATCTCAGATGTGGAATGACGTATGGACATGGGACCAACACCAAATGAGTCGACACTTGATGGAGATTCAAAATATGGGTCAAGGTCACAGAGGTCACCTAGGGGTCATTGAGCGCATTTTTTCAGAATTGCTGGAAATCATATTTATTGACCCCCTAAAGTATTCCTGACATACACACATGCATTTTGACATAAAAAAGTGGGCATGGCCAAAAAAAAAATTTTGAAAGTGGGTCACGCCCATACCTCAGGCGTGGTATGACGTATGGACCGGGGACCAACACCAAATGAGTCAACACTTGATGGAGGTTCAAAATATGGGTCAAGGTCACGGGGGTCACAGAGGTCACCTATGGGTCATTGGGTGCATTTTTCAGAATTGCTGGAAATCACATTTTTGACCCCCTAAAGTATTCCTGACGTACACACATGCATTTTTACATAAAAAAGTGGGAGTGGCCAAAATTTTTGAAAGTGGGTCACGCCCATATCTCAGGCGTGGTATGACCTACAGACCTGGGACCAACACCAAATGAGTCGATACTCGATGGAGGTTCAAAATATGGGTCAAGGTCACGGGGGTCAACTATGGGTCATTGAATGCATTTTTCAGAATTGCTGGAAATCACATTTTTTGATCCCCTAAGGTATTCCTGATGTACACACATGCATATTGACGTAAAAAAAGTGGGCGTGGACAAAATTTTTGAAAGTGGGTCAAGCCCATATCTCAGGCATGGTATGACGTACGGACCTGGGACCAACACGAAATGAGTCGACACTTGATAGAGATTCAAAATATGGGTCAAGGTCACGGAGGTCACCGAGGGGTCATTGAGTGCATTTTTCAGAATTGCTGGAAATCACATTTTTTGATCCCTTAAAATATTCCTGACGTACATACATGTATTTTGAGGTAAAAAAGTGGGCGTGGCCACATTTTTTGAAAGTGGGTCACGCCCATATCTCAAGCGTGGTATGACCTACGGACCTGGGATCAACACCAAATGAGTCAACACCCGATGGAGGTTCAAAATATGGGTCAAGGTCACGGAGGTCAACAAGGGGTCATTGAGTGCATTTTTCAGAATTGCTGGAAATCACATTTTTTGACCCCCTAAACTATTTCTGACGTACACACATGCATTTTGACTTTAAAAAAGTGGGCGTGGCCAAAATTTTTGAAAGTGGGTCACGCCCGCATCTCAGACGTGGAATGACGCATGGACCTGGGACCAACACCAAAATGAGTCGACACTTGATGGAGATTCAAAATATGGGTCAAGATCACAGAGGTCACCTAGGGGTCATTGAGTGCATTTTTTCAGAATTGCTGGAAATCAAATTTATTGACCCCCTAAAGTATTCCTGACATACACACATGCATTTTGACATAAAAAAGTGGGCGTGGCCAAAGAAGTTTTGAAAGTGGGTCACGCCCATACCTCAGGTGTGGTATGACGTATGGACCTGGGACCAACACCAAATGAGTCGACACTTGATGGAGGTTCAAAATATGGGTCAAGGTCACGGGGATCAACTATGGGTCATTGAGTGCATTTTTCAGAATTGCTGGAAATCACATTTTTTGATCCCCTAAGGTATTCCTGATGTACACACATGCATATTGATGTAAAAAAAAGTGGGCGTGGCCAAAATTTTTCAAAGTGGGTCACGGCCATATCTCAGGCGTGGTATGACGTATGGACCTGGGACCAAAACGAAATGAGTCGACACTTGATGGAGATTCAAAATATGGGTCAAGGTCAAGGAGGTCACCTAGGGGTCATTGAGTGCATTTTCAGAATTTCCGGAAATCACATTTTTTGATCACCTAAAGTATTCCTGACGTACATACATGCATTTTGTGGTAAAAAAGTGGGCATGGCCACATTTTTTGAAAGTGGGTAATGCCCATATCTCAAGCGTGGTATGACCTACGGACCTGGGACCAACACCAAATGAGTCGACACCCGATGGAGGTAAAAAATATGGGTCATGGTCACTGAGGTCAACAAGGGGTCATTGAGTGCATTTTTCAGAATTGCTGGAAATCATATTTTTTTAACCCTAAACTATTTTTGACGGACACACATACATTTTGACTTAAAAAAAAAGTGGGTGTGTCCAAAATTTTTGAAAGTGGGTCACGCCCACATCTCAGACGTGGAATGACGCATGGTCCTGGGACCAACACCAAAATGAGTCAACACTTGATGGAGATTCAAAATATGGGTCAAGGTCACAGAGGTCACCTAGGGGTCATTGAGTGCATTTTTTCAGAATTGCTGGAAATCACATTTATTGACCCCCTAAAGTATTCCTGACATACACACATGCATTTTGACATAAAAAAGTGGGCGTGGCCAAAGAATTTTTGAAAGTGGGTCACGCCCATACCTCAGGCATGGTATGACGTATGGACCTGGGACCAACACCAAATGAGTCGACACTTGATGGAGGTTCAAAATATGGGTCAAGGTCACTGGGATCACAGAGGTCACCTAGGGGTCATTGAGTGCATTTTTCAGAATTGCTGGAAATCACATTTTTTGACCCCCTAAAGTATTCCTGACGTACACACATGCATTTTTACATAAAAAGTTGGAGTGGCCAAAATTTTTGAAAGTGGGTCACGCCCATATCTAAGGCATGGTATGACCTACAGACCTGGGACCAACACAAAATGAGTCGATACTCGTGGAGGTTCAAAATATGGGTCACGGTCACGGAGGTCACCTAGGGGGCATTGAGTGCATTTTTCAGAATTGCTGGAAATCACATTTTTTTATCCCCTAAAGTATTCCTGACGTACATACATGCATTTTGAGGTAAAAAAGTGGGCGGGGCCACATTTTTTGAAAGTGGGTCATGCCCATATCTCAAGCGTGGTATGACCTACGGACCTGGGACCAACACCAAATGAGTCGACACCCAATGGAGGTTCAAAATATGGGTCAAGGTCACGGAGGTCAACTAGGGGTCATTGAGTGCATTTTTCAGAATTGCTGGAAATCACATTTTTTTACCCTAAACTATTTCTGACGTACACACATGCATTTTGACGTAAAAAAAGTGGGCGTGGCCAAAATTTTTGAAAGTGGGTCACGCCCATATCTCAAACGTGGAATGACGTATGGACCTGGGACCAATACCAAATGAGTCGACACTTGATGGAGATTCAAAATATGGGTCAAGGTAACAGAGGTCACCTAGGGGTCATTGAGTGCATTTTTTCAGAATTGCTGGAAATCACATTTTTTGATCACCTAAGGTATTCCTGATGTACACACATGCATATTGATGTAAAAAAAAGTGGGTGTGGCCAAAATTTTTGAAAGTGGGTCACGCCCATATCTCAGACGTGGAATGACGTATGGACATGGGACCAACACCAAATGAGTCGACACTTGATGGAGATTCAAAATATGGGTCAAGATCACAGACGTCACCTAGGGGTCATTGAGTGCATTTTTTCAGAATTGCTGGAAATCACATTTATTGACCCCCTAAAGTATTCCTGACATACACACATGCATTTTGACATAAAAAAAGTGGGCGTGGCCAAAAAATTTTGGAAGTGGGTCACGCCCATACCTCAGGCGTGGTATGACGTATGGACCTGGGACCAACACCAAATGAGTCGACACTTGATGGAGGTTCAAAATATGGGTCAAGGTCACGGGGGTCACAGAGGTCACCTATGGGTCATTGAGTGCATTTTTCAGAATTGCTGGAAATCAGATTTTTTACCCCCTAAAGTATTCCTGACGTACACACATGCATTTTTACATAAAAAAGTGGGCGTGGCCAAATTTTTTGAAAGTGGGTCACGCCCATATCTCAGGCGTGGTATGACCTACAGACCTGGGACCAACACCAAATGAGTCGATACTCGATGGAGGTTCAAAATATGGGTCAAAGTCACGGGGGTCAACTATGAGTCATTGAGTGCATTTTTCAGAATTGCTGGAAATCACATTTTTTGATCCCCTAAGGTATTCCTGATGTACACACATGCATATTGACGTAAAAAAAAAGTGCGCGTGGCCAAAATTTTTGAAAGTGGGTCACGCCCACATCTCAGACGTGGAATGACGTATGGATCTGGGACCAACACCAAAATGAGTCGACACTTGATGGAGATTCAAAATATGGGTCAAGGTCACAGAGGTCACCTAGGGGTCATTGAGTGCATTTTTCAGAATTGCTGGAAATCACATTTATTGACCCCTAAAGTATTCCTGACATACACACATGCATTTTGACATAAAAAAGTGGGCGTGGCCAAAGAATTTTTGAAAGTGGGTCACGCCCATACCTCAGGCGTGGTATGAAGTATGGACCTGGGACCAACACCAAATGAGTCGACACTTGATGGAGGTTCAAAATATGGGTCAAGGTCACGGGGATCAACTATGGGTCATTGAGTGCATTTTTCAGAATTGCTGGAAATCACATTTTTCATCCCCTAAGGTATTCCTGATGTACACACATGCATACTGACGTAAAAAAAGTGGGCGTGGCCAAAATTTTTGAAAGTGGGTCACGCCCATATCTCAGGCGTGGTATGACATATGGACCTGGGACCAACACGAAATGAGTCGACACTTGATGGAGATTCAAAATATGGGTCAAGGTCACGGAGGTGACCTAAGGGTTATTGAGTGCATTTTTCAGAATTGCTGGAAATCACATTTTTTGATCCCCTAAAGTATTCCTGACGTACATACATGCATTTTGAGGTAAGAAAGTGGGCGTGGCCACATTTATTGAATGTGGGTCATGCCCATTTCTCAAGCGTGGTATGACCTACGGACCTGGGACCAACACCAAATGAGTTGACACCCGATGGAGGTTCAAAATATGGGTCAAGGTCACGGAGGTCAACAAGGGGTCATTGAGTGCATTTTTCAGAATTGCTGGAAATCACTTTTTTTTTCCCCTAAACTATTTCTGACGTACACACATGCATATTGACTTTAAAAAAAGTGGGTGTGGCCAAAATGTTTGAAAGTGGGTCACGCCCACATCTCAGACGTGGAATGACATATGGACCTGGGACCAACACCAAAATGAGTCGACACTTGATGGAGATTCAAAATATGGGTCAAGATCACAGAGGTCATCTAGGGGTCATTGAGTGCATTTTTCAGAATTGCTGGAAATCACATTTTTTTACCCCTAAAGTATTCCTGACATACACAAAGGCATTTTGACATAAAAAAGTGGGCGTGGCCAAAGAATTTTTTAAAGTGGGTCACGCCCATACCTAAAGGCGTGGTATGACGTATGGACCTGGGACCAACACCAAGTGAGTCGACACTTGATGGAGGTTCAAAATATGGGTCAAGGTCACGGGGGTCACAGAGGTCACCTAGGGGTCATTGAGTGCATTTTTCAGAATTGCTGGGAATCACATTTTTTGACCCCCTGAAGTATTCCCGACGTACACACATGCATTTTTACATAAAAAAGTGGGCGTGGCCAAAATTTTTGAAAGTGGGTCACACCCATATCTCAGGCGTGGTATGACCTACAGACCTGGGACCAACACCAAATGAGTCGATACTCGATGGAGGTTCAAAATATGGGTCAAGGTCACGGAGGTCACCTAGGGGTCATTGAGTGCATTTTTCAGAATTGCTGGAAATCACATTTTTTGATCCCCTAAAGTATTCCTGACGTACATACATGCATTTTGAGGTAAAAAAGTGGGCGTGGCCACATTTTTGGAAAGTGGGTCACGCCCATATCTCAAGCGTGGTATGACCTATGGACCTGGGACCAACACCAAATGAGTCGACACCCGATGGACATTCAAGATATGGGTCAAGTTCAGGGAGGTCAACAAGGGGTCATTGAGTGCATTTTTCAGAATTGCTGGAAATCACATTTTTTGACCCTCTAAACTATTTCTGATGTACACACATGCATTTTGACTTAAAAAAAAGTGGGCGTGGCCAAAATTTTTGAAAGTGGGTCACGCCCACATCTCAGACGTGGAATGACGTATGGACCTGGGACCAACACCAAAATGAGTCGACACTTGATGGAGATTCAAAATATGGGTCAAGGTCACAGAGGTCACCTAGGGGTCATTGAGTGCATTTTTCAGAATTGCTGGAAATCACATTTATTGACCCCTAAAGTATTCCTGACATACACACATGCATTTTGACATAAAAAAGTGGGCGTGGCCAAAGAATTTTTGAAAGTGGGTCACGCCCATACCTCAGGCGTGGTATGACGTATGGACCTGGGACCAACACCAAATGAGTCGACACTTGATGGAGGTTCAAAATATGGGTCAAGGTCACGGGGGTCAACTATGGGTCATTGAGTGCATTTTTCAGAATTGCTGGAAATCACATTTTTGATCCCCTAAGGTATTCCTGATGTACACACATGCATACTGACGTAAAAAAAGTGGGCGTGGCCAAAATTTTTGAAAGAGGGTCACGCCCATATCTCAGGCATGGTATGACGTATGGACCTGGGACCAACATCAAATCAGTCAACACTTGAGGGAGACTCAATATATGGGTCAACGTCACGGAGGACACCTGGGGGTCATTGAGTGCATTTTTTCAGAATTGCTGGAAATCACATTTTTTGATCCCCCAAAGTATTCCTGACGTGCACACATGCATTTTGACGTAAAAAAGTGGGCGTGGCCAAAATTTTTGAAAGTGGGTCACACCCATATCTCAAGTGTGGTATGACCTACGGACCTGGGATCATCACCAAATGAGTCGACACCGATGGAGGTTCAAAATATGTGTCAAGGTCACGGAGGTCAACTAGGGGTCATTGAGTGCATTTTTCATAATTGCTGGAAATCACATTTTTGCCTCCAAAGCATTCCTGAGATTCATACATGCATTTTTACGTTAAAAAAGTGGGCGTGGCCAAAAAAATTGAAAGTGGGTCACGCTCATATCTCAAGCATGGTATGATGAATGGACCTGGGACTAACACCAAATGAGTCGACACTTGATGGAGATTCAAAACATGGGTCAGGGTCAAGGAGATCACCTAGGGGTCATTAAGTGCATTTTTCATAATTGCTGGAAATCACGTTTTTCGCCCCCCCCCCCCAAAAAAAAAAGCATTCCTGAGGTCCATACATGCATTTTTATGTTAAAAAGTGGGCGTAGCCAACATTTTTGAAAGTGGGTCATGCTCATATCTCAATTGTGGTATGATGAATGGACCTGGAACTAACACCAAATGAGTCGACACTTGATGGAAATTCAAAATATGGGTCAAGGTCACGGAGGTCACCTAGGGGTCTGCCTGAAAGAGGTCACCAAAGTCATCAAGTGCGTATTATTCAGAAATACTGGGAAATGAATTTTATTACACCTTAATGAATTTCTAAAGTTTATGAACGTATTTCATCACTCAAATTAGTGGGCAGAGCCAAAAATGTCCATTTCTGATTCGAGTATCGAACCCTTTGAATGCTGGTCACATGTATGCCTTTTCTGGTTTCCTATAAATAATTGTTCTGATTCCAGTATGAATATCTGTAAATACTGTTAACGAAAACCCATTTCTGATTTGTTTAAAAATATTTTACTCCTGAAAATAAGCCTCCATAAATTCTCTTTCTGTATAGTTTATTCCTGATACTTTAACCCTTTTCACACAGACTTGATTTTACTGGGTGCAGTAAATTCTGTTTCTCTAGTTACTTACTGTTCTTTGACTGTCTTGGCCGCTCGTGGATGGCCAACTTGTTCTTCGCGCAAAGCTTCATTTATAGCGGATTGGAAGGAAAAGACATAGGAACAGCACGGGGGAAATGGGATTTATAATAATAATTACCGGGGCTGGTGTAATCGTAATCAGTAATCGTAATCGTCTGTAATTGATTACAATTTTCAAGTAATCATGTGTAATCAGTAATATTGATATTTCATGATTACAAGTAAAGTAATCAATTACATTTATAAATTGACAGTAATCATGATTACTTTGTGATTACTTTATGATAACTTTTCTTTAACCCTTTACCTAACATGAAAAGCAGACGACACTTGCAAAAAAAAAATTCTTCAATAACTCGTTCCTACGAGGGGTCATAACCTATGTTTTTGAGACAAAAAATGAAAAAATAATGAAAATTAATTGTCGTTTTTTGAGAATAACGCTGGCCGGTGTTGGCGTTACGCTGGGTAAAGGGTTAAATTGTGCATACAAACTTATAAAAAATCTATTAAAATTTATCTTTTGAGAGACGACTAACCTCTAATATGAAATTTTGTGCTCTACAGAAAGTCAGAAAATGTGGCAACAGCCTGTGAAATGATCCAGGTATGAATATCTCTTCAGTTTCATGGAAACACCAAATGTCACAGCAAATGCAACCTCATTTGAGATTGAACTAACTAAATATCTGTGTGAACCCAGTGTGAGAATGTCACCCACACCATCAACATTTTGGAAAATTCTCGAAACAAACTATCCATCGCTGCCAAAGTTGGCTGCCAATTTTCTAGTCATGCAAGTATCGTCAGCTCCTGTTGAGAGGTTATTCGGTATTGCAGGAAAGATTGTTCGCCCTGATAGATGTTTAATGAATGATGATACATTTCATAAAATGATGATGATAAGATGTAACAGTACCATTGCTGATTGAGACATGCATGCATACTGCAGAAATACTGTCATTTACATCTTGCTGATGAATAAATCTTTATTTATTTTTAATCTGTTTCATTTTCAAAGGTGACTTGCCAGCCATTAATGATGAATTTGAAGTACATTACCAGCTGTAGGATAATCATAAGGCACCTTTTCCTAATTATTCTTTTGATGACAATTCCAGATCTTGTAGTCTTTTCTTAGAAAGCTCTTCTGACGAACTTTGCAAGAAAAGATTGCAATTGATGGAGTTGTCTACAAAAGAAAAGGGGGAAAAAGTCTTATGACTACCCTATAATTTTAAGTCGTTACTATTGGAATAGTTATTATTGGAGTTTATGGTAACTTAAGGCCCATTTTAGAATACTTCCACCCCAGGCATTGATTACCAGTCCTATTTTACCAGTAAAACCGAACTTGTTTACCATCGTAAGCAAGCACTGCTTTACTTGCCACGAGGGCTAGAGTGATAATAAACTATATCCCTTTGAAGTAAAAGGCAGCAAGTAATAATTAACGTAGTCGATTACCGATTACTTTTTCAAACAAATTGTATTCGTAATCATTACTTTTCAAAAATGGAGTAATTGTAATCGTAATCATGAAAATTTAAAGTGTAATTGTTATCGTAACCATTACATTTTCAAAGTAATCACCAAGGCCTGATAATTACCTCAAACAACCCCATAACTACCCAAAATCACCAAAAACTTCTCATCGTTGCCAACACGGATCTGCCAAATCCGCCATTTTGGCCTTATAAAAATAGCAGTAGCGCTTTGGGACTGTGGAGCCGCCTAAAGGTATATTCGATTGGACGAGTGTATGACTAATTACAGAAAACAACCCGACAACTATTTATCTAGTTCGGTTTCTTCCAGAATCATCGGTTTCTTTCTGTACTTTTCGTTCCACGTTATACTACTAACATGGAACTATATTTCTAGTCTTTCCTATGCTTACTAATCCACTTTTAGTAACTTTCACAATCGCCTCCCCAACTACTACTCCAACCCTTCAATATCAAAGCCTAACTAAATGATGCCCTCAACCCATTTGTTGAAGTATACTTTTGCAAGTTCCTGAGCAATATTCGACCAAGATTTTTCCCGTCTTCAAGTTTACAATGGAAAAGTGCATTGTATTTCTTTACCGTCGACTTCTATGTTAATTTCCTAAGGTTCCGCTCCACAATTTTCCAGGCATTTCCTAAATTGACATGCCATACAGTCTCTTCAAATGCAAATATTCTGTAACTCTTGTTATCTAACCCATAACATGTATTACATTTCCAAAATCCACTAAAAACATATAACATTATCTAAGTAGAAATAAATAATCTGAATATGGGTGAAACAATTTATTGTCAAAGGCAAGACTTCAACCTGCAAAATTGCATGAAAAAAAGCCGATACCATTAATTTTCAGCCACCCAGCAGCCTCAAAAGCAGAATTTACCCCCACTCACCTAAAAATGGAGCATATAACCCCCTGTTTCTAAAAAGTGAAAAAAAATCCATGTTACCGTCTCATTTTTAGTTACATGCCTGGTAACAAACCCGTGTAAAAATTACATTTTAAAAAATAGCTGATTTTTCCAAAGCCACTGTTTCCCATAATTCAGCTGATAATTTACCCTTATGCATCACACTCCAACTTTAGGACAAAAACTTCAAATTCTCTTGTCCAACAAATAGCCAAATGTAATCTGATATCTGATACTAAAAATATATCTCCAATTTGCATGGCATTAGTTTCAACATACGCCCAATGTTTAGAATCCCCCCCCCCCCCCCCCTGTGCAATAGTGTGAAACTGTAGAGCGGAACCTAAATTTGCCAACACAACCCTCGATCAAGAAGGGAATAATTGACCAAAAAACGTTGTGACGTCGTGACGCTTTCAAAAACGTCCGTCGCTCAGACACTTTTCGGGTGCCGCTCCACAATTTCCAGGCATTTCCAAAAATGACATGCCACACACTCTCTTCAAATACAAATATTCTGTAACTTAGTTATCTAACCCATAACATATATTACATTTCCCAAATCCACAAAAATACATATAACACTATCTGACTAAGTAGAAATAAACAATCTGAATGTGGGTAGAATAATTTATTGTCAAAGACAAGACTTCAACCTGCAAAATTGCATGAAAAATTCCGAAACCAGTTATTTTCTGCCACCCAGCAGCCTCAAAAGCAGCATTTTCCCACCACCTACCTACCACTGGAGCATATCATCCCCTGTTTCTAAAATGAAAAAAAACTGTATGTTTCCATTTCATTTTTTAGTTGCATGCCCCTTGTAAAAATTACATTTAAAAAAATAACCACTTTTTCGAAGCCACTGTTTCCCATAATTCATCTGGTAATTTACCCCTATGTATCAGACTCCAAAACTTCAAATTCTCTTGTCCAACAAAAAACCTAATGTAATCATATATCTGATACTAAAAATATATCTCTATATTACATTGCCTTAGTTTCAACATATGGCCTATGTTTAGAATTTCACCCCTCTGCAATAGTGCGAAACTGTAGAGCGGAACCTCGGAGAAGCATAACGTTACGCCATTCTGTCTCGAAATGTTTCCAGTTGAATACATCGTTAGAGATTTTTTTTTAAAAGCAATTTTGGCTTAGCAACATTTTTTTTTTGAAGATGGAGTCTGCTACTGCTGCCAATTATGATTCCGGTTCCAGGACTGAAATGTATGCCTGAGACGACTGCGGGAAGACCTTTACCGCTGGAACGGACCGGGACCGCCATATCGGAAATACGAACATTAGAGAGAAAAAGACGTACGACTGTATCAATTGCAACTGGACCTATACGTGGAAGCAAGTGCTAGAATACCGACTGAAGAAATGTCTAGAGATTTATATCTGTATGTAATGCTGCCAATAATTTGATCAATTCATTTCAACCGGCACCAGAGCATCGAACGCCGACCTATATCTGTATCTGCTGAAAGGAATGGTGTACAACCAAAGAGAGGATCTCCTAAATAACCACGGACCGCGACAACTATCAGGTATAGTGCTGATACGATCGATGTTGGATCGGAGTTTGATGACAGAAGACAATGGTGAGTTGTTTGCCATGTACTATGATAACTGAAGAAGATGAACAGAAGAGTCCAGGACCAATACAATTACCACATCAACTGTGTCAACTGAAGACGATGAACGAAGAACTGGTGACCACAGTATTTCTGCCTCGGAAAATGAGATCTAAGATTGAACTCTGCTTGGTGCTGTCTCGAGACATAGTGTGGCTGAACAGATGAGATAGAATGTCTTCCAGACTACATCCCCCAAAACAAAGCAATGAATGCTTTGATGAACGGTAAACAGCGTCAGTTTAACTACGACAACAACCTGTACACCTTCCATTGCTTAGCTTTATGGAGTGGTTCGACAGTACACAATCTCAACTACGCTACAAATACCATTGCAATAAGTACACGAAGAAATCATAGAATGAATCGAGTGGTGCAACATTTGGAGGAATTACCCGATTTGGAAAATGTTTTGAAGTAATCATCCAGGTATATGAACTTGTGAAGAATGATGATGACCAAATCATTGTCATACTAGTCCAGAGATCTCACAGAAGATGTGAAGAGTCAATGTATGTGACCATCAAACAGAACCATTTCTGTTACACCAGTGCTATAAATTGTTTCAATGTCGCAAGTGCAGTGACGCCTTGGGCAGTAAACAGACATTAGAAGGCATGTACCGATGATGTCTCGTACCAGTATGTCGGCGGTGTGTCCCATCCATCCCAGTCGGTGTTAACTATTAGAAGATGAAGGTACAGAAGTACCTGAAGAGAAGATTTACCATTACCGAGCTACATTCGACTTTGAAAGTTACTCTTTGACAAGTTAAGTCTACCTGTCGGGAGTGCTAAACTGACGTGCGGAGCTCAACACATACCACTGTGTGAGCGTTTTCAATTACGTTCTAGAATACGAAGAACCAAAGTATTTCTTTACCAGCGGAAACGTCAAAGAACTGGTCGAGGAAATGATGATTTACCTTACAAATATTTCTTCACATCGCAACATCCAAGGCAACGCTACCACGTATCGACCTTGGTGACAGACAATCGAAGAAAATCGGGAGGGAAACGGAAGCAAATGTTACGGGAGAAGATTCATCCAAACTGCATCCCCTCCAGAAATTGGAGAAGAAATGTCAAGGCTGTTGACAGGAGATGTCTGCCATCGGATTCAACTCCGGACAGTACGGCATGAATATAGTGAAGCGTGAACTAATGTCATAGCCGTAGAGACAAAACCCACACGAGTTCGCCGTCAAGAAATCCAACAACTACATGTGCGTCTCCACAGAATATTTCAAGTTTGTTGACATCTGTAATTACCTTGTTACTGTTCAGCTATGACAGATTTTAAAAGTTTTCGAATGTTCAGTGACAAAGCGTTTTTTCACCATATGAGTGGACGGTCTGCTGGTACATAGAATCAAGATGACCTACCAGACATTGAAGCCCCTGAAAGTTCACCCACGAAAGAAAGCATCACAGACGAAGATTGCCAGTATTGCCTGCAGCTTCGGAACGAACAGAAGATGACAACTTTCCATGATTTCTTGATCCGGTGTAACAACAGAGCTGTGGAGCTACTTCCGGAAGCCGTTCACAAACAGTATGCTTTCTACCAAGAACCAAGAACGCCATATTGACATGTTGAAAGATGCCATCATGTACCGGTTTCACAATGAAGTACCAGTCCCTGCATATAAACGTCGACACGTTATTCAGCCAGAAGAAAAAAAGACTTGCACTAAATAAATAAATAACAATAAATAATAAATTACAATAAATAACAGTATCGCTCGTGGACCTTCGATCATCTTCAATTTCTATCACGAGAGAGATATCACTCGAATTAGAGAAGAGAAATACGGTAAGGATGCAACACCATGTAATAGTGTTGCAGGTTTTTATGCGAATATGAGTAGGTACTAAAGGCCGAACTACGACCACTTGTACATGTACGTGTACAACATACGCACACGATGCGTTCACCAACGTGGAATTCAGTGTTAAATCACACGCTTGTTCACAAAAACTGTACATGGCGTTGAATACCCCCCCATGTACAGTTGTGACTCCTAGATCGCACTTTTAACGTTCAAATACTCGTGGTGAACGCGTGGTGAACGCGCGTTTTTAAAAAAAGGGTGAAATTGTACAGTTCACTTTTATCTTGTACGTAATTTTTTGTCGACGTTCCCATCGCAGATCAGACCCATCGATCCATCGTTGGCGAACGCGAGCAAAAGCAAAAAATTCTGGGTCATCATCAAAAAACAGTTTTGGGGACTCTAAACCAGTGGTCCAGAACCCACAATTGTGTTGAGACAGATGGTTCAGAACCTGCAATTGTTTTGAGGCGGTGGTTTTTTTTTCCCCCATTTATGACATTATTAGGGGAATTCCTCCACTATGAGAAATTCTCAAAAAAAAACACTCAGCTGATCGAGCAATCGGATCGCTCGATTCTCGTAAAAACTCGATCTGAACGAAGAGTGTTGTTGTCGTCGGTGTGGTTGGAAATTCGCGAGCCCGCTGTCACGTTTTTGATTGATATATATATAGGGGAGAAAAAAATATATATAAATAATAGTTATTTAGAAAATTAAATATATCAAATCGAATAGATAATAAAAAAAAAAAATACGTAAATCATGAGCGATTCTCAGACTATTAGAGCGAGGTTTCTTTTAAACATGCTGATGAGAGCATACGCAATCTGCATGAATGAACAACTACGTCCCATCTTCTTAGAACGATGCGTCAGATGTCGGGATCATCTAGACTTCGATCACGAGGATCATTCGTGTCTGACGATGGAAAGGGAAGATATGGTCATCATGTATTTCAAACCGGCGTTCGAACGCGTTAAATTGAACGATGTGATCACGTTTTGGAAGAGATTAGTCTTCTGTAAGAATCGAGACAGGCCCACATATTCGGAAGAACTGAAATTGGCGCGTAGAAGTTTGACTTTAGAAGACAAGGGATGCATCAAGAAATTATTGCTGAACGAAGCATACGTCTAAGTCTTTTTTTGTTGATATAAAAATAAGGGAGAGTAGAAAATAAAAAAAAAAATAAATACACACATAAATTTTTTTTTATCTAATATTAGAAAGAAAGAAAGAAAAAAACCACAAAATGAGAACCAGAAATAAATTGTATCCGACATTAGTGGACGACGAGGACAAGAAGCCGAACGGCGTTTTGCCAACGGCGCCATCGCTAGAAGAAAGAGAAAGAGGAGAGAGGTATTGCATCGATCAAATCAGTAGAATCCAATCGTATCTGACTCGAGAGAGATATTCTCGTCGTTCCCTCAAGAAGAAGTATTCGCGTTTCGTGAAATTCGTCAACGCGATCGACACGACACTCATCACAATTTCCATGGGTTTACACGCGGCCGGCATCGGATTGTTGTCGACCGTGGTCGGCATTCCGATCGTGTTGACCGTAGAAGGAGTGGCTCTCGCCGCCGGATTGTTTAGCATGGTGGGAAACTTTTTGAGTAGGAAATTATATCTGAAGGCGAGGAAACACGACAAGATTCGCGTCTTGGCCGACTCCAAGATCGACACGATATCCGAAATGATCTCTATGGTGTTGAAAGACAGTAGGATATTTGACAGAGAATACTTCGCGATATTTAGTGAGAAAACGAAATACGATGCCATGAAAGAAGCCGTGAGAATCAAGACTCGTCAGATCATCAAGGAAGAGATAAAGGATTCTCTCGTGGAAAAGGGGAGGAAAGAGGCCAGGGAGGAATTCAGTAAGATGATAGAACTCAAGAGCAGCGATTGAAAAAAAAAAAAAATATATATATATATATATAATAAGAACAGAATTTAAAAAGAAAAAAAAAAATATTAAATTTATATATAAAATAAAAAAAACGAAATTAATTTAAATAACTCTTAAAAAAATGTATTGCGTAAAGTGTAAGAGAGTTACCGAGATGAGTAATTCTAGAGAAGTGCGAACTAAAAATGACAGATGGATGCTTTGCGAAATTTTGCGACATGTGTGGTTCTATCAAGACTCGATTCGTCAAACAAAAGAACGCGAGCAAAGGTAAAGGCATCGTGAATAAAATGATCAACAATCTACCTTTCGAAATGCATCTGCCCGGTCACAGTTTCACGGGACCCGGAACGAAATTGAACAAGAGACTCAACGCCGATCTGACTCCCAAATCTTGGAGCAAACCCGTGAATAGGGTGGACACGGCTGCGTACGATCACAATCTGTGCTACGCTGGACATCCCGACACCAAGACTCGCAACGACGTCTGCGATAAAAACATGTTGGGGAGATTGAGAGGCATATCGAATCCGATCAGGAGAGAGAAGATGGAACGTTCGCTGGTCGGCAATCTGATCGGTGCGAAACGTCGATTCGGATGGGGCGTTCAAAAAAAAAACGCATCTGAAAAGAAGAAGAAATGATTATTGACGAGCGAATTGGCCGAGGAGTTACACAAACCCATAGTGCGTAAATTTCGAAAGAGAAGGGTGTTCGTGAAGGGTCTGGATGACATTTGGTCTGCCGACTTGGTCAACATGAGATCGTTTTCGAGGTGGAACGAGGGCGTCAAATATCTATTGACGGTCATCGACGTGTTTTCCAAATACGGTTGGATCAGAGCTTTGAAGGATAAATTGGGACCTTGCGTCGCCGAGGCTTTGAAGAGCGTGTTCGACTCATCTTTTCGAAAACTGAGTAAATTGTGGATGGACAAGGGAAAGGAATTCTACAACAAGGACGTTCGTCGATTGGTAGACCTCTACTCGATCGAAAACGAAGAGAAAGCCAGCGTGGTGGAACGTTGGAATTGAACGATGAAGGAGAAGATGTACAGATACTTCACGGCGAATTCGACCAAGAAATACAACAACACGTGACACAGATCGATCAAGATGACTCCCGCGGAAGCTAGCGATCCTCGAAACGAAAAACGGAATCTATATCCCGAGAGATCTAAGATCAGGAAGAAGTCTAGAACGCCGAAATTTGCGGTCGGCGATCGAGTGAGAATCTACGCTTATAAGAAGCACTTCGAAAAGGGTTATACTCCTCGATGGACCTCGGAAATTTTCGTGATCATCAAAATATTTCACACCGATCCGGTGACTTACGAAATCGAAGCTATGGATGGAGAAGAGATCATCGGAAAGTTTTACGAACAACAATTACAGAAGACGAAGTTTTGATGAAGAACACAAAATTTTTTTTTTATTTACTCTCTTTGACATTTTCTTGTTTACACTCATATATATATAAGAGAGAAAAAAAAAATAATAATAAAAAATAATTAAAAACTATTTTTTTAGATAAAGAAAGCAAGTTAATTAATAAACAAAAAAAACTAAAAAACCTTTAAAATGACAAATATACTAGATATAACACAAAGCATAGTGAAAGATGAAAGTATTCAAGAATATGGGGTTCACGAATACGAACTGGTAACCGGAACGAGTTTGAACAATGCGGGAGAGATAAGAATCAACGTCGAAACTCAAGATCTATTCGTACATCCTAGCGAGAGTTACATAGTGATGCAGGGACGTCTCACCAAGGAAGATGGGAGCGACTACGCCGACGACGACACGGTTACTCTAGCCAATAATGGCATCATGCATCTATTCAGTAACATAAAATACATGCTATCCGGACAAGAGATAGAATCTGTGTTTCATCCCGGTCAGGCCACCATGATGTTCGGACTCTTGACGTATCCTGATGATTTTTCGAAATCCAGAGGACTTAATCAGTTGTGGGTGAAAGACACCGTCGGCCCTGCTAGCGCAGGCGCCGCCACGATATTCGACTACGCCGTCAAGACGTCCAGACCTAAAGGAACGTTTTCGTTCAGGATACCTTTGAAACACATCTTCGGATTCGCTGACGATTACAACAAGATCATGTATGGATTCAAACACAATCTGACGTTGATTCGAAAAGGAAACGACGACGCAATAGTGAAACTCACCGCGACTGATGCGGGTAAGATAACTCTACACAAGATATCGTGGTTCATTCCGCATGTGGAGCCTTCGATCGTGGAGAAAGCGCATCTCTACAAGATCATAGAATCCAAGAGTAAATTACCCGTGGGATTTAGAATGAGACAGTGCGACACGGCTAGCATTCCTCTCTCCACGAATCACTTCGATTGGAGATTGACGGTGAAATCCACTTCCGAGAGACCGCGTTTCATCGTGGTTGCGTTTCAGACCGATAGGGACGGATCTCAGGAAAAGAATGCATCGCTGTTCGATCACTGCCATTTGAGAAACATGCAAGTGTTTCTGAACGCCACGAGATATCCAGCAATCGATTACAATGCGTCGTTCGACAAGAACGATTTCTCCAGACTGTACGGCGACGCCGCTGATTTTAGAAAGAAGTATCACGGTCTAGACGAATTGATGAGCAACCCCAACATATCTCCCGGTGAATACAAGTCGATGTATCCCATGTTCGTGTTCGACGTCAGTAAACAGAGTGAACGACTCAAGAGTAGCGTGTTAGACATTCAGATCAAGATGCAATTCGATAGGAATGTGCCAAGAAAAACCGAAGCCTTCGCCCTGGTCCTGTCAGACAGAGAATTACAATTCGAATCGGACGGAAATAAGATGTCGATCATTCGATGAGAGACGAGTGTGTGAAAAAAAAAAAATAAAAAACAAAAAAAAAATAAAAAGTAATGTGTGATTATTAAAAACAAAAAAAAAAAAACAAAAAAAAAAATAAATAAAGTAATGTGATCTAGAGAGATTGAACATCTCTCAAAATCTCATTACTTTTTTTTGTTGTTTTTTTTGTTTTTTAATAATCACACATTATTTTTTTTTTTAATTCATTATTTTCCACGCGTTCACTGTTTGTTCAAAGGATCCAGTTCAATCAGTAGACTCACCACGGAAGTGGCGGCTTCAGGATTATTGGTTTTCGTGACGAAATTAATCCTGTCACCGGCGTTCACTTTGAGAGGCGTGCCGAACGTGCTAACATTCGCGTGTTGATTCTCAGTCTTTTCGACGCTGTATCTCTTATCGCTCTCCACACCATTCACCATGAGATTGACGACCGCTCTGTTATTCAAATCCGAGGAAGCCAGACTCATTCGAAGGATTTCACCTCCCAACGGCATGGGATATCCCGAAAGACCACTCAGCTTTTCCTTCATCTAAGGTGCCAGCCTCTTCGGCCCACACGGTGATCAATTGTCTAGCATATTTGACTTTCTCCACCACCGAAATCAGGGTGCAGGCATCCATCATGTGCACGGTTTCTGGTAGATTCGTGAGCGCGTGTCCACCCATGTCTAGTTTACCTTCCATGATGTTGCCTTTTCTCCAGACTGAGTTGTCGTCCACGTACTTTCTGCTGACAGCGCTGGAATCGAATTCGGGATCATGATCGAGACCGAATAAATTGTGACCGTTCATGTTGATGCCACCCTCCATGGTTCCGCCAGATTGTTTGTTCAGGTAGAGATTGTCCACTTGCGATTCTAGGTATTCTTGCAATTGTATCACGGCAGAATCCATGTAGCCCTTGTTGACCGCGGTTGAGTCCGCATCCACGTCGTCGATCTTCGACAGATTCAATATCTTGTGGAATCCTGCATTCAGATCCGATTTCATTTCACATCCGTCAGACTTTCTCTGTTCCAGATCTACGTAGTGTTTGGTCGCCACATCCTTGGGATTCATGGGAGTGGCCACGTTCGTTATCTTGTTATAATTGGCATTCAATTCCGAGTGCATCGTTTTCATAACGTATTTTTTTCTCAGGTGTTCGCTGAATCTCGCGTGAGAGTCGTCAGTCATGGTTTTATCCACGTAATTATCCAGCAGGATTCGTTCGAAATCGGCGTTCCCCCTGTCGACGTATTTTTTAGTCGCAGCATCTGCAAGATCTATCAGCTCGGGAAGATTGTAGAGCTTCTTATAGTTCATGTTCAAAGGTTCTTCTCGAGGTTCGTATCTCCGAACGTAACGCTCGTCCAAGTTGGCAACGTCGTAACCATCGTCGACTTCGAACGTCTTCCTCTTCTTTCTCGGGTTGACTTTTTCGTCGTCACTTCTACCAAATTTATCGACTGGCATGTTGTTGTGGGATTTTTTTTGTTGTTTAGAAAAAATATGTTCAAATGCAGTTTATTAAAAATGAACTATGTTATTTTATTTTTCGTTTTTATTCGATTAAAATTTTTTTAAAATAACTTTTTATCTTTATATATACTATAAAAAAAAAAATCTCTCTCTAATGTAAATCATTGAGAATGTCTTGAAATCGATCTCCTTCAGACCATCTCTTGAGAACGTAGAGACACAGGTGACCGCAAAACACTTGATCTGGTGATTGCACTTGTTCCGGGTTGTAACGAACCATCGATTTGTTGAAATAGTTCTTTATTTCTTTTGGCGGCGAGATTCCGTAGCTGTCGAAATAATAATTTTTCTTCTTCCCGTTCTTCATCCACGCCACCCAGTGAGTGCCTTCACCCGATGAATCGTCTAGATTTAAAATTCTGCATTCCGATTGTCGAGGTCTTCTCTTCGGCAAGGCATCTCTGGAAAACACTCCTAGAAAATCTTCAATTTTCAAATCTTTTGCCGCATTCAACAGATCGATGTTGGATAGGGGTTCGTTGGGTAAGATGACACCTTCTACGGATATCTTTATTTTCTTATTCATATATGCGTATATATTTTTTTTTTTTATTTATTTTATTATAATTTACTAAAAATGACGTTATTTTTTTTTTTCTATTTTTTTCTTTTTCTTTTTAAACTAACTTTCTCGATGTCACTATCCATTTCTATAATTTTGTGTTCATCTAATTCTTCTTGATTTTCTGGAATCCTATCATCCACAATCGTATCTGGAATCTTATCATCCGCAAGCGCATCTAGAATCCAATCATCTCCATTCATATCGTCTAAAATTAGATCCAAAGTCCAATGTCCGAGTGCCAAAGTGCTTATTTTATCATCTAATATGAATCTCTTGTCGTCGTCGGCTGTCAGCGAAATCTTGTTGACTATTTCGGTATACAAGTCGTGATTTTCGCTTCGAATCGATTTCATAGTCTTATACACCAGACCACTTCCTAACAGACAATCTTTATACTCTTGGAAAGAGATGTTTTTCTTCACCACGCACGCTTTAACTCCTTTGCACTTCTTGATCTCTTCATCATCTTCTAGACGATAAGCATAGAGTTTGGGTCTCAAGCCCACGAATTCGATGATCTGTTTACCGCCGCTCTGGTCCTTAAATTTACCCAACACCTTCTTGTTGTCGTTCGATTGAATGTTGGATGGGTGATCGACGGGATAATTGCTCGTGTCAAACCAATCGGCCACGTCCGGAGATATATTTTGGTAGACGTCTTTTGTCTCTATCTCGTAAACTAAACTGTCCATGTCGGTGAACAGTAGTTTGGCTTTGTCACCAAATTTTCGTTTGACGTAATCGTAGTGAAACTCGTACATCAATCGCTTGCTGATATCTAAGATGATCGATCCGAGATAATACGGTTTGTCGAACTTCAGATGCGTCTTTTGCATGTGAACGGCCACTAGATTTTCGCCGAATATGGTTCGGTGTTTGTAATTGGGTTTCGCCACTAATTTTTTAGCTCTCTTCTCAGACGTGATGAGTCGAACGTCGGTTCTCTTCCTGATGTTTTCCATTGATTTGCCGTACACGCAGTTGTTCATGAGTTTGAAGAAATCTTTTTCGAAATCGTTCTCGGCTCGAGTTCTGAGATTCGTGTTGAGATCGATGTATTTTTTCATCCAAGGCTCTTCGTCGAATCGAATGATGCGATGTATGTCGACTAATTTCATCCCGTAATCGACGTACTGTTTCAAATTCTCGCTGTAGACGACGTAGTTACGTTTGTTAAATAAATTGGGAATGAGTTTTTCCTCATCTCCTTCGTTCGGTTCCATTCGTTCAGGAGCCAGCGGATAATCGTTGTGTGGACCGTGTAATTCTTCGGATAGTTCAAATCGACTTCTAAAATGCAAGGATAGTCTCTCCATTTTTGCATCTCTTCCGGTTCCTTCACCCATTCGAAATTTCTAATCGGTAAAGGATGACAACCGTACAGATTATTGGCGTCCCAATACTGTATGTATTTAGTCGACCGTTTCGAATCGAAACCTTCTTTCATGTAGGGATTGTTAGCCTCAGAATATCTGTGGGAGATCATCGAGACGCCACCTCTCGCAGCCCTTTCGAACATGAGCAACATGTCCACGTCAGATAATAATTCCAATTGGACTTCGGTGGTCTTCAACAGAGCGTCCCATGCCAGACTGGGTGCGGTGAAATACCAAGCGGGATCCAGATCGTAATTTCGATGACAGACGTCAAGAAAATTTTCGAACACGTCTGCCAAGAGCAGAACGTTGGTCTTCAGATAGAGATCGTGATAATCTCTCATGGTTTTCATATCGAATGATTTCCACACGTTTTTGGCGTGTTCGTAATTCTCGTCGGAAATGTCAGATTCGTATAATTTCGAATAAAAATCATCTTTCGAAGGTAGTGCAGTGTCTTTGAATCTCTTTAGATCGTTCATGTAATCGTAAGGATAGACTCCTTTCCTCAACATGACGTCTACCCGTTCTCCGAAATGTTCGCTCGTGATTTTAAATTTATCCTTGCTCATGTTATCGACTAATTTTTCCAGAGCGGTCAACATGAATTTAAAACTGTCGATGAAACGTATGCATCTACGAATGGATTTCATTTTTTCTTTCAACGTATTTCCGTCGATTACTCTTTTCTTCTCCATGAGCTTCCATTTCGTGAAGGAAATGTATCTTTCTTCACTGTTCGCGATGCAATTTAATTCTTCGTGTGAGGTGCCGAGATTTTTCACGAACAGATGACTGTCATAACCCGAGAGATTGTGAAACATCACCGGATAGAAAGCGGCATCTCGATATTTTAAATTACACTTGCTGTGAGCCGGACCACGATACAGACCCGTGTAATGATCGTGGTCTCTGACCTTCTTATTTTCCTCCGAATTCTCATCGAACGATTGTCTGCATATGTGACATTCGGTGGCTCTGTTATTTTCGTCCTGCTGCTCTCGCATGATGATCATTTTCGCCGGAGTTTTGAATTTGTCGTATAACATTTGAATTTTCGATTCTAACTCTTCCACGAACCTTTGAGCCACGTTGTCGTCTTCGCACTGTTTCGTGTAGGTGAAGGGACCCATGTTGTGTTGCGAGTCGAAAGCGCATTTCACGTAAATGCAATAGCCCGAAGGTATGTGTTTTTGATATCTTTCGACGTAACTTTGAAGAGCGTTGGGTTGACAGGACTCATTTTCACGGTGAAACATTCGAAATCGGCATACACGACGAATGGTACTTTTAACCTTCTATTGTGATTTTCAAACTTCACGATGGTGTTGGGTTTGGGCATTTCGACGGCGACACCTTGATTTTCGTCGCAATATTCCTGATGTTTCGCTAATGATTTTTCTGTCTTAAATATGTTCATGCAGTTGCAACATAAACATATCTTATGTTTATGTTTATTATTTTGTCTTGACAGTAATCGGCTTGGATGTTTAACCCAACAATAATGACGATTGTCACCATTCGAAATCAATAATAAAATAATCGTCTTTTCTCTTCCGCAATACGAAGTCTGTCTGAGAGGATAGATCTTTTGATTTTCGTCGTTGTATCCTAGGACGTTCACCGCTACAGTGGGGTTTTGAATCTCGGAACGTTCGATGTGTTTTAACTCCGTTGGAAAAGTCACTCCGGTCCAATCGAGATTTTTACAAGTTTCCTCATAACGAGAAACTCTATCGGTGTGTATTTCGACAGGGTATAAAGCGGAGGTGACTGCCCATTTAAAACACTGATCATCTTTATTTCTCATGTTGACCACGGCGTGTTTCTTAGTCAAGAAATACGGTAATTCCAAGTAGGAAGATCCTTTCAACGGTTCGTTTTTAGTCATGTGAATTTCGAGTTTCAACACCTCACCGAACGTCCAATTACTACCTTCATGTTGATAATTCGCGAGAGACGTCAACCTCTTGTCTTTCATCTTTCCATGAACAATTTTGTATCGACTTTCTTCAACGAGGGAATCACGTTGAAAGTTTTAAAAATGTCTTTGATCGCACTCTTCCGTTCCACGGGTTTCGATTGGAATAGTTCTGCAACGAGTCATGTTAGATATTCTTCTCCTTTCTCTTCGTCGATTGATCGTTGAATTTCGCTCGATATATCTCGTTTGTCTTGAATCTGAAGTGCATCACTCGTTTTCGTTTCAGTTTTTCTTTTCTTTTCTTTGGAAACTTGATGTTCTTCAACGGCTTTTCATTTAGTCGTCTTCTTATTTTTCACAATCAAAACGTTTTCGGTTTTTTTCGACATCGGCATTTCGATTCCTTTTACTATCTTCTCATTTTTCACAACCGGTGCATCTTTTGACGTCGTTGCTATCAACATTTTGTTTGCCTTTCTAGCGTTTCGCAGATATTCTTGTATGACTTCAATTTTTTTTTTAGTTCTATGATTTCTGAAATCTGAAATTTGTAATAGTTTACAAATCTCGTTTAACTGAGGTATGGTTTTCTCATTTAAATTTACCATTGTTTTATCTGTTTGCTTCATTTGTAAGAATATTTTTTTTTTTGGAATTTTGTATTAAATAATTTGTTAAAAAAAGTTTTGCTTTTTTACTCTTTTTATATATATAATAGAAAAAAAAAAAAAAAGTTAAATTTTAAATTCAATTTTTTTAATACAAAATTTAAAATATACATTATTTGCAAGAACTCATAAAAACCAAATAATCGATCATGACAACAACACCTAAAAGATGCGAATTGAAATTGAAACGAGACGAAAAGTATGAGAAATCCAGTTTTAATATCTATACATTACAACCACACGATCCCATCGAATTGAATGAGGTCGAGATGGTGGACTTAGAGCGCTACTACCACAAATATCGAATGTGTTTGAAAGTGGATGAAGCTGCGCTCGATTTGTTTTATGAGTACCAAAGCGAATTGCTGAATAATATCATCGTCGCCGAAGACAGAGAATTCGACAGGGGTGATTTATTGTTGTCCTATGGAGATTACATATATCCAATAATCTCACCCGAACTCATGAAGAAATCGGGTGGTGAGAGCGCAGTCGCCTATGAAAAAAAACTCAAAAGAGTAAAGATAAACATTCACACCATTTTCGTATGTGGAAAAATGACGAATGTCAACTTGCTAATAACGGACTTGGAAATATAAACAATAGAGAGATTGAAATTAAAATTTAACTTTTTATATATATCTATAAAGAGAAAAAAAACTTTTACTAAAAAAAAAATTTTACATTAAAGAAAATTAAAAATTAAAAAAACAACGTTTTTATATATATCTAAAGAGCAAAAAAAACCAAAAACTTTTTAAACAAATTATTATTTAAATACTAAATAATCGATCATGAAGACAACAACACCTAAAAGATGTGAATTGAAATTGAAACGAGTCGAAACATATAAGAAATTCGGTCATAAAATCTATAGATTACAACGACATGATCCCATCGAATTGAACGAGGTCGAGACGAAGGGCTTAGAGCACAAATATGAGAAATATAAGATGCCTCTGAAATTGGATGAAGCCGCGCTCGATTTGATTTACGAGTACCAAAGCGATCTGCAGAACATCATCATCGCCGAAGATAGAGAATTCGACAAGGACGATTTGTCGTTGCCCTATGGAAATTACATATTTCCAAACATCTCATTCGAACTTGTGAAAAAATTGGGTGGTGAGAGCGACTTGACCGATGTAAAAAAACTCAAAAGAGTAAAGATAAACATTCAACACGTTTTCGAAAAAGGAGAAGACACTCGTGTCAACATGCTAATAACGGACTTGGAAATATATAAACAATAGAGTGATTGATTTTTAGCGAAGAAAAATGAAAAAAAAAAGTAATAAGATCATCTTTAGATCTCATTTACTTTTTTTTTTTTTTTTTTTTTTTTTTTTGTTTTCCTTCTTCTTCACTATCATCATAATATATTATAATAACGTTTCCATTTCTCTCAAATTTCAGCGTTGATTCTTCTTTTTCTTTTTTTCTTTTTCTTTGTGATGTGATACGTTTATGGCAACATTTTTGTTTATCCGAATCATAATTATGAATGAATGTTGTGTATCTCTTGGTAACACTCGCATCATTACCATTCTCTTCAGAAGGTAGTGGTGACCGTGGAAAGCATTGTCCCATTCTCAACCGTCTATCCCGCGCTTCATCTATCTCTTTCATTAGTTCTTCCCTTAGATATCCATCATTAGCGACTAACCATTTTTTTTATATTTTCGCTCTCTGGCTCGCGATGTTCGTCATTATCGTCAAATTGTTTCTCCACCTTTTCATCCAGGTGATAAATTTCTTTCTCCACCTTTTTATCCATTTTAAATATATTATTTTATACTTTCTATGATTTTATATATTTTATATAATTTTATATTATAATAACATATTCAAAATCAGTATGTTCTTAAATGGCGAATTCTCACTGAGCAACAAACCCTTGCCGAGTCGCTCGACATTCCGTCCACTCTTCAGATAGAGACCGTTTCCTCTCAGAGAGTTGCCACCTCTAACGGGTTCTAAATACAATCCTTTACCGCTGTCGTCTATGTGAACGCGATACACGGCTCCTCCCCTCTTCAAAAACAGTCCGCTGCCACCCATTAATTTCTCAACTGCCGAACTAGCGAGTCCCGTGAGAGCTCCCACGCCGAGAGTCTTTCCGAGAAAGGGTAGCACCTTTGCGGCGAAGGGTAATGCTTTTGCGGCTATTCCTGCCAATAGCGGTAGGAAACCACCTTTCATTCTCAAATTGTATCTCAATTGAGCGGGACTCATTCTCACCATCAACCCTCTTCTATCGCGAATCGCTTTCTCCATCCTTTTGATTTGACTTCTGGTCCAGGCGATCGAATCCTGACCGCCTCTCGTCAGATCTTCGTGGGTGAATTTGAATCTCACCGCCTCGCCTCGAGTTGTTAACGTTCTCTTAAGTTTCTTCCTCTGTCCTGCGGATATGTTCACGTTTTTAACCACGTATTCTGTCATAATTTCTGGGTTTTTTTTTTAAAATATATTTACTTCAATTGTTTCTTGTTTAATAATTATATTAAAATAATTTTGTAAAATTAATATTGCGTTTATTTTATTTTTGTTATCTATGTATATAATACTTTTTTTTTGTTTTTTTTTTTTTTGCTTTTATATTTCTCTTATGTGAAATCGTATCGTCACTCTCTCTCCGCGAAGATCTAACAGTTCACCATTTTGATCCATCAACGTGGTTTTCAGACGATACAACGTGTCTAAAATCACTGGTAGATAAACTAAATTTCGAGGTCGCTCCACGATCTTATAACCCGGCGACACGTTTGGAAAGAAGGAATAGATCGTCAGTTGAGCGCTACCATTCACGTAGCTTCCAGCAATCACGTCCACGTTCACCAGAATGCTATTGACTGCGAGAATGTCGACCGTATTTTCAGATGCTGCATGGCCTCGATACATCTTTCGATCGAATCCCAACATCTTGCCTATAGAATCGTCCGTGTTGAAATCCACTCGAAAATTATCTTCCAAATCCAACATCGTCTGTAAGGTATTAGGATTGGGAGCGAGTCTGATCTTGTTGCTTCCCTTTCCATCCGTCTTCATTCGCATCTGAATGTAATGGTTCAAATCGTCTATGTCGTAACTCCCTTTGGGAATTTGAATCTCCAACCAATCCGTTCCGTCAGAATACTTGAACGAGTTATTCTTTTCGGTGACGTTGGGAAAGGAATAATAAGTCTCCAGATTCACCAAAGCCATCTCGTAAGTTTTCTCTCTATTCAATTCGATGGAAGGTTCGAATTTCGTAGCGAATCGAGTCGAATCGCCACTCACCACGATTTGAATGGATTGTTTCGCAGCCATATTCTCGGCTATCCGTTCTAGCAATTCTCCATGTTCGAACATTATATTTAATTTTATTTTTTTTTTTATTCAAAACTAATTATTTAAAGATTTATTATTTTTCTAAATTTCATTTTCACGCTTTATCTTATTATTATTACCATCAGAAACATAAAACTTGTCGAATCCGCACCGATATTTTCCACGATTAAATTCGCTTGTCAAATCGATCACGACGAAATTGTAAAGTCCACCATCCCAAACCCTCCTGCAGAATCTCCTGAATTCCGCAGTGCTCATGTCGTTTGCAACGTGATCGCCGTAGATGTGATTGAGATTCTTGAGATCTTGGCGAAAGAGACATAGAAAATTAGCGTTCTCCCTTATCGTCTGTCTGGGCAATCGAAAATAATTCTGCGACAGGTAGAAACAGTCCACGTTGCTGTGTCGACCCCTAACGTAATACGATTCGCATCGGTTCTGTCTCTCCAAAAGCAGATAGTCGAAAATCATGAGATTCTTATCTTCCGATTTCAGTTCTCTAGGATCCGGAACATCACTAGCGTTCTCATAAAATTGACACTCGATGTTCAAAGATGCATTTCTCTTCATCAGCTCCGTCGCCGCGCCGTCCAAAATGGTCGAGAGTGGAGCTCCGCTCTTGTCGAATTCCTCCCTACTGTCAAAGATTCTGGCTATGACGTCCTTGGGCAATCTGCGATCCATGCACCCTCGAAGCAATCTGTATTCGGGTTGAAACAAGCTCTTGCCAAACACGAACAATCTGTCGTAATCCAACCAGTCGGGTCGGGACAACAGATTCATCAACAGATTGGTCTTTCCACAATTCGATTTTCCCACTATCAAGCCTCTTATGCTCTTGGGAAAGAACTCTTATTCGACCTCTTGGTCGCGGCGTCGTTCCAAGACATATCTTTAATGTTCATCTTTGTTTTTATTTTGTTTGTTATTTTAGATTCTTTTCAAACACAAATTTTTTTATGTTTTTTTCAAACTCTGTTTTTTAATGTTATTATTATTATTTATTTATATCGCACCGTCGCGAGTTCTCTTCAATCCGGATCCACTCGTCATTTTGGCTAAATCTTGTATGGGCACCACGGCATCCTTAAAATCTTTCCAACTTTTCGGCGTTCGCTCTAACGCAGCTTGCTTCGCCGGCGGACTGATCAACTTGTCGATCAACGCGTCGGCTGCCCTCTTGCCAGCCACAGAAGCTATCCTACCACTGGCTTCGGAAGCGCCTTTCTTACCAGCATCCAAAGCCGTCTTCTTACCGACCTCAAATGCAGTCGATGCAAGTTTTCTACCCGCATTGCTCATGAACGCTCGCATTATAGAATCGACGATGCCAGAACCGCCTTGAACGTAAGTTCTGACGTATCCCCTGTTCTTTATCACCAACATATTTTATTTTTTATTATATATTTTTGTTTTTTTCACTGGTAAATCATTTTTGCCATTTAAATACTTTTATTATTCTAGTGTAAGAATTTACTGTTTTATTTTTTTTGTTTGTTTGTTTTGTTTCTCTCTACTTATTATATACACATCAATCCTTCAATTCGTTCATCAGCCTTTTATACTGTTTTTTATTCAAAACCTTCTGTCTTAACAATTCGTCAGATACAGCAACTATCTGATTATCTAATCCTGTGTTACCAATCCGTCTGCTCGTCATCAACAAACTCAATCTCTGAGACAGAGCGTCGGAATCGCTCGGAAGAAAAGTGGTTTTCACCCCTTTCCCGGTCACCGATTCGACGAACTTCTTGTTGATGTCCCATATGGGTTTCACCACTTTCGTCCACTTGTAACCTCTGTTGGCTTTGGGTCTCGTCTCTCTGGCATCGTTATTTCTCTTCATGGCGTGGGTCTGAACTAGAATGTCACCGTAATTGTCGAAATCCTGTTCTGTGTAATCTCCAGGCTTGTCGTAAAGGAGCAATCTCCGCAGACCATCAGTTACTTTATATTTGTTCGAACCCATGATCAATTCATCATCATCCATTTCCACTAACGTATCACCTACAAAAGTTCTACCCTCATAATCCTTATAAATTCCATACGACTGATCTCTCTTACCGCCATCATCATCGGACGATGCGATGCTACTAGTGGTGATAGTCGAAGCCGTATCGGTGTCGCTCTCGCTCATATCTGTTTGAATTCCCGTGGGAACGTAATCCGGTGTAGATTGAACGGAATACCGATTTCCAAAACTAGGAGGCAACGAACCCATTCTCAAAGAACTCTCCTTTATGGGTCTCAATTCTTCGACTATCTCCTTCCTGCTTCGCTCTTGACCCTCCGTCACGGGTTTAAATATTTTTGTGGTTTCGCGTCTGAGTTCCATCTCACCGAGACATCTGCTCCTATCAGCTGACTGAATCCCCTTCTTAGCACGTTCATACTGTTCTAAAATTCGATCTCGGTGTCTAGAATCCATCTGTAAAAACATCTTTCGTTTTAATTGTTTTTATTTATTTTTCAAAATTAAATATTTAATTATATTTTTATCTTTTTAATGTTTTAAGTAATAAAAAACTCTTTCCGTCTTAATATAATAATCTGAAAATATTCACATCTCAAACTGACTGTGTTAATTGAAGTTTAAAAAAATACGTTTAAACAGTACATGACAAACCGGTTTCTGATTTAACGCATTTTGACAGTAGTGTTTACATTTGTCAAAAGATCTTCATTCATTCACACATCAATTCACCGAGTGTCGAGTTAAGAGAGAATCCTTTTTGATGACTGCGATTGCTATCATGAATATATTAAAAATTTTACCACTCAAAACCTAATTGAGTGGAAAATGCGTTTTAAACATTCCGATAAGCGTTTGAACAAACGCTTTACAGTCAATCTCTCTCAATCAAGGCAAAACACAAATATCTATTACAGATCACCTCTTTCGAACAAAAAACCCTCAAAACTCAATTTTTATCCGTCCCATCAACAGAAAACATCAATGTCTATAATACAGACTATATTCATAATCGACTCTTTTTGAACAAAAAACCTCATTCACTCATTACAATAACATGTGTTAGTTTTTTTACTTCAGGAAGACGTGACTGGATTCGCGAATTTCCAACCACACCGACGACAACAACACTCTTCGTTCAGATCGAGTTTTTACGAGAATCGAGCGATCCGATCGCTCGATCAGCTGAGTGTTTTTTTTTTTGAGAATTTCTCATAGTGGAGGAATTCCCCTAATAATGTCATAAATGGGAGAAAAAAAAACCCACCGCCTCAAAACAATTGCAGGTTCTGAACCATCTGTCTCAACACAATTGCGGGTTCTGGACCGCTGGTTTAGAGTCCCCAAAACTGTTTTTTGATAATGACCCAGAATTTTTTGCTTTTGCTCGCGTTCGCCAACGATGGATCGATGGGTCTGATCTGCGATGCGAACGTCGACAAAAAATTACGTACAAGATAAAGGTGAACTGTACAATTTCACCCTTTTTAAAAAACGCGCGTTCACCACGCGTTCACCACGAGTATTTGAATGTTAAAAGTGCGATCTAGGAGTCACAACTGTACATGGGGGGGATTCAACGCCATGTACAGTTTTTGTGAACAAGCGTGTGATTTAACACTGAATTCCACGTTGGTGAACGCATCGTGTGCGTATGTTGTACACGTACATGTACAAGTGGTCGTAGTTCGGCCTTTATTACCTACTAATATGTTATATCTATGGTGTTTGATGCAGGAGATGTCAACGAAATGGAACACCAGAAGATGCGCTGAAGACCAGTTCAAACCAGAACATCCCTTCGAGTATGGAAAAATGGCAAAGCAGTGGTTGGAGGTTCTGTCGGTGAGAGATGGCATGCATATCAGACATCAGTTTAACGAAGCTGAAAAGATGTTTGGGCGACGGCATGTTCCCAGTTAATGGGTTGTGCAAAGTGATACAGGCGGTGTGCCAATTTACCGAAAGCCTCTGGAACGTACATCCTGCATGCAAGATAAGAATGGGCTTCTTGTTCTCCATAATGAAGCCAGAGACAAACCCAATGTAAGAACGGCTACATGACACTGGTGCCAATTCAAAGTACATTACACATCCGTTGAAATCGGGTAGTGTGAGTGAAAAGAGAAGAAGAATGATGCCATCCTAAACACCTTCTTGAAAGAGTCATGATAGGAGAATTTAGACCTGTTCAGTGTGGAGTGGGAATGAACTGGCATTATTGGCATGACTAGCAAGCCGTATTACTGTTCAAGTGCAATGAATAAATACAGTTGCAAGGAGATCAGCAAACGCCATAATGATTTAACAAAAGAGAAGTACTTGGACGTTTTGAAGAGATGAAGTCTGGAAGTGGCGGCAATCGAGGATTTGTTGTCAATGGCAGCACAATGTGTGCCATTGTCAACTTCGGTGGGTGGCATGTTAGTCGCTAACCGGTTTTCAAGAATACAGACAGCGTCAACCATGAACATTAACTAACCAGAACAAACAGCTTTGGTGGGTGAGAATTTTTTTCATGAAGTCATGTTAGGGGATCAATGGGCCTAAATTCCTGTATGAAAA
This sequence comes from Pictodentalium vernedei, assembly GCA_031216915.1. Lineage (NCBI taxonomy): Eukaryota > Metazoa > Mollusca > Scaphopoda > Dentaliida > Dentaliidae > Pictodentalium > Pictodentalium vernedei. Next base: position 220,236,153 of record CM062294.1, read on the forward strand.
TCCGAAATGAGTTCTAGCTTGTCTGTATTGGTTTAATCCTTAAGAGTCCTGTACCTTATGTGATCCATAGTCCTCAAGTCTTAAATGAAAATCCGAAAAAGATTCTTGGTGATCTCTAGGTTTAAATTCCTGAATCATTTTAAAGTCACGTTACGAATTCTCTAAACTCCTACATCTTGTTATGCAGTCTCTCTAAAGACATGTTCGGCACTATCGAAACTCCTACATCCTGTTAGCCATGAGCCCGAAATTATGTTAGGCAGTCTCTCTGAGGTCCTGTTTGGTAGTCCCTCAAAGACTCCATGTCCTGCTAGATAGTCTCTAGTACACTATGTTCTGTTAGGCAACTTCTAACAAGGCCTGTAAAGTAATTCTAGAAAAGAAATCTGAAATGGATTTTTTTAGGTAAATTATTTTTAAATGCTTTTAAAGATGGTCTCTGTTGAAGAAGTTTCTTCTTTATTTGTTTCCCCAGAATTTAATTCTACTCAAAAAATGAAAAAGAAATAAAATAAAAAAAATGGCTGTATTAGACTAATCAAAAAATAATCACTTTAGAGAGTTTTCTAAATTTAATTCCAGGTATACTTTAGGTTGCCCCTATTGTAACAGAGAATATCATCACCACCATCACTATTCATCTTGTAATTTCAGCTTGTAATTCCCTGGTATACTTTAGGTTATCCCTATTGTAACCAGAGAAAAATCATCATCACATCATCTTCATCATCATTTCCATCACATCATCATCGCCAGACAATTCTCTGTTTAACAGGTTAGAAATTGTACTTGGTTATTTACCAGAAAAGAGAAATTAATAATGAATGAAATTATTTTCTCTGAAGATCTAAATTAAGCATGCATTTATTCACTTCTCCTATAGGTCCTAGAGGAAACCTCTAGGCATGAAATTTTTGTCCTTTCCCTAAAATGTCCTGATAGGCATTTCTTATAAAGCCCTGATAGGCAATTTCTTTAAAAGTCCTCTTTTGTATGATTATTTTTGTAATGGGCCGGCTAAGTATAAACTGCAAGGGCTGGAATGCACTCGAGCTATTTACCATTTCTCTAACGGACAGAGGTTTGCATCTACTTGACCTGTCCCGAGCCAGAACGAAATGCAGAGGGACACTTCCTACAGTTTTAGTATCAGGACTGCAGTTCGATCTCCAAATTTGACATTTAAATCACGGAACTGCCAACCAATTAGACTGGCCACAATATGATTTTATAATGAAATTGTATTTTTCTCATCTTCTGTGTTATTTTCCTACATTGCCCAACTTTAGCCTGTCATCTTATGGAAACAAACGCAAATCCCAACCAAAAACTGAAAAGTCAACTAAAATTTGTTCATATGGGGTTGTATCTTCAAAAATGTCTGTCACAGATACATAAATTTTGGAGAAGCATGGACTTGTAATCATTCATGATCAAACCATTGAATTGATCGGATCAGAGGCGATGTTTCGACTCGGCACATAGCAGACTTATGCTAATGTCACTCATTACCAGGGAAAAATGAAGATGCACATCCATAGATACTTCAAACAAAATGCAAGAAACCTAACCCAACCAAGACTGAGACTGCACTGTCTTTAGAGGAATGGAATGCAATGAAGGGCCGTAGAGAAGACGTACATACAGCTATCAGTACCAAGAACCTACAAGAAGCTCTAACCGAAGTTCTAACCAAAGACACTAAACCTCAAGCAGAAGGGCAACCAAGTAACACTGAAGATAGCAAAACTCAAGAAGCTGAACCCACTTTGAAGAAACAAGCAAAAGATCCACTCTTGAAGAAGATCACAGTGAGCATAACTAGACCACAACCACTGATCGTCGATGAAGTGGATACCAAACTTGGGCGAGTTGGCCTACAACATTAAGTCTGTTCAGCGCACACTCATTATGTGAAAGAGCACATTTATGCAGTCGTGATACAAAAATGCTATGGATGTACAATCAACCACCCAAGTCAGATCCAGCGTAATGTGTGCATCATGATGTTTCAAGAACAAGTGATCGTCACATGCTTTGATGATTCATTTACAATAGTGAACAGGAATGATGTCCATGTATTGTGGCACCGGTATACTTCTGGAATGAATCCACCACCAGGACAGAAAGAATATGAAGAGATGATTGAGAAAACTTTCACAAAAGAACAGAAACTTTGTATTATGGATTTAGTAACCGAATCCATGACTGTAAAGAAACCATGTAGTCTGAAGATGTAGACTGACAGAAAGAAGTTTTAAATATAAGTTTTTTAACAGAAAAAGAACAAAAAAGTCTAAAAGCTGGTGGTTATGCACTCTTTATTTGATCTTTATCTTCACGATGTGGGTTAGATAACTTGACTTGTCCAAAGTCACTAGAATCGCGAGTATTTTTAGGGTCACAGGTATAGGGATGTTGTGTGGGTCATAGGGAAATGGTGAAACCACCCAACTTCCCAAACACATAAAGGGCAAGCAGCATCGTGCTTCACTGTAGGAATCCATTCACTTGTTTGTTGTGTGGTCCAGGGCGTAGTGGCACATCATTATTTGTGAATCAGGTTATTCAACGCATCCAAGAACATATCACACCTGTTCTCAGACATATCACGTGGTGATATGGTGAATCCCAAGCAATACACTATTCAAGTAGAATTCGTAGAGGGTTTTACCTAAGATTTTAAATTAGATAGTTTAGTCATCTCAGATGATCTGATGCTCAAATTTCGATGCCAGAGTGTCTAGACTATTTATCAAAGGCACTCACAAAGTAAGATCTGTATCATGTACATAGTTCAAACTATATTCGACAAAAACAAAGTTCATACGATGAGTCCCCTGAGTTCCAGTGTGTTCTATGTGCCTAGCGGTACATAGAACACATTGTAACTCGGGGACGAATGGCAGCTCTCAATAGTCATATTTTCTTGTTAACAAATCCCCTATTATCTCAAGTGCACCATCGCCAACATCGAGCTTCTGATTAAATCCAAACCCACGTTCTCAATAGTCAATCTTTACATTATCATGTTGAAAAATCACCGATAATCTCAAGTTTAACATCGCCAGCCTCGAGCTTCTGATTAAATCCAAACCGAAACTCGTCAAATCCATCCTGAAATACTCAAAGATTTGATTCCTTGTCTTTGTTACTGTACCTCAAATACCATGATGGGAAGCAGTGCTACCTCTGACCAAACCTCACAGAGGAAAACTTCTTCCTCATAAACAACTATTCAGAGCAACCATAGAAGAAGATATCTGACAAAAGGAAGAAACAGATCCTGCAGAGAGCGTGATTCGTGGGTGCCCTGTTACCACCCGTGTTACTTAATGTGGTCAAGGACATTTTGCGATGATGGAATACGCAAAAATGATGGTACAGGTAGGGCCCGGATTATTGCAACATTTACAAAAACTCCAACGGTCAGTCAGACAAATTAAATGGTTACTTTGTCTTTGGATCAACAAATGAGAGATATTATCGATATCATGTTTCTCACGACCGACGAAAAGATGACTTGATATAATCAACTCTTACAAAGTTATTTAAAACCAAAGTAGGCGTGGAGAGTGAGATTTCGGACTAAGACATTCTGGACTCTGTACTTGTGACAATAAAGAATGACACAAACAATCTTGGAGTGAGAAGAGCTACTGATCCACAAAGACCAGACGGTCGAAGGAGCAAATGTGACGAATCTTCTAAACAATTTGCCGAGAAGGCGACAGTCGTTTCAAATCAAGGATGGGAAGTGCTGGCAAAAGAGAAAATGACACCTCACTAACGTTGGGATTTCATTTATACCCCTGCAGGTCTCCTGTTAGTCCTCTATATTACTAACCAACCGATTTCTTTGTATTTTTCTGTGACTGGTATAGGTAGTACGTTATGGCAGGTCAAGTTGCACTGTGTGGTGGGGTGGGGTAATACATGGTAGTATAGAACAGCAGTAGAGTATGAGAATGTCAAAAGACCACCCATACTCAACTGCGATACTGGAAACCAAGCATACACCACAAAACCAAGTAGCCTACCATTCCGAATCGAACAGTACAAACAAATAGGTGGTTTCCTTGTACTAAGGAGTAACAATAGACTTATCGGATACAGACCATATACCTTATACCACTGCACTAGACAACCATGCATTACCCCCACCCCCACCCCACAATACTAATTCATCTAGTATTACGTACTAACTATTCCACCTTTAGATGGATAGTGGTACCAAGGGTTAAGATGGGAACCACAGGGTATATACCGCTCATACGATAATACCACCGTTCTAACCTACCAGACATTACACCACCCCCACAATACCGCTTGACCTACCATAACGTACTACCTATACCAATCATATAATATTACAAAGCAATCGATTGATTAATAGTATCAATGGCTTTCGGGGGACCCACAGAGATATATATCGCCCATACTATACTGCCGTTCTATACTACCAGGTATTACCCCCACCCCCACCCCACAGTACCACTTGGCCAGCTATAACTTATACCAGTCATAGAATAATACAAAACAATCGGTCGATTAATAAAACCGAGGACTAACAGGGGACCTACAGGGGTATATACCGTGTATCTTGTGCTCCCGTTCTGAACAACCGATTATAATACTGCCTGGCCTAGCATTACGAACTACCAATACCAGCCATAAGATAATATAAAGGATTCGGTACGTTAATAGTACTAAGGGGTAATAGACCAACAGACCATTCATCCCATAATGCCAATCAAAACCACTAAGCACTATCTCGCCATACCGCACTGGGCGACCATGCATTACCCCATCCCACAATACTGCCTGACCTAGCTATATCAGACATAGGATAATATGAAGGTCCAAGGGCTAATAGCATACCTGCATGGATAGATACCGCTAATACCATATCACCCCCCCCCCCCACCCCCCATACAAGAAGCCCAACACACCCTGACCCGAAATGCGTTATGTCAGATTGTACAGTGGACAACAACATCGGTCAACGTTTTTATGACGTCGCGTGCGCATAATGATGTCACGACGTCAATAGCAACTTTAACAGTTTCGCGGGAAAAACTTTCAAGAAAACTCACCTTCTCCATCAAGTTTCCATCACATACCCGTACTATATACCCATAGCCTTGTGTGTAATTTATCACTGTACATACCATAGCATAATATATATACAATACGTACACAACTTGTCGGATCTAGATGGGTGGAGCCAACGTTTTGCCCTAAAAGAGTTGCTCCGGCAAAAAGGTTCCGGTTCCTATTGAACTTTAACACTAGCTGCTCCGGCAAAGCTCCGGGTAATGAGGCACGACCGGGTACATGATATACTACTTGTATGCGAAGGTGAATGTTAGAGATTCCAATGGTGCACCAATTGCACCCGATGCCCAAATTGTCCCGTTCAATTTAGGGATGCATTCCCTATTCAGTCAATTCGACATCGAACGAGAAATTGGTATATTCTTCCAATAGCCAGAGGCGGCCCACCCATTGGGGGCGGTTTGGATTGTGTCCAAGGGGACACCGACCTGAGGGGGGGCTCTAGAAGGAGGTGAAACGGTAAAATAATTGAGGGAAGAAGAAGAAGAAGAAGAAGAAGAAGAAGAAGAAGAAGAAGAAGAAGAAGAAGAAGAAGAAAGAAGAAGAAGAAGAAGAAAGAAAGAAGAAGAAGAAGAAGAAAAAGAAGAAATGAAGAAGAAGATTTAAGAAAAAGAAGAAGAGGAAGAAGAAATTCGAATAGAAATATGAAAAGAAAACTGAAAAAGAGGAAGAAAAAGAATGACGACGACCAGATACGGGACCATTTTTCCGGGTCTACGGGTCTCATCGTTCGAACGCCAACACCGACATTTTCAGTCCGATGCCGATGGGATTCGCAGCGGCAGATTCAATTTCGTACGCAACCGCATACATGTGCCGATGTCAGTGCGTTCCTATATTAATTTTCTCTCCGACAAACGCATCCTGTAGAAATAAAGCATCGGATCCTAGGACCCTAGATTCGTTGCCGCAAACATGCGCGTCCAGCTTCACTTACAAACCACGCTGCACGTGCTGCGGCGTGCCCTAGGCCTATATCTCCAAGTTCTGAATTTGAATCCAAAAAGCCCTCATATTCGCTCTCCCTTAATTTTTTTTTAATTTTCCAGGGAGAGGCCCCCAGATCATTGGCCGAGCTAGGATTTTCAAATAAGGGGGCCTGCAAAATATTCAGGGGGCACGCCGTGACAGGTCATAGCAATGTGTCGAAGCCCGAAGGGCCGAGCGGGGGTGGATTTCAGTGAAGGTGTCCCCCTCCCCCGAGTGGGGTTCCGGGGACCCTCTCCCGGGACAATTTTGAAAAATGTAGTTCTCTGAGAGTGATTCTGGGATAACATTTGCTTCCAACTGGAGGTAATTATCTGTACTAGGAAGACGGGGAAATTGCGATGTGGACAGATATACTAATGCTTGTATCGTTCTCACGAGGAACAGATTCTCAAACAGATCTTACATAGGCAAAATGATTGGTGATTGTTTGAAGTTTCATAAATATGCAAATCTTTAGAATTGCAGCCAAAAGTTATCCAGGCTCCAAATGTCAGTGACTGCCACCAAATATTTGCATGCCAGTATTTTCACTCAATCTTCCTTATAAATGACTCATATAACACATGTGAAGAAGATCCGTTCATTACTCAATTTATCGTACTGAAACAAAGGTAAGTTTGGATGGACGCCAGGACAGATGGAGAGATGGACAACCCATTTACACCGACATGATCGGTTTTCAAACCATGACAATAGCCCATATTGACTTCGGAGTCGTGTTTGTGCTTCATTCCCAAACGAACTATTCTCAACACCAAATAGTGCATCAGTGATTTTGCCTCAACACAGGTGTAACATGTGATTGATGGGTGTATATAGCTGAAATGGGGTTTGAATTGGGGGCGGGTGAGAGTGGGGTGGGGTGGGCTGGACCTCGTAGACACCCCATAGCTCTGCCACTGCCCCAAATCCCACCAATAGGAGAGGGACACCCTCTCCTAAAACCAGTATCACCTCGGGCCTGCGGCCTTCGGGTATGCATTTGGCATATATGGGGCCCATTGCTTAAGTATGCCCGGGGGGGGGGGGGGCAGACAATCTTGGGCCGCCACTACTAATAGCATTTATCACTTTAGAGCGTTCATAGAAACTGTGTTGAATTATGGACCAGCTACCAAGAAGTCAGATAAAAAAAAGTTTGATTTGTGTTTCAACAGCCAGAGGAGAAGATGTCTATTAGCATTACTGGCTTCAAAGTCAACAACGAATTACAAATTCACCTGTTCAAAAACAAGGTTGGATTCAAGTTTCCCACAAGAGTTTGGGAACACGTGACAAGAGCCATGGATAATGCAAAGAAAAGAAGTTTAGAACAGGAAGTTAAACATAGCAAACCAGAGAGGAAGAAATCCAATGTAAACTGATGTTTAAACTACTTAGAGAATGTTCACAATTCTATGTTGGATCAGGATGGCACTGGCGATTATCGAAGAAACTAAGAATCAAGAAATCCACAAATTCAGTTTCCAGGGGTCTTCGTGGAGAGTATGGGCGTTTCATTTGAAAAACACTTTCGTGAAGTTCTGCCACTATACTGGTGCAGCTTCGTGGTGAAGATATTCGTTTAATAATTGCTTAAAGGATATCAGATCCAGCGCAGGGGCATATGAAGTATGTGTCGAAAGAAAACAGCCTCAAGGCATTAGAAGCTATGTTACCAGGTTAAAGTGTGAAACCCCCAAAAGAACAAGCCAGCACTGTATTCATTTATTTGGGGGGCAGAAGACAGAACAGTGGCGTGGTTGTGCGTTTTGGAAATCCGAAGATGTTGTCATGGAAGATTATCTAAAATTACAGCCACATCTAATCACTTGAGTTCGTGGACGTCGAAGAAGAAAAATAAGTTCAAGATCAAGAAGAAATAGATGCGGAAGTTCAAACAGATTCACGGAGGATGAAAAGTTGTTTGTGCTTATGAGCTGAAGACAGCGTCGCTCCGCGACATGTAATCACGTATCGTGTGCCTGTACCCAGACTGCCAAAAACCATTGAGAAGACTCCAGTCTGATGAAGAGGTGAATTTGATTTGAAATAAATACTGTTTAAACAGAACTGGTTCCATCTCAGGGACAAGATTAGAACCAGTTTTGGTTCTAAAGAGAACCTATATTTTTTGCAGTGCAGAGCACAATGTGCTATTCTTACTGGCCCTTTAATTAAATATACACAAATTCAATCGATGACACCTCCGAATATACTAGTACTATATTAGAAGCCTTCTATTTACATAACAACCACATGCCAAAAATATGGCGGCCTTCAAAAAACAATATGGACCCTGGCAACACGCGCTGCGTGACGTCAAAACATAGCTGCTTACGTGGACTTCCATGACAACCCCACATGACGTAACTGGGTCCAGTGACCATGAGGTCACATCAGATCAATATATCAGATTAATAAACCTAGGGATGAAAATCATATTAACTGTTATAGAGAGAGAGAGAGAGAGAGAGAGAGAGAGAGAGAGAGAGAGAGAGAGAGATTTTATTTTTACGTAATATATTTTTACACCATAATACCGCGGCAGGGAATCAAGGTAGGGGGAAGGGGGGGGGGGGGGCTCGTGACTCAAATGCAATCCCCTGAAACTTGTATCTTTTTTATCAAGATCGCGGCATTGTAATCATATAGGGCATTGGCTGTGAATGGTGCACAGGCTCTTTACCATTAGGATTTGATTGAACTATCACTGAAGATTCCCTGGTGTTATTTGTCTCGTCTGCGATCTTTAACCCTTTGAGCCGGAAAGATCGCTTTCGAGGTCCCGGTAGTGATACGAACTAAATTCATAAAGTAGATATTTGCTCAGTGAATTTGTGTGGCTGATTTCCAACGATTGAAAAAATTGATTGGTCTTCCCCCAAGTAACGAATATAGACTTTATCAAGTGATGACACCGAACTGGTGTGGAAGATACCATCAGTGTTCAAAGGGTTAAATTGAAGAAAAGTGTACATTTCTTCAATGAGGAAGTGCGTCAATCTCAAAACATAGTTTTCTATATTTTTTTATTTATTTATTTATTTATTTTTTTGCCATGCCACAAAGATACACAGAGGCGGACTGGCCGTATGGTTCACCGTGGAAATGCCGGATGCCCCCCCCCCCCCCCCTACCCATTGGGTTTCCTATGGGTTCCCCAAATTTGATGCAGTCCAACGCCTGTTGGTACGTGAAATTTCATGAAAATGATTGCATAGGCTGTCGGTGTATTGAAATGTTCTCTATCTATGGGCTGCCTACCCCGGTAGAACCATTTTTGTCGAATGATCGATGAAGATGATACAAAATGCCATCGCAATGTCCTCTATGTGGATTGTCATTGATAGCCCAAATACGCGTTCGTTCAGTTCGAAAAATCAAAATTTTCTCCGGGGCTGGGGGCCCCTTGGTGCATTCAACTGTAACTTTTCTTGGTCCAGTCCGCCACTGAAGACACATGGTCATCACTGAGATGTATCGGTGTGTGTGGTGCCCTTCTATGACCGCCCCCCCCCCCCCCCCCAAGTCCGAATTGCTTCCTTCGTCCCTTTGAAATTCTCAACTGAAAAACTATAGTTTCGCGTTTGAACGAACGGGAAGGTTGACACGGCCACCTAGATATATTCTCACCTAGATATATTCTATGTGGGTTAATCGCTATCACTTTCCCAGTGGACTATGTGACAGGGAATGTTTATCTCTGTACGAGTCCCGTGTTTACATATCAGTATAGATATATTTGGACATGTATGTATGTACTGTATTGGTATATGTTTGAATTATGCAGCTGTTACGGCGGTCATGCTTTCAAAATTTTTCAAATCAATATACTGTGCTGACAAAGCAAAAGTACCGCGTTAATAAACGGCAAATGTGTCTTGGTGCAATTAAGTTTTGTGGGTATATATAGACGTTAGATATACTTGAAAATTACATAACGCAATTTCGTTTCCCGGAAAAATAAGACTTCTAAACGTCATTACATATTTCTTGTCAGCTGTTCCCGATAAAATCTGAAATCGACACCAGCGAGAACTTCTTTGACAAACTCTCGTGAGAAATTCCGTTAATTTTGTGATATTTTTCTTGAAACCGTTGACGTTTCCACGGGAGTGTGTGTATACGTGGAAGAATATTTTAGGAGATTGTGCAGGTATGTATGTATTCACAGAACTTTCTTTATTAAATCACGTGGCATTTTCGTGGTTGACTGCACTTGATGGTAACTGTGTGAGAATGACAATCGCACAAGTTTTCACCTTTGATTCCAATACATAATTTAGCCCCACTCAACGGAGTGAGCTTGTCAAGTTTAAATCACTGACAAATGATGAGGGTTTTGGAAAAGGCATACTGATATTTTAATTTTTTTTCTTCTCGAATTAATTAATTGTATTGAATACTGAGATACAGTGTGTGGGTGTGGTCCTGTGTGGGACGACGAACCGCAAAAGTTACTGCTTCTTGAAGGAGAATTTTATGAAGTTCCACACGGAAAACGGGAGTGGGAGATCCTATCTCTTCTGCATCCAAATGAAACGGTGGAATCTAAGGTGGAGAGAAGAATTTCCACTTCGCTTTTGATCACCGCTGGTCGCTCCGCATCCACTGACTCCTTCAGAGGAGTGGTCGGTTATTGGATGGGTTGAAATGTGAATCTTGGTGAAGCAGTGGTGTTTGTCTTTTCTGCCCCTCCCAAGGCACCTTTCGCTTTCTTCTTCGCCATACAAGTTTCTAAGCCCGGCGTCTCATCGCGTGGTGGGAAGGTTCTCTCCTCTACCTTTCCTTTCTATTTGCTGTCGCCCAAGCCGCCACACCGAGTGATCACCAACCGCAAGATTTGCGAATCCTTTCTTCTTCGGGTGCAGACCAGTGTGGGAGGAGGTCCTCTCACGAAAGGCGCTACCACTCCCCAAATTACAAGGTGGCGACAGTATTCTCAAAAATTCTGCTGTGAGACGAACACTCTCGTACTTTACTTGAGTCCAAGTAAATGAACGGGAGTCGTGTCCGTTGGATCTTCACAAACAGCTCCATGTCATATCAATTAATGGCAAGCTAATTATTTAATTACTCCTGTGTCAAAAAATGCTCTCATAATGATCGCCATCATTTACATGGGAATCAGACTGTTTGAAATTCTAATTAATTGATTGAGTGCTATATTATTTTTGGTGGTCGGAATTTGTTCATCAAAATTTGTTTTATTACAGATTATTGGAGAGTGCACACAAGCACTCTCCAATAATTTGTAATAAAACAAACTTATATACACAAAATATTATTGATGTTTGACTAAATACGAAACGTGAGTAAGGAAAATCAGGGGTGTAGCCAGCATTTTTTCAGGGGTGATCGCCCACAATGCAACCCAAGGATGAGAATGCAACTAAAAAGACTGAAAACTTGGCCATGGGCCAATCTTTGGACAGAGGACAAGTTGGAGGAGATTATGGGAGGGGGATGACCCCCTCCCATAATCTCCTCCAACTTGACATTTGGCAATCGATAGTGGTCCGTTGGCGGTGGGGAGGGGAGGGGGTGTATTCAATGTTTTATATCAGTAGTGATCAAAGATTTCATGTTGAGGGAAAGGGGGGGGGGGTCTGTATGGCTCACATGACCCTCCCTGGCTACACCCTTGAAAATGTTGGCTTTTGCTCTGGTGCACTCAGTATTCTGAAAGCCCTGATAGTGGCTTCTTGCACTCAACCAGTTGATAGACTGTTGCGGATTGTTCGTTCATTCAAAATAAGCAGATCACTATCGCTTACCCCAAGACGAAGAGTCTTAGAACCCATTAGTAATTGCCAATCTGCCGGCACGTAAATAATACGTTATTAAAAATTTTGGGGAATAATCAATGATAATTTAGCAACGTGAAAGAAGGGAGAGGGTGTCCTAGGTAATGGAATTTAGGGAGGGAATTTGTCCAGGAATATTATTTTCACCATAGGAGATTAAGAGTGAGGGAGATTTTGTCCAGGCAAATTTTTGTCCAACAATCGTATTTAATATTTTCCTTCAGAAACGGCCGTATTCTACCGACGTTATAAATAATGATTACCGTTCAAATTTTGATTATCGGTAGGTCTTTCGTCTCATCATAGTTTCCTTAACAGCTGCTGAAGGACTAAATTATTGCTGATATTACCATCCGCGAAAAAAAAATCCGTTGTTAGTCTCGACCATCTTCGTCACACAGAAAGTCTCTGGCATTTGACATCCTTTCGCTAACGATACATATCTTATGAGGCAAAATAATTTGCTTGAAATCGCTGAAAAATATTTCTTCTGTTTCACGTTGATATACATATACATATAAACAAGTAGATAGTTTTTTTTTCTTTATTCTTCACCTATACGTATATATAGTAAAAATGTCATACTTCCTTTTCGTCTCCACCTCTAATAATGACTACCACGGATTGTCAAAGAGATCTCCGAGAGATTTCCAGCAACATTTCCGAAGACAATATTAAAAATTCTCTACTTAGCAAAATATTTAGATCAAAATAATCTTAATGCGAGGTAGTGCGAAATACACTGAAAAGCTAGCAGAATTTCCTCCCAAAGTGCAGCCGTACTCGAGTGACTACTGTATATTTAATCTATGCACAGTTGTGAATAATACGCGAATCAAGAAAATATATTCACTTTAACTGGGTTGATCCTTTTATGAAATGATTTGTCGATTTCAGATTTTTTTAAATTTTCTTAAATTTTTATCGAATTTCGTAATAGCTGCTTTACATCAAACAGGATTGGAATTTAACCCCTTTATTGCCTGAGACTAATGTAACGAGCATAACTGGCCAGCGGGAAACTCAGCGGGAAACTCAGTTGTTAGAGCATTTAACTTTTAACCCTTTACCTAACGTAACGGTCAAAACCGCTTTTCACAAAAATCGCCAATTAATTTTCATTATTTTTTTCATTTTTGTCTCAAAAACATAGATTATGACCCCTCTTTGGAACGAGCTCGTCGAGCTCGTTCCAAAGAGAGATCATAACCTATGTTTTTGAGACATAAAATGAAAAGAATTAGTTATTCAAGAATTTTGTTTGCAAGTGTCATCTGCTTTTCATGTTAGATAAAGGGTTAACCCACTGAGCATTTTCAATATATTTTTCATTAAATCTAGTCATGGCTGCTTCACAACAATTCATCTAAATTTATCTCGAGAAATCATCGGTGAAAAAATCAATTAAACTTTGAGGTGGGGGGGGGATTAAATATGCCCAAATTATACTTATTTCAGTAGCAAGAGAAAACTTTCCTTGGCAGGAAGAGGTGCATACATCATGCAAGGTGTTAAATGGTCGACGGGTCGCTCCTGACCAGCGGTAACTGCGTTGTGTCCTTGGGCAAGACACCAAATCCAAATTACCCACGCGGGGCACGGCAACGCTGTGTACTATTTATTTTTATTTATTTATTTATTTATTTATTTATTTATTATTTTTATTTATTTATTTATTTATTTATTTATTTATTTATTTATTTATTTATTTATTTATTCGGGTTTAACGACACATTCAACTTCTCAAAAATTACTTGCTTCTTAATTGGGCCTCCCTCGCTCATCTAATAAATTCAAGGTCGATAACTTTATCGAAAGCCGATTTTCTTGTCTATTTTAATCAGGGATGAAAGAGTTAGGAACAAAAACAATGACATAAGTGTGCTAAAGTCCCCGCCCCCATCAGCGATTAAGGCTATTTTTCTTCTCATATTGCAATTTCGACATAACGTGATGTGTGTTATTTGAACGTCACTGTAGAAAAAGACAAATATGTTTTGGCAGCCTTAACATTTGTCCTGATTCGCGACAATAGGTTTTGATTCTCGTAAACTCCTACTTCGACGATGAATTTTATATCTTAAATAACTTAGAATTTGAGTCTCGTCTGCCTGTACAGACAGTCGTACCTTCACCAGACTGCACCGCATAGTTAGTGGTATCTTATTTTGAGGGATCAGATATAAGTAGAATTATCCAGGCCTTTAAGGGCACTGTCAGAAACTATAACAAGAAATAAACTTTTTTCGAGAATCAGCGTTGATTGTCATTGTTTCCCTTGCGAAAATCATTTGCGAGAATGGATTCTGATTCGCGCATGAATTTTAAGCTCAGATTGAGTTGTTATTATTTGTCGCTGTTCGTTTGTTTTAAAGCAAATAATCTTCCTAGCTTTGTGTCCAGGAAAAGAAGGAATACCCATGGCAAAATGGCCATAGGAATACCAGGGAACATGAACCAGTCAAGTGATTTCATACATGAAAGGCTGACATCTTTCATGAAAGGTGTAGGGGGTGAGCCACATCACCCCACCCCATCCCGTGACAGCGCCGCTGTTCCAATCGGATGAACAAAATGCAAATCTCTCTAAATGTGTATGCGAGTTCACGAAAGCTTATTAACAAGGTTCATGGGCGTGGTGTTAAAATGTCTCGTCACATTTCGTTGAGTCTTAAGATTTTTCTCGACAACAGTCACTCGATTCATATAATGTTACATTCAGTCTGCATCTTTTTATTGACTTTTCTTACCGATATTTACTGTTACCTGTTTGCCAAGCACGATTAGAGGACGATACTTTCACACACAAAAAATCTCATTTTTGTCTCAAAAAACATAAGTTATGGCGCTTCATGGAACGAGCGCGTCGAAATTGTTCAAACTTCCAGTGATGGATTATACGCCCTGCTTTGGAGACAATATATGAAAACATTAAAATTTTAACCCTTTACCCAACATGAAAAGCAGATGTCACTTGCAAAAAAAAATCTTGAATAACTAATTTCTTTCATTTTTCGAGCTCGTCCCAATGAGGGTCATAACCTATGTTTTTGAGACAGAAAATGAAAAAATAATGAAAATTAATTGGCGATTTTTGAGAATAGCGCTGGCCGGTTTTGGCCGTTACGTTGGGTAAAGGGTTAATGGCCATTGCTTTAAACTTTTTTCCAACACACACGATATAAAATTTTGTTATTTTCATTTTTTGGGGGAAATTTCAAAAAATTTCAACAAAACCATATCACGTAACCTTTCACGGGAACGAGCACACCGAGTTCGTTCCAATGCGGGGTCACGTGATATGGTTTTGTTGAAACTTTTTAAAAATTCGTTTGTTTTTTCAACGGCTGTATTTGTAAATTCCGCGGGTGAATGTGGTCGGTTCGTTACGTAAATGGTTGAACAGCGCCGCTTCATTTGACAAAGGCTTAACCCTTTGAACCCTCGTTTCCTGAATTGGTATCTTTGTGTACACTTACAGTGAGGTGGGTCAGTCCAATATCAGTATACAAGGAGGGTGAAATAATAACTGCAGCCGGCCAGTTGCAGATTGCAGTTATTATTTTATCATCAATTCCCCGTGTAAAGTCCTCTTATAAAATAAGACAAAAATCGGACAAAATAATTATGCCGTGGACCGAAAAATCGGTCTTACGAGTTCAAATGGTTAAATCATAGCAAATTATCGCGAAGCAAGTAACACAGATTCCAGATGGTGGTTTAACTTTACCTAACATGAAAAGCAGACGACACTTGCAAAAATAATTCTTGAATAACTATTTTTTTTCATTTTTTGTCTCAAAAACATAGGTTATGACCCCTCGTTGGAACGAGCTCGACGAGCTCGTTCCAACGAGGGGTCATAACCTATGTTTTTGAGACAAAAAATGAAAAAAATAATGACAATTAATTGGCGATTTTTGAGAATAGCGCTGGCCGGTTTGGGCCGTTACGTTAGGTAAAGGGTTAAAATTGTTATTTTACAACTGAATGGTATTGTGACGGTCCAAAGCGGCAATGTAACATTTGATACAAAAGTTTTCTTTCAAGATTTAGCAGATTCAGTAGCATTTCAGACGACCTAAAGAACTTTTGCATGTGCGTTATCGAGAACTGTCTCACATATAAAATAGATTAGAGTGTAACACAAACAGTTCCAGATGGGATAGAAAAACTATATCAGTGTTTGGTGGCAAAAGAGAACTATTTCCTTTCGGCGGACTTGAAAATGTCATAATTATACTTCACTTTTTAGACCTTCTGTTGAGGGCATTATGCGTTTATATATATATAAAACATCAAGGCGGTGGTTCGATCCCCATCGGCGACAGAATCTTTCATTCTAAAAAATGCATAACACAAGTGGCGAATTCTGTATTCTGTATCTAAGCAGGAAATTTGGAAAAGAGATTGATTCTCACTGATTTCATCTGCATTACATGGTATAAATCACTGTAAACAACTAATTTTGGGGGATACCGAGTAATTTCGTGCGGACTGTGCCAGTTCCATGGACGCTCGATCTGCTAGCATGCCTTTTTGGGGCTTGTCGGTAGTCGAGTGGTCTATGGCGCTGGTCCAGTTTCGCTAGGCGGTTGGTGCCGAAGAAATGTACTCTCATCAAGGCAGTGGTTCGATCCCCATCGGCGTCAGAGTCTTTCATTCTAAAAAATGCATAACAGAAGTGCCGAATTCTGTATTCTGTACCTTAAGCAGGAAATATGAAAAAGAGATTGATTCTCACTGATTTCATGGTATAATTCATTGTAAACAACTAATTCTGGGGGATACCGAGTAATTTCGTGTGGACTGTGCCAGTTCCATGGACGCTCGATCTGCTAGCATGCCTTTGGGGGGGGGGGGGGGGGGGGGCTTGTCGGTAGTCGAGTGGTCTATGGCGCTGGTCCAGTTTCACTAGGCGATTGGTGCCGAAGAAATGTACTCTCATCAAGGCAGTGGTTCGATCCCCATCGGCGTCAGAGTCTTTCACTATATATATATATATATATATATATGCATTGTGTGTGGACAGAGGGTAGCGATAGTGCCCGAATGATAGCAGCTTAGAAGACCTGGCATTCTCGGGCCAGTGTTTTTATCCACTCGTCTTAACAATTTATCCCATTAGATACCGCTCACTTATCTCCATAAAACAAATGACCACCACACTACCCTTCCATAATTTAAGGGGACGTCCAACCTAACATTGGTTAAATTTCAGGTAATTTTCTCCAAAGTCCAGAGAAGGTCGGAAAAGAATAACCCCAATAAATTATATATCAATTTTTGGGGAATGAAACATAGAGTTTGTGGAAACTAATATTGGCCATGGAACTGTTACCATATGGCAGAAAGCACTGCCTGAAAGTCTGATACGGCATAAGTAAGAGACCAGATTTTATACAATAAAATTCCTTAAATGTACTGAATAGTTAAATTCTGCAATCCTTCTAGCTCAGACTCGGGGAAATCTTTTTCTCATTCTTGCAAGGAACGGACCACAAGACTAACTG
The DNA here is from genome assembly GCA_031216915.1 of Pictodentalium vernedei. NCBI lineage: Eukaryota > Metazoa > Mollusca > Scaphopoda > Dentaliida > Dentaliidae > Pictodentalium > Pictodentalium vernedei. The sequence continues at coordinate 220,253,563 of CM062294.1, forward strand.
TAATTTAGGATGTCTTAATTTCAAAAGGGCTGCCATTTTTCTTGTGTTTGTTTACCTTTTATGAAGTTCATCAATGGTCAAATCCGCAGAGTTCATAAGAACAAATATGGAGTCATGAGAGAGTGCATCAATGTAAAATGAAGAAAGTCCAGTGTAGGTTTTGTGAGTCTGCTGTGACCATACCCCCCCCCCCCCCCCCCCCCACACAATTCTATGCCATTTTGGTAAAAGAAGATGAGATTGATACGCCAAAAAAGGGAAACTGGCAAACTTCCTCATTTGGTATTATCTGTATCCATTTCTGGGGTTGCATGAGCAATGACAGTTGCCAAGAGTGCCATTTGATTGCTCGAGGGTTCCCAAAACAACAAAAATGACCTGCCAGCGTGCTGAATACTTACATCAATAGGCTTCGTTAAGTTAGAAAACATGGCTTCTAATTCATTTGGGAACATGGTTTGGTATGCTTCATTTGTTTTGAAACTATCGCCCTTTTGTAGTTGCTGTTTGGGGAGGCTTGACTGTTGCTTTCTCGTGAGATTTAAGAACATTAAGAGTATTTATTATTTATTTATTTATTGGTGTTTAAGGTCACATATTTCTGCACAATGGCTTATCTTGGCCACGACAGTTTTACGTGTGGGGGAAGCCGGAGTACCCGGAGAGAACCACCGAGCAACGTCGAGCAGCTGTCAGCTATCCAACATACTAACTCTAGCATTGGTTGAAGACAAGTGCACCATCGCTCTGCAGTACGCCTCGGTACACAGCGCCATCGTTCCCCCACGTGGGAAATTGGGTGAAGTGTCTTGCCCAAGGACACAACGCGGTCGCCGCAGGTGCGATTCTAGCTGGAATTCCGGCGGAGAATAGCTTACTTTATGATTTTGATAGCTGTGTGCTATTCTTCGCTGGAAGGTTAAACGAGCTTTTCCTTGCAGTCGCTCGTAACAGATTTTCGGTACGAACGGTTTGGACGTGTTAAAAGCACTAAATACCCGCACTGGTAATGTAATTGCGATTCCAATTTTAAGCTGGTCATTCCTTCTACAATTCTGGATAGTCTTACTGCTGAACACGGTGCATTTCATACCTAAAGGCAATTATTAACAACCAACCCCCTGCTTTTTCTCACAAAACAAAACATACAAACTGGGGAATACCCGACAGGTGTGACGTTTTTGTTTTACACGCGCTGAAAATAATCAAATGTGGAACTCGACAATTTGAAACGGACTGGCATTTCCAAATTATCACACACAACTAAACGGGACTATTTTCGAGCCTTGTATTTCTAAATATTGAAGACATTCGTTAGTAACTGTTATACAAAAAATATTACTCTTCTTTATCATTTACATAAACACTAAAATAAGTCATTAAATAAAATTACGAACGTGAAATGTTGGATACGCAAGCTCTTAGTGTGACACAGTGAGGGACGGGGAAAGAAATTCCGGGCCCTGGGTTTATTCTGTTACGTCAACTTACACGACCCTTTCGAAAGTGTGTATGCATGTGTGTGTGGGTAGGGGGGGGGGGGGGGTGTCGCGGGGTGTTTTTCTACGAGGGTAGAAGGCACGAACAATGATGGGGGTTGGGAGGTCCCTCCAAGAAAAGTTGAAATCTGCTATTAAATAGAGCCTTCTTGCGGCTTTTAGGATGAAAATTCACGTTATCTTTTAACCGTCAAATGACGCTTTTAGCAGCATGTTTCAAATTTACAAATTTATCAGTGGTCATCTAGTGACACAGAGTTATAGCTTCTGGCTGCACAATTCTTTTAGTGATAATTTTATGACGTCAAGGTGACGTAATAAGGTTATCACCCAAGAATCGTGTAGCCTAAAACTACAACCGTTGGTCAAATGCACAGAACCATTTGATGCCGTTTGATGCTCCTTCTTAACATTTTAGTACAAAACGACGCGGAACTTTGGAGTACCCGAACCTAAGCCAGGAGTCATAGACTCCCGGGCCAGGCCCAGGTCCAGGCCTCCAAAATTCCGTGCCCAGGGGTTTCTACCCCACACACACTCTCAAATCGGCCATGGACACAAGTCGAAACTATACTTATATGAAGACATGAATATTAGGCCAAGAGGGAGTAAAATTGACCCATTATCACGAAAGATTTTTTTTTCTTTTCTGCCGCTTTTTCGAAATATCTCCTGGGAACCCCATCTCTGATGAGCTCCATTGACAGCATTTCAAGTGAAAGAGGAATAGCGTGTGGGGCCCAAATTGTACGCCCGAAAGATAAGATATGATTGGTAACCCTAGACAATACTGCGTGGTTGGGAACGAAATCGATCATTTCTCATTTCCAAAAGCATTCTTTCCACAAAAAAATCTACAAATACTAATGTTGATGTATTTGAAAGAAAAAAGGAAGCTGGTGCCAATGACCGTTGACATCCCTAGTTGTGTGGTTTTATCGACCATTGTTCGGAATAAAATACTTCAAATCTGCCGTATAGACAATTTCTTATTTTTTTTTTTTTTTCTTTTTTGCTGCTGTGATGGGTAAAGAGATCAAATGTTGAATGAAACTGGCTCGTCTGTTGAAGAAATCACTAGTTAGTTTATTCTCAAATTAGTGGAAAAATTTATTAGAATAGCGGTTAGGACAGACACTCGAATTAACTGTTATTGTAATAAATATATTACAATAGCGGTTGGTGGAAATGTGTACGTCAACCGTTATAGTAATAAGTTTAATACAACAACGGTGGTTGAAAATCTTTGCATCAACCGCCATTGTAACAAGTTTATAATAATTGCGGTTGATGAAAAAGTTCGCACTAACCGTTATGGCAACAAGTTAATTATATACAATAGCGCTTGATGAAAATGTTTGTTTCAACTGCTATTGTAATAAGTTTATATTACCAGTGACGTAGCTGGGGGGGGGGGGGGAGTCGATGGGGCAGGATCAATGGGGTTTTGATCTATAAAAATTCCAACTAGGGATGGATACTTAAAGGGGTACCACCTCCCATGCCCCTTCCCATGGGAGGGGGAAATGTTTCAACATGTTGACTCCGAGTGACTGTACTGGTAGTTTTTAGGGCATTCGGAGAATACTTCCAAGAAGTTTAAATGGCTGAAGCTAAATATCTACATAATTTGAGGTTTTAAGACAGCACAAAATGATAATGTATTGTGATACTTAGTCTGTAAGAGGTACGGGACAATTTGACCTCTGGAAGATTCAGTGAAAATGAGGTACAAAGGAGAGGGTTCGTATGATTATCGGAGAGATTGGGAAGAATGGGGCACGGGGTGTCATCAAGCACTTCGTCTCATGCAGCGTATTGGGAGGATAGAAGAAGCGTGGAAATAGGTAGGCAGTTGGGAGCACAGGGAAAACCTAGGCCTTCTCACCAGAGAACCTCGACGAATCAGCGCTCGGTATTATTATTACTATTTTTTTTAAAGTGAAAGCCAAACACCACTTTCAGATAACATTAATTAAGACATCAAATGCCGGAGCCAAATCTTCCCGGCCGAATCTTCCCGAGGCCAAATAAGACAAGGCCGAATCTTCTCGAGGTCCAATCTTTCCGTTTCGGTCTGTGAATAGGCCCTATTTGCCTTCATATGGCATTGTGTCAATTACATGTATGTACACGTATGGAGAATGCCCAAAACATCAGTATTCAACCAATAATTTCTTAATTAATCATCTCAAGTATGAGGTCATGCTGAGCATTGAGCACACTAATCGTCTAATACAAACTGCTGTCTGCGAATGCATTGCATTTTAGTCCCATAATGTGCCCACCACAGTCTTACGGGCGGAGGAAGCCGGAGTACTCGAGAGAACTACCGAGCAACGGCGAGCAACTGTCAGCTGCCCAACATACAAACTCCACACAAGCAGGGTAAGCATCGGTTGAAGACAGGTGCACATCGACGTGCAGTACGCCTTAGTACAAAACGTCACCGTGCCCAGACATGGGCAATGGGGGGGGGGGGGGGGGGTCTTGCCCAAAGACACTTCACGTACACTGACCTCATAAATCACCAGCTTATGACTATTGTGAGCACCAAATTGACTTGCTTGTTTGTATTTCCGTAATTGTTGATATAATTCAAGAAACGGTTTGCTGAGTAATCGGAAAATCTTGCGTTGTTCGATCAGAATTCTGTCTGTGGGTGTCTACAGTTGGAATTTCACGGAAATGTAACACCACATTCGGAAAAAACCTCCGTTATAACAATGCTTCGAATTTCCAACTGTTGGAATTTTTGCCTGAAAAATTTCCAGCTGTCTTGATTTTTGGACAAATATGGGGGGGGGGGAGACTCCCTTGTATTTAACAATAACGGTTAAATGGAATATGTATTTGCCTGGGGAAAGGTGTCCTTCTGAAGGCTAGCCCCTCTTCCCCTTCCCTACCCATCATAGCTTTCGCGCCCCTGCTTCCTTACGTATTTTATCTTTCCGTTCAATCTTTTTTTTTTCTCTTTCACAAATTAATCCTCACCACATCCTTCCCGTTCCACCCTGCGATTTATAGTCCGGAATGTGCTAACAGACCTGGTGCTGATGCCAACGAAAATTGTGATAGTTTTTGCGCCCAGAACTCGAGTAATTTTTGTCTAATAGTTATTGCGAGTGTCTTTTATCCTCGTGATAATCAATTGGGTTTGAACCACACAGGTTCAGATTTTGTAACAAAACCATTCAGAGAGTCGAACGAATGATGTGTGCTAGACTATTCTCAGCTGCGCAATTTTTTGCTAACACCTCCCTGTGTTCTCGTTGAGTGAGCTTTCATTTTTAAGCGGTTGGATGTGATGAAGGAGGGGGATGTCAAAGGGTTTAACTATCGACTCTTCGATAACGCGCTGCTGAGCTGTTTCGTTTCGCTCTGTAGTCCAAAACCGATTTTTAGTCAATCACAGAATTCCTTGATGACGGAATTGATCGAAACAACCCAAGTGCCGACTCCAGAGATAAATAAAAAAGTAAATTTCCTTATGTTTTGAGTGTTTTACATTTCAGTGACCTATACAGTTTCTTTAATATTGTGTAAACTACACATGAAGTGTTGTATATTTGTCAAATACTACGTATATATTTCACGAATAAGAATGACGTGGTCATGTTTCCCAATTCGTGCAACTGATTGGAAAAATCACTTTAATAAAAAGGGACTCATAATTACGATTAGATAAAAAAAAACTCCTAGAGTGCTGTGGATTAAAGTAACCACTGTTTTCGTTGGCGTCGGCGCCAAGCCTGTTATAACACGTCTTTTGAATTTACTGGACTATAAATCGCAGGGTGGAACGGGAAGGATGTGGTGAGGAATAATTTGAGGGGAAAAAAAGGATCGAACCGAAAGACAAAATATGCAAGGAATCAGGGGAGCCGAAAGAAATGATGGGCGGTGGGGGGGGGGGGGAGGGGGGGGCAAGGGGACACCTTTCCCCAGGCAAATACATCCGCTAGTGTAATAAATTTATAACGGCATTGCTTGGGGCACATATTTCATTTAATCGTTATTGTAATCAACTTATTATTATAATACAAACTTTTTTTATCAAGCGCTATTGTAATAAACTTGTTACCATAACAGTTGGCGCGAACTTTTTCATCAATCGCAATTATAATAAACTTATTACAATATCGGTTGATGGCTCAATAAAAACATTTTCAACGACCGCTGTTGTAATAAACTTTTAACCATTACGGTGGACGCACACATTTCCACCAACCGCTATTGTAATAAATTTATTACAATAACGGTTAATTCGTGTGTCTGTCCTGTCCTAATTCTAATAAGTTTTTTTCCATCAGTTTGAGAATAAGCTAACAGTGCATTTCTTCGACAGACGAGCCAGTTTCATTCAAGATCCACCACAGCAAAAAATAATGAAATTGTCGATTTGAAGTATTTTGCTCCGGACAATGGCCGAGAAAACCATACAAATACGGATGTCATTGGCACTAGCTCCTTAAGCCTCCTTTTGTTCTTTCAAATACATCAACATTTGTACGGTTACAATTATGGTTAAAATATTTGTGAAATACAATATGACCCTAATATAATTGACAGAGGTGGAGCACCGAAGATGAATTGGGTGACAGATAGGAGACTGATTTCCTGCAATTAAAACTTCGTGTATAAACTTTTTCAACGCTAAGCTTCTGAATGGTGTGAACCAACATTCGGTTCGTTTATGCAGTTTGGAGAGTCTGGAATGATGATATCTCATGGACGATCTGTCACATTTCAATCAAAAAGCCCATGAATGAAGTGGAAAAAGAATCTAATGAATGAATTACACGAACTAAGTAAACATTTTAATAGCTTTATGCCATTGTGTAATTCAAGGGCAGAGAAAATGCTAATAAGCTGCTGGCAGCTATTTCGACGGTGCCCGTGGAATAGTTGATTGGCTTTTTCTCAGGAGCCTGTGAAATAGCCACTTCGAAAAAATGAAGTTTACTAATAAAAGGAACACGTACCCCCCCCCCCCCCCCCCCTCTCCCCCACACCGACATGACCACAACCACATTGCGCTTACGTGCTTCCGTTGGCGATGTCTGTAGATCTCAAGCATATCAACATATCTTTTAATCACATGCACCCCACCTCGTGGTTTTATTAAAAAGGGGTAAATAAAACGTCTGAAGCAAATCTAAACGACCAGAAAATCAATGAAAATATTGTAATTCTCTCATACATTATGTACACAATATACGCATCATGTCATTGTTGTAGAAACGCTCAGATATCGCTCCCAGGGCGTCCTAATATAAACGTTTTTCCTAGGGAGATCTCCCAGACCCCCCCCCCCACCCCACATACACACACAAACGGGGGGACCTCCCTCCTCCCTAGTTGAGCGATCTCAATGTAGTGACTACCCCCTTACAAGCGGTTAGCCACTACGTTCAGATCGCTAAACTACCTTGTCCTCACCCTCCTCTAGCTCTGGCCTGTGGCGATTGGGAGATGCCTTCAGCATCTCGACCTTGCTCCTCATATCTGACTCAGGACCCTCTAAATTGAAATATTCGTGCCTTCTGCCCTCGCAGAACCCCCCCCCCCCCCCCCCCCAACCGGTGGCAGCGCCATAGAGGGGCTTCGGTGCCGCCCCCCCCCCCTTTTCCCTCGGACACCCAAAATCAAACTTCAAATTATTATCTGACCGTGGTTTTCCCAACCAATGTCACACCCGCAAATGACACACAACACACATCATGTCATTGTTGTAGTAACTCTCAGATATCGCTCCCAGGGCGTCCTAATATGAAAATGTTTCCTGGGAAGATCCCCCAGACCCCCCACCCCCGTAAACGGGAGAGGCCACCCCTCCCTAGTTCAGCGACCTGAACGTTGTTGCTACACCCTTTCGTTCAGATCGCTAAACTGCCTCATCACCTATTCTACTCTAGCTCAGGCTTGCGGCGTTCGGGAGATGCCTTCGGCATCTCGACCTTGGACCCCCATATCTTACTTAGAACCCCCCCCCCCCCCCTCTAAACTGAAATGCTGGCGCCGATACACCCCCTCTCCCACACACTTTCAAAAGGGTCCCGTAAGTTCAGTGAAGTTGGCGTAACAGGATAAACCTATGGCCCAAATTTTCTCTACCCGGCCCTGACTGTGTCACACTACGAGCTCGCATATTCAACATTTTACGATCGACATTTTATTTTTATGAAATATCTTAATTGTTGTGTAAATGATTTAGAAGAATCATATTCTTTTGTATAAAAGTTATACCCGAATATCTTCATATATTTAGAAACACAAGGCTCAAAAATTGTCCCGTTTTGTTGTGAGATAATAAGGAAATGCCAGTCCGTTTCAAATTCCGGAATTCCATATTTTGATTATTTTCAGCACGCGCAAACCAAAAACGTCAGAAATGTCTGGTATTTCCCAGTTTGCTTGTTTTGTTTTGTGAGAAAAATTGGGGGTGCGTTGATTATAATTGTCTCTTATGCATGAAATGCACCGTGCGCAGTCGTCATTTTGTTCAGAAATGTGGAAGGGATGACCAGCTTCAAATTGGAATCGAAATTGCATTGTCAAGGCAGGTATTTAGTGCTTTTAACACGTCCAAACCGTTCGTACAGAAAATCTGTTACGAACGACTGCAAGCAAAAACTCGTTTAGTCTTCCAGCGGAGAATAGCACGTAAATATCAAAACGATAAAATTAGCTATTCTCCGCTGGAATTCCAGCTAACAACAACCCTATTCGATTGTTTAAGGTGCTATATAAGTAAGGGAAATTTGTTTATTTTGAAATTCCCACCTCTGATATCCCATAAAGTCGAATTAAATATACACAAATCATACATCAAAATGAAGGTTGCGATGTATAGAAAACGAAAAATATATGAAATCTACTCACCGAGTTGACAGCAGGCACCAATGGTTCCTGGAAGTTTGCTATCGTATTCGTACCAGAACGGATAATAAAATAATATTTCAGGCCAACATGTCGTGGCCAAATCTACTTCAGTTATCCAAGAACAAAGCTAGGACATCAAAATTCTTCAAAACACAGCGACTGGTCTGCGTGGGGGTAAATTCCAAAACTACCGGCTTTGTTTACATTGTAAGTTCATTTCGATTTCCGGTCAAGGTCATCGGACGGAAAAAGCATCGATATACAATGCCGTCTAAAATCAAATAATGAGAAAGATCGCTTTAATACAGCATACTACTATTATATAGAGACTGCACAATTGCCATATTCTAAGTACGGTAACATGGCACCTGTTGAAATTTCTTAGAATTGCGATTTTCTTTTTCAATGGAAATTCGTGGTATTGAGTGATTTGCGCATGTCCCTCGAACATGGAACCCATCTTCAATAAAAAATGTAGACAGTGTTGTCCTTTTCCCAAATGCGGTCCTATCGCTGCATTCTAAAGGGTTTTGAACACCTAGCTTTGTACTTGGATATGTGAAGCACATTTGGACATAAGCTGTTCTCCGGAAATATTATTGTATTATCAGTTCTGATACGAATACGGTAGCAGACTTCTAGGAACCAGTGGTGCCTGCTGTCAACTCTATGAGTTGATTACACGTGTGTTTCGTGTTCTATACATCTCAACCTTCATTTTGACTAACCATTGTCAAAAACATTGCCAATTTCGCTTCTTGATTTCACTATTCCGGGAAATCCCCGTGTTCCGTTTATATTGTTTCGTGTTTTTGTAATTGAATGGAAGTTGTCAAAATATCACGATTTCGTCAAACCGCTTACAGTTCTTTTCACAATTATTCCTCAAATTCCCGACATTTGGTCCCGCGAACCGGTTTGAAATGGCGGAGAAACAAATACGTATTCGCAGAGCACACCGAGGGCAGAGCTCGAAATTGATCAAACAAATGGAAGAAGCCTTAGCGGCGAAAAACACTGTTCAATGTTCACTTGTTTTGGCAAATCTACGAAAAAAGCTACAAATGCTAGAAGAAATTGATTCAAAACTGATAGATATGTTAGATCCCGAAGCCGAGTGTTTCGAAAACACAATAATAGAATGTGACGACTTTATAAATGAGCTGAACTCAAATATAAATAAATTAGAAATAAGCTTGAATGCCCTAAATCTTAAAACCACGGAAATTGATGTACGGAAACGTGAAAGTGACACTACAAAATCGATGAAAGTTCAACTTCCCAAAACCGACTTACCGAAATTCGCGGGTGACGTGCTAAAGTGGCAAACGTTTTGGGAGAAATTTGATTCCGCAATCAATTCTAGTGCTCATCTCCGGGATATTGACAAGTATACATAGTATTACATACCTTAAAAACTCTCTCGTCGAGGAAGCGAGTACATGCATAGAGGGTCTACCATTGAATGGAGACAATTACCCACAGGCTCTTGAACTACTGAAGACAAGATTTGGCCAGACCCACGCTATTGTTGAAGCATACATGAAACGTCTCATCGAACTTCCTCATCCTACGTGGGATTTCCACTCCATCAGAAAATTTTCAGACTGTCTCGAATCTACAGTGCGAACTCTCCAGTCACTGGGAAAACCCGAAAATTCATATGAAACCATGCTCCTCTCAATGCTTTGGGATAAACTTCCCTATGATTTAAAGTGTAATCTAGCAAGATCCCACGGGAATAAAGAGTGGAAACTAGAAGAATTTCGAAACAAACTACAAGCTGAAGTCGCTGTGCTTGAGTGTTGCAAGCCTACATATCAACAAACAGATACAACACATGTGACTGCTGAGTATGCTACTGGTAACATTACATCTCTAATCACACCCGCGACAAAAAATACCTCTCGCACTTGTATATTTTGTACCGGTTCACACTTTCCCTCTGACTGCACCAAACTCAAAGACATAAAATCTCGTGTTGAATATATACAAAAGTCTGATCTTTGTTATAACTGTCTTGGAAAACATCGAGTCAACACCTGCAGATCACTCAAACGGTGTCTTGTCTGCAAGGTCAAGCATCACACCAGTATACATCGAACTACTGAACCAGAAGTACATACAGAAAATAACACAGAGAATACAGCTGATACACTCGTAGCGACAACATCAACATTTTCACCTAAACATGTGTTCCTAAAAACTGCAGTCGCAACTGTGTATGATGAAAAATGTAACGCAAACACCACTGCACATCTACTGTTTGATGATGGATCACAACGATCCTTTATCACTGCCACATTAGCCAGAGAGCTTGAACTCCATTCCACGAGGAAGCAAAACCTCAATATTTCTACATTTGGCTCAAAGTGTTCAAAGTCTCGTGAGCTTGAGGAAGTTGAATTAAATATAGCATGTGACAGTTCAAGTTAAAAGTCAAAGCACTTGTTGTTCCCACAATAACTCAACCTGTTTCTTTCAACCTGAATGCCTGCCACAACATTCCAGAACTAAGAGGTTTAAAACTTGCACACCCAATAGACTATAACTGTAAATCATTTGAGGTGTCAGTGTTAATTGGGAGTGATTGTTATTACTCATTTGTAGAAAATGATTTTATTAAGACTGAAGCTGGGCCAATCGCAGTAAAGTCAAAACTCGGATATCTAATTTGTGGGCCAACTACAAGTGACTACAACAATAGACACTCTACATCAGCTATGTTGAATGTGTTAGTTCAGTCTGATGACAGTGAATTGAAACGTTTCTGGGATTTAGAAACTCTTGGTATTGAAGCCAGCCCTGAGCATAACAAAAATGACTTCATGAAACAATACTGTAAACAGAAAATAAAACTGGAAGATGGACGATACGAAGCAAAGCTACCATGGTTTGATGACCATGGAGAGTTACCATCAAATCTTGAAATAGCCAACTACAGAACCAGATCTATGATAAGGCGCTTAGCTAAAACACCTGAACTTTTCGACACGTATGATATCATCAAAGATCAGTTGAACCGCGACTTCATTGAGCGGGTTCCTGATCCAGAAATAACTACAACAAACAAAGTTCACTATGTTCCACATCACCCCGTAATGAAAGACTCAACAACAACTCCAGTTCGTATAGTATTTGACTGCAGCTGATCTCAAGGAGATCTACAATCATTAAACGACTGCTTAGAGTGTGGTCCGCCATTACTCAATGATCTTGCATCTATTCTGATCAAATTTCGTGTAGCACGATATGGCGTTACTACCGATATTGAGAAAGCCTTTCTGAATGTTGGACTCGATTCAACTGACCCCGATGCAACTCGATTTTTTGGGCTATCCGATCCCACCGACCCTGAGAGTGATTTAACTGTGTTTCGCTTTAAACGAATTCTCTTCGGTGCCAAATGTTCACCATTTATTCTCAGTAGCGTCATTATCCATCACCTGAGTGATCTGTGTGATTCAAGTAAAGTGGCAAAAATTATGCAACAAAACATATATGTCGACAACATAGTGACCAGTTTTCAACAGGCAAGTGAGGTTCTTAATTTCTATGAAGAATCATGCAAAATCATGTCATGTGCAAAATTCAATCTTCGGAGCTGGGCAACAAAATGTCCAGATCTCGAAATTCCTGACAAGGATGATAGGGTGCTCATGAAAGTTCTTGGCCTAAATTGGGATGTCAAAAAGGACACCCTCATGTTGAAAAAATACAGTGATCTAAATGTGTGCGATGAGTCCCATGTCACAAAACATGCAATTTTAAAATGTGTTGCTAAAGTTTTCGACCCAATCAGAGTTATTGCCCCAATAACTATTCGTGCACGAATTTTCCTTCAAGGTTTGTGGAAAGAGTCATTCGACTGGGATACTTCCCTCACCGAGTCTTTTCGTTCTCTCTGGAAAGAAATAGTGTCTGATCTCAAAGAGGCTGTGCAAATAGAAATCCCTCGTCAATATTCATGTTTACACAATTATTCATATGAAATTAACGACACAAATATCCATCATGTACTGGAACACAACTGGAGCTTATGGCAGCAACAATCGCTGTCAGATTGGGAACTCGAACATTTGATGCTTTAGTTACAGGCATTCCAAATCTCAAATTACAATTCTGGTCTGATAGTACCATTGTGCTCAGCTGGCTCACGTCAGTAGGTAATAAATGTGGATTCAGTAGCACTTGTACACGATTTCGTACATGTACACGTACATCGATGTACACCTCCATAGGATTTAGTGTTAAAATCGTGTACAGGTACACGATTTGTCGTTTTTTATGGTGCTACAGAATCCGCAAACCCACTGCCACGTTTTCTCAGATCACACATTTTAATGTTGAAATACCCGTTGGCGAACGTGTACATTCTACACGTCGCTCAAGAGTGAAAAAAATGTATGAAATTTTAAGAAAAATGAGGTGGATTGTCTGCTACAGAATCCGCAAATGGGTTTCCCCTATAGGATTCAGTGTTAAATCGCGAGCAAAAAAACGTGTTGCGGATTCTGTAGCAGCATCGAAAAGGTGGTTTGCGGATTCTGTAGCATCCGTATCTGTACATGATTTTAACTCTGAATCCCTATGGAGGCATACACGGAAACCCATTTGCGGATTCTACATCAGAAAATCGACTTATGTACGCTACATGGAAAAGAGGTGCTACCGAACCCGCAATCCCACGATGAGAGTAAAAACTGACACTCATGTTTTTGTTCTGGTGTGAATGAAGGTTTTCGTTCAAAAGAGTCGACTATAAACATGAGTGTCAGTTTTTGTTCTGGTGTGAATGAAGGTTTTCGTTCAAAAGAGTCGACTAGAAACATGAGTGTCAGTTTTTGTTTCTGGTGTGAATGAAGGTTTTCGTTCAAAAGAGTCGACTAGAAACATGAGTGTCAGTTTTTGTTCTGGCGTGAATGAAGGTTTTCGTTCAAAAGAGTCGACTATAAACATGAGTGTCAGTTTTTGTTTCTGGTGTGAATGAAGGTTTTCGTTCAAAAGAGTCGACTATAAACATGAGTGTTAGTTTTTGTTCTGGTGTGAATGAAGGTTTTCGTTCAAAAGAGTCGACTATAAACATGAGTGGCAGTTTTTGTTTCTGGTGTGAATGAAGGTTTTCGTTCAAAAGAGTCGACTATAAACATGAGTGTCAGTTTTTGTTTCTGGTGTGAATGAAGGTTTTCATTCAAAAGAGTCGACTATAAACATGAGTGTCAGTTTTCGTTTCTGGTGTGAATGAAGGTTTTCGTTCAAAAGATTGAAACATTCGAAATTGGCGTACACGACGAATGGTACTTTTAACCTTCTATTGTGATTTTCAAAGTTCACGATGGTGTTGGGTTTGGGCATTTCGACGGCGACACTTTGATTTTCATTGCAATATTCCTGATGTTTCGCTAACGATTTTTCGCTGTGAAATGCATTCATGCAGTTGCAACATAAACATATCTTTCCTTTATGTTTATTATTTTGTCTCGACAGTAATCGGCTCGGATGTTTAACCCAACAATAATTACGATTGTCACCATTCGAAATCAATAATAAAATAATCGTCTTTTCTCTTTCGAGATACAAAGTCTGTCTGAGAGGATAGATCATTCGTTTTTCATCGTCGTATCCCAAGACGTTCACCGCTACAGTGGGATTTTGAGCCTCGGAACGTTCGATGTGTTTTAACTCTGTTGGAAAAGTCACTCCAGTCCAATCGAGATTTTTAGAAGTCTCCTCGTAACGAGAAACTCTATTGGAGCTCATTTTGACAGGGTATAAAGCGGAGGTGAATGCCCATTTAAAACACTGATCATCTTTATTTCTCACGTTGACCACGGAGTGTTTTTTAGCTAAGAAATACGGTAATTTCACGTAAGATCCTTTCAACGAATCGTTTTCAGTTATATGAATTTCGAGTTTCAACACCTCATCGAACGTCCAATTACTACCTTCATGTTGATAATTCGGGAGAGACATCAACATCTTGTCTTTCATCTTTTCAAAAACGTCTGATAAATCTGAACCTCGAAATACGGGTTTGACATTAGATCTGAAATATGCATTTTTTACGATGCTCTCGCCAGACTTCACGTCGATTTTATTCATCATGCAATGGAGTGTCATCTTAATTTTTAGTCCCACGTTCATGTGTTTGCGAAACAATTCCAATACGTTTTTCTTCACCCGTTCCATGAACAATTTCGGATGGATTTTCTTGAACGAGGGAACCACGTCGAAAGTTTTAGAAATGTCTTTGATCGCACTCTCCCATTCCACGGGCTTCGTTTGGAATAGTTCCGTGACAAGTCATGCTACATATTCTTCTCCTTTCCCTTCGTGATTGCTTGTCGAATTTCGCTCGATATATCTCGTTTGTCTAGAATCTGAAGTGCATCACTCGTTTTCGTTTTAGGTTTTTTTTTCTTTTCTTTTGAAACTTGAAGTTCTTCAATGGCTTTTCGTTTAGTCATCTTCTTATTTTTCACCATCGAAACGTTTTGGGTTTTTTCGATGTCGGCATTTCGATTCCTTTTACTATCTTTTTCTTCTTCTCATTTTTCACAATCGATGCATTTTTTTATGTCGTTGCTATCAACATTTCATTTGCCTTTTCATCATTTCGCAAATATTCCTGTATGACTTCAATTTTTTTTGATTTAGTTCTATGATTTCTGAAATGTGTTATTTTTAATAGTTTACAAATCTCGTTTAACTGAGGTACGCTTTTCTCATTTAAATTTTCCATTTTTTTTATTTGTTTGCACCATTTGTAAGAATATTGTTTTTTCGAATTTTGTATTAAAATAATTTGTTAAAAAGTTTTGTTTTTTACTCTTTATATATAAAAAAGATTTTTTTTTAATTTCAATTTTTTCTTTAATGTTTTTTATTCAAAACAATTTATGATCGCTTTTATTTCTTGTTCGCAAAACGAACACGTTTTCTCGTCTTTAGAATAACATTCCTTACAATAACACAAATGTGCACACGGTAGAAACAAAACATTTGCGGATTTGTTTACGCAAAGCAGACACGTGTTCATATCACCCGACTCCTTCTCAATAGATGATAATAACTCGTCTGCTTCTTTTATGAATTGAATCAAATGTTCTGAAGTCAAAAATTGAGATAAGGTCTTATTTGCGTAATTTAATGTATTGTACAATTGTTCCTTCGTATATCCGGATTGTAAAATACCCCTTAATAATCTCTCGTTTTTATTTCTTTCCCATTCTTCGTCTTCAATTTTAATCAATCCTAATGTCTGGATCTTCTTCAAATAATCGCAATGACCTTTGGTATTATTTATGTGTTCTACCAAAGGTCTGACATTAGGTTCCCAATTCATTAAATGTATGTTGCAACAAAAACATTTAACTCTGTCACTTTTACCCACATAAATGAAACCCGCAGCAGCTAAATCTTCGGGTTTTTGAGCAAGATGCGAAGGCCAATTTTTAAACATTTGAAGTCTTGCACGTTCTAAACTATAATTCGGATGTTCGGACTTGATCATTGTTTTTACCTCAAAATTGGGTGTGTAAGAATATTTTTTTCGAATTCTCTATTTAATGATAATTTGTTAAAAAGTTTTAAAATTGGGATGTTAAATTTAACTTTTTATTTATATATATAAAGAGAAAAAAAACTTTTACAAAAAAAAAATTTTCACATTAAAGAAAATTAAAATTAAAAAACTTTTTTTTATATATATAAAGAGCAAAAAAACCCAAACTTTTTTAACAAATTATTATTTAAATACAAAATTTAAAATATACATTATTTGCAAGAATTCATAAAACAAAAAACCAAATAATCGATCATGACAACAACACCTAAAAGATGCGAATTGAAATTAAAACGAGTCGAAACTTGTAAGAAATTCAGTTTTAAAATCTATAGATTACAACGACACGATTCCATCAAATTGAACGAGGTCGAGACGAAGGGCTTAGTGCACAAACATGACAAATATCACATGCCTTTGAAATTGGATGAAGCCACGCTCGATTTGTTTTACAAGTACCAAAGCGATCTACAGAAAATCGTCATCACCAAAGATTGAGAATTCGATAAGGACGATTTGATGTTGTTCTATGGAAGTTACATATATTCAAATATCTCTCTCGAACTCGTGAACAAATCGGGTGGTGAGAGCGAGCTCACCGATGTAAAAAAACTCAAAAAAGTAAAGATAAACATTCAACACATTTTCGAAAAAGGAGAAGAAACGAGTGTCAACATGCTAATAACGGACTTGGAAATATAAACAATAGAGAAATTGATTTTTTGCAAAGAAGAAGGAAAAAAAAGTAATGAGATCATCTTTAGATCTCATTACTTTTTTTTGTTTTTTTTTTGTTTTCCTTCTTCACTATTACCCATATATTATAATAACGTTTCCTTTTTTTCTCAAATTTCAGCGTCGATTCTTCTTTTCTTTTTTTTTTTTTTTTGTGATATGCTACGTTTTTATAACAACACATTTGTTTATCCGAATCATAATTATGAATGAATGGTGTGCATCTCTTGGTAACACTCGCATCATTACCATTCTCTTCAGAAGATAGTGGTAACGGTGGAAAATGTCTCATTCTTTTAAATTTCAAGCGCATATCCCGATCTTTATTTAACTCCTTTATCAGTTCTTTCCTAAGATATTCAACATTAGCGTCTAATCATTTTTCCACATCTTTTTCGCACTGTACCTCACAATATACATCATTATCGTCTAATTGTTTTTCCACCTTTTTATCCATTTTATATATTATTTTATACTTTCTATGATTTATATTTTATATAATTATATAATTTTTTTATATTATAATAACATATTCAAAATCGGTATATTCTTAAATGGCGAATTCTCACCAAACAACAAATCCTTGCCGAGTCGCTCAACGTTCCGTCCACTCTTCAGATAGAGACCATTTCCACTCAAAAAGTTGTCACCTCTAACGGGTTCTAGATACAATCCTTTACCGCTGTCATCTACGTGGATGCGACACACAGCTCCTCCCTTCTTCAAAAACAATCCGCTGCCACCCATTAATTTCTCAACTGCCGAACTTGGGAGTCCCGTGAGAGCTCCCACGCCGAGAGTCTTTCCGAGAAAGGGTAATGCCTTTGCGGCAAAGGGTAATGCTTTTGCGGTGATTCCTGCCAATAGCGGTAGGAAACCGCCTTTCATTCTCAAATTGTATCTCAATTGAGCAGGACTCAATCTCACCGTCAACCCTCTTCCATCACGAATCGCTTTCCCCATCCTTTTGATTTGACTTCTGGTCCAGGCGATCGAATCCTGACCACCTCTCATCAGATCTTCGTGAGTGAATTTGAATCTCACCGCCTCGCCTCGAGTTGTTAACGCTCTCTTAAGTTTCTTCCTCTGTCCTGCGGATATGTTCATGTTTTTAATGACGTATTGTGTCATAATTCTTTTTTTAAAATATATTTTTTCTTCAATTGTTTTTTTGTTTTAATGATAATTATATATATTAAATAACTTTTGTAAAATTAATATGGCGTTTATTTTGTTTTTGTTATATATATATACACAATATTTTTTTTTTGCTTTTATATTTCTCTTATGTGAAATCGTATCGTCACCCTCTCTCCGTGAAGATCTAACAGTTCACCATTTTGATCCGTCAACGTGGTTTTGAGACTATACAATGTGTCTAAAATCACTGGTAGATAAACTAAATTTCAAGGTCGCTCCACGATCTTATAACCCGGCGACACGTTTGGAAAGAAGGAATGGATTGTCGGTTGAGTGCTACCATTCACGTAGCTTCCAGCAATCACATCCACATTCACCAGAATGCTATTGACTGCGAGAATGTCGAACGTATTTTCAGATGCCGCGTGGTCTTGATACATCTTTCGATCGAATCCCAACATCTTGCCTATAGAATCATCCGTGTTGAAATCCACTCGAAAATTATCTTCCAAATCCAACATCGTCTGTAAGGTATTAGGATTGGGAGCGAGTCTGATCTTGTTGCTCCCTTTTCCATGCGTCTTCATTCGCATCTGAATGTAATTGTTCAAATCGTCTATGTCGTAACTTCCTTTCGGAATTCGAATCTCCAACCAATCCACTCTGTCGGAATACTTGAACGAGTTATTCTTTTCAGTGACGTTGGGAAAGGAATAATAAGTCTCCAGATTCACCAACGCCATCTCGTATCTTTTCTCTCTATTCAATTCGATAGAAGGTTCGAATTTCGTCGTGAATCGAGTCGAATCGCCACTCTCCACGATTTGAATGGATTGTTTTGCAGCCGTATTCTCAGCTATCCGTTCTAACAATTCTCCTTGTTCGAACATTATATTTTAATTTTATTTTTATTTTTTCAAAACTAATTATTTGAAGATTTAGTATTTTCTATTTTTTTTTATTTTCACGCTCTATCTTATTATCATCAGAAACATAAAACTTGTCAAATCCGCGCCGATATTTTCCGCGATTAAATTTGCTAGTCAAATCAATCACGACAAAATTGTAAAGTCCTCCATCCCAAACCCTCTTGCAGAATCTCCTGAATTCCGCCATGCTCATGTCGTTTGCGATGTGATCGCCGTAGATGTGATTGAGATTCTTGAGATCTTGGCGAAAGAGACATAGAAAATTAGCGTTCTCCCTTATCGTCTGTCTGGGCAATCAAAAATAATTCTGCAACAGGTAGAAACAGTCCACGTTGCTGTGTCGACCCCTAACGTAATACGATTCGCATCGCTTCTGTCTCTCCAAAAGCAGATCGTCGAAAATCATGAGATTCTTATCTTCCGATTTCAATTCTCTAGGATCCGGAATGTTGCTAGCATTCTCATAAAATCGACACTCGACATTCGAAGATGCATTTCTCTTCATCAATTCCATCGCTGCACCGTCCAAAATGTTCGAAAGAGGAGCTTCATTTTTGTCGAATTCCTCCCTACTGTCAAAGATTCTGGCTATGACGTCCTTGGGCAATCTACGATCCATGCACTCTTGAAGCAATCTGTATTCGGGTTGAAACAAGCTCTTGCCAAACACAAACAATCTGTCGTAATCCAACCAGTCGGGTCGGGACAACAGATTCATCAACAGATTGGTCTTTCCACAATTCGATTTTCCCACTATCAAGCCTCTTATGCTTTTGGGAAAGAACTCATTATTCGACCTCTTGGTCGCGGCGTCGTTCCAAGACATATCTTTAATGTTCATCTTTGTTTTTTTTTTATTTTTTTGTTTGTTATTTTAGATTTTTTTCAAACACAATTTTTATGTTTTTTTTCAAACTCTGTTTTTTAATATTATTATTTATTTATATTACACCGTCGCGAGTTCTCTTCAGTCCGGATCCACTCGTCATTTTGGCTAAATCTTGTATGGGTACCACAGCATCCTTAAAATCTTTCCAACTTTTCGGCGTTCGCTCTAACGCAGCTCGCTTCGCCAGTGAACTGATCAACTTGTCGATCAACGCGTCGGCTGCCCTCTTGCCAGCCACAGAAGCTATCCTACCACTGGCTTCGGAAGTGGCTTTCTTACCAGCATCCAAAGCTGTCTTCTTACCGACCTCAAACGCGGTCGATGCGAGTTTTCTACCCACATCGCTCGTGAACGCTCGCATTATAGAATCGACGATGCCAGAACTGCCTTGAACGTAAGTTCTGACGTATCCCCTGTTCTTTATCCCCAACATATTTTTATTTTATAATATATTTTGTTTTTCACTGGTAAATCGTTTGTTGTTTAAATACTTTTATTATTCTAGTGTAAAAATTTACTGTTTTTATTTTATATATTTTTGTTTGTTTCTCTCTACTTATTATATACATCAATCCTTCAATTCGTCCATCAGTAGTAATAGTAGTAACAGTATTTTATTTCTATAAAGATACTTCTTACAAATAAATTACAACGGGTTAACATTACTAAGATTTACATTCAGAAGCTAAAAATGGATTCAGCAACAAGCTATAGCTTATGTAAGCTGCTCCACCATGAATGAAAAAAATGCTATTGTTCACGTGAAAAAGTATCATTTAAATAATGTAGACTGTTTTCAACTGAGGTCACTGTGCAAAAGATGTTAAGGAAGTAGACAGAAGAAGAACAACACTCACTGACGTAAGACTGACAATTGGCGGCTGGCCGACCACACAGGTAGATGGCTTGTGCAAATATTCAATTAATCTGAAAGTGAGATTCGAAATTCTCCTGGGTTGAAGTTTTAGTGGTGAAGCTGCTGGCGCAGTACAATGATAGGGTGGTGGTGGCCCACAGTTCCAAACCTTCATAGGCGACGCCTTTCCGGATTTCGCCTATGTCTGTTTGAAGTCCCAGAAACGACATATCAGAGTAAATGCTAGCGCTACCACTTGGTAGGGATCCGCTATTGTTACAACAAAATAACTCGACCAATATGTGGACACTCGTTAACAGCTGTGTCGCCTGTGCCTATTTTGTGCTTCGCGACGTGAGTTCCGTGCCGTCACAAGTTCAGTAGTATTTTATTGCACCTGGGACGCCACGGAACTCAGGTCGCGACTTTGCCTACGACGTGTGGTACATAACGACACGAGATATAAACCTCAGTACGCGCGCATGATGTGAATCTAAAGGTATCTCAATGGGACAGCATTTAGGCAGGTTTAGGCGTTATGTCTTTAAACAGTGTGAGTTCCCTTACGCCAGTGAGCGTTTTGTGGTGTAAAATACAGGAAGTTATGACATCTGAAAGGACATGGCAGTGATAGAAGGACTTTGCTTCATGTCCGCCGAGAAATGATTGGCATGGCACATTGGTAGTCATTTGAATCTGTTCGTCTCCTCTATGTATTTTTGTACACAGAGGAATATCTCCAGATTAATTCCAGTGCTGAACAAATGCGATCCATATAGTAATGTATTCACGTCAACCCCATACGGAAGTCGATCCAGAGTGGTGGCTCTAGTATCGATATGCAATGGACACTCGAAGAAGAAGTGGTGGGTTGTTTCCCGTTCACCACAGCCACAGAGGGGCGAACTTGTGAGGAAGTTATTGAATAGATGGTCGTTTAGGTTGCTGCACCCTAGGCGTAGTCTACTATGAAAGATGTGAAGTTTTCTTGTTTTTTGGAAATACAGCCATTTGGGATTCAGAAGCTTGTCTCTGTTCAGAAATGATTTGAAGTTTGAAAGCGAATTGTTTTCTCTGATGGCGGTAGGCAAGTTGTTCCAAAGTTTTGTTGTGCTCGGTAGGAAAGAGTTTTGAAAAAGATTGGTTTTACAGTATGGGACACGTAGGTCGTTGCGGTTTCGGACAAGATATGAATGGGTTTCGGCCACGGATGGAGGCACAAGAGTAGATACATAGTCAGGAACAAGACGGTGGGTCATTTTAAAATACTGTGTGAGTTTATGTTTTTCTCGTCGACTTCGAAGTGTTTCCCACCCAGTTTCGGCATACAGAGATATCCTACTTGCGCTACGCGTTCCGCCAGTTATTATTCGGGCAGCTTCGATTTGTATTTTTTCAATTTCGGCAGATTCAGCCTCTGTGCAGTTGTCCCAAATAGTGTCGCCGTATTCTAAGATTGGGCGTATGAAGGCGAAGTATATTTTTTCTAGTGTTTTACGGTCAAGAAGAAATTTATATTTCCTTAAAAGAGATAACCTTTTCCATGCTTTTTGTGTAATTTCTGAAATATGGTCTTTCCAAGATGCAGAGCTGTTGATTATCAAACCTAGGTGCTTATGTTGATTTACTTCCTGTATAGCAGAGTCAGACATTTTGAGAGAGGGATGACAACTTTTGATAGTTTTCCGTGAGATAATTAATGATTCTGTTTTTGATGGGTTGAAGTCGACCAACCACTGTGCTGCCCACTTGTCAAAGTTATTAAGGTCGCTGGCTAGAAGCGCAGCTGCTCTTTGGGGGTCTTCAACTACGATATACAAAGATGTATCATCAGCGAACAGTCGGATGTTACAAGCTACATTGTCGACAATATCATTGATATATATTAAAAATAAAATAGGACCTAGTATTGAACCCTGTGGGACACCAGACTCAATACTCTTCCACGCGGAGCATCCTGTTTTGATTACAACCCTTTGTTGTCTATCACTGAGGTAAGAATGAAACCACTGTAGTAAGTTACCCGTTATACCAACACGTTCCAATTTGTAAAGTAGGCCTTTATGCCAAACTTTATCGAAGGCTTTACTAATGTCGCAAAAAACAAGCCTTATTTCTTTTCCTTCGTCGAGTGTTTCACAGATAGTGTGATAAATTTCAGTTAACTGTAGAACTGTAGAATCTTTTGAAACAAATCCCGATTGAAAGCGTGTTAGTAAGCCATTTGACTGAAGAAAATCCATGATTTTGTCAGCAATGCATCTTTCGAATAGCTTACCAAGACAGCTTAACAGAGATATTGGGCGGTAGTTCGTGACTTGACTACTTTCCCCTTTTTTAAAAATAGGGGTAACATTTGCTCTTTTCCACTCCTGAGGAAACAGACGGTGGTCAAGAAAAAAGTTAAAAATATTGGTCAAGGGGTTGCACAGAGAAGAACAACATTCTTTCAATATTTTTGGACTGATACCATCAGGCCCGCATGCCTTCGATGGATCTAGGTGTTTTATCGATTTTTCTATGTCAGCCTGTTCGAGGAAGATATTGTCAAGTGTAGGACGGCTTGGGTCAAATGAGGCGGGTGGCAACTTGACATTACCATCATTGACTCTAGCTATTGAACAAAAATAGTCATTCAGCGCTTCCGCTTTTTCATGATCGCCAGAAATAAGCATACCATTGTGGGATAGGTTTGGAATTTCAACTTGTCTCTTGTCAAAAAGTAGCTTTAGAGTTTTCCACCAAGTTTGGGGTGGTGTTACGCAAGAGTTCAGGGTTTTCTCTATTTTTCTCAAGAATTGTGATTTTGCGTCTCGAATGGCAGTTGTTGTTTCGTTCCGTTTGGCACGGTATCGCAGCCAAGCCTGATCCGAGTTTTTTCGCTTCGCGATTCGATGCAGACGCTTGCGTTGGCGTATTAGGCGCCTTATACCATTATGCATCCAATTTGGTTCGTTGGGGCGGAACGAAATTACCCTGCTAGGGACGTATTTTTCAGTGAGTTTGTTGAGATGGTTTGTGAGATGATCAACAACCTTCTCGGGGCTGTTGACAGATAGGACGCCATCCCAGTTTATTCCACTAAGTTCATGTTTAAAATGTTCAAAGTCAGCATCTTTATAAAGCCATATTTTTCGACGCGTTGATTTGTGAATCCTAGAAGCAAACTTTAATTCCGAGATTATTGGGCAATGATATCGGGTAAATGTTCCAAAAAAGGGGTCACCAACTTCGCACGATTCGAACAGTTCTGGACTATTAGTAATAAACAGATCTAAGAGGGATGAAGATGTTTCTGTGAAGAATGTTGGTTGGGTAATTAGTTGGGCCAGGCTTAGTTGTTGGAGAATATTGTGGATGGGATCATCTGGCTGGTTAAGCTGATTACTGTTAAAATCGCCAGTAATTATTATCGGTATATTATTACTCTCTACACCCTTCTCAATGGAACTAAATATTTGGTCCCATGCTTCTGGGCTCGCACTGGGTGGTCTATAAAAGGAACCAAGAAGAAAACTTCGTTTTTCAGTGTAAATTTGGAGCCAGAGACACTCGATGTTGTCAAGTTCCAAGTCCGGCCGGAGTTTAAATGCAATTGTTGACCTTATGTAGACAGCGATCCCCCCACCACGACTAGCTCTATCCTTTCTTATTGGGGCATGGAATCCGGGAATAAGAAGATCTGAGTCGGAGTCCTCGTTTTTCAGCCACGTTTCGGTAAAGACACATATATCGTATTTTATTGCCTCACACCTTAAAATATCAAGTTTCGGTTTCAAGCTCTGTATGTTTAGGTGTATGAGGGATAGGGCTTTAGCTTCATGTAGGGAATTATTAGACAGGACTGACTCATCTGTTTCACTCAGTGAAGAGCAGTCGCTTGCAGGCCCCGGATTTAGTTCAATGTCACCGGACAAGATAAGTATGATGAGGAGAAATGTGCATATAAAGATGGTGTTACCCATCAAATCGAGTATTTTGTGTTGAAAAAATGCCACATGCTTGTTGATTCCTGTAAAAGTATTGATGTTGTCGGAGTCAAAAGGGTCAACCGACAGATCGTTACGGTCACGATGGAGTGCAATCTTTGGCACTATGAATTTTTTCCAGAATAGAAGGTGGTGCACGAGTATCATTAGCGTTAAGCCAATTTTGCCGAACTTTAACAGGAGGTTTATGAGAAGGAAGTCGAGTAGTTTCAACTGCTTTGTGCCATGCCCACCATTCCTCGCGATACAAGCAAAGAGACCCACTCGTGTTCTGTATAAAAGCAAATCAATCATATGTGTCCTGTGTAAAGAAGATCGAGTAATGACAGTATTGGGTGGGTCGAGTGCCTTCTATAAAAACATCTGCCTGGCTGGTAAAGGGTATAACTGCTGAGGATGTCTCAAAAGAGAAATATATATTGGATGGTAGTTGGAAGTCGGGTAATGTTGTAAGTTGAAAAATAACGTATGTACAGAGTGAGAAAACTTTAAAAATGTGAGAAACAAAGCAAATCAGAACAAAAGAAATAAGAGGAAAACAAAAAGTACTCATTGATTACCTGTGAATAAGGTCAAAGTCATTTCCCCATTTTATTGTGAGATTTTGGGTGATTATTGAAATGGATATCGGGGTGGATAATATTTTTTGAACTGATAAGGAAAATAAACCAAATGCGGGTACATGTGTCTAAAGAACAGTTGTTCGAATGTTCCAAATGTTTCGGGACTAGTTTTGTAAGCGAGGGCAGGAACCCGTTAGGAGGGTCTACAGATCTTTCAATGATCAGGACGTCATTTTTGTAGATAGGAAATGAATATATCGTTAAACTGGGAAGGATGGATCCATATCCGAACGAATGTATTGAATTTGATGGAATCGGTAGCCACATAGAGCCGTAACCTGCAAAAGGGGTAATTCTAGGAAAATTCGTCCATCAGCCTTTTATAATGGTTTTTATTCAAAACCTACTGTCTTAACAATTCGTCACATATGCTAACTATCTCATTATGTAATCCTGTGTTACCAGCGCGTCTACTCGCCATCAACAATCTCAATCTCTGAGACAGAGCATCAGAATCGCTCGGAAGAAAAGTGGTTTTCACCCCTTTACCAGTCACCGATTTGACGAACTTCTTATTCATATCCCATATGGGTTTCACCACTTTCGACCACTTGTAACCTCTGTTGGCTTTGGGTCTCGTCTCTCTGGCATCGTTATTTCTCAGCATGGCGTGGGTCTGAACCAGAATGTCGCCGTAATTGTCAAAATCCTGTTCCGTGTAATCTCCAGGCTTGTCGAAAAGGAGCAATTTGTTCAGTCCATCAGTTATTTTATACTTATTGGAACCGACAATTAAATCTTCATCATCCATTTCCACTTCTGTGTCGCCTACAAAAGTTCTACCGTCAGAATCCTTATAAATTCCATACAACAGATCTCTCTTACCGCCATCCTCGGACGACGCGACGCTATCAGTGGTGATAGTCGAAGCTGTATCGTCGCTCACGTCGGTTTGAATCCCTGTGGGAACGTAATCCGTTGTAGATTGAAAGGAATACTGATTTCCAAAACTACCGGGCAACAAACCCATTCTCAAAGAACTCTCTTTTATGGGTCTCAATTCTTCAACTCCTTGCTTCGCTCTTAAACATCCATCACAGGTTTAAATATTTTTGTGGTTTCGCGTCTGAGTTCCATCTCTCCGAGACGTCTGCTTCTGTCAGCCAATTGAATGCTCTTCTTGGCACGTTCATATTCGTTTAAAATTTGATCTCGACGTTTAGCATCCATCTGTAAAAACATTTTTCGTTTTTAAATTATTAATATTCCTTTGAGTATGCTAATGTGAGTTATTTATTATTTTCAAAATTAAATGTATAATTATTTTTTATGTTTTAAGTAAATAAAAATCTTCTGTCTTTAATATAATAACTAAAAAAATTCATATCTCAACTCAGTGTTGAACTGGGAAAACTTGAAAAGTTTGAAAGTTTTAGCACATAACAAACCGGTTTCTGATTTAACGCGTTTGAGAATAATTACGTCTGTTAAAAGGATTTCATTCATATCTCAAAATCATTCACTCAATGTTGAATTGAGAAAACTTTGAAAAAAGTTTAAAAATTTTAGCACATAAAGAAACCGGTTTCTAATTTAACGTGTTTGAGAATAATTACGTCTGTTAATTAATCCGAACATTATCACGAATATTTTAAAAATTTACCACGCAAACCTAATTGAGTGGAAAAAATGCATTTTATTATCTATTATTAAAACGATCCATTAAAACGAAAACCTTCATTCACACTACAACAAAAACATGAGTGTCAATTACAAACTATTTTTTATTTGATGAAACATTCTATAAAGTGTTTTATTAAAATTTACTTCACAAAATTAGCAGTGACAAAACGTGAACAAACGATTTTTTACCTCCGATTTTTTCTAGTTTTTCTAAACTCAATTTTTTTCATTTACATTGAAACAAAACATGAATGTCTGAATGAATGAATGAAAGGTTTTAGCGCACCGAAGGCGCGCAGGGACGATGTGGGATTTACAAATCCCTTGCGACCCGGTTAACCTTATTTTTTTCCCTTGGATCACACAGGCCTAGCTTTCCTATTGCCCCAAATGGAGTCTGAGGGGGTTATGCACGCGGTTAGAATACCCGGCAGTTTACGCTGGAGTGTTAGATGGTCAATACTCAATCCCTCAACGCCTTTAAAACTATTAGAGAGCGAGCTCTATTTGGTTCCAGTTCGGCGATGGTAGAGGTTTGAGTCCCACCATGGTGGCGAGCCAGAATGTAGTGTTGTGCGATGGCAAGTTTAAGGGAAGAAGAGAAAAGAAAACCAAACAGCAACGCCGGTTTGGTAGCGGCCCCGGTATATGACCATAGCGGTTACAAAAAAGAAGTAGAGAAAGCTCCAACAGTTTAGTTTTAAGAAACCGGGAGTCATCCATCAAGCCTTCTGGGAGATAGGATGCCGTATGTGATTTTGAGGTATCTGGTTATCCTTCGGGAATTCCAAATGACCTCCTCCACCCCACCCCACCCCCCCCCCCCAAAAAAAAAAAACAAAAAAAAAAAACACTCACTGACACACACCCTCAAGCCCTTAAAAGGGCTGTTAAATCTTTATTCAAATGTTTATTTATATCAAATGTACACTCGTTCCCAGCCAGACAAGCTTGTTTCAATCCTTGCCTAGCGTTTGGTGGTTTCTTGTATATCTTGCAGAAAGGTAGGGTGCAGCAATTCCTCCTACGCTTTGTCTACCATTTCCATGCGTCTTCTTGATAAGAGTGTTGCAAGAAAATTTGAGAATGTTCAGTTAGAAAAGTAAAAGGTAGAGAGAAAGATAGGTATCCGCTATTGTATATTGTGCCTGCTGTGTGATTGTTGCTATGGATGGGGTAAGGGGTGTGTTTCTTCGGAGCCCACTCCCCACACGCAGAGTTGCGAGGCAATCCTCACAGACTCAATCCTAAAGATCTCAATGAGTAGCGAGGCAATCCTCACTGACTCCACGCAGTTTAATTCTATTGAGTAATTTTAATTTACTCTGGATTATTTTGTTTTTCTGTTTAGGGTTCGGTGTTCGTTCAGCTTCACCATTGATTCACTATCCTGGAGTATGTGGAGGGTTTTGTTATATAGATCTTATTAAACGCGTTTCAATCGCGATTCAGCAGAGTTGCGAGGCAGTCCTCACAGACTCTATCCTAAAGTTTCCAATGAGTAGCGAGGCAATCCTCACTGACTCCACGCGATTTAGTTATATTGTATAATTTTTATTTTATTTTATTTATTTTTTTTTTTTTATTTTTATTTTCTGGAAACTTATTTTGTTTTTCTGTTAAGGGATCGGTGTTCGTTTAACTCAACCATTAATTCACTATCTTGGAGTCTGTTGAGGGTTTTGGTTTGTAGGTCTTTTAATCGCGTATCAATAGTTTCTATTTTTGCTAGCTCGTGAAGTTCCTTTATCGGTGTCCATTTCGGTTTGCATAGTGCCACTCGCAGGGCATAATTAATAATAATAACTCTTTGGCCAGCCGCTGATTTGTCGCGGTCCTCATAAGAGAAGGCCATCATTCCCCCTGCACCCCACCCCCTCTTCCCCTCCTCTCCTCCCAGCATTCAGATATAAACTGCTTAATAGTGTCCCTCACTTCCTCTTTTTCAATTTCTTCAATAAGCATTCCTACCCTCTCCCTCGTGTCCCCCTTCAGCCATCTATCCTTTGTTTCTTCACCCCACTTCTGCATTATTCTTCCAGTAAATTTTATTCTATGAGGTATATACTGTGGGCATTCCAAGAGAAAATGTTCCAGGGTCTCCACTACTCCAGAGTGGCACATTTGGCATCCCTTTTCCCCATCTCTCCCAATTTTTCCCCGAAGCTCCAGTGATCTTGATCTCAGTTTGAACAGCAGTGACCCTCCAAAGGTGCCATCTAGGTACTTCTCAAAAGCTGGCTTTTCTTTATATTGCAACCCCTGCAGTGATCTTTTCACGCTAACCCCTGCTCGCCAGTTTCGATTGCAATCTTCCATGACTCTCTCTTTGACAAACCTTTTGCCTTCTTTCATTCCTACTTCTATGTTTGTGATCTCTATAGAGTAATTGTCCATTAGTTCCCTCACATGTTTTGACCACCCCGTTTCTATATTAGAATTCCAAATGGTATCGAGCATCAATTTGCACCACCGGTTGTCAGGCAGGTTTCTCAAGTAGTTAAAGTAACACAGTTTTCCCAAATCTACCCTGTCCTTGATTTTCATCCACCCAAGCTCCCCCCTTACTGCTTCCAAAGCTGCAGCATTACTCGACCCTGTTATCCATCTGCCGGCATCATTCTGAGTACTTTCCAACTTCTTAATAACGGTTTGGTTTAATGGAATCACGTCCGTGCCATACGTTATACTTGGTAAACCCACCCTCTCCCACAGTGTTTTCCCCACAAAGACCTTATTGAAACTATTTTTCCCTAAAAGTTTTAGTTGGTTCAGAATTCTTTTCCCCTTCAGAATCAGTTTGGCTGAGTAATTTTCATTTAGTTCGAGCCGCCAAGTGTTCCCATATCTACCAACAATTTCCAGCAGTTTCTCTAGCCCCTGTTCAGTTCTAGACATTAACACCATGTCGTCCGCAAAGAATAAGCCTGGTATCTTTATGTCTCCAACATTTACCCCCTCCGCACTCTGAATTAGTTCGTTCCCTAAATCTTTAACATACAATGCAAACAAAATCGGTGAAAAGATACCCTCTGTAGCTTCTGAATGTTGGTTTTGCTTAGGTCGCTTGTTATTATGGCACCGTATTCTAGTACCGGACGTATAAATGTTTTGTAGAGCTTGAGAAGCACATCTTTGTTTGCTCCCCAATTTCTGCCTCTGATCATCTTCAGAAAATTGATACGTTTAGTAGCTCTAACCGTAATGGAGTTTACGTGACTGTTTAGACTGAGATTGCTATCTAGGATAAATCCCAAAAATTTGGCCTCTTTGTTTGCTTCTAGTTTGTGATCGTATAACTGGAGATCGATACTCGGGACTGGTTTTTTCCTTTGCTTTTTGAAGAACGTAACTTTTTGAGTTTTGGCGGCATTGAGTTTGATGCGCCACAGGGCACACCAGCTCTCAAGATCGCGAATGGTATCCTGCAGACGATTTTTAATTATGTTTCTGGACTTGCTGGCTGTCCAAATGCCTTTGTCGTCGACATGAATGTCTATTTTTACAGATTATATTTTATAGTCGACTCTTTTGAATGAAAACCTTCATTCACACCAGAAACAAAAACTGACATTCATGTTTATAGTCGACTCTTTTGAACGAAAACTTTCATTCACACCAGAACAAAAACTGACACTCATGTTTATAGTCGACTCTTTTGAACGAAAACCTTCATTCACACCAGAAACAAAAACTGACACTCATGTTTATACTCGACTCTTTTGAACGAAAACCTTCATTCACGCCAGAAACAAAAACTGACACTCATGTTTATAGTCGACTCTTTTGAATGAAAACCTTCATTCACGCCAGAACAAAAACTGACACTCATGTTTATAGTCGACTCTTTTGAACAAAAACCTTCATTCACACCAGAAACAAAAACTGACACTCATGTTTATAGTCGACTCTTTTGAACGAAAACCTTCATTCACACCAGAAACAAAAACTGACACTCATGTTTATAGTCGACTCTTTTGAACGAAAACCTTCATTCACACCAGAAACAAAAACTGACACTCATGTTTATAGTCGACTCTTTTGAACGAAAACCTTCATTCACACCAGAACAAAAACTGACACTCATGTTTATAGTCGACTCTTTTGAACGAAAACCTTCATTCACACCAGAACAAAAACTGACACTCATGTTTATAGTCGACTCTTTTGAACGAAAACCTTCATTCCCACCAGAACAAAAACATGAGTGTCAGTTTTTACTCTCATCGTGGGTTTGCGGGTTCGGTAGCACCTCTTTTCCATGTACCGTACATAAGTCGATTTTCTGATGTAGAATCCGCAAATGGGTTTCCGTGTACGCCTCCATAGGGATTCAGTGTTAAAATCGTGTACAGATACGGATGCTACAGAATCCGCAAACCACCTTTTCGACGCTGCTACAGAATCCGCAACACGTTTTTTTGCTCGCGATTTAACACTGAATCCTATGGGGGAAACCCATTTGCGGATTCTGTAGCAGACAATCCACCTCATTTTTCTTAAAATTTCATACATTTTTTTCACTCTTGATTGATACGTTTAGTAGCTCTAACCGTAATGGAGTTTACGTGACTGTTTAGACTGAGATTGCTATCTAGGATAAATCCCAAAAATTTGGCCTCTTTGTTTGCTTCTAGTTTGTGATCGTATAACTGGAGATCGATACTCGGGACTGGTTTTTTCCTTTGCTTTTTGAAGAACGTAACTTTTTGAGTTTTGGCGGCATTGAGTTTGATGCGCCACAGGGCACACCAGCTCTCAAGATCGCGAATGGTATCCTGCAGACGATTTTTAATTATGTTTCTGGACTTGCTGGCTGTCCAAATGCCTTTGTCGTCGACATGAATGTCTATTTTTACAGATTATATTTTATAGTCGACTCTTTTGAATGAAAACCTTCATTCACACCAGAAACAAAAACTGACATTCATGTTTATAGTCGACTCTTTTGAACGAAAACTTTCATTCACACCAGAACAAAAACTGACACTCATGTTTATAGTCGACTCTTTTGAACGAAAACCTTCATTCACACCAGAAACAAAAACTGACACTCATGTTTATACTCGACTCTTTTGAACGAAAACCTTCATTCACGCCAGAAACAAAAACTGACACTCATGTTTATAGTCGACTCTTTTGAATGAAAACCTTCATTCACGCCAGAACAAAAACTGACACTCATGTTTATAGTCGACTCTTTTGAACAAAAACCTTCATTCACACCAGAAACAAAAACTGACACTCATGTTTATAGTCGACTCTTTTGAACGAAAACCTTCATTCACACCAGAAACAAAAACTGACACTCATGTTTATAGTCGACTCTTTTGAACGAAAACCTTCATTCACACCAGAAACAAAAACTGACACTCATGTTTATAGTCGACTCTTTTGAACGAAAACCTTCATTCACACCAGAACAAAAACTGACACTCATGTTTATAGTCGACTCTTTTGAACGAAAACCTTCATTCACACCAGAACAAAAACTGACACTCATGTTTATAGTCGACTCTTTTGAACGAAAACCTTCATTCCCACCAGAACAAAAACATGAGTGTCAGTTTTTACTCTCATCGTGGGTTTGCGGGTTCGGTAGCACCTCTTTTCCATGTACCGTACATAAGTCGATTTTCTGATGTAGAATCCGCAAATGGGTTTCCGTGTACGCCTCCATAGGGATTCAGTGTTAAAATCGTGTACAGATACGGATGCTACAGAATCCGCAAACCACCTTTTCGACGCTGCTACAGAATCTGCAACACGTTTTTTTGCTCGCGATTTAACACTGAATCCTATGGGGGAAACCCATTTGCGGATTCTGTAGCAGACAATCCACCTCATTTTTCTTAAAATTTCATACATTTTTTTCACTCTTGAGCGACGTGTAGAAGGTACACGTTCGCCAACGGGTATTCAACGTTAAAATGTGTGATCTGAGAAAACGTGGCAGTGGGTTTGCGGAGTCTGTAGAACCATAAAAAACGACAAATCGTGTACCTGTACACGATTTTAACACTAAATCCTATGGAGTTGTACATCGATGTACGTGTACATGTACGAAATCGTGTACAAGTGCTACTGAATCCGCATTTATTACCTACTCACGTCGAACAAAAAATGCTATCATTTGTTACCAACCGTGTCAACGAAATACAAAAAATATCATATGTTGATAACTGGAGATACTGCCGATCTGACTTAAACCCTGCTGACGTGCTAACGCGTGGTCTTACAACACGTCAGCTGAAGGCATGTAAACTTTGGCTATGCGGACCTGAATGGCTAGTTCACGATGAAAAATTCAAAATGTGTGCTTCCTTACATGTAGACTCAATTGAGACTCAGACCCCATCTGTGCAATGTGACAATCATTTGGGCATTCAAAGTAGCATCGATTTTAATGGCTTCTCTGACATGAACAAACTTATTCGCGTCACCGCTTGGGTTTTGCGATTCACAAACATTGCACAGAAAGACAAGTGTAGAACAGGACCACTGCAAACATTTGAACTTGACAACTCAAAAAAGTGTTCTTGTGAAGCTACCCAGAATTCATCGTATCCTGATGTTATTAAAGCCTTGTTGAGGACAGACACTCCGCCAAAATTATCAATAATCAACCAATTACAGCTGTTCTTAGATTCAAATGATATCATACGTTGTCGTGGACGTATTCAAAATGCTCCACTTGAGGATAATACAAAACATCCAATTTTATTACCAAAGGACCACAACTTTTCCAAACTTCTAGTTCTTGATGTTCACAAGAGACTTAAACACTCCGGCGTTAATTCAACTGTGACATCAATTCGGTCAGCATTCTGGATTCCACAGGCTCGTCAGTTAGTCCGGTCACTTCTCAAACAATGTGTTATATGTCGCAGACTTACTTGCAAACCATATCGCCTACCTAACCCACCACCTCTCCCGTCAAGTAGAGTTTCGGAGGTACCGCCATTCCACTACACTTGGGTCGATTTTTGTGGGCCTCTAGTGGTACAGGGAACGATGGTGTGGAAAAATGCTATATTTGCTTGTTCACGTGTGCTGTGACCCGAGCCATCCATTTGGAATTGACACACAATTTAACAACCGACTCGTTCATTTCTGCACTCCGTCGCTTCGCTAGCAGACGTTCGCTGCCTAGAAAGCTTATTTCAGATAACGCGAGTACGTTTATAGCTGCAAACTCATATATTCGTGAATTGTTTCATTCTCATGACATGTGTGATAAACTGTCTTCACAAGGTATACAGTGGGGTTTCATCACAAAGCGGGCACCCTGGCAAGGTGGCTTTTACGAAAGACTGATTGGGGTCACCAAATTAGCCTTGAAAACAGTCCTCTATCGTGCAATGGTGAGCTTCGAAGAGTTGAGAACAATTGTAACCGAAATCGAAGCTTGTGTAAACAATAGACCGTTAGTTTATATCACTGAGGACATTTCTGACGGGGAAGCATTAACCCCATCTCATTTCCTCAATGGCCGTGTCACAACTCTTCCTCACCCACCAGTATTTGACGATGAGTTGAAGGACCCACAATTTGACATTCGAAGCATTGATCTTGAGAAACGAGCACGACATCGAGCAGCATTATTCCAAGCTTTCACAAATCGATGGACTCATGAATATCTTACTAGCCTACGAGAATTTCATAAGTTTAATGGTGACAACCGCGAATGTATTAAACTCGGCTCTGTAGTGCAGATTAAGGAGGACAATGTTAAGAGACTGAATTGGAAGTATGGAGTAGTCACTGAAATTCATCGTGGTGTCGATGGTTTAATAAGAATTGTATCATTGAAAACTCAACACGGAACGACAAATCGACCAATTCAAAACTGTACCCACTTGAAGTGTATAGCACATCCATCGAATCAAAATCACCACAGGATACTTCACATATAGCTTCTTCAAGTTTTTTGGGCAGTAGTGACGTTGATAATGAGTTGCCTCCTCAGAACAGTAGGTCCAAAACTCGCAGAGCAGCCGCCCAACGTGCACAGCAAAGAATCCCGTCGTGGCTTACCGATGAATAGACTGTTGTACTATTTACTGGACTGTGTTTTGTGACTTGATGCCCTGTTACAGGTACTTTGGGCGGGGGAGGATGTCAAAAACATTGCCAATTTCGCTTCGTTATTTCACTATTCCGGGAAATCCCCGTGTTCCGTTTATATTGTTTCGTGTTTTTGTAATTGAAAGGAAGTTGTCAAAATATCACGATTTCGTCAAACCGCTTACAGTTCTTTTCACAATTATTCCTCAAATTCCCGACAACCATCTCGATTCCTAATATTTGTTTGTCACTATTTCCGTGAACCCTTCATACATTCGGAATACGTCATCTTTATTCTAAACGAGCGGGACAGACGGAGGAACGTATATTTTGTCAGATTAACTGCATTCCAACTCTTAAGCTTCGTTGGGAAACATTCTACATTCTCGATTGCGAACCGGGAAACAATCGTCACCTTTCTGTTTGTTTGTGGCCTGTCATCGTCTGCATTGAAAATAAATGTCCATGCACGCAGGATCACAAAGCACCCAATTTTGTCGTAATTTAAACGAGGGGCAGCAAGAACATACAGCCAAATTGTTTTGATTAACCCTTTCAACACTGGCGCCCTGGAAGTATCATTTCAGTCAATGCTGTCAATGGCGAAATGCGCGAAACTATCATGGTTTGATGGGAGGTTCAGTAATAATTTAATCCAACAGCTCTGTCGAGCGAAAGAACGAATGAATGAATGAGTGAACGAATGATTGAACGATTGAATGAATGACACTAGTAACACTATATACGAATGAATGAATGAATGAATGAATGACACTAAGAACGAACGGGTGAGTGAATGGATGAATGAATGAATGAATGAATAACCCTTCACCCGGCATGGATGTTATATGACACTAGGAAATAGTAAACAAGTTCTATGCTACTTGTTCCATCCGTTATGTCGAGATACACCGTCCACGGCCCCCATAGGAATAGGCTCACTTTGATGAGGGGTCATAAGCCTCATTTTCTAGGAAAAAAAACTGCTCGTTCCCATAAGGGGTCATAAGCTACATAGCCACACCTGCTCGTTCCAATAAGGGATCATACGCCACATAGCCACATCTCCAATGCAACAACAAGAAAAAAAAATCACGCAGATTCGGTAGTTATTTGTGAAAAGGGTTGGTCGGTTTTGGACGCTACGCAGAGCAAAGGGTGAATAGCCGAGTGAAAACTATTGTGGGCTAAAGTTATCTTGCTCGAACTAGCTTGACGAACTAGGGCGGAAAGCACTGCGTGTGATGATGACGATCATTTGCAGAGCCGACGGTTGGTGAATACCCAAGTAAAAACTATTGTGGGCTAAATGTATCTTGCTTGAACTTACTTAACTAGCTCGTCAATGCAGCACCAGCGGAATAACTGTCTCAGTTATTTCACTGGTACTACACTGACGAACTAGCGTTGGCTATACTTCAAGGTATATTTTCACTGATTTGTTAACGAATAATATTACTTGATTACATCATGGAATGTACACTTTAATAACTGATAATTAACAAACAAAACAGCCCTTATTCGAGCACGAAGAACAGACGACTCAAATTAGAAAAGTTCTTGAGAGACAAATTTGTCTTCCATCCCTTGCGTCAGAAGCACAGTTCACAACCCCATTCCATTTTTTTTATTTGTTTGCACCATTTGTAAGAATATTGTTTTTTCGAATTTTGTATTAAAATAATTTGTTAAAAAGTTTTGTTTTTTACTCTTTATATATAAAAAAGATTTTTTTTTAATTTCAATTTTTTCTTTAATGTTTTTTATTCAAAACAATTTATGATCGCTTTTATTTCTTGTTCGCAAAACGAACACGTTTTCTCGTCTTTAGAATAACATTCCTTACAATAACACAAATGTGCACACGGTAGAAACAAAACATTTGCGGATTTGTTTACGCAAAGCAGACACGTGTTCATATCACCCGACTCCTTCTCAATAGATGATAATAACTCGTCTGCTTCTTTTATGAATTGAATCAAATGTTCTGAAGTCAAAAATTGAGATAAGGTCTTATTTGCGTAATTTAAT
Source organism: Pictodentalium vernedei (assembly GCA_031216915.1). Lineage (NCBI taxonomy): Eukaryota > Metazoa > Mollusca > Scaphopoda > Dentaliida > Dentaliidae > Pictodentalium > Pictodentalium vernedei. The sequence continues at coordinate 220,290,393 of CM062294.1, forward strand.
GTATTGTACAATTGTTCCTTCGTATATCCGGATTGTAAAATACCCCTTAATAATCTCTCGTTTTTATTTCTTTCCCATTCTTCGTCTTCAATTTTAATCAATCCTAATGTCTGGATCTTCTTCAAATAATCGCAATGACCTTTGGTATTATTTATGTGTTCTACCAAAGGTCTGACATTAGGTTCCCAATTCATTAAATGTATGTTGCAACAAAAACATTTAACTCTGTCACTTTTACCCACATAAATGAAACCCGCAGCAGCTAAATCTTCGGGTTTTTGAGCAAGATGCGAAGGCCAATTTTTAAACATTTGAAGTCTTGCACGTTCTAAACTATAATTCGGATGTTCGGACTTGATCATTGTTTTTACCTCAAAATTGGGTGTGTAAGAATATTTTTTTCGAATTCTCTATTTAATGATAATTTGTTAAAAAGTTTTAAAATTGGGATGTTAAATTTAACTTTTTATTTATATATATAAAGAGAAAAAAAACTTTTACAAAAAAAAAATTTTCACATTAAAGAAAATTAAAATTAAAAAACTTTTTTTTATATATATAAAGAGCAAAAAAACCCAAACTTTTTTAACAAATTATTATTTAAATACAAAATTTAAAATATACATTATTTGCAAGAATTCATAAAACAAAAAACCAAATAATCGATCATGACAACAACACCTAAAAGATGCGAATTGAAATTAAAACGAGTCGAAACTTGTAAGAAATTCAGTTTTAAAATCTATAGATTACAACGACACGATTCCATCAAATTGAACGAGGTCGAGACGAAGGGCTTAGTGCACAAACATGACAAATATCACATGCCTTTGAAATTGGATGAAGCCACGCTCGATTTGTTTTACAAGTACCAAAGCGATCTACAGAAAATCGTCATCACCAAAGATTGAGAATTCGATAAGGACGATTTGATGTTGTTCTATGGAAGTTACATATATTCAAATATCTCTCTCGAACTCGTGAACAAATCGGGTGGTGAGAGCGAGCTCACCGATGTAAAAAAACTCAAAAAAGTAAAGATAAACATTCAACACATTTTCGAAAAAGGAGAAGAAACGAGTGTCAACATGCTAATAACGGACTTGGAAATATAAACAATAGAGAAATTGATTTTTTGCAAAGAAGAAGGAAAAAAAAGTAATGAGATCATCTTTAGATCTCATTACTTTTTTTTGTTTTTTTTTTGTTTTCCTTCTTCACTATTACCCATATATTATAATAACGTTTCCTTTTTTTCTCAAATTTCAGCGTCGATTCTTCTTTTCTTTTTTTTTTTTTTTTGTGATATGCTACGTTTTTATAACAACACATTTGTTTATCCGAATCATAATTATGAATGAATGGTGTGCATCTCTTGGTAACACTCGCATCATTACCATTCTCTTCAGAAGATAGTGGTAACGGTGGAAAATGTCTCATTCTTTTAAATTTCAAGCGCATATCCCGATCTTTATTTAACTCCTTTATCAGTTCTTTCCTAAGATATTCAACATTAGCGTCTAATCATTTTTCCACATCTTTTTCGCACTGTACCTCACAATATACATCATTATCGTCTAATTGTTTTTCCACCTTTTTATCCATTTTATATATTATTTTATACTTTCTATGATTTATATTTTATATAATTATATAATTTTTTTATATTATAATAACATATTCAAAATCGGTATATTCTTAAATGGCGAATTCTCACCAAACAACAAATCCTTGCCGAGTCGCTCAACGTTCCGTCCACTCTTCAGATAGAGACCATTTCCACTCAAAAAGTTGTCACCTCTAACGGGTTCTAGATACAATCCTTTACCGCTGTCATCTACGTGGATGCGACACACAGCTCCTCCCTTCTTCAAAAACAATCCGCTGCCACCCATTAATTTCTCAACTGCCGAACTTGGGAGTCCCGTGAGAGCTCCCACGCCGAGAGTCTTTCCGAGAAAGGGTAATGCCTTTGCGGCAAAGGGTAATGCTTTTGCGGTGATTCCTGCCAATAGCGGTAGGAAACCGCCTTTCATTCTCAAATTGTATCTCAATTGAGCAGGACTCAATCTCACCGTCAACCCTCTTCCATCACGAATCGCTTTCCCCATCCTTTTGATTTGACTTCTGGTCCAGGCGATCGAATCCTGACCACCTCTCATCAGATCTTCGTGAGTGAATTTGAATCTCACCGCCTCGCCTCGAGTTGTTAACGCTCTCTTAAGTTTCTTCCTCTGTCCTGCGGATATGTTCATGTTTTTAATGACGTATTGTGTCATAATTCTTTTTTTAAAATATATTTTTTCTTCAATTGTTTTTTTGTTTTAATGATAATTATATATATTAAATAACTTTTGTAAAATTAATATGGCGTTTATTTTGTTTTTGTTATATATATATACACAATATTTTTTTTTTGCTTTTATATTTCTCTTATGTGAAATCGTATCGTCACCCTCTCTCCGTGAAGATCTAACAGTTCACCATTTTGATCCGTCAACGTGGTTTTGAGACTATACAATGTGTCTAAAATCACTGGTAGATAAACTAAATTTCAAGGTCGCTCCACGATCTTATAACCCGGCGACACGTTTGGAAAGAAGGAATGGATTGTCGGTTGAGTGCTACCATTCACGTAGCTTCCAGCAATCACATCCACATTCACCAGAATGCTATTGACTGCGAGAATGTCGAACGTATTTTCAGATGCCGCGTGGTCTTGATACATCTTTCGATCGAATCCCAACATCTTGCCTATAGAATCATCCGTGTTGAAATCCACTCGAAAATTATCTTCCAAATCCAACATCGTCTGTAAGGTATTAGGATTGGGAGCGAGTCTGATCTTGTTGCTCCCTTTTCCATGCGTCTTCATTCGCATCTGAATGTAATTGTTCAAATCGTCTATGTCGTAACTTCCTTTCGGAATTCGAATCTCCAACCAATCCACTCTGTCGGAATACTTGAACGAGTTATTCTTTTCAGTGACGTTGGGAAAGGAATAATAAGTCTCCAGATTCACCAACGCCATCTCGTATCTTTTCTCTCTATTCAATTCGATAGAAGGTTCGAATTTCGTCGTGAATCGAGTCGAATCGCCACTCTCCACGATTTGAATGGATTGTTTTGCAGCCGTATTCTCAGCTATCCGTTCTAACAATTCTCCTTGTTCGAACATTATATTTTAATTTTATTTTTATTTTTTCAAAACTAATTATTTGAAGATTTAGTATTTTCTATTTTTTTTTATTTTCACGCTCTATCTTATTATCATCAGAAACATAAAACTTGTCAAATCCGCGCCGATATTTTCCGCGATTAAATTTGCTAGTCAAATCAATCACGACAAAATTGTAAAGTCCTCCATCCCAAACCCTCTTGCAGAATCTCCTGAATTCCGCCATGCTCATGTCGTTTGCGATGTGATCGCCGTAGATGTGATTGAGATTCTTGAGATCTTGGCGAAAGAGACATAGAAAATTAGCGTTCTCCCTTATCGTCTGTCTGGGCAATCAAAAATAATTCTGCAACAGGTAGAAACAGTCCACGTTGCTGTGTCGACCCCTAACGTAATACGATTCGCATCGCTTCTGTCTCTCCAAAAGCAGATCGTCGAAAATCATGAGATTCTTATCTTCCGATTTCAATTCTCTAGGATCCGGAATGTTGCTAGCATTCTCATAAAATCGACACTCGACATTCGAAGATGCATTTCTCTTCATCAATTCCATCGCTGCACCGTCCAAAATGTTCGAAAGAGGAGCTTCATTTTTGTCGAATTCCTCCCTACTGTCAAAGATTCTGGCTATGACGTCCTTGGGCAATCTACGATCCATGCACTCTTGAAGCAATCTGTATTCGGGTTGAAACAAGCTCTTGCCAAACACAAACAATCTGTCGTAATCCAACCAGTCGGGTCGGGACAACAGATTCATCAACAGATTGGTCTTTCCACAATTCGATTTTCCCACTATCAAGCCTCTTATGCTTTTGGGAAAGAACTCATTATTCGACCTCTTGGTCGCGGCGTCGTTCCAAGACATATCTTTAATGTTCATCTTTGTTTTTTTTTTATTTTTTTGTTTGTTATTTTAGATTTTTTTCAAACACAATTTTTATGTTTTTTTTCAAACTCTGTTTTTTAATATTATTATTTATTTATATTACACCGTCGCGAGTTCTCTTCAGTCCGGATCCACTCGTCATTTTGGCTAAATCTTGTATGGGTACCACAGCATCCTTAAAATCTTTCCAACTTTTCGGCGTTCGCTCTAACGCAGCTCGCTTCGCCAGTGAACTGATCAACTTGTCGATCAACGCGTCGGCTGCCCTCTTGCCAGCCACAGAAGCTATCCTACCACTGGCTTCGGAAGTGGCTTTCTTACCAGCATCCAAAGCTGTCTTCTTACCGACCTCAAACGCGGTCGATGCGAGTTTTCTACCCACATCGCTCGTGAACGCTCGCATTATAGAATCGACGATGCCAGAACTGCCTTGAACGTAAGTTCTGACGTATCCCCTGTTCTTTATCCCCAACATATTTTTATTTTATAATATATTTTGTTTTTCACTGGTAAATCGTTTGTTGTTTAAATACTTTTATTATTCTAGTGTAAAAATTTACTGTTTTTATTTTATATATTTTTGTTTGTTTCTCTCTACTTATTATATACATCAATCCTTCAATTCGTCCATCAGTAGTAATAGTAGTAACAGTATTTTATTTCTATAAAGATACTTCTTACAAATAAATTACAACGGGTTAACATTACTAAGATTTACATTCAGAAGCTAAAAATGGATTCAGCAACAAGCTATAGCTTATGTAAGCTGCTCCACCATGAATGAAAAAAATGCTATTGTTCACGTGAAAAAGTATCATTTAAATAATGTAGACTGTTTTCAACTGAGGTCACTGTGCAAAAGATGTTAAGGAAGTAGACAGAAGAAGAACAACACTCACTGACGTAAGACTGACAATTGGCGGCTGGCCGACCACACAGGTAGATGGCTTGTGCAAATATTCAATTAATCTGAAAGTGAGATTCGAAATTCTCCTGGGTTGAAGTTTTAGTGGTGAAGCTGCTGGCGCAGTACAATGATAGGGTGGTGGTGGCCCACAGTTCCAAACCTTCATAGGCGACGCCTTTCCGGATTTCGCCTATGTCTGTTTGAAGTCCCAGAAACGACATATCAGAGTAAATGCTAGCGCTACCACTTGGTAGGGATCCGCTATTGTTACAACAAAATAACTCGACCAATATGTGGACACTCGTTAACAGCTGTGTCGCCTGTGCCTATTTTGTGCTTCGCGACGTGAGTTCCGTGCCGTCACAAGTTCAGTAGTATTTTATTGCACCTGGGACGCCACGGAACTCAGGTCGCGACTTTGCCTACGACGTGTGGTACATAACGACACGAGATATAAACCTCAGTACGCGCGCATGATGTGAATCTAAAGGTATCTCAATGGGACAGCATTTAGGCAGGTTTAGGCGTTATGTCTTTAAACAGTGTGAGTTCCCTTACGCCAGTGAGCGTTTTGTGGTGTAAAATACAGGAAGTTATGACATCTGAAAGGACATGGCAGTGATAGAAGGACTTTGCTTCATGTCCGCCGAGAAATGATTGGCATGGCACATTGGTAGTCATTTGAATCTGTTCGTCTCCTCTATGTATTTTTGTACACAGAGGAATATCTCCAGATTAATTCCAGTGCTGAACAAATGCGATCCATATAGTAATGTATTCACGTCAACCCCATACGGAAGTCGATCCAGAGTGGTGGCTCTAGTATCGATATGCAATGGACACTCGAAGAAGAAGTGGTGGGTTGTTTCCCGTTCACCACAGCCACAGAGGGGCGAACTTGTGAGGAAGTTATTGAATAGATGGTCGTTTAGGTTGCTGCACCCTAGGCGTAGTCTACTATGAAAGATGTGAAGTTTTCTTGTTTTTTGGAAATACAGCCATTTGGGATTCAGAAGCTTGTCTCTGTTCAGAAATGATTTGAAGTTTGAAAGCGAATTGTTTTCTCTGATGGCGGTAGGCAAGTTGTTCCAAAGTTTTGTTGTGCTCGGTAGGAAAGAGTTTTGAAAAAGATTGGTTTTACAGTATGGGACACGTAGGTCGTTGCGGTTTCGGACAAGATATGAATGGGTTTCGGCCACGGATGGAGGCACAAGAGTAGATACATAGTCAGGAACAAGACGGTGGGTCATTTTAAAATACTGTGTGAGTTTATGTTTTTCTCGTCGACTTCGAAGTGTTTCCCACCCAGTTTCGGCATACAGAGATATCCTACTTGCGCTACGCGTTCCGCCAGTTATTATTCGGGCAGCTTCGATTTGTATTTTTTCAATTTCGGCAGATTCAGCCTCTGTGCAGTTGTCCCAAATAGTGTCGCCGTATTCTAAGATTGGGCGTATGAAGGCGAAGTATATTTTTTCTAGTGTTTTACGGTCAAGAAGAAATTTATATTTCCTTAAAAGAGATAACCTTTTCCATGCTTTTTGTGTAATTTCTGAAATATGGTCTTTCCAAGATGCAGAGCTGTTGATTATCAAACCTAGGTGCTTATGTTGATTTACTTCCTGTATAGCAGAGTCAGACATTTTGAGAGAGGGATGACAACTTTTGATAGTTTTCCGTGAGATAATTAATGATTCTGTTTTTGATGGGTTGAAGTCGACCAACCACTGTGCTGCCCACTTGTCAAAGTTATTAAGGTCGCTGGCTAGAAGCGCAGCTGCTCTTTGGGGGTCTTCAACTACGATATACAAAGATGTATCATCAGCGAACAGTCGGATGTTACAAGCTACATTGTCGACAATATCATTGATATATATTAAAAATAAAATAGGACCTAGTATTGAACCCTGTGGGACACCAGACTCAATACTCTTCCACGCGGAGCATCCTGTTTTGATTACAACCCTTTGTTGTCTATCACTGAGGTAAGAATGAAACCACTGTAGTAAGTTACCCGTTATACCAACACGTTCCAATTTGTAAAGTAGGCCTTTATGCCAAACTTTATCGAAGGCTTTACTAATGTCGCAAAAAACAAGCCTTATTTCTTTTCCTTCGTCGAGTGTTTCACAGATAGTGTGATAAATTTCAGTTAACTGTAGAACTGTAGAATCTTTTGAAACAAATCCCGATTGAAAGCGTGTTAGTAAGCCATTTGACTGAAGAAAATCCATGATTTTGTCAGCAATGCATCTTTCGAATAGCTTACCAAGACAGCTTAACAGAGATATTGGGCGGTAGTTCGTGACTTGACTACTTTCCCCTTTTTTAAAAATAGGGGTAACATTTGCTCTTTTCCACTCCTGAGGAAACAGACGGTGGTCAAGAAAAAAGTTAAAAATATTGGTCAAGGGGTTGCACAGAGAAGAACAACATTCTTTCAATATTTTTGGACTGATACCATCAGGCCCGCATGCCTTCGATGGATCTAGGTGTTTTATCGATTTTTCTATGTCAGCCTGTTCGAGGAAGATATTGTCAAGTGTAGGACGGCTTGGGTCAAATGAGGCGGGTGGCAACTTGACATTACCATCATTGACTCTAGCTATTGAACAAAAATAGTCATTCAGCGCTTCCGCTTTTTCATGATCGCCAGAAATAAGCATACCATTGTGGGATAGGTTTGGAATTTCAACTTGTCTCTTGTCAAAAAGTAGCTTTAGAGTTTTCCACCAAGTTTGGGGTGGTGTTACGCAAGAGTTCAGGGTTTTCTCTATTTTTCTCAAGAATTGTGATTTTGCGTCTCGAATGGCAGTTGTTGTTTCGTTCCGTTTGGCACGGTATCGCAGCCAAGCCTGATCCGAGTTTTTTCGCTTCGCGATTCGATGCAGACGCTTGCGTTGGCGTATTAGGCGCCTTATACCATTATGCATCCAATTTGGTTCGTTGGGGCGGAACGAAATTACCCTGCTAGGGACGTATTTTTCAGTGAGTTTGTTGAGATGGTTTGTGAGATGATCAACAACCTTCTCGGGGCTGTTGACAGATAGGACGCCATCCCAGTTTATTCCACTAAGTTCATGTTTAAAATGTTCAAAGTCAGCATCTTTATAAAGCCATATTTTTCGACGCGTTGATTTGTGAATCCTAGAAGCAAACTTTAATTCCGAGATTATTGGGCAATGATATCGGGTAAATGTTCCAAAAAAGGGGTCACCAACTTCGCACGATTCGAACAGTTCTGGACTATTAGTAATAAACAGATCTAAGAGGGATGAAGATGTTTCTGTGAAGAATGTTGGTTGGGTAATTAGTTGGGCCAGGCTTAGTTGTTGGAGAATATTGTGGATGGGATCATCTGGCTGGTTAAGCTGATTACTGTTAAAATCGCCAGTAATTATTATCGGTATATTATTACTCTCTACACCCTTCTCAATGGAACTAAATATTTGGTCCCATGCTTCTGGGCTCGCACTGGGTGGTCTATAAAAGGAACCAAGAAGAAAACTTCGTTTTTCAGTGTAAATTTGGAGCCAGAGACACTCGATGTTGTCAAGTTCCAAGTCCGGCCGGAGTTTAAATGCAATTGTTGACCTTATGTAGACAGCGATCCCCCCACCACGACTAGCTCTATCCTTTCTTATTGGGGCATGGAATCCGGGAATAAGAAGATCTGAGTCGGAGTCCTCGTTTTTCAGCCACGTTTCGGTAAAGACACATATATCGTATTTTATTGCCTCACACCTTAAAATATCAAGTTTCGGTTTCAAGCTCTGTATGTTTAGGTGTATGAGGGATAGGGCTTTAGCTTCATGTAGGGAATTATTAGACAGGACTGACTCATCTGTTTCACTCAGTGAAGAGCAGTCGCTTGCAGGCCCCGGATTTAGTTCAATGTCACCGGACAAGATAAGTATGATGAGGAGAAATGTGCATATAAAGATGGTGTTACCCATCAAATCGAGTATTTTGTGTTGAAAAAATGCCACATGCTTGTTGATTCCTGTAAAAGTATTGATGTTGTCGGAGTCAAAAGGGTCAACCGACAGATCGTTACGGTCACGATGGAGTGCAATCTTTGGCACTATGAATTTTTTCCAGAATAGAAGGTGGTGCACGAGTATCATTAGCGTTAAGCCAATTTTGCCGAACTTTAACAGGAGGTTTATGAGAAGGAAGTCGAGTAGTTTCAACTGCTTTGTGCCATGCCCACCATTCCTCGCGATACAAGCAAAGAGACCCACTCGTGTTCTGTATAAAAGCAAATCAATCATATGTGTCCTGTGTAAAGAAGATCGAGTAATGACAGTATTGGGTGGGTCGAGTGCCTTCTATAAAAACATCTGCCTGGCTGGTAAAGGGTATAACTGCTGAGGATGTCTCAAAAGAGAAATATATATTGGATGGTAGTTGGAAGTCGGGTAATGTTGTAAGTTGAAAAATAACGTATGTACAGAGTGAGAAAACTTTAAAAATGTGAGAAACAAAGCAAATCAGAACAAAAGAAATAAGAGGAAAACAAAAAGTACTCATTGATTACCTGTGAATAAGGTCAAAGTCATTTCCCCATTTTATTGTGAGATTTTGGGTGATTATTGAAATGGATATCGGGGTGGATAATATTTTTTGAACTGATAAGGAAAATAAACCAAATGCGGGTACATGTGTCTAAAGAACAGTTGTTCGAATGTTCCAAATGTTTCGGGACTAGTTTTGTAAGCGAGGGCAGGAACCCGTTAGGAGGGTCTACAGATCTTTCAATGATCAGGACGTCATTTTTGTAGATAGGAAATGAATATATCGTTAAACTGGGAAGGATGGATCCATATCCGAACGAATGTATTGAATTTGATGGAATCGGTAGCCACATAGAGCCGTAACCTGCAAAAGGGGTAATTCTAGGAAAATTCGTCCATCAGCCTTTTATAATGGTTTTTATTCAAAACCTACTGTCTTAACAATTCGTCACATATGCTAACTATCTCATTATGTAATCCTGTGTTACCAGCGCGTCTACTCGCCATCAACAATCTCAATCTCTGAGACAGAGCATCAGAATCGCTCGGAAGAAAAGTGGTTTTCACCCCTTTACCAGTCACCGATTTGACGAACTTCTTATTCATATCCCATATGGGTTTCACCACTTTCGACCACTTGTAACCTCTGTTGGCTTTGGGTCTCGTCTCTCTGGCATCGTTATTTCTCAGCATGGCGTGGGTCTGAACCAGAATGTCGCCGTAATTGTCAAAATCCTGTTCCGTGTAATCTCCAGGCTTGTCGAAAAGGAGCAATTTGTTCAGTCCATCAGTTATTTTATACTTATTGGAACCGACAATTAAATCTTCATCATCCATTTCCACTTCTGTGTCGCCTACAAAAGTTCTACCGTCAGAATCCTTATAAATTCCATACAACAGATCTCTCTTACCGCCATCCTCGGACGACGCGACGCTATCAGTGGTGATAGTCGAAGCTGTATCGTCGCTCACGTCGGTTTGAATCCCTGTGGGAACGTAATCCGTTGTAGATTGAAAGGAATACTGATTTCCAAAACTACCGGGCAACAAACCCATTCTCAAAGAACTCTCTTTTATGGGTCTCAATTCTTCAACTCCTTGCTTCGCTCTTAAACATCCATCACAGGTTTAAATATTTTTGTGGTTTCGCGTCTGAGTTCCATCTCTCCGAGACGTCTGCTTCTGTCAGCCAATTGAATGCTCTTCTTGGCACGTTCATATTCGTTTAAAATTTGATCTCGACGTTTAGCATCCATCTGTAAAAACATTTTTCGTTTTTAAATTATTAATATTCCTTTGAGTATGCTAATGTGAGTTATTTATTATTTTCAAAATTAAATGTATAATTATTTTTTATGTTTTAAGTAAATAAAAATCTTCTGTCTTTAATATAATAACTAAAAAAATTCATATCTCAACTCAGTGTTGAACTGGGAAAACTTGAAAAGTTTGAAAGTTTTAGCACATAACAAACCGGTTTCTGATTTAACGCGTTTGAGAATAATTACGTCTGTTAAAAGGATTTCATTCATATCTCAAAATCATTCACTCAATGTTGAATTGAGAAAACTTTGAAAAAAGTTTAAAAATTTTAGCACATAAAGAAACCGGTTTCTAATTTAACGTGTTTGAGAATAATTACGTCTGTTAATTAATCCGAACATTATCACGAATATTTTAAAAATTTACCACGCAAACCTAATTGAGTGGAAAAAATGCATTTTATTATCTATTATTAAAACGATCCATTAAAACGAAAACCTTCATTCACACTACAACAAAAACATGAGTGTCAATTACAAACTATTTTTTATTTGATGAAACATTCTATAAAGTGTTTTATTAAAATTTACTTCACAAAATTAGCAGTGACAAAACGTGAACAAACGATTTTTTACCTCCGATTTTTTCTAGTTTTTCTAAACTCAATTTTTTTCATTTACATTGAAACAAAACATGAATGTCTGAATGAATGAATGAAAGGTTTTAGCGCACCGAAGGCGCGCAGGGACGATGTGGGATTTACAAATCCCTTGCGACCCGGTTAACCTTATTTTTTTCCCTTGGATCACACAGGCCTAGCTTTCCTATTGCCCCAAATGGAGTCTGAGGGGGTTATGCACGCGGTTAGAATACCCGGCAGTTTACGCTGGAGTGTTAGATGGTCAATACTCAATCCCTCAACGCCTTTAAAACTATTAGAGAGCGAGCTCTATTTGGTTCCAGTTCGGCGATGGTAGAGGTTTGAGTCCCACCATGGTGGCGAGCCAGAATGTAGTGTTGTGCGATGGCAAGTTTAAGGGAAGAAGAGAAAAGAAAACCAAACAGCAACGCCGGTTTGGTAGCGGCCCCGGTATATGACCATAGCGGTTACAAAAAAGAAGTAGAGAAAGCTCCAACAGTTTAGTTTTAAGAAACCGGGAGTCATCCATCAAGCCTTCTGGGAGATAGGATGCCGTATGTGATTTTGAGGTATCTGGTTATCCTTCGGGAATTCCAAATGACCTCCTCCACCCCACCCCACCCCCCCCCCCCAAAAAAAAAAAACAAAAAAAAAAAACACTCACTGACACACACCCTCAAGCCCTTAAAAGGGCTGTTAAATCTTTATTCAAATGTTTATTTATATCAAATGTACACTCGTTCCCAGCCAGACAAGCTTGTTTCAATCCTTGCCTAGCGTTTGGTGGTTTCTTGTATATCTTGCAGAAAGGTAGGGTGCAGCAATTCCTCCTACGCTTTGTCTACCATTTCCATGCGTCTTCTTGATAAGAGTGTTGCAAGAAAATTTGAGAATGTTCAGTTAGAAAAGTAAAAGGTAGAGAGAAAGATAGGTATCCGCTATTGTATATTGTGCCTGCTGTGTGATTGTTGCTATGGATGGGGTAAGGGGTGTGTTTCTTCGGAGCCCACTCCCCACACGCAGAGTTGCGAGGCAATCCTCACAGACTCAATCCTAAAGATCTCAATGAGTAGCGAGGCAATCCTCACTGACTCCACGCAGTTTAATTCTATTGAGTAATTTTAATTTACTCTGGATTATTTTGTTTTTCTGTTTAGGGTTCGGTGTTCGTTCAGCTTCACCATTGATTCACTATCCTGGAGTATGTGGAGGGTTTTGTTATATAGATCTTATTAAACGCGTTTCAATCGCGATTCAGCAGAGTTGCGAGGCAGTCCTCACAGACTCTATCCTAAAGTTTCCAATGAGTAGCGAGGCAATCCTCACTGACTCCACGCGATTTAGTTATATTGTATAATTTTTATTTTATTTTATTTATTTTTTTTTTTTTATTTTTATTTTCTGGAAACTTATTTTGTTTTTCTGTTAAGGGATCGGTGTTCGTTTAACTCAACCATTAATTCACTATCTTGGAGTCTGTTGAGGGTTTTGGTTTGTAGGTCTTTTAATCGCGTATCAATAGTTTCTATTTTTGCTAGCTCGTGAAGTTCCTTTATCGGTGTCCATTTCGGTTTGCATAGTGCCACTCGCAGGGCATAATTAATAATAATAACTCTTTGGCCAGCCGCTGATTTGTCGCGGTCCTCATAAGAGAAGGCCATCATTCCCCCTGCACCCCACCCCCTCTTCCCCTCCTCTCCTCCCAGCATTCAGATATAAACTGCTTAATAGTGTCCCTCACTTCCTCTTTTTCAATTTCTTCAATAAGCATTCCTACCCTCTCCCTCGTGTCCCCCTTCAGCCATCTATCCTTTGTTTCTTCACCCCACTTCTGCATTATTCTTCCAGTAAATTTTATTCTATGAGGTATATACTGTGGGCATTCCAAGAGAAAATGTTCCAGGGTCTCCACTACTCCAGAGTGGCACATTTGGCATCCCTTTTCCCCATCTCTCCCAATTTTTCCCCGAAGCTCCAGTGATCTTGATCTCAGTTTGAACAGCAGTGACCCTCCAAAGGTGCCATCTAGGTACTTCTCAAAAGCTGGCTTTTCTTTATATTGCAACCCCTGCAGTGATCTTTTCACGCTAACCCCTGCTCGCCAGTTTCGATTGCAATCTTCCATGACTCTCTCTTTGACAAACCTTTTGCCTTCTTTCATTCCTACTTCTATGTTTGTGATCTCTATAGAGTAATTGTCCATTAGTTCCCTCACATGTTTTGACCACCCCGTTTCTATATTAGAATTCCAAATGGTATCGAGCATCAATTTGCACCACCGGTTGTCAGGCAGGTTTCTCAAGTAGTTAAAGTAACACAGTTTTCCCAAATCTACCCTGTCCTTGATTTTCATCCACCCAAGCTCCCCCCTTACTGCTTCCAAAGCTGCAGCATTACTCGACCCTGTTATCCATCTGCCGGCATCATTCTGAGTACTTTCCAACTTCTTAATAACGGTTTGGTTTAATGGAATCACGTCCGTGCCATACGTTATACTTGGTAAACCCACCCTCTCCCACAGTGTTTTCCCCACAAAGACCTTATTGAAACTATTTTTCCCTAAAAGTTTTAGTTGGTTCAGAATTCTTTTCCCCTTCAGAATCAGTTTGGCTGAGTAATTTTCATTTAGTTCGAGCCGCCAAGTGTTCCCATATCTACCAACAATTTCCAGCAGTTTCTCTAGCCCCTGTTCAGTTCTAGACATTAACACCATGTCGTCCGCAAAGAATAAGCCTGGTATCTTTATGTCTCCAACATTTACCCCCTCCGCACTCTGAATTAGTTCGTTCCCTAAATCTTTAACATACAATGCAAACAAAATCGGTGAAAAGATACCCTCTGTAGCTTCTGAATGTTGGTTTTGCTTAGGTCGCTTGTTATTATGGCACCGTATTCTAGTACCGGACGTATAAATGTTTTGTAGAGCTTGAGAAGCACATCTTTGTTTGCTCCCCAATTTCTGCCTCTGATCATCTTCAGAAAATTGATACGTTTAGTAGCTCTAACCGTAATGGAGTTTACGTGACTGTTTAGACTGAGATTGCTATCTAGGATAAATCCCAAAAATTTGGCCTCTTTGTTTGCTTCTAGTTTGTGATCGTATAACTGGAGATCGATACTCGGGACTGGTTTTTTCCTTTGCTTTTTGAAGAACGTAACTTTTTGAGTTTTGGCGGCATTGAGTTTGATGCGCCACAGGGCACACCAGCTCTCAAGATCGCGAATGGTATCCTGCAGACGATTTTTAATTATGTTTCTGGACTTGCTGGCTGTCCAAATGCCTTTGTCGTCGACATGAATGTCTATTTTTACAGATTATATTTTATAGTCGACTCTTTTGAATGAAAACCTTCATTCACACCAGAAACAAAAACTGACATTCATGTTTATAGTCGACTCTTTTGAACGAAAACTTTCATTCACACCAGAACAAAAACTGACACTCATGTTTATAGTCGACTCTTTTGAACGAAAACCTTCATTCACACCAGAAACAAAAACTGACACTCATGTTTATACTCGACTCTTTTGAACGAAAACCTTCATTCACGCCAGAAACAAAAACTGACACTCATGTTTATAGTCGACTCTTTTGAATGAAAACCTTCATTCACGCCAGAACAAAAACTGACACTCATGTTTATAGTCGACTCTTTTGAACAAAAACCTTCATTCACACCAGAAACAAAAACTGACACTCATGTTTATAGTCGACTCTTTTGAACGAAAACCTTCATTCACACCAGAAACAAAAACTGACACTCATGTTTATAGTCGACTCTTTTGAACGAAAACCTTCATTCACACCAGAAACAAAAACTGACACTCATGTTTATAGTCGACTCTTTTGAACGAAAACCTTCATTCACACCAGAACAAAAACTGACACTCATGTTTATAGTCGACTCTTTTGAACGAAAACCTTCATTCACACCAGAACAAAAACTGACACTCATGTTTATAGTCGACTCTTTTGAACGAAAACCTTCATTCCCACCAGAACAAAAACATGAGTGTCAGTTTTTACTCTCATCGTGGGTTTGCGGGTTCGGTAGCACCTCTTTTCCATGTACCGTACATAAGTCGATTTTCTGATGTAGAATCCGCAAATGGGTTTCCGTGTACGCCTCCATAGGGATTCAGTGTTAAAATCGTGTACAGATACGGATGCTACAGAATCCGCAAACCACCTTTTCGACGCTGCTACAGAATCCGCAACACGTTTTTTTGCTCGCGATTTAACACTGAATCCTATGGGGGAAACCCATTTGCGGATTCTGTAGCAGACAATCCACCTCATTTTTCTTAAAATTTCATACATTTTTTTCACTCTTGATTGATACGTTTAGTAGCTCTAACCGTAATGGAGTTTACGTGACTGTTTAGACTGAGATTGCTATCTAGGATAAATCCCAAAAATTTGGCCTCTTTGTTTGCTTCTAGTTTGTGATCGTATAACTGGAGATCGATACTCGGGACTGGTTTTTTCCTTTGCTTTTTGAAGAACGTAACTTTTTGAGTTTTGGCGGCATTGAGTTTGATGCGCCACAGGGCACACCAGCTCTCAAGATCGCGAATGGTATCCTGCAGACGATTTTTAATTATGTTTCTGGACTTGCTGGCTGTCCAAATGCCTTTGTCGTCGACATGAATGTCTATTTTTACAGATTATATTTTATAGTCGACTCTTTTGAATGAAAACCTTCATTCACACCAGAAACAAAAACTGACATTCATGTTTATAGTCGACTCTTTTGAACGAAAACTTTCATTCACACCAGAACAAAAACTGACACTCATGTTTATAGTCGACTCTTTTGAACGAAAACCTTCATTCACACCAGAAACAAAAACTGACACTCATGTTTATACTCGACTCTTTTGAACGAAAACCTTCATTCACGCCAGAAACAAAAACTGACACTCATGTTTATAGTCGACTCTTTTGAATGAAAACCTTCATTCACGCCAGAACAAAAACTGACACTCATGTTTATAGTCGACTCTTTTGAACAAAAACCTTCATTCACACCAGAAACAAAAACTGACACTCATGTTTATAGTCGACTCTTTTGAACGAAAACCTTCATTCACACCAGAAACAAAAACTGACACTCATGTTTATAGTCGACTCTTTTGAACGAAAACCTTCATTCACACCAGAAACAAAAACTGACACTCATGTTTATAGTCGACTCTTTTGAACGAAAACCTTCATTCACACCAGAACAAAAACTGACACTCATGTTTATAGTCGACTCTTTTGAACGAAAACCTTCATTCACACCAGAACAAAAACTGACACTCATGTTTATAGTCGACTCTTTTGAACGAAAACCTTCATTCCCACCAGAACAAAAACATGAGTGTCAGTTTTTACTCTCATCGTGGGTTTGCGGGTTCGGTAGCACCTCTTTTCCATGTACCGTACATAAGTCGATTTTCTGATGTAGAATCCGCAAATGGGTTTCCGTGTACGCCTCCATAGGGATTCAGTGTTAAAATCGTGTACAGATACGGATGCTACAGAATCCGCAAACCACCTTTTCGACGCTGCTACAGAATCTGCAACACGTTTTTTTGCTCGCGATTTAACACTGAATCCTATGGGGGAAACCCATTTGCGGATTCTGTAGCAGACAATCCACCTCATTTTTCTTAAAATTTCATACATTTTTTTCACTCTTGAGCGACGTGTAGAAGGTACACGTTCGCCAACGGGTATTCAACGTTAAAATGTGTGATCTGAGAAAACGTGGCAGTGGGTTTGCGGAGTCTGTAGAACCATAAAAAACGACAAATCGTGTACCTGTACACGATTTTAACACTAAATCCTATGGAGTTGTACATCGATGTACGTGTACATGTACGAAATCGTGTACAAGTGCTACTGAATCCGCATTTATTACCTACTCACGTCGAACAAAAAATGCTATCATTTGTTACCAACCGTGTCAACGAAATACAAAAAATATCATATGTTGATAACTGGAGATACTGCCGATCTGACTTAAACCCTGCTGACGTGCTAACGCGTGGTCTTACAACACGTCAGCTGAAGGCATGTAAACTTTGGCTATGCGGACCTGAATGGCTAGTTCACGATGAAAAATTCAAAATGTGTGCTTCCTTACATGTAGACTCAATTGAGACTCAGACCCCATCTGTGCAATGTGACAATCATTTGGGCATTCAAAGTAGCATCGATTTTAATGGCTTCTCTGACATGAACAAACTTATTCGCGTCACCGCTTGGGTTTTGCGATTCACAAACATTGCACAGAAAGACAAGTGTAGAACAGGACCACTGCAAACATTTGAACTTGACAACTCAAAAAAGTGTTCTTGTGAAGCTACCCAGAATTCATCGTATCCTGATGTTATTAAAGCCTTGTTGAGGACAGACACTCCGCCAAAATTATCAATAATCAACCAATTACAGCTGTTCTTAGATTCAAATGATATCATACGTTGTCGTGGACGTATTCAAAATGCTCCACTTGAGGATAATACAAAACATCCAATTTTATTACCAAAGGACCACAACTTTTCCAAACTTCTAGTTCTTGATGTTCACAAGAGACTTAAACACTCCGGCGTTAATTCAACTGTGACATCAATTCGGTCAGCATTCTGGATTCCACAGGCTCGTCAGTTAGTCCGGTCACTTCTCAAACAATGTGTTATATGTCGCAGACTTACTTGCAAACCATATCGCCTACCTAACCCACCACCTCTCCCGTCAAGTAGAGTTTCGGAGGTACCGCCATTCCACTACACTTGGGTCGATTTTTGTGGGCCTCTAGTGGTACAGGGAACGATGGTGTGGAAAAATGCTATATTTGCTTGTTCACGTGTGCTGTGACCCGAGCCATCCATTTGGAATTGACACACAATTTAACAACCGACTCGTTCATTTCTGCACTCCGTCGCTTCGCTAGCAGACGTTCGCTGCCTAGAAAGCTTATTTCAGATAACGCGAGTACGTTTATAGCTGCAAACTCATATATTCGTGAATTGTTTCATTCTCATGACATGTGTGATAAACTGTCTTCACAAGGTATACAGTGGGGTTTCATCACAAAGCGGGCACCCTGGCAAGGTGGCTTTTACGAAAGACTGATTGGGGTCACCAAATTAGCCTTGAAAACAGTCCTCTATCGTGCAATGGTGAGCTTCGAAGAGTTGAGAACAATTGTAACCGAAATCGAAGCTTGTGTAAACAATAGACCGTTAGTTTATATCACTGAGGACATTTCTGACGGGGAAGCATTAACCCCATCTCATTTCCTCAATGGCCGTGTCACAACTCTTCCTCACCCACCAGTATTTGACGATGAGTTGAAGGACCCACAATTTGACATTCGAAGCATTGATCTTGAGAAACGAGCACGACATCGAGCAGCATTATTCCAAGCTTTCACAAATCGATGGACTCATGAATATCTTACTAGCCTACGAGAATTTCATAAGTTTAATGGTGACAACCGCGAATGTATTAAACTCGGCTCTGTAGTGCAGATTAAGGAGGACAATGTTAAGAGACTGAATTGGAAGTATGGAGTAGTCACTGAAATTCATCGTGGTGTCGATGGTTTAATAAGAATTGTATCATTGAAAACTCAACACGGAACGACAAATCGACCAATTCAAAACTGTACCCACTTGAAGTGTATAGCACATCCATCGAATCAAAATCACCACAGGATACTTCACATATAGCTTCTTCAAGTTTTTTGGGCAGTAGTGACGTTGATAATGAGTTGCCTCCTCAGAACAGTAGGTCCAAAACTCGCAGAGCAGCCGCCCAACGTGCACAGCAAAGAATCCCGTCGTGGCTTACCGATGAATAGACTGTTGTACTATTTACTGGACTGTGTTTTGTGACTTGATGCCCTGTTACAGGTACTTTGGGCGGGGGAGGATGTCAAAAACATTGCCAATTTCGCTTCGTTATTTCACTATTCCGGGAAATCCCCGTGTTCCGTTTATATTGTTTCGTGTTTTTGTAATTGAAAGGAAGTTGTCAAAATATCACGATTTCGTCAAACCGCTTACAGTTCTTTTCACAATTATTCCTCAAATTCCCGACAACCATCTCGATTCCTAATATTTGTTTGTCACTATTTCCGTGAACCCTTCATACATTCGGAATACGTCATCTTTATTCTAAACGAGCGGGACAGACGGAGGAACGTATATTTTGTCAGATTAACTGCATTCCAACTCTTAAGCTTCGTTGGGAAACATTCTACATTCTCGATTGCGAACCGGGAAACAATCGTCACCTTTCTGTTTGTTTGTGGCCTGTCATCGTCTGCATTGAAAATAAATGTCCATGCACGCAGGATCACAAAGCACCCAATTTTGTCGTAATTTAAACGAGGGGCAGCAAGAACATACAGCCAAATTGTTTTGATTAACCCTTTCAACACTGGCGCCCTGGAAGTATCATTTCAGTCAATGCTGTCAATGGCGAAATGCGCGAAACTATCATGGTTTGATGGGAGGTTCAGTAATAATTTAATCCAACAGCTCTGTCGAGCGAAAGAACGAATGAATGAATGAGTGAACGAATGATTGAACGATTGAATGAATGACACTAGTAACACTATATACGAATGAATGAATGAATGAATGAATGACACTAAGAACGAACGGGTGAGTGAATGGATGAATGAATGAATGAATGAATAACCCTTCACCCGGCATGGATGTTATATGACACTAGGAAATAGTAAACAAGTTCTATGCTACTTGTTCCATCCGTTATGTCGAGATACACCGTCCACGGCCCCCATAGGAATAGGCTCACTTTGATGAGGGGTCATAAGCCTCATTTTCTAGGAAAAAAAACTGCTCGTTCCCATAAGGGGTCATAAGCTACATAGCCACACCTGCTCGTTCCAATAAGGGATCATACGCCACATAGCCACATCTCCAATGCAACAACAAGAAAAAAAAATCACGCAGATTCGGTAGTTATTTGTGAAAAGGGTTGGTCGGTTTTGGACGCTACGCAGAGCAAAGGGTGAATAGCCGAGTGAAAACTATTGTGGGCTAAAGTTATCTTGCTCGAACTAGCTTGACGAACTAGGGCGGAAAGCACTGCGTGTGATGATGACGATCATTTGCAGAGCCGACGGTTGGTGAATACCCAAGTAAAAACTATTGTGGGCTAAATGTATCTTGCTTGAACTTACTTAACTAGCTCGTCAATGCAGCACCAGCGGAATAACTGTCTCAGTTATTTCACTGGTACTACACTGACGAACTAGCGTTGGCTATACTTCAAGGTATATTTTCACTGATTTGTTAACGAATAATATTACTTGATTACATCATGGAATGTACACTTTAATAACTGATAATTAACAAACAAAACAGCCCTTATTCGAGCACGAAGAACAGACGACTCAAATTAGAAAAGTTCTTGAGAGACAAATTTGTCTTCCATCCCTTGCGTCAGAAGCACAGTTCACAACCCCCACCGCTCGTTGACTTGTTAATGAATAATATTACTTTATTACATCATGGAACATCACTGATTAAAAGTTGAATTGTTAATGAATAGTATTACTTAATTACATCATGGAATGTCCACTTTAATAACTGATCATTAACAAACAAAACAGCCCTTATTCGAGCACGAAGAACAAACGACTCTAATTAGAAAAGTTCTAGAGAGACTAATTTATCTTCCATCCCTTGCGTCAGAAACACAGCTCACAACCCCCACCGACACGCGCTCGTTGACTTGTTAATGAATAATATTACTTTATTATATCATGGAATGTACAATTTAATAACTGATAAATGACAAACATAACAGCCCTTATTCGAGCACAAAGAACAAACGACTCTAATAAGAAAAGTTCTTGAGAGACAAATTTATCTTCCGTCCCTTGCGTCAGAAGCACAGTTCACAACCTCCACCGGCACGCGCTCGTTCCATTGGGGGGGGGGGGGGGGGGAAGCCTTATTTCCGACGCAAAAGTAAGGAAATCATAAACTGCAAATAGCGGGTTGATAAAAAATAAACGAGGTGGAGGTACTTTAATTTGTTACCCTAAACAGCCAGTCAGTCACACATCCACACACTCGATCAGTCAAGCACCCACACATCCATCCATCCATCCAACCACCCAGAATGAATGAATGAATGAATGAATGAATGACCCTTCATCCGGCGTGGATGTTATATGACACTAGTAAACAGTAAACAAGTTCTATGCTATTTGTTCCATCCGTTATGTCGAGGTACACCGCCCGCGAACTGATTGGGTGATCTAGATAAATGAAACAACAAGAGTACCCGGAATAGGGTCAGAACTAACAAGAACAGAGCAGAAAAGCTAAATATAGTAATAATAAGCAAAGCTGTTCCAGCTGATAGGCTCTTTTCCTCTACTGGAGTATACTCGATGACAAACGAACGTGGTCGGGTAGACGAAAACTATTGTATAGATTGATAGAAGCAGAGATTATGAAAGAATTCGAAATATACAACTTGTTGGGTTGTTTGTGGTAATTCTACGATGTATCCGAGGATTCTGCCAGAATCCGAGCCATGAAAATTACTCCTATTCAATCGAACTTACCCCCGGTGCCCCCTTCGGTACTATAGCACTACGTGCTACTATTAAAATCTACGGTATGGTGGTCCTAAAAAGGATTCTTGAAGAATCTGCAGTAATTAAAGTCGTCTTTGGTGATTTGGAGGGATTGTCGGGTTGTTTGTGGTAATTCTACGAAATTACTCTTGTACAAAGGAACATACCCTACGAACATACCAATGTCTTGTTGTAAGTCTTTGGGTCACATATCAACCACGTGCTACCATAGAAACCAAGATGTCGGCCTTCAGTATACAAAATGGACGAAGGAAACACGTATTACCCTAACAACACGCGCTGCGCATGCGCATTATGATCACGCATAACTATGGGGATTACGTCACAAGATGGCCGCTCACGCCGATTACCATGACAACCAAACATGGCGCCACTGGGTCACGTGACATGACGTCATTTCCGGGGTCCTGCGGAATATGGCCGGTTACCTCATCTCCTACCACTATCCTGAAAGAAATTTTCTACAACAACCTTGCTGTCAGAAATTTCCTTTCCATGATTTTTTATTTTTTATTGTATTTTTTCTTCATTTTATGTATTATGATTAGTTTGTTGCTCTCTCTCTCTCTCTCTCTCTCTGTCTCTCTCTCTCTCTCTCTCTCTTCTCTCTCTCTCTCTCTCTCTCTCTCTCGTTGTGTGTTCCCCGACAAATGCCCGTGAGCTCCAGAAAGCAACATATAATGAACTCTTCTCAAGGTGGGGGAGTATTGGTTGAACAGGGCGTAAGTGTCACTACTTGATATTCTTTAGACTTCACATCCGCCCGTTTCTCCTATTAGTAACAAATGTTTAATGATGGTTTGTCGATCTCTTTACTGAAACATATGTTGACCGAATTTCGTCTGAATTTTTGTAGGACGGCAAATTATGATTTATTTAGCCCTATCGAGTTGTATATGGCCAATCCTTTGATGTGCTCTCTTGAACACGATGTGTATCATCCTCGGAATGATGAGAATTATTTTGAGGTTAGAATTTTTTTCTCGTTTTCAGTGCAAAGAATAAATAAGCTTTCTTCGGTATTACACTAGACCTACAGATCTAATGTCAGCCTTAACACTTTGCCTAACATAATGTTCAAGATCAGTCAGCAATATTCACAAAAATTGCCATTCACACGGTAGTACTTTTTTCGATTTTATGTCTCAAAAACATATCTTATGACCTCTCGCTGGAACGAGCTCGCTCCAACGAGGTGTCATAATCTTTTTTAGACAACAAATGAAATATTTTAATTATCAAGAAAGTCTTTTACTAGTGTCGTCTTATATTCGTATTGGGTGGACGATAAAAATCTACCTGTCTTTTTAAGCACAGCGGACTCCTGTACAATTTTCGAATGAAGAAAATATTTGATCTTCACCCGAGAAAGGATGTAAAACTGAAGGGACACCCTCATAATTACTAGCTTTCGGACCTTTCCAAGTGACGCAAATGGATAATAGTCCAGGCACATTAGACATAAAAATGAGAAAGTAAGGAAAAAAATCGGAGAAAGCTGATTTTTTATATGTTTCCGGGACACACATTGCGGATAAAGTGTGAAAAGTCCCAGCGAATCCGAGTTGAGCTTTTTTAGTTATAGCGTTTTTTGGATGAAAAAAAAATTTAAAAAAAAATTCGACCCAGCTCCATATTTCTCATTCTTATTCGCATAGTAGGGTGAGAATCATAAATATCGTGCTGAATTATATTGAGAATACATATCCCCAACAGAAAATGCCAACTTTGTACCAATCCTCACACTCAATGGTGAAATATTCACGAAAATGTACAAAATTACGAAAAAAAATTCATTGTTTTCATACACACAACGGTACACAACGTCCATTAAATCAAATCTACGACTACTTTGGGAGTTAAATTATATAGCAAAAATTGCAGAAAAGCAGTGGCTTTATAATGATATATAACAATAGTCATTTATTCCATAATGAACTGGTGAAACGTGTGAAATATTAACCATACCCCCTAAACTCAAATTCAAACGGCATCGACTTTTCTCATTCAAATACCGTATTATAGCATCATTGTTTCAATTTCCATGTTCGATTAAATCACATAATGTGGTGTTCGCCTACACTCAAGATGCATTGGCATGTAATGTGTGCACGTCTTCGTCAGATAAGTTGACAAAAGTTTTCGTTAGACTCTGCGGCTTCCATATGATTATGTCATATTTAGGGGCAATTGGTTCGATCATGGCTGGTAGCGGCTTGGATGAACTTTGGGGGACTGTTTATGCTGGTGGGTCAATCCATCATTTGATCAGTGGTCATAAATATTCAAGAGCAGTTCGTGCCCATTTGCTAACACAAATTGCCATTACAAAACTTGTGTTTGAAGAAAGCCGAACAGACTGCACAGAAGTCAATGAAATACTCTGTGGACTTGCCAGAGGTGACTGTACAACAGCTGACGCTGTCAATCAAGAAAGTGTCAACCATCTACTGTCAAAATTACACGAAATGCTCCAGAATGCGTCCGTAGGACGCACAGGAAAGCTTTGGGTACAATACTACGCGCAAATAGGTCTTCTCCAGTTGTTCTTGAGAGAAGAGCGCACAGGCGACTGGGAACTCCACACATATTGTGTTCGCAATATGATTCCAGTATTTCACGCAGGTGGTCATTTTGCATACGCAAAAAGTTCTCATCTCTATTTGCAGCAGATGAATGAGCTAACAGAAATAATGCAACAGGATGATTTGAAGTTGTTCACTGAGAAAGGTTACTTTACCATAAGGCGCTCAGATAAATTCTGGGACGGGATATATTCTGATCAGACCATAGAGCAGTGTTTAATGAGAATGTTCAAGCTCCCTGGTGGTCTCACACATGGCAGGGGAATAACCGATAGCACTGTTGCGAGATGGGTACATGGACTACCTCTTTGCCTTCCGATATGTAATGCTCTCGAATATTTTGTTGATGTTCACACTGGTCATGGCGAACAACATCGGGATCTCCGTCAAAGTTCACAATTGACTGATGCCAATGATATCACCAAATTATTGAACTGGCTCAGAGTGCATTCCCCCTTTCAGAATAGAGATCCACTACAATTAGTCTCTATAGCGACCGGGCTTGTGGCCGACGAAACTGTGAACTGTGACCAAGTTCGCAAAATTGGTGAATGTTGCGTATCGAATGTTGTAAGCAAAACGTTCAACAGCATCAAACTACGACGTGTTGACACTGTGAAGTCTTTCGCATCGATGGCAAATAGCATCAAAGTCCGTGGAAGTAAGGTAGTGATTGACCCCACAATTCTGTTCAACCGCATCACATGTGTTATTCAGTCACAAGCAGAGATGGAAGAGTATCTCAAATATGAACTCGCCCCGAAACCACCAGCATTGTTTGATTCTGCTGGAATGAGGAAGACACAGAAAAGCACGCTCGGTAAGATCCTCAAAACATACGGTTCCGAGCAAACTAAAATCCCAGAACATTCTCTGTTTGTTGTAGATGGTGGATTTTTATTGAGGGCAGTTGTATGGCCTAAACAGTCGTCATATAAGGACATATGTACATCATATTCCAATTATCTAGTGAGACATTTTGGGGCGAACGTCGTGGTTGTTTTTGATGGTTATGCTTGTACAATGTCGACAAAGGGCATGGAACAAGCCCGTAGATCTAAAGACAGGTATTCCATTGATATCAATATCTCACCCGAGTTACCAGCCACCACACCCCAATCCGATTTCCTTGCAAATGCCAAGAACAAAACCCAACTGATCGATCTTCTAATGCAGGAGCTATCTGCTATCAATATTCAGTCCAAGCAGGCCGAGGCTGATGCTGATGTACTGATAGCCGAAACTGCACTTGACATCGCTCAAGATGACAACAATGTTGTCGTTGTGAATGTGGGAACAGACACAGACTTGTTAGTCATTCTTACCTTTCGAGTTCAACCGGGATGTAATATTCACATGATGTATTCCATTACCCCAAACTTACCAGTTTCAGTTAGTGAAATAGCAACCGAAATGGGTGACCATAGAAGCAACCTCCTTGTAGCACATTCTATAAGTGGTTGTGACACTACTTCTGCACTCTTTCGAGTTGGTAAGAAGAAAGTATTCAGTACAATTGTCTCCGATGTTACTAGCGACTCACAACAGTATGTCAACACACCTCCTGGACATAATCCCACTCATTTCAATATTTTGGAGTCGGGCATAGGCCTACCTCCATGACATACACACATGAAGTAATTCAGATGACTAAAAATAATTCAGCACTCCACCAGTTAATAACTTCTCCTTATTCCAATATCAACATCCTAACTGCACATTTGTGGTGTGCATTAATCTCGGATAGGTAAATTCAAACGGATGACGACTGTGTCGCAATCCGATTGAAGTTATCTTTCCGCTTTCTTTCTGGTATCATTTCGGCTTTTCATTCACTAGGATAAAATATTGTATCTGCCCTGAACTGTGACAACGCCAATAAAAATATTTAGTGTGTCTTGCTAGGTCAATCATTTATAACCCCCCCCCCCCCCCCGGTTTCCTATTCAGCAGAACAAATATTGTATTTGCACTGTACACTTGTGGTGTGCATTAATCGCGGATAGGTAAATTCAATCGGATGACGACTGTGTCGCAATCCGATCGATGTTATCTTTCCGCTTTCTTTCTGGTATCATTATGACTTTTTACTCACCAGAAAAATATTGTATCTGTCCTGAACTGTTACATCGCCAATGAAAATGACGACTGTGTCGCAGTCCGATTGAAGTTATCTTTCCGCTTCCTTTCTGGTATCATTACGGCTTTTTATTCACCAGAAAAAAATACTGTATCTGCCCTGATCTGTGACATCGCCAATGATAATATTTAGTGTGTTTTGCTAGGCCAATCATTTATCTGTGACATCGCCAATGATAATATTTAGTGTGTTTTGCTAGGCCAATCATTTACACCCCCCCCCCCCCCCCCGGCTTCTTATTCACCAGAAAAAATATTGTATTTGCCCTGAACATTTGTGGTGTGCATGATTCGGGGATAGGTAAATTCAATCGGATGACGACTGTGTCGCAATCCGATTGAAGTTATCTTTCCGCTTTCTTTCTGGTATCATTACGGCTTTTTATTCACCAGGAAAAATATTGTATCTGCCCTGAACTGTTACATCGCCATTGAAAATATCCAGTGTGTATTGCTAGGTCAATCATTTATACCCCCCCCCCCCCCCGGCTTCTTATTCAGCAGAAAATAATATTGTATTTGCCCTGAACATTTGTGGTGTGCGTTAATCGCGGATAGGTAAATTCAACCGGATGACGACTGTGTCGCAATCCGATTGAAGTTATTTTTCCGCTTTCTTTCTGGTATCATCACGGCTTTTTATTCACCAGAAAAAATATCGTATCTGCCCTGAACTGTTGCATCGCCAATGAAAATGTCGACTGTGTCGCGATCCGATTGAAGTTATCTTTCCGCTTACTTTCTGGCATCATTACGGCTTTTTATTCACCAGAAAAAAATATTGCATCTGCCCTGAACTGTGACATCGCCAATGAAAATATTTAGTGTGTCTTGCTAGGTCAATCATTTATACCCCCCCCCCCCCTCGGCTTCTTATTCACCAGAAAAATATTGTTTTTGCCTTGAACATTTGTGGTGTGCATTAATCGGGGATAGGTAAATTCAATCGGATGACGACTGTGTCGCAATCCGATTGAAGTTATCTGTCCGCCTTCTTTCTGGTATCATTTCGGCTTTTTATTCACCAGGAAAAATATTGTATCCGCCCTGAACTGTTACATCGCCAATGGAAATATTTAGTGTGTCTTGCTAGGTCAACCATTTATACCCCCCCCCCCCCCCCCCCCGGCTTCTTATTCACCAGAAAAATATTCTATTTGCCCTGAACATTTGTGGTGTGCATTAATCGGGGATAGGTAAATTCAATCGGATGACGACTGTGACGCATTCCGACTGAAGTTATCTGTCCGCTTTCTTTCTGGTATCATTACGGCTTTTTATTCACCAGGAAAAATATTGTATCTGCCCTGAACTGTTACATCGCCAATGAAAATACTTAGTGTGTCTTGCTAGGTCAACCATTTATACCCCCCGGCTTCTTATTCACCAGATAAAATATTCTATTTGCCCTGAACATTTGTGGTGTGCATTAATCGCGAATAGGTAAATTCAACCGGATGACGACTGTGTCGCAATCCGTTCGAAGTTATCTTTCCGCCTTCTTTCTGGCATCATTACGCGATTGAATTTATGTTTCAGCTTTCTACATTATATTTACATTATGGCGTATTTTCCATCGGCTATACTTATTGCACTTGCATCCGAACTGATACACCCCTAATGCACACTAGTCGTGTGTTTTACGAATGCATTTATCATTATTTAGGCCTGTCCATCTTATTATGCAATGAATTGCGTGACTGGAATCGCGGATGGGTAAATTCAACCGGATGACGACTGTGTCGCAATCCGATCGAAGTTATCTTTCCGCTTTCTTTCTGGTATCATTAAATGAAATTATGACTTTTTACTCACCAGAAAAATATTGTATCTGTCCTGAACTGTTACATCGCCAACGAAAATGACGACTGTGTCGCAGTCCGATTGAAGTTATCTTTCCGCTTCCTTTCTGGTATCATTACGGCTTTTTATTCACCAGAAAAAAATACTGTATCTGCCCTGATCTGTGACATCGCCAATGATAATATTTAGTGTGTTTTGCTAGGCCAATCATTTATCTGTGACATCGCCAATGATAATATTTAGTGTGTTTTGCTAGGCCAATCATTTACACCCCCCCCCCCCCCCCGGCTTCTTATTCACCAGAAAAAATATTGTATTTGCCCTGAACATTTGTGGTGTGCATGATTCGGGGATAGGTAAATTCAATCGGATGACGACTGTGTCGCAATCCGATTGAAGTTATCTTTCCGCTTTCTTTCTGGTATCATTACGGCTTTTTATTCACCAGGAAAAATATTGTATCTGCCCTGAACTGTTACATCGCCATTGAAAATATCCAGTGTGTATTGCTAGGTCAATCATTTATACCCCCCCCCCCCCCCCCCGGCTTCTTATTCAGTAGAAAATAATATTGTATTTGCCCTGAACATTTGTGGTGTGCGTTAATCGCGGATAGGTAAATTCAACCGGATGACGACTGTGTCGCAATCCGATTGAAGTTATTTTTCCGCTTTCTTTCTGGTATCATCACGGCTTTTTATTCACCAGAAAAAATATCGTATCTGCCCTGAACTGTTGCATCGCCAATGAAAATGACGACTGTGTCGCGATCCGATTGAAGTTATCTTTCCGCTTACTTTCTGGCATCATTACGGTTTTTTATTCACCAGAAAAAAAATATTGCATCTGCCCTGAACTGTGACATCGCCAATGAAAATATTTAGTGTGTCTTGCTAGGTCAATCATTTATACCCCCCCCCCCCCCTCGGCTTCTTATTCACCAGAAAAATATTGTTTTTGCGTTGAACATTTGTGGTGTGCATTAATCGGGGATAGGTAAATTCAATCGGATGACGACTGTGTCGCAATCCGATTGAAGTTATCTGTCCGCCTTCTTTCTGGTATCATTTCGGCTTTTTATTCACCAGGAAAAATATTGTATCCGCCCTGAACTGTTACATCGCCAATGGAAATATTTAGTGTGTCTTGCTAGGTCAACCATTTATACCCCCCCCCCCCCGGCTTCTTATTCACCAGAAAAAATATTCTATTTACCCTGAACATTTGTGGTGTGCATTAATCGCGGATTGGTAAATTCAACCGGATGACGACTGTGTCGCAATCCGTTCGAAGTTATCTTTCCGCTTTCTTTCTGGTATCATTACGGCTTTTTATTGACCAGAAAAATATTGTATCTGCCCTGAACAGTTACATCGCCAACGAAAATATTTAGTGTGTCTTGCTAGGTCAATCATTTATCCACCCCCCCCCCCCCCCCCCCCCGTGTTCTTATTCACCAGAAAAAAATATTGTATTTTCACCGAACATTTGTGGTGTGCTTCAATCGCGGATAGGTAAATTCAACCGGATGACGACTGTGTCGCAATGCGATTGAAGTTATCATTCCGCTTTCTTTCTGGTATCATTACGGCGTCTTATTCACCAGAAAAAAAACTATTGTATCTGCCCTAAACTGTGACATCGCCAATGAAAATATTTAGTGTGTATTGCTAGGTCGATAATTTATACCCCCCCCCCCCCCCCAATAATGCATTGGTGTGTCTTGCTAGGTCAATAATTATACCCCCCCCCCCCCCCTCAGTAATGCACTGGTGTGCTTTCAACCTTTCAACTATCGCGAAAGAAATTATTTAGCGTGTCTTGCTAAGACAATGATTTATATCCGCACTACACCATATATGCATTGGAGTGCTCCCAACCGCGGTCAGGTAAATGCGATTGAATTTATATTTCATGTGCGTTAATCGCGGATAGGTAAATTCAACCGGATGACGACTGTGTCGCAATCCGATTGAAGTTATTTTTCCGCTTTCTTTCTGGTATCATCACGGCTTTTTATTCACCAGAAAAAATATCGTATCTGCCCTGAACTGTTGCATCGCCAATGAAAATGACGACTGTGTCGCGATCCGTTTGAAGTTATCTTTCCGCTTACTTTCTGGCATCATTACGGCTTTTTATTCACCAGAAAAAATATTGTATCTGCCCTGAACTGTGACATCGCCAATGAAAATATTTAGTGTGTCTTGCTAGGTCAATCATTTATACCCCCCCTCCCCCCGGCTTCTTATTCACCAGAAAAATATTGTATTTGCCCTGAACATTTGTGGTGTGCATTAATCGGGGATAGGTAAATTCAATCGGATGACGACTGTGACGCAATCCGATTGAAGTTATCTGTCCGCTTTCTTTCTGGTATCATTACGGCTTTTTATTCACCAGGAAAAATATTGTATCTGCCCTGAACTGTTACATCGCCAATGAAAATACTTAGTGTGTCTTGCTAGGTCAACCATTTATACCCCCCCCCCCCCCCCCCCCGGCTTCTTATTCACCAGATAAAATATTCTATTTGCCCTGAACATTTGTGGTGTGCATTAATCGCGAATAGGTAAATTCAACCGGATGACGACTGTGTCGCAATCCGTTCGAAGTTATCTTTCCGCCTTCTTTCTGGCATCATTACGCGATTGAATTTATGTTTCAGCTTTCTACATTATATTTACATTATGGCGTATTTTCCATCGGCTATACTTATTGCACTTGCATCCGAACTGATACACCCCTAATGCACACTAGTCGTGTGTTTTACGAATGCATTTATCATTATTTAGGCCTGTCCATCTTATTATGCAATGAATTGCGTGACTGGAATCGCGGATGGGTAAATTCAACCGGATGACGACTTTGTCGCAATCCGATTGAAGTTATCCATCGGCTTTCTTTCTGGTATCATTACAGCTTCTTCTTCTTTTACACCAGATTAAATATTGTATCTGCCCAGTACTGTGGCATCGCCACCGAACATATTTAGCGTGTCTTGCTCTTTGAACACAGGGCAGCCTGTACACCGTGTAAGTTAATGTGTTGGTTCAATATTATGATTACCTCCGCTCTAACCCCACCCATCAACATGCAGTGTTATAGTTCATAAACTTCTCTGCAGTCCCCATGCAATGGCCCGATTTCAATCGCCGACAGATGGGTTTGATCGGGTGGCGATTGTGTTGCGGTCCGAACAAAGTTATCTCTCCGCTTTTCACCTTGTATCACTTCAACATTTTACTCTACGGTACAGAAGTTATTGTATTTACATGTAAACCGTGACAACCCTCATCGCAACAGTGTCGCAACCCGTTTGAACTTTTATTTCTTGTTGTTCTTAAATTCGGTATTGTGTTTCCGTCATGGCTTCAGTGTTATGGTAAGTTATGACAGCCTGGTTGCGACATAATATCGGAATTATCTCTTTTTGAACATAGGACAGTCTGTACACTGTGTATGTTAATGTGTTGTTTCAATATTATGATTACCCCCGCTCAGACCCCACCCATCCACATGCAGTGTCATAGCTGCAAAGCCGGATGGAAATCAGTAGACAGAACCAGCAGAACCAGCAAGACAGAACCAGTAATTGGCCTTGCTGGTTCTGTCTACTAACCTCCATCCACCAATATCAAGCGCTATAGTTGCAAAACGGAAAACCTCCGTTTTTCTCCCGAAAATACTGTTGCAGGGTTTGACTTCTGACTGTATTAGGGAAATATTGAAAACAGAAAGTGTTCTTCGAACCACATCAAGAGAATTGCAGGTTTGCGTCAGACTCATCAACTATAGGTGGGACGCCCTTGTTTTCTTCTTGTAAATGCTTTTATTGTTCTCATCCCTATTCACTTTGAGACATCTGTTGCAAGATGAACCTTTTAACATGGGTTGGTCCCCCTTCTCCATGCCATTATCCATACCATTCTATTACATAGGCGTAGAACTTCCTTCCAGCCAACTTTCGACACCTTTCGTGGCAGGAAGGATTTGTTTCTCCCTTTCACTTGTGACACGTTTCTGTGCTAATGGTATTTAATCCCCGATGAATCCCGCGCAACACATACTTACCATAAACAGTTCACTTCTTGTATTACATCAGTCACCAGTGGTCCAATGAGTATTTTTTTGCAGTGAGTACACCGGGTCAGGTGTACCATCCTTCACTGATTGTCAAATTGCTCTTAAACTGATACAACGAACATCATCCACGTGTCAAGGGTAAGCTTTGGCTTTGTATAAGCAGAACTACAACCCATACCTATACATAGCACAGTTATTTTGTATATACTTACTTATCCTCGTCTCCTTTTTGTTTATTGACTCTTGTATCTTCTACCATCAACTCTAATATTTCAACACCTTATATTCTACACTACATCATTCTTTCTCAATACAACTTGAACTCAGTTTGTTCCGGAAACTAAATGCATTTACAATGTGTGCACTGGAACTATACCGCGCCAGGATTGGCAATTTCAAGCTTACAATATATTCCAGCAGCTTAAAGCATTGCTTGCTAAAAGATATATCTACTTGTATCCTGTTTTACTTACTCTTGCGTCTCAGTGGTGTTGACCTGCACGATAGCTTTACTGCTATGTCTGCTCTGTTTTTCGTGCAATCCAGAGAAACTGATACCTCCCTCTTAGATAAGTCTGCTGAAACATTACCAAGCCGTTGCAAGTCTCCGAATCACCAGAAGGCTACGCCAATATTGAAAGCAGTAACCACGGCTATCCTGTTCACTTCGTTTTCCCTCTATGTGATCATAAGCCTATTATTGTCCGGAGACATTGAAACCAACCCTGGTCCAACCACTCTTAATTCAGATCACGACCGGAATATTCTAAAAATTGTTCATCTTAACATCCAAAGCCTTAAACCTAAACTTGATATTGTACAATGTGAATTTGCACCATTTGACATTTTGGCTCTAACCGAGACATGGCTGCAAAATGGCGATCCAACTTCCGATCTTCAACTCCATGGCTTCCATGAACCATTGAGATACAATCGCTCGTCAAGGGGAGGTGGGGTTGCCATTTATATTAAAGACGGTATCTCATTTCGACACAGACCGGACCTTGATACACCGAATACAGAGTGTCTATGGGTCGAAATATTTACAAGACAGAGCAGGTCCTTACTGTTAGGGGTATTTTACCGTCCACCTAATAGTCCTCCAGACTCATGGGATGCCATATCAGCATCCATCGAAAAAGCCAGAGACACGTTAATTAGTAACCTAATTATCACAGGTGATTTTAACGACAACCAAATGGTATCTTCGAAAAGTAGCTTTTCTGAATTAACCAGTTACTTTCACCTCAAACAGATTGTGAGTGAACCAACTTGTTTCACCGAAACATCAGCTACATTGTTAGACCTCTTTGCTATCAGCGACACAATCAACGTGAAAGCATGCGAGGTCCTTGAACCACTTATTCCAGACATGATTCGCTACCATTGTCCAATCTCAATTGAAGTCGAATTCTTAAAACCTAACCCTTCCTCTTTTAAGAGAAGGATGTGGCTTTATTCTCAGGGCAATTATGAAGAATTGAACCAGGCTCTCTCCAACACCGAATGGAACTCTGTCTTTGATAATCCATGTCTTGATACTATAGTCTCTAATCTCACCGACAAAATACTTGACACTGCATCCAAACATATACCGAACAAAATAGTTACATCGAGAATGGGCCAACCGAAATGGATGCATAATGAAATAAGACTTCTGATAAGACAGAGAAAACGCTTGTATCGCACTGCTAAACGAACTAATCACCTGCACGCCTGGGATAAATATAAACTTAAACGGAATGAAGTTATATCGGCTATTAGAAAGGCCAAAGCCCTGCATCTTTCTAAAGTCCAGTCCACATTGAGAAGCAACGAAACCCCACCATCACTGTGGTGGAAGACCCTAAAATCACTAATCAGTAGCAGTAACGCAACAGGATTTCCTACTTTGGTCTATTCAAATAAAATGTACTCATCAAGTGTTGAGAAAGCTGAAGTGTTCAACGAATATTTCAGTTCTATCTCAACAGTTGATGATTCGAATGCTTCCCTTCCAGACCCACCACCACATGCTTCACAACGTATTGATAGTATCACCCTACAGTGCAGCGAGGTATATGCTGCAATGAAGTCGATAAAGGTGTCCAAGGCGTCTGGTCCTGATAAAATAAGCCCGCGTCTCCTTAAGGAATGTAAATCCTCTCTATGCGAACCACTCTCAATCTTATTTAATATACTTCTGAAAAATTCATACTTTCCTGCACTCTGGAAAAAAGCAAATGTCACCCCTATCCTAAAAAAACAACCTTCCAACTCAGTTACTAACTATCGTCCTATATCATTGATCAGCTGTGTTGGCAAAATATTCGAAAAATGTGTTTTCAAACGCTTGTGGCAGTTTTTGATTGAAAATAATATTCTTAGTCAATTTCAGTCAGGTTTTACACCTGGAGATTCAACTGTCCTCCAACTGACTGACATATATGATGAATTTTGTCGCGCACTCGATGAAGGCAAAGAAGTAAGGGTAGTTTTCTGTGATGTTAGTAAGGCCTTCGACAAAGTATGGCATGCTGGTCTTATCTACAAGCTGGAGAGTATTGGTGTCTCAGGGGATCTACTGTTGTTTTTAAAATCGTATCTGGCAGATAGATCGCAGAGAGTTGTGATAGCCTCGGAGACATCTTCATGGAGACCCATCAATGCCGGTGTTCCCCAGGGGTCGATACTTGGGCCTTTACTGTTCTTGATATACATTAACGATATAACCAGAGACTTACTTAGTTGTATACGCCTGTTTGCAGATGATACTTCCTTATATCTAATCATTGAGAACCCAGAGCAAGCCTCAAACATAATCAACCATGATCTGGCGTCAATTGAGCATTGGGCCAAAACATGGTTGGTTGAGTTCAATCCCAACAAAACAGAGAGTATGCTAATATCACGCAAAAGCAATCCCAACTCTCATCCACCTTTATATCTGGGAAGTTCTCAGATATCGGAAGTTACCGAACATAAACATCTGGGGGTCATACTAAATAGCACATGTACATGGAACGACCACGTTGACCACATCTGCGCGAAAGCCTGGTCTCGCCTAGACATGCTGAGGAGACACAAATTTTATCTCGATCGAAGTGTCCTAGAAAAAATATACTTTGCCTTTATTAGGCCCCTTCTGGAATATGCGGATACTGTCTGGGACAATTGTTCTGTATCCAATATTGCGGACCTAGAAAAAATCCAAATTGCAGCAGCCCGAATCGTTACGGGAGCAACAGTCAGTGCTAGTAAATCTTTGCTGTATTCGGAAACACGATGGGACACCCTACAAGAAAGACGCCGCAAACATAAATTAATTCAGTTCTTCAAAATGTATCATTGCATGTTACCTCCACATATCTCCAACAAAGTCCCCCCACTCGTCTCCGAGACGAGCTCGTCACTTAGTCTTCGCTCGAGTCATAACCACCGCGTTCCCTTTTGCCGAACCCAATTGTATCAGTCATCTTTCATCCCAAACGTTACAGATCAGTGGAACAAGCTCCCCTTACCTGTTCGCGAGAACACATCACTGATCAACTTTAAAACTTTTCTGAGCGATGGGAACCAAAGACCCCCAAAGTTCTTCAGTAACGCGAAATCTCGCGCGGCTCAAATATATCATTGCAGGCTGCGACTGCATTGCAGTAGTCTTAACTCTCACCTATATGAAAATCATTTATCACCCAGCCCCTCTTGTCAGTGTGGCGAGAGCGAAACTACTGATCACTTTCTCCTGCATTGTCCAATGTTCTCAAACGCTCGTAACTATACGATTAATTTACTCCCCTTTGAAGTAGACTCATCCACACTCTTGTTTGGCTCTGAGTTCTTGAATAATGAGGACAATCGCCTTATTTTCGAAGTGGTCCATGATTTCATTCTATCAAGCAAGTGATTTCATTGAGATGCAACTCAATACTACGTCCCACCAGGTCCCATCGGGAGTTCCGTTCTGTCCACCTGGTAACATAGGATCAAATGACCAATATCATGAGTGGAAGGACCCTTCACGCGTTATGGCTCGACACCACTGAGGCTAGTATGCAAAACGCTTATCAAAGGAACTAAAAGTAAGAATCAAGTCGCGTAGTTATTACGGTATGAAGTTTTAAGTCAATATATCCTGTATTGAAGTTGGCGGAAGTAATTGTGTTCTGTTCTTTTCTCTGAACTTTCTCTTCTCTTCCTTTTTTCATCGATTATTCCGGGACTTTCTTGTCTTTTCCCATTCAACTTAAAGTCTAAACAATCCCACGTATCGTTGCCGGACGGCCGAGGCGGCCCTCGTCTCGTATTTAAATATCATTGGCTTCCAGCAACTTTGTCTAGATTAGTGTAGATTGAAGGGGAACATTGGGGCCTCGGCCTTCATGC
Organism: Pictodentalium vernedei; assembly: GCA_031216915.1. Classification (NCBI taxonomy): domain Eukaryota; kingdom Metazoa; phylum Mollusca; class Scaphopoda; order Dentaliida; family Dentaliidae; genus Pictodentalium; species Pictodentalium vernedei. The sequence goes on from CM062294.1 coordinate 220,327,396, forward strand.
AACGATACGTGAGCTCTTTTGCCGATTTATACCACCTGAACGAGTAGTTTTTTAATGCGTTAGGGAGACGACTTATATAAGCTTTAAGCTTTCTGTCGAATCCCTTTTCTACACATCAACTATCTTTACTACTTCTATTTATTGGTTTCTTGTATACTACTGTATTTTGTATCTTGATAATTTATTCTTGGAACAAGTATTGTGAATTGTATACATTTAACTTATTCTTCAATAAATACTGTTTAAACTAAACTAACACAATTTTGGCGGATGACAGTACACTAAGTGCAGTAGCCGCTGCCGGGGAACAACTTCTCCTGGTCTTATACGGGAGTAAAACTGTTTCCTCTCTCGACCAATATAGATATGTCACTTACAAGCGTTATGTAGCAAAATCTAAACTGAATAAACCCATCGACCTAGCCTCACTCCCACCAAGCAGCGATGCTGCACAACAACATGTCTACAGATGTTATCTCCAGGTCCAACAATGGCTGGGCACTTCGCTTCCTCCGACGGATTGGGGGTGGTCGCTAGACAATGGACTTCTTGTACCGACTGCAGCCACAAAGCCATGTGCCCCCGATAACCTACTGAATCTGATCAGTTGTGGTTGCAAGAGTGCTTGTACAAAAAGGTGTGGGTGTAAGAAGGCAGGACTCTCTTGCTCAGGTTTGTGTAATTGCAGTTCGGATTCTTGTAACAACCACAGAAACACTGTCCTGTCGGAAATTTCTGAGTTCGATAAATAATATGTATATAGGTCATGTCATTTCTGTATATAGCGTTGATAATAGTCAATGTAACTTAATCCATGTTGATTGATTTGTACATTCTGTAAATATTATTTATTGATTTTTGTACATTCTGTAAATATTATTTATTGATCTAATGCTGCCAGACACAGACGTGTCTGTTCGGTCCCAAGCCCGAAAATAGTTGAGTTCTCATGCTGACGAATTTTATGCCAAAAGGGGAAATCGGCCAGAAGCAGAGGGGGTCTTCCATAATGTCTATTTTGTAAGCAATGATAAAAGTCTTCAAATGGTGGTGGATTTTTTATCGTCTGTCCAACTAACATCCCGTTCTGTACTACGACCCTTTGGGCAAATCCGTTAGGAAAATCGTCATTTTTTGCGTAAATCCGATACTTTTTTGTGAATTTTCAATAATTTTTCGCAGAAATTGTCACAGAATGCACATTTTTCTCTAGGTAAATGTATATTAGACATTATGTAGCTCGAAATACGCGTAAACAAAAAATACAGTTGGATCAATTCGAGGTTACAAAGTTCGTGCGAATTTTTTTTATTTTTTTCAAACGCGTTTTCGAAAAAAGGCTGTAGAAAAAAAAGCTCAACTGGGATTTTAGGGGACTTTTGTCTAATCGTTCAGTGACATGTACTCGACATTCCCTGAAAAAATCAGCTTTCTCCGATTTTTTTCCCTAGTGAAACCTAATGTTCTTGGGCTATAATGTATTTAGGCTCAAGTGGAAAGAGCTTTTGCCTAACATGATCTAAAAACCACCCAAACAGCTGGTCGTGTGTGAGTGAGATCGTGTTGCAGCTTACTGAAGGAGGCATCTAGGAATTAATTTTTTTTCGACTCCTAAAGTCAATGGAATCCGTGGACAAAAATGTATTGCCTGAATTGAAGTACCTGAATGGAAAAGATTTAATATAAACAAATTGACCTTAATTTGCTTAGTGTGAATTTCGGTAGATTATACACTCCGAAGAAAAAATTATCGCCCGAGACGAAGTTTTTAATATAAATATATTGTCACGCTATTTGAGGCCAAGAGTTGGGATTACAACTTTATTATTTTTTTATGTAATTTAACTTTGACTAAAGTAAACACAAATCACAGTAATATGCCGAAGATTGCTGACGAAATCTATGGGAGCCTTCGATTAAATAATATTTATTTGCTTGTGTCACGCTATCAGGTTAAATGGTCAATTAGAAATAATGCGGTCAACTTAACCTCTAATTAGCTAGAACATTGTTTCGCGTTTTCGAAACAGAGAAAAGTTAGCGTACACGTGTGGAGCATGGCAAGCGATTTTCCCTTTATAGTTGCACTAAACCGATGTATCATCCTGTCCATAGTGGATTTGAATTATCGATTGTTCACGAGTAATTTGAACGTAAACAGTTTAATCGTGTTCTGGTCATTTCAGACAATCATTAAAATGTCTAGTTGTTTCAAAAGAGGCATATCTTACCAAGCTAGGAGAGCTCCGAGATATGTTGCCAGACATCACAGAACACGAGCTCATAATAATAAAAGTGTCCATGATATCAAGCGAGTCGAACTCAAACAAAATACGCATTAATATCTCTGTCCATATCGAATTACAAAGCACTCGTTAAATCAGAATTAATATGATTAAACTTTGCGTTCCGACTGTATAAAGAGTGAAGTAGAATTCTGAGGTGGACAGTTGGCCTGAGGGCACTCAGAGAATGTCCGAGTTTAGCCTTGGCCGTCGAGGGTCATAGGCACCGAGATTGAAAGTCCGCGTATTGTCGTAACCCTGCGAGGGCTGTAAGGAACCGATAGTAGTTTGTTAACGGTTGCGAACCGTAGTGGCATAGTAGCCAAAGAAGTAAAAGTTGTAAAGTTGAGGTCTAGAAACCGTATTAAGAGCTTGAGTAAGCGCTTGAATAGCTCGCGAGATAAGATAGTTTTAGGCGGTGCGAGAATTGGTGACGTTGAGAACACTTTGCAGAATATTTATATGTAAGCTTTGTAAGTACATATCTGAAGGTGAAGAATAACTTAACCCCGTGAGAGCCAGGCAAGGCGCAAAGTGATCGTGAACTGTGGTAGACGCCGATTGAATTGTGATTGAACTGTGAGAACGCTGATAGAGTCACACAAGCAGAACATTATATGTGTTCAGCCCGAATAACTGTGAAGTTAACCCCGAGAGTAGGAAGCAACGAGAAGTGAATAGACACTTTGTATGTATCACAGACCGTAAGAAAATGAAGATGATGTGAGGTTGATTCAGCGGACATAGCTGGCTGTGGGAGACGTCAAGGGCCCTAAAGAATAAACTTTTATCCGCGTAATTAGTGTATTTTTATGGATAATTTTGTGAGTAATTTGTTTCATATTTTATTTATTCGTACATGTAAATAAATAAACTTTTCAGTGTATTATCGTTGATCACCCTTTGGCGTTGTAAGCCACCGGCACCTTCAGGAATCCTAAGAGTCCCAAGCGGACAGGGTATTGATAAGGTGGCAAGGTTTACGTTCGAACTGGGGTTCAGACGACAGTCACTGGCTGTCGGCTGAGCACTGATAAGAACATAAATTTTCCTCCATTATTTCGAACATCAATCTAACCCCTGCAATCCTGCGACATATATTGACCTTTGTTTTGTGTGTTATGGTGCATTATTGCCCTTAGAAAAAAAGATATTTAGCCCCAAGTTGAAGTCGAGGGTATTAGTTTTTCTTTTCTTCGGGGCGTATTAATTAATATAATAAACTAAACGAAGGTCAGTATGTTTTTTTTTTATTATATTCTTCATAAACAAGTTATAAAAATAACTATTATTAGCAAAAATCTAGTAATAGCCTATAATAGGATCACTCCCTTTCTCAATGATATCTCGGTGGCAGGCTGAGTTGAATTCCCCATCAAATCTCATTATGCCTGTTTTACAGCAACCATACTGTGGTTTTATGAGAAATTGGGTTCAGAGTTGAAATAAAAGTCTGAGGCGAGGTTAAACTTCGGAAATGATCGGTGATGGTGTGTGTTAATTTTCGGTGTTGGGTAGTTTTCGGAATTCTGGGAGTGGATAATGCAACACATTAGCATGCATTGCGATTCTTTAACCCTTTACCTAACATGAAAAGCAGACGACACTTGGAAACAAAATTGTTGAATAACTAATTTTTTTCATTTTTTGTCTCAAAAACATAGGTTATGACCCTTCTTTGGAACGAGCTCGTCGAGCTCGTTCCAAAGAGGAGTTATAACCTATGTTTTTCAGACAAAAAATGAAAAAAAATAATGAAAATTAATTGTTGATTTTTGTGAATAGCGCTGGCCGGTTTTTGCCGTTACGTTGGGTAAAGGGTTAATATATATTGTCAAAGATGGGTGGAGTAAAAATCGTAATCCTTGAAATTATCAAATGGTAAATGTCGAATCAGATGTCTGGAGTATTACAACATAAAGTATAACAGAATTACGATTCGATTTTCATCATTTGTCTTTCTGGTCTGTTCATTTCTCTCACAAAAACAAGAATACCCACTCTCTTTAAATGCGAATATTCTTTAACTTAGCTAAATAATTTACCGTCAAATGCAAGGCTTCATCCTTGAAAATTGCATGAAAAATTGCCGAAACCAATCATTTTCAGCCATCCAACAGCCTCAAAAGCAGAATTTACCCACTACTCCCACTTACCTACCCCTGAAGCATATCATCCCCTGTTTCTAAAATTTGAAAAACAGTATGTTTCCCTCTCATTTTTCAGTTACATGCCTGGTAATAACTGCGTGTAAAAATTATATTTAAAAAAAAGAAATTTCGAAGCCACTGTTTCCAAATCTGATTACCACAAACAACCCGACAATCCCTCCAAATCACCAAAAACGAATTTATTTACTGCGGATTCACCCAGAATCCTTTTTAGGACCGCCAACGATGGCTTCTAATAGTAGCACGTAGTGCTATAGTACTGAGGGAGCAGCGGGGATAAGTTCTATTGAACTAGAGTAGTTTTTTGGGCTCAGATCTCCGCAAAATCCATATTTACTTCGTAGAATTACCAGAAACAACCCGATAATTGTTTTCTTGGCTCTGATTTCCCACTAAATTCTCGGTTTCTACATATGTATCTACAAGCTCTGTTATGACTTCCCCCATCTCCTTATAAAATATTACGAAGCCCCAATATGTGTTTAAGTTCTGTTGTGTACATTACATGTAGCATATAGGCACATGTTGGATGTGCCGATATGTGCTTGTGTGAAAATGTGCCGATATGTGATTAGGTGAAAATGCACAATGTGACATATTGTGCACTAGCACATAGGCACATACGGGTATATGAGGATACATATGACCTGGATCCTATACACCTCCGATATGGCCCCTAGCTCCTATACAGGTAGTCTTACCAACGGCTTCCATCTTGTCTCCAACTATCTGTCCAATGATTTGGCTCTATTGTAGTCATCCAATACTATGTAGTCTTCTAATATCCTTGCAGTCTTGTGCCATTACTATCTTGTTCCATAAGTCTTCCGACGACCTGTTTATGTCTTGAGTACACATGGCAGGTAGTATATAAGCACATGCTGGATGTGCCTATATGTGCTTATGTGAAAATGCACAATGTGACACATTGTGCACTAGCACATAGGCACATACGGGTATTTGAGGGTACCTATGATCCAGCTCCTATACCCCTCCTATATGGCTCCTAGCTCCAGAGCCAAGAAAACAATTATCTGGTTGTTTGTGGTAATTCTACGAAGTAAATATGGATTCAGCGGAAATCTGAGCCAGAAAAAAACTACCCTAGTTCAATAGAACTTACCCCCGCTGCTCCCTCGATACTACAGCACCACGTACTACTATTATAAGCCATGGTATGGAGGTCCTAAAAAGGATTCTGGGTGAATCCGTACTAAATAAAGTCGTTTTTGGTGATTTGGAGTGATTGTAGGGTTGTTTGTGGTAATCAGATTTACTCCCATTGAATCAAACATACTCTCCGAACATACCCCTGTCCTATAAGAAGCCTTTAGATAACTTAGCAACCAGTGCTACCATAGAAACCAAGATGGCGGCCTCCAGTATACAAAATGGCCGACGGAAACACGTATCACCTTAAAAAAAACGCGCTTCGCATGCGCACTAGGACCACGTATCACTATGGGGATAATATCAGAAGATGGCCGCTAACGCGGGTTACCATGACAAGACAACATGGCGCCACTAAGTTACGTGACTATGACGCCACTTCCATGGTCCCCGCCGGGATCCCCCAATGAGGCCCGTTTCATCGCTCTCCTACTATGAGCGTAAGTGCCACGAGAAGGTCATAATTTCAACTTATTTATATTGGTACATAATTTCAACTTATTTTCCAGATAGTGGGCCCGTTTCATCGCTCTCCCACTATGAGCGTAAGTGCCACGAGAAGGTCATAATTTCAACTTATTTATATTGGTACATAATTTCAACTTATTTTCCAGATAGTGGAAACCCTCCGCCATCCTTAAGGTTACGGATACAAACCCTCTCAAGTCTCAAACCATTCTCATTCTTTGGCAGTTTTGGTGATGAATGTCAGAGGGCGGATATGCCTTTTCACGGTGGGTCAACAGGGAGGTTCGGTGGAATTTTCTCCCTCCTCCTCTGGAATATTGGCCAATCTTTCGGAAAATCTCTTTCGTCAGCTATCCTGACATTGAGACTTATCACGACACTAAACCACAAGAGGACTGTATGTGTATAATGGATAGAGTGGAACTTTTTACTTCCATTTTCGACCCAAAGGAAATTCTTGTACGAGACCGGCCTCAAGCTAACAATGTGAACAAAAGAATAATTCACTATTCTCAGAAACACTTTGACTGCATTGTAAGAGTGTTATGGGGGAAAAAACTTGAAGTTGTAGTAAATTACTCTAAGCCTCACGTAATCCAAATTTGGACCCTAAGGCCAGGGGCGGTGGAAGCATCCGAAGGTCTAAGTTCAATTCAAGATAGAAAGAATACATTTCTGAGATTTGGAAGCCATAGAAAACATATGTTTTTAATCCCCGCCGTCATTTCTTAGCCGGTTTACATTGTTTTTAACCGGACTACACAGAAATCTCATGAATCGTATCCATTTACACGATTTGTCACCCATGTAGCTTCATGGGGTTGGTCTCGATCGAATGTTTGGCCAAGAAATTGAAAAACTACAGCAGCAAAACTCTCCCTCAACCACAATTATATCGTCCCGATTCCAATTTCGAATTGTTTGAACTCAGATATGTTTCAGGTGTTCAACAATCGATAAAGGAATGCGCTCTGCTGGATTCACATAAATCTTTAAAGTCTTTTAAAAAGAGTAACAAAATTTAACTATTTTCTTGATACAAATATGGATCTTTTGAAGATTTAAAGCAGTATCTGCGGAGAGTACGGTACAATTATCAGTAATTTCACTCGTTCAAAAAACACACGTGGAACCTCTGATTCAGTCATATTCTAGCTTCAGCTCATCATCTTGGTGTAATTTATTTCTCCTGTCAACCAGTTACCAGTTTGTCATTTGTTTTTGGGCTGATCCATTGGAACCTCAAGAGTATATGTGCAGAGATTCTTTTTAATAATATTTACGATCATGGTTGTTTTCGAAAATCACAATAACCCTAGCTGTATTGTGGCAATAATAATTACAGTACTTTTCGCCTTGAGAAAATAATGACCCAGGAAGCGTAAATTACCCAACTAAGATTGCGTTTAACCCTTTGAGCACTGGTGGTATCGTCCATGCCAGTTCAATGACAGCCACATTACATATTCATTATCTGGGGGAAGACAAATTAATATTTTCAACGTGTAAGTTTGTGTTTAGAAAATGCAATAAATGAAAGTGTATTCCTTGTTTTTTGAAGTAACGTACGTAACGTAAATTAACCCTTGACCCAACGTAACGGTCAAAACCGGCCAGCGCTATTCACAAAAATCGCCAATTAATTTTTATCATTTTTTTCATTTTTAGCTCAACTTTGGCGAAGCCAAATTTGAGCTTATGCCATGGCCCGTCGTCCGTCTGTTCGTCTGTCCGTCAACAATTGGATACGGCTCGGGCTAGAGGCCGTATTTATGAACCGATCTTTACGAAGCTTCTTGAGTACCTTTGTTATGACCGTGGGACGAGAACGAGTGTTTTTGGGTGCGGTCCGAAATTCAAGATGGCTGTCAGCCACCATTTTGTACCGACGATGCAGAAATCTGTTTTTTGTACAGAACTTCCATATGAAAGCTCTGATTTGAATAATTTTTTGTATGAATGTTTAGTACCATGGGATACATCACATATAATACGGGTTTTTTTCTCGTGCGTAAATTATGCAAATTAGACTAACTTTGATGTTTTTTGGTGTTACTTTCATCACTGTAAGTGCAAATGCCAATACGGCTCGGGCTAGAGGCCGTATTTATGAACCGATCTTTACGAAACTCCTTGGGTACCTTTGTTATCACCGTGGGACGAGAACGAGTGTTTTGGGGTCCGGTCCGAAATTCAAGATGGCCGATGGCTGCCATTTTGTACAAAATTTGGTGCAATCAGATTTTTGCACAGAACTTCCATATGAAAACGCTGATTTGAATAATTTTGTGTGTGAATGTTTAGTACCATGGGATACATCACATATAATACGGGTTTTTTTCTCGTGCAGAAATTATGCAAATTAGATGAACTTTGATTTTTTCAGTGCTACTTACACACAGTAAGTACACATGTCAATACGGCTCGGGCTAGAGTCTGTGTTTATGAACCGATCTTCACGAAACGTCTTGGGTACCTTTGTTATCACCTTGGGTCGAGAACGAGTGTTTCTGGGTGCGGTCCAAAATTCAAGATGGCTGCAAGTGGCCATTTTGTACCGAAATTAGGTCTAATCAGTTTTTTGTACACAACTTCTATACGGCTCAGGCTAGAGGCCGTATTTATGAACCGATCTTTACGAAACTTCTTGGGTACCTTTGTTATCACCGTGGGATGAGAACGAGTGTTTTTGGGTGTGGTCCGAAATTCAAGATGGCCACCAGCAGCCATTTTGTACCAAAATTAGTGCAATCAGTCTTTTGTACAGAACTTCTGTATGAAAGTTCTGATTTGAATAAATTTTTGTATGAATGTTTAGTAACATGGAATACATCACATATAGTACGGGGTTTTTTTTCGTGCAGAAATTATGCAAATTAGATGAACTTTGATTTATTCAGTGCTACTTATACACTGTAAGTGCACATGTCAATACGGCTCGGGCTAGAGGCTGCATTTATGAACCGATCTTCACAAAACTTCTTGGTACCTTTGTTATCACCTTGGGACGAGAACGAGTGTTTCTGGGTGCGGTCCAAAATTCAAGATTGCTGCCAGTGGCCATTTTGTACCGAAATTAGGTCCAATCAGTTTTTTGTCACAACTTCTACACAGCTCATATTTGTGAACTGATCTTCACGAAACTTCTTGGGTACCTTTGTTTTCACCTTGGGACGGAAATGAGTGTGTTTTGGGGTGCCTTTGTTTCCACTGTGCTATGAGAACAAATATTTTGGGGTTCAGTCAGACCCACTCTGGGACTCAAAGATTTTTTTCTAGTTTAGCATCTGACTGTCACCCACCTTTACAATACTTTACCTATACATTTGTTACAGGCAACGGTCAGTATTTATGTACAGACCGTTACAATACTTTATATGTACCTTTGTTATCAGGTCATTACCTAGATGTTTGTCATTGCTGTGTCACATACTATACATGTACATGTCTTTGTCTTGACAAGTTGCGCTACAGTGTCATTGACACTTTCATTTGTCTCAAAAACATAGGTTATGATCCCTCTTTGGAGGGGTCATAACCCATGTTTTTTGAGACAAAAAATGAAAAAAATTAGTTATTCAAGAATTTTGTTTGCAAGCGTCGTCTGCTTTTCATGGTAGGTAAAGGGTTAAAGCAAAACAATCAGTAGAATGATCAAAAAGAGTGAACAGTTTTGGATAATCAAGTTGCCGCTATTTTAATTCATAAAATGAAGTTACTCTGTTATTTTTAGAGAAACATTGAGTTGTCATTTTTTAATTTCAAATTTCTGCAATTTGTGGTACATTTTTTAGGGTAACGGATATTACATGATGTAATTTACAAACGCCTCAGTCAACAGTTAGCAAATGGGGAAATCCTCTACAGTCATTGGACTTTCAGACAAAGGGGGAGTTTGTAAATTTTGGAGCAACTTTATGTTTAGAAATGTTATAAATGAAAGTGTATTCCTTGTTATGTAAGTAAAGTACGACAACGTAAATTAAAGCAAAACAATCTGTGAGTTATCACAAAAGAGTGAAAATATGTGTGCAATCAAGTTGCTACAAATTTAATTCGTAAAATAACATGAATAAAGTAACTCCGTTGTTTTTGAAGAAGAACAGAATGACCATTTATTACTTACAAATTTTAGCAGTTTTGGCAACGGATATTACTGTAATTTACAAACACCCATGTCGGCAGGTGGCCGAAAATGGGAGAGTGTTCTAGAGAGACATTGGACTTTGACATAATGGGGTGGAAAAAGTTCCCCCTGGAGCGGGGGAGAGGAGAGAGCAGGCACCCTGATTGTTCACGGCCTAATAGTTATGCATGTAGATGCTGGTATTAGCTTTGCCAAGTTATTTTGTTAATCTGCCTTCGACTCATAACCTCGCTGACGAGGGATGGGGTTCAAGGGCGCTTTTTAACCCTTTACCCAACATAACGACCAAAACAGGCCAACGCTATTCACAAAAATTGTCATTCAATTTTCATTTTTTTCCTCAAAAAAATTAGCTTATGACCCCTCATTGGAAATAGCTCGTTGAGCTCGTTTTAATGAGGGGGTCACAAACCATGTTTTTGAGGCTAAAAATGAAAAAAAAATAGTTATTCAGTAATTTTATTTGCAAGTGTCGTCTGCTTTTCATGTTAGGTAAAGGGTTAATCAACATATATTCTTTATTTAACCCTTTAACCTTGCATAAATAACAGTCGACGCTTACAAAAAAGGCGTTTTGCAATTAATAAAAAGCATCATTTCTTGCCTAAAAACCCTATGGCCCATTACTGGAATGAGCTGAATTGCAACCTTTATGCTTTCTAGGGGTGATTTAATATTAATTTGTAAAATCAACTTTCTTGCCTACAGTGTTAATTTGCCGCTAAATTGCATACCCGCGATTCTCTTAAACCAGAAATGAAATTACCGGTTAAAGTCTATAATGTTGCCAATACCTGTATCGTAACGATATCACACATTCGTTCGATAGCGATAACCTTTACTGATAATCGGACCATTACTACTTTTTTGCCCAGCTTCGACCGAGAACAAGGTCTGTTTTACGGATGCACTGAAAAATCGCATCTGTATTGGGAATTCCTGAGCCCAGAGGCAGGAGCATTGCAGAAATGACCGATTGGAGTGGGGGTGAGCTGGGGTAAACCCAATTTGTCCCGACCGTAAGGACTCAAGTCCTGACTGAAGAAATATTCCAACTACATAATCAAGGCATAAATAATACTCAGGAAATTTGTTTTTTGTGGATAAATACATGTAGTCGTGCTGAATGGTCTTTGATGTGGCCCCGTGCGTGGGTAACGCATTGAACTTCAAGCCGAAATGTCCTGGTTCAATCTTGACCCGAGGTAACCGCGTGGTGTCTTGGGGCAAAGCACTTCGTCCCGATTGACCTCTTAGAGGTACGGTGACAATATGTGCTAAGGCGAACGGCTCATCGATCAACCGCTGCTAACACTACTTGAGCAGAGTAAGTACGTTCGGGAGTCTGGCAGATGCTCGTCGCTGCTCGGTGGTTCTCTCTGGGTACCCACTCGACAAAAATGGCCGATCCTGACTACTGAAAGTATCCTTAACCCTTTGAAGCCTCGTTTCCTGGAATGGTATCACCTTTGAGTACACTTACAGTGAGATGGGTCAGTCCAATATCAATATACAGGGAGGATAAAATAATAACTGCATTCTGCAACCGTCCGGCTGCAGAATGCAGTTATTATTTTATCATCAATGCCCCGTACATAGACCTCTTATGGGGGCGCGGTGGCGTTTCGTTACCCGGTTCTCGTCTGACCACCGAAGTTAAGCAACGTCGAGCCCGGTTAGTCCTTGGATGGGTGGCCGTCTGACCGATCGATTCGGACTCCCGCGTTGTGTCCTTGGGCAAGACACTAACCCCGATTGTCCACATGGGGTCACGATGACGCTGTGTACTAAGGGGTACTGCACGTCGATGGTACGCATGTCTTCAACCAATCTAACCCTGCCTGTGCTGCAGTGCGGAGTTACGATGCTGGGGAGCTGGCAGCTGCTCGTCGTTGCTGGGTGGTGGCTTCCTATCGGTCTTGCGAATTCAAAGGGTTAAAATCCTAATAAACAACTTATTTAATTAGCACATACCGAACTGTTGGGACCTCAACATCCACAATCAGCCACAAACCTCCATTTGCGTGAGATCGACCGCTTGTGTGGCATACCGTCCCTTGAGTTCCAATGTATTCTTGGCACATAAAACACATTGGAACTCAGGGGACGAAACGTCTATGGAGCAAATTTAATATCGTAAGAAAGTACATGATTATCAGCAAGAGTCTATTTCTATGACTGCAATCCAGATGAAGATGTCTCGACTGGAAAATAATTGGGGAGTTGTCACCAGCCCCATACCCTCTCCTATAGTTAGGCCTCTGCCTGGAGACCATTACATCTTTCTTTCAACCAGTTTGTAACGTCTTTAAATCCCTTACAATGCTTCCTTGAACATTTTCAGTCGTTGAATCAAAGCCAGGAACAATCAAGTACAAATTATTCTCATATTAAATGGCGTGTTTTACAAGGAATAGAAGCGACACCCACAACGACCAATCGGTAATATTCTAACGAAAAACAGAGACTCTCAGGTCGTCCATATAAAGTGCTCTCCGAAAAAGTTATTCATTTATTGGTATCATAACCAGTTTTCTAAAGTACTGGCTTCAGGGGAGCGGGTGGGATTTTTGATGAAGCTGAGAAGTAGGTACGATATATTAACAAACACTTCGCGTCGTAGTACTGGGAGACGTGAATGGACGGATGAGAGGGACAGTGGGGGAGGGGGGGGGCACAGGTACCACGGCAAAATAGCGGTTGGCCAAAGTGTTATGGTTGTTATTGTACTGTTCACTAAAATCGTAATACGTTTCAGTTCGATTAGTACTTGACAGTTTGTGGCCCAGAATAGCTTTTGATTCACACTTATTCACTATTTAATCTCTTAATGCTTGTGATTGCACTGTAAACCCGTCCTCTCAGCGGATTTTTTCTTTCAGATGAAGCTGTGTTAGGACGTTATCTAAAATTACTATCTTCTGTAAACATCTATTTAAATCTTTCCCACACCCTTATCATAAATCAACCATGATCTCTTTTTCAGTGTAGGCCTTTTACATTTAACTGCTTGTCAGGCACGTAAATAAGGAGTAGTGGGTTTGACCCCTAAATGGGAGCACGGTGACTCCGAGGTCTACGGTTCGATCCCCGCCATAGGTAACTGCGTTGTGTCCTTGGGAAAGGCACTTAATCCCGATTACCCACGTGGGGCGCGGTGGTGTTGTGTACTAAAGCGAACTGCACGTCGTTGGGGCACCTGTCTTCAACCAAAGATAACCCTGCCTGTATGGAGTTAGTACATTGGGGAGTCGGACAGTTGGTTGCCGTTGCTCGGTGGATCTCTCCGGGTACTCTGGCTTCCTCCACTTGTAAAACTGTCCGACACGAGGTGATCCTGGCTGTCGAAAGTGTCGTTATACTCCAAAAATAAATAAATAAATAAATAAATAAATAAATAAATAAATAAATAAATAAATAAATGACCCATAAATATTTTCTCCAGGTGAAACATTTTCGTCTGGGTTGTACTTTAAGTATCGATTCAGTCTTGAGCACTTGAGTTTTGAGCTACAATCCCAACAGACCAAACTTCCAACTAAATCATCAAAGCATGCCTTCTTCGAAGGCATGCCTTGATGATGTAGTTGGAATATTTCATCAAGTCGTTACATCAGCCATCACAGTCGGGACAAATCAGGTTTACACCTCCACGCTGCCAATTCTGATGTCTTCGCGAAGCCGATGCCCGTTGTATTGCGTTTCCCTTCTCTGGCGCCAGAATCTATTTCGTTTATATCTGTTTAATAACAGTCGTGCATTCACATACAAACTCGTTACTTTTCAACAGATATGAAATTGGACATCCAAAACGGATTGGTTGTCGAAAAATGCAGTAAAAAACCAAATGTTTTTTTGCAAAAATAGCAATAGTTTTCCGTCCATTTTGCAAGATTTTACCACCAAAAGGACTCGAAATTTTCTCAACGTGCGTATAATTTTCCAACAGAACTTTTAGTGGGGAGGGACCATTGCTACACCCCCGTATCTACGCCACTGAGTTCCTATAAGGTTGCGCTCTACTGTTGGTCACCTCTTCGAACTTGAATATAACCCGAGAAGGACTTTCAAGATGCACAATTGCCCCCATTGCACCCGCTGTTCGCACACATTAGGTTTAGTCGCTAAACCCGGCATAGTTTATAAGAATCACGCGAGTAAGGAGTAATGGAGAAATTAGATTAACACTTTCGCTGCCGAAAGCGACTATAGTCACCTATTTTATGATGATTATCTATACGCCTTGGTATGCCCCGATCAAACCCACCATCTGATTACTTGTTGGAAAGGGCACTGAAAGCCCTTTCCAACAATTAATCAGATGATAGAGTTTTAAGTATGTGATAAATTTTATTAAATATCCTCACATACAGGCGTATATAGAGGTCCGCCATATATGGATAAAGATGGCGTAGCAGCAAAAGGGTTAATAATCCGAATGTCAGCATTGTGTGTTCTAAATGTAGTATGGTCTTCATTCAATGTTAGAATGATACACATTTTTTCTGTAAAGTCAAGTAATGTAATAAATAGTGAATCATAAACGCGTCTCTTTTCCTTCTGTATTTGTAAAAAAAATGCTTGCGATTTTGTGAGCCCCCCACCAAACCCCCCCCCCCCCCCCATCCCCTCTTCCCCAGAAAAGACATATCAAATATTTACTCAATCCGAGGTTCCGACAAAGACTGATTCAACAAGCAAAAATACCTGCCGTGTGATAAGTGCTGAACACCTTTATTCGGAAGCAAAAACACTCATAAATGTACATCAACAGTTACTTGATTCCATAAAGAAATATAGAATTCTCCCACAGTGGCTTGGTGTACCAAATGTTCGCCACGAGTGGTGAACATTTGGCACACCAAGCTACTTTGGGTATATTTTAATTATACCATGGTCGTCAGATTATTAAGAGTTTAAATGTTAAATAATACAATATTCAATATTAACACCTGCGAATCTGTTTTTGTTTACATGAGCACCAGTGGGCGGAACTTCCGCTGTCAATTTTATCGCTGAAACGAAATGGAAAAAGAAACGCGCAAATCACGGGGCCTTTTTTCATTTTAATAACATACTATTTCGAGTTATGAATGCTTTATTAGCATGAGACAACGCATGTTTGTATTTTTTTGGTATCTTATGAGGTAAACTCATTTAAAACGTAATAAATAATTGCCGCTTTCATTTCATTCTTCGCGAGGCGACGAGCGATATATTTAGACCAGTTTATATTCAGGTTTAGGTCACCAAAGTCAACATGGATGTAGTTCCAATGTAGGTGTAAATTTTAACTACTGAAATCCCATTGTTGGCGTGTTCACCACAGTTGGTGTGTAAAGCTAAAATTTGTGTCATAGACTTTTTATATATAGTAGAATTGGCAATCATGGTAAAAAACCCATATGCACCACGTAACATGGACAGAGCTTACTTATTGGAGAAGATATTCGTTCATAACAGCTTCATTAACATCGGATTGATTGCAACCTTTACCACTATCAATTGAAGTTTTTCCACTGTGTCACTCAAGTTTTATCTGTTTCACCTGCTTTTCGATTTTGGACCAAAACTTCCAAATATGAACACGTTTATAACAGGCCTATAAACTAACGGCTCATTCTTCACATGGACCACTCATCATGACAACATTCAGTGTTGCATACTCTAACTCAAAATGTAATGCTATATCTAGAGACCTAAGTAGTTCCCTTTCAATATGTGATACTATCTGAAGATCGCCAAACCTCAGAGTTCAAATTGACTGCCCAAACCCTCAGCTGAGTTGTTACCGGCTGAACCTCTATTCCATATCTATTGTATCTGGACTGGGTGTGACAGAAAATAGAGACTAAGAGGTCAGCGGACTTCAAACACTTGTGTTTAGCATGACTCCTTTCTCGTCCAACTTCGTTATGTGTTGTCTGCTTCTCGACATCTGAGGGTGGGATCTTCTCCGCTTGTGCTTTTTGTGGCCATGCTCTTGATTCACTGACAGGGCCCCGAGATCCGAGGTCAATCGGTCCCCATTCCTGCGTCGATCTTACTCGGGCCACTTTGCTTCCCCACACCCTTATACTGTCCTACTTTTGATTCAATGCTCGGTTTTTATTTGGTTGCGCCGATGATGGCCTCGCTGTGAGTTGTAGTTGCACGCTTTAACCACATTAGTAGTATGTCATGTACCCGGACGAGGGTAGTTTGGATGATCTCATGGATGATCTCATCTGACGTCATAGTCACGTGACGTAGTGGCGCCATGTTGTGTTGTCATGGTAACCCGCGTGAGCGGACATGTTGTGACGTCATCTCCATAGTGATACGTGGTGTGAGTGCGCATGCGCAGCGCGTGTTGTTAGGGTGATACGAGCTTCCGTCGTCCATTTTGTATACTGGGAGCCGCCATCTTGGGTTCTATGGTAGCACGTGATTGCTATGTTACCTAAGGCCTACAATAGGATAGGGGTATGTTCGGTGGGCATGTTCGATTGAATCGGAGTAAATCTGATTACCACAAACAACTCGACAATCCCCCAAATCACCAAAATCCACCCCAAATCACCGAAATTGACTTTATTTCCCCAATTTATCAGCTTAGCACGTAGTGCTATAGTACTAAGGGGTACAAGGGGGTGCATTCGATTGAACAGGAGTAATGTTCTGGATTAGAATTCTCCCAGAATCCCGTTTTGGATCCTTATCCCATGACATTTTTCCCCTATTAAGAATAGCACGTAGTGCTATAGGACAAATGTATCCAGAATTCTCTGCTTCTATCTATATATGCAATAGTTTACGTCTACCTAGACATGTTCCTTTATTCTAGAGTATACTCCAGTAGCGTAGAAGAGCCTATTATTTGGAACAGTTTATCTTATTATTATTATATTTAGCAATTTCTGGTCTATTCTTGTTAGTTCTGACCCTATTCCGTGTACTCTTGTTGTTTCATATATCTAGATCATTTATATAAATTATAACCAACCAATCAGATTGCTTGATTTCCCATAATGCAGTTATCTCCCTTCTGTATAATAAAAGCCTATATCCAATGGCCATATCCCATGGAATCCCATTTTTGCAAAACACCTGTGGCTATGGAATCCCTTTTTATCGTATGAGGCCATGAGGGCTATGTAAAAGCCCTCAATGAGTCCTCATTTATTATCCCTCATAGCCTCATTAAATTTTGAGGTTATGAGGACCATTAAAAATCCCTCAATGAGGTATAATTTACTACGACTCTTATCCTCATTTCAGTATTTGAGGATACCTATGGCCTGGTATTGTATTATTTGAGGATACCTATTGAGGATACCTATCGAGGATACCTTTTGGAGAATCCCTTTTGTGTCGCGCATTAGGCTATGTAAAAACCCTCAATGGGTCTAATGTAGTCTTATCAACCGCTTCCATCTTGTCGCCAAAGCTCCAAGGCCATTACAGGTTTATGGCCTATCTGTCCTATCATTAGCTTCTACAGCAGTCTTGTTCCATTGCGGCCTTGTACCAGTACTATTGGCTTCTGTTATTCTGCCCCATATCTCATCCATTACTTCCTAGCTATACCTATCTCAGTCTCGACTATAACATTGATCAAGGTTGAATCAGATTTCCCCTGTATACATATAAGGCATTCCGTTATTGAGATTCCTATCCGATTCCGTAAAATTTGGATTCCGTGTTTTAACATCGACACTCGAGGGTATGGGAAGGGATTGATAACACTTAATGACTACAATACTCTGAACAAATGCAACCAACCACTACAAAACAATTAAGTACAGATTAAGTACCTGCGGCAACCGCGTTGTGTCCTTGGGCAAGACACTTCATCTCCATTGCCCGCGTGGGGGCACGATGACGCCGTGTATTAAGGCGTACTTCAACCATTCTAACCCTGCCTGTGCTGAAGTGCGGAGTTCCGATGTTGGGGAGCTGGAAGCTGCTCGTCGTTGCTCGGTGGTTCATGTCTTCAACCATTCTAACCCTGCCTGTGCTGAAGTGCGGAGTTCCGATGTTGGGGAGCTGGAAGCTGCTCGTCGTTGCTCGGTGGTTCTCTCCGGGTACTCCGGCTTCCTCCACCCGTAAAACTGTCACGGTCATGATTAGCCATTGTGCATAAAAATGACGGTCATTTCCATCTTTCAAGCCGAAGTAGATGTAGGTCGCTAGAATTTATTGGCCAGATATTCAACTAAATTTATTTAATTTGTAGATAATGTTGGACGAGACTATCTGTTTATTGAGACTTTTGTATACTCTCAAAACTGCAAAACTCATTGAGTAATCATTCTCACTGATCACGGGCCAATAATATAAAACTTTTACAATCGTATTTTCTTGAATTGTATTTTCTAGTTATGACTTTAACTCTTTTGGCGCGGAATAATCTGAGAAACAGAATTCTTAGCGCCTAATATTCATCAGGAATTTTACAAAAAGTATAGGTTGTTAGATAAAGCGTTATTATTTTAAAAGATGTTCTTACGATCTCATTGACAGTTTTTCAAATGATTTCCTGTATATATTTAAATGGCACCTTTATACTTTCAAGGGACGATATCGTTGTTCACGGATAGGACATGGATAGAACATAAATGGTACATGAAGCATAGGAATACGTATGTTTGTTTGTTCAACTCTTTACCCAACGAATCGGCCGCACCCCCCCCCCCCCCCCCCCCCCGTGTAATATGCAACTTCAGCAGTTGAAAAAATATTATTTTTCATTATTTTTCAAAAAATTTCAACAAAACCATATCATGTGGCCCCTCGTTGGAACGAGCTCGTCGAGCTCGTTCCAACGAGGGGTCACATGATATGGTTTTGTTGAAATTTTTTGAAAAATTTGAAAAAATGATATTTAAAATAATAAATTTTGATATCGTCTGCGTTGGGTAAAGGGTTAAAAGCACTTGGAAATGGACACACACAGTTGGCTAAAATGACTACTGCAGTACCTTTCCACGGCCTGCCGTCTGTCGGCTTTAGTCGCCTGTCGCGCCAAGGGTTAAATGGATTTAAATGAACCATCAGCATTTTCAAAGATGTGGAAATTTGCCTAGGGGGGGAGGGGAGGGGGGGAATTGACATATCTTTCAAAATGCTAATGATTAATTTTTGTAAGTTATATTTATAGGTAGAAAAACAATTCTAGAAAATACATTTGTAAAAGTTTCATAGCATTAGCTCCAGATTTACATTTTACAAAAAACAGCATTCTCAAGATCGTGTCATTGTGTTCTAACTCCAGCAGTTAGGTTCTGATTTACCTTCGAAGAGAAATTACGCCCGATATTTATCACGTGGGACAAGAAGATAGGTCGCTATATAAGAAGTAATGTAAATTAGAATAGCACTCTTCCAATCTTATCCTTCGGCACATGCAATTTTCAAGTAACTGTTTTTGACAACACACCTCTTTTCCCTGGGGTCATTTTAGTACCACTTTATGATGTATGTTCCATTTCTTATCAGTCATTTAGTAAATACTTTCGAAGTGAACTGTTTCCATTCTAAGAATGATCCCATAATAAGAGTCCATGCCTAGCAAATATGCATTTGAGTACCTCAGAAGTCTGTTTTCGGCTGCGGTCAGTTGTGTGTAATATCGGCTATGATAGTCCATTCCACCTAATATGGGTTCTGTTGGTGGGGCTGGTCCAAAAATATCAATGGCCAAATATTCCCAAGCAAATTCTAGAAAACATTACTTTTGAAACCCTTTACCCAGAGTAACGGCTAAAACCGGCCAGCGTGTTCACAGAAATCACCATTCAATTTTTATTATTTTTTTTTCTTTTTTTGTCTCAAAAACATAGCTTTTGACTCCTCATTAGAACGAGCTCGTTCCAGTGAGGGGCCACAAGCTATTTTTTTGCGCAAAAATAAAAAAATAGTTATTCAAGAATTCTGTTTACATGACAAGTGTCGTCTATCTTTCGTTTTGGGTAAAGGGTTTATATCAAAGGGATGGATTTTTGGTGACTAACACTCATGACAATTCTTAACCCTTTACCCAACGTAACGGCTAAAACCGGCCAGCGCTATTCTCAAAAATCGCCAATTAATTTTCATTATTTTTTTCATTTTTTGTCTCAAAAACATAGGTTATGACCCCTCGTTGGAACGAGCTCGTCGAGCTCGTTCCAACGAGGGGTCATAACCTATGTTTTTGAGACAAAAAATGAAAAAAAATAGTTATTCAAGAATTTTTTTTTGCAAGTGTCGTCTGCTTTTCATGTTAGGTAAAGGGTTTTAAACTTCTATGCTTCACTCTTAGGTTCAGTAATCCTCAGAACACAAAATTTGTGTTCTGTCTGCAATTACAAGATGACTCTCGCTATCAACATTTTGCACTCGCGATTGCAGTTCATTTCGAGAGAAAAACGATCCGAACTCCCTCTCAAAAATTCAATTTCCACATTCCCATTACACAACTTCACATTGATGGCAACGTTTTGTTTCATCTACT
This sequence comes from Pictodentalium vernedei, assembly GCA_031216915.1. Taxonomy (NCBI): domain Eukaryota; kingdom Metazoa; phylum Mollusca; class Scaphopoda; order Dentaliida; family Dentaliidae; genus Pictodentalium; species Pictodentalium vernedei. Next base: position 220,348,114 of record CM062294.1, read on the forward strand.
TCAAAAATACCCATGCGCTACTTCCATTAAATTCTTCCTCTATTCCGCGCTTGGTCATCGCGTTGGAGATTGAGCGAATTGTAAAATAGTTTACAAAGGAAATTTGAAGTTTGACACATAGCGCAGTACACGTGAGAGGGTGGGAGAGCCGGTGTATCCGGACCCAGGTCTAGCAATGCAAGGTGACCACTGAAGTTGAATCAGGGGCGTCACTATAGGGTGCCCCCCTTCCCCCACTAATTTTCTAGTCGTGACATTTTCATCTGGATTACAGTCATAGATACAGATTCTCTGTTGCTGATAGTTATGTACTTTCTTACGGAACTAAATTTGCTTCCTGGACTTCACACACTCAGTCGGTCTCACATGAAAGGGTCTCTCTGGCTGGTCTTGGGATGTTGGGTTCCCAGCAAACAAACAAATTTCCAGAGTTTTTCTCCATCGACAACTATTCCAACTACATCATCAACTCAGGGGCGGATTACGATTTTGTAGGCCCCTGGGCTACAGATACTGTGACTGAGAAGCCCCCAGTGATAATTAACAAAAGCACGCAGATCGAATTTCGGATTTTTGAAATCAGTTTATTCAACTTCTACAACATAATGTCAACATTAGGCCCGCATAGATGGGTGAAAGTGTAACGCTAGTATGCTACAAAAAGAGAAAAAGACATTGTGATATTTTCAAAACTAAAATAAGTTTTTGAAATATTAAATTTATTGACAACTTGTAATCAGGATTGCCAGTGTCAACGAGTTGGAATAATGGGCAAAAAAACAATTCCAGTATATTATACAGTATATTAATTAAGCACTTTTTAAAGAGATAATTCAGCATTCTTATATTTTCATTCTGCATTTACAAATGAAGCAACTTTTCACAGTAAATTAATTTCACTTAATCTGTGGAGACCCTCAGCTGGTGAGGGCCCCTGAGCGGCAGCCCATGAAGCCCATGCCTTAATCCGGCACTACATCAACTACATCGAAGAAGGCATGCTTTGGTGATGCAGTTTGAATAGTTCGGGAGTCGGGACCTGAATCATGACAATGGGGATAAATTGGGTTTACACCCCCCACCCCAGTCGGTCATCTTCGCGACGTCCCTGGGTGTAGTTAAAATGGAATAAAGGCCATCTGGCGTAATCTGATATGTTATATGCATAATTTCATTTATTTCGCACAGGGAATAGAAGATATGGCTACTTTGTTATTTCAAATTTGGGAAATTCTGAATTTGGAGTCCAGAAGTCGGGGATATTAGTCACATGGTCCCGCTTACACCCTCTCCTATTCTTCCTCTCGCTATGAGCAACAGACCTGGTCCCGTAACAGAATTCACTTCGAGACCCGAAGTTCCTTCGCCCGCTCTGGTACAGCGAGTTAGCACTAAAATAAAATTGCTAAGGCCCCCCACAAAGTAGGCCGTCTGTTTTTCAGGCCATTTTTGTAAAAATGCATGTGGGCAAGTGGTTTTCAGATCACCTTGACAAGGTCAAGCTGAGCTAATCTCATCCCTGGTCTTTTTCACCCAAACCACTGGGCCAATTCAAGTGGAAGTTTGTGTGATTGATGTCCCGACGGGGCATTGTATTTTTGTTCAACTTAGCCCCATAGGGAGGGGGTGGGGAAAAATGCTCCAAAATAAAATTTTCTTCTCATGAACCAGTTTGTACAGTGACTTGATATTTGTCAATAAGCTTCCTTTTGAGGTGTAGAATCAATTTTGTTCAAACGAAGTTCGTGAAGCAATACGTGGCTTTGTAATAGGAGGGGTAAGATTTTTGGCCCCGCCCAAAATTTTCTATTCTCTGAACCGACTGTCTGATTTGAACCAAATTTGGCATGTAGATTGGGTCATAAGTACTTGACTCGAGCAACAACAAAAATTCCCGCATCTCCATGGGAACCCCAGGAGCAAAAAAAAGAAATATTTTCAAACGCCCATATTTTCCAAACAGCACGGAACAGAGAGCTGTTATTTGGTATGAAGCATCCTTAGGGCCAGTATAATGGAACGGTAAAAAAAATTGCCATCGGTGTTAGAGTGTTCTTTAGAGGGCATCGAAAAAATTCTGAGTCAGCATATTTGCAAACATTTTAAAAAATCTTTTCTCCAGAACTAATGGTCAGAATCTTTTGATAATCGGTATACAGCATCCATAGGGGGATCACATACAATTTTGTTAAAATAAAGCCCATTTGTTCGTATTTGGGCTCAATACAGGAGCCCAACTTTTGAACTTAGGGCAGTATGGGGAATATTCTTTAAAAGTCTTCTTCAGAACCACCAGTCAGAATCTTTTAATGTTTGGTGCACATCATTGTTATGAGGGTCCGATTCAAGATTGTTTAAACCAAGTCCTTAGGTTAATATTTGGGCTTCCCGTGGAAGCCCAAATTTTAACTTAGTTCAATATGGGGGATAATTTTTTAAAATCTTCTTCAGATACACCTTTCAGAATGCTTTCATTTTTGGTATACAACATCTCTAGGGGGTCAGATTCAAGTTTGTTCAAATCGTATCGCTAGGTATATATTTGGGCTCGCTATGGTAGCCCAAAGTTTAACTTAGTGCAATATGAGGACATTTTTTGAAAAATCTTCTTCTTCAGATTCACTAGTAAGAATGCTTTCATGTTTGGTATACAACATCTCTAGGGGGTCAGGTCCGAGTTTGTTCAATTCGAGGGCCTGGGTTAATATTTGGTCTCCATACGGGAACCTGAAATTTAACTTAGTACATCAATATGAGGGAATTGCAGGCTGCAAGCCGAGAGGTCATCGGTTCGAATCCCACCTGCGGCAACTGCGTTGTGTCCTTGGGCAAGACACTTCACCCTCATTGCCCACGTGGGGGCACGGTGACGTTGTGTACTAAGGCTTACTGCACGTCGATGGTGCACCTTTCTTCAACCAATGCTAACTCTGCTTGTGTGGAGTTGGTATGTTTGGGAGCTGACAGTTGCTCGCCGTTGCTCGGTGGTTCTCCTCGGGTACTCCGTCTTCCTCCATCCGTAAAACTCTCACGGTCATGGTTAGCCATTGTGCAGAAATATGTGACCTTAAAAACACCAATAAATAAATAATGAGGGAATTTCTTCAAAAATCTTCTTCAGATTCACCTGTCAGAATCCTTTCATATTTGGTCTACAACATCTCTAGGAGAGTCAGATTCAAGTTTGTTCAAATTGGTTCCTTGGGTTAATATTTGGGCTCCCTATGGTGGCTCGAATTTTAACTTAGTGCAATATGAGGAATTTTTTTTTTAAATCTTCTTCAGATCCACTAGTTAGAATGCTTTCATATTTGGTATACAACATCTCTAGGAGGGTCAAATTCACGTTTGTTCAAATCAGGTCCATAGGTTAATATTTCGGTTCTCTATGGTAGCCGAAATTTTAAATTGGTGTAATATGAAAAAAAATTTTTAAAATGTTTCTTCTTCAGATCTAAAAGTCAGAATGCTTTCATATTTGGTATACAACATCTGTAGGGAGGTCAGATTTAACTTTGTTCAAATCGAGAGCCTGGGTTAATATTTGGGCTCCCTATGTGAGCCGGAATTGGCCATGTAGCTGAAGAATTAGAAATTTTGTATTCAGTACCCGCTAGTGGTGTGTAACTAAGATTAATCCACATAGGTTATATCAAGGGCCTTCATAGGGGAGCTCCACATTTTACATTATGATCAATTGAAGAATAGGAATGACGTTCGAACTATTTTTGTCACTGCTGAGCGGCTCAAGGATTTACAATGTATCATGTGCAGATGGATTGCTTAATGTAGACTCATTTTTGGACTCGGTTTATATCGTGTTCTGTTCAAGGTGAGCGCCTCAGACCCCGTGGGGCCTCTTGTTTATTTTATTTTTTTTATTTTTGCAATTATTTTCTTTGCCATCAAACTGTTCTTGGTTTGTTTTATGTTTTGGGCTTCATAATCTACAGAATAGCATGTTTGGTGGTGTATTTCGTCCCTTGAGTGACAGAAGGGATTTTGCAGTACTGAAGGGAGAAATATCAGACATCAACCATTTAAATATCATTTTTTTAAGTTTGCATTGGTTATAAAAAGAGAACATGCGGCAGCCAAAAGGACCACGCAGTAGGGCCCGAGAAACAGATTTTTAACTTTTACTTTTTTAGGCCTAGTCAGTGTTGTTTCATTCTGAAACGTGTGCCCACACAACTCGGATGAATTGATATGACAGTAGATGCAACACTTTGCGTTCTTTTCTTGTACACGGGGTTATTAATATATAGGAATAAATCATTTTGAGGAGTTTATGATTAACTGAAAGGTCAACATTTTCTGCCATAAAGAACTGATAAAGGAAAAGTTTACAATGCATGGCCATTGTTACTCCGCATCTCGTGACAAAAACGCATTCTATAAAGCTGACGTATTGTGTTACAAAAATTAACGCATTGTGTAGTTACGGCAACTTGTGTTATTAAAAAATGTTGCATTGTGTCATAGCGCATTGTTATGGGAAAAAAACACCGATGTATCGCTCAGTTTTTTTTTTTAAAATAGGTGAAAATACTTGTTGAGCTATTATTAATGAGAGTTAGAAGAGTGAGATTTGTGGAAACCATCGCGGACTACAGTTTGAGCCCAAGTTGTGAACACTGTTTGGGCTGTCCTCTTTTATTTATAATCACTTCACGTAGTGGGAGGCGGCATAGAGATGGGTTCCGTCAGTCCTTCCGTCCAGCCGTCCTTCCGTTGGGCATCCCTTCCCCATTTCTTGTCATCTTATTTTGAAGAAAACTCCTCAAAATATTTTCCCAAATTTAATAGGTAGATTTTTGGTGATATCATGAACGTGATTGCGAACCAGCTGTCCAAGTATATCTTCAGGAGTTATTTCCCTTGTTGAACTTAGAATTTCTCGTATTCACATAATGGGCACATAGTGAGGGTGGATATAGGAATGGATTCCGTACGTCCGTCCTTCTGTCGGTCCGTCCGTTCTTAATTTATTCCGTCCGTCACAACGTCCGATCGTCCTTCCTGGTTTCTTGCCATCACATTTTAAAATATGTTTCCCAAATTGAATATATAGCTTTTGCTGATATAATAATGAATGGTATTGCATATCAACTGTGTCTAGGTATTTTCTAAGAGATACTACCCTTGTTGAACTTCTTGTTATCACATTACCATTTCTTATCGTCACATTTCAAAGAAATCACATAACCATTTCTTGTCATTTCTTGTTATCACATTTCAAAGAAAATCGTGCATAATTTTTCTTAAATTTTCTATACAGCTTTTTGATGATAATATCATGAAGGCGACTGCAATGTGTCCAAGTTTTTCTTATGGTTTTTTGCCTTTGTTAGACATATGTAGCGAGGGATTTGGCAACCCAATGACATTGCACTCGTTGTTCCTGTGGTCAGTTATTAAAAGCATTCAACTTTTCCGGTATCTCAAGTTCATGGAGCCCTTAGTTCTGAAAGCTGGTCCAATTGTATATGATAAGGATTTTTATTCATTGCTCCAAAGGTTCATTTTGGAAATATGCTGGCATGTATAGGTGAGGCCGTTGCGTTAACCCTTTACCTAACGAATCGCCCGCATCCGCCCGCGTAATATGCAAACTGAGCAGTTGAAAAAAATTAATTTTTCAAAATATTTCAACAAAACCATATCATGTGACCCCTCATTGGAACGAGCTCATTGAGCTCGTTCCAATGAGGGGTCACATGATATGGTTTTGTCGAAATTTTTTGAAAAATTTTAAAAAATTATTTTTAAAATAATAACTTTTGAAATTGTCTGCGTTGGGTAAAGGGTTAACTGGTTGAATGTTAGAAGCCACTATCACGGCTTTCAAAAATGATGGTATCAGAGCAAAAGAATATGTTTCATATTCAGTCAAACACAAATAATATTTTGTTTATATAAGTTTGTTCTATTACAAATTATTTGAGAGTGATGGGGACACTCCAATAATTTGTAATAAAACAAATTTGGATAACAAATAAAAAACACCCAAAATAATCTAGCCCTCAACCAGTTAAAACCTCTGATTCAGGGCGCTGTGGAGATGGCCGATTGCGGGCGTGTAAACTTGATTTGTCTCGACTGTGATGGCTCAAGTTCCGACTGATAAGATACCTCGACTAGGCCTACGTTGTTGGGAAGCAGTGACGACCGCTGGTCGTCAGTATTTTTAAAAGTATTATGGCAGTGTGATAACTCAAAGTCAGTACAATCCAGAATAGTGAGCAGAAGATAAGTTTCAACCCCGATGTCCATTAGCAGAATCTAGTGGCAGAATCAAGATTCGGAGTTTGGGTGGACGCCACCTCTCAACCGTGGTTAATGATGCGAAGTATTCGCCGGCGATCGTAAAGGCGAGTTGGGGTGGGTATGAGAAGAGGCCAGTGTCCCCCTTTCTTCGGCGGAATGTGGGGGTCTCCCCTGGAAAAATTTGGAAAATAAAAAGTCAGTGTGATCATTCGGTGGAGTTTTTGGTGGAGCCATATAGCTGTATAGGAAGGAGTACGGTATCATCCGCGATAACACGTGGACATTTACTGCCTGCGGTCAGTCCCTGATCTCGGTGTTTGAAAAAGATTTGAGTTACTAAAAATAGAGGAGGCGCTCCCCACCGCACCAAGGAAACCACGCTTGTGTTTCTTATCTGTATTTTTATAAAACTAGGTATTATGCGAATGGGAATTCCACTGTGTTTTAGTTTAACCCTTTACCTGACATGAAAAGTACACGACACTTGCAAACAAAATTCTTGAATAAATAATTTTTTTTCATTTTTTTTTGTCTCAAAAACATAGGTTATGACCCCTCATGGGAACGAGCTCGATGAGCTCGTTCCAAAGAGGGGTCATAACCTATGTTTTTGAGACAAAAAAATGAAAAAAAATAATGAAAATTAATTGGCGATTTTTGTTAATAGCGCTGGCCGGTTTTGTCTGTTACGTTGGGTAAAAGGTTAACTGTCCACGGGTTAAACAAGCCTTCAACCTCCCCATAATGTTATGTTGTCGGGATTTAGATCACGGAAGCTCAGTAAAAGTGGTTGGGAACAAAGATTTGGGCACTTTGAAAGAAGACTAATCCACAGAAATGGCATTTCCTTGAATCTTGTAACTTGAGTGCGACGTGCGATATTAAGAAGCTTGTCTGTGTGTGTGTGTGGATGGGTGAGGGTATAGGTAGGGATGCACGGTATACCGGTAAACCGGTAATTACCGGTACTGAGAATGATACCGCATGAACACCGGTATTGTTTAAAAAGTACCGGTATATCGTAAGAAACGGAATTGGATAAAATTATCGAAGTTGAAGTCGATATATTATTAGGGAAAAACTAACAACTCCTGTGATAAAGTACATGTCAATCAATCTTCATTCGACCAATGAAAACACAGTTTGCAGCGCACTTGAGCTGTGTAAGTTACAAGTAAGTATACACGTACCAGCAATTTGAAACTGAAAGTTGAATACTGCGGGAGTGCGTCGAATTCGGGGAATGAATACTTTGACACATTTGTGTATGTATTCTCACGTTTCCCCGTGTGGATAATAAAATTACTCACAAAATCATTATAGGGAGTGTTTGTTTTATTTATTCTATTCCTCTCAAAAACAGATAAAACCTGAAGCCATGTTGATCAACATATTAATTGTGTCCTTCAAAAAAACTGAGTTTCTTGAATGACATAATTATGTTTTAGAGGAATTTAGAATGTTGGTTTCTGATCCCCTGCCAGGAGTCGAACCTGTCGTGGTGCATTATGAAAAATTTTAGATGGCTGTCTTGAAAGGGGTGGGTATAGTGTATGATACAACACCCCGACGGACGGACTGACAGAATGACACGAGGAATACTTTATACCTCCGTCAGGTAGGTGGGGTATAAAACATGTCCTCACAAAAGCGATGGAACAAGACTGTGGTGGGCGTGTGATTAAGGTAAAAAGAGACGAACTAGCACATACATTTCCTTCTGAAACAATGACTGAAACGGTTGTTTTCTTGTGATACGTTTTCAGCTTAACTTGACAAAGTCAAGATAAGCTATTGCCATCACGCGTGCGGAAGTCTGTCAGTCTGCAAGTCTGTGAGTCTGTTCGCATTTTGTAGCACAGGCTACACACGGTAGTTCTTGTCCGATCATCACGAATTTTAATATGCTGGTTCGAGGTCATATGACTCATATCTAGATGAGAGAGTCCCCATTTGGTCGCGATGGATCAACCCTGGCGACTACGCGAGCCCGAAACCCGAAAAACTTTAGCACAGTCTACAGGTCGTATTTATGAAGGGATTTCATTGTAATTTAGAAGGATGACTCCGTATAAGGTCAAGATGAGAACGTTCCCTTCTGGTCGCGATCGGTCAACCGTGACGGCTGCGCAGGCCCGAAACACGAAAACCTTTAGCACAGTCTACAGGTCGTATTTATGAAGGGATTTCAGTGTAACTGGTAGAATGACTCCGTATAATGTCTAGATGAGAACGTCGACGTTTGGTCTCGATCGGTCAACCGTGTCGGGTACGCGAGCCCCAAACCCGAAAACCTTTAGCACAGTCTACAGGTCGTATTTATGAAGGGATTTCATTGTGCCTTGGTAGGATAACTCCGTATAAAGTCGAGATGAGACGGTCCTATTTTGGTCATGATCGGTCAACCGTGACCGCTGATTCGTCCGTGACCTATATTACTCTAGCAAAGTCTACGAGTTATATTCATGAAGGGATTTTATTGTAACTTGGTAGGAAGACTCGCTTTGGAATGATTTTACTGTAACTTGGTAACTTTGGTTGACATACATTAACTATGAGGGCCGCATTAAGTCATTAACCCAGGCCTCAGTTCTTTAGTACAGTCTACACCTCATATTATTCTTACTGAAAACATAGCATATAGGGAACAGAAATTAACATATTCTCAATTATCACAATTCTTTTGTTATTTCATAATCCTTTCATAAACATTGAACATTATCCTTTTCATCAAACACTACACACGGTAAAGTTAAGCTAGTGTCATTGACACATTCATTCTTATAAGCGATGACAGGTCGAAGATTTAAGGGTTCTTTTAATTTAGAGTTGGTTAAATTGAATTCTTCTTTTTCTATTTTTGCTTTTTCTGCATTCAATTTGTTGTATGTTAAAGCGATGTGCCAAATGTGGATGAGGGTGGAGATGCGTGTGTGTGTGCGTATGTAGCGGGATGGGGACACCGATAAATATGAAAGACCTTTGAAAATGATGACGACCTTCTTTCGTGTCAATTCACGTAATCGTTTGTCAACAAATGAACAAAACCGTCTGGTTTCTCCTGTCCATGGTCATGATTCGCTCTATTTATTTTCCTTTAACCATCTTCAAACCCGAATGAATGCCTCAAATTGGAAGATTGATGAAAAAGAAAAAGGCCGACCTGGCCAAAGTTGAATATCATTGGCCGAATACAACTAAATTTTATGCACGTTTATAGATAACTAGGGGACGGGAAGTCCCGCCCGTGCGACGGAAATGTAACCCATTCCACATCAAACGAAACCTGGAATTTCTAGCTGTACGGAATGGACGGAATCACAGACTTTATATAACAGATAAGGTACAATACCACTTGTATGTTGATACGTTTGTATGCGCTTAATTTGTAAAACTGGCCGTGTAAACATGAAACGTGTCTGTAGAATAGTAGGGATCGCTGCTGGTGCCCGCACTCTAATTCCCAGTTCTGTATAGCGACTATGGACAAGGACAACTACTATCTTTATGACATAAAGTTTTTACGATTAGTATTCAGAAGTAAAGGTTAATTCTGTACAGAAAGTGTCAATATAAACATGAAAACTTATATCTGAACATTGTTTATTCAGCAAATACTTACAAAAAATCGAGATGGGTTGTCTTATCATGTTCAATCAGATATTTCTTGGAAACTTAGTTGTATCATGTAAGAGTTTCCTCAAAAATGTAACCCCACAAATCAAACGCAGATGAGGTGTATCTCATTTAACACTGGCTGTTGTCAGTGAACAGTGCATTGTTGCTGTTCCCCTTGAACTACATTTTTAGAACGCAGTGTAACCAGTTTTTGGTTTGAGTGGGTCTATCAGGCAACGCGAAATTTAATTTTTACCGCAGCTTCCTTTCAGCTTGCATTTGTTTGGAGCAAACCGATTGATTCCTGGTTGATAAGTTTTTTGTTTTGGGAGATTTGTTTTATAGATTTTTATTTACAGACATTGGTACATTATTCGGTACATATTTTATAGTAAAAACAATCATACATACTCTTCAGTTATTAAGTTATTCTTATGATACGGACGTTTATATCAGAAGCTGTTTTATGCTTGAATCAAAAGAGAAGTGATTTTCTGCTTTTCTATTATAACGAGAGAGAGAGAGAGAGAGAGAGAGAGAGAGATGCCTGCTGTGCTGTTCATTCAAGCTTTCAATAACAGTCACATCCTCACAAAGGTAACGCTGTGTAGACTGCCACGTGGCCCCGACAATTGACACGCTACACAGATTTGATCCCAAATGACCCGAAGTGTAAACATTCTATGGCTGATAAGTTATTTGGTTGTGCGAAGCTACATTACTGAAGATTCTCTGTGTTTCATGCAGACTTAGAATTGTTCAATTCGTGTTCAGTGGGTGTTATTAGTCAGAGTCTCATAATTATGGTTATTCGGTGTCTTTTCGGTGGCGGCCTGACAGAAAAACCGGGGAACCGCAGTCCAGTTGAGAGACCGGCCCACTTTACTACTCACCGGTCCTGTTTGACGGTCGACACATTAGAATATTTTTATGGCCCATACAGACAATAGACCCTATAAAAGTTAATTCAGGGTAGTTTTCTTGCTCAAATGCATCCCTTTTCGGCATTTTCAGTTCTTTTGAATTTTTTTCCTCAACCGTTGAAGAGATAAGCGCGTCAGAAAATAAAGTTGAATAATTTACATAAGGACCGGCTCATCGAGAAATCTCCCGACGATCTCTCAGTCCGCCGCTGTATCTGTTGCGGAGGCTGCCATTGAGTTTCTGTCACCTTGACGCGGGCTGAATCTATGTTTAGCTCAGTAAGAGTATGCAGTGATCGCGAGTGATCCCTTTATGCTACCATTGATTGAATCAAACTCAATAGGTAGAACAATTTTCCTGGATCAGGTGGTCTGGATGCATATAACAGCAGAGTAAGTAACGCCACTGTCGGGTGAAGACTTCTTGCAGCTAGCTTGAGAATGCTCAATAAGTGGTCAATTCCAGCTTCAAAATACTAGCAGGATTGTTTACAGTGGTGCCTATTGATTAATTGGTCAATTAAGAGGTTGCTTCAGTTGAAAGCCATTTCAAGAGTATTACAAGCACTGACCTCTATACAACTGCATTGCCCCCCCCCCCCCCCCACACACACACACACGCTGTCAATCAACACTGTAAGTCCTCCAAATCCATGACATTTGATGACGTTAAAGCTGTTACGCTGTGACTGTGGTCACAGCGTAATAGCTTTCACTTCATCAAACGTCATTGGGTTTACCCAGCTCAACAGCGGATAACACAGTAACACTGTATCAACTCTCCAGTCCCGGCACTTGTTTTTTTACCCTTAATAGCTAGAATATGTTGTAAATATTCAATTTGTAGTTCCACGAGAAATGTGCTCATCACCAACACATTGATTTTTCCGAGACATCTAAGTGTAGTCTGTTAACCTGAAGCGACCGGAGATTGCGAAGGGTCTGAAAATTTTTGTTAGAACAACGTTATCAACAAATCGTAGTGCCCGACGGGTAAACTGTATTTCAAAAACGATGGAGTTCCAACGAAAGTATTAAGGGTACATATATGAAGTACCATTTCCCCCGAACACACACCTCATGCACACGCACCTGAACACCCTCTCAAATCCACCCATGTACCCACCCACACAGACAGGCACACACATTTGCTTGACACGTGGATCAACTGCTATTAGCTTTATTCTGGGATCGCCTTTTCCCCACAGTGTGGAATCTACAGCGGTATATTTGAACGTATCTAACACAGCCGCACCCAGGCGTGAATATAATTTGAAGTTTTTACTTTATGGTTATCTATTTCTCCGATCGTGCTGTGATCAACAAAGCAGACTGTGTGTCCAAATGAGTAAGTTCCAGATGATCTGGATACTACAGCAGAGAAATTAAAGTTGGTCCGTGGTTTTCAAATAACAAGTATTCTGCTCAAAACATCGTAAAGTGTTCCGATGTTTTATCTTCATTCTTGATTTATTTATTGGGGTTTAACGACATTTTCGACAGCCAGGGTCACCTCGTGTCGGACAGTTTTAGGGTTGGAGGAAGACGGAGGACCTGGAAAGAACCACCGAGCAACGACGAGCAACTGTCAGACTGCCCAAAGTACTAACTCCACACAAGCGGGTTAGCGTTGGTTGAAGTGCACTGGTATCGACGTGTGGTGCTCCTTAATACACAGTGCCACTGTGCCCCACGTGGGCAATCGGGATTAAGTGCCTTGCCCTAGGACACAACGCAGTGGTGGGGATCGAACTGTAGACCTTTTTGTTTGAAGTTCAATGCCGTAACCACTGAGCCACCACGTTCCTTTTATTCATGAATCAAATTTTGTGTTCCACGTGGGAAAGAAGATATATGTGTATTATATCTTGTTCGGCGAAAGAGTATTCTGCGGCACCAATCGCCTAGCGAAAATGAACTAGCCGCTTAGATCCCACGGCTACCGACAAACCCCAAAAGAGGAACGCTAGCAGATCGTGGACGCCGGAGTAAGTGCACATCACACGAAATTACACCAAGCTATTATTATTTGGAAGTTAAACATCATTAAACAATTCTATGTCGTACCAATACACAATGGGTATATATAACGATCTGCATTATATTCACAATAGGTGCCGCAGAATACTCTTTCGGCGAAGGTTTAAACCCCAGTCGATCCAATGACTTTAAAATATACTTAGAGGCATTGCCTGATTCTGATGTTTCTCACTTGGAAATTCGGAAACAGGGATAGATTCTCACCGACGTTTGCGTAGAAGTGAATAGTATAGAATTGCGTAATTATGTTCGACTTTCATATTATCTTTGGTATAGTTTGCATAAACGTCTGGTTCCGGTAACGATCAAGTTCCAATGCAATGTCTGGAAAAAACTTTATATGAAGTTTGAAAGCACTGGTTTGGACTTTGTCGATAATACGGTTAGGAAAAATTCTTTACCTTGGATATTTGCGGTTTGGATTTTTTTCAATTTTTTTTATTTCTCTATTTCAAAGATAATGCTGGATCTATTTAGACGGTACACTACTGCCAGTTTGGGTTCCAATTTGGGTGCATATTCTTTTAAAACGTGGTGGAGCATATTTCTTCCCAACGCTATGATGGCACTGGGATGCTAAAAGTACGTTCAAGAGAAAGCACTGGGATACTAAAAGTACGTTCAAGAGAACTGCATATGGTATCTGGTAGAATGGGATGTAGAACTCACAATTGGTACGACATAGAATTGTGTATTGGTACGACATAGAATTGTCTAATGATGTTTAACTTCCAAATAATAATGGCTTGGTGTAATTTCGTGTGATGTGCACTTACTCCGGCGTCCACGATCTGCTAGCGTTCCTCTTTTGGGGTTTGTCGGTAGCCGTGGGATCTAAGCGGCTGGTTCATTTTCGCTAGGCGATTGGTGCCGCAGAATACTCTTTCGCCGAAAAAGATATAATACACATATATCTTCTTTCCCACGTCGAACACAAAATTTGATTCATGAATAAAAGGAGCGTGGTGGCTCAGTGGTTACGGCATTGAACTTCAAACAAAAAGGTCTACAGTTCGATCCCCACCTCTGCATTGTGTCCTAGGGCAAGGCACTTAATCCCGATTGCCCACGTGGGGCACAGTGGCACTGTGTATTAAGGAGCACCACACGTCGATACCAGTGCACTTCAACCAACGCTAACCCGCTTGTGTGGAGTTAGTACTTTGGGCAGTCTGACAGTTGCTCGTCGTTGCTCGGTGGTTCTTTCCAGGTCCTCCGTCTTCCTCCACCCCTAAAACTGTCCGACACGAGGTGACACTGGCTGTCGAAAATGTCAAGAGAACTGCATATGGTATCTGGTAGAATGGGATGTAGAACTTACAATAATTTTCAAGTGGTTCCAAACTGTTTAAGAAAAACAGGGCACCAAATTATCTTTAAGGGGCTATATAAGTAATGGAATTTTGTTTATTTTGAAATTCTCACCTCTCATATTCCTTAAATTCAGATTACATATACACAAATTATACATCAAAATGAAGGTTGGGATGTATAGAACACGAAACACATATGTAATCAACTCATAGAGTTGACAGCAGGCACCACTGGTTCCTGGAAGTCTGCTGTCGTATTCGTACCAGAACTGATAATAAAATAATATTTCGCAAGAACAACTCGTGGCCGAATGTGCTTCAGATATTCAATAACAAAGCTAGGCATTCAAAACGCTTTCGAGTGCAGCGATAGGACTGCATTTTGGAAAAGCACAACACTGTCTGCATTTTTATTGAAGATGGTTTCCATACTCGACAGACATGCGCAAATCACTCGATATCACGAATTTCCATCGAAAAACAAAATCGTAATTCTAAGAAATTTCAACAGGTATCATGATACCTTGCATTGAATATGGCAACTATGCAATCTCTGTCTAATAACAGTATACTGTATGAAGGCGATCTTTTTCATTATTTGATTTTAGACGGTGTTGTTTTTACATGCTTTTCCCGACCGATGACGTCGACCGGAAATCGAAAGTATATTCATACGTAAACAAAAGCAAAGGCTTTGGAATTTACCCCCATGCAGCTCTGCCGCCGTGTTTTGGTGAATTTTTATACCCAAGCTTTGTTCTTGGATATGTAAAGCACAATTGGCCACACATTGTTTTCGTGAAATATTTACTTCTAACCAGCCTAAACCACGGATTTAGATCGGGATACTCCTGCGAGACCCAGTTACTGATCACGATTAACGACTTCCTACACTCTTACGACAAAGGAACACAAGTTGATGTGGCAATATTGGACTTCTCCAAAGCCTTCGACACTGTACCACACAAAAAACTCCTGCACAAAATAGATCAATACGGCATAAGAGGGCCAATACACAAATGGCTCATCTCATTCCTCACTGAAAGACAAATGAGAGTAGTATTGGACGGGACCTCATCCAGAAGCGTAAAGGTCGACTCAGGAGTCCCTCGAGGCACAGTACTAGGACCACTTCTGTTCCTATGCCACATCAATGACTTGCCAGACACCGTAAGGTCACAAGTTAGATTGTTCGCAGATCACTGTCTCCTCTACACGCCCATCCGAACCCACCAAGACCACGTCGTATTGCAGCAAGACCTAAAAAACCTAGAAAAATGGGCAGATACGCGGGGAATGCGCTTTAATGCTAAAAAGTGCTATATCTTATCCATCCGTAAGAAGACAAACCTCTTCTACAGTCTAAACAACCACATACTAGAAGAAGTAGAAAACAACCCATATCTGGGGCTCCAAATCTCCAACGACTTAAAATGGAGCACTCACATCAGCAATATAGCACGAAAGGCGAGTCCAACATTGGGATTCCTACGCCGAAACCTAAAACACTGCCCACAAGAATGCAAGAAGACCGCATCATATGGGATCCTTCATATGGGAAGCATCATATGGGATCCTTACACTAAGTCAGACATCGATAAACTAGAGCGTATCCAACGCAGATCTGCACGCCTGATAACAGGAGATTACAAAAGCAGGGAGGAGGGCTGCGTCACCCAAATGCTAATAGACCTACAATTACCTCCTTTTCAAACAAGAAGATGTGCCCAGCGACTGATATTTATGTACAGGATGGTTGAGGGGTTGATACCAGCATTACCACCAGAGGAATACTTAACATTCTCAAAAAGAACAAGACGCACTACAACAAGGAAATACGCAGGATATGAAACATCAAATGTCCAACAAAACATCGTCAATAATAGCCGCCCAATAAAAATCCCAACTGCAAAAAGTGAACAGTACAAACAATCATTCCTTGTTCAAACTGCAATCAACTGGAACCATCTGCCAGAAGAAGTAGTCCGCGCTCCAACTACTGAGGGATTTAGATCTGCCCTCATAAACAACCAGAAACAACAATAAGCCGCCTACATCCGTCGTACAATACCAGTAGTGGGTCTTACGACGTAACCATACAGATACAGATACAGAAGACTTCCACGCAAGACAAAGAGAATGATGAAAACGAGAGATACAAACGTTAGCTGAACAACTTCCGGTAATTCCACGTATTCAAACAGCCACACCACTGGTGTTGGGGTGGGGGAGGGGCGTCCTAGGTCTGTGCTACTGTAGAAACAAGGTGGAGTCGATATCCAAAAGAAATATGTTAGAAGGGACATCTTGCAATCCCAAAATAAGGGGGTAACCGTTTACGCGTGTGTCTCGTGTCATAAAACATAACTACTAGCGTTGCTAACAGCATTCAAGAGGGCGACAGCAAACATGATGGCGGCTCCCATACATATGACGTTCTGTCACGTGACCGCCCATAACATGCATGTGACGTCTTGTCACCTGGTCACCTAATCGAATGTGTGTGATGTCATATCACTCGCTGCGCATGCGCATAAGGTGGTGCTTGGGAGAGTAATGTGATAGGGGCTGAGATCAACATATGTGCGACTTGTATAAAAGGTTAACTACTATCTTTCAAAATTTGTTGGGAATTGTATGATCTTACTCCCCCCACCCAACCCCCCCCCCCCACCCACCCACCCACCCACACCCCCATCGCCATATCAAGGGATGGTGAACTGTTTCGGTTAGCTTAGAAGACGTAATCTGCAGTACTCGAAATGACAAATGTCAGTTGCTTTAAGCAGAAATAGACCTTCTCATGAGTATAGAAAAACTCCGTCAAAACATTAAAGTTGGGACATAATCCTTTGTGGGAACGATCGTCTCTCCAACGTACCTCATATCTGCGACACTGGCGATCAGTTTGTTTATTTTCAAGTATCACATTGCACACATTTCCGCTTAAATGGGTGATGTGCGTGACAGCTTGCTCCCTCGATATACCTATCAGGCTATCAGATTAGCATTATCCCTTCTAATCCGTCAATATTAGCACAAACGTATTAGCATAACTTATAAACAGTTGGGTGTTTGATGAATCGTAATATTGCTCTGTATAGTTGTTGAAAGCTAACGGTCTGTCCTTAACCCTGTGAACAAGGATGGTATCGTCCGCGTCTATTCAGTTATCTAACTTGGGGGATTCAAAATCCATCTTCTGGGGTAAATCAATCAATATTTTCAACGTGCAGCCTTAGGGACGTACGTTAAAAAATAATGATTGCTCTTCACTGGTCAACATCGCAAGTTCGCCGAGTGGACATTTTCTTTTATGAAATTAGAAACAATTATGATCCGGAACGAAAAAGCAGTCTTTCGTGTTGAAATAGTTACTGTAGCAATGCCAAATTGACCCTTAAAACATCACGTCCAAATCTTATAAGCATTATGGTCATAGGTGTACCACTTCAAGACAAATATCACACCAAGGCATGTACAGTGTGGGCGACGGACTATCGTCACCAAGGCCTATTAGCTGCCAAAAAGACATAGGAGAACCGATTTTTACATTACCAAACCACAGATACAGAGTATGAAATATTAACTTGAATTGCCCTTAGTATTCATTTGTCGACTTTAAGGACGAAGATCTATGTTACAAAGAAGATAACTGTTAGTGGATTTTTCTTCTTTTTCTTTTATTTTTTACTTTGGGCGGTGAAATGAGGTGATATGAAACATTGCTGATAGGGGGCCCTTTTGAGTCTTATGCAGTGTATCAGGTCATATCATTTCAACGGCTGAACCCTTTACCAAATGCACAGCCATCCACTGTCAGTAGTATTTCTCGGGCTTTTCACCTCATTTGTGGGGGATCTCATCGGAGGATCTCATGTGACGTCATAGTCACGTGACCCTGTGGCGCCATGTTGTATTGTGATGGTAACTCGCGTGAGCGGTCATGTTGTGACGTCATCCACACGGTGTTAGTGCGAATGGGTAGCGCGTGTTGTTAGGGTGATACATGTTTCCGTCGTCCATTTTGTATACTGGAGGCCGCCATCTTGGTTTCTATGGTAGCACGTGGTTGCTATGTGACCTAAAGCCTTCTTATAGGACAGGGGTATGTTCGGAGGGTTTGTTCGAATGACAAGGAGTAAATCTAATTACCACAAACAACAGGACAATTTCTCCAAATCACCAAAATGCACTTTTATTTGATATGAAGTGGCTTGGGCAATTGAAATAATATATGCTGTGAACGTTATAAAAATGAATGAAATGTTAAATATTGCGGTTTTTATCAACTACCCAACAGAAGTAACCGAATGTAACATAATATACCCGGACGTAAACACCTGTATGACAAGTATTCTCGGATAAGTAACCCCAATAGGTATCTTCAAATTAGAATAAAAAAAGGGTATCCTCCAATGGTCCAGTAGTACAAAACAATAAGTATCATCAAGTACCTGTACGTGCCTATGTGCCAGGGCACAATGTAACACATTGTGCATATTCACATAAGCACATATCGGCACATCCAGCATGTGCCTATGTGCTACCTGTAATGTGTACACATGCCAAGTATCCTATAAAAGGTATCCTCAAATAATACAATACCAGGTCATAGGTATCCTCAAATACCCGTATGTGCCTATGTAAAAATGCACAATGTGTCTACTATTGGTCTGTATCACTACCATTGGCTACCACTAGGTGCCCTGTACTAGAGTCTCTCCCACTTACTACTGACTACTATGACTTTCAGTACCTAAATCACCATACGATAATCACTATCATACTTGGCTTCAACTACTACTAGCTGTCGAATGTAGTCTTCTTGCTCTAAAGCCTCGAATATTTTCGAGCAAATAAGCTGTCGAGTAGTGACTTGAACGGGCGTTGCTCTAACGACTCGAATGTAATCGGGCAAATGGGCCATTGAGTAATTGCTCGAACGAGTGACTCCTCGTACTACTCTACGACTTATCTCGGAAAAAAGGGATTCCATAATCACAGACGTTTTTTCCAAAAAGTGATTCCCACAGTCGAATTCCGTAAGAAGAATACTTTTTGAAGGATACCTTTTGGAGGATAGGTTTCGTAGAACAAGCGCTGCGCATGCGCACTAATACCACATATATATCACAATAGAGATCATGTCACAAGAAGGCCGCTCACGCTTTTTACCATGACAACCAAACATGACGTAACTAGGACACGTGACTATGACGTCACTTTGGGGTCCGGGTCGGGGTCTGGACAATGGGCCCGTTTTTCATCGCTGTCCTATTACGTGCGCAGCACTTCACACAAAACTTAACACACCCATCCCACATTCATACTCCGTTAATGTGACAGATAATTCATTTCAACCGTTATGATTTAATTCAGAGAGGTACTTGTATGATAATGTACTCTTACACAACCTAAGTCTTAGTCTTTTATATCATTGCGGTCATTTCAACTTTTGTTCAGACAACAGTTTTTTCCAATATCGGCTAATGGGAGCTAGGTGGCTCGGGGGTTACGGCATTAGACTTCAAACCGAAAGGTCCATGATTTAATCCCTATCAGGGGTAACTGCGCTTGGTCATTGGGAAAGATACTGTCCTCTAAGCGGAGAGAGACACACCCCGTGCAGGCTTGAGATCCCTTCGTAGTATTCGAGAAGAGCGAGGCCATGAAGTTGCCGCTGCGAAGGTCATCCCACACACCTGTGCCATTGGGCCAAGGAGAGGCGTTAATATAAGTAGCATAACTTGTTTGCCAATCCTTGTAAAATGAATAAGCTTAGAAAAGCATTTAATCCCGATTGCCCTGTGCCCATGGGGGTACGGTGGCGCGTTGTGCTAAGGCGTACTGCACGTCAAAGGTGCATTTGTCTTCCACCAATGCTAAACCCCGCTTGCGCGGAGTTGCAGGAGTGGCGCTAGGGGGTTACATCGGCAAGTGATAGCCACCC
Organism: Pictodentalium vernedei; assembly: GCA_031216915.1. Classification (NCBI taxonomy): domain Eukaryota; kingdom Metazoa; phylum Mollusca; class Scaphopoda; order Dentaliida; family Dentaliidae; genus Pictodentalium; species Pictodentalium vernedei. The sequence goes on from CM062294.1 coordinate 220,368,231, forward strand.
CCCCCCCCCCCCCCCCATCGGGTAACTTCCTTCTTTTTGTGTGTTTGTCGGGAATACGAGTCAGGGAGCACAACACCTCCCCCCCCCCCCCCCGGACCGTTGAGGAAGTACTGGCGCCATCACTGCGGAGTTTGGGAGATTGACAGTTGCTCACCGCTGCTCGTTCTCTTCGGGTACTTCGGCCTCCACCACGAGTAAAACTGTCCAACACGAGGTGACCCTGACTGTCGAAATGGTCGTTAAACCCCAATAAAAATAGGCTAATACACGTTGTGACCAGGACCGGACCGGACCACCCAATATGGTCCGGTCCACTGTTAAGGTGGTCCAGTCCGGTCCGGGTCATTTCTGGTCCGGTACACATGCCTGGACCGGTCCAAAGCGGTCCGGTCCACTCATATGTTAATTGATTGCCCGTTTTCTGAAAGTTGTTAACCTATATATTAAAAAATAAAATTGACTGCTTTGTAAAGAGCGCTTTTTCAATGTTTGATGAATTAAATATACAGCTGTTCACCAGAACCGTGTTCAAATTAGGTGTCTATGATTTGAATGACAGATAAAATCTTTCAATCATCATTTCACTCCTTGATCTTAGAAAAGGCTCGGGTGACGCATGCAGTCGCCCCGGTGTCTGTTTTGGCAGAATTCTGGCATTGCAATAATGTCGCGAGTGACGAGAAGTCAGAAGTAGGCAACATCAAAGCACGCAGTCACAAGTCGGCGACATCAAAAGCATGCGGCCGCCCACAAAGCCGCGTTCAACTGAATCGCTGACTCGAGCAGCATGGGGATGGTGACATCTATATATGCGATTGTGATGTCTTCATGGCATCAAATATTCGTCTATTAACCACTTGAACCCATTAATACATCGTTTCTAATTGTATGTTGGGATATATACGCGGGTGGACCGCGGACTGGACGGGTCCAGGGCGGTCCAGCCCACATCACTAATTACACGCGGTCTCGAATACAGAAGAGAAAAGTCAGCGAGAACAACCCACGTGAGTTCTATATGATGAGTATTCAAAGGGAAGATTTTTGCGCATCGGAGGCGTACAGGGATGATGTGGGGTAAACTAACGACTTCGACCCCTTTGGCAGTACAATTGTAGGCTACTCTTCCACGTTCATCAACCGCCTAGAGGGGGGAGCAAATGAGCCAGGAGGCCACCAGGACAAGTCCGCAGCCCCGCAGGGTAGTCTGTAGTAGGTGATTCTTGGTACGTTCTCTGTTCTTCAGACATGTAAAATCTGCAACGTAGATCATATGGCTCATTGACAAGGTCGCTTCTCTCATTGACAAGTTTAGTCCGTCTCCGGAAGTTATAGATGGTCATGATTCTGAATTGTAACAGTCCAGCTGCAGCAATTCTAGTTCAGTTGCGCCGGTGGACGCACCCGTAATATTTTATTTAACAAATGGGCGGGACAAAGCAAAAACATTCAAACGAAAGAAAAATTATTCATCGAGTCTGATGGAGTTATGAAAAACTCACCCCCATCAATCGTATGCCAGTAACCGGATAGTCTACCATTAAAATCAAATTATATAAAAATGAATGTAAAGTTCTATAACGCTAAAATCGCCTACCTTTGCCCTCCACTTGCGCATCTGTGAAGAATAAATGTGTGTCTCTGGCTGGCCACATTACTATTAAAAATAAGATTTTCGTCTTCATCTTCACATATAGGTATACCATGATACCCCAAAAAACATCATATAGACTCCACATTACCACTATGTTTTTGGCCTACGTATAATAAAAGTGCTGTGGAGTTTTCCCACTGAAGTGAAGAAAACAATTCAGGATTTCCACCGAGTTTAGCTATTGGAAGAAACTTTCGGAAAACTTCAGCTTTCTTTGGTCTAAGGGGAAATTTAGTTTATAATTTTACACTTCATAATTTTACACTTCTCAACCTTCTTTCTATCGACTATGCAGATCCTTGGTCGAATAAAATTTGTCTGATGTGACCGTTAGTCGCAACTGCGAAAACCGAGTTTCCGTGAACGAATCATGTCGTCTGTTTCTTGGAGAACTCGGTGAAGTACGGATTTCATTTTCGAACTCGGGTGATTTCGTTCCTCAAACATGACCTCGCCTGTTTGACTGACGTCTCCATTTTGTTCTCAATTTCTATATTTATAGGCTTTCATTAACATAAAATCCAGTAAATATGCTGCTTTATTCTATCTACTCTGTTGGGTCAAAAGAAAATGGCAAGTTGGCTTAAAAGCATGGGCTACCGTCCCGAAGCACGCCGATATTATCATTTGTACATTTGGAGGCGAGGCAGAAGATAGTTTAAGTAATTTCACTTTGCCAATCTGTTCACCTGGGAGGTTTTCGGCGTTGAAGTGTTGAAATTCTGTTTTACTGCAAACTGTATTGGGCCTAATTTTCGCATCTACATTCACGGTGAATATAATACCGGGTACACCTGAATCGGATTAGTTTATGCATTACCACATTAAGCAAAGTTTCAAAGGGTTCATTTCGATCTTTCAAGTTTTCGTGACACCAGATTCAAATCTAACTCCAACCAGGGTAATGGAGAAGTTGAAGGACACGGAGCTGGCTGCTGGGGGGAAGTTTTATAACAAATCAAGGATGCCCAGATAACACACACGACATTCAAATAAACTTCCATCTTTGTGTGTGCAATTTTATGGGGTCTTCTCTTAACTTTTGTTTCAAACATGTTAAAAATCACTTCTCCCAGTTGGGAATTACGGATACTTTGTAGAAGGGCGTGTTTATTTTTTCAGAAGTCCAGTTTACATTTCAAACTGAGTGGTTAGCTTTTTCCGTTCCCCCCACCCGAGGTTTATGGCGAGAATCGAAATAAACTGGGGGAAACTGAATGTTGATTTTGTTAAGACTTCGGAATCGTTCAATTTGGTTTTTGAAAAAAAGTTACCATCTATCGCATTATTTTAACATTTTTATTCATTTATTCTATTTATTTATTTTTTTAGGGGGAGGGGGTATCAGACACGCCCGTTTAAGTGTTACTGTAAGCCGCTCTTTGCCAATCACCGGTCAGTATTCAGCGAATTTCGGTAGTGTAGGATCCAGAATAGAAAAATCCTCTCCTTAGACAAGAATAATTAACATTTGCGGCACAATTATATACAATATAGAAAAACTAAGAATTGGTGTAGGCATCAGGTAAAGGGTTGAAGAATTGAAGATATAGAGAGATGAGGATTTAACCGTTTTGAGCTCCGGTGGTATCTTCCACATCAATTCAGTAGAATTAGCTGGAAGGGTCCATTTTCGTTATATTAGAGCTGACCAATCAATATTTCCATCGCCAATGCATGCTGTTGTCTGAACGTTAGAGTTGTGTCTGGTAATTTTATCTAAATAATAATAATAATAATAATAATAATAATAATAATAATAATAATAATTCTGATCTACATGATGTTCGGTACATTCACGCTGCAGAAAGGAGTCTCATGCATCTTATATGGACCTAATAAAATCCTGCGTGGGTATGTCAGTAGTATAGCATGTACCCGAACTTGCTCCATTACCCTGACCTTTGCCGGTGCGGCTAGTGTTACATTCTCGCAGAAATCGTAGCTTTGCCGGTGCAACTTTTTCCGGTGCAAAATTTCGGCACCATTCAGAACGGCATCCGGCAAGTGGTACACGTATCGCATATATTGTACATGGCATATATAGAAATATATGTACAATCGTGGGTCTGGGTATATAATATAGGTATGTGATCGAAAAATGGTTAGTATGATTCTGGAGGGGCTAGGATGAAGTGAGGGTGTGTTTGGATAGTATGTTCAATCAAATGCGAGTGTATCTAATAACCGCAATCCAAAGGTCCCTTCATATATATCCGGAGTGTATTTCGGTAGAGAGGAGCCCAAAAACTAGGAGTATAACAACAAGGGGCGGATCCACAGCCTCCCTCATATTTTCGCCAGCTATGTTTCTCTCGTACTGGTTCAGTTTCGATGAATTTCGGATCATTTTTTTTTTTTTTTGGCAGTAAGTGGCAGCAAATGCTAAAATGCATTCAGTCTGTTAGTAAATCGGTTAACTGAAGTAGATCGTAATCTTACAGACATAGAAGTACCAAATCCACCACCAGACAAGATAATCCACAGACAGTATATTTGCTGTAAACGTCTGGTAAAGCATACAGGTGAGGTCTATTTGTCATCTTTGATCGTTACGACCAAAGCTGATAAATAGACCTCACCTGTATGCTTTACCGACGTTTTTTAATGGCTCTCAGAGTGTGAAATCTTTCAAATACATCTGCAAAAATCTCAAAATATTCACTCAGATGCATGGAAATGGGGCTTTTGGGACCCTGGAATTTAAAATTTTCATACCGATGACCATGGATCCATCGCCCGATCCAGCACCCCCCCCCCCCCCCACCCACCCACACACACACTTTGAAAATCGTTCCACCGCCCCTGTGTTATTATGGTTAGATGTTTTCAATACTAAACGCGCAACACATATCCTTTTTTCTTTCAATTAGACAAGTTGTGATCTGTATCTGTAAAATACTGGAAATTAGCCTCAATACTGAGTAAAACCTATCCAGGGTGAGTGTGCGCGCACTGGGCCTATTATTTGCGCGATATAATAGCTTTGAAGCCCTCAATTGTCAGTTAACTGCGCTTTCCGAGATGGAATTCCAGTCTTTAATGGTCCGTGGTACAAATGAGTTCCTATAAATTTCAGTATTGGATGGATGGATTTTAATTTGTTTGCTATTTGCTGATCTTGTTGGTCGTTTGTTGTATTGGATGACATTGTCAGCAGGGATGGCCACTAAATCGTTAGCGATTTTGAAGAGTAGGACGAGTCGCTGTTCTCTTCTTCTGTCTTTTAGTGGTTTCCAGTCAAGTTCTTCTATCATGGAAGTGACACTGCTTGTGCGCTTGTAGTCCTTGCAAACGAATCTGGCAGCTCTACGCTGTATACTCTCCAGCCGATCGATGTCTTTTTGTAAGTGAGGATACCATACTGTGCTCGCATAATCAAGTAGGGATTTGTCAGCTCTGGGGGAGTTTCCTTCCAAACGCAATTTAAAATTTCAGTTGTGATTCCCAAAGCAAGGAGTGTGAAGCAGCGTGAGAAAGAGAAAAGTATCGCACTATTTTCGTATTCACTCGGCCAATACTCGTTAAAGTCCGTTATTAAAAACAAACAGGTTCAGAGCATCGACTTCCGGTGGGCTGTGCTACTTTTGGACAGAAATGGCACGAAAAGGTAGCATGAAATCGGGTACGTCCAACTGAATGAATGGTGACATATACAATACGTTTTCCATTAGACACACACAATATACGGGAGTATTGTGTTGGCGATGACTTGTTTATAAGTGATTTGACTGATAATTTATCTTCAAAATCTCATTTAAAACCGCAGTTCATTCAGCATCGGCCGGGCCAAATTGCAGTGAATTTGCACGTCGGTGTGGCTGTTGTGAAATGCACCTTGTCTTCTTTTTTGACGACTTCAAGAAACACACAGTCATAGAACTCATCAATTTTCAGTAGAGCACGTTAGATTGTTCCATTTGGGGATGGTGTTATGGTGAATTACGTCGTTTAGGGCTAAAAGTGCGATCCATTCTCAACTGACGTCTGAATCCTCTGATTATTTCAAAATATAAATTCCAGTTTAATATTTTAATTTCACAAGAATTAATATTTAATAATAGTATCGGTAAACAGTGGCGTAAATAAAGGGGGGCCGGGGGGAGGGGGGTTAGGTTGGAGGCCCCCACCAAAAGTTTTGTCGGAAATTTTTTGGGACCATTTTTAGGCAAATTTATGCTTAATAACATTAAAAGGCTGGCTTTGGGGATAAAAACATGCCATTTTGGGTAAAAAGGACCAATTTTCAGTACATTTGCAGTAAACAACAGATTCTTTCTGTTTGTTTGGGTTTTTGTTGTTGTTACACTGTCGGAAAATTTTCGGTCTGTCGGAAAATTTTGGGCTTGCCCCTCCACCAGCGAAAAGCTATCTACGCCACTGTCGGTAAAGGTTAAAGGAGTAAAGCTGAAGAATAGGGAACTTCGCAATTTAAAAAAAAAACATTGAACTTTAAGGTGCTATATAAATAATAGAATTTTGTTTATTTTGAAATTCCCACCTCTGATGTTCCTTAAAATTAAATTCAAATCAAATGTACACAAATTGCTAATCAAATTTTTAAAAACAAAAAATACACTGCTGTCGAGAAATTGCCCTGACAACCTCCCCCCTCCCTGTTTTCCTTTGTTTATTGTCCTATTTGACCTCAGTGCATCCAATACAGGCATTTAATCTATTATATCTTGTCTGACAGAGCACTGTCAAACAAGATATAATAGAATAAATGCTAAGTTTATCTCCAGAATAGGGCAAAGTGACAAAATCCCTGTTAATTGAATACTCCTGTTAATTTGAATAATTTCTATTGCCAGAGTGGCTATTTAAATACCAGGGGTCTACTGTACAAATTTTGAGGGAAAACTGTCACTTAGCACCAGAAACTTTGAATGTATAAGTTCCCACTGTTGTAAAAAGAGTACTCATGTATATGCTCTCACAGTATATTAAAGTTCCACAATATTATTTGACAAGCACATTTTTTAGCTCCCGTAAAATAGAAAACACGGGTGCCGACAGGAGCAATTGCACTTGCTACCGTCTCATTTCCAGGACTGAACAACTGTGTTGTTCTTTTCCCATATACAGCCGTATCGCTGCACTCTAAAGAGTTTTGAATGCCTAGCTTTGTTCTTGGATATGTGAAGCACATTTGGCCACAAGTTGTTCTCCGGAAATATTCTATTTTCAGTTCTGGTAAAAATATGATAGACTTCCATGAACGAGTAGTGCCTGCTGTCTACACTATGAGTTGATAATAATAATAACACTTTGGCAGCCGCTGATTGTCGCGGTTCTCGGACGAGAAGGCCATGGTTACCCCTGAACTCCCAACTGCCTCCCTATTCCCACACTTCTCCTCTCCTCCCAACATTCAGAGACGAAATGCCTGATGACATCCCTTGCCCCATTCTTCCCAATCTCTCCGATTAGCATATTAACATTCTCCTTTGAGTCTTCCCCTTACCACATGTCCTTCATTCTCCCATCCCACTTCCCCATTATACTCCCAGTGAATCTCATTCTTTTAGACTGATACTTTGGGCATTCTAGAAGAAAGTGTTCCAGGGTCTCCACCATGCCCAAGTTACACATCTGGCACTCCCTTTCACCATCTTTCCCAATTTTTCCCCTCAGCTCCAGGGATCGCGACCTCAGCTTGAACAACAGTGACCCCCCCAAAGGTGCCATCAGGTACTCTTCAAAACCTGGCCCCTCTTTATCACGCAGGCCACCCAAAGACCTCTTTGATTTAACCCCATCTCGCCGATTACGGTTACAATCCTCCATGACCCTTTCTCTGACGATTTTTTTTTACCCTGGTTTGCCCCAACGTCCATGTCCGAGATCTCCAATGAGTAGTTCTCTACCAGCTCCCTCACTTGGACCATCCATCCCATTTTGATATTTGAGTTGAAAATTCTCAGGAACATTACACCATCAGCTGTCAGGAAGATTTACCAAATAATTAAGATAACTGAGTTTCAACAGGTCTATCCTGTCCTTGATCCTCATCAACCCAAGCTCACCCCTGATTGCTTCTAGCGCTGTGGCATTACTCGACCCCGAGTATGTGTTTCGTGTTCTATACATCCCAACCTTCATTTTGATGTATAATTTGTGTATATTTAATTTGAATTTAAGGAATATCAGAGGTGGGAATTTCAAAACGAACAAAATTCTGTTACTGATATAGCACCTTATATTTATTCTGAATAAATTTAGGGGAAAAACATTGATTTAATTTTAAGATGCTACAGTACAGCCACCATGGACTGATCACTTTCCACTGGGTGGCCAATATTTATACAGATGCAATAAATTTACATTACAAACACTAATTATAGGGATAATCCAAAATTTGATGCAGCACCGGGTAAAATCTAGTGCTTCATTAATTAAAATTTTACTGATGATGATTTTTATTTCCTGGTAAATGCATTAGAACATAAATCAGTAATTAAATCAAGTAAATAAATACATGTTATTTACACTTTGATATATTTTATTCAATTTCATCATGAAACTAAATTTAAATGGGGCAGAATTTAAAATAGTATGAGTGTAAGTCACCTATTTTTCGCATTGATCAAAGATGCTTCACTGTCAGCATGTTCCCGCTGACCTCATATTTTTATTTTGATATACACAGTGACTTGCTCTTGAGTAGGGCTGTCGCGACTATCATTTTTTGTAATCGACTAATCGTGACCAGTAATCGACAGTTAGTCGATTAATAGTCGCTTCCCATGATTTTTTATCAAATCATTCTTCTGTTCGTAAAACTCTGAAAATGACAATGGCGCCAGTGTGTTCAGACGAAGTGGGGTTGTGGGAACAACAAATCGGTCCTGACTGAAGCTACATGTAGTCCAATCTTGGACCCACAGTCCGTAATATAATTTTTGGGGTTGGTACGTCCTGTAGGACGTACCAACCCCAAAAATAATATTACTGACTACGGGTCCAAGTTTGAACTAGATTGAAGCCGATGAATTAAAATGAATTTACCAAAGAACGTTCCTGCATATGTTTCCTTTCTGCAATAAGTTTCTCGAAATTTTGAACATTGAGATCTATGCATTTCCTCGTCAGTTGTTAAAATTGGATCTTAGTCTGAAGTTCCGAACTTTGAGAAGTGATCTGACGTTCTGACTTTCGTCATACTTTTGTCACTTCCGCGCTTTGGGTTTTCCAATGGGTGCATTCGTGTGTACAAGACTGGAGAAATTCAGAAGAATCTATTCTTCTCGAGTAACTGTGAGTGTTCTTTCTTACACAGTCAGTGATAGTCGTACAGTCTTCCGGATATGAATGTTAACTATGGTTAGATATTTAAAGTTATTCACCTTCATTGATCATTCACCTCACAAAACAATGCAATTTAGCCGCGACGTGTAGTAGACGTGTACCACCTTGAAAATGAACGATGATCGACTAAAAATAAAAAACGTCGACTACTTCAATAGTCGACGGTTAGTCGACTAATCGAATAATCGCGACAGCCCTACTCTTGAGGTCAACAGACATATCAACTTAAATGTACTGCAATATTAACCCTATTCTGTGTGTTCTTGAACACACTACTCCTTTTGGTTTGGTTGTGACTTCTGACATCGGTGTAGCGTGGCCGAGCTATTCGCCTGTGCTATGTGAAAATGCAACAGAATCCCCAAAATATAATTAAAGAAAACAATTGGTAGAGTGGAGTATGGGGAAAAGGAATTTACCTTGTATATCACAAGTAGTGATCATTGGTTGTATGTTGCACGGCAGAGGGTTAACACCCCTTGGAACAGTCCATCTCTCTGTATGGGTTATCACCTGGCTGCTGACTAATACTGAAAAACAATCTATTTCTCTGTATGGGTTAACACCTAGCTGGTGATAGCACCTCTAGAGTCATCTGGCAATAACACTGCATTTCTTTTAGTTCTCTGTCGCGTCACCTTCAATAGGAATGGGTCACTTGGGAAAGGGTTAATAGAAATAACATAATACAATTACATCCAATTCAACAATATATTTGTTTTGTTATCCCCTTTTGCACAGTAATATTATAAAGGAATTCTGACATAAAATTGTTAAATATCAACTCTTTTTGTGATACGAGACACCTCTGCAGTAAATTACTAATACCTATTAATTTGACAGAACTGACGGAAGAGTTAATTGAATGAATTTGCTCAACTTGAAGTAAGACTTAATTAACGGCGGTAACCCCGCATATGGATGGACAGACGAAGGTGCTGCAACAACATTTGCCGCTGAGCTCGAGTGAAACACTCTAGCAAATATTACTCAGAGAAATATGTTCGAAATTCGACGTCCCTAATACCTTTTTCTGAGAGCCGGGCATTAGTCATGTCAAATATTGAACAGATTTGTCAATAAATTATATATTATAATTTATAGCAGTTAACAACACTGCTTAAATACAGGCCCTTCTTTCACCGTCGTGTCAGTGTCGTCCAATCTTTCAACACAATCAGTCTAATATTAAAAATGGGAATCCGCACATGATATGAATGTCATAATCAGACATAAATAATTAGCCACGCTGTGCTTTGTTTACATTTACAATTACAGTACACACTGAAGTCGACCCCTTATCGGCTGAAGCACCGTATCTAATTAAACACCCTTTCTATTTCCCTAACTTATTCTTTCAGTCTCTGTATAACCCACGAGTACACGTAAGTTATAAAAGGTTATCACCTTTTAATTTGTATAAGATTTGCTTTTTGTTTCTCGTCTGCTTGCTTTCGTTCAGAGTGATGGGTCACGGTTGGTCTCGCAACATTCAGTTCCTCCCTTTTATATGCGATGAGACGTATCCAAGCACACAACCCCGTATCTAGATGGGTCGACCCAATCGTTGCGGGAAATTCCATATAAGGCATTGGTCACGTTTCCGTAAGTTTTCATTGACTGACACGGGCAAGGTCGCTGAAAATGTGCGGAAAGGTTGCAAGCTCAAATGGAAATACTCTTGCACTGAAAATGTATAAACAATGCCATTTTACTGAATTAACATTAAAAGAAATGTATGAATTTATGAGGATAAATGCACGTAGACTGCAAAGAATCCAATACGGAGAGGGTGTTATGTGATATTTGAGTTAAGAAAAGACGTAAACATGTGAACTCTCAGCACCTCCCTGCGGTGGAACTGGGTTTTCTAGGTAAACACGACTTACGATTGTTCGCCGAGTGGCATTACAAAATACTGCATAGGTTCTCTTGCTGAAATACATACAAAATAATGATTAAAATATGTAAAGTGGTGCATGAGTTAGGGCGCTTCGTTACTCAACACGACCTGCATGGGCATAATATTAATAAAAATATCGACATATCACAAGGCCAACACTCAACAGGTACAGTTGTTGACAAAATGACTTTTAGTTTTGTTTGATCTCTGTTCACTCCATTCAGTCTCACAGAGATTAACGATAACTGAATTCTAATTCAGATGAACCAGACAATTCCCTGCATATAATATACATATCCTTTCATGAACTCTGCCCCAATATTAAATTGTGGACTTTAACTTATGAAAAGACAAACTTTCTTATTAGTTTTTTACTGAGTTTAATTTTAAGAAAATTAAACACTGTCTTAAACTATTATTGTTATTTGAATTAATTTAAGTTCAGCATTTATATTTACTGATAAAGTAAGGTAACTCATCCCAATTGTAGGATAATAAATAATTACTTATTAATAATATAAATATGACTGAAAGCCTGCTGAGCACTGTGAATATCATTAAAACCGGCCCAAAAGTCACAGAACTGGGCCATGTCACATCGGCACTCACAATTGGCCGATTGTGCACTCAACTAATCGTCAAGCAGATGACTGTTGCTAATTCTTATCGGTTAATCACTACAGATCATCTGGACAGTGATTTTTAGTCAGTTCTTTGCCGCTTCTTAAGGCAGCCAAGGCTTGACTAGGAAATAACTGCTAAGCAGCTGGACATGTACAAGATGTAGTCTAATGGGAATTCAGAACAATTGCCAACCCATTGGGGGTTAACAAAACTGAAAAGGAAATCGGGGACTTCTTCGATGAAAATGAACCTTTCAGCTGTTATCAAGCCTTAACATGGCCTAAAATATAGCGAATGTAGGAAAATTTGAAAAGTCAGATGGTTTTGGTATTCAACTATTGGTAAGGTACAGTTCTTCGGTCACCCTATCCCTATGAATATTGGTACCGATTCATTTTTTTGTATATTGCCTGTCTCTATCAAAATGAATGTAAATCAGGCATTTTGGATGAATACGGCCATACCAAAATATTTCCACACGACTGATTAGTATTTTGAACTTGGTGTCGGATTGACAATCAGGACATTCCCTGCATTGTTTTCAGCCAACTCATTTTGAATCTTTATTGCTAATTCTCACTATCAAGTTGACTCAGTTGAATTTCGTGTCCATTCATAACATAAAAACTTAAAATTGTCAACATTCTAAACACTTTCGGCAATGATGTTAAAATTGCGCACATCAGAAGAATGCCACTATACAACAGAGACTGCTTTTGACCATGATCTAATGGGAACAGTTCTATATTTTCAATATCTCCAAAAATGGCATGCTGAATCAAAACAGAGTTTGTGTCTGCCAAAAATAACTTGAAGCCATTAACCCTTTACCTAACGTAATGGCCAATGCCGAACAGCATTATTCACAAAAATTTGCATTCAATTTTCATTATTTTTTCGGTTTTTTTTTTTTTGTCTCAAAAGCATAGCATGAGCTCATTCCAATGAGGGGTCATAAGCTATGTTTTTGATATAAAAAATGAAAAAAAAATTATTCCAGCATTTTGTTTGCGAGTGTCATCTGCCTTTTTGTGTTTGGTAAATAGTTAATTAAAGTGTTGAAATGAGTATTTTAGCTTAGTTTAAAAAGGCCAAAACACCCAACCTTCAAACTAGTGTTGAAACGGTTAGCTGGATAGCTGGTTTGCAACCGGTTGTTGGCATAAACGACTGGAAAAGCTGTTAACCGGATAACTGCTATACCTATAGTTTATGGAATAGCGTCAGGAAAATAAATGGTATTTGACCGAGAGACATTAGAATTCTTTTTCTGACACAAGCATTGTCAAAGCTACCAAACATTTGTTGATTTACAATGATGTGTGGTCGCTGCAACATGAAAGGGTTAAGGTGTTGGAATGTTGAATGAACAGTTATTTTGGTCGCTTGGGTTGTCAAGTCACGAATGAATGTTTGTTACTTTGTATCAGACTGCCAACAGTCGAATGCAAATGCAGACTGTTTTCTCCGTGAGCAGTAGTGAGCACATGCCTGTCAGTGTAACATTGTCTTCTACAGACAAATTTGACATTCTTCTCATTGAAGAGGTGTTGTTAATTGCAGATTATAATGCTGAAAAAATCCCCCAGTGTGAGTAACAGCGCTTTCAGAAAAAATTGATTGTTAGATACTTTACAAATGTGTTTCAGAAAAACCATGTTTTGAATTTATTGAACTGTTTAAAAGTATGAACATATGTCATAAAAAAACCTATTTTAAAATCTAGCATTTTGAAATTCGTTTTTTATTTGTCAATGTTGGACAACGAGGAGCTCTTGGTCAATGGGGCGTATAATAATTTCTTATCACACCACTTTCATGACTCGCAACATATTCCTGCCAGAAATTTCATTGCGAGGAATAGATAAATATAAAGGTGGAACTGTTTGTAACTTTTGTCTTACCAGTGAACAGAAAAAGATACTCAAAAAAATTAGGATTACATGTTCAGACAATGATAATATCAAATTCAAGTCACTCAAGGTAAGAGGCTGTTTGCTAATAATACGATTAACTAATAACTATGTATAACTACACTTTACAAACTGGTCGGAAAATTCTTAATATCAATGACATTTGTCCCTTGCTTCAAATGCGCACACATGGGAACAAATTGCACACACAATTTTTATTTCAGGTCAGCAGCATGCCTCACGTCTGTGATTTTCACATGTCGCGTGCCTGTGATTTTCAAATGGCAAGGCCTGTTTTTGTAATCGGGCAATGCAGGGTGACCACAGTTAACGATTTATCATCACTATTATATGGGGCCATTGCAGTGATTTAATTGTCAATGATTGTTTTACATTGGCAATTTGCGCTAGCAGTTGATTGCGTTCGGTTGTTTACGTTTTGCGGAAGTTGGGTGGCAGTGTTTTGAACTGTTTTCTCACCATTCCTTACTGATTTTGCTTCCTAGACAATGCAGTAATCCCAGTGGTTAAAATTAATGGATATCCGGTTATGCCCGCCGGTTACAAAAATGGGCCAACCGTTTCAGCACTACTACAAACACTGAGAAAGTGAAATTATTTAAGTCTGTGCAGATTGGTCTTGTCACAATTTATGGGAGAGACTCTTTATAAATTGTAACAAGTCAAAGACAATTGGGCAAATTTTGATGACCAAAAATAAATCTGCACTCAAACATTTAAAAGAGACTGGGGTCATCTTGGCTCAAAAGGGCTATGCAAATTTTTTTCGCCTAAATTTTGTGGGGTTATCTTAACTTTTCAATTTGTGCATCTCTGATGATACATCATTGGGATATTCTCCTATTTTTAACAGAAACCAATTTTGTAATGTTAGAAAAATCATACCTCGCGATACCTTGAGGAATACTTCTTCTGTGCAATGTTTTGATGCTGACAGCCTGTAATGTGAAGGTGATTGGTCTTCGTGTAATGGCATTTTACAAGGCGAGAATATCTGTGTTTTTTGCCTTTGCTGGCCTTGACCTGAACGTAAATAACACATATGGAGATTAGTGTTGTGCGGTATACCAAATTTATGGTACGATTTCGGTATTATAGGAATACCAAAAACTGTACCGAAACCAAATAAAAAAAACGCTTGTTTCGGTCTTTATATTTTTCTGCGAAATTGACAAAGTCAACTCATCAAGTCTACAGGTCATATTTATGAAGGGATTTCATTGTAACTCCGTAGGATTACTCCAGATGATTCAACCACGATGGCTGCCCGAGTCAAAGCCCAAAAACCTTTAGCACAGTCTACAGGTCATATTTATGAAGGGATTTCATTGTAACCTGGTAGGTTGACTTCATATAATGTCTAGATGAGAACGTCCCCTTTGGACACAATTGGGAAACTGACGGCTACAGGGGCCCAAAGCTCGAAAACCTTTAGCATAGTCTACAGCCCATATTTATGAAGGGATTTCAATGTAACTTGATAGGATGACTCGTTTTGGAATAATTTCACTGTAACTTAGTAACTTTCATTGATATATGTTAACTGTGAGGTCATATTAACCCACCCCTCAGCTCTTCTGAACAGTGTACACCTCATATTATTTTTATCAAAAACATAGCATACAGGGAACAGAAATGAACATATTCCCAATTATCACAATTCTTGTCTTATTTCATAATCCTTTCATAAACATTGAACATTATTCTTTTCATCAAACACAACACACAAGTTAAGCTACAGTGTCATTGACTCTTTCATTGGACTAGTCGACGCCGACGTGATTAGTACTAAACAAATCTATTAACCGATTATTGAATCACTCGTCGATCAGGGTTGGGGTATTCGTATTCGTATTTGGTATTCAGTCGTATTCAATACATTTTTTCAAGTATTCAAATGTATTCAGTATTCATGCAATTTTAAAGTATTTGTATTCGTATTCGAATACAGTCAAATTTGAGGTGTATTCATGAATACTTTTTGAATACTTTTCTTGTTTTTAATACACATGTATGCAGTATTTGTAAAAAAAATATTGTGATTATCTCTATTAGAAAGTAGTAAAGAATTAAACTAATACTTTTGAAGTGCACATATCAGGTCCATCAAATAGTACATCAAACTTCATACTACACATGAAGGTAAGTTCAATTATTTATCTGCCTTTTGGTAGCAAACTCTTCATTGTTCAAAATTTGTTTCATTGTAAACTGAACATTGTAATTGTACAGATTATTCTTTGGACAAAGGATATCAGTCTGGCCCAAGTAGTGATTTTTAATCCCTAAACAACTCCATTATCCAATTAATACTAATCTAATATTTTTCTACAGTAATAGTAGAAATAAGGTGTAGACTGATAGATCTGAAAAATTATTGTGCTTGAATTACAACATTTTTCCAATGGTGCAGTAATTGCTTAATTGATTTTTGTGAATAGCACTGGCCAGTTTTTTTATTCTCACCAGCAATGAATGTTTAAATATTAATAAAAGACATGAAGCAGAGAAGCCACAATTAGCTACAATTAATAGACATTATTGGGGGTCATAAAATGCAGTTTAGAAGAAAAAAACATTAAAAAATACCTAAAAAATTGTGTAAATTTCTCACAGTTCTCTATTTAATGATTACCGTGTATGCACTAAACAACAAAACATTGGATGTGTACTGTGCACATTTTGCTAATTGTTTTCTAAATAAATTGATATTTAAAATTTTTTTTTTTATTTCTTTTGTTTGTCATTAATACCAACTTATGTCTGTTGATTGGGTTCTAAAGGATTAAGAGATCCACCCTCTGAAAAACTAAATCTTCACCTATAATCCCTTATACCCTTAATCCCAATAAGAATGATCAAATTATCATCCATTTACAAGAAAAATTTTGAAAAGTATTCAAGTATTCATATTTGTATTCATGAATACATTGTAAAGTATTCGTATTCGTATTCAATACATTTAAAATTTGTGTATTCGTATTCGTATTCATAAAATTTCAAAGTATTCGTATTCGTATTCAATACATTTACAATGTATTCGCCCCAACTCTGTCGTCGATTAGTCGCCTGAGTGTATTCTCTAAAGCCTTGAAGTTTCCACTTTAACTTCTAAGAAATTTAATTCAGTTTTATTAAAATTAATTCAGTGCTTTCGATTTGAGCGCTATCGCACTCGCACTTCTACATTGGAAACAAGAGCTCTCTACAGATACATGTTCTTGTTTTGGGTAAATGTTGCTGCAATAAGATTGGTCAGAAAACAAAACGTCACATAATGATATTTACTGTTGAATGAAGTTTTACAACTTGCATTACGTAGTGCACATACCGACCAAACAAATCGCACTGTTTGGTCGTGTGATGTATTTAATATTCAATGAGGCTATTGTTTATATAGCTTTTCATTGGGGTTTGATTAAGTTATGCAGGTCATTGAACAATCACGTCATCAGTGTATACTTCTTTAGTGACCTGTTTTCTGCTTTCAAAGTTTTTTAGC
This sequence comes from Pictodentalium vernedei, assembly GCA_031216915.1. Classification (NCBI taxonomy): domain Eukaryota; kingdom Metazoa; phylum Mollusca; class Scaphopoda; order Dentaliida; family Dentaliidae; genus Pictodentalium; species Pictodentalium vernedei. Next base: position 220,385,159 of record CM062294.1, read on the forward strand.
ACAATAACAAAGTGCAGAAATTTCTTATTAGACCACAATATACAGGGGAATTTTTGGGAAAAAGTTGAATTTCGCTTAAAAATACTTGACAGAACTGAATATTGGAATACCAAAGATTTATTATTAGACCAATTTATTTTTTGTGGAACCGGTTGTTTGGTCGTAAGGACATGGAGACATCGGCTTCCGTAATGGCGCACAGTTAGACCCATTAATTGTATCGTAATTTGGAAGCCACTCCAGCCAATGAATTCAGTTAAAACCACAGTTTTGTAGAATTTATTGCTTAGTTCAGCATCTGATATTGCATAACCGACTAGTTGATTAATCGTCGACTACTACCCAGCAATTAGTCGATTAGTAAAAATCCAAATGGCATTAATCAATTCAACACTATGTATGTTTATTAGGAACACAAGAGTAGAGTCCTCTCATCCAGTTCTTTCCCAGCATAATAATAATAATAAAGAGACAGCAGGAACCAGGTTCGCCCCATGATTCGGGTGTGGACATCTATTTGTTGTGTGAGACGAGAGAGGTCATGGTGACCCTACCTGTGTGTGGAAGAGCCATGGTTACTCGGTTCGGACATGGCCCTGAATGAGGCGTATGTTGGCATTGCCATAGTGTTGAGGTTAGGTCTGGACGCCTGTGAGTACTAGTTCCATAGGCAACTGTGGTATGTTGTTAATGTATGGTCACCATAGATTGACCTTAGATCAGCTCTTAGTGGGTCGAAGGTTCAGTGCTCAAGATTGAAAATGATGCTTCCTGAGGTATACAGGTGTGTGATTTATACTGTTCATAGCTTGGGACTGGATGCCCATTGATACAACTTCCATAGGAAGTAACAGTGGTAGGTATTAATGTATGGTCACCTTAGATAGACCCAGGGCTCGATTTAACTGGATTCGCATACCGATTTTCGAATCAATTTTTGACGATAGCTAATAAATTTCACATGACAAAAACATTTAAATAATTGGAAATGCTAATCAAAATTTATCCAAGTTGGTAAACTGCTATTCAATTTTTAAAGATTAACTTGACCCCTGGATAGACCTCAGGTCAGCCCCTAGTAGGTTGAATGCTCAGGACTCAGAATTAAGGCATTTTGTGAGTTGCAGTGTTGGTATAAATGCGGTGTTTATTATGCGCATCAGATTTCCGAAACATGAGTCTCCGAGTGTTATAAGCTGAAGATCACAGTGTGTTTCAGGGTGTAACGACTCCATGGTGGAGAGGAAGTTGTGAGGTGGATCAGATTTGTCCAGAATTAATTTCAACAAAGTGTAACCAAGGTTTTGGCCTGTTCAGCCTTATCAAACAAACAAATACAGAGATATGTTGTATTTCAGTGGTAATGTTACAAAATCGGATTCAGGTGGGTAGAAGTCTCTACGGTTGTCTGATGTGTAATCCTATTGGTAAGGATTAAAAGTGACGGCAACTTCTGTAAAGCAGTCATGAGTATGAAAGTCGGAATAAGTCACAACTTTATTTGGTGGTGTTATTGTTGATTGAAAACTGTTGAAACACAATAAACAGCTGTAGGTTTGGTGGCTAGTTGTGTTGAGAGTGTGAATACTCTATTGGTAGTTATTAGTGGATACTAATCTGAGTGCCAAGAGCTGATGGCTGTTAGCTCAATCCTTTGCCGTTGATGGTTGACTGTGGTAAACTGGTGTAGGTCTACCAGTGTATATTTCTGCCGTGGTAAGTGGTGGGTAGAATAGATCGTGTGAAAGGTATAGTGCGACCTTGTCAGCTAAAGACACAGTTATGGGGCGCACCAACCAGGCCCAGCAGATTACAGTAAGGTGCGTCCATGTCAGGTAAAGACACAGGTATGTGTCGCACTGGTCGTGTCTAGCAGGTAACACAATCAACTACAGTCGAGCAATCTGAGCACAAAGAGCTGATGTATGTTAGCTCAATAGTGCTTTGAGGGGGGGGGGGGGATACTTTGCCTACGTTTGTTGAATAATAATTATAATAATAATGAGGAAATTTTATAAAGCGTCACAAAGTGCTCTAAAATGCTGCACAGTTAAATAAACAATGGGCTTGTGACTATCATGACAATATACAGACTGAGAAAGGTGTAAAGGCCAGCAGGTTACATACTGTCAAAAACCTCTCTGAAGAGATGTGATTTTAAATTTTTTTTGAATTGGTTGAGATCTTTCGATCCCTGAACATGAACTGGTAACTTATTCCAAAGTACAGGTCCAGCGAAAGAGAAAGCTCTGTTATTCACAGAAGTGGACCTAGAGAAGGGCATCTGAAGCTTGATTTGTGAGGAGGAGCGCAAGTTCCTTTCAGGGTTTTTAATTGCCAGAAGGTCTTGTAAGCACTTAGGTGCTGAGTCATGAATTCATTTAAATACCAAAACCAAAATTTTGAAAATAATCCGCTGTCGTACAGGGAGCCAGAGCAATTATTATAGTAGTGGTGTTATATGATCACAGCATTTAGAGCCTGCAACGATACGAGCAGCTGTATTTTGAATATTCTGTAGTTTTGAAATATATGACTGTGGCAACCCAATAAGAAGTGAGTTGGAAAAATCCAAGTGGGATGAAATAAAAGCATGAACTACAGTTTCCAATGACTTAGTGGAGAGGTAACGACGAAGATAGCTCAGGTTCCTAATTTGCATGAAACAGCGCTTGCAAATAGTATTGACATTTTCCTCCATTGATAGACGAGAGTCAAATATCACACCAATGTTACAAGCACTGTTTGATACATTTTGTGTAGAATTTCCGATAACAAGTGACTTGATTTGCAAATTTGATTGACTCTTTGAACGCGATAGGACTAGTACCTCGGTCTTATCGTCATTCATTTTAAGTCTATGACAGCCCATCCAGTCCCTAACCTTGTGTACACAGTCTTCCATCATCGAAACTGAAACAATAGGGTCAGATCCAATTGAAGGGTCTAGTGACAAATACAACTGAGTGTCATCAGCATACAAATAATAACGAACACCGATCTGCCTCAGCAACTTTCCCAATGACGCTGTGTAAAGTGTAAACAATATCGGCCCAAGAACGGAGCCCTGTGGAACTCCACACGTTAATACTTTACTGTCAGAGTTTGTTTTAGAAATGGTTACTTGTTGTTCACGGAACAAGCGATAAGATTGGAACCAGGCAAGAACTTTTCCGTTGATTCCAAGCTGTTGCATTGTGGATAACAGAAGGGAATGATCAATGCTATCGAAAGCAGCGGAAAGATCCAATAAGACCAGAAGGACAGATCTACGTTCACCTAATGAACATATTATATCGTTACAGACCCTTAAAAGAGCAGTTTCCGCACTATGATTAGCCTGATAGGCCGATTGATATGGTTCCAATAGGCAATTTGTTGAGAGGTATTGCATAAATTGTTTGGCAACCACCTTTTCTGAAATTTTGGATATAAAGGGAAGATTGGAAACAGGACGATAATTTTTCAGGATATCTGGATCAAGAGAGAGTTTCTTGATTGATGGTGAAACCAGGGCTATTTTCGGCTCTGTTGGTACGCAATCTTCCTGGAGCAATGATTGAATAATGTTTGTAATGGAAGGTGATAGACGATCAACCGCTGTTTTAACCAGCCATGTATGAATGGGATCTAGGTCATTTGTCTTGTTAGGACGCATTAAAATTAACTTTTTCACTTCGAGCTCATTTACTGCAGTTGAATGGGGTAAACCGATGTAGAGTTACCACTGTATTTTTCTACTGTGGTAAGTGGTGGGTAAAATAGATCATGTGAAAGGTATAGTGTGACCGTGTCAGGTGGTAACACTGGTATGAGTCGTGCTGGCTGGGTCCGGCAGGTAATACGCTCAAATACAGTCGTATTGGCTGGAATGTACATTAAAAAATGAAAGCGAAAATAATGAAAGCAAATCTCTGACTCAGAATAACTACCTGTGAGGATTAAGGTTTTGAGTGTATACGCGGATGTTGTAGAAATAATTTGGTACAAACAGCGTGTTCAAGTCAAACATTGGTAAATCACAGACTCGATATTGGTATGAAGAGAACATTTCAAAATGGCTGCACTTTGCAGAAGTTAATTATGTACAAATATGAATAGAGTCCACCTAACCTTCCTGATCTCTCCACTTCATCTCCACCATGGAGTCGTTACACCCTGAAACACACCGTAAGCTACTAAACTCCGACTACAGCTCAATAACACTTGGAGACTCATGTTTCGGAAATCTGATGCACATCATAACACCGCATTTAGGCCAAAAAAAATGAATGTCATGGTTTGGGTTACATGCCAGAGAAAATAGGGTCAATAGTTAGGCTTCTTTTTTGTTTTTTACTTTGCGATGAGTAATTTAGTTGGATTGTCATGGGCGAAATGCAACATACCCAATATGAGAAAAGCAGAACAATGGGTATTATTCTGCTTAACAAGCCAGCTAGGTATAGAAACAGGACAGATATTAAAGCAAGTATGAGGAGGGCATAAAATTGAAACTTTTAGATAACCTATTTTCCGGTCACCCCAATAAATTCTAGAGGAACAATTATAATAAGAGACTGATGCTGAAGGCATCTATCCCAAGTGCCGCATATGTTAGTTTGATGGGGAAGAAGTGTGTGTGTGTGTGTGGGGGGGGGGGGGGGGGTATTGGTCTTTAGTTCAACTTTTAAAAGGAGCTATCAAGTGGTGTATTCTAGTGGCTTTTGGTTGAAAATTATCTTGGTTTTTTTCAATAGAAAAACTTGATTTTTTTATCAGCATATTACAAATTTTTAAAGATACTGGCATACATCCTTCTCATGAATTCCGCAAATGTTTCATTTTCTGAGAACTTACAGCAAACTGTTCCTTTTGGATACGGAAAGCACTGGACAACCTTGAATATAATAACTTACACATGCAAGAATGACAGGTGTGCTGCTATTAAACTTGAACAGCCAAGCGATTATCAGTCTCATTTTATTTTTGGCGACATTCATGGCTGCCAATTTGGGTCCATGGAATAGGGTGCCTAACCTTGATAACATTTATTACCTGACGATAAATGTTATCAAAGTTAGGCACCCTATTCCGTCGGCCCAATTTGGCGGCCATGGAGAACAGATTGGAATTTCTTTATTTCGCCCAAATGAGGGCATTTCCTTTTTATTAAAGCCAAGATTGTTGACATCGTTCAGATGAAAATCGGCAATACAACAAATTAAAATTGCAAAAATGCGCAGGTTCCGTTTCAACAGAGAGACACACCCAGCAAAATCTGTATTGATTTAGCAACGTTTTCCGGTTTTTGGTGTCAGACAGGGATCGCGATTTTTGAAAGACCGATAAAATTTCCGGAGTCTCAGGCTTGAAATAGGGTCGGTCAGGTAACCCAAACCAAAACATTTTTATTTTTTTGGCTTTACCAACAATGCAACTCACAAAATGTCTTAATTCTGAGCCCTGAACCTTCAACCTACTAGGGCCTGATCTGAGATCTCTCCAAGGTGACCATACATTAAAACTTACCACAGTTACCTACAACAGAAGTAGTACCCATAGGCATCCACCCCTAAGCTATGAACTGTATGAATCGCTCCCCTGCACACCACAGGGAGTGCCATTTTCAATCCTGAGCAGTGAACCTTCGACCCACTAAGATCTGATCTAAGGTTTATCTATGGTGACCATACATTAACAACCTACCACAGTTACCTCCTATGGAACTAGTACCCACAGGCATCCAGCCATAACCTCAACACCATGGCAATGCCAACATAAGCACCAGCCCCACCCCCCATCCCCCACCCCCACCATCACCACCATCACCATCATTCTGGACCCAACAGGTAGAGCCACCATGGTTCTTCCACACATCCCTTTATTATTAAGATTTTCATATATAGCTTTGGTGTGATGTCTAGATTGGAGCTATCAAATTTTTCTGAATTTTGTTATAAAATATGGCAGCCAGCAGCTATCTTGGATTTGGCATATGAATTTTCAATAATTCCATTAGCACACCCTGCAAGCCACATCTCTCACTCAATCTTTTTCAAATTTTATATGTAGTTTTGGTGTGAGGTCTAGATGGGAGATATCAAATTTTTAGCTCACCTGACTGAACTCAGGGTGAGCTATTCTGATCATTTTTTGTGTGTCGTCTGTCATTCGTCGGCCATCGTGAAGGAGGTGTTTGGGTCTTTTTCTCCCAATCCACTGGCCACATTTTAATGATATTTCACATGAATAGTGGTTATATAGGGGCATTTGGGTTTTCTTCAAATTGGCTTTCTGCTCCTATTGAGGAAGGGGTGGGGACAAAATGCCTCAATTTTTTTTAAAATCTTATGAACCAGCTGTAGCAGAGACTTGATATTTGGTATACAGCTTCGTTTTGAGGTGTAGACTCAAGTTTGTTCAAGAGAAGTTTGAGGGGGCAATATTTGTCGCTGTTATGGGAGGGATAAGAATTTTTGCCCTGCCCAAAATTTCTATTTTCCAAACCGAGAGGCCGATTTGAACCAAATGTGATATGAAGTATTAATGGGTCATAAGTACTTGATTTATGCCAATTTTTTTAAAAAAATGCCCCGTGGAAACCACAGGATCTGAAAATAGAACAAATTTTAAATGCCCATATCTCCAAAACTGCATGGCTCTGAGATTTCTTATTTGGTGTGAAGCTTTGTTAGGACCAACAGAATGGAATGGTCTAAAAAAATTGCTATCGTTTTTATCATAGGGTACTTTTTCAGGACTTTGAAAAAATGCTGAGTCAGCATTTTTTAACACTGTGGGAAATGGGGAAAACATTTAAGACTCTTCTTCTTCCAGACCACTGCTCCAAAAGCTTTCAAATTTGACATACCACATCTTTGGAAGATTGTTTCACATGTTTGTTGAAATCAAATCCCTGGGTCCATATTTGGGCTCTCTATGGGAGCCCAAATGTTTAAATTAGTGCAGTATGAGGAATATTTTTTAAAAATCTTCTTCAGATCCAGCAGTCGGAATGTTTTGATATTTGGTATACATCATCCTTAGGAAGGTGTGATTCAAGTTTGTTCAAGCCAAGTCTCTGAGTCCATATTTGGGATCCCTGTGGGAGACTGAATTGTAACTTAGTTCAATATGAGGAACGTTCTTTAAAAATCTTCTTCACATCCACCAGTAAGAATCTTTTGATATTTAGTATGCAGCATCCTTGGGGAGGAGGGGAGGGGGATTCAGATTTGTTCAAGCCAAGTCTCTGGGTTCATATTTGGGCTGCCTGTGGGAGACCGAATTGTAACTTAGTTCAATATGAGGAACATTCTTTAAACATCATCTTCAGCACACCAGTTAGAATCTTTCAATATTTGGTATAATGTATTGTTATGGAGGCGAGATTCAAATTTGTTAAAGCCAAGTCCCTGGGTTCATATTTGGGTTCCCTATGGGAGCCTGAATTATAACTTAGTTCAATATGAGGAATATTTTTTTAAATGTTTTTTTTTTCAGATGCACCTGTCGGAATGTTTTGATATTTGGTATATGGTTTTCTTAATGGGGCAGATGCGAGTTTGTTCAAATCAGTACCCTCGGTTGGTAGGTGTCAGTGTCAGGTGAGCACTCTCAGGTCCCTTGGGACCTCTTGTTCTGAATTTTGTTGAAAAATATTGGCTGGCAGTGGCCATCTTGGATTTGGCATATAAATTGTCAACAATTCCATTAGCAGACCCTGCAGGCCGTTTCTCTCATCTGATCTTTTTCATATTTTATATGAAACTTTGGTATGATGTCTAGCTGTGAGTTATCAAATTGTTCTGCATTCCATTGAAAAAAAATGGCAGACCCGCCAGCTTGGATTTGACATATAAATTAAAATAACAGTTCCGTTAGTACACCCAACAGACCCTGTTTTTTTCGGATTTCATATGTAGCTTTTGGTGTGATGTCTTTTCTCTAGAAACTTAAGTGAATGACTTGGCAGTACTGGATCTTTCTATTTAGTTCAGTCCCTTATTGGACAGGTTGAGCTGCAGTGTCATTGACACTTTCATTTATTATAATCAGAGCTTTGAAGGCCTGTGATTTGTCAAAGAACATCTCAAAAACAGGATAAAATATTTGATTGTTGTGTCTTTTCTCAGAATTTTCACCTAAACTGTTTTGCCTCCCATTCCACAAGAAGCCAGGAAATGGCATTCTGGGGACTTGAAATTTCTAATTTTTCTTACATAGTGGTCAGACCGGTGTGTTGGATGTTCACAAATTCGCCTGATTTAAAAGCCTGTATAGATTAGTCAATAACTCAAACAGATCTCTTGTGATTCAACTTGCATTGTTCTGCCAACAAAACCTGCCTACATGTACATACCCATTAAAGTTATTTATTTGTGTCCACTTTTGTTTCAGACAACAGTGGTGCAATTCAGTTTGATGCAAGAACAAACACAGTCATGGCAGAAGTTCAACAGGATAATATAAAAGAAAAAGTAAATTTTGGCACATTTTATTTTATTTTCATGATGTATACCTTTTTATCTTTGTTTTTAATATTATCTTGTGCATAGTCTATAGCACAGTGATCACAAAAACAGTATTTCTCCTGATCAGATCGCTATCAACCATGTCTTTCATCAGTGTGTTAAGATTTCCGAAATAAAACATTGCAAACTCAAAGCCACACCAAGGAAAGCATTGAAAATAGCATCTGTGATTTAGAGCCAGTCAAAATTCTATGTCTGCTTTTCTGCTCACAGTACTGTAGGGATTACAATAATGTGTTCACAAAAGCAGACAAGGAATATCATTTGGATCGTGGCTGTGTTGCAATCTAATCAAAATTATTTTTCCACTGTTCTCCCACTCAATAGAATCCTTCTTGTCAGAAAAGAAATGCGAGAACAATGAATCTTGCATGCAAATGCTATTTTCTATTGTTTTTTGGTATTTGACCTTGATTTCAAAGTGTTTTTTTAATTTTATGAAACCTTGACCTTCTGGTGTGTACTGTAAATATTTAATGACCCGATCACAATCCCATCAAGAAAAATACTACTTTCGTGATCACTGTACTGGATTAGGCTTCAAGACATAGCTGGGAACCTGTCCAAAATTTTCTGTAAAGAGTGGTGTACACCTCTGAATAATGCTTTTTAAAAAAAGTGCCATTGACACTTTTGTAAAGGTCTCTCCATTGTTAGCCATTGTTTCACTATTTTTATACCTCCCCCCCACCCCCACCCCCTCCCACAATGAGTTGTGGGGGGTATATTGATTGGAATCACCTTGTCCGTCCATAGACATAATAATTTTGTCCAAAGATTTTCGCAGACGTTTTGGATCAATCTGCTTGGAACTTGGTGTGAATGTTCACCACCATGGGAACCTGTGCACTTGCATGTTCCGATCAGATTATTTTTTCCAGAATTATGCCCTTTTTCAGATAGCATGCATAAATTTTGTCCAGAGATTTTCACTGCAGGTTATGGGTCGATTCCTTTGAAACTTGGTTTGGATGCGCACTACCATGGGAACCTGTGCATCTGTGATTATAGTTTCGAGCAGACTTTTTTGCTAGATTTATGCCCTTTTATTCTTAGAATAATCATGTTGGGGGGGGGGGGGAGGTATGCACAGGCCCATCTGGGACAGTTACATCTATAGTTGTTGTTGTTGTTGTTTTCACATATTTACACTACCTCATTAAGTTCCAAACACACTTGCACATCTTAACTCTTAACCCACTGAGTATTTTAAGATATTTTTTATCAAATCTAGCCATGGCTGCTGTGAAGCAGCCATGATTAGATTTGATAAAAAATTCATATGAATTTAATGCAGGAAACCATTGGGGGAAAAAACATTCAGTTTACAGGGTAGGGTTGGGGTATTCGTATTCGGTATTCAGTCGTATTCAATACATTTTTTCAAGTATTCAAATGTATTCAGTATTCATGCAATTTTAAAGTATTCGTATTCATATTCGAATACAGTCAAATGTGAGGTGTATTCATGAATACTTTTTGAATACTTTTCTTGTTTTTAATACACATGTATACAGTATTTGTAAAAAAAATATTGTGATTATCTCTATTAGAAAGTAGTAAAGAATTAAACTAATACTTTTGAAGTGCACATATCAGGTCCATCAAATAGTACATCAAACTTCATACTACACATGAAGGTAAGTTCAATTATTTATCTGCCTTTTGGTAGCAAACTCTTCATTGTTCAAAATTTGTTTCATTGTAAACTGAACATTGTAATTGTACAGATTATTCTTTGGACAAAGGATATCAGTCTGGCCAAAGTAGTGATTTTTAATCCCTAAACAACTCCATTATCCAATTAATACTAATCTAATATTTTTCTACAGTAATAGTAGAAATAAGATGTAGACTGATAGATCTGAAAAATTATTGTGCTTGAATTACGACATTTTTCCAATGGTGCAGTAATTGCTTAATTGATTTTTGTGAATAGCACTGGCCAGTTTTTTTATTCTCACCAGCAATGAATGTTTAAATATTAATAAAAGACATGAAGCAAAGAAGCCACAATTAGCTACAATTAATAGACATTATTGGGGGTCATAAAATGCAGTTTAGAAGAAAAAAACATTAAAAAATACCTAAAAAATTGTGTAAATTTCTCACAGTTCTCTATTTAATGATTACCGTGTATGCAGTAAACAACAAAACATTGGATGTGTACTGTGCACATTTTGCTAATTGTTTTCTAAATAAATTGATATTTAAAATTTTTTTTTTATTTCTTTTGTTTGTCATTAATACCAACTTATGTCTGTTGATTGGGTTCTAAAGGATTAAGAGATCCACCCTCTGAAAAACTAAATCTTCACCTATAATCCCTTATACCTTAATCCCAATAAGAATGATCAAATTATCATCCATTTACAAGAAAAATTTTGAAAAGTATTCAAGTGTTCATATTTGTATTCATGAATACATTGTAAAGTATTCGTATTCGTATTCAATACATTTGAAATTTGTGTATTCGTATTCATAAAATTTCAAAGTATTCGTATTCGTATTCAATACATTTACAATGTATTCGCCCCAACCCTGACTGACTGACTGTGACACCGGAATTGACTGAAATTCACTGAATACATCTTCAATCTCAAAACAAATCTTTATTCAAATTTCAAACAGAAGAAATGTCAGTCAGCATCACTCAGAAAACATAAAAGCCTTCTCGGCTCGGGTGAGTCGGGTGACCCGAAATAAAATGCAACAATCTAACAGAGTTACTCAAATCTTGAAATTCAATGCTCAATTACTCATCAGTCATCATTGATCATTCATCACCCTGGACTTCATCAGTCATCATCATCAACATCAGTTACATCGGGAGATTCAGGACCGGGTATATGGAAAGTGGTATCTGAGGGTGAGTTCCTGACATATTCACGTATGAATATCAAAATGTCAACTGTGTCGGGATCCAAACTGGAGCGCTTCTTCGACACGATGTTGCCCACGGCAGAAAATATTCTTTCAGAGGGGACGGAAGTTCCAGGAACACTAAGGTACTGCTTTGCCAAAGAACTGACCAGGGACCAGCCTAGGGGGAAATTTTAGAGAGACTCCATGTCTCCCTCCAGAAAAAATAGGGAGACTGCAGAGTCATGTAGGGAGACTTCATAGGCAAGTGGGGAAAATTAAGAATATTCATGTACCACCCCCGCCGCCCCTTCATATTTTTAATTTGTGGTTCTCCATTAATGTCCCAATAATCCAGGTCCAGTTGTCTATGAGGCATCTATGCCAGGTTAAAAAATCACAAAGTAATTATTGACTGAAAATCCCCCACTGCTACCCTCTCCTTCATGACCCCCTCCCCTCTTCTTCATGCCAATCCCCCAGCACCCTCCTGTGGTTGCCTTTCACCAAAGTCTACTAAGCTAATAATTTCCTAAGTCTGAAAGTGTGAACAGGACCAGATGTAAGAAGGTTGCTTGGGAGGTACTTTGTTAGTTAATAAACAAAATACATTCTGGGGTCGAGTATTTTGTAAAAGAAATGTCATTCCGGATCATTTTTATGGCATTCTGGTGTCATTCTGCGTCATTTCGTGTCATTCCGTTGTTTAGGAGGACCCTTTTTCAAGATCGTCCACATGCACTCTTGTGTCCTGTACAAAGCTTTTCTTGTCATTACTAAAGCTTTTTTCATGTGTTTCAATTCCATTCGTGTTTTTGTGGGAATAGACGGCCCAACAGTTAACAGTCGTCAGCAAAACGAAATAAAAATACTGTGTTATAAAATACATCCGTTGTGTATACATTTTCGGCATCCTAAGCGACGTAACCTACTTTCAAACTGAGTTATTTTGTTGAGTCACGTAAGTCACCTATTTTCGTTTCGACATTTGAAGCTCCGACTGAAACGCAACAAAATAGAAAAAAAAAATCCGCCAAAAGAGACAATGGACAATTGATTGTCGTGTGATTTCATTAAATGGACGTTTATTTGACAAATTAAAATCCCCATTTATCACACTCGAGCACATTCGATTTTTGAAAATAATCGTTTTCATGCAAAGCTCGCATCACTCATTTCAGCCTTTCCTCATTTTGGCCAATTTTTAGAGGGCGACTTGTAATAGCCCCGACTATTTTTCTAGGCGACTTTGGGCTTAGAAGGGCGACATAATCGCCCTAGTCACCCTCACGGCTGGTCCCTGGAACTGACCCTCGGAAATCTTTCCTCGTTTCTGTGCCACCACTGTGCAGAGCTGATATCAGTTGTAGCTTTTGTTTCAAAGTATGACTTAACTTCGTCGCGAACTACAGCATCAGAGCTAGATACTTCCTTATTCCCTTCACTGTAGAAATCCCCTAACAGAAATTTCATAGCGGTATTAGCACTTTCAATCTTTGATTTTTTTGATTTGGGAACGAATTCGGTATAATTGTCTCAGATTTTTCCACTCACTGGGTCAATTTGGACAGAGGTCGTAGTCGCAGGTGAATCTGTGGAAGTCGGGGTCGCACATGAAGCAGAGGCAACATTAATGTCGGGATCAGTAACATCAGTTGTTGGCATACTAGGCAATATAGGCATAGCAACGGTACTAACAGCACTCGCCGATGTCGCGTGCGTAATTGAAGAACTTGAAACTGTTGTAACAGTTGAACTTGATTTGCCAGTGTTTGACGTAGAATTTATGATCATTTCCACAAGTTTCTCGAACACTGCTTCGCATTCCGTTTCTGTTAAAAAGGGCAAACTCTTATAACGAGGATCAAGTGAAGAAGCAATGATGTATGGCTTCTTCTCGGGATCCCCAAGGGGGAATCTTTTATCCAAGTTATTTCTAACGGTCCTTTTAAAATCCTTCAATACTTGTTTGTCGTCATCCTTCTCATTGAGATGATTTCTTATGAGGCCTTGCACCATGGGAAACACCATACTTAGCGTGGGGAATTCTTCAGAACAAACCACTTCAGTAGCCATCTCTAGGGGCTTTAATGTTGGGGTTACAGTTTCAATTGTCCGCCAAATGTCGTCAACTCAACTCCAGGATTCTTCCGTCCGATGGTGATGTGATTTTGGGATCACGTATGACAGATAAAACTGGCAATCGTTGTTCGAGTAAGCGATCAAACATCGCGTATGTTGAGTTCCACCTAGTGGCAATGTCTTGAATAAGTTTATGTGAAGGAATGTCATCAAACTTCTTCTGATTTTTCTCAAGGGCATAGGTAGCAACATTTGATTTGTTGAAATGGCTAACCAAACGTCTGGCGCCCCCAATAGCGCGAGAAATAGGTTGAATTGCGAGTCCTGCCTTGACGCTTAATTGCAAGGTGTGGCCGAAGCAGCGAATGTGCGTTGCATTCTCAAACTTTATTTCGCGAACAGCCGCGACTATGTTCGACCCATTGTCAGAAACAATCGCTAGTAGCTTGTTTTCTGGTATTCCGAAGTCTATCAAGATTGCTTTAATTTCTGCAGCTAGATTGATTGCTGTGTGTCTCTCCTTAACTTTGCATGTCCGAAGTATGAAATTCTTGATCGTCCAATCATCGGTCATGTAATGCACAGTTATGGTGATAAACCCGTCGGTCGCACAGCTAGTCCAGCAGTCTGTGGTAATGGCAACAGATTTGCGAGATGTAAGTTCTGAAATTAACTGCTTCCTCAGCAGCTGATAATTAGTTTTCAACAACTTCTTGACTGTTGTTCGACTGGGAACATCATATGTCGGGTTGAGAAGCTTGATAAATTCTCGGAAAGATTTCGAGTCCACTATACTGATGGGCCTCATATCAATGGCACACCATCGAATGAGTGCAGATGTAGCTTGAAGCCATTTCCCTCTTGCCATTGGCTTCGCTGGTGCGCCAAAATCTAACTTTGTCTGAATCTTCTTTTTACTCGTACCGGCCGCATGTATGGAGGTGGCGAATAATGCATGCTTCTTTTCGGTGTGGTATCTCAGCGATGAAGTCGAACCCGAGTAATTGAATCGAACTTTGCAAAGCTTACATTCTGCCTGCTTTTTGTCACCACATTCGATGAGCGTAAAATTGTCCCAAATATCTGATTTTCGTGATTTTTGAATTCGTGAACTTGATGGTGCCGAAGCCATTGCTAATATATCATTGAATTTGAAATATCCGTTCTCTGATTGTGCCACGCTTGCAGCAATCACAAGTTTCACAACATCGTACACATCGGACCCTCTTTGTCGGCGAAACTTAAAGACAATCACTGTTAATAATTATAAGGCTCATTGACAGTGATTGTCTTTAAGTTTCGCCGACAAAGATGAAAGTGAAAGATGCACGTTCGCGCATCAAAGGGAAAGATACAAGTTACAAGTTACAACGTCGCTGTTCTTTGATCTCTTTGATGTTAGAACTTGGAAGATAACTCAGTGGTCAGTAAGCATCATTAGATGAATTCGCACCAAAAACAGTCAGATAATATAACGTGGCATGATTGGCATTACTATAGTGAATGTAAGATTAACCGGTTAAAACATTTTCTTGACCGGTCAAAGTTTTAACCACAGGTTAACCGGTTATCCGGATAACCGCGGTAGCACTACAACTAACAGGAATTAGGTCAGTTTCCTATCTTCTAGTTACAAACTGAGCATTTATTCTATTGTATCTTGTTTGACAGAGCTCTTTGAGTAGGTGGAATATTTTTATCAGGCAGGACTTGAGCCATCACTGTTGGAACAAATCAGCTTTACAGCACCCCCTTCCCCTAGTTGGTCATCTTCAAGATGCCACTGATTCGATTCAAGTTCAAATGCTAGACTTGATTCATTCAAGATTGGATTTGAACTGAAAAGGAGTGATTCGCAGAGCCCTAGTTGTGAGGGGAGAAATCAGACATGGAATCTCTACATCACAATCTGGTCTAAATTTTCAGGATCTCAGTATTGTATAAACCAATTTTTATGATTCTTGAGTTTTGCCTGTTATGCACACGTCTTCTTCGAGGTTGAAATGATTTTGTGGAAAATTCTCAGATATGATCAGTAGCAGAAAGATGTCGGCATATTCCCAGTTTTTAAGTTCTTACAAATTTTAATTGAATTATCATCTTTGAACTTATATTGATTTATGCATGAAATTCTTTTTATGTACAACTCCTCCTAGGTTAATTAATCTCTTTTGATGAAACTTTTCTGACAAATCACTACATGCAGCAAGTAGAAAAGTACATACATGTTGGCTGAAATTTTGAAGTTACAACAGTGTGTTTACTGAATTATCTCCTCTTGTACTTTGATTTGCTGTTGACTTCTGTATAAAATGAACAAATTTGTGCATTAAATCTTTACCTATCTGAACCACAAAATTATACTAGCCAAACATTTTCCTGAATAATTGCCAAACAGTTTCCTGAATAACTAAATTTTTTTTACTTTTTTCCTCTAAAATATTGCTGTGCTGGATGATTATTGCTGGTGTTAATCAATTTAATCACTCCAGGATGATAGTTCCAACACCTTAGCCAAAGTTTGAAATGCCTTTGAAGCAATTTCCAGTATGTGGTTCCAGGCCCTTAGATTTGTCCAAATTGATGGAAATTAACAATGTTCCCAACATATGGCCATGTTCTCAAATTCAGAGAATCAAACTCTACAAAAATCAAGAAAATTTGTGACATAAACAAAATCTGAAAGGCTAAATTTATTATTGTCAAATTCAAATAGGAACCCTAACAGTCCTTGTGTTGAAAAATTTTTAGTGGATGCAGTTTTCATCACCTGCAAATAGTTCGCTCCAGTGGGTCCAGTGCCTCCAAATTCAGCCAATTGCAATGAAACCAAATTCTGTCGCTCTAAAAGCGTGTGATTCATCACACTCAGATGAAGTTTAGTCAAAACGTATTCAAAGTTTTAGACAATGTACCAATGGATCATACTTGATGTTCCAGAACATTCATTGTGCTTTTTGTATTTTTATACCTAATTCAAGTGTTATTGTAAGGGTGCATATTCCATCCCATGGGTGTTTATAGTGGCAGGCCTGAAAATAAGCAGTCTGACATTTGCAGAATGAGGTTCCGAGAGGGTGAATTTGATGATGCTATCCCATTCAGTGAGCCAATTTATCCTCTGGGTACCTCTTTCTGTTTAGTTTTGATACCCTGATTCAGATTGAGGTTCATAGAGGGTAAATTTAGTGATGCTACCCTGCTGACTGCAGGGTAGCATCACAAAATTCACCCTCTGAGGACCTACCTCATTTTGCAGATGACAGTCTGCTTATATTCTGGCTTATATAGTGGTAATTTACTCTGCTTGTAGTGTTATTGAAGACAAGTTAGTTTTTTGTTAACCCTTTCCGTAATGCGAATAGCAGATGCCACTTGCAAAAAACTTCTTGCATAACCAAAATATTTCCATTTTTGGCCTGAAAAACATAACTTATGAATCATCATTGGAAAGAAATCAGTGATGTTCCATTGAGGAGTCATAAGGTATATTTTTTAGACAAAGAGGAAAAAAATAATAAAATATTTGAATGTTAATTTTTAGGAATGGCCCTGGCCAGATATGGCTGTTATGTTATGTAAAGGGTAATGCAAATACAACTGTTGGCAATCACTGATTATGGAAATAAGCCAACAACCATTCATCATGGAAAATATTCTTAAAGTGACTTTTGGGCACATTTTTTTTAGAAAGATGTATTGGTTATGTTTGTGTTTTATTTTCAGGTAAAGGCTGTGAGAGAAGTGGTTCCTGGAAAGAGCAACAACGAAATTGTGCTAGTATTACAGTATTATGATTATGTAGTTGAAAAGACAATTCAAGCTTATTTAGAAGGTTTGTACAGGGTCTGAACTGGAAGAGTGTTGAATCATTTTTTAAAAGTGAATTGTAGCAAAGTATATTTTTATATGCCCATTTTGAAAAAGACAGTCACATTATGAGATTGGTCTGTTCATCTGTAAACTTTTCCATTTCTGGCTGATAACTTGAGTTCGGATTAAAAGATTAGGACCAAACTTGGTTTGTGCCTCAGTTTCTCAAAATGAAGGTTTAGTTCGAATTGGGGCCTGGTCCGATGATTTTTACAATGGGCCTGGTAGGATGACTCCAAATAATGTCTAGATGAGAACGTCCCATTTTGGCCGTGATCATTCAGCCTTGATGAGTGCCCGAGCCCAAAAACCTTTAGCATAGGCAAAAGGTTATATTTATAGAAGGATTTCATTGTAACCTGTTAGGTTGACTCCATATAATGCCCAGATGATGACATCCCCTTTTGGTCGTGATTGGTCAACTGTGATGGCTGCAGGTGCCCGAAGCCCGAAAACCTTGAGCACAGTCTACAGGTCATATTTATGAAGGGATTTCATTGTAACTTCACAGGATCACTCCAGATGATGCCCAGATGAGATTGTCCCCTTTGGTTGTGATCATTCAACCATGATGGCTGCCCGAGCCCGAAGCTCAAAAACCTTTAGCACAGTCTACAGGTCATATTTATGAAGGGATTTCATTGTAACTTGGTAGGTTGACTTCATATAATGTCTAGATGAGAACGTCCCCTTTTGGACACGATTGGGCAACTGTGACGGCTTCAGGGGCCCAAAGCCCGAAAACCTTTAGAACAGTCTACAGGTCATAATTATGAAAGGATTTCATTGTAGCTTGGTAGGATGACTCCAAATAGTGTCCAGATGAGAACATCCACTTTTGGCCACGATCATTCAGCCTTGATGGCTGCCCGAGCCCCAAAAACTTTAGCATGTCTGTAGGTCATATTTATGGAAGGATTTCATTGTAACTTGTTAGGTTGACCCCATATAATGCCTAGATGATGACATCCTCTTTTGGTCGTGGTTGGTCAACTGTGATGGCTGCAGGTGCCTGAAGCCCGAAAATCTTGAGCACAGTCTACAGGTCATATTTATGAAGGAATTTCATTGTAACTTCATAGGATCACTCCAGATGATGTCCAGATGAGAATGTCCCCTTTTGGTTGCGATCATTCAACCATGATGGCTGCCCAAGCCTAAAGACTGAAAGCCTTTAGCACAGTCTTCAGATCATATTTATGAAGGGATTTCATTGTAACTTGGTATGTTGACTTCATGTAATGTCTAGATGAGAACAGCCCCTTTTGGACACCATTAGGCAACTGTGTTGGCTGCAGGGGCCCAAAGCCCAAAAATCTTTAGCACAGTCTACATGTGATATTTATAAAGGGATTTCATTGTACCTTGGTAGGATGACTCTAAATAATGTCTAGATGAGAACGTCCCCTTTTGGTCGTGGTCATTCAGCCTTGATGGCTGCCCGAACCCAAAACCTTTAGCATAGTCTATTGGTCATATTTATGGAAGGACTTCTTTGTAACCCGTAAGTTTGACTCCATATAATGCCTAGATGATGACATCTCCTTTTGGTCGTGATTGGTCTACTGTGACGGCTTCAGGGGCCCGAAGCCCAAAAACCTTGAGCACAGTCTACATCTCATATTTATGAAGTAATTACATTGTAACTTTGTAGGATCACTCCAGATGATGCCCAGATGAGAATGTCCCCTTTTGGTTGCGATCATTCAACCATGATGGCTGCCAGAGCCCAAAGCCCCAAAACCTTTAGCACAGACTGCAGGTCCCTTTATTAAGGGATTTCATTGTAACTTGGTAGGTTGACTTCATATAATGTCTAGATGAGAACGTCCCCTTTAGACGCAATTGGGAAACTGACGGCTACAGGGACCCGAAGCCCGAAAACCTTTAGCACAGTCTACAGGCCATATTTATGAAGGGATTTTAATGTAACTTGATAGGATGACTCATTTTGGAATAATTTCACTGTAACTTGGTAACTTTTGTTGATATACGTTAACTTAGGATCAGACTTGGTTTGTGCCTCAGTTTCTCAAAATGAAGGTTGGGGCCTGGTCCGATGATTTTTTACAATGGGCCTTTTTGACTTAGAAATTGTACATTTCCATCAACATTTTTTGGTTTCCAGATGATAACTTGTGTTTGGATTTATAGAGCAGGATCAAACTGGATTTGTGCCTCCAGGCCTTTTGATTATCCCACTTCCTCACCTTTTACAGGTGTCTCCAAATTAGAGAAGGTGTGAAGGCATGAAGAAAAATATATAAATTCTCTGTGCCTGTACTGCATTTTAGAATAATTTCCATCATAATATGACCATAGAAACACAAAGAAAGGCATTACAATAAAACATAACAGGATAAAACTGTTATTTCTGGTTTTAATTTCCCCAAATTAGGACAAAACAGTGTCCCCAAAATAAATGGATTTAAAGTCCTGGCCTCAGTTATATCAAAATAAAGGTTAAGTTCAAATTGGGGTTTGGTCCAATGATTTTTAAAGGAGTTATGGGCCTTTTCGACTTAGAAATTGCTTATTTCGACCAACATTCTGGTTACTGGATGATAACTTTAGTTTTGCTTATTTTTCCTCAACCTAATTTGGCATGTGACTCAATTATACCAAACTACAGGTCAGGGTCTGTCTGTCCATCTGTCCGTCCTTCTGTAAAACTTTTCCTTTTCCGGATGATAACTTGAGTTTGGATTTATAGATCAGGACCGAATTTGGTTTGTGCCACAGTTATATCAAAATAAAGGTTAAGTTCGAATTGGCATTTTGGTCCGATGATTTTTACAAGAGTTATGGGCCTTTGTGACTTAGAAATGGCTTATTTCTGCCAACATTCTGGTTACCATGTCCTAACTGTTAGTACCCCCCAAAATTTTTAAAATATCTTCTCCAGAACCACTCATCAAAATCTTTTGATATTTGGTGTACAGCATATAGGAAGGTCAGATGCAGGTTTGTTCTAATCAAAACACTGGCTTCATATTTGGGCTCCCTATTTAACTTAGTGCAGTTTGAGAAAAATTCTTAAAAAATCATCTTCTTCAGATCTGCCAGTCAGAATCTTTTCATGTTTGGTATACAGTATCCTTTTAGGGATGTGGTGGCTCAGTGGACACAGCATTGGACTTCAAACTGAAAGGTCTGCAGTTTGATCCCCAACAGGGGTATCTGCATTGATTTGTGAAGGTATAAATTTCACCCAATCAGTGCTGGAAATGAACAAAATTGACGGGTGTAGTTTTAAACTCCCGCAAAATCAGAGACGATAGTAAATTGCACCCGTAAAATGTTAGTATATGAATTTTCGAGGGAATACTGTCACCAAACACCAGAAACCTTAACCCTTTGAATCCGGGCGGCCGCTTTTCCAGCCAGGAACATGATACATCATAACGTCATTAAATAGGATGGCTGTTCAGTAAATATGTGGGGTAGACCAAACAGTATTTTCAACGTGCAGCCCTGAGGCTGCACGTTGAAAATTTTGATTGGTCTACCCCAAATAATGAATATGGACTCTTCTAATTGTTGCCATTGAACTTGCATGGCAGATACCACAAGTGTTCAAAAGGTTAAATGCATAAGGAAGTGCAGAATTATGACAGTAACTTGCCACTGGCCACAATGTGCTGCTTTCTCAAAACAACACAGATTTATATGCCGTCACAGTATATTATTGCTCCACAATATATTTCAACGAGTGCACTTTTTACCTCCCATAAAATAGAAATCACAGGTGCTGACAGGAGCAATTGCACTCGCACCCGTCATCTCATTTCCAGGACTGCCCAATAGTTTATTAAAAAGCTGGGTTTTTTTACACAACTTGTACCCCAGGTAGGTTTAAGTACTATTATACATATTTGGATTACAGTCAGGGGTCAGCCGAGTGGGCGACTAGGACGAAGAAGTCGCCTTGTCATTCCTTGAGTTGCCATGGCTTACATTGGGGGCAAAATTCAAGTCGCCCTCCAGAACTTCCTTGAGAAACATGGCAGTTTTAAGCATTTTCTTGTGTTTTATTTTAAAAAAACAACGCTTCTGCATTCATTAAGTAAACTCGACTGCTGTTAAAATCCGTCATAGGTTCTAAATATAGCCTAAACTAGCCTAATTTTATATTTGTGAAAAGAGTTGTAATGGCATATTCGTTTGCACAATTCACCCCAACTGGTAGCAACCAGCACAAAGTGGCTGTTTAAAAACAAAGTGCCAGCAAAAACAACGAATCACCCGAGACACGCATTGTGTAAGTTAGAATTTATTAAAATTAACCACCGCTTCAAAAGAATCAGAAATGTGTAGGAGACAGTTCATACATAAAAAGTTGAAATTGCTTACGGTTACAGTACTCTCTTCTACATTGAACAATTTGTTCCATTGAAATTCGCACTGCAATTTGCATTGAAAGTTTTTCTTTGAAATCTTGTGTTCCAAGGGGGATAAATGGAATAAGGCTTTGATATAAATCACACATATAAGAATGGATAAAAATGGCAGGCCTTCATAGTACCAATCGCACGTGTCAGTGTAAGATGGTCAGCAGAAATTGTCATTTTTCTGCACAGTGACAGTGTATTGGTATTATTACCCAGCACAGAAGGGAAGGGAGACAACTGTAATATTTTGTCATTTTACCTTGGAGATAAATGAACTCAAATTGTTAATAATGCTTAAATAACGAAGGATATTGAAAACTTTTTTTAACTACGCTTTTCAATTCAATTAGGGCATTCAGAAACCATGAATGACTCAGCTTCTTATGTGAACTTGAAATTTATTTTAAATACTTCAAATATTTTTTTTAAAAAGAATATACCTTCTCAAAAAGAGAAGAACACTCTCACAATGGATAATCCTAAATTCCAAATCCACTGCATTGAGGCAAATACAGAATCAACTGCATGGTGATCATAGTCATCACTGGTAGGGAAAGAGTTAAGGCATTCAGAAACCATGAAAGACACAGTTTTTCTGGGAGGGGGGAGGGGTATTTTTCTCTCCACAATTTGTCATGTTAGCTATTGTTTTGTCCTCTATGTACATTTATTTTGACACAATGTCATATATGTTTTATGTTTTTTTCTGACGTCTCCCTCATGTCCACTGACTTCTCCCTCCTGGCCCCTGACTTCTCCCTAAAGTCTCTGGTGAAGTCACTTCTCCCTAAAATCAACTGCCACGCTGACCCCTGATTACAGTTAATGTTTTTTCTTATAGGTATTATAATATTATTACCCACTTCATTTCTGCTTCTATGATTGAGATAAAAAATGTCAGTTTTTTGGGGAAAGTTTCAGTTAGCCAGAAGTTAGTTTTTCCTCTTGTGATAAGTGATTGGGTTAATGGCTTTCTCTGATTTTTTCGTCACTTTATCTTGTGTCACATATGTAACAAAAATTTTGAGTTTATATTTTTCCGATTTCCTGTGTATACGATGCCTCGAGTTGCTACCTGTGATAAATGCTTTCTAAAGAAGCATGTTGACAACAACCATGCTGATTGCATTTCATGCAATGGGTGCCATCCAAATTTTCATTGTGCTGTATGCTGCGTTTGGACTAAAAAGATGTGATCTGAAGTGTAGTCTATCCTCAAGTCTAACTCTAAGAAGGATCACAAGGCTTTGCCGGTTCCATCAGCATCGCCTCCTTCTGTATTGTTGATGCTAACAGTGATTTTCTCATTACAGGACAAGTGTTTCCTTGCTTTCAACATCAGATCCCACACCGGTGATAAGGTTTCAAGATGACACTCAATCTGAATCAAATGGCTCAAGATCTAAAGCAGGTAGATTCACAAGATGTCTCTATCAATTTAGGGTGTCATTGGCCCACAAGACTAGAGCTATGAGGGTCCATAGGGCCTTTCATGAATGGCTCTTGATCTGAGTCGTTTCCGTATAATATAGACTGTAGCTCTATCAAGAGTAGGCTCGATATCCAAGGACATCAGACATTCCAGATTCTTAACTGACATTGCAGCATCAGGGATCTCGGCTAATGTGAGCCTACCAGTCCTGTACCGAAGTCTACAGACTTCAAATGTGAGTGTTACGTCAGGTAAGGATGTAACACATGGGGGTGTTATCTATACCAATACTGCTCCGATGTACATTTTGCTCACATACTGAGGTTGATAGTCAATTGACTATTGATGAAAGCCCCCCCTTGGCAGGTTCTTCTGACTTTCATGAATCTCAGTACACCTTAAGCTCTATTACTACAGAGTATTATCCAACAGAAATGCTGTCCACAACATGCATTAATACTCAGAGCTGACAGCGATCGCAAGTAAGCCATCAGGTTAGTCCCAGTCCTAGCACTTTCCATGCCAGTTACCCCACACTCTGCAGATTCTCATAGACCTGATACATTGTCTACCCCTCCATATTCGTCAGGTCATCAGGAAAATACCGCACACAATACCAGATCAGAGCATGTCGATTCTGATCTGTATTTTGCCAGCAATATTAATGATTCTTCACCATATACTGAGTGTTAACCTGTGGACTATGGGAGTAATTACAGATCAACTCCTTCCTTCATGAGACAGAGAAGGAGATATTAGCATTTCTAATGGCCTTCAGTTGGACGGCACAGTTATCATTCTATCCAACAATTTGACAGTAGTTGTGTTCATAAGGAATAAGGAAGGTACTCACTCATTTCTTATGTTTCAACTGACCAGAGATCTCCTTTTACTAGCATATTAGATCTATAGTCCTGTTCTAGTCATTCTCATCCAGGTCTCTTAATGATTAACTGATGCTATTTTCTGAGCCCTCTTTCTTTTATCAGGGACATCTTGATTCTCGGAATTCTCAGCCGGTTGATTAATTTATCCTTTATGTATCACAGTGTGTTTTCATCCTTCCTTTCCAATAGCTGGGACAATTCTTTTTGATTCCAACTAATAATTCTTTCCTTTAGTATGGCATACATTGTGCATCAGATCTCTGTTCAAGTCCTTTTTGCCATGGGTTTGATTCTCTCACCTCTGGCTTCTCGGTTGACAGCCTTATTTCAGTGGTTGTATGGAAAATCTTCGTATTCTTTGGGAACTATTTTTTCAGTTTGTGTGCCCAGCCCACCGTACTCAATTTTTTTTCTGACCTGAATTATAAAGACTAACAGTTGGTATTATTTCTTCACGAGATCGTAGTCTATTTTTCTGGGGGGCTATTTTGGCTTCCTTTATAGGCTATTTTGGGCGTTTGCTTACATAATAATGTTCAATTATTGTCTCTGGGTGGTGTTCTTAGCTGTTTTATGTGTCAATATCGTCACCATTCTTCAGTTAATTAGGACAATTCTATTCTATTCAAAGATTCATGGCTGTCCTTTTAGAACTGGTTTCTTCCACTCAATTGTGACCATCTGGGGAAGCTTGTTCCTTTTCGGTTTCACTGATTATGCCCTTACCTTTTATTCTGATGAATCTCTCAACTGCTTCCAGCCAGGATAAGTCTTTGCTGCGCTTCTAGGCTTTTCGGTGTTGCTTCTCCAAATGTAAGGCTTTCTCTGTTACCTGTTATTACCAAGATCAGTTCTCATCTGTAATCACTAGATTCATCCTGCACTAGTTTCTGGTCCAGTTTGACACATTTTCAACTGATTCTTTTCATCTCCAATCGATTTGATGTCAATTCACTTCTTTTTATATCTTTCTGTCTGTTACATCTTGTTTTTCATTATTAATAACTGAAGAAGTGATAGACTGTGATTAGGGACAGTGATTATATTATGTACTGCTTAATATTTAGTCTACGTCTTCCTTAGTTCACAGACATTTTTCTTTTGGAAGATTAGAGGGGGAGGACGTGAATATTATATTCCTCTGTTCTATGCACATTACTCTCCTGGTAAGGTAATAAAAATTTCTTTAGAAATTCTCTAGCTTTTTTTAGCGTCTGTGAGGCTAACTCAAGTGAACAGGATTTCTAATAATATCACTGCTTACAATGTTAGAGCCCTGTCTTCTTCACCAGCATTAGCTAATTCGGTGTCTTTTAGAAGTCTCACTGATGCAGCCTGTTGGAGTAAACGGTCCTCTCTTTTGCTCTTTCTTTCTTAGAGACCCCATAGGAACATACTGAAGATCTCTATTCAATCGGCCCTGTAGTAGCTGCATTATTCGTCTTTGCGCCTATTCACTAATAGTACTTTTGAGCTTATCTGTCATTTATTTTCTGGCATTATTCTTCCCCTTCTTGTCTTCTATAGGTATATATTCTTTTCAGTTTGGAAGACTAATTTACTTACTACCACGCTGGGTAGTTGTTCTTTACAGGGTACTGGACACTAGTTTTTTGTACCATGCACAAACGCCGCCTGGTCAGTTCAGTTTGACTTATATTTTGTCTTTTGACTATTTCCTTAGGATTCTCCAAAATTTGCCCTCTTTTTTCATCTGAGAGATAGTTACAGGATAGGCACTTGTGTTACTTTGGTTAGTATAATAAGAAATAAAATTTGGTCTAAACTTCCATGGTCTGTTAAAACATTCCACTTGCACTTATTGGCTTTGCATGTTTTCTATCAGTTGACAACAATGGAGTGATTACTGGCATCTCTTTTCTGTAATTTTCAGTTATGACATTTGGACTAAGGGTTAAATAAAGGACATGTAGAGAAATTTGAAAGTAGTATTTTAGCATTGTGACAGTATAGTAAATAGCTACCTCTGAGGTAACAGTACGGCTGTCATGAACTGGTCACTTTCAATAGGTGGGCAAAATTTCCACGGATGCACTAATATAAGATTTAAAACACTAACTATAGGAATAATCATCAAAAATTTAATTAATGAAGCACCGTGTACAACACAGTGCTTCATTAATTAAAATTTTGGATGATAATTTTTATTATCTAGTTAATGCATGCATGGACATCACTGCCCACACATGGATTACAACTAGTCCACGGCGACTGTACCAAATCGATACTATGTCATATATGTATATTTGATGAGCCACTCAGCTCTGTTCAAAACAGTTGAGTAAAATCTTTCAATTGGTAGATATTTCATATGTTCAACAATATGTTCTTTATTCCTAGAGATGAGCTGATTAGTGAAATGCCCCATCAGACGAATGCCAATTATTTTAGACAACAATCGGTCGATACCGAATGCCGATGTCAGATGGTTTCTTTATTATTCAAGCTTGCTGCAGAAGCTGGCTGATTTACAGTAATCAGAATTTAATTTACGTGCCATTAATCCCCATCAACCCAACACACTTTTAATACTCACTTAAATTAGTTAAATAACAGACATCAAAGGGTTAATTTTATGTCAATGAAGCGCCATCAGTGCAGTATATTTTCGATTTAAAATAAACAGCTAACAACTGAGCCGAGAAGTTATCAAAAGCTGTCATTGGAACCACACATTTTAAAGTGGGAATTTCTTTTCGGTAAACCAATATATGGGATTGTGTCACACGAGTCATGACGTTGCACTGCATTATCTATTTTTATCACGTGCTCCACACATTTCAACATGAGAAAAATTCAGTGGCTTCGTGTTGATAAATCTCACCCCGAATGGCCCGATATTAAACTCATTGCACCCAAACCTCTCACAGTTAACACAGATTACTAATATGGAGGAATTATCTGTCCAATATGAGAATAAAGAATGCTATTATATATTTAATGAGACGATGAGCATGGTTGAAAGAAATATTGCAACATTTTGCAGAATGCAGTACAGTTTGGGCAGTGAAGAGCATCCGTATTCACATGATGGATAAAAAACAACTTGGTACACAGTTACACAATCAAAATCTTGAATATAATCTGCCTTTTCTTTCACTAACCCTAACCATCACTTACCTGATATCAGTAACAGATGAGTAACGTACCGATCGCTTGCCACTGGTTCTCCCATGAAGGGGAAGAAAGTTCATTACAGATCATCCATAACACTTTCACTTTCACTGAGTTTCAGACACTCGGCGAGGGCCGATGTTTAACCATTGAGTGCCGATGGGTGCTTATCAGCCAAGTGCCGATGTTACACCGATTAATCGTCTCATCTCTATTTATTCTAGATGGTGCTAAAAGAGCTCTCACTGAGTGGAATTATTCAGGAAGTAAGGTATGTTGTATAGTTTCTCGTATTTCTCCAAGAGTAATATGTATAGAGTGGATTAACCCTCTACATAACTCTACATAACCTAATGGTAATAACAGGCCAGCAATGTTCCAAAAATCTCACAAATTTTATTACTTTTTCAGTTTTTACCTCCAAAATATAGCTTATACCCCTCATTGAAATTAACCCACTGGAGGCAAAAACTAGCAGCAGCTCAAGAAAATTATGTTTTGTACAACAAGCAATGGCCCAAACTAGCTGGTGGTAACTCAAAAATTAATCAAGGGCCAAACACGAATTTTGCCCCCAATCCCCCAAATTTGCATGCAAAACCAAAAAATTCAAGTTCTATCTGGTTCTCCATACTTTTGAGATCTGCATATGTGCAGTATCCAGGAAGGTACCGAAATTGGCGCAAACAATCATTCTTTCTTTGGCCCTAAAGTCAGCAACAATGAACTGACATCTGTGCTTTTAAATCTCCTTTTTTGAGGATGCCAGACACAAATCAATGGTAAAATTGGTTGATCCAAGGACATGAATGGATGATGGAAGTGAACAACGGTGGTTAGGAATGTTCAAGGCTGTAACTTTATAATTTTTATAAAAATTATTTCATATTTTCCAATTTCAGGACAATTTCTTGCTAATGATTTATCCACTGTTGGTTAAGTGTTCCTTTCCTATCCTTCCTTGAAGCCCTCCTGTTAAACTCCCAAGCTTTTTGGCTTATTTTTATTGAAATTTTTTATTAAATTTCTTGGGAGTTTGACGTGTATTACAGAATGTTTATTCTGTGTATCCCCATGGTTACATCCTCACCCTAGGGGTGTTCGGTCGTTTGGGTCATGCATCTTCTATCCGATGTATCATTTTTTCTTCGTTTGAAAATCTTGCTTTACATCTGGTAGTTTTAAAATTCTGTTAATGATTTTGGGTCTTTTTTTCTGTGCCTTAATTTTTCGATTTTGATTTTGCTTGTTGATTATCATGTATCTTTATCATATATTTATTGTGGAGTTTGTGGGAGTACAATCGACCTAGTTTTGATTAATCATGAAAGCTTATTGCTCAAAATGCAAGGCGAGGAAGTCTTCCTCAGATTTACATGCGTGTTGCCTTACCTGTAGTCGATGTACTCCTACGAATTCTTGTCCTACATGAGTTGATTGGGATGACAAACGTTGGACGTGGGTGTCATGGTATGTTGTTGGCAGTGAGAGGCCGATGCCGGTACTCTCGCCACAAGGTCTTTCAAGTTTTTCAGTTTCCTTTTCAGAGGAACAAGAACATGGTGATGGTAATGTGACACCCACCAAATGTGTGCTACCGTCGTCGCACTCTGTTGAGCAAACAGCTAGCTGCTAAGGAGCTCTTGAATATTAGGCAAGGGATAAGGCCACTGGGCGGTGGTCTTAATCCTTTGCCAGCAGCTAGCTCAACCAGAGAAGCGGTTACTCCGTCCGCGGGAGCTGTGACACCGGGTATGTCCGTTGCGGTCGAAGGAAGTGTAGTGGGTAGAGCAAGCGTCTTAAAAACAAAAGAAGCTCACCCAGCGACAACCGAACTAGGGAGGAAGCCAGCAAGTTTCTTGTTGGGAGGCTCGGGGAGGTGTGAAAAGGCTGCAAGTGGGAGAGGTCCTCTCTAACCCAGCAACATCTGGAGCCAGATGTTATGACAAACTTGCACAGGCCGGAGTATACACGCCTGCCACTCGGGATGCTCTGTCTAGACTGCAGCCAGCCTCGGCTACAGTCACGGCTTCTTCCACTACGAGCATTATGCACACACGACCGCTTCCTAGCTACCTGACTTCAGATATCCAGCCTGCTGCGCGAAGAAGGAGCCACTCTTCGCCCGTGACGTCGGACCATCTGGTAGCTAAGGAGCTGAGGCCTTGATCATCGGGAAGTTCGGAGAAGACATCCATCTCCGGAACGCCGTCCCAGGAGCAGCAAGCGGCTAAGAAACAGAAAACCGCTGCTCCTCAGGCCTTGATAACGGGCTTGCTGTTGCAGATTGCATAGCTGATCGCAGCAAGTGCGGGAGCAGCCTCCCACAGACTGAGAACATAAGCTGTCGGATGGTGCTGTGTCGGTCCAGTCGTCTGTTCACACAGATGTAACGGACCGAGATTCTCGACTGATTCACTCGGATGGTGAAAGGGATAAGGAAGATGATTACCCTTCGCTTTTGGAACAACAATGGTTGCAATGGATTTTATCCATCAATACTACCCTGAGTTTATTCACTGAATCAGCATGCTGCGACAACAAGAGAGAAACTGCTGGCGTCTCTAGATGCAGACTTTATACGGAGGAAGGAAGAAGTTCGCTTGTTACCGGTTCAGTCTAGGCAGGTGTCACAGGCCTCGGGTGCAAGGAAAAGGGGCGGTTTCTTCGTCAACATCTTCCATAAATATATTGTTCCTTGTACCACGTTCATTTAAAACGGTTGGAGAAGATGTGCAGAGAGCTCCACTGCGTTTGGATGAACAGGCCGGGGATTTAGATATATCCTTACCTGCATCATTCAGCATTCACTCAGATGTAATGGAAACTGCAATTTCATCGAACAGAGCGAATTTGGACGCAATGACCAACGCAGATCACATTTCCAGAGCTATGGCACAACGTCTCAACGGGAAGGAATTTGAGGACATGTGTACCTCGCTTAGAGTTCTTTCCAGGGCAATCATGTATGCCAGTTCTTTCCAGGGCAATCACGTATGCCACGTATAACTCCTCCCTGACAGTGGCTAATCTGGAGTTAATTAGACGTGATGTTGCCCTTGCGTTGTCATCACTTATTGATGACTAGGTGTAAAGCACTCTCTGCGTCGCTCTGGTCTTCGGACATACTATTTTTGATGACAAACTTTCGTTAGTATACGAATAAGCTACTAAGAAAGCATCAAGTGCTCTGCTATTGAAGTCGGCGTCTGAACAACCTGCTTCAGCAGACCGGAGTAAGCGAGGACGTTCCAAATCAAAATCATCAAAAGGGAACTCCTTGCGAGGGTACAAGAAACCCTCATACAATTTCTCTGGAGGATGTCAATATAGGGACTCGGGAAAGGGGCGTAAGTCTGATCAGGACTATCGGTCAGATACCCCTAAGCCGACAGGGCGAGGATCTTCGCGGGGAGGACGTAGTTTCTCCCCCCGTAAGCCTCGCAAGTCCTACAGGTGATGTTCAAGACCTCTATTGCTTGCCAGTTGGTGGAAGGTTATCAAACTTTGCGAGAAACTGGATAGCAGTCATGGAAGATGAGTGGGTGAGAAGTGTAGTCTTGGATGGCTTATGGCTATCATTTCGAGGTAAAGCTCCACTGACGAGATGTCTGCGTTGGACAAATCTTCCAGTGGATCCTTTCAAAAGAGAGTCTCTCCTAGCAGAGGTACAGGCTCTCTTATTAAAGGAAGCAATAGAGGTCGTCGAGAATCAAAATTCTCAGGGTTTTTACAGTCACCTGGGCGCGCGACCCTAAGTCCTGCAGACTTGAAGTGTCAGGGTTTTGGGGACTCTCGGTTCCTAGAGAAGCACATAAACATCAAAAAGATGATGTCAAAATGGCTAGCACTTCAACATTGGATTCGCCTAATAGCTAACGTCCATGTTCAAATTCTGTCGGACAATTCAACAGTAGTTGCTTATCTCAGGAACCAGGGAGGCACTCCTTCGATTCAGTTAACGGAGAAGATTCTCCTATGCGCTCTGAGTCATCACGTTCATCTCTCCGTCTGTCATTTACTGGGTCGTCTGAATGTACTAGCAGACTCGCTCTCGGAAAGATCGCCTGTTGTCATCGGAATGGACTCTCAATAAGTGAATATTCAGACAGATTTGCTACCAGTGGGATCGTTCCATGATAGATCCTTTTGCGACACACCTGAACAATCAGTTATCGACTGTCATGTCACCATGTCCAGATCATCGAGCTTACGCAGTAAACACTCTGTCAATTTCATTGGACGTAATGATAGGATACGCATATTCTCCAACTCCGTTGATTCAGCAGATTCTGTTAAAGATCAAACATTCTCGTTGCCAAATTCTGCTAGTAGCACCTCTGTCGTCACATAAACCTTGGATCAGTCTTCTCCGGTGTCTTTTATGGGACATTCCCCGGAAGCTTCCTCCACGAGAGGACCTTCTTTATCAGGAGAAGTCAGCGCACTGCATCACAACCCGGAAGGTCTCAACCTTCACGTATTTCCGTTGTGCAGTCCTTCTTGCACAGGAAACAGTTTACAGGATGTGCAGTGGATGCAATTTCTAACTGCAGGAGGTCCTCCTTTTCGTTGAACTATGCAGCGAAGCGGAGGGTTTTCTTTCGTTGGTGTAAGGATCAGTCGATGGACGCAATCGATCCATCCATACCAAATATTGCTGATTTCCTGGTCTACTTGTTTGACGATCTCAAACTGCAGCCCGTCACTATTAAGGGGTATAGGTCTATGTTATCAGATACTTATGCTCATCATGATAACTTGGCTATTGGATCAAATACTTTATTTTATCCATGCTAGTTAGAAATTTCTCTGTCAATAGACCTTGATCCCTCGGATTAATTCCTAAGCGGAATTTGGCTTGGGTTCTATTGAAGCTCCTTTTGAGCCGTTAGACGTTGTAGAGTTTAGATTCTTGACCTATAAAACGGCGTTTCTTTTAGCCTTTACATCTCCTAGAAGAGTCAGTGAACTTCATGCTTTATTTGTTGATGAATCTC
Organism: Pictodentalium vernedei; assembly: GCA_031216915.1. Lineage (NCBI taxonomy): Eukaryota > Metazoa > Mollusca > Scaphopoda > Dentaliida > Dentaliidae > Pictodentalium > Pictodentalium vernedei. The sequence continues at coordinate 220,417,337 of CM062294.1, forward strand.
ACTATAGTAGTGTGGGTAATACCATTACCCTCACAACGGAAGTGGGGTTTTTTGCTACGAATCAGATTCCAGACAAGTGGCTGGAGCCTATTGTCATTAAGGCTCTACCATTCTCCAATAACCGTAGACCTTTGCTGTGTCAAGTCAGAGCTATGCGCATTTATAAATGTCAATCAGATTTTGTTCGAAAGGGAAGAAAACGTTTCTTTCTTTCTTTGATCCCGAACAGAAAGGATATTTCTGTTCATGCTGTCACCAGATGGATTCAGTTGGCAATACGCATTGCCTATGAAAATCTATCTTCGGATCAACGTTATGTTAATAAGATATCAGCGCATGAGGTGAGAGCGCTGTCCACTTCTTGGGCTTATTCCAACAGTATATCCGTTACTGATCTCATGAAGGCTGCGTACTGGACACAGCCCTATTCATTTACCAAGTTTTACCTGAGAAATTTAAGAGTCCATCTCCAGTGACCTTAGATCTTTAGGTCCTCTTTCTGTTGCTCAGAATGTCGTCCACTAATGGTTACATCTATAAGGTCTTTAGGCAACCCGTTCCAGCACTGACGCTGTTCCGCTGCCCTCTTCATTCTGAGGAAATTTACCTCAGAACAAGGGGAAGGGGGGGGGGGGGGATGGTTTTTTCCCTTCTGATCATCTGGCTTTAAAGTGAAAAGCGGGAGCATGGTGGCTCAGTAGGTAGAGCTGCAGGCTGCAAGCTGAGAGGTCCTCGGTTCGAATCCCACCTGCGGCAACCACGTTGTGTCTTTGGGCAAGACACTTCATCTCCATTGCCCTCGTGGGGGCACGGTGGCGTTGTGTACTAAGGCGTACTGCACGTCAATGGTGCACTTGTCTTCAACCAATGCTAACCCTGCTTGTGTGGAGTTAGTATGTGTGGGGAGCTGACAGTTGCTCGCCGTTGATCAGCGGTTCTCTCCACAGTTGCTCGCTGTTGATCAGCGGTTCTCTCCGGGTACTCCAGCTTCCTCCACCCGTAAAACTGTCATGGTCATGATTAGCCTTTGTGCATAAATATGTGACCTTAAAGACCAATAAATAAATATATATAAATAAAGTGAAACTCAAGGGAAGACCTCCTCCAGTGTCAGTAGTCCTGAGTCGGTGCTGGGATGGGTTTTAATGTGTAGCTCGGTGTGAAGCAATAACTATGTCTCATTTATGTATGGTTTTAAAAGTGCAGCTCACTGTGAAGCATTTGTATATATTCACGTGTCAAACAGGCGTTAATATACAATCCTCGGACATTTTAAATGAGTATAAAGAGTCTCATATTCAGGACTATCTTTATATATTGGTTTTCCCTCTCCGAATTAGCATAAAGGGTTATGCTGGCATTAAATGGAGAAATTATATATTTTGTAATACTCAATTACATTGTTGGTGTTATGCCTTTCTCTTTTCTCGTTAAGGAGAAAGACATATATAATTCCTATCTTCTTCAATTCTGTAGGAGCTATCCTTTTCTGAAGTAATTGAGAGATGGGATTTTCCATCAAGTCCTAGGCCCTCCAGCCTTTTTACAATTCAGCTAGTCTGGGCCATTGGTTGTTGTATAAAAATATGATAAATTTTAAGTAATTTGTATATTTTTATACATGCCAATAGCCCAGACGGGTATGGCCCTCCCATGAGTAGGCACTCATACCTCCCCGCTGTTTATAACATTTAACAGGCAGTCTGTAGAAAGAATGATGGTTGGCGCCAATTTCGGTACCTTCCTGGATACTGTGCATGCGCAGATCTCAAAAGTATTGAGGACCAGATAGGACTTGAATTTTTCGATTTTGCATACAAATTTTGGGGATTGGGGGGCAAAATTTTTGTTTGGCCCTGGATTAATTTTTGAGTTAGCAAGAGCGCGTCTGGGCCATTGGTAATTATAAAAAATATACAAATTACTTAAACTTTATCATTTTTGATGTGTCATTTTCTGTTTGTGTTAGGTAAAAGGATTGAAAGTGATATGGCTACACAGCCCCTCCCACACCTCCGGGCCATGGCAAGGCCTGGAGGTGTGGGAGGGGCAGTGTGGCCATCTTACAGAGACCACTAAAATAGCAGAGATCTGAAAAGATGAATGTTTTTGGAATGGGCTGTTATGGTAATCATTATTTTCTAAGTTCAAGAGGGCTAGTTTTCGCCCTCCTTAAGTTTTTTTGCAGTAGGCAAGCGAATAAATCACTCTCCTGAAAATGCCAGGCCTGCAAATGATTGTTCTGGTTATGTGTGGATTACATCAATTGTAAAATATGCAAACAAACTACAGATTATGACAAAGTAATACAACATAACATTAAATTACTAATCCTGCATGTTTTACCTGAAAGACTTTACAAACTTTCGGAACCATCTCAACTCAAAGTTTGAATATTCTATGCACATATGAATAGAATGGCATGCTGTTTCATTTTAAAAGAATTTCCGTCAAATTAAATAGCGACAACTAACATGCGGTCTCGCTTCGATGAATCGCATGTTAGTTGTTGATATTTATTCAGGTGGAAATCCTGTTAAAGATGTCAAACAGCATGACTAGTAAAGGGAAAACAGAGAAAGCAGACAAGCATCACAACACTTTTTAGCTCATCTTGACAAAGTCAAGCTGAGCTAATCCCATCGCTCTCCGTCTATAGCCCGTCCATCCGTCCGTCAACACCATGTTTTGGTCTTCTCCTCCAAAGCCACTAGGCCAATTCAAGTGAAATTTTGTGTGAGTGATGGTCCCGAAGGTGCATTGCATTTTTGTTTAACTCTGCATGCCCAGCCCCATAGGGAGGGAGTGGGGAAATGCTCCAAAATATTTTTAAAATCTTTTCATGAACCAGTGTGTACAATGACTTGGTATTTGCTATGGAGCTTCCTTTTGAGGTGTAGAATCAAGTTTGTTCAAACGAAGTTCGTGAAGCAATATTTGGCTTTGTAATGGGAGGGGTAAGATTTTTGGCCCCACCCAAAATTTCTATTTTCTGAACCCATGGCCTGGTTTGAACCAAATTTGGTATGTGGTATTATTGGGTCATAAGTACTTGACTCATGCAAAAAAAAAAAAAAATTCCCGCATCCCCATGGGAACCCGGGGACCTAAAATAGAAATATTTTCAAATGTCCATATTTCCCCAAACCACACGGAACAGAGAGCTGTTATTTGGTATGAAGTATCCTTAGGACCAGTAGAATTGAATGGTAAAAAAAAATTGCCATCGGTTATGTTACGGTGTTCTGTAATGGGCATCGAAAAAATGCTGAGTCAGCATATTTGCAAAAATTAAAAAAATCTTTTCTCTGGAACCAATCATCAGAATCTTTTGATATTTGGTATACAGCATTCATAGTGGGAGTGGGGGTGGGGGGGGGGGGGGCAGATACAAGTTTGTTAAAATCAAGACCATTCGTTCATATTTGGGCTCAACACAGGAGCCCAAATTTTTAACATAGGGTTATATGGGGAATATTTTTGAAAAATCTTCTTCAGAACCAGCAGTCAGAATCTTTTAATGTTTGGGATACATCGTTGTTATGAGGGTCAGATTAAAGATTGTTCAGACCAAGCCCCTAGGTTAGAATTTGGGCTTCCTACGGAAGCCAAGATGTACCAATAGGCTGCATATATAGGTATATATTTGGGCTCGCTATGGTAGCCCAAGTTTTTACTTAGTGCGATATGAGGAAATTTCTTTAAAAATCTTCTTCAGATCCACCAGTCAGAATGCTTTCATATTTGGTATACAACATCTCTAGGGGGTTCAGATTCAAGCTTGTTCAATTCGAGTGCCTGGGTTAATATTTGGGCTCCATATGGGAACCTGAAATGTAACTTAATACAATATGAGGAAATTTCTTCAAAAATCTTCTTCAGATCCACTAGTCAGAATGCTTTCATATTTGGTATACAACATCTCTGGGGGGGGGGGGGGGGGGGGGGGGGGGGGGGGGGCAGACAGATTCAAGTTTGTTCAAATCGGATCTGTAGGTTGATATTTGGACTTGCTATGGTAGCCCAAATTTTAACTTAGTGCAATATGAAGAAATTTCTTTAAAATTTCTCTTCTTCAGATCCAACAGTCAGAATGCATTCATATTTGGTACTCAACATCTCTAGGGAAGTCAGATTCAACTGTGCTCAAATCGAGAGCCTGGGCTAATATTTGGGCTCCCTATGGGAGCCGGAATTGGCCATGTTGCTGAAGAATTAAAAATTTTGTATTCAGTACCCTCTAGAGGTGTGTAACTAAGATTAATCCACATAGGTTGTATCAAGGGGCTTCATAGGGGAGCTCTACATTTTAAATTATGATCAACTGAAGAAGAGGCATGATGCCTGGATTATTTTTGTCACTCCTGTGGGGCTCAAAGATTGACAGTGTATCCTGTGGAAATGGATTGCTTAATGTAGACTCATTCTTTGACTCTGTTTATTAGCTCACCGAAGGGAGCTAAACTTATCACTTGCCGTTCGTAGTCATCGTCGGTCTGGCGTCATGAACATTTTTTAAACGACTTCTCCTCTGAAACCACTAGGTCGATTTGCTCGAAACTTGGTATGGATGTTCATTACCATATGTCAATTCAAGTTTGTTCAAATGAAATGGACATGCCCACTTGGGGCTCCATAGGGGGCATAACTCCAATAGCACCCTATGTATATTAAGAGAAATTACCAAAAAATCTTTTTCTCCTGCACAAGTGGGCAGAATCATTTGATATTTGGTGTACAGCATTATGGGGTGGATCTGATTCAAATTTGTTCAAATTGGCCCCCTGGATTCATATTTGGGCTCGCGATAGAAGCCTAATTCGAACTTAGTGCATTTCAGGCAAATTTCTTAAAAAATCTTCTTCTCCAGATCCAGCAGGCAGAATCTTTTGATATTTGGTATGCAACATTGTGGGGTGGATCTGATTCATGTTTGTTCAAATCGGCCCCCTGGATTCACATTTGGGCTCAGTATAGAAGCCCGAATTCGAACTTAGTGCATTTCAGGCAAATTTCCTAAAAAATCTTCTTCTCCAGATCCAGCAGGCAGAATCTTTTGATATTTGGTATGCAACATTGTGGGGTGGATCTGATTCAAGTTTGTTCAGATTGGCCCCCTGGATTCATATTTGGGTTCAGTACAGAAGCCTGAATTCAAACTTAGTGCATTTCAGGCAAATTTCTTAAAAAATCTTCTTCTCAAGATCCAGCGGGCAGAATCTTTTGATATTGGGCATGCAGCATGCTTAGGGGGGTGAGATCCAAGTTTGTTCAAGCCAAGTCCCTGGGTTCATATTTGGGCTCACTGTGGTAGCCGAATTGTAACTTAGTTCAAAATGAGGAATTTTCTTTAAAAATCTTCTTCAGATCCAGCAGTCGGAATGTTTTGACATTTGGTATGCAGCATCCTTAGGGGGGGGGGGGTGAGATTCAAGTTTGTTCAAGCCATGTCCCTAGGTCCATATTTGGGCTCACTGTGGGAACCCGAATGATAATTTGGTTAAAAATGCGGAATTTTCTTTAAAAATCTTCCTCTTAGATCCAGCATTCGGAATGTTTTGATATTTGGTATGCAGCATCCTTACGGGGGTGAGACTCAAGCTTGTTCAAGCATGTCCCTGGGTCCATATTTGGGCTCACTGTGGGAGCTTGAATTGTAACTTAGTTCGAAATGAGGAATTTTCTTAAAAAATCTTCTTCTTGAGATCCAGCAGTCAGAATGTTTTGACATGTGGTGTGTAGCATCCTTAGGGGGTGAGATTCAACTTTGTTAAAGCATAGTCCCAGGATCCATATTTATGCTCCCTATGGGAGCCCGAATTATAAAGTCAATTTGAGGAATTTTTCTTTAAAAATCTTCTTCAGATTCAGCAGTCGGAATGTTTTGATATTTGGCATGCAACATCCTCACGGGGGTGAGGTTCAAGTTTGTTCAAGCCATGTCCCTGGGTCTATATTTGGGCTCACTGTGGGAGCTTGAATTGTTCAAAATGAGGAATTTTCTTTAAAAATCTTCTTCAGATCCAGCAGATGAATGCTTTTGATATTTGGTATGCAGCATCCTTAAGGGGGTAAGATTCATGTTTGTTCAAGCCATGTCCCTAGTTCCATAAAATTGGAATGTGACCCCAAATACTTCTTGGAACCACTTTGGCCGGTGAGCGATTAAGGCTCCTTGGGGCCTCTTGTATTGTGTTCTGTTCAAGATGAGCACTTGAGGCTCCATGGGGCCTCTTGTTTCTTATTTGTTACCACCATGCTATATAGCGTAAACTGCCAATGGGTTATGATATAAGTTCTTTTATTACACATCCATTAAATTTTAAACCTTTGTATTTAACGGAACCGCCGCTATGACATAAAAGTTTCTGTATTCAGCTGGTGATGGACAAGCCAGAACTTTTTTCCCAGCTCCGTTTATACTAGTTCCTTTCCTGCCGAGTCATTAGTTATGCTTTGAAAAGTTTCCAAATTTCATTGTACAGATCGATCATCTGTCGCGTAGTGTGAAAATGAAAATGTCCAAAGCTAAATAAAGTTGGTTCTCAAAAAATTAGTTAACGAAAAATGAGATAATTTAAAAAAAAAAAACAATCAGTTCCAACCACAACATTAACCCAGTCCTGTGGCTGTCTCATCTGGGGGTACTGTATATCTAAATTGGTCACCTTCATTTCGGTAAATCTTTGGACATCCTGACATGCTTCGAACTTCTTTTAAAAAAGCTTCTCCCAGCTGTTTAAATATCGGAATTAAAATTTGTTTATTTAAATTAATTTTAATGCATGGGATGTGTAATAAACACAGCTGTCACGAAATATGACTACGCCATTCCAACTCGTTATATAAAAAACCCACTGATTCAATCACACATCACATTCTGTCTATTATTTCCTGGGCTCACAACAAACTTATACACCAGTGGGAGTCATGATTTCATGAATAATATATTGTCAAGTGAAGACTGAATCATTACCAACAAATAAAAATATCTTCAGGTTCAATGTACTTGTATTTCTTTCTGGCGGGTGAGATTCTGCAGTGCTGGGCAGAGAAAAATGGAATGATAATTTCAACCAAATCACAATCCAATCGTGATCTGATCAAAATTCTCTGTCCACATTTGTGATCACAGATCGCAGCCATTTGAAATTCTCTTTCTCCTTTGTTAATTACAGCAGTGTAACCCTTTATACTTCAAAAGGGCCAAATCTTTTGAAATATATAAGTATAAGACAAAATCATCAAAGTTCAAAACAAATACAACAAAATTTTTGAATTTATTCCCGCCAGTGGTTTCACCGCTCACTTTGCAGATCTTCAGGCAAAAAATGCAGTGAAAGTGCTAGCAGGAATAAATGCAATAATTTTGTTGTATTTGTTTTGAAATTTGATGATTTTTTTCTTATAACGACCAGCACAAGGATTTGTTTATAAACTTCTGATATATAAGTATATATAGAATAGTCCAATAAAGTTTCTGTCATTTCTTTATTTTTCTTACCTTGCTCATGATTTTTCTTTGCCATGAGCTAATCAAGCTTATTAGCTTATGGTACAATACTTCAAACAATTTTGTGGATGCAAAAAAATCAATGAGAACTTTTGGATAATTGAAATCACACATGATAAATTATGTTATTTATGGAGAAAACAAGCATCGCTGTGGAAAAATCTCACTATTTTGAGTTTTTCAAACTTAACATGTCTGTTGATCATCCTGGCTCCAACTTTTATCTCTTTCTCAGATGAGAAGAATAAAAGAAACAAACACTCCCCAAATGATTTTGTGAGTAATTTTATTTTATACACCCCAAAACCTGAGATTATATACACAAATGTGTCTTAAGAGTTCATTCCCTGAATTCAACGTGCTACCCTAGTTTTCAACTTTCTAATTGCTTGTACAGTATGTGTAAACTTGCACAACTGGAAATATATCATTATTGTAATTATGTCTCTCAGACGTCTCTTGTGTCACGCACACACAAGCTTTCGCTCATGGCCTCTATAAACCAAAAATGGCCCTTGTAAACCAAACGCGGCCCTCCTGGAGTCAGTTAAGGAGAACCATAATGGCACTCCTGGAATTTTGAAAATGACAGGCCTGTCAAATTCATCAGAAAAAAATCACTGGTCTCAGAGTTTATTTTACCCTTAAAATACTGGATGAAAAAGAACGAGGCCTCAAAACAGGTGGCCATTATTATTAAAAAATCCTTCTGGGAAATGATCAAATTATCATGACAATGGTTTCTATTTGAGTTGTGGCTGCCTGGCAAGACTTTACTCAATTGTACTGCCTAAAATTCAGAATTCCAGATGATGGCACAGAATTTGTTGAAAAGTTTTCAGTACCCTAAGAGTTGATTGTTTAAGCCTTAAATTTTGAGGCATGTGACAGTATTTGCACTTCACCAAGCTTCTCAGGGGTTGGTTGTGTGCTTTGTTAACTGTTTGAGTGCTGGAAGCCACAATCAGGACTTTCAGAAAAATGAGGGTGCCAAAGCAAAAGCCGACATTCACCTTGATCATGTTTCATATTCAATCAAATGCAAATAATATTTTGTTTCTATAAATTTGTTTTATGACAAATTATTGGAGAGTGCCTGTGGGCACTCCAATAATTTATAATAAAACAAATTTTGAAAACCAAATTCCGACCACAGAAAAGGAAAACTGCAATGCACACATTATAGTGTCCTCAGGCCCGAAGCTAGGAGCATTAAAATCACCCGACAAAGGGGGTGAGGGGCGAAGTAGCATCTGTATGCCAAAGGCGTATCCGAGATGCATAGCTCAGATGTGGGGGAGAGTATGGTAGGGGGGCCCCCTCAGGGGGTGACCCTCTCCCATACTCTCCCCACAGCAAGGTGTATAGCCCTCTCCCATTGGTGGGAGAAAATTTTGTAAAAGACAAGCCTCTGATAACGACTCTAGAGTATCTTGGCTTATGATATCAGGCTTTTCTAGCAGCTCAAAAGTGCACGGTTAAGATAAGGTTGTTTTTCGGTGCCTCTGAGAATGAGCGATGGATCGGGTGTTTTGTAGCTAAATTGTTGCAGAAGAGGAATATAATGTCGTACCGATGTGCATTTCCGACAGATTCTCTCGATGTTTTGGTAATATTCAGAATAATCCCAAATGATGAAGAGAATCTGTAAGAAATGGTCATCCATACGATTAGGCTTTGTCAGTAAGAAAAACTTTTTTCGACAGCTATTGAAAATTTCCAACGGAGACTGTCATAGGGGGTCGGTTCGCCTCCCTTGCACTCCCACTGGCTTAGGCCCTGAATGTCGTGATCACAAACACAAACAGTAAATTTTGACCAGATTGCAATCCAGTCAAAGTTTTCTGTCCATTTTTTGCTCACCTGACTGAAAGTTAGAGTGAGCTATTGCCATCACTTGGCATCCATCACCTGTCATCCAGCACCCATTGTTCGTTGACTTTTGCATTTCTGTCTCCTTCTTCAGAACTACTGGCCCAAACTTGGCACAAAAAAGGCTGAGTCAGAATGTTTCAAAAATTAAAAAAATCTGCTCCAGAATTACAAATCAGAGTCTTTTGATATTTGGTAAACAATATCCTGGGGGATCCTATTCAAGTTTGTTCACAACAAGCTCCTGGATTCTTATTTGAACTCCTTATGATAACCCAAATTTTTGACTTGGTGCAACATGAGGAAAATTATTTAAAAATTTTCTTAGATCTACCAGTCAGGATGTTTTAAAAATTTGGTAAACAGAATTCTTAGGAGGGTAAGATTAAAATTTTTTCAAATCAAGCACTGAGGTATATATTTTTGAACCCTGTGAATTATAACTTTGTGCAACTTGAGGAATCCTTTTTAAAACCCTTCACAGCTACTGGTCAGAATTATTTAATGTTGGGTGTATAGCTTCCTTATAGTCCAGATTCAAATTTGTTTGAATCATATCCATGGGTTCATATTTGGGCTCCTCATGGAAACCCAAATTTTCACTTAGTGCAAACCCCTGGTAGTGAAGCAGTGCTTGTGCAAACCCTGGAAAGTGAAGCAGTGCTTGTTTTCTGTAGTACACAAGCTCTGTTTTACTGGTAAAATAGGACCTGGTCACCAGTGCCTGGTCCACTAAATGGTCAGTATGGGTATAATCAGTTGGGTTGACTTGACCTGACATCCGTGTTGTCATGATTAGCCATTGTACAGAAATATGTGACCTTAAACATAAAAAATATATAACTTAATGCAATATGAGGAAAATTTTATAAAATTCTTCAGATGCACAAGAAACTTACTTTTCATATTTAGTATTCAACATCCTTAAAAGGAACATATTTAGGTTTGTTTGAATCAATTCCATGTATTCATATTTGGCTTGCCTATGAGGGCCAACATTTTAAGTCCAGTGTGAGGAATATTCTTTGAAAACTTTCTCCTTCAGTTCCACCATTCAGAATTTTATGATATTTGGTTAGCAGGATCTTGTTGGGGTCAGATTCAAGTTTGTTCAAATTGAGTTTGTGGGTTCATTTGTGGGCTTTTTATGAGAAGCCAAAATTTCACTTAGAGCAGTATGAGGAAAATTCATTAAAAGTCATCTTTTTCGAAGCCACCTATTATATTTTGATATCTGTTATACAGCATCTTTAAAGGAGTCAGATTCAAGTTTGTTTGAATAAAGTTCCTGTGTTAATTTTTGGACTTCCTGTGTAGCTCAAATTTCAATGTTGTGCAATATGAGGAATGTTGTTTAAAGAGCTTCCTCTTCAGATCGACCAGCAAAATCGTTTAATATTTGATATGAAAAGAATTTTGTCTTTTAAACAAATGTCTTGTTTTCATTAATAATTCCATCTGGTCATGAATGTGTAACAACATATAACAAGGAACCTCAAATTTATAAAAAAGACAAGTGAAGGATGTCAGGAGCTCTAGGTATTTCCTTCAGTTTCAACCCAAAATTCTAACCAACCAAGGAAGTCTATTCAGCAGACGCTTTTTATGCCCCTGAGAACCTCTTGGGGGGCATTATGTTTTCACTATGTCCATCCATCCATTGTCCGGCATCCATCCGTTAACCTGTGGTTTCTGTCAAATAACTAAAGAACCGCTTATTTGATCAAATCATAATTTTAGAGGTAACTTGTGGATGACTAGACAATGCTTCCTTTCGATTTTGGTCCAGCTGGCCAATTCAATATGGCCACCTTGGCAACCTTAGTGAATTTGTTTCCATCCAATAACTAGTGAATGCTGATGCAAATCATTTTTATTTTTCAATTATGCATTGTTGATGTCGGGAGGAAGCTTCCTTTCAATTTTGAACCAGTCAGCTGAACCAAGATGACCGTCTGTGTCCAATTCATTATGGCTTCCATGGCAGCCATCTTGAATTTTGTTTCCACCCAGTAACTAATGAATACTGAATCAAATCAATTTCAATTTTTAGTTCTGCATTATTGGTGTCTTGAGGAAGCTTCCTTTTGATTTTGGATCAGCTAGCCAATTTAATATGGGCACCATGATGGCCATATTGAATTTGGTTTCCATCCAATAACTAATCAATGCGGACTCAAATCAGTTTTTTTGGGTGCATTATTGGTGTCTAGAGGAAGCTTTCTTTTCATTTAGTTATGCCTCTGTGAGACTAGCTTACCCTTTTATGACACCGCTGGGAAAATATGCCACGCTTTGCATTGCTCTTGTTGTCGTTTGTCAGCATAATTTCTCGTCTAACATAGGATGTGTGCTGGGATGAGAGTGAGGCATTGGTTAATGAAAAACAAGACATGTTTTTTCAGAGTGCTTTGGTGATAGTTATAGCAATACACACAATTTACAAGGTGACACTTCCTTTTGCCTCCCTCTTTCTGATCCCTTTACACTAGCAACCTGGGGTCACGATTCACCTTTGTGCAGAAATATGTGTCCTTAAACACCAACACATAAATAAATAAATACCCTTATTTCCCATTTGCTCCTACTTCTAACCCACTTTTATTTTCTTTTGGACAACTTGATCCAGATAAGCATTTTAGGCCCACTTGTGCCTCTGGTTATGATTACAGCAGAGTATTACTTCATCAGTTGTGAACAAATTATGGTATTGTTACTTCTATATCATATTTTTAAACTTCTTTCAAGTTATGTTTACAATTTAGCATCTATGGCAATAATCATGCATGCCAAATTAATTCAAAACATGTATACTATGTGCCTATTTTTATCAAATTCAAGATCCTGATTGTTTTATCTCCTATTAATGTCTTATATTTGTAGCCTAATAAAAAGAAAAAGAACAAAAAGAATAAGCACAGCTCATCACAGCCAACAAAACAGGGTTCCGAAGATGTTAATGGCAATATTCTTAGGAACAATATTGATCATGTACCAAATTTGTTAAATTTAGACATTCCTTTGGTTAATGGAGATATTAATGGAGGTAGAGTTTTCCATTCTATTACTTTAGCTTACTCTTGAGTTACAAATAAACATACCGTTTGTTTATTAATTTTTTCGAAATATTTGTCACCCCATATGAAGTTTTTTTGGGCCTGTATGTTTATTAAAAATACCATCAGTGACAAGTGAATGCCTCATATTGGAACAAGCCAGAAAATAAGCAGACTGACATCTGCAAAATGAGGTCCCCAATATTCCTGTGATCGCATAGTCCATTTTGCTACTGCATGACACCAATCTATCCTTGAAAATCATGATTCCAACAATAACTGCGTGCAAAATTAACGAATAAATTGGAGTGGGGAATGGCCGACAAGTTGGATGGACCAAACCATATTATTAGTCCCCACGTTGTACTGTGAAGGGACTTATCTGTCTGTCAGTCTATCTGTCATGTTGGGGAGCATGGTGGCTCAGTGGTAGACTGCTGGGCTTCTATGCTAGAGGTCCCGCGTTCGATCCCCATCCAGGATGACCTGCATTGTGACCTTGGACAAGGAACTTTATCCTGGTTGCCTGCATGGAGGCACGATGACGCCGAGTGCTAAGGCATACTGCACGTCGATGGTGCAGGTGTTTTCAACCGCTGTAATCCTGCTTGAGCGGAGCTTGAACAGAGTTAGAATGTTGAGGAGCTGACAGTTGTCGATGCTCAAGAGTTAGAATGTTGAGGAGCTGACAGTTGTCGATGCTCAGTAGGAGCTGACAGTTGTCGATGCTCAGTAGTTCTCTCTGGGTACTCCGGCTTCCTCCACCTGTAAAACTGTCAGGGTCATGATTAGCCATTGTGCATAAGTCTGTGACCTTAAACACCAATGAATAAATAAATCTGTCGTGTTACGAGCTGTCTCTTGGAGATGGTTGAATGTTGGTGTTTCTAAAATTTTTAACATTAATCAGACATTATTATTGTAATTTTTTCATATTTTCAGCTCACCTGGCCTTAAAGGCCATGTGAGCTTTTGCTATCACTTTGCGTCCGTTGTCCAGAGTCTGTCATCCATAAACTTTTCACATATTTTTATACTGTACCAATGACCCAGACATAGCTGGTGCCAACTCTTAAAATATAGGGCCAAACACAAATTTTGCCCCCCAATCCCCAAAATTTGCATCTAAAACCAAAGAAAACATGTCCTGAAAGGCCCTCCACCCTTCACCTCTACTGCGCATGCGCAGTGTCAAGGACGTTCCGAAATTGGCGCCATTAATCATTCTAAGTTTGGCCCTTCATCAGTTAACAACTGACTGATCTTTGTGCTTGTAAATCTCAGTTTAAATGATGCCAGACACATAAATATTAGTGAAATGGTGATTCTAAGGAGGATAGAGAAGGAGGAGAGGAAAAACGTGTGACAGAATATTATCAGGGCTGTAACTTAAAATTTTTTAATGAAATTATGTTAAGTTACCTATTTTCGAGGCAGCAGCCATTTTGTTGTCATTCTGATTATGTAGTTACACTGATTTTTCAGTGTTTTCCTCTCTCCCTGTCCTTTAAGTCCCCCCTTGCTATTCTCCCATGCTTTTGGCATAGTTTTTGTAATTATTATTACTAAATTTTCTTGGGAGTTTTAGCTAAACAACAGAATGAATTCTGTTCTTTTCCCCATGTTTACGTCTTCACCTACGGGTGGTTAGGCGTTGTGTTCTGCATCTACCATCTGATGTTCTGTAGTTTCTTCCCTGGAAGTCTCTGTTTTGCATCAGATAGTGTATTTTTGGTAACTGATTCCGGGCCTGGGTGCCTGGAGTCTTATTTTAGTGTTTTTACATTCATTGTTTACATTTTCAACAGCCCTCTGTGTGAGGGGGGGGATTTCTGGAAAATAATATCTTGATGTTATTTTAATCATAACTGGATACATTATTATTGTTCGTAAGTGTTGAATAAATTGTTTAAAATATTTTTAAAATTTTTGTCCACGCTTAGGCTTGGGATCCATTGGGGCTCAACGTTACTTTTCAGAAACTTGGGCTATTCTGAAAAAATATTTTTTCAAAATATTTTGATTTCAGTTATTTTTTCTATATTAATGGATCATATTATTATTATGTATTTTGATTACCAGGGGTAAGTGCGAGTACCAGGACTTGTTTTCTTTTCACTTTGACAGGATATTCATCAATTGTAATAAGAGGAAGTCTTCCTCTGACTTTTATAATCATTCTATATGTGGTCAGTGTACTCGCATTAACTCCTGTTCAGTATCGTATGATTTCGATGACAATATGGGAAGTGTATGTCACAGTATGTTATGGGGGAATTGGACACTCCGGTCCTTTCCCCGCAGGGTCACTCTACTTTATCAATTTCTATTTCAGACGATCAAGATTAGGGTGATGTATCTGTGATGTCTTCCAACAGTGTGCCTCCGTCGTCACAATTAATGAAGGGCTAGCGGAAAAGTGCTCATGTAAATACGCCAATTGCCTAAGAGGACCCTAGTAGGTTCGACGGCCTTTGACGTCCGCTAGCTCGCCCGGTGTAGCGTCCATTCACCGAATGGTTCGGCAGCCGGGTTCGTCCGTTGCGGTCTAGAAGGAATTTTGGGGTGATGCGAGCACTATAAATCAACCAAATGCACACCCAGTGACGGCGGATCGGAGGGAGAACGGAGGAAGCCTTTTAGTCCGGTTCATAGCTTGTTCTGGTCCATCCGGACGGCGAGCGAGAGAGGCCCCTCTCTCGTACAACAACATCTGGCCCCAGATGTTGTGGTACAAATTGTTTCGCATTCGGAGCATACGTCCGTCGCTCGGGACGCTCCGACATATAGTCAGTCCGAAGTAGACTGTCAATAAGGCTTCCTCATTCTCATGGTAGCGCACACGACCGCTCTTGGCTACGTGACCACGGATATCCAGTCAGCTTCGCCAGTCAGAGAATCATCGGCGACCAGGTCACACCATCCGGTAGCCAGGGACACGAGGCCTGCAGACTCCGGACGTTCGCATAGGAAGTGTGTGGGAGTCAACGTACACGGAGCTTCTGGCGGCAATGCATCGTAAGACCACTACTGCACAGGCCTCGGGAACGGACATGCTTTCCTAAATAGCACAGTTTATCGCAGCATCCCAGCATCAACTGAATCTGTCGCATATTTTTTATCCGACGATGCTGGGTCGGGACGCTCCGCGGAAGCGGGTACGGACGTCCGAAAATTTCATCCGGTCCGACGGGATACCGAAAGGGATTTGGAGGATTTCGAGCTTTCCCTTTCGGAACAACACATGCTGTTGTGTATGTCATCTGACTTGGTCTTCTACAGCTTCTTTCGTCGGACCAGATTGCTGCGATGCCGGATAAGAAACTGTTAGCGTCGGTGGACTTAGAAATTTTTGGTTCGGTTCAGGGACATCTTCCCTCAGTTCCAACATAGTCCAATAATGTCACACAAACATTCGAATTATTGAACGACGCTATATATATTATTATTATATGCTTGCTATAACCAAGCATTTCTGGTTTCTTGTTCGCAAAGTTACGAAGATGTCTTTCAAAAGTGTGCCTCTGTCGTCATAGTTAATGAAGAGCTAGCGGCTATAAGTGCTCATGGAATATGTCTATCGCCTACGGAGCGACACTCGCTAGCTCACCCGGTGTAGCATGCATTCATCGAATGGTTCGGCTGCCGGGTTCGTCCGTTGCGGTCTAGGAAGGAGATTTGGGTGATGCGAGCACTTTAATTACTTTAGTACTCACCCAGTGACGGCAGATTGAGGACAGAACGGAGGAAGCCTGTTAGTCCGGTTCCTGGCTTGTCCAGGTCCGTCCGGGCTGTGAGCGAGAGAGGTCCCTCTCTCGTCCAACAACATAGGGGACCGCATGTTGTGGTTCTGATATTTTACATTCGGAGCATATGTCTGTCGGTCGGGACGCTCCGTTATATTGACAGTCCAAGAGACTGTCCATAATGCTTCCTCATCCTTACAGCAGGGCACAGGACCGCACATTGGCTACGTGACCTCGAATATCCGATCAGTTTCGTCATTCAGTGATTCCACGGCGAATAGGTCGCGCCATCCGGTAGCCAAGGGACACGAGGCCTATACACTCCGTTCGCTCGTATATTGGTAGTATGCACGGAGTAACGATCACGGAGCTTCCAGCGGCAATGCATTGTAGGACCGCTTCTCCTCAGGCCTCAGTGACGGACGTGCTATCCGAGTTAGCTCAGTTGTTTCGCAGCATCCCAGCAATTGACAGTTTCTTGGTCGAATCAGGAATTATCCGACAGCGCTGGGTTGGTGCGGTCCGCGGTTGCATCAGGTACGGACGACCGAACGCTTTATAGGGTCCGACAGGATGGTGAAAGGGATTCAAAAGATTTCGAGTTTTCCCTTTCGTAGTATCGGAAGCTGCCATTCATATTTTCTGGCATTATTTTCCAGTGATTGTTATTTCGGACTACATTGCTGCGATGTTGGATAAGAGACTTATAGCGTCATTGGACTCGGAATTTTCGATCGGTTCGGGGACATTGTCCCTGACTTACCGACGCAGTCCAATAATTTCATTACAACAGGTGTTTTATTTTTCGACGCTATATATGCATACAAGCCTGCTACCAAGCATGATAGTTTAGTTTCTTGTCCGTGTTGCTCTTTTCTGCCGTTTTATCATTTATACGAATACTTTATTTTGGCAGTGCAGGGCATACTGAGAGTTCATATGCGTCTAGACGGTGTGGTTAAAGACTGGGAATATTCTTTTTCGCGGTCTATGTCTTTTCCAACTTCAATGTTGGAAACGACAATGATGTCTAGTAGACTTAATTTAGACGCTTTATCATACCTGAGGCGTTATCATTACGTCTTCAAGAAAAGATTTACGGGATATTATTCTCAATGTAATTTCTTTTGAGGGCAGTAGTTTGTTCACGTATAACTCCGCCCTTCAGTGGCTGATTGGAGTTGGTTAGACGTGTCGCAGCCCTAGCTACATCCACGCACGTGGATAGTAAGGTTAAGAACTCTCTTAGAGTCGCTTCATTCTCGGAGAAGCTTCTCTTCGACGGCAACTTTTCAGCAATCCATGAATTGCTCGATTTACACTTTCTCTTGTCTATCTAGTGTTACAAGAGATTCAGACTGGGGCAAACATTCGGTGGTTTACTCAGAGAGTGCCACTGCAGTTGCCGGAACCGAGTGTTGCTGTTATGACGGTTGCCAGTCAAACAGTTTGGGATATAATGCTGATCCCAACGGATTCGTAGTGCCAGGGTCTTTGGGTTCCGCAGTCTCTTAGCAACCAATTATCTTCCGCGGAATAATGTTTTTTAGGCTTGCTTTATGTCATTGCATGAACATTATTCAGAAACGCATGCCCAAATCCTGTCCGTTAATTCGACAGTAGTGGCGTATCTCCGGAACCAGGGAGGCACTCTTTCGTTTCCGTTATTCAATTTAATGGAAAGAATCCGTCTGTTGGTTATAGTACACCAAGTTCTGTTTTGGTCCGTCATATTCCGGGTCGTCTGATTGTTTGACCGGACTCCCGTTCACTTAGGGGTCGCTTGTTGCTGTCAGAATGGACTCTCAACAAACAAGTATTCAATCAGATTTGCTATCTATGGGAGCGCCCAATGATGATTTATTTACGACACAGCTTGCTAATCAATTGCTGACGTATGTGTTGGCTTGTCCGGATCTCTGAGCTAATGTTGTTAACGCTCTAGTGATCTATAGGACGGAATGTTAGGATACGCGTATCCTCTGGCGCTGTTGTTTCAACAGGTATTGCTAAGATAAACAACCACAATACATTTCTGTTGATAGCATCTCTATCTTCACAGAGACCATGGGTAATTTACTCTGTTGTCTACTGTGGGACTTAACGTGAAATCTTCCTCAATGTGAGGATCTTTTTTCACTGGGTAAATCGTGTCATCCTTATCACAACTCGCAAGGTCGCAACCTTCATGTATTCCGTTGTGTGGTCCGTATTGCATTGTAAGCATTGTACTGGACGAGCTTTGGACGCGATTTCTTACTATAGGAGATCCTCTTCTTCGCTATTCTATGCGGCTAAAGTGGAGGCTCTTCCGTCGTTGGTGTAGGGATCATTATGTTCATATTGTTGATCCCTCCATACTACTCATTGCAATTTTTTAGTATACTTGTTTCACAAGATCTACTGCAGCCTGTTATTATTAAGGTTATAGGTTTATGTTACCTCATACCTATGCACTCTAGGATAGTTTACAATGGAGTCTTATGTCTCTTTATCTAAGTCAGTTAGTAACTTTTTGATAAATAGACTTAGAATCTTTAGATTAAATTCCTATATGGAATTTAACTTTGGTTCTTTTTTAGCTAAGTAATCATTTGAGCCTCTGGAAACAGTAGTTTTCAAATTCTGACCTTTTGGACAGTAATTCTGTTGGTTTCTCTTTTACTGAAGAGTCAGTGAGTTTCATGCACTATCAATGGATGATTTTCACTTTCATAGTTTCGGAATCACTACTTCCTTTACTATTTAGGTTGGATTTTTGCATAAGAGTTAGGCTCCTAATATCCGGAACCTATTGTTATTAAGGTCCTTCCGTCTTCGTACGGGCATAGGCCTTTACTCTTTCCGGTTAGAGTTAATGTATTTATAAACAGATATCTGTTTATTACTACGGGCGTAAGCTTCTTCTGTCTTTGATGCCTAGTAGAAGGATGTTACGCTCCATTCTATTGTTAATGGATTCTATTAACTATCGGTACTGCTTATGGTTTATCATTGACTCAGCAGTTGTGCTTAAGATTTCGACTCATGAAGTAAGAGTTCTTCTACATCTTGGGCTTACATTAATAGTGTCGCTATTATAGATTTTTGAAGGCTGCTCATTGCGCTCAGCCATCCACATTCATGAATTTTTATCTCAGAAATATCGAGTCCATTTCTGGAGGCCTCTATTGTTAGGTCTATTATCTACTGCTCAGAATGTCATTCACTTAACAGTTGCAACTATAGCTAGGTAGGCTGTCTGTTTTGGCAGTGTCTCCGTTCTGCGGCCCTCTTCGCTCTGGGCTATTTGACCCAGGGCAAGAAAAAGGGGGGGGGGGGGGGAGGGTGTTCCCTTGGTCACCTGTTTTACTATGAAAACAAGGGAATACCTCCTCCGGAGTTAGTAATTCTGAGCTGTTATTGGGATGGTTGTTTAGTGAGAAGTTTATGTTTTAAAAATTCATTCAAGTCTTAGTTTTTAAAGTATAGCTTTTGAATATTGCATATGTCAACAGACATGATTATGCAATCCTCAGACACTTTTTAGGAGTATAAGAGTCTCTATTCTCTAGACTTACTTTATTTATTGGCTTACTTTAAAAATTATTAGTATAAGGATTATATTGGATATTAATAGAGTACATGGATGTATGAAGCTCAATTTTGGAAGGTGTTGTATCTTTCTAATTTATCATAAATAAGAAAGATACATGTAAGGCCTATTGCTTCTTTTTCCCTACAGGGGATGACTCTATTTTATATTATTGAGCGTATTCCATTTTGCTCTATGTCCTTGGCCCTCCAGCCTTTTTACTATTCAGCTATGTCTGGGTTATTGGTACAGTATAAAAATGTTAAAAAATTTATAGTAATTTCTATATTTTTTATACTTACCAATGACCCAGACGGGGATGGCCCTCCCAGGAGTTGGGAACTCTTGCCTCCCCGCTGAGTACATAGCGCTTACCAGGCACTGGTTATTAGAATGATTAATGGCGCCAATTTCGGAACGTCCTTGACACTGCGCATGCGCAGTAGAGGTGAAGGGTGGAGGGCCTTTCAGGACATGTTTTCTTTGGTTTTAGATGCAAATTTTGGGGATTGGGGGGCAAAATTTGTGTTTGGCCCTATATTTTAAGAGTTAGCACCAGCTATGTCTGGGTCATTGGTAAGTATAAAAAATATAGAAATTACTATAAATTTTTTAACTTTCATCTTCTTCTCTGGAACCACTGAGCCGGTGTGAATCAAACTTGGCAGGAATGGTCTATGGGAGTTCTTCTACAAACGATCCTCATTTTGTTCCAGTCGGATGGAAAACATGGTTGCCAGAGGCATTCTTTGATTCTGATTGGTGGATTTTGAAAAATCTTCTCTGAAACCACAAGGCCAAATGTTTTGAAACTTTGCATGATTGATGACTGGGACACCCTCTACCAACGATCCTCATTCAATGTTGATCGGGTTGCAAACATGGCCACAATTGCGGCTTATAGTTACTACAGAAACCTTATGGGGAAATCACATTTTCATCTTTGGAACTACTCTGCCAATGTGAACCAAACTAATGGCAGGAATGGTCTATGAGAAGATGGAAAAACGTGGCCGCCAGGGGCATTCTTTGATTCTGATTGGTCGATTTTGTTCAAATAAACTTGCTGCACCCACAGGGTGCACCACAAGGGGCATAACTCTGATAATACCCATATATTTGAAAAAAAAAATTTAAAATCTTCTCCAGAACCTGCAATCAGAATCTTCTGATATTGGGTATTCAACATCTCTATGGGGGTCAGATTCAATTTTGTTAAATCGAGTCTATGAGTTAATATTTGGGCTCCCTCGGGGAGCCCGAATTTTAACTTTGTGCAATGTAAGGAAATTTCTTTAAAAATCTTCTTCAGATCCACCAGTCAGAATCCTTTCATATTTGGTGTACAACATCTCTGGGGGATCAGATTCAAATTTGTTCAAATCGGATCTCTGGGTTAATATTTGGGTTCCCTATTGGAGCCCGAAGTTTAACTTAGTGCAATATGAGGAAATTTCTTTAAAAATCTTCTTCTTCATCCACCAGTCAGAATCCTTTAATATTTAGTACACATCATCTCTAGGAGGATCAGATTCAAGTTTGTTAAATTTGAGTCCCTGGCTTAATATTTGAGCTCTCTATAGTGGGTTGGGGTGGGAGGGGAGCAGGTTAAGTTCAGGTTTGTTTAAATCCATTTCTTAGTGTTTTTCCATAAAATTTGCCTTTCATCACTTCATTCCTCTGCAGTGTTGATGAACCATGTCTAACTGAATGTGACCCCAAATCTTCTTTGAACCAGTTTGAATAGTGTGAATTCTTGGAATGCTACAACTTATTTTCCATGAATATATTTTAACCCTTTACAGAAAACACATATCAATATTTTGTTATTTTAATTCCCCCCCCCCACCCCAATTCTTAAAAAATCTTAACAAAACCATATCATGTGGCCCCTTATTGAAATGAGCATAACAAACTTGTTCCAATGAGAGGTCACATGATATGGTATTGTTGAATTTTTTTTTAACCCTTTTTCTAGTGTACAATTTGTATATTACATGGCAGATGCAGATGCAGCCAATTTGTTATAAAAGGGCTAATCGCTTAGATGGAACTGAGGCATGCTGTCACTGCATATGATAGAGAAGTTGATATAACAGCTTGCCTCCAAATCAAAGCACTTGAGGCCTGGTAATCATTGCCAGATGTGGAAGCTGAGTAGACGAACAGAAAAAGGCGATAGGCTAAATTTGACCTTATACACGTATTGCGGTCATGACATAGTCATTGATGCTGAAAGTTACCTTAAACAACTAAGTAAATAAATAAAAGAAATTGATAATTGCTGGCAATTGATATAACTGATTGTTAGAAGTGTCAGTATACCCCAATAAACAAACATTTGAGCAGGTTGTATAACTTGTAACCATCAATTGTTTTTTGCATACTTGAGAAGTTGCACTTGGTGAATTACTTCTGAAATTCTGACTGTGGTTATAACAAATTAATCTCTTCATTGTTTATTTAATTTACTTTTTGTCAGGACTCCATCTGGAAGAATCCATGGAAAGTAGTAATGAGAAGATTGATGTAGAATCTTCGACACTGCCAGTTTTACCCAATCATGTGCCAGTACTCACAGCAGATGATATAGAAGTTGATATAACACCTGTTGCCAAACATCCTAAAAAGTCAAGTTACAAACCACCTCATCGCAGTGTGTATTATTTTAGAGAATCTTATATATTTTGTAAAGCTGCCATGACTATCTGTTTCAGAATCGTTTTAAAGTCATTATAGTCAAAGGGCCATAAACTTGTGTCCAATATATACACAGAACGACACACGTGTGTGAATGGGTTAATCAATATGGCATGAGTGCCAGCATGGAAGGCTAAAACGAGAGGCCACAGGCCTCGAGATTTATCTTTCTGCGATGGCACAAATGCCACATCGATTAACCCATTCACATGAGTGTTGTTCTGTGTTTATTACATGCCTTCACATCTATAAAAACAATTCATTTGACAAGTATCAACAAAAAGAACACATTTTATGGCCAAACAAATTTGCAAGTGGAACCTGTGTTACTCTTTTGAACCCTGAGTTCCAATGTGTTCTATGTGCCTACTGGCACATAGAACACATTGGAACTCAGGGGACAATTTTCAGCTATAGCTAGGGATTGAAATTGTAATTGCGGTGCACGATTTGTAGAAAATTCCAGTGAAATTTTGGTTCTATTTAAAAATAGTCCATCGACGATTTCCATTCTGCACATATGGGCGGAACAGATTTTCATTTTCCACATGGTTTAGTGTTGCTGTAGATGGGGATTTCATAGAACCAGCATGTAATAAAACATAAAGATCAAACATTGAAATACTTAGAGCTGAACCCCATTGAATGGTATGGGAAATGTGTCCACTTAGGGCTGCATGGTATACCGCTGGTAATTCTATATTTACCGGTTTTTAAAACAACACCTGTAGTATTTTGAAAGCATCGATGTACCACGAATTACGGTATTGTATCAAACTATTGATTCCAAAATTGAACTAATAATAGTAATTGAAGAAATGTTGAACATCACTCCCTTCTCACCGCTCAATATTTATCATCAGTACCAGTTTCAGTGAGTGCATTGAAAATTTGAAATAATACTTCGATGTATTCACAAAACATGAAATATTTCCAAATTATACACATTTAATCACTCACCAAAAAATATATTATAACTAGATTTGCAGACTGTAATTTCAGCATTAGGCTATTTATTGAAAGAATTGTTATAAACATATATTTGCTTATTCATTTATACTCTTTTGTTTTTTTCATTTCATATCTTATTTTTTGGCGCGTGGGTGAAATGTGAAAATTTAAAGACCAACGTTTTTATATGCCTGTTTGAAAAACATATTGTGTAATGAGTCTGTCCATCCACCTGTCTGTCCTTAACATTTTTGGTTTCCGACCGAGAACTCCAGTTTGGATTATTTGATCTCAACCAAAGTTGGTATGTTTATTACCCAGCTAGTAATGCAGGCCAAGTGCGGATATGGGTTCCATCGAATTATTTTTTCATGACTCACTGCCCTTTTTCGACATGGAATTCAACCGTTTATCAACATTTTTGGTTTCCAACCGATAACAACAGTTAAGATTATTTTTCTCAATCAAAGTTGGTATGTGTATTACCCAACTAGTGATACAGGCGAGGTTCGAATGTGGGTTCCTTACAATTATTTTAGATGGGTTACAGCCTTTTTTCGACATAGAATTACACCATCCATCAATATTTCTTGGTTTCCACCTGACAACTCCAATTTGGATCATTTGATCTTGACCAAAGTTGGTGCTCTTGTTTACACCTCTAGAAAAATTTGTTACATAATAAGTTTACATTTCCTCACAGAGGTAGTTCTCAGTAATGGTGACAATTAAGTTCCTGATCATTTTCTTCTCTCTTTTAGTTCAACACACCAGACAAAGAAACGAAAGCTCATCTAAGGCCAGCAAACCTCATACTAGTGAGTATAAAATATAGGAAGTAAATAGAGAGTAATCGCTTGACTGGACAGGTTACGTGAAATAATTCATGAGAGGTGAGGGACATTGTACAAACATGAGTATGCGAATGCACACGAATGTTTTACAATATGGTCCCTCGTCTCGAATGAATTATTTCACGTAACCAGTCCAGTGAAGTGATTACTTTGTTTATTACTTTTCATTATTAACGTTAATTATATTATTTAACCCTTTACCTAACGTAACAGCCAAAAACGTCCAGCGCTATTCTCAAAACTCACCAATTAATTTTCATTATTTTTTCATTTTTTGTCTCTAAAAGAGCTGGTTCCAATGAGGGTTTATGACCTATGTTTTTGAGACAAAAAATGAAAATAATAGTTATTCAAGAATTTTGTTTGCAAGTGTCGTCTGCTTTTCATGTTAGGTAAAGGGTTAAAAAAAAGCACAAAAAAACAATAAAGTCCCCATTACACCCACGGCAAAGCATCTTCGTTTGCGCGCACGGATACATGACACAATTTTGATTGCATAATTCACTTGTGAAGTTATCGTTTATAATCAAACCCGGAAATCCCAGTAAATCACACTTTGGAAAGTAATAAATAACAATAACAAATTGAGCACTCTCACTTTGTACGCATTCTTTCTTACAGGATAACAGCTTGTTACAACCATTCAAATGAAAAAGTAGAAGTTGAGCTATGATAAGTCATTCCAGATTTTCTGTAAATTCTACAACACCATATCTCATTTGTTATGCTCTTGCCCAACACTTATAACAGACAACAGTTGCAAAAAGAACTTGAATAACTTTCATTTTCATAATTTTCATTTTTTGCCTTAAAAACTTAGCTCTTTATCCCTCATTTATTTTTTATTTATTTTGGAGTGGTTTGACAAACTTTCAAACTTTCAACAATCAGGGTCATATCATGTCAAGACAGTTTTACAGTTGGAGGAAGGCAGGGTACCTGGAGAGAATCATTGAGTAGTGGCAAGTAATTATCAGACCGTCCATCTTACTAACCCTGCACAATCAGGGTCAGCATCAGTTGGAAGCATTTGTACTGTTGACATACAGAATGCCCTGGCACACTCTGCCACCATGCCCCCACTTGGGTAAATGGGAGTTGTGACACCCTCTGTGGAAGAAGGTTAATGAGTTATAAAATTTGAAAGGTGATTTTTAGCTCTGACAAGTGCCACCGGAGCTTTTCTGGTAATGATTTGTCTGTTGTCCATTCATTGTATGTCAGTTGTCAACATTTTGTTTGTCTGGGCCATAACTTCTTAACCATTAAATATTTTTTTTACAAAACTTTATAACAATATGTATTATCAAAAGACAGTGTGTTGTGAATTATAATATGGTATGTGCCTGTCATGGTCGCAGGCCCTATGTTATGGTCACAGCAAGAAAAACTTTTAACATTTTACTATCACTTTTGTCCAGTCCAGATAACTTGATATGACTGACAGTTCTTAATCATACATTCAAAAAGTGTGGTATATTGGATTGCGCCTGTCTGTGTGTCTGTCTGTGCATCTGTACATACGTCTGTCCGTCCACATTCAGATGTCTGTTCGTGTTATAACTTCAACATTACTGCTCAGATTTCGATGAAATTTCATGCAGATGTTCACTATCATGAGGTCTTTAAGTAGCATCAGCTGTTTTGCTGTTGGAATATTTTTTCTGTGAGTTGGGGCACTTTGAACACACAAAAAAGGCTATTTTTTATCTGTTTGCCTTGTATCTGAAGTTTGGCTTATTGGATCTCATTGAAATTTGGAATGAAGATTGTTTATGGGAAAGGCTTTCAAATGTGCCTCTAATAATATTTTTTACTTTTCTCACTTTTTTGACTTTATATCCCCCTTTTTTAACTTTGAAAATTTGATGATTGCCTCGTAAAATAGCCAATATTTTGTCATTTCGTCTCATATTTCAGGTTTGGGTTATCAGATTTCAATTAAATTTGGAATGAAGATTGTCCATGGGAAAGGCTTTCAAATGAAATGTCGTGTCCCTGCAGTAAAACAAAGAAAATACATGCAAATCACCTCCCAACATGTGACATTATGTCTTTGTTCTATAAGGTTTAGGCTATCAGATTTCAATGCATTTTGGATTGAAGGTTATTTATGGGAAAGGCTTTCAAATGAATCATGCCCCTGCAGTAAAACAAAGAAAATACGTGCAAATCACCTCCCCACGAGGCATTATGTCTTTGTTCTACATCTCTTATGTGGATGGTCACTAGACTTAAGTAATAGGTGTTTATGGCCTTCACAATTACCTTGCTGTAAAGCAAAGACAATAATTTTGCTGTTTGCCTCATAAAATAGCCAATTTGTTTTCTGTTCGCCTCGTATCTCTGGTTTGGGGTTAGTGGCTCTCAATGAAATTAGGAATGAAGATTGTTTATGGGAATAGCTTTTACAGTATCATGTTTAATTTCTTCTCTTGTCATTGTTTGGTGGTATGCTCTGCGGGGGTATGTCCCAAGGTGAGGTCCCCCTCTTGTTGCTCATGACTCAAAGGTGTGTCACGACTTTGATCCAAGGTCATATCATTAAGATCAAGGTCACAAACATCAAAACTTCGATATTGTTATAGAGCCCTTTCCGGTGACTGCGGTCCATATAACTTGGTAGGGTTGACAGATCTTATTCATACTTGGTGCAATTATTGCTCATGACTCAAAGGTGCATCGCAACTTTGATCCAAGGTCACATTGTCAAGGTCACAGACAACAAAACTTTGATATTGTTATACAGCCCATATTTGGTCCATATAACTTGGTATGGTTGACAAATCCGATTCATACTTAGTACAATTATTGCTCATGACTCATAGATGCATCGTGACTTTGATCCAGGTCAAGGTCACAGCAAAACTTGGATATTGTTAAACAGACCTTATCTGGTCCATATATCTGGGTATAATTGACAGATGTTATCCATACTTGGCACAGTTATTGCTTCTGACTCACAGGTGTGTCGCGACTTTGATCCAGGGTCATATCATCAAGGTCATGGTCACAGCAAAACTTGGATATTGTTAAACAGACCTTGTCTGGTCCATATATCTTGGTATAATTGACAGATGTTATCCATGCTTGGCACAGTTATTGCTCATGACTCAAAGGTGTGTCACGACTCTGATCCAAGGTCATATCATCAAGGTCAAGGTAAATGTCACAGACAGCAATATCAAGGTCAAGGTAACAGACAGCAAAACTTGGATATTGTTTTACAGCACTTCTCTGGTCTGTACGATTGAATCTATTTGGCAGATCGTGTTCATCCTTCACACAATTTTTACCCATAACCTAAAGTTATGTCATGACCATGACCCATTGTCATGGTCAGGGTCAGAAGCTGTAACACTTGGATGCTTGCCTTGAATTTATCTTCCCCTAAAAGCAGTGACCTTGGGGAGAGCTGTCTAGGCTGAGAAGCCTCTGGTGAATAGTGCCATCTGGTTTTGGCTGTTAGGTTAGGTATAGCATAAAACTAATTAGTAGCTTGCCTAAGATTCACAAGTAGCTTAGTCTCGACTAGAAACCCACTGGCAGGTTAATGTTACTGTCTGAAGCAGAGATGGGCAGTGTACCAAAAACCAAACCAGTATCATGGGGATACCGAACAACAACCCATCATTTTTCAAAACTGCCATCTTGGACTTTAATCCTATGCAAGGTCACAGGTCTTGAGGTGTAAACATTTGAAGAAAATGTGTAAGCAATGGGAGAAGAGAGCAGGTGAAGTGCTTTGGGCCCCATTACTTTCATTGATGAGAATTTAAATACATTTAGCCAAGGTTACCATTTGTTTAAGGCAGTAGCAATATTGTATGAGAACTTTCATTATTTCGAATTGAGTTGTTCTTGACATAAACTGTGTTTGAATGCATGCTGTGTCATTACTCCATGGCCCTGGGCACTGTTTTCAACAACTTCCGGGGATTTCCCAAGCCGAGAAATTCCGATCAACACCTGTCCTTGTTGCCATTCAAAACAAGTCCTCGCCTCCGTAAAAAAACTGTAAACCTGCGATATTCCATCGTTTAACATTGTCTAGGGTTGTCTCTTCACTTAATTCAAATGATGACATCGGTTTTACGAATTTAAACTTGATATTTCACAAAACTAGTTGATTTGGCTGACACGCAATGAACATGGAAAACGCTTTGTTTACACCCTGTGACCTGCGACCTTGCATAGATTGAGGTCCAAGATGGCAGTTTCGAAAAAAGGCTTATGACATTAAATACCAAACCTGCTTCAATTTTCCCATTTGCTACTTGCAAGGCCTTGTTGATGCTTGATAGCACTTCAAGGGTTCATTTTCATGAAAGAAGTGACATTTTTGCTCGCCATTTCTTGGTAGTTCTTTCCGGGGACTCGGGCTTCCTCCACCCGTAAAACTGTCGTGGTCATGATTAGCCATTGTGCAGAAATCTGTGACCTTAAAAACCAATAAATAAATAAATAATTAAATATTGTCATCAGCACCTCCTCATGATGACATGTTAATGTCACATGTTCTGAGACTGATAAAGCCTGAAACAGGCCTTTGAAGGTTAAGGTTTTGGAGCAAGTCACAAAATGACTGTAGGTATGATTTGTTTACAATGGCATGGCAGAGGTTCGAACCCACGCCAAGAGAGTTTCCTTCAGCACCAACCACTTAGTGACACTATACTGAACCACGCACACTACTCGACCACCGATAGACCTGAATAAGGGAATGTTAGTTAACCAGGTATATATACGGTACGGTTTGTTCAAAAAAATGTCTATGTCGAGCTCATTGGTAGTGACATTTGTGGCCCTGTGGTCAAAAGATACAAGAACAACTTGTTGTAGTTTCCTAAAGTAAATTCCCCTTTGGTACTATTAGCAAGTCTTAGTCAAGTCAGATACCGAATACCGATCTGATAATTAGTATACCCCTTTACGATTACTAAAACCAATACCAAACTCAAAATTTCAATGCTTCCTGTCTCTAGTCCAAAGGCTTTGTTTTAATTGTCTTTTGGTACACATGTTCACCACAAAGTGTGTCATAGTAACACTTATTTCATTCACAAACTGTTCAAGATTTGTATTCCAAATTTCATATAGATCTTTTTGGTGATATGAAGGGGATTTTGAAACAGCTGTGACCAAGTATTTCTTGGAGAGCTATTGCTCTTTTGACAGGGCATTGGCCATCCATGGCTTTGCATTTTTTTTTCAACTGTTAGTTTTATTTGGAAGTTAGAAGCAGGACACTCGTGACTACTGATTCAATGCAACTCGCTAAATTGCCATGTTTCCGAATGTTTCAAAATTTTGCTTGTGTACCAATTGTATTCAGAAGTTATCTGCACCTTATGGCATTAGTGTGAATTTCTGAGATGAATTCACACCAAAAACTGAATTAATCTCAAGATCACAACTGTTCTGATTTTGATTTGATTTTAAATTTGAATAATACCATAAAAGAATGAATGAATGGACAAACAAACAAAGTAAATATATACTGTTCAATTTCTTATCAACCTACCTCAATTGTTTACTACAGGCTTGCACTACAGTGGAAGAACCTAACTCGGATAAAATACTCTCTATTTTAATCTTTCCCAAGAGATTTGGGAAAGAAAAGTGGTGTAAAAACACCACGAAAAAATAAGCCAAAACTGGGTCGAGCGCCATCGACGCACACCCAGTATGGGATGCTCTTCCATAGTACAAATCCACGACTACCGTAAAACAGTGCGCAGTGCGTCAATTCATCATTCTTTCGATTATCCACACACGTGGTGGATGTGCCATTTTGCTCCGTAACAGTGATATTTAACTTGTCGATAATGGTTTTCCTGTGACCGGAATTATGGATCTGCAGATCGTATAACAGGACTGTGTTTTATATATTCTCGTTTATATTTTCAACCACATTCTCATTGTATATTATTTACTATTCCGTTTTCGCGAATGCTTTATTGTGTCAACGCGTTTCGACAATGAATTTTTTGGTTGATGAATTTAATTGTTATTGGAGTTAGGTGTCAATCAGAGACTGTCTGGACAGGATTTCTTCACTCTGTTGAGGGCTGAATTTCTGTTTTTTCGGTCCCTGTCGACCGTCTGGGTTCTGTCGTGTACCCACCAGTGTTTTTTCTACCACCTTCTCTCGTAGTTGAGGGTGTTCTTCTACTTTCTCTTTCTATTGAGTTCACCTTTTTTCTTCTACTGCTCTCACCTCTGTTATTTCCAGTTCGGTTCCTTTTTCCCTTGCCTTGGTGCATTCTCGTGGCTGTTTCTTCCGCACACGCGGGTGGTGTGGTACGCTGTCGTTTCGGGAGCCTCCCGACTCGACCATGTCTGGTGTGAGCTTACCCCCTCCGCCGTGGGGGATGTGCAACTCCTCCCGTCCCCATGGGGAGGGGGGAAACACTGCCGTTTTGGGTCCCCCGACTCGACCACGTCTGGTGTGAGTTTTACCTCCTCCGTGGGGGATGTGCAGCTCCTCCCGCTCCCGCAGGGGGTGGGGAATGCTGTCGTTTCAGGGTTTTCCGACTCAACCATGTCTGGTGAGTTATTCCCATTCCGTGGGGAATGTGCAGTTTTTTACCATGGTGGATACTGCGGGAGCTGTTGGATTTCTGGTGAAGAGATGCCTGGTTCCGGGACTATGTGCCCTCTCCAGTCGACATCTGAGGCTGTCACTAGGGTTGTGACTCCTCCTTTGGAGGCTGAGCTAGGTGGCTCTCTCCGCTTTTTCACCAGTTCCAACAGCTCCCGTCGTATCTGCTGCTACTGCTGTTCCGTCTACATCGTCATTGGGCACCGTTTTTAGCCGGCCTTGGCTTATCCCTGCAAGGGTCTGCAGGGATGTCTGTAGTGTGGTTGTGGGGTATCGGCCTCAGCCTTCCCCGACTTCAACTCGGCAAAGTGGGAAGTGGCTGCCGACTGAATCCCCTACTGTGTCCTCTCAGCCGTTGAGCACAGTAGTTTTATACCTGCAGTGGTCTGCTGTGGTGCCTGGGAGTGTAGACGTGGGGGTATCGGCCTCAGCCTTCCCTGACTTCAACTCGGCAAAGTTGGAAGTGGCTGCCGGCCGGACCCTCTACTGTGGTCTCTGCGCCGTCGAGCACCACAGTTGTATTATTGGATTCGGATGTTCTTAGTGGGGACACTATGAACTCCGTGGTGTTTCCGTCCACTCATTCTGGCCGCATGACCAGTTTTGGGGGACCAACGTCTTTTGTGTAGTCTGGACCTTCTGCCCCGCAGAGGTCCACGGTGACTCTCATGAGTTCCCACTATGTTGATCCTCGGGGTGTGTCGTACCCCTATATACGCCTGCCTTCAGACATTTTGGCTGCCGCCCATCGTCCCGCGTTGGGTGTTTTTGAGGATTGTGACCCTTTGCTGGTTAAGAGGGTCAGAGGTGAAACCACTTTGCTGGTTCGTTCCCCTGTCGAGCCGGCCAGTACGGGCTGTGAGCTTAGAGAGGCCCTCTCCTTACTCACTCAGGTTCTGTCAAAGAACCTTCCTGTTGCTTCCAGCGAGGCAGCGAGTGGTTTCCAGGCGCCCCCTATGGCGCCACCTCCCGGGATTGGAAACAGGCCGCTTTCTGATCCCCCTGGTGTTCCGGCACCATGGGAGGCATCGGCTGGTTTGCCCATGATGGGCTATGTGTCTTCTGACTCAGGGGAAGAGTCAGACATGCTTGATGTCGAGAGCCAGCAGTCTTCGGACTTGGGGGCAGCTCTTGATTTTGTGTTTGGGTTCCTTCCGGATCTCAAACCATCAAACCAGCCGCCAGTGTCAGCTAGGCCGCTATCATCGGTCGCCTGCCAACAGCCTATGGGGCAACCTGCTTCTGGGCGTCTTCGACCGTGCCAGTCGGTACAGTTGGTTGAAACATTTTCAGCCTTGGACTCTAAGCTGAGTTCCAAGGCTATGAAGGCTCCATTCTTCAACAGGGTTGACACCTTTTTGCCTCTGGTGCGTTTTCGTTACTACGATTCCGCCAATCCGTCAGTCTGCCAGACTTTGACGGTTTTGGATCAGGACTCCAATTCCCTCGGGCTTTCCACGCCCAAGTCTGCCGTCATTCCAGTGACGACTCTGGAGTCCACGTTGGGCTTATCGAGAGAGATGATCGGTATGCTTTCTCTCTCAGATCACGTCATCTCAGCTTTAGCTGCTTATCTGCCTCCAGATAAGTTTGGCGAGGTGCAGGCTTTTTTGTGTGTGCTGTCCAAGGCGCTCTTGCATCTTACTCACACGCATGCCTGTAACACGGCTAATATGGAATTAGTTCGAAGGGACTCTGTGCTGGACACAGGCCGATCCCTTCCTGAGGAGCAGCGCGCTACTCTTCGATCTGCTTCTTTGGCAGGTCCGCAACTTTTCCATGGTTCGTGTCGACGGTCCAGGATGACGTCCTACGTCATTCCAAAGATCAGCTGCTGTTTCTTCAGCTTGATCAGCCTTCTAGGGAAGGCAGGGGTCATTCCAAGTCTAACAAGTACCCTTCTTCTTCCTCTGCGAAGCAAAAGGCTGATCCTTCTGCCACCGCTTCTACTACTTACTCCAGAGGTAAGGGTTAGCGTCGGCACACTAGAGGGAAGTATCAGGATTCTTCATCCAGTTGAGGAGGTGGTTTCTCCTCTCGCGGGCCTCGTCGGGGCTCGAAATGAAGGTCCTCACCTCGACTCGTCCCAGGTTGGAGGAAGGATAGCAGAGTTCGCAGACCTTTGGGCCACCGTCACATCCGATCCTTAGGTGTTAGCTGTTGTTCGGTCTGGGCTGGGAATATCCTTCCGAAGGCACCCCACTCTGTCCAGGGTGCCTCTTCCAACCACAGTTCCTTCAGACGTTTTCCGTCGGGAACTTTTGTCCACGGAGGTAGACAATCTCCTGACAAAGGGGGCAATCGAGGTCATCAAGAACATTCAGTCAGTGGGGTTCTATTCCCGCCTGTTCTTGGTGCCGAAGAAGAACGGCCAACTCCGACTGGTTATTGATCTGAGTATCCTGAACCAGTCTATCATTGCTCCCTAGTTCAGCATGGAGACTTTCAGGTCAGTCCGCCGTTCAATTCACCAGGGTGATTTCGCTTCCAGCTTCAATCTGCGAGACGCTTACTTTCACGTTCCGATTCATCGAGCGTCACGGAAGTATCTCAGGTTCGCTTTTCTGGGGCGAGTTTTACCAGTTCAAGGCCATGCCTTTTGGCCTCAACCTGGCTCCTTGGGCCTTCACCAGACTGATGTCGCATGTGATAGCTTTCCATTGCACACAGTCCAGGGTGACTACTTCGGCATATCTGGACGATATCCTCCAG
The DNA here is from genome assembly GCA_031216915.1 of Pictodentalium vernedei. Taxonomy (NCBI): domain Eukaryota; kingdom Metazoa; phylum Mollusca; class Scaphopoda; order Dentaliida; family Dentaliidae; genus Pictodentalium; species Pictodentalium vernedei. The sequence continues at coordinate 220,450,919 of CM062294.1, forward strand.
AGGCATTCCAATGCTGCCTTACTGGAGTCGGATGTCGCCACTCTGTTGAGCTTGCTCACGTCGCTAGGATTCAGAGTCAACAAGGAGAGGTCGGACCTGGTCCCTTCTCAGTTGTTTTGTCATCTGGGGATGGCTTTCCGCACCCGATTCAATTTGGTGGCGATTCCCCAGGCCAAGGCTGTGATTCTCTCAGCTTTTGCTCTGACTCTGTCCCAGTCCACATCTGCGATGGCACAGAGTATTCTCCGGCTGATCTGTCTCTGCGGTTCGGTGACGGATCTCATTCCTCTAGGTCGGCTGCGTGTCAGACCTCTCCAACACTTTCTGCTCAGTCTTTGGAGGCCGAATGTCGATTCTCTGGATCTGGTGATTCAGTTACCAGATTCTCTTATCCTCACCTTCTCCACTGGACGAATGTTCGGTGGATCATGCAGGGTGTCCTGTTGGACTTACCCACGTCCGATGGGGTGCGACGTTGGATCCTCTAGGTCTTTCCCTTCACGGGATGTGGGACCAGGATCGGGCCTCTCTACACATCAGCCAGCAGAGCTTCTTGCTTGAGTTTCAGGCAGTGGATCCCTCACCTGTCGAATCGTCAGGTCCTTCTGTTGTTCGACAATTCGACAGTGGTTGCTTACATTCGGGACCAGGGCGGCACGCACTCGGTTCCAATGTACGAATTGGCTCAGGATCTTCCACTGCTCGCTCAGGATGTCAATGCCAGAGTGGTTGTTCGTCACATTTCCGGTCATCTGAATGTCCTAGCCGACTCCCTGTCCCGACGGGGCAGGTTCTTTTCCACCGAGTGGATGCTCCACATGGCGGGTTCCTTCGATCTCTTTGCGACTCGTTGGAACCATCAGGTGGACACTTTCGTGTCCCCATGTCCATATGCTCTGGCTTTCACCGTGGATGCTCTGGCCCTCCTTTGGGACGGTCTTGTCAGCTACGCCTTCCTGCAGGTTCCGATTCCGCCTCAGGTTCTCTCCCAGATATGAACCTGCAGTCGTCGAATCTTTTCTATCACACCCGTCGCCTCGGTGGGTGTGGATCAATCTGCTCCGCTCTCTGTTTGTGGCGGTTCCGACATGTCTCCCTCTACATCGCGACTTTCTTTGCCAAAGTTACCCGGGGAGGTTTTCAAGTTGACCCAACTTCATTGTGCCTTCGCACATGTCTTTTATCGGGTCCTGTCTCCTCCGTAGTGATTTTTCGAGACATGCAGTGGAGTTGCTTTTCTTCTTCAAGGAGGCACTCACTCCACTGGTTTAGCCTCTGTGGCTAAGTGGAAGGTTCTTCTGTCGATGGTGTGCGATCACTCTGTTGCTTCGGTCACTCCTTCGATCACACCGCTTGTGGAGTTTCTGGTTTATGTTTGTTTCTGGGGGTTTCCAGCAATGGGTACAAGTCCATGCTTCGGAGACCTTTTTTCATATGTGGTACCGCATTGTTTCGACACTCATCCTTGCCTCTCCAAGCTTGTTCAGCTCTTTTCCTTGAAAAGGCCTAGGACTTTACTGCAGTTTACTCCAAGATGGTCTTGGGCGCTGCTCTGCTTGGGGGTGGGGGGCGTTCGCGCCTTTATCCTGGATGAGTATGCGTTTTTTCACATGCCAGATCTCTCCTGCATCCATTTCTCAATGGATTTGTCTTGCTATTCGTGCAGCTTCCGCTCGTCTAGCTACTGGTGATTGTATTACCAATTGCTTTTTCTGTCACGAGGTGCGTGCATTGTCTTCCTCTTTTAATAACTCTGTCATGTTGTCGGATGACGGATGTTATACTGGCAGCCTACTGGAGAAATGCTACATTCTCCTTTTATCTGCGACCGTTGCAGGAGCCAATCAAGGATCTTGGTCCTTGGAGCCCTCTTTCTTCGGCTCAGGCTATTGTCTATCCCAGCCTTTCAGCTTTTTTCAGGGTCAGTTCCAGCTCTGTGCTGTTACTGCCCTTTCTGTTTGTGCGTCGCACTTCACCATACGCCTCATCTTTCATTGTCTTTTCTAATGTTTGTGATGCTATGGTTTGATAGGCCTAGGGATCTCTTCCTCTGTCCACGGTTCCAGTGCTATTGAGTTATGTGTGGTTTGGTTATGTGATTCCCTCCATCCTTTTGTCTATTCAGCCTGTAGTAAACAATTGAGGTAGGTTGATAAGATATAAAAATTTTATAGTAAATTTCCTTTCTTATTATACCTACCAAAATAGTTTACATGGAGGCCCTCCCGTCTTCTTATTCGGGTAAGAATCCTTCCTCCCCGCTGATCACATAACTCCTGTGTTGTTCGGAATCAAAAGAATGATGAATTGATGCACTGCGCACTGTTTTACAGTAGTCGTGGATTTGTACTATGGAAGAGCGTCCCATACTGGGTTGTGTCGATGGCGCTCGACCCAGCTTTGGCTTATTTTTTCGTGGTGTTTTTACACCACTTTTCTTGCCCAAATCTTTTGGGAAAGATTAAAATAGAGAGTATTTTATCCGAGTTAGGTTCTTCCACTGTAGTGCAAGCCTGTAGTAAACAATTTCGGTAGGTATAATAAGAAAGGAAATTTACTATAAAATTTTTATTTCTTTTCCTTTTTTTAACCATCAGAAATTGTCTCTTAATAAAAAGTGAAATTTGAATAAAATTATTCACTAAAGTCACCTAATTTCTTCTCACAGACAATTCTGGGGCATAGAGAGTGAGCCTTTCATAATTTCTCTTGTATGGAAGGAACATCTAAGCAGTGGCAGGTTTGCTTAACTGATACTCAAACAGTTTTTATAACCCCGCTTTGAAGAAGTGGGGGCTATATAGGAATCGCCCTGTACGTCCGTACATCCGTCCGTACGTCTTTCCGGACATGAAATTCTTGTGTGCGCAACTCCTCCTACATTTATCAATCAATTTGGACAAAACTTTTCAGACATCATCACTACTAAGTGAACATGCGCATATTCCAAGATTTTTGATCTGCGACAATTTTAACCAGATTATCTCCCTTTGACTTAGATTTATTGTGTCTTTCCATCCGAACAAATTCTTGTGTGTGCAACTCCTCCTACATTAATGAACCGATTTTGATGAAACCTTTCAAACATCATCTCTACTAAGTGAACATGTGCATATTCCAAACTTTTTAATCTGCGACAATTTTAACCAGGTTATCTCTCTTGAACTTTGATTTAATATGGGTTTCTACATGAAATTCTTGTGTGCGCAACTCCTCCTACATTTATCAATCAATTTGGACAAAACTTTTCAGACATAATCACTACTAAGTGAACATGCGCATATTCCAAGATTTTTGATCTGCGACAATTTTAACCAGGTTATCTCCCTTTGACTTAGATTTATTATGTCTTTCCGTTCGAACAAATTCTTGTGTGCGCAACTCCTCCTACATTAATGAACCGATTTTGATGAAACCTTTCAAACATCATCTCTACTAAGTGAACATGTGCATATTCCAAACTTTTTGATCTGCGACAATTTTAACCAGGTTATCTCTCTTGAACTTTGATTTAATATGGGTTTCTGCATGAAATTCTTGTGTGCGCAACTCCTCCTACATTTATCAATCAATTTGGACGAAAGTTTACAGACATCATCACTACTAAGTGAACATGCGCATATTCCAAAATTTTTGATCTGTGGCAATTTTAACTAGGTTATCTCCCTTTAACTTAGATTTATTATGGGTTTCTACATGAAATTCTTGTGCGTGCAACTCCTCCTACATTTATCAATCAATTTGGACAAAACTTTTCAGACATCATCACTACTAAGTGAACATGCGCATATTCCAAGATTTTTGATCTGCGACAATTTTAACCAGGTTATCTCCCTTTGACTTAGATCTATTGTGTCTTTCCGTTCGAACAAATTCTTGTGTGCGCAACTTCTCCTACATTAATGAACTGATTTTGATGAAACCTTTCAAACATCATCTCTACTAAGTGAACATGTGCATATTCCAAACTTTTTGATCTGCGACAATTTTAACCAGGTTATCTCTCTTGAACTTTGATTTAATATGGGTTTCTACATGAAATTCTTGTGTGCGCAACTCCTACATTTATCAATCAATTTGGACGAAAGTTTACAGACATCATCACTACTAAGTGAACGTGCGCATATTCCAAAATTTTTGAGCTGTGGCTATTTTAACTAGGTTATCTCCCTTTAACTTAGATTTATTATGGGTTTCTACATGAAATTCTTGTGCGTGCAACTCCTCCTACATTTATCAATCAATTTTGACGAAACCTTTCAAACATTATCACAACTAAGTGAACATATGCATATTCCCAAATATTTGATCTGCGACAATTTTAACCAGGTTATCTCCCTTTAACTTGGATTTATTATGGGTTTTCAAATGGGATTCTTGTGTGTGCAACTCCTCCTACATTAATGAACCGATTTTGAATACATGTTGCACATTGTAAATGTGTTTTTCCAAATGGAAACCATATATGTGTGGGCTCTTTAAGTATTCAGTGCTGTTCTGTGGAAGGCCACATGCAAATACAAATTTCAACAACAAAAAATGATCTTTATGTATACATTTCCTTATGGCCTTCGCCTACATGATCAGAAGTGCATTCCTCTAAAAACCCAAAGCGGGGGTATTAATCACCTTCAGTGATAGTTCTAGTTAAAGGTCTGTATTTGGAGCAATCAGGTAACGGTTCCTGCTATTTGCCTTGGATCTGATAATGGTGGGTGAACAAAACATTAGTTGCTCTGCTTGTTTTGAAGCAATTTGTGCAGGCCTGAAAAGATCTGTCGACAGGATGAACCCATGTTTTAAGTACTGTGTATGTGGTAATAGTTTGATGCTGAGAATATTGTTATCCCTGATGGGTGAGGGTGTGAGATGGGTAATCTCACACGAAGGCAAGATATTTGGGCCAGAAACGAGGCTTGCTGAGTATCTGCCCCAGATATCTTGTCCCGAGTGTGAGATTTCCCCATCTCACAACCACCCCATCAGGGATAATTTTTCTCCCCCACCCCCAGACCCCCTCTCCCCCCCCCCCCCCCCCCCCCCCATCAAAACACCCTGAGGTCATCAAGAGTAATTCAGGGGTATGTGCAGCAATATCAAACAATTGTGTTGTCCATTTCTGAAAAAAAAGTGATTTGCTTATCGGAAAGAGCACACAAAAGTTCTGTACATACCACAGGTATATACCACAAAATTAATTTCCAACTCGGTCAAGACAGGAGTGAAGATTAATAGCGAAATGAACATTCACACATTCCGATGACGTTATATTATGAATTCTGCGATGTATTCGCATCATTTTTTGACAGGAATTTCGTGCATCTCTCTCCACTCATAATGGCGTTCACCCAAAAATTAATATACAAGGGTCAAGTGTCCTTTGGTTTTACGGTCTGTGTTTTTATTTCTGTTTTCTTCAACAAATGTTCATCTGCTAATATTTCTGAAACGTGATACCATGTTGTTTGAATAGTCTTGCACTCATTAAATGTGCTAATAAGCTGATCACGTGTGTAATGTGAGATAGATATCTCTCTCACATGGTCTTCTCACTTGGGACATGCATATCTTGCATAGGAAGTGAGGGGAGAAATTATACGGTGAACAAATATTTTTGTCAAGTATCAAAATTGGATACTGTGCTTAAAAAATGATCTTGCTTCAGGTTTGGAAAAATCAACGAAAGACTTGCACAGACAAACTATATCTTTAGAGAGGTATCGTTTAGTACTTAATGAAGAGATTGAGAAGGCCTACAAACGAATACAAACAGTATTTGAGGGAGTGAGAAATGAGTAAGCTGTTACTTTTCTATTTTTTTTAATTTCCTGTCCAATATATTCAATACGAGTGTGAGAATGGGCATTGTTGTAAAAAGATAATGATGGATTAAATACTCAAGTTGGAAGTTAAAATAAAAAATGTTTGTTATGCCATGTAGTTTGATGCATCTATAAACTTTCATCTGATTTATCTTTTCAAGTATCTGTCGCACACTATATCTCATATGCAATGAACCCTTTGTACACTGATGTCGAAAGATTAACATTTCACTCTATGTATTTATCCCAAACTGCAACTGGTAATTTAATCATTGAGCTTTGTCAAGATTGAATTGTTTAAATTTCTAGTTACATTATGTGCAAAGGGTTAACAGGCTATATTTGAATTAACCCTGTTCCCAACTAAGCTATAAAGAACAGCCAGTATATGTTCACAAAAATCACCATTCAAACTTTTTCTATTTATTAGCTCAACTGGCCTAAAAGGCCATGTGAGCATTTGCTATCACTTGGCGTCCCTCATCGCCTGTCATTCTTAAACTTTTCACATTTCCATCTTCTTCTCTGGAACTGTTGAGCTGGTGTGAACCAAACTTGGCAGGAATGGTTTATGGGAGGTCCTCTACAAACGATCCTCATTTTGTTCCCGTCGGATGAAAAACATGGTTGCCAGAGACATTCTTTGTTTCTGGTTGGTGGATTTTTCCAAAATCGGCTCCTGTGAAACTACCAAGCCAAATGTTTTGTAACCTTGCATGATTGATCACTGGGACCACCTCTATTAACAATCCTCATTTAATGTTGATCGGTTTACAAACATGGCCACAATTGGGACTTATAGTTACCATAGAAACCCTATGGGAAATCACATTTTCATCTTTTTCCCTGGAACTACTGAGCCAAGGTGAACCAAACTTGGCAGGAATGGTCTATGGAAGGTCCTCTATAAACGATCCTCATTTTGTTCCTGTTGGTTGAAAAACATGGCCGCCAGTGTCATTCTATGATTCTGATTTGTGGATTTTGAAAAAATCTTCTCGGAAACTACAAGGCCAAATGTTTTGAAACTTTGCATTATTGATGACTGGGATACCCTCTACCAACAATCCTCATTTAATGTTGATCGGTTTACAAATATGGCCACAATTACGGCTTATAGTTACTATGGGAAGTCACATTTTCATTTTCTCTGGAACTTCTAAAATAAGCCGATGAGAACCATACTTGGCAGGAATGGTCTATGGGAGGTACTCGATGAACGATCCTCATTTTGTTTCCGTTGGATGGAAAACATGGCTGCCTGAGACATTCTTTGATTCTGATTGGTGGATTTTGAAAAATCTTCTCCTTCCTCTGAAACCACAAAGCCAAATGTTTTCAAACTTCACATGATTGATGACTGGGGCACCCTCTACCAATGATCCTCATTTAATGTTGATCAGGTTGCAAACATGATCGCAATTGTAGCTTATAGTTACTATAGAAACCCTATGGGAATTCACATTTTCATCTTTTTCTCTGGAACTGCTGAGCTGATGTGAACCAACATTGGCAGGAATGGTCCATGGGAGGCTGTCTACATCTGTTTCTCATTTTATTCCTGTTGGATGAAAAACAGAGCTGCCAGAGGCATTCTTTGTTTCTGATTGGTCGATTTTGAAAAATCTTCTCTGAGACTACCAGACCAAATGTTTTGAAACTTCACATAATTCATCACATGGACACCCTCTACTAATGATCCTCATTTTATGTTGATCGGGTTTCAAAATGGCCACAATTACGGCTTATAGTTACCATAGGAATCCTATGGAAAATCACATTTTCATCTTCTCTTCTGCCAGGTAAGCGATTACAGGGTGTAGCCTCTTGTTTTTTGTTGTATTTTTTTTATTGCTTGTTTCAGAAAACATAGCTTATGATCCCTCCTTGGAACAAGCTCATTGAGTTTGTTCCAGTGGTTTGTCATAAGCTTATGTTTTTAACCCTCAAGGGCTTAATTCTGACTTTTGATAACTTTTTAATGCAAAGGAACATGTGCCCCAACATTCATTGTTTGGGTAAACTCAAAACTTGTAAGTACCTTGTAACTTGTTTCTAGACAAGTCGTTGCTTCCTCTTTTGGCAGCCAAGACTTGACTTGAAACAACTGCAAAGCCACAGGAGGTAGACTTTCAAGGAATAGTGATAATATATAAAAATCTCCAGGCTTTTAGGAGTTAAGACAAAATATGATGAAAAAAATTTTTATTGATGGTTTGCTTACTAGGGCCAATTCTAGATTTTATTATTTTTTTCTGTTTTTGCCTTCCAAACAAAGCTTATGACCATCTCATTGGTATGATCTTGTTAATCAAGAGAAATTGAAAAATAATCAAATTTTAATGTGAATGGTGGCTGGCCAGTTTTGTCTTTCAAGTTAGGGTTAAAATTATACGATGAGACCATCCTAAGAAGATGTTCCAGAATATTTCTTAGATGAGAGAACTCCGGATTGAGTTATAGTTGCTAGATTGAGTAGTTTCCTTTTATTCTTCATCCTGAGGAAGAATATTTTTTATCATTAAACAGGCTCAACACAAGAGAAGTTAAATTGATAACTGAAACTGACAAGTTGAAAAAGAATGCACGTAAGTTTAGAAGATATGGGAACTAAATGAAGTTATATTTATTTATCTCGTTCATATATGTGTGTGCAGACAGTGTAGCAAAACAGACTTTAAACAAGCCTTTCACTAATTTTCTAATTCCTTTCAGTGATTTCAAACCACATATCAGTCAGAGCATCACTTATGTGCGGCAAGCAGAATGAGATTGGATAACATATAACATGCTTCATCGCTTCTAACCTACTATTCATGATAAATATCTATGTAGTAACCTTTGTGGTAAAGATCATGTAATTCTGTCATACTAGGCATACAAGATTTACACCCTTTTTGTTGAATGTGTTTTATGACAGCATATGTTAACATTGGAGCACTTCCTTTTTCATTGTATCATCTTCTGTGGCGGTATTTCAATGTAGCATTTCTTAGAGATCTATTTTATCGTTGACGTACTAGCCAACACAAGATTCCATCATTTCTCGAAGAAATCAACCTTTGTAATAAATTTTAAATTGTTTTTATACTTTTAAACTGAATTTTCTTTCTAGACTGCTGGTTGATTTACACACTATTCTGTAAGCTATGGGTACCATTTTGTCATTACTGTTCTCACTACTTAATTGTTCTTCATAAGGCCATACAAAGTTGATTGTCTGTTTCTCAGGCCATTTTTTCCAAAAAAGCATGCGGGCGGGCAGTCTTTTTTTTCTCTTTTTATTTCTCCCCGAGAGGTTGTTTGTGGTAATTCATCCCCCACCTAAACGCCTGATGGACCACGCAAAATTTTGCAAATATATTGGTTATTCACCGTAGAGGTGTTGGGTCATAAAGTGGGGTTTGAATGTTTGTTTTTTTCAGTCAAACGTGAAAATTATGACATAGGCTGAAATGCCTCATGGGTGAAACGTCTCAGGATGAAACAGCTCTGGAACAAATCAAATGTCAAAGTGCCAACTTTCACAGATTTATTTTACCAAAAAAAAAAAATCCTTTCACAACCTGCTTAATAAAATTGTGAATCACAATTTTTCCCCATTATATTCAAAATTATCACAACCCATTTGAACGGGCAGTTCGTCCATAAATCATATTTTTCGGAAATCTGAAAATGAAATACAAAACAAATGTTTGCATGTTTTTATTAACCAATTCGACCACACACACCTGCCTATATGCGATTTATTTTCAACTATGTCTGTTACTTTTATATTAAGCAACGGTTACTATTAGTTATTCAGTTATCCTGCATCTCAAATGCATTTATTTAAATTAACTGGGAAACTCATAACGGTTTCAAATAACAGTACACACATTCTCAATGACGGCCATTTACAATACAAATGTTACTAAAGATAAATGCCAAGAGACTGTGTTCCATTCAACATAGCACCTGACTTTGCAGACTTTCTGAGGGTTGGTGCGAATCAAACATGGTGCGAATCGACCATTTCCCTTTGTGTCTTTTTGTTGTCAGACTGAAAGACATCTTCCTTCTTGCTGTCATTATGACTTACCTTTTACAGAATAAAACACTTTCTGTCGAGAATATTGCTAAATCACACCCACTTTATTAAAGTATGATGTAGAAAAAGCTTGAAGTGTGTTAATTTAAAATTTGCCAATGCATCGATATCGATTTACCGAAATGAGCACAATATCGCAAAATTTTTAAAAAAATTTTTTGGTGTCATAAAAAGGTTGCATGCGCAGCAAAAATGGCCATGTGTGTGGGCCTCAGAAACAGAGGTTCTTTTTTTATGACCTTATTCCCCAATTTTATTGAATTGTTTTATTTCCTGAAATATGGACCTCTTTTACCATTTAATCTCCATGAGATAGCCTCAGATTCTGATGTTGCATTAAGTACCAATAAATAATAAATAAATTAATGAGTGTTTGTGCTCAGATTCAAGTTTGTTCAAATCAAAACCCTGGATTCATATTTGGGCCCTCTATGGGAACTCGGATTTAACTTCGTGTAAAATGACAAATAAACTTGAAAAATCTTCAGCTCCACTTTTCACGAATCTATTAATATTTGGTATATAGCATCCTTATTGGGGTGGGAGTAGAGATTCAAGTTTTTTCAAGTTAAGTCCCTGGGTGAATATTTGGGCTCCATAGTTTTTCATTACTGGAAATCTGGGCATTATTTCTGTGCTGGCATCTCAATACTAGAAAAAAGTTATCTGACATGAACAACAATTATAAATAATTACATGATCGTATTCCTCTAGGGTTTGCAAAGTACTGCCGGACTGCATTCGTCAGTACCGAAGCAGGAGGATATCTCCCCCCCCCCCTGGAAATCTCCCCCACCCTGGATATCTCCCCCACCTAAATTTTTAAATGTATTCATCTAATTTTGTTTTTTTTTTTTACTATTATTTCACAATATTTGATTACATTTTATATTACTCAGCTAAATCCTTGTATAAAATTACCAAGGAACATATAAAATGTGGAATAAGTTAGGGTTTTGAATGAATTTTAAAAACATTTCATCTTCCTCCTCGTCCTGTCAAAATCTTTAAAAAAAAGAAGTTACAAAGGTTCTAAGATTGGCTGTTTCTAATCCATTAGTGTACAAATATTAGTACAACATTCCAAAATTTGTTTTCACGGTTGATAAATATTTTGACAAGGTGAGTGGGTAGATATCTTGGCCTGGACATCTTTCCTCTCACCCTGTCAAAATCTGAAAAGCTGTTACAAGGCTTGTAAGATTGGCTAATTCTAATTCAGTAGATAAGATTTAATACTATCTCATTAAAATAACTATATATCTTCCTTTTATCATGACTGTGATATATTTTGATAATGTGGTTGGGGGTTGGGGTGGGGAAGATAACCAGACCTGGAAATCTTTCCCTTCACCCTGTCAAAATCTAAAAAAAATTTACAAAGGTTCTAAGATTGGCTGTTTCTAATTCATTAGTTTACAAATATTAGTACAACATTTTCCAAAATTTTCATATTTTTATACTGTACCAATGACCCAGACTTAGCTGGTGCTAACTCTAACAAAACCAGGGCCAAACACAAATTTTGCCCCCCAATCCCCAAAATTTGCATCCAAAACAAAAAGAAATCATGTCCTAAAGGACCTCCATACTACGCCTCTACTGCGCATGCGCATGACGCAGTCGTCCCGAAATTGGCGCCAATTATCATTCTCTGTTTGGCCCTTCATCAGTCAACATCTCACTGATCTTTGTGCTTGTAAATCTCAGTTTAAAGGATGCCAGACACGTAATTTTTGGAGAAAATGTGATTCTAAGGAGGATAGAAGGAGGAGAGGAAAAAGAAGTGGCAAAAAATAATCAGGGCTGTACTTAAAATTTTTTGATGAAATTATGTTAAGTTGCCTATTTTCGAGGCATGGGCCTCTTGTTGTCATTCTTGCTAATTGTTGCACTGCTTATTCAGTGTTTCCTCTCCCCTAGCCTTCTAAAGTCCCCCCTTGCAGTTCTCCCATGCTTTTGGCATATTTTTGAGAAATTTCATTTCTAAAATTTCCTGGGAGAGTTGCTTGGTTACAGAATGTTTTCTGTTATTTTCCCCATAGTTACGTTTTCACCCATGGGTGTATAACGTTTGTGTTCTGCATCTTCCATCTGATGTTCTACAGATTCTCCCCTGGGAGTCTCTGTTTTGCATCAGATAGAGTGTAATTGATGACTGATTCCGGGCCAGTTTTTTCAGTGCCTGGAGTCATGTTTTCTGGTGTTTTTACACTGTTTGTTTTCATTGGCAACAGCCTTTTTTGAGAGGGGCTGTTTGCCTTTGTTGTAGTTTATCTCATTATAAGATACATTTATATTATCCGAAAGTGTCTCATTAATTATTTTATATAAATTTAAAATTTTTGACCACACTTTGCCATCGGATCCATCGGGGCTCAACGTTACTTTTCAGCAACTTGGGCTTCGCTGAAAAAATATTTTTTCAAAATTATTTTGTTTTGCAATTGTTTTTTCATTTATTAATGGATCATGTTATTATGTATCTTTGTGTCAGGGGTTTTTGCGAGTAACTAGGACTTATTGTTGTTCTTTCACAATGAAGGGACGTTGTTCAAATTGTAATAGGAAGAAATCTTCCTCTGACTTTCATGATCATTGTATTAATTGTAGTCAGTGTTCTCGCATTAATCCCTGTCCTATATGTGAACATTGGGATGAGAAACATTGGAAACGTGTGTCACGATATATTGTTTCTGGAGAAAGAGCGATGCCGGCTCTTTCTCCGCAAGGTCACTCTACTCTCTCAGTTTCTATTTCAGAGGAACCAGAACAGGGTGATGTTTCCATGTTATCTTCTTCAAGTGTGCGTCTGTCGTCACAAATGAATTCAGAGCTAGCGGCAAAAGTGCTCATGGAGATTAGACAAATGTCGTCCGCTAGCTCGCCCGGTGTAGCGTCCATTCACCGAATGGTTCGGCAGCCGGGTTCGTCCGATGCGGTCCAAGAGGAAATTTTGGGTGATGCGAGCACTATAAACATAATAGATGCACACCCAGTGACGGCGGATAGTAAGCGAGAACGGAGGAAGCCTTTTAGTCCGGTTCCTAGCTCGTCCAGGTCCAGCCGGGCCGCGAGCGAGAGAGGTCCCTCTCTCGTACAACAACATCTGGGACCAGATGTTGTGGTACAAAATGTGTCTTTAGCGGAGCATACGTCCGTCGCTCGGGACGCTCCGATGTATAAGCAGTCCGCAGAGACTGTTAAGGCTTCCTCTTCTCGTCAGCGCACACGACCGCACCTTGGCTGCGTGACCGCCGATATATTACCAGCTTCGCCGATGAAGGATTCTTCGGCGACCAGGTCACACCATCCGGCAGCCAGGGATTCGAGACCGATGGACTCTGGACGTTCGCATAGGAAAAGTATGTGGGAGCCATCTGATGCGGAGCTGCCCTCGGCGAAGCAGCGAAAGACTGCGCCTCCGCAGGTCTCGACGCCGGACATTCTTGTGCAGATAGCACAGCTTATCGCAGCATCCCAGCAGCCGACAGAAACGGTGTCGGATCGAGAATTATCCGATGGCGCTGGGTCGGTACGCTCCGCCGAAGCATCGGGGGCGGACGACCGGGAACATCATGAGGTCCGACCGGATGGTGAAAGGGATACGGATGACTTGGAGCTATCCCTTTCGGAACAACATAAAGCTGCCATGGACTTCATCCGGCACTTTCTCCCTCAAGTTGTTCTGTCGGGCCAGACTACTGCGCTTCCGGACAAGAGAATTATAGCGTCATTGGACTCTGAATTTTTTGAGCGGTTCAGGGACATCGCTCCCGAGTTTCCGTCGCAGTCCAATAATGTTGCTAGAACATTTGAATTATTGAACGACGCTATATTTAAACTTGCTTCCAGGACGGGGAAAGCAGGTTTCTTGTCCGCTAATACTCTCAACCTGCCTTTCATTAATGCAAGGAATAAATTCGATACGGCAGGACAGGGTATACCGAGAGTTCCTCTGCGTATGGACGACGAGGCGGAAGACTTAGAGCTATCATTACCGTCGTCAGCTTCTATTCCAACCGCGGTGTTGGAAACAGCTATTGCGTCTAACAGAGCCAATTTAGATGCCTTATCTTACGCAGATCACCTTACTAAGGCGTTATCACTGCGCCTTTAAGGGGAAGAGTTTCAGGATATACAATCCTCTTTAAGACTTCTTTCAAGGGCAGTAACTTATTCCACGTGTAACTCCGCCCTTTCAGTGGCAAATCTGGAGTTGGTTAGACGTGACGCAGCCCTAGCTACATCCACACTAGTGGATTCTAAGGTGAAGAACTCTCTTAGAGTCGCTTCGGTCTCAGGAGAACTTCTCTTTGACGGCAAGCTTTCCGCTATTTATGATAAAATTAAAAAGAAAGCTAATGATTCTCTGTTGTTCAGATCGGCTCCTAAGAAGTCGGATACAGCAGACACGAATAAGACAGGCACTTCTGGGTCTAATGCGCCCAAGAGAGGTTCCTATAGAGGTTCCGGTGCGTCCTCTTGGTCTTATTCGAGAGACCGTCAGGATAGCGACTCTCGTTCGGGACGTCCTTCAGGCCGGGACAATCGGTCGGACGCCCCGAGGTCGACAAGGCGAGGTGCGGGTCGTGGAAGACGTGGTTTCTCCTACCGCAGGCCTCGCAGGTCCAGGAGGTGATGGCTTAAACCTCTATCGCGTTCCGGTTGGCGGAAGGTTGTCGAGTTTTTCACAAGAGTGGGCGTCGATTATGGACGACCCTTGGGTGAGAGGAGTGACTTCGGAAGGTCTGAAGATATCCTTCAAACGAAAGCCTCCATTAACTCGAAGTCCAAAGTGGACTCATCTTCCGTCAAATCCACAGAAAAGAGACGCTCTGTTATCAGAGGTGCAGTCTCTTTTAATGAAGAACGCGGTAGAGGTCGTAGAAAACCAGGAATCTCCGGGATTCTACAGCCATCTGTTTCTGGTTCCGAAACCAGACGGCTCGTTCCGTCCAGTCATAGATTTGAGCTGGATAAACAAGCTGATCGTTGCTCCGAAGTTTTATATGGAGACGATTCGATCGGTCAGAGCGAGTATTCGGGTGAACGATTATGCAACGAGCATAGATCTCAAAGATGCGTACTTTCACGTCATGGTACATCCGACATTCCGAAAGTATCTACGCTTCGCAGTCCTTGGAGTGGTGTATCAATTCCGGGCGATGTGCTTCGGATTGAATCTAGCACCCTGGGCTTTCACTCGGGTAATGAACTCGGTAATGAGCTACTTCCGAGCTCATTCGTCTGCGGTAACGTCGGCCTACCTGGACGACATTCTTCAGAGGTACGGCAACGAGTTAACGCTTCAGAACGATGTTCAGAATCTTCTTCTATTGCTCCGACGTCTCGGTTTTATAGTAAACGAGGAGAAGTCGGATCTGGTGCCGTCCAAGTCATTCACTCATCTGGGAATGAGCTTCGAGACGCACAACAATCTCGTTCGTCTGCCGTTAACCAGAGCGAAATTAGTCAGTTGTTACGCTCGCTATTGTCTGCACGCAGACAAAGTCACGGCGAGAGAATTTATGAGACTGATAGGTCTGTGTGGAGCCGCCGCGGATCTCATTCCGATGGGGCGGTTACGCACACGTCCTCTTCAAATTTTCCTGACTCAGAATTGGAGTGTGAAAATTCATTCGCTCGATGTAGACGTTCTCTTGTCAGATCAAGTGAAACAAGAGATTCAGACTTGGGCAAACATTCAGTGGTTAACTCCAGGAGTTCCGCTGCAGTTGCCGGATCCGAGTTTTACCGTTATGACGGATGCCAGTCAAACAGGTTGGGGTGCATCATTAATCCCAACGGATTCGAGATGCCAGGGTCTTTGGGATCCGCAATTCCTGTGCAAGCACATAAACATCAAGGAAATGAGTCAATTTGGCTTGCGTTACGTCACTGGATGGACGTTATTCACGATGCTCATGTCCAAATCCTATCCGACAATACGACAGTAGTGGCGTATATACGGAATCAGGGAGGCACTCATTCAGTTCCGTTGTTCAATCTAACGGAAAGAATCCTTCTGTTTGCGTTAGAACATCACGTTCTTCTTTCGGTCCGTCACATACCGGGTCGTATGAATGTGCTAGCAGACTCCCTTTCACGAAAGGGTCGTTTGTTGCCGTCGGAGTGGACTCTCAACAAACAAGTATTCAATCAGATTTGCTACCAATGGGAACGGCCAACGATAGACTTATTTGCGACACATCTCAACAATCAGTTGCAGACGTATGTGTCTCCGTGTCCGGATCCAAGAGCATTTGCAGTAGACGCTCTGTCGATCCCTTGGGACGGAATGATAGGATATGCGTATCCTCCAGCGCCGTTAATTCAACAAGTATTGCTAAAGATAAAACAATCTCAATGCAAGATTCTGTTGGTAGCATCTCTGTCGCCACAGAGACCGTGGATAAATCTACACAGGTGTCTGTTGTGGGACCTACCGCGGAAGCTTCCTCCACGAGAGGATCTTCTTTCGCAGGGGAAATCGCGCCAACACCATCACAACCCGCAAGGTCTCAACCTTCACGTTTTTCCGTTGTGCGGTCCTTCTTGCATGGCAAGCACTTTACAGGATGAGCAGTGGACGCGATTTCTAACTGTAGGAGGACCTCCTCTTCGCTAAACTATGCGGCTAAGTGGAAGGTTTTTCGTCGTTGGTGTAGGGATCATTCTGTAGATATATTTGATCCCTCTATACCAGACATTGCAAACTTTCTAGTATACTTGTTTGACGAAATCAAACTGCAGCCTGTTACTATAAAGGGTTATAGATCTATGTTATCTGATACCTATGCACATCATGATAGTTTACAAATTGGATCTAATGTCTCTTTATCGAAGTTGGTTAGAAACTTTTCGATAAATAGACCCAGAACTCTTAGATTAATTCCTAAGTGGAATTTAGCTTGGGTTCTCCTTAAATTGAAGGAAAAGCCATTTGAACCTCTTGGGACAGTAGATTTCAAATTCTTATCTTATAAGACAGCTTTTCTCTTAGCTTTCTCTTCTGCCAGAAGAGTCAGTGAGCTTCATGCACTATCGGTGGATGATTCTCATTATCGTAGTGTTGGGAACACTATCACCTTCACTACTAATGTGGGTTTTTTAGCTAAGAATCAGGCTCCTAATAAATATCCGGAACCTATTGTTATTAAGGCTCTTCCGTCTTCTGACGGGCGTAGGCCTTTACTCTGTCCTGTTAGAGCACTACGTATCTATAAACAAAGATCTCAGTTTATCAGAAAGGGACGGAAACGTTTCTTTCTGTCTTTGATGCCTAATAGAAAGGACATTTCAGTCCATTCTATTGCTAGATGGATTCAGTTAACTATCCGTACTGCTTATGAAGATTTATCTTCTTCTCAGCAGTCTGTGCTTAAGATTTCTGCTCATGAAGTAAGAGCTCTTTCTACTTCCTGGGCTTATGCTAATAGTGTTGCTATTACAGATTTAATGAAGGCTGCTTATTGGTCTCAGCCATCCACATTTACGAATTTTTATCTCAGAAATATTGAGTCCATTTCTGGAGACCTGCATTGTTTAGGTCCGTTATCTGTTGCTCAGAATGTCGTCCACTAAACAGTTGCAACTATAGTTATGCAGGCTTTCTGTTCCGGCAGTGACTCCGT
The DNA here is from genome assembly GCA_031216915.1 of Pictodentalium vernedei. Lineage (NCBI taxonomy): Eukaryota > Metazoa > Mollusca > Scaphopoda > Dentaliida > Dentaliidae > Pictodentalium > Pictodentalium vernedei. Next base: position 220,468,468 of record CM062294.1, read on the forward strand.
CCGGCTGCCCTCTTCGCTCTGGGCTATTTGACCAAGGGGAAGGGGGGGTGGGGGGGGGTGTTCCCTTAGGTCACCTGCTTTATAGTGAAAAGCAAGGGAATGCCTCCTCCAAGTCAGTATTTCTGAGTCGCTTCCGGGATGGTTTTAAAGTGTAATATTAATGTTTAAATTCATTCATGTCTTATTTTTAAAGTGTAGCTCGGTGTGAAGCATTTGTATATGTCAAGTGTCAAACGGGCTTTAAAATACAATACTCGGACACTTTTAAATGACTATAAAGAGTCTCAATTCTCTGCACTACTTTATTTATTGGCTTGCTTTAAAAATAATTAGTATAAGGGTTATACTGGATGTTAATAGAGAACATGAATGTTATTGTGCTCAATTATTAAGGGTAGTGTATCTTTCTAATTTATTATTAAATAAGAAAGATACATGTAAAGCCTAATACTCCTTTTCTCCTTAAGGGGTTACCTCTTTACTATATAGTTGAGCTTATTGGATTTTCCTCTATGTCCTAGGCCCTCCAGCCTGTTTACTATTCAGCTAAGTCTGGGTCATTGGTACAGTATAAAAATGTTAAAAAATTTATAGTAATTTATATATTTTTTATACTTACCAATGACCCAGACGGGGATGGCCCTCCCTGGAGTTGGGAACTCTTGCCTCCCCGCTGAGTACATAGCGCTGACCAGGCACTGCCAGTAAGAATGATAATTGGCGCCAATTTCGGGACGACTGCGTCACTGTGCATGCGCAGTAGAGGCGTAGTATGGAGGTCCTTTAGGACATGATTTCTTTTTGTTTTGGATGCAAATTTTGGGGATTGGGGGGCAAAATTTGTGTTTGGCCCTGGTTTTGTTAGAGTTAGCACCAGCTAAGTCTGGGTCATTGGTAAGTATAAAAAATATATAAATTACTATAAATTTTTTAACTTTTTAAATTTCCAAGTAATAAATGCTTAATTAGAAAGTAAGTAGTGATATTGATAAAGTAGGAATCATGAAGAAGTCTTTCACATTAATTGAGGATTAACACCCCCCCCCCCCCCCCCCCCCCCAAAAAAAAAAAAAAGTCATGAAAATCACATGTTATCATTCCAATTACTTGCTTTCACCAGTATTGCTATAACCATTTCCTGAGGAATCAGATACTTTACTTTGCCAAGAAAATGTTACATTGTATAGAACAAACAATTGATAATGATAATCAGACCTGGGAGGCCTGTCATTCTGAGATGGGCGATTGCTTCAGGTCCTTATAGCCTGCCTGAAATTTTGCTGAGGAGAGCAAATAACTGCCCTCCTCAATGGTCTGATTCTGATGGTTTTGGTATGTACCAGCCTGCCTGGGTGGGCCTGTGCCCGTCTGAATATAGATCGAGGAGTGCCAGCAACTGACCTCCTGTGATTTTCAAAAAGACAGGTCTGGACCTGGACTACTTCCACTCCCCCCCCCTGCCATCACCCCCCCCCCCCCCCCCCCCCTATAATTGATGCAAAGGTTCTAAGATTGTCTATTTCTAATTCACTGCTCTCGTTATTTAACTGGTAGAGTGCTAAATTTTATTTGGCCACCAAAATTTTTTCACATGTCTTTGCCTTGTTACAATTTATAGGAGAATGCCCATAGACACTCTCCTATAAATTGTAACAAGGCAAATCTTAACAGACTAAATAATATCACTTCAAAGATAATATGATGCATAGCCACTGAATTTGAAGCCTCTAAGTTGCAGTACCTGCACTTCAGAATAAAGCCCAAATATGGGCTTCCAGCACTCTACCAGTTAACAGTTTTAGATTGAATTTTTTTCCTTCCAATTTTGACATGGGTCGGGGGAAGATAATCAACTCATTCTAATCTACTTTGTTTTTTCTTCATTTGAGGATCTAGCTTTGCATCAGGTGGTTGTTGATCAGTTACTGACTTTGGCTTTTGTTGTGCCTGTTGTTGGTTAGTTTCCTTTTTTTCCTCTTGACGTTGTCTGTTCAATAACGTTTTGGATTCATATTAATTCAGTGTTTAGTTAGGAACTATTATTGTTTTTTCCTTTTGGATGCATATTATATTTTAATTCCGGTAGTTTAGCTTAAATTAGAAAGTACTTGGCCACACTTAGGCTCTATCGGAATGCCCTTGGGCTCATGAGGTTCCCTTGGGGCACTTAGGCTTCATTCAGAATTTTTTTCGAAAATTTTTGTGATTGTCTATGTTATGTATCCTTGCGATGTTTATTCTGTATTATTGATGATTTTCGCTTCATTATTATTGTATTAATTATAATAATTGGTACTTAGTGTAGTTAGCAAGTCTCTGATTTATGCTGGTTGTTTGCCGGTAGTCGCTCACTCCTTCAATACTTATACTATGGGATGTGAACATTGGAAACAAGTGGCAACCTGTGTGGTGGATGGTGAAGTTCCGATGTAGGAGCTTTCACTGCTGGATAGTATTAGTCTTTCAGTCTGTTTTTCAGAGGAACAAGAACATGGTGATGGTACTTTGACACCTGTCCGTTACGTGCTGCCATTGTCGCTCTCTGATGAGCCCCACTCTGATGAGTAAACAGAGCTAGCTGCCAAGGTGCTCATATTTTCACAGGATTACGGCCGTTAGAAGCTTAATCCTCTGCATGCAGCTAGCTCGACCGGTGAAGTGGTCGTCCCTACATGGAAGCCGTTTAGGTCTGTTGCGTTTGAGTAGTATAACGTGGGTAGAGCAAGCACCTCATAATATAAAGCTCACCCAGCAATGATGGCAAAAGGAGAAGAAGCCTGAAAGTTTCTCTTCGGGACGCTCCCTAAGATCAGGGATCAGATAGCGATTTGGAGAACTCTCTCCATCCCGTTAGCAGTCGGGGTCGACTGTGTCCGTTGCAAGAAACTATAATGAGTTGGAAAAAGCATCAGGATGTTCCTTCCACACTTGGTTATGGCTTCTTCTTCTTACATGGAAGTGCACGCAAAGGGGATTAGCCTACAAGTTTCTCAATGGGATACTCTGCAAGATCTGGGGTCAGATTGTGAGTTGGAGAGCGTTCTCCATCCTGTTAACAGTCGGGGTAGACTGTTTTCCATCGTGAGAAACTTCAATGAGTCGGAGCACCCGTCCAAAATGTGCAAATCAGGATGCTCCTTCCACACTTCAGCTAGGGTCGGCTGTTGTTACGGCTTCCTCTTCTTCCAAGGATAAGCACACTAAGGGGTAGAAGAACCTTTAGTGACTTGGGATGCCCGTTAATGCTTGCGGTTTGGGACGCCCCTTCCACGCTGCAGCTGGAGATGGTTGCAGCTATGGCTTCTTCCTCTGCTTTATCGACGAAGCTCGTTAGACCACAGACTAGCTCTCCGACTTTGCATGTTCATGCTGTTCCACAGAGATGTTCCCAGTCTTCACCACCGAAGTCGTATTAACCTGTAGCTAGTGGTTCGAGGCATTTTTATACTGGACATTTGTCGAAAGCTCTGGGGTCAGATCTCCATCCCGTGAGCAGCATGTTGTGAAGAAGCAGATAATCACTGCTCTGCAAGCCTCATTCATGGATCTGTTGCCGCAGATTGCACAGTGTATCGCTGCATCCCAGTAGTCACAGGGTCTGCTGTCAACAGTCTCCAGTGTTGACCATGGGTGACACAGATATTTGTCTTCATGGAGTTAAAGACTAATAAGCTGCATTAGCTAAGCTGAGACTACTGTCTCTGGAATTACGGCCGTTAGAAGAGCGGTCCTTTATTCCTTACCTTGAGCAACTACTGTTGTAAGTCTCTGTTTAGTGAGCTTTCAAAATAGCAAGTTTCACCGAGATATCTGTCTTCCCGGGGTGCAGACAGCGCTAGCTAATCTGAGACTACTGTCTCTTTGGAATTAGGGCCATTAAAAGGAAAGAGTATGTTGTTTCCTTCTCGGTGTTGTATTCTTAGATGTCTGGGGCTTTTAGTCCTTTTGTTGAGGCCTTATAAGAATCAATTGCAGCCCTTTTTCCTTTAACTTGAGCGACTAAAGTTGTATGTTTCCGTCTAGTGAGCTTTCTAAAGTCGCAAAAATTACACCGAGATATCTGTCTTCACAGAGATGAAGTCTTCTAAGCTTCGTTAAGCTAGGCTGAGACATCTGTCTTTTGGGAATAGAACCACTAAGGAAAAAGTTCATTTTTTCCTTCTCGGTGTTGTTTCCTTTAGTGTCACAGACTTTAGTCTTATTGTTGACACTATAGTAGCCTAGCTTCAATTATGAGCGGTGTTTTTTCCCTATCATTAGCAACTAGCGTTGTAGGTCTCCTTTAGCGAGCTTCTAGGGCCGCAGTTAACAGCCATTTAATTGTCTTCATGAATAGGAAGACCTTTAGCTGCTAAAGCCAGGCTGAGACCACTGTCCTATCGGACAAGGTACCGTTACAAGAGAAGAGTTTGTTCTCTCCTTAATGGTATTGTTTTTGTGTTAGTTGTCTGAGGCTTTTAGCCCTATTGATGACACCATATTAACCTAGTGTGATTAATGAGTGTTCTTTCGAATGCCTATAGTTAACTCCTTTTCAGGAATATATTTCCTACTATAATCGGAACTAGGTGCAAGGAGTTCATCTAGGTTTTTATGATTGGGTGCCGGAACATAGTTTTTTGTCTCCCACTTCATTTTTATCCAGTCTATTGTTGTTGATTATATTTCCACTCGGTGGATTGGATATTATGTCTATATGATGTATTATTTGGCGCCATGGCATACAAGCTTAATTTCAAGGGATATGTCGACGCTGTTTCTGTGGGTATATTCCTTGCAATAGTGCCATGTTCATCACATCCTCCTCCATCCTTAGTGGCATTATGGAGTCGGTTAGACATGAGGGAGCCCTACAGTTTCTATACTATTCTAGATAACTAACACTAGCATTACAAGTCGTGCCGGGTTAGTGTGATTATGCTTGCTTTGATTAACTAGAACCTTTTTAGCTGTATTACTCTTTATTAAGAATAGCAGCAGCAGTATAGCTTTGGGAATGTAGCATGAAGTTTCCTTTTCCTATTTTGAAAAAAGAAATTTGTCACTGTTCAAAGCTTTAGTATTACTAGCGATTCAAGTAATTTGGGTGAGGGGGGTTCGATGTGATTTATTTGTCGAAACCCACCCGCCAATATGTTAAGAGACAATTACAGGGCAGGATGCAGTTCTCTCCCTGTAAGCCTTGTATGCAGTCAATTATATGCATGTCTTTCTTTGCTCTTCGATTGGCGGGTGGGTTGTGGTCTAACTGCGACATTAGGGGGCGCATCCACTCTTTAGTTGGTTTGCTTCCTGTGGTTGGTCGTTCATAAGTTGTATACGAGCATATGATTCCTCAAAAGTAACTGTTTTTGGATTCCGAATTCTTTCATGAATATATTCAGTTGATATTGCTAGCCTTCATGTACCTGTGTGGCAGGCATGTCAGTTATCTGGGCGACATTCTCCAAATGTGGCAATTAGTCCACTGAGAAGTTTCGCTCAGAGTTGTCTGCTTTTGTTACGAGGTATGAGTCTATTCCTCAGGTTAATCACGTGAACGTCATTTTATTCCTTCAATTTCTTGGTTAGATTTTGTATCGCCGTGTCATGCCGTTGATACAGGCTGTTTTCAGACAAGGATACATGCAGGATTCTGTTAATTGTGTGCATAATATGTATTTATCATTAGGCAGATGTATCATTGAATAGATTCTCTTAAATTCTTGCTCTGAGTTAGTATAGATCTTATGAGAATTTTGGGGCTAGTTGGATTTGTTATGGAGTTTCCTACAATCTGTCTATGCATACATTCTTTATTTTTAGCTTAATTATTCGGAGTGGTATATTCTTTCTCCGAACAGTCATTGGTTTTAACGCACCTAGTGAACAATGAATTATTTGGGGATGGTCCGTGACGGGTTTTTTTGTTTGTATCCCATTCCAGGTTCTGAATCCAGTATTCAACTGGAAATGGTACACATACAGAATCCTATTCTCATAGAATTGCACGGTTACAATTTGAAAGTTCATATTGGAATTAATTGTACACCTGAATGTGGTAGCCTGTTAGTTGGCTAAGAAGCGTACAAGTTCTATCAGATAACTTTCCATTGGGATTCAATTGGACAAGTTTAAGGTTGTACATATCTATATCACCGGTTTTCGACCTATCTACGTATTCCAGATGCGGCATACATTTAGAAGCTTGCGATTTTAATAACCAGGATCGCCACGATATAGCCTTAACTGCTGATGTGGCACCAATAAATTTATAATTAATAACTGGGTGCCTTTTAGGCGAATATTTATATTTTATTCTGTACTGCATTTTCACTAATTCCAAGCCTTGTTCCCTCTTAGTTTTGAAGATTATTCCTTCAAAAAAAAAGGGGGGCGGGAGGGGGTGATTTCTCTTTACCTCTTCTGGCCTTGTATTAAGTGTGTAACTATGAGTGAAGCTGTTATCGTCTGTAGATACAGCTTGTTACATTATATACGGCATGTATTTGTGGGCGTTAGTCTCTCACTCTTAGATACGCTTTTCCTAATTTTAAGTGTCTTATTCCAGACTACCCTTAAAATTGGGGGCTTGTTACACCCAATCAGCATAATCATTTATGCTAAGTAATTGGGAATTACTTGGATGTTACTCCTTATTTCGGTGGTATGTCTTCTCTATTGTTTACAGAGACATTTATGTATTTCCTTAAAATTTTAATCTCCTTTTTACCTTGGGAGTTCTAATAGGCTAAGGAGCTGAATTTAGGTCTGATATTCCTTTAAGTCCTAGGCCCTCCACCTTTTTATGATTCAGCTAAGTCTGGGCCATTTGTTTTAGGATAACAAATATGATAAATTTGTGGAGCGAACTACTTCCACAGTTTTAGCCGCATATTTTTATACTGTACCAATGACCCAGACTTAGCTGGTGCTAAACTCTTTAATTCAGGGCCAAACACAAATTTTGTCCCCCCAATCCCCAAAATTTGCATCAAAAACCGAAAATTACATGTACTATATGGTCCTCCATACATTTACTCCTCTGCACATGCGCAGTGTCAAGGAGGTCTTGAAATTGGCGCCAATTACCATTCTTTGTTTGGCCCTCAAAACAGTTACACCTTCTGTTGTTTGTGCTTCCAAATCTCAATTTTCATGATGCCAGACACATTTTGATGAGAGAAATGGTGGAAATAAAGAGGAAATATAAGGAGGAGAGGAAAAAATTTAGTGCAAGAAAATGTTCAGGGCTGTAACTTATAATTATTTTATGAAATTATTTCATGTTGCCTTTTTTCAATGAATGTACCATTCTTGCTATGAATGTACCATTGTTTGGTCAGTGTTTCCTCTCTCCCTTTCCTTTATTCCCCCCTAGCTATTCTCCCATATTTTGGCTTATATTTTGTAATGTTTATTACTAAAATTTCTTGGGAGTTTTGGCTTGGTAACAGAATTTTTTCTGTTTTTTCCCCATGTTTACGTCCTCACCCTAGGGGTGTTTAGGCGTTTTGGTCTGCATCTACCTTCTGATGTTCTGCAGTTTCTTCTCTGGAAGCCTCAGTTTTGCATCAGATAGTGTTTTAAATTGGTAACTGATTTCGGGCCAGATTTTTTCAGTGCCTGGAGTCATGTTTCCGGTTTGTTGACACTCTTCCTTTATTTGACAACAGTTACTGCTGATAGTGATTACTTGTCTTCTGCATCACTTATTTCATAGCAAGATACATTAATATTGTCCGTAAGTGTTACATTAATTTTTTCAAAATGAATTTAAATTTTTGTCCACACTTAAGCTTTTTTGGGATCCATTGGGCTCAGGGTTCGTAATGATTATAATGGATTGTTTTATTATGTATCTTTATTTCAAGGATTAGTGCGAGTACGATGATTGTTTACCTTTTTTCACAATGAATATTGTTCAAATTGTAATAGGAGATATTTCCCTTTCGGAACAACACAAAATAGCCGTAGAGTTCATCTGGCATTTCCTTCCAGAAGTTGTTCCGCTGGACCAAAATGCTGCGCAGCCAGATAGGAGGATGATAGTGCCACTGAACACCGACTTTTTTAATCGGTTTAGGGACATTGTCCCGGAATTTCCGTCACAGTCCAGGAATGTCTCTCGGATATTTGAATTATTAGATGATGCTATTGAGAAACTTGCCAACAAGACGGGCAGGTCAGCCTTCCTACCGGCCTCTGCTCTGCAACTGCCTTTCATCAATCAAAAGAATAAATTTGATATGGTAGGTCAGGGCATCCAGAGAATTCCTCTGCGTTTAGACGACCAGGCTGAAGACCTTGAAATATCCGTGCCGTCGTCTATGTCACTTCCTTCGTCAATGATGGAAACGACAATATCGTCTAACAGAGCCAGTTTAGACGCTCTTTCATACGCAGATCACCTTACTAGAGCATTGTCATTACGCTTTGAAGGACCAGAATTCCAAGAGGTACAGACGTCCTTAAGAGTTCTGGTCAGGGCCATAGCTTTTTCCACGTATAACTCCACCCTTTCAGTGGCGAATCTGGAGTTAGCTAGATGTGATGCGGCCCTAGGTACTTCCACACGCATGGACAGTAAGGTGAAAAACTCTTAAGACTTAGAGTCGCTCCGGTCTCCAGAGAGTTTCTCTTCAGCAGCAAGCTTTCTGCAATATATGATAAACTAAGAAAGCTTCTGACTCTCTGCTTTTTAAGTCTGCTTCCAAGAAGTCGGAACCAGCAGAGAGGAGTAGGCCAGGGACTTCTGGGACGAGTTCGTCCAAGGGAAGTTCCTATAGAGGTTCCTATGCATCCTCTAGGTCTTACTCTAGAGACCATCAGAGTAGTGACTCGAGTAGGGGCCATAACGCTGGCCGAAATTGCCAGTCAGACGCCCCTAGGTCGATGGGGCGAGGTGCGGGTCGCGGAGGACGTAGTTTCTCCTTCCACAAGCCTCGCAGATCCAGGAGGTGAGGGTTTAGACCTCTGTCGGTTCCGGTGGGCGGAAGACTGTCGAGTTTCTCAAGCAATTGGAAATCAATTACGGAGGACCCTTGGGTTCAAGGGGTTATTTCGGAAGGACTAAAACTGTCCTTCAAAGGCAAACCTCCGTTAACTCGAAGTCCAAGATGGACTCAGCTTCCGTCAAATTTTCAGAAAAGAACGGCACTTCTATCAGAAGTCCAGTCTCTTTTAAAGAAGAACACTATAGAAGTAGTAGAAAACCAGGAATCTCCAGGTTTCTACAGACATCTCTTTCTGGTTTCGAAACCAGACGGCTCGTTTCGTCCCGTGATAGATTTAAGCTGGATAAACAAGCTGATCGTGACTCCAAAGTTTTATATGGAGACCATTCGATCGGTCAGAGCGAGCATTCGAGTGAACGACTATGCTGCGAGCATAGACCTCAAGGATGCGTACTTTCACGTCATGGAACATCCGCTGGCATTCAGAAAGTATCTTCACTTCGCTGTCCTTGGTGTTGTTTATCAGTTCCGAGCGATGTGCTTTGGTCTGAATCTAGCACCCTGGGCTTTCACTCGAGTAATGAACTCGGTAATGACTTATTTCCGAGCTCATTCATCTGCGGTAACGTCGGCTGACCTGGACGATATTCTTCAGAGGTACGGCAACGAGTTAACGCTTCAGAACGATATGCAGAATCTGCTCCTTTTGCTCCGACGTCTCGGTTTCATAGTAAACGAAGAGAAGTCGGATCTGGTGCCATCCAAGTCATTCACCCACCTGGGGATGAGCTTCGAGATGCACAACAATCCCGTTCGTCTGCCGTTAACCAGAGCAAAATTAGTCAGTTGTTGCGCTCACTATTGTCTTCACGCAGACAAAGTTACAGCGAGAGAATTCATGAGACTAATAGGTCTGTGCGGAGCTGCCGCGGATCTCATTCCAATGGGGCGGCTATGCACTCGTCCTCTCCAGGTCTATCTGACTCAGAATTGGAGAGTGAAGATTCATTCGCTCGAGACGGACATCCTCTTGTCAAACCAAGTGAAACAAGAGATTCAGACTTGGGCAGACATACAGTGGTTAACTCAGGGAGTTTCATTGCAATTGCCAGATCCGAGTTTTACGATTATGATAGATGCCAGTCAAACAGGTTGGGGCGCAACATTGAGCCCATCGGATTTGAAGTGCCAGGGTCTTTGGGATCCGCAGTTTTTATGCAAGCATATCAACATCAAAGAGATGATGTCGATTTGGCTTGCTCTACGTCAATGGATAGACGTTATTCAGAATGCACACATGCAAATTCTTTCCGACAATACGACAGTAGTTGCGTGTATTCGGAACCAAGGTGGCACTCATTCCATTCCGTTGCTCAATCTAACGGAAAGAATTCTTCTGTTTGTACTAGAACATCCGATTCTTCTCTCGGTCCGTCATATTCCGGGTCGTTTGAATGTCTTAGCAGACTCCCTTTCATGGAGGGGTCGCCTGTTGCCGTCAGAATGGACTCTCAACAAGCAAGTGTTCAATCAGATTTGCTACCAATGGGAACAGCCAATGATAGATTTATTTGCGACACATCTCATCAATCAGTTGCAGACGTATGTGTCACCTTGTACGGATCCTCGAGCGTTTGCAGTAGGCGCTCTATCGATCTCTTGGGACGGAATGATAGGATATGCGTATCCTCCAGTGCCGTTGATTCAGCAGGTATTGCTCAAGATAAAACAATCGCAATGCAAGATTCTGTTGGTAGCATCTCTGTCTCCACAGAGACCGTGGATAAATCTACTCAGGTGTCTGTTGTGGGACATACCGAGGATCTTCCTCAAAGGGAAGATCTTCTTTCGCAGGGGAAATCGCGCATCCTCCATCACAATCCGCAAGGTTTAAACCTTCACGTATTTCCGTTGTGCGGTCCTTCTTGCACGGAAAACATTTTACAGGAAGAGCAGTGGACGCGATTTCTAACTGTAGGAGGACCTCCTCTTCGTTAAACTATGTTGCAAAGGTCTTACGTCAGTGGTGTGGGGATCATTCCATAGATATCTATGATCCTTCCATTCCAGACATTGCAAACTTTCTAGTATACTTGTTTGATGAGATTAAACTGCAGCCTATCACCATTAAGGGTTATAGGTCTATGCTATCCAATACCTATGCACATCATGATAGCTTAGTGATTGGAACTAATGTCTCTTTATCTAAATTAGTTAGAAATTTTTCGATAAATAGACCTAGAACCCTTTGATTAATTCCCAAGTGGAATTTAGCTTGGGTTCTTTTTAAGCTAAAAGAAGCGCCTTTTGAGCCTCTTGACACAGTGGATTTCAAATTCTTAACGTATAAGACAGCTTTTCTCTTAGCCTTCTCTTCTGCTAGAAGAGTTAGTGAGCTTCATGCACTATCTGTGGATGATTCTCACTACCGTAGTGTTGGTAATCCTATTACCTTTACCACCAATGTTGGATTTTTGGCTAAGAATCAGGCTCCTAATAAGTATCCTGAACCTATTGTTATTAAGGCCCTTCCATCATCTGAAGGGCATAGGCCTTTACTTTGTCCTGTTAGAGGAATACGTATTTACAAACATAGATCTGAGTTCATCAGAAAGGGACATAAGTGTTTCTTTCTGTCTTTGATGCCTAATAGAAAGGATATTATGGTTCATTCTATTGCTAGATGGATTCAATTAACTATTCGTACTGCTTATGAAAAATTATCTTCTTCTCAGCAGTCGGCACTCAAGATCTCAGCTCATGAAGTAAGAGCTCTTTCTACTTCTTGGGCCTATGCTAATTGTATTGCTATTACTGATTTAATAAAGGCTGCATATTGGTCTCAACCTTCCACTTTCACTAAATTCTATCTCAGAAATATTGAGTCCATTTCTGGAGACCTCCATTGTTTAGGTCCGTTATCAGTTGCTCAGAATATCGTCCACTAAACAGTTGCAACTATAGTTATGTAGGCTTTCTGTTCCGGCATTGACTCTGTCCTGCTGCCCTCTTTGCTCTGGGGTATTTGACCCAGGGCAAGGGGAAGGGGGAGGGGGGCTGGTGTTCCCTTAGGTTACCTGCTTTATAGTGAAAAGCAAGGGAATACCTCCCCTAGTGTCAGTAATTCCAAGTCGGTACCGGGATGGTTTTAAAGTGTAAAGCTAATGTTTACTCATCCATGTAATATTTTTAAAGTGTAGCTGGGTGTGAAGCATTTGTATATGTCATGTGTTAAACGAGTGTTAATATACAATCCTCGGACACTTTTAATGAATATAAAGAGTCTCATTTCTCTGGACTTCCTTTATTTATTGGCTTGCCTTTAAAACTATTAGTATAAAGGGTTATACTGGATGTTAATAGAGATCATGGATTATTATTATGCTCAATTACTAATCGGTATTGTGTCTTTCTTCTTTAATATAAATAAGAAAGATACATGTAAAGCCTATCTCTCCTTTTCTCCTGGAGGGGATATTCTGTTATAGATAATTGAGCTTACTGGATTTTCCTTTATGTCCTAGGCCCTCCAGCCTATTTACTATTCAGCTAAGTCTGGGTCATTGGTACAGTATAAAAATGTTAAAAAATTTATAGTAATTTATATATTTTTTATACTTACCAATGACCCAGACGGGGATGGCCCTCCCAGGAGTTGGGAACTCATACCTTCCCGCTGAGTACATAACGCTTACCAGGCACTGCTTGTAAGAATGATAATTGGCGCCAATTTCGAGACCTCCTTGACACTGCGCATGCGCAGTGGAGGCAAAGTATGGAGGACATTTTAGGACATGATTTCTTTGGTTTTAAATGCAAATTTTGGGGATTGGGGGGGGCAAAATTTGTGTTTGGCCCTAGATTTTTAAGAGTTAGCACCAGCTCTGTCTGGGTCATTGGTAAGTATAAAAAATATATAAATTACTATAAATTTTTTAACTTTCGGTATTATATACAAATTTTGGGGATTGTGGGGGGGGGGGGGGGGGGGAGGGGGGGGTAAAAATTTGTGTTTGGACCTTAATAATATTGAGGCAGCACCAGCTAAGTCTGGGCCATTGGTAAGTATAAAAAATATACAAATTACTTTAAATTTATCATTTTTTGGGGTATATAACTTTTTGGGAACAGTGTCAACTCTAAGTTTGATGACCACCATTATCCAGTGGAAATTGTCGGACTTATTGCCTTAACAAATACCCCCCCACCCCATGCCCCCTACCCCACCTCACCCCCACCCCTCGACACCTCCAGTTAGGTAATTTTTAGCTCATCTGAGTGAAGCTCAAGGGGAGCTTTACTAATCACTTTCCGTCCGGCGTTAACTTTACATTATCGACTTCTTCTCACAAACTACTCTACCAAATTGAACCAGATCTGGAGTGCATGTTCCCTATAATATGTCAATTCAAGTTTGTTCAAATGAAGTTGCCACACCCACAGGGGCCACCACAAGGGGCATAACTCTGATAGCACCCATAAAATACAAACAAAATTCTTCTTCAGATCCATTGGTCAGAATCTTTTCATATTTGGTATACAACATCTCTAGGGGAGTCAGATTCAACTTTGTTCAAATTGAGTCCCTGGGTTAATATTTGAGCTCCCTATTGGAACCCGAATTTTAACTTGGTGCAATACATGGAATATTCTTTAAAAATCTTCTTCTTCAGATCCACCAGTCAGAATCTTTTCACATTTGGTACACAACATCTCAAAGAGGGGGTGGGGGGTGGGGTGGGGGGGGGGGCAGATTGAAGTTTGTTCAAATTGAGTCCCTGGGTTAATATTTGGGCTCCCTATTGGAGCCCAAATTTTAACTTTGTGAAATACTTGGAATATTCTTTAAAAATCTTCTTCAGATTCACCAGTCAGAATCCTGTCATATGTTGTATACATCATCTCTAGGGGGTAGAGTTTGTTCAAATCAAGTTCCTTGGTTAATATTTGGACTCCCTATGGGAGCCCGAATTTTAACTTAGTGCAATATGAGGAAATTTCTTTAAATATCTTCTTCTTCAAATCCTCTCACATTTGGGATACATCATCTCTTGGGGGGGCTAGATTCTAGTTTGTTCAGTTCGATTTGCACGGTTAATATTTGAGCTCACTATGGGAGCACAAATTTTATTTGAACTTAGTGCAACATGAGGAAATTTCTTTAAAAATCTTCTTCTTCAGATCCACCAGTCACAATCCTCTCATATTTGGTATACATCATCTCTAGGGGGGTAGTCAAATTCAAGTTTGTTCAAATCTGGTCCCTTGGTTGGAATTTTTGGGTCTGGTTTCGGACTTAAAAATTTTGGACCAAAATCTGAAAAAAAAAAAATTGCTGATTTTTTATGCATTTTGTTCAATTTTGAGATGAAAAAAAAAATTTAGCCTGAAAATTTTGGGTTTAGTGTCCCAGTTTATTTCGCCTGCAGGGGGCGGGCGTGGGGGGGGGGGGGACTGGATTTTACAGTATTTTTTTTTTAACCCCCACACTGATTTTTTTGCCCCCTGTCTGAATTTTTTTTTTCTTCATTTTTTTATGTATGTCATACTATTTGCTAAAATGGCGAGGAAAAACAGAAGATTTCTGTTTTTAGCTCACCTGACTGAAAGTCAGGGTGAGCTTTTCTGATCACTTTTTGTCCGGCGTCCGTCGTGAAGGTGGTGTTTGGGCCTTTTTCTCCCAAACCACTGGCCGCATATTAATGAAATTTTATGTGAGTAGGGGCTATATAAGGGCATTTTGATTTTTTGTCAAATTAGGTTTCGGCTCATATTGAGCAGAGGTATGGGGCAAAAATGCTCCAATTCTTAAAAAATCTTCTTCTCAAGAACCAGCAATAGCAGAGCCTTGATATTTAGTATGCAGCTTCCTTTAGAGGTGTAGACTCAAGTTTGTTCAAGAGAAGTTTGTCGGGCATTATTTGCCTTCGTTATGGGAGGGGCAAAAATTTTGGCCACGCCTAAAATTTCTATTTTCAGAACCGTCAGGTCGATTTGAACCAAATTTGATATGAGATGATAATGGTCATAAGTAGTTGATTGATACAAAAAAAAAATTCTCATTGCCCCGTGGGAACCTCGGGAGCTAAAAATAGGAAAAACCTTAAAACTCCCATATCTCCAAAACTACACGGCACAGAGAATTCTTATTTTGTATAAAGCTTTCTTTTATCCAGTAGAATAGAATGGTTAAAAAAAAATCCCTATCAGTTTGATCACAAGGTACTTTTTTCAGGACTTTGAAAAAGTGCTGAGTCAGCACTTTTTAACACTGCAGGCAATGGGAAAAAGATTAAAAAATCTTCTTCTCCAGATCCAGCAGGCAGAATCTTTTGATATTTGGTATGCAACATTGTAGGGTGGATCTGATTCAAGTTTGTTCAAATCGGCTCCCTGGATTCATATTTGGGCTCACTATAGAAAGCCCGAATTCGAACTTAGTGCATTTCAGGCAAATTTCTTAAAAAATCTTCTTCTCCAGATCCAGCAGGCAGAATCTTTTGATATTTGGAATGCAACATTGTGGGGTGGATCTGATTCAAGTTTGTTCAAATCGGCTCCCTGGATTCATATTTGGGCTCACTATAGAAAGCCCGAATTCGAACTTAGTGCATTTCAGGCAAATTTCTTAAAAAATCTTCTTCTCCAGATCCAGCAGGCAGAATCTTTTGATATTTGGTATGCAACATTGTGGGGTGGATCTGATTCAAGTTTGTTCAAATCGGCTCCCTAGATTCATATTTGGGCTCACTATAGAAGCTTGAATTCGAACTTAGTGCATTTCAGGCAAATTTCTTTGAAAATCTTCTTATCAAGATCCAGCAGGCAGAATCTTTTGATATTGGGTATGCACCATGCTTTCAGGGGTGAGATTCAAGTTTGTTCAAGCCAAGTCCCAAGGTCCATATTTGGACTCACTGTGG
Organism: Pictodentalium vernedei; assembly: GCA_031216915.1. Classification (NCBI taxonomy): domain Eukaryota; kingdom Metazoa; phylum Mollusca; class Scaphopoda; order Dentaliida; family Dentaliidae; genus Pictodentalium; species Pictodentalium vernedei. Next base: position 220,484,327 of record CM062294.1, read on the forward strand.
GAGCTTGAATTGTAACTTAGTTCAAAATGAGGAATTTTCTTTAAAAATCTTCTTCTTCAGATCCAGCAGTCGGAATGTTTTGATATTTGGTATGCAGCATCCTGGGGGGTGGGGGGGGGGGGGGGGGGGGGGGGTTGATTCAAGTTTGTTATAGCCAAGTCCCTGTGGGAGTTCAAAATGAGGAATTTTCTTTAAAAATCTTCTTCTTCAGATCCAGCAGTCGGAATGTTTTGATATTTGGTGTGCAGCATCCTGGGGGGCAGGGGGGGGGGGGGGGGGGAGATTCATGTTTGTTAAAGCCAAGTCCCTGTGGGAGCCCAAATTATAACTTAGTTCAATATGAGGAATATTCTTTAAAATCTTTTTTTTTTAGATCCACTGGTCAGAATCTTTGGATATTTGGTATAAGCTTTTCTTTGGAGAGGCAGATGCAACTTGTTGAAATCAATTCTCTGGATTGATATTTAGGCTACCATGTCAGGTGAGCACCCTCAGGCCCCTTGGGGCCTCTTGTCTTAAATATTGAATGCTTAAATATTGAATGTTTTTTATTCAAGTTTGTTAAAGCCAAGTCCCTGTGGGAGCCCGAATTATAACTTAGTTCAATATGAGGAATATTCTTTAAAATCTTTTTTTTTAGATCCACTGGTCAGAATCTTTGGATATTTGGTATAAGCTTTTCTTTGGAGAGGCAGATGCAACTTGTTGAAATCAATTCTCTGGGTTGATATTTAGGCTACCATGTCAGGGGAGCGCCCTCAGGCCCCTTGGGGCCTCTTGTCTTAAATATTGAATGCTTAAATATTGAATGTTTTTTATTACAAATATGAATGATCAGTGTTGCATGGCAAAGGAAAGTCTAATCTTGAATGGTTTCACTGATTGAACCAACAGGCCCAACTCAGATGGAAACGGCAATCAGTCATTCTCTAATGTCTAACTTGTATGTAGCTACATTAATTTAAGTCTTCGGAATTTAATATTTTTATACTGTACCAATGACCCAGACATAGCTGGTGCTAACTCTTAAGAATCTAGGGCCAAACACAAATTTTGCCCCCCAATCCCCAAAATTTGCATCTAAAACCAAAGAAATCATGTCCTGAATGGCCCTCCATACTTCGCCTCTACTGCGCATGCGCAGTGTCAAGGAGGTCCCGAAATTGGCGCCATTTATCATTCTTTGTTTGGCCCTTCATCAGTTCACATCTGACTGATCTTTGTGCTTGTAAATCTCAGTTTAAATGAGGCCAGACACATAAATATTAGAGAAATGGTGGATCTAAAGAGGAAATAGAAGGAGGAGAGGAAAAATGAGTGACAGAAAATAATCAGGGCTGTAACTTAAAATTTTTTGATGAAATTATGTTAAGTTACCTATTTTCGAGGCATGGGCCTGTTGTTGTCATTCTTGTTATAAAGTTACACTGCTTGTTCAGTGTTTCCTCTCTCCCTTTCCTTTAAGTCCCCCCTTGCTATTCTCCCATGCTTTTGGCATTTTTCTGTAATATTATTACTAAAATTTCTAGTGCTGCCGTGGTTATCCGGATAACCGGTTAACCTGTGGTTAAAACTTTGACCGGTCAAGAAAATGTTTTAACCGGTTAACCTTACATTCACTATACTCACCGTATATGTCCGTGTATAAGTCGTTTGGGATGCAATGGAAATAGGTAAGTTTTCACGAGTTACCACGTGGTGAATAAGATAAAAAAATAAGGAAAATTATTATTAAAGATTTAAAAAATACTCGCATTTATTTGTTTTTCGTTGTTTGTTTATCACCCCAATGTCTTCATCCCTGTCAAGAAAATCCAACACTTGTTTCTGACTGAAACTTCATAGTTTCAGAATCAGAGCACCATTTGCGCCGTAACCTGCGCAGTTGTCGTGATTAAGTTGTTTTTTCCGGAATGCGAGAACGTTCCGGAAAAACCAATAAAAATACAACAAATGCGCAGGTTACAGCGCAAATTATTTTCAAATTGTTGTCCCACTTCAGCATTGTTGGTGCTATTGAAACTAACTTTACCTGGTGCACGTGTGCGTAATTTATAACCGGACATTACACATCAGTGAATTGGAGTTCATGGAATAAATAAATACATCTCTCCAGGTATTGCTGGCAAACATTTAATGTGTTATTACTTATTTTTTCGTTGTTATTTTGATGATTTTGTATTTTTTATGGTTTCATCCATATTGGCCCCACAAACCTGTTGATTTCCGGTACACGCACTGGTGTAAACACATGGGCGATTGAACAACAACGACTAAATAGAATACTTCTTTATTATTATTTATGGTCAATGTAAATAACATTGGCCTGCCCGATATAATAGTTACAGTTGAAGCAAGAACACACTACAAATATAGGTACCTTAAATGCGGTTAACCACGGTTAACCATGGTCAAACACGCTGGTTAACCGGTCAGAAAAAAGTCTTAACCGTGGCAGCACTAAAAATTTCTTGGGAGTTGTAGCTGGATAACAGAATGAATTCTGTTCTTTTCCCCATGTTCACGTCCTCACCCATGGGTGTTTAGGCGTAGTGTTCTGCATCTACCATCTGATGTTCTGCAGTTTTTTCCCTGGAAGTCTCTGTTTTGCATCAGATGGTGTATTATTGGTAACTGATTTCGGGCCATAGTTATCAGTGCCTGGAGTCATGTTTCTGGTGTTTTTACACTTCTTGTTTACATTGACAACAGTCTCTGTGGAAGGGGGATTTCTTGTCTTTGTGTTAGTTTAATCATAACAAGATACATTATTATTATTCGTAAGTGTTGCATTAATTTTTTAAAATATTTAAAAAATTTTTGTCCACACTTAGGCTTGGGATCCATTGGGGCTCAACGTTACTTTTCAGAAACTTGGGCTTTTCTGAAAAAATATTTTTTCAAAATTTTTTTTTTTTTATTTCAATTATTTTTTCTATGTTAATGGATCATGTTATTATGTATCTTTGTTTTCAGGGGTTGGTGCGAGTACTAGGACTTTTTGTATTCTTTTCACAATGAAAGGATATTGTTCAGTTGTAATAAGAGGAAATCTTCCTCTCACTTTCATAATCATTGTATTAATTGTAGTCAGTGTACTCGCAATAACTCCTGTTCAGTATGTGTCAATTGGGATGACAAACATTGGAAACGTGTGTCACGGTATTTTGTTAGCGGAGAAAAGGCCATGCCGGTCCTTTCTCCGCAGGGTCACTCTAGTTTATCAATCTCTATTTCAGAGGAACAAGAACAGGGTGATGTTTCCGTGATGTCTTCCAAAAGTGTGCCTCCGTCGTCACAATTAAATGAAGAGCTAGCGGCAAAAGTGCTCATGGAAATACGTCAGTTGCCTAAGAGGTCCCTAGTAGGATCGACGGCGTTGACGTCCGCTAGCTCGCCCGGTGTAGCATCCATTCATCGAATGGTTCGGCAGCCGGGTTCGTCCGTTGCGGTCCAGAAAGGAGTTTTGGGTGATGCGAGCACTATAAATCAACTAAGTGCACACCCAGTGACGGCGGATCAGAGGAGAGAACGGAGGAAGCCTATTAGTCCGGTTCCTAGCTCGTCCAGGTCTATCCGGGCTGCGAGCGAGAGAGGCCTCTCTCGTACAACAACATCTGGGACCAGATGTTGTGGTACAAAACGTTTCGCATTCGGAGCATACGTCCGCCGCTCGGGACGCTCTGTTATATAGACAGTCCGGAGAGACTGTCAATAAGGCTTCCTCATCCTCATGGCAGCGCACACGACTGCACCTTGGCTACGTGACCTCCGATATCCAGCCAGCTTCGCCAATCAGAGAATCCACGGCAACCAGGTCACGCCATCCGGTAGCCAGGGACACGAGGCCTGTAGACTCCGGACGTTCGCATAAGAAAAGTATGCAGGAGTCAACGTACACGGAGCTTCCAGCGGCAAAGCATCGTAAGACCGCTACTCCACAGGCCTCAGTGACGGACGTGCTATCCCAAATAGCTCAACTTATCGCAGCATCCCAGCAACGACAGAATCTCTGTTGGATCAGGTAATATCCGACGACGCTGGGTCGTTCGCTCCGCTGAAGCATCAGGTACGGACGTCCGAAAACTTCATAGCGTCCGACAGGATGGCGAAAGGGATTTGGAGGATTTCGAGCTTTCCCTTTCGGAACAACATAAGCTGCCGTACATTTCATCCGGCATTATCTTCCAGAGGTTGTTTCGTCGGACCAGAATGCTGCGATGCCGGATAAGAGACTGATAGCGTCTTTGGACACAAGAATTTTTTGATCGGTTCAGGGACATCGTCCCTGAGTTTCCGACACAGTCCAATAATGTCACAGGAACTTTCGAATTATTGAACGACGCTATATATATGCTTGCTATTAAACAAGCAAGTCTGGTTTCTTGTTCGCAAAAGTTACCGTGATGTCTTCCAAAAGTGTGCCTCCGTCGTCATAGTTAAATGAAGAGCTAGCGGCAATAAGTGCTCATGGAAATACGTCAATCGCCTAAGAGGTCCCTAGTAGGATCGACGGCGTTGACATCCGCTAGCTCGCCCGGTGTAGCGTCCATTCATCGAATGGTTCGGTGGCCGGGTCCAGGAAGGAGATTTGGGTGATGCGAGCACTATAATAAGACAAAGTGCACACCCAGTGATGACGGATCAGAGGAGAGATCGGAGGAAGCCTATTAGTCCGGTTCCTAGCTCGTCCAGGTCCATCCGGGCTGCGAGCGAGAGAGATCCCTCTCTCGTACAACAACATCTGGGACCAGATGTTGTGGTACAAACGTTTCGCATTCGGAGCATATGTCCGCCGCTCGGGACGCTCCGTTATATAGACAGTCCGAGAGACTGTCGATAAGGCTTCCTCATCCTCACGGCAGCGCACACAACTGCACCTTGGCTACGTGACCACGAATATCCAGCCAGCTTCGCCAGTCGGGGATTCCACGGCGAACAGGTCACGCCATCCGGTAGCCAAGGGACACGAGGCCTGTAGACTCCGGACGCTTGCATAATAGAAGTATGCACGGGTCAACGTACACGGAGCTTCCAGCGGCAAAGCAATGTAAGACCGCTTCTCCACAGGTCTCAGTGACGGACGTGCTATCCAAAATAGCACAACTTATCGCAGCATCCCAGCAAACGACAGAATCTCTGTCGGATCAGGAATAATCCGACGACGCTGGGTCGGTATGCTCCACTGAAGCAACAGGTACGGACGACCGAGCACTTCATAGGGTCCGACAAGATGGCGAAAGGGATTCGGAGGATTTTTCGGAACAACAGAAGCTGCCATAGATTTCTTCCGGCATTATCTTCCAGAGGTTGTTCCGTCGGACTAGAATGCTGCGATGCTGGATAAAAGACTAATAGCGTCATTGGACACAGAATTTCTTTTTGATCGGTTCAGGGACATCGTCCCTGAGTTGCCGACACAGTCCAATAATGTCACAAGAACATTCGAATTATTGAACGACGCTATATATAAGCTTGCTACCAAAACAGGCAAGTCTGGTTTCTTGTCCGCAAATGCTCTAAATCTGCCTTTCATCAATTCAAGGAATAAATTTGAAACGGCAGGACAGGGCATACCGAGAGTTCCTCTGCGTCTAGACGACGAGGCTGAAGACTTGGAATTGTCTATATCGCCGTCTATGTCAATTCCAACCACGACGTTGGAAACGACAATAATGTCTAACAGACTTAACTTAGACGCTCTATCATACGCAGACCACCTTACTAAGGCGTTATCATTACGTCTTCAAGGGAAAGAATTCCAGGATATGATCCTCAATGAGATTTCTTTCAAGGGCAGTAGCTTTTCCACGTATAACTCCGCCCTTCAGTGGCAAACCTGGAGTTGGTTAGACGTGACGCAGCCCTAGCTACATCCACGCGCGTGGATAGTAAGGTGAAGAACTCTCTCAGAGTCGCTTTGGTCGCGGAGAAGCTTCTCTTCGACGGCAACTTTTCAGCAATCTATGAATTGCTTGATATAGACGTTCTCTTGTCAATCAAGTGTAACAAGAGATTCAGACTTGGGCAAACATTCAGTGGTTGACTCAGGGAGTTCCACTGCAGTTGCCGGATCCGAGTTTTACGATTATGACGGATGCCATTCAAACAGGTTGGGGTACAACATTGATCCCAACGGATTCAAAGTGCCAGGGTCTTTGGGTTCTGCAGTTTCTAGGCAAGCACATAAACATCCAAGAAATGATGTCAATTTGGCTTGCACTACGTCATTGAATGAACATTATTCAGAAAGCGCATGTCCAAATCCTGTCCGACAATACGACAGTAGTTGTGTATATCCGGAACCAGGGAGGCGTTCTTCAATTTAACGGAAAGAATCCTTCTGTTTGTTCTAGAACACCAAGTTCTGCTTTCGGTCCGTCATATTCCAGGTCGTCTGAATGTATTAGCAGACTCCCTTTCACGGAAGGGTCGCTTGTTGCCATCAGAATGGACTCTCAACAAACAGGTATTCAATCAGATTTGCTACCAATGGGAGCGGCCAATGATAGACTTATTTGCGACACAACTCAACAATCAATTGCAGACGTATGTGTCACCATGTCCGGATATGCAGTAGACGCTCTATCGATCTCGTGGGACGGAATGATAGGATATGTGTATCCTCCATCCAGCGCCGTTGATTCAGCAAATATTGCTAAAGATAAAACAAACACAATACAATTCTGTTGGTAGCATCTCTGTCTCCACAGAGACTGTGGATAAATCTACTCAGGTGTCTGCTGTGGGACTTACCGCGAAAACTTCCTCCACGAGAGGATCTTCTTTCGCAGGGGAAATCATGTCAAATTTCATCACAACCTGCAAGGTCTCAACCTTCACGTATTCCGTTGTGCGGTCCTTCTTGCACGGCAAGCATTGTACAGGACGAGCAGTGGACGTGATTTCTAACTGTAGAAGGACCTCCTCTTCGCTGTACTATGCGGCTAAAGTGGAAGGTCTTTCGCCGTTGGTGTAGGGATCATTATGTTGATATTTTTGATCCCTCCATACCAGACATTGCAAACTTTCTAGTATACTTGTTTGACGAGATCAACTGCAGCCTGTTACTATTAAAGGTTATAGGTCTATGTTATCTGATACCTATGCACACCATGATAGTTTACAATTGGATCTAATGTCTCTTTATCTAAATTGGTTAGAAACTTTTCGAGAAATAGACTTACAACCCTTAGATTTATTCCTAAATGGAATTTAGCTTGGGTTCTTCTTAAACTAAAAGAAAACCATTTGAGCCTCTTGAGACAGTAGATTTCAAATTCTGGTCTTATAAGACAGCATTTATCTTAGCTTTCTCTTCTGCTTGAAGAGTCAGTGAGCTTCATGCACTATCGGTGGACGATTCTCACTATCGTAGTGTTGGGAACACTATTACCTTTACTACTAATGTTGGATTTTTGGCTAAGAATCAGGCTCCTAATAAATATCCGGAACCTATTGTTATTAAGGCCCTTCCATCTTCAGACGGGCATAGGCCTATACTCTGTCCGGTTAGAGCTTTATGTATTTATAAATAAGATCTCAGTTTATCAGAAAGGGACGTAAAAGCTTCTTCTGTCTCTGATGCCTAATAGAAAGGACATTACGGTCCATTCTATTGCTAGATGGATTCAATTAACTATCTGTATTGCTTATGATGATATATCTTCAACTCAGCAGTCTGTGCTTAAGATTTCGGCTCATGAAGTAACAGCTCTTTCTACATCTTGGGCTTATGCAAATAGTGTTGCTATTACAGATTTAATGAAGGCTGCATATTGGTCTCAGCCATCCACATTCACGAATTTTTATCTCAGAAATATTGAGTCCATTTCTGGAGACCTGCGTTGTTTAGGTCCATTATCTGCTGCTCAGAATGTCGTTCACTAAACAGTTGCAGCTATAGTTATGTAGGCTTTCTGTTCAGGCAGTGACTCCGTCCTGTTGCCCTCTTCGCTCTGGGCTATTTGACCCAGGGGAAGGGGGGGGGGGGGGGGAGGGTGTTCCCTTGGGTCACCTGTTTTATAGTGAAAACAAGGGGATACCTCCTCCGGAGTCAGTAATTCTGAGTTGTTACCGGGATGGTTTTAAAGTGAAAAGTTAATGTTTAAAAAATTCATTCATGTCATATTTTTAAAGTGTAGCATTTGAATATGTCATGTGTCAAACAGGCGTTAATATACAATCCTCGGACACTTTTAAAAGAGTATAAAGAGTCCCAATTCTCTGGACTAACTTTATTTATTAGCTTACTTTAAGAATAATTAGTATAAGGATTATACTGGATGTTAATAGAGAACATGAATGTTATGATGCTCAATTATGGAGGGTGTTGTGTCTTTCTAATTTATCATAAATAAGAAAGATACATGTAAAGTCTAATACTCCTTTTCTCCTCGAGGGGATGACTCTATTTTATATAGTTGAGCTTATTGGACTTTCCTCTATGTCCTAGGCCCTCCAGCCTTTTTACTATTCAGCTATGTCTGGGTCATTGGTACAGTATAAAAATGTTAAAAAATTTATAGTAATTTATATATTTTTTATACTTACCAATGACCCAGACGGGGATGGCCCTCCCAGGAGTTGGGAACTCTTACGTCCCCGCTGAGTACATAGCGCTTACCAGGCACTGATGGTAAGAATGATTAATGGCGCCAATTTCGGGACGTCCTTGACACTGCGCATGCGCAGTAGAGGTGAAGTATGGAGGGCCATTCAGGACATGATTTCTTTGGTTTTAGATGCAAATTTTGGGGATTGGGGGGCAAAATTTGTGATTGGCCCTATATTTTTAAGAGTTAGCACCAGCTATGTCTGGGTCATTGGTAAGTATAAAAAATATATAAATTACTATAAATTTTTTAAGGTTTGGGTCATTTTCTGCCAAGCCACTGGCTGCAGTTCAGTGAAAATTCACATGAGTAGCTGTTAAATAGGGGCATTTGGGTTTTTCTTCAAATTGGCTTTCTGCTCATATTGTGGAGGGGAGTGGGGCATTGGTAAGTATAAAAAATATATAAATTACTATAAATTTTTTAACTTTTTTTAATTTCAAGGGAAGCTTTACTAATCACTTTCCGTCCGGCATTAACTTTACATTATCGACTTCTTCTCAGAAACTATTCAACCAAATTGAACCAAATCTGGTGTGCATGTTCCCTATCACATGTCAATTCAAATTTGTTCAAATCACGTTGACCAGCCCCTCGATATGGCCACGACCAAAAAGTGTGCTTAAATCTTTAAAAATCTTCTCATGAACCAGCAGTAGCAGAGACTTGATCTTTGGTGTGCAGCTCCCTTTTGCGGTGTAGACTCAGATTTGTTCAAGAGAACTTCAAGAAGCTATTTTTGTCTTCATTATGGGAGGGGCAAGAATTTTTGCCCTGCCCAAAATTTCTATTTTCCAAACTGAAAGGCAGATTTGAACCAAATTTGATATGAGGGCTTACTGGGTCACTTAATTTATGCCATAATTTTTTTCCTGTCGCCCCATGGGAACCGCAGGAGCTGAAAATAGAAAAAAATTAAAATGCCATATCTCCAAAACTACATGCACTGAGAATTCTTATTTGTTGTGAGGCTTCCTTAGGACCAACAGAATGGAATGGTAAAAAAAAATTGCTATCGGTTTTATCATGGGATACTTTTTGGGGGACTTTGAAAATGTGCTGAGTCAGCATTTTTTAACACTGTGGGTAATGGGAAAAACATTTAAGACTATTCTCCCAAACCACTGCTCCAAAAGCTTTCAAATTTAACATATAACATCTTTGGAAGATTGTTTCACATGTTTATTGAAATCAATTCCCTGGGTGCATATTTGGGCTCTCTATGGGAGACCAAATGTTTAAATTAGTGCAATATGAGGAATATTCTTTAAAAATCTTCTTCAGATCTACCAATAAGAATCTTTTGATATTTAGTATGAGCATGCTTAGGGAGGTGAGATTCAAGTTTGTTCAAGCCAAGTCCCTGGGTTTATATTTGGGCTCACTGTGGGAGCCCGAATTATAACTTAGTTCGAAATGAGGAATTTTCTTTAAATGTCTTCTTCTTCAGATCCAGCAGTCGGAATGTTTTGATATTTGGTATGTAGCATCCTTACGAATGCCAGTATCTTTGACCCACAGTAATTTCGACCCAAAGTAACTTCGACCCAAATCGGTAACTTCGACCCAAAAAAGTAATTTCGACCCAATATCGGTAAATTCGACCCACTATTTTCCCTGGCTCAGAGAAACCCTCTCGTTGACCGGCTTACCGATCAACAATTTCGACACAAAGTAATTTCAACTCACTTAGGTAAATTCAACCCACTTTTTTCCAGACATTTTTGAAAAATAAAAAGATTTGTAAGCTTTATTCAAGTAATCATCAGCTTGAGTGTTTATTAGTCTTTTAATGTTGCACATCTTTTGTAAATACCGCTCGTGTATTATTACAAAACTTGTGGTGTGGTAAGTAGTTACACCATGTTAGATACAATTAATCACCGCTTTTCATCGCTTTGATAATTCTTATAGTTGTTTTATGATCATGAAGCCAGTGTATTTTTTTTGTAAGTGGATGGTGCCTATATATGGCCAGGGTAAGAATGCTGGTTATTCCCTCCAATCATCCCGTCATCTGTTCCCCCTGAAGGCAGACCAGATGGCCATTACTCAGCATCCACTCTCCCTTATAGGCTGATGAATGACTCCCAGCTTTCAAAAACACATATTGGTGTATTTTTTCCTTTTTGTAACCGTTAAGGACAATATGCTGGGGCTGCTTCCAAACCAGCGACTGTTTGGGTTTCTTTTTCTTTTTTCTAAAAGAACCACCAAACTGCGGTTTCAGTATTACCATAAATTTGCTCACTTCTTTTAGCGAACACGGAGCAGAACTCTTGTAATTATGCAAATTCCTCGCCATTTTCCAGCTCGAGGTTCCCGGGGATCTCAACCCACTACCCCACTGCCAGTCACACACTCAAACTTAATAAGATTATTGGCTCTCGCTCCCGACTCTCGTGGATTTATAAGCAAATAAAGCTATAAAGTAAAAAAAGTTATTAGGGTTGCAAGGGATTTCAATCCCACGTCATCCCTGTGCGCCTTTGGCGCGCAGAAACTTTTCATTCATTCATGGTTATCACTGATAGTCTCAAGTCATGGAGGAGTGAGTTCAGTCAGTTCAGTGCCATGTCTGTAAGAAAAGGGTACAACCTAAGCAGGAAGGAATAATGTGTTGCAATTGTTGCGTGTATGTGCTTCCTTGAACGGACCAACTATGTAAAGTTTATTTTTTATTTTTAAACACTAAAGTAAGTATTATTTTCTGTTTAACTGGAATCGACAACTTACTGAATGCAAGATTGGTCTGACTGCAATTATTTTAAAGAGGAGTCCTATCTGGCAACATTAAGTTATTGGTTTCTGCTAAACAGAAAATAATACTTGCATTTAGGCTTAGCTAAGTTCATCTTTCGGTCATGTTATAGCTTTTATATTCAGTTGAAAACTTTTGTCTATAGATACAAATAAAAATTATAATTCATAAGTGAGTTGAAATTACTTTCTGTCGAAATTATTGATCTGTAAGGCGGTCAACGAGTGGGTTTCTGAGACGCAGAAAATAGTGGGTCGAATTTACCGATATTGGGTCAAAATTGCTGATGATTGGACCGTCGTCAAGGAGAGGGTTTTTGAGCCGGGGAAAATAGTGGATCGAATTTACCGATATTGGGTCGAAATTACTTTTTTTTGGGTCGAAGTTTCCTATTTGGGTCGAAGTTACTTTGAGTCAAAATTACTGTGGGTCGAAGTTACTGGATACCCATCCTTATGGGGGTGAGATTCAAGTTTGTTCGAGCCAGGTGTATAGATTCATAATTGGGCTCACTGTGGGAGCTCGAATTGTAACTTAGTTCAAAACGAGGAATTTTCTTAAAAAATCTTCTTCAGATCCGGTAGTCAGAATGTTTTGATATTTGGTGTGCAGCATCCTTAAGGGGGGTGGGGGGGGGGGGATTCAAGTTTGTTATATCCAAGTCCCTAGGTTCATATTTGGGCTCCCTGTGGGAGCCCAAATTATAACTTAGTTCAATATGAGGAATTTTCCTTTAAAAATCTTCTTCTTCAGATTCAGCTGTCAGAATGTTTTGATATTTGGCATGTAGCATACTTAGGGAGGTGAGATTCAAGTTTGTTCAAGCCATGACCCTAGGTTCATATTTGAGCTCACTGTGGGAGCTTGAATTGTAACATAGTTCAAAATGAGGAATTTTCTTTAAAAATCTTCTTCTTCAAATGCAGCAGTCGGAATGTTTTAATATTTGGTATGCAGCATCCTTATGGGAGTGAGATATAAGTTTGTTGAAGCCAAGTCCCTGGGTTTATATTTGGGTTCCCTGTGGGAGCCCGAATTATAACTTAGTTCAACATGAGGAATTTTTCTTTAAAAAATCTTCTTATTCAGATTCCGCGGTCGGAATGTTTTGATATTTGTAATGCAGCATCCTCAGGGGAGTGAGATTCAAGTTTGTTCAAGCCAAATCCCTGGGTTGATACTTTGGCTCCCTGTGGGAGCCTGAATTATAACTTAGTTCAATATGAGGATGATTCTTCAAAAATCTTCTTCTTCACATCCACCAGTCAGAATCTTTTGATTTTTGGAAAATGGCATCCCACTGGAGGTGAGATTCAAGTTTGTTCAAGCCAAGTCCCTGGGTTCATATTTAGGCTTCTTATAGGAGCCTGAATTATAACTTAGTTCAATATGAGGAATATTCTTTAAAAGTATTTTTTTTTAGATCCACTGGTCTGAATCTTTGGATAATTGGTATAAGCTTTTCTAAGGAGGGGCAGATGCAACTTGTTGAAATCAGTTCCCTGGGTTTTATTTTCGGGCTACCATGTCAGGTGAGCACCCTCAGGCCCCCTGGGGCCTCTTGTTTTCTCCAATATTGACAATGGTCATAGAGGGTAAATACAGAACAGATAGTTAATGATGAAATTTATGGAGATAACAATAGATTATGACTCTGCCAAGCCAGTGATCTGTTGCTTTGAGGAGGATTATTGAATGCCAATTAGTGAGAGGATTAACACGTCCAGATTAGAATAACAATTATAACATTAGGTTTATCCGCCACCTAATCCATCCAGAAACCAGTTTCTTTAATTTCTCAACTTCCTTCTTGTTTTTCCAACAATTTTCACAAAACATCAGCCAGTGTTATAAATAATGCTAACTGCAAGAAATAGAAAGATCCAAACTTCCCTGTTTTGGGGTCTTCCCTGGTGCAGGCCTGCCCCCAAACCAGGGAAGTTCGGGTCTTTCTTTGGATGGTCCCCAAAAGGGGCCATTGTTGTCGTCTATCCAAAGACACATCGAAATGTATACCAAAAAATTGAACAAAACCACCTGAGGCAGACTATACTTGCCAATGATGGCCCTCCAACACGATTCATCACCGAAGTGGCAGACTATACTTGCCTGAATAAAAGATCACAACCCCCTCGGGGAGAGGTAGCACCTTTGTGAGAGGACCCCCTCTCACTCTGGGCCTCACCTGAGGGCTCAGTCAACAATCCTCACTAAGACAACCCAACACTCCTGATCATCTAGCCTGGGAATCTATTGAGTACTCGATCCTTTTCCACCTTGACATGCAGCTACCAGATCTCATACAGTCGCAGAGGGTCGAAAGGAACTTGCTTCACAGTGTCCCTGCATGCCTCCCGCGTGCAAAACCATTTTCATCGTCTGAATATTTCAGTTCAATTGTGCCTATAAGTGTTTCTGAACCAATGAAAGACAGTGTTGATAGTTGCTTGATACTGTATGTTTGACCCTTTACCTATCAAAATTTGGAAAAAAATTCGTTTTTTATGCGTTTTGTTAAATTTTGAGATGGAAAAGAAAAAAAATTTTGGGCTGAAAATATTGGGCCCGATTAGAACTGAAATTTTGGACAACATTTGGAAAAAAAATTTCTTTTCAAAATTGAGTTTCTAGATGAAAATTAGTGTGATTTTATGTGAGAATGTTTTTTCCTATGTCCTCCCATCCCTTCCTTGTTGGGGGGAGGGGGGAGGGGGGTTGTTAGATATAACAAAATGTTAGGCTGCAAAATATATTGTGAAAGATTTAGAGTGATTTTGTGCAACCTCCCCTCCCAAAATACCCCTATGACCACCAACCCCACTCTCCTTCCCCGGGGTCAATTAAGCAGAGGAAAAAAATTGCTACAAAATGCATTTTGAAGGAATTAGAGTGAATTTATGTAAATAATAAAAATGGACCTGTATAATAATTTCGTGACTTCATTCCTCTGAAGTGTTGATAGGCCATGATTGTGATCCAAAATACTTCTTTGGACAACTTGTCAGGTGAGCAATTAAGGCTACTTGGGGCCTCTTCTTTTTTCTTTGCTCCAAAATGCATTTTGAAGGATTTAGAGTTACGACATGTGGAGAATAATTTGACTCCCATATCACACACCCTGTCCCTCCTTCCCCTTCCCTATGCCAATTAGGCATTTTTAGCTCCACTGGACAAAGTCAAGCTGAGCTATTGCCATCACTTCTCGTCTGTCGGCGTACGTACGTACGTTAGTACGTACATCCACAATTTCCTTTGGCACACCTCACAGGTCACATTTATGATCAGATCACTTTGAAACTTGGTATTCTTGTTTGGGGTGACCTCTAGATGTAAGCTATCGACTTTCTTCAGTTTCCGTCAAAAATGTTGCCACGGCCAACGTTCTTAGAACTTAGTTTAGCCAGACCTCAATATTTCCCTTTGGCACACCCTACAGGGCACATTTATGATTGGATTGCTTTGAAACCTGGTATGCTTGTTTGGGGTGACCTCTAGATGGAGCTATCGCTTTTTTTTCCATTTCCGTCAAAAAATGTTGCCGCAGTCAACGTTCTTAGAACTTAGTTTAGTCAGACCACAATATTTCCCTTTGGCACACTCTTCAGGGCACATTTATGTTTGGATTGCTTTGAAACCCTGTATGCTTATTTAGGGTGACCTCTAGATGGGAGCTATCGATTTTCTTCCATTTCCGTCAAAAAAAGTTGCCACGGCCAACATTCTTAGAACTTAGTTTAGTCAGACCACAATATTTCCCTTTGGCATACCCTACAGAGCACATTTATGATTGGATGGCTTTGAAACCTGGTATGGTTGTTTGGGGTGACCTTTAGATGGGAGCTATTGATTTTTAGCTCAACTTTGGCGAAGCCAAATTTGAGCTTATGCCATGGTCCGTCTGTCTGTCTGTCCGTCAACAATTGGATACGGCTCGGGCTAGAGGCCGTATTTATGAACCGATCTTTACGAAACTTCTTGGGTACCTTTGTTATGACCGTGGGACGAGAACGAGTGTTTTGGGGTTTGGTCCGAAATTCAGGATGGCTGCCACAGCCGCCATTTTGTACCGACGATGCAGAAATCTGTTTTTTGTACAGAACTTCCATATGAAAGCTATGATTTGAATAATTTTTTGTATGAATGTTTAGTAGTACCATGGGATACATCACATATAATACAGGTTTTTTTCTCGTGCGTAAATTATGCAAATTAGACTAACTTTGATATTTTTTGGTGTTACTTTCAGCACTGTAAGTGCAAATGCCAATACGGCTCGGGCTAGAGGCCGTATTTATGAACCGATCTTTACGAAATTCCTTGGGTACCTTTGTTATCACCGTGGGACGAGAACGAGTGTTTTTGGGTCCGGTCCGAAATTCAAGATGGCCGATGGCAGCCATTTTGTACAAAATTTGGTGCAATCAGATTTTTGCACAGAACTTCCATATGAAAGCGCTGATTTGAATAATTTTTTGTGTGAATGTTTCGTACCATGGGATACATCACATATAATACGGGTTTTTTTCTCGTGCAGAAATTATGCAAATTAGATGAACTTTGATTTTTTCAGTGCTACTTACACACAGTAAGTACACATGTCAATACAGCTCGGGCTAGAGTCAGTATTTATGAACCGATCTTCACGAAACGTCTTGGGTACGTTTGTTATCACCTTGGGACGATAACGAGTGTTTCTGGGTGCGGTCCAAAATTCAAGATGGCTGCCAGTGGCCATTTTGTACCGAAATTAGGTCTAATCAGTTTTTTGTACACAACTTCTATATACGGCTCAGGCTAGAGGCCGTATTTATGAACCGATCTTTACGAAACTTCTTGGGTACCTTTGTTATCACCGTGGGATGAGAACGAGTGTTTTTGGATGTGGTCCGAAATTCAAGATGGCCACCAGCAGCCTTTTTGTACCAAAATTAGTGCAATCAGTCTTTTGTGCAGAACTTCTGTATGAAAGTTCTGATTTGAATATATTTTTCTATGAATGTTTAGTAACATGGAATACATCACATATAGTACGGGTTTTTTTCTCATGCAGAAATTATGCAAATTAGATGAACTTTGATTTATTCAGTGCTACTTATACACTGTAAGTGCACATGTCAATACGGCTCGGGCTAGAGGCTGTATTTATGAACCGATCTTCAAAAACTTCTTGGGTACCTTTGTTATCTCCTTGGGACGAGAACGAGTGTTTCTGGGTGCAGTCCAGAATTCAAGATGGCTGCCAGTGGCCATTTTGTACCGAAATTAGGTCCAATCAGTTTTTTGTCACAACTTCTACACAGCTCATATTTGTGAACTGATTTTTCGAAACTTCTTGGGTCCCTTTGTTTTCACCTTGGGACAGGAATGAGTGTGTTTTGGGGTGCCTTTGTTATCACTGTGCTATGAGAACAAATATTTAGGGGTTCAGTCAGACCCACTCTGGGACTCAAAAGATTTTTTTCTAGTTTAGCATCTGACTGTCACCCACCTTTACAATACTTTACCTATACATTTGTTACAGGCAACGGTCAGTATTTATGTACAGACCGTTACAATCCTTTATATGTACCTTTGCTATCAGGTCATTACCTAGATGTTTGTCATTGCTGTGTCACATACTATACATGTACATGTCTTTGTCTTGACAAGTTGAGCTACAGTGTCATTGACACTTTCATTTTCCATTTCCGTCAAAAAATGTTGCCTCGGCCAACATTCTTAGAACTTAGTTTAGTCAGAAGACCTCAATATTTCCCTTTGGCACACCCTGCAGGGCACATTTATGATTGGATTGCTTTGAAACCTGGCATGCTTGTTTGGGGTGACCTCCAGATGGGAGCTATTGATTTTCTTCCATTTCCGTCAAAAAATGTTGCCACGGCCAACGTTCTTAGAACTTAGTTTAGTCAGACCTCAATATTTCCCTTTGGCACACCTTACAGGGCACATTTATGATCGAATTGCTTTGAAATCTGGTATGCTTGTTTGGGGAGACCTCTAGGTGGGAGCTATCAATTTTCTTCGATTTCCGTCGAAAAATGTTGCTGCTGCCAACGTTCTTAGAACTTTGTTTAGTCAGACCTCAATATTTCCCTTTGGCACACCCTACAGAGCACAGTTATTAGGTCAACTTGACAAAGTCAAGCTGAGCTATTGCCATCACTTCTACGTACGTACGTCCACAATTTTCTTTGGCACACCTCACAGGTCGCATTTATTTTCATTTCCTTTAAAAAATAAAAAATTTAAAAATCGTTTTCACCAGCCTTTGAACTTACTGCATTTGTGTAGCAACTTATCCCTTTTGCACTCTCTGCAGGGTATATTTATGAATTTCCATAAAAAAGAGAAAAAAACATTGCCACAAGCAATGACATTCAAAGCGTAGTGCATTTGTGCATTAACATCTTCCTTTGGCATAGCTCAGAGGGTGCATTCATTGTCAGGTTGTTTTGAAACTTTGTATGCTTATGCAGGATGACAAAGATAGGAGCTATCAATTTTCTTTTCATTTCCATCAAAAACTGTTGCTGTTAGCAACAGTCTTTGAATTTATTGCATTTGTGCATCAACATTCCTCTTTGACATGGCTACAGGCCACATTTATCAGTTTGTTTTTTTTAACTTGGTTTGCTCTTTGGGCAAGACCTTTAGATAAGAGATATTGATTAGCAATCATTCCTGTGAAAAAAGTTGCCATTTACAATAACCTCTGAACTTACTGCATTTGTGTATCAACATTCTTCCTTTAGCCAGTCTTACAGTTTACATTTATAAATTCAAGGATTACTCTTGACGTTGTGCACTCACAATGCTGTTATGTTGGAATTTTACCAAATAACATTGGTACCAATGATCTTCAGTTTTGCCATTTCACTTATAACTTACCAAGTTCAAGTTTATCAAGTTGAGCTACAGTGTCATTGACACTTTCATTTTTCTTGGGTTCAAAATGCATTTTGAAGGATCTAGAGTGACTCCATATGGAAAACAATGACTTCTAAAACCTTCCTCCCTCCCCTCCCCTCCCATCAAGTGACTACATGCAGAAAAAAATTGACTCCTATAAATAGCCCCGCTTCCTCCCCCCCCCCCCCCCCCCCTCCCGGCCATGGCAATTAGGCAATTTTTTTTCTTTGATCCAAAATGCATTTTGAAGGATTTAGAGTGCAACATGTGGAAAACAATTTTTTACACCCCCACCCCCTGTGTCAATTAGGCATTTTTTTGCTCATAAATGCATTTTGAAGGATTAGAGTGATTACATGCAGGAAAAAAAAATGAACTCCTATGATCCCCCAAACTCCCACCACTCCCTTCCCCTGTCTGGTCAGTTTGGCCGCAATTTTTTTTTTTCCCCCCAAGATGGGTTGGGCTGGATTTAGAGTGATTTTATGTGGGGGAAAAACCACCTATGCTCCCCCTCCACAATTAGGAGGTGCGGGGGGATTAGTAGCGCTTGGCGTTGCAGGCCTCTTGTTTCAGCTAGTAACTTCAGCAATACTCAACATAGCCAATCTATTTTTGCCATACTGCCTTACTCAGGGTAAAAGATAAATGAAGGTTTATTTGACATTTGCATGACATTCTCTTTTGGAGATCTTGCTCTTTATTTTCTTAGAACTTTCATGATTTTAGTTATTGCCCTTTATTGGCTTGAATTTCCATGATTTTAGGATTACTGATGAAAATTCAAGCTACATGTGAGATAATCAATCCACACAATCCATATTCATCACATACAGAAAATACAGATCAAGTTTGGTTTTGATATTTGTACAACATTCTGTTGTCGAGTTATTGCCCTTCATTATTATGTTTCCCCTTCCCAGAAGGGAGACATATTGTTTTCATAAATAATAATAATAAATGTAGCTTAAAGCCGAAAATCCTCATAGAGCTCTTGGGCTTAACACACAAAAAAAATACTTCATATATAAATATATATATATCACGCTGCATTTCCTATTTACTGACTGTCTCCAAGCGGATGAATCACAATCAGCGGTCTTCATCGTAAGTTATATAACCGCCGGATCAAATGTGATTTGAGAGCTGATCGGAAGGATGGGAGACTCTGGGATGCTTTCAGCCCACTCAGAAGCAGGTTCCAAAGGAATGGAGCAGCCACCGAAAAGGCACGATCACCAGCTGTTGTGAGGTCACCTGGTGCATGGACAAGATTGTGTGAAGTTTTCGAACGTAGTGATCTACCGGGTTCGTAACATGAAACCAAAGTGGACAAATATGGTGGGGCCTCGCCATTTAAGCATTTCCAAGTTAATATGAAAATTTTGAATTCAATGCGTTTCCTCCGAGGCAGTCAGTACAGATTTTTAAGAATAGGTGTAATGTGGCAGGAACGTTTGGTCATAGTTATTACACGTGCTGAACATTTTTGTACTGTGGCAATTTTGTCAATGATGCTCTGTTTACAAGCAAATAAGAGAGAGTTGCAATAATCTATGCGACTTGTAATGAAGGCATGGACAAGTTGTTTAGCTGTTGCCGCATCAACCACACCCCGCACCCTGCTGATATTTCAGAAGCCCTGCAGACATGCAAGACACGTTTTCCCGCTGACAGGTTCTCATCCATATAATATCCGAGATTGCGCACCGTGGTCGATGGTGAGACAGTACTGCCTTCAATGTTGAGATCAGGCCTTGCGCATTTAGATAACTGATGGCTTAATCCAATGTATATGATTTCAGTTTTATCAGCATTCAGTTTTAAGAAATTTTCTGCCATCCAAGATCTAATATCAGCTACACATTTTTCAAGTTTTTCATTGTATCGGACTGTGGCGTAAAGTGTATGTACAGCTGTGTATCATCACGTAGCAATGGAATGACAGGCCATGTCTACGGATGATATCGCCAAGGGGCAGAACATAAATGACGTATAGCAAAGGTCCCAGCACTGACCCCTGGGGAACACCAAACTTCAGTGCATATTCTTCTCCTTCTTCTCATACAAACTTTGTCCGGGGCTTAACTTTTTTGTCTTTTGACGTAGACCTTAGATATTTGGCATGTGGATGTATCACCATGAGCCGGTGTGTCGTGTACCATGGTGACCTTCTTGTGACCTTGACCTTTGACCTGAATGTCAGATTTATGTGCTTTTTTAATGGAAACTTCGTCCGGACCAGAACTTATTTGTCATTTGACCTACACCTAAGATATTTGGCATGTGCATGTATCGCCATGAGCCGGCGTGTCACGTACCATAGTGACCTTCACCTTTGACCTGAAGGTCAGATTTATGTGATTTTTTAAGGGAAACTCTGTCCGGGGCATAACTTTTTTGTCTTTAGACCTAGACCTTAGATATTTGGCATGTGGATATATCACCATGAGCCGGTGTGTCGCATACCATAGTGACCATCATGAGACCTTGACCTTTGACCTGAAGGTCAGATTTGTGGGTTTTTTTTCCTCTCTCTCTTTTGAGCTGGACCTTAGATATTTGGTATGATTGTTAATATTATTCATGTATATATAATTTGCAGTGCATTAAATAGAAAGGAAGGGGAGACATATGTTTTATGTTTTTAGTGTGCTAAAACAGTTTCTAGTTTTTTAGAATATTTTCATGATTTTTGGCTTTCCAGATGATAAATTCAATAAACTTAAGACAGCCAATATTTGGTATATGGTCTTATCAACAAAAAATGCAGATCCATTCGTATTTGGAATTTGATATTTTATTGAGAAGTTATTGCCCTTTATTGGCTTGATTTTCCATGGTTTGGGGGTTCTGGATGTACTTAGCTGTACTCGACATAACCAATCCATATTTTGCATACAGTCTTAAGAAACTGCAGTGTAAGTTTGATTTTGACACTTGTGCAACTTTCTGTTTTGGAGTTGAAAGTCAATGAGTTCCAGCAATATGGAAATTTATCTCCGAAGACAACACATCAGTTCTACTGACTTGAGTTTCAATCTACGACTACAGAACCTGTGGCTTCATTCATCCTCACATATCTCATTAAATTAGATTTTTGTGTTAAAACTGCACAGTAGACTTTTATGACATTAATCTGTTCCAATGACATTGAAAAAAAAAAAGATTGGCACATTGCAAGATAAACTCAACATTGCAAGACATATTTTGGTTGCAGTATACCTATTTCATTTCTTAAACACACTTCAAAAATATAAGGTATGGTATAATTTGAACCGCCCGTGAACATCTTATGCAATACTCTGCATTGCTCTTAATGCTTTTAGGTAAAATAAAAGCTGATGATAAAGAATTTTCTTATGACAGGGATTCTTCAGCCCTCTTTGTGAAAGGGTTCTGGACCAAGTCATTGTGAGAATTTGCATCATGGGGGACTTCATTTGTTTTGGAGGGGAAAACCTACAAAGACCAAGTCATTGTACATTCGAATTCGAATTAAGCCGAGTACAAGACTGATACCTAAGCAAGAGCTGTATACTAAAAGTAAATTTTATAACAAACAGTCAGATAAAATCATTTACACACAGGCTCTATAGTCTCTATTAAACTGTTCTTATACTGTTAAAGAACAACTTGTCATTTGCCTTTGAATTAAGAAACTTCGTTATGCAAGCAATTTAAATTTAATGTACAATTGGTGTCCTGAACTGGTTGGTCATAAGGCTTCAGAAAACAAGTTCAGGACTCCAGTTGTGCATTAAATATTTGTTTGAGTGGGAACTGCAGGCTTGGCAATTTCAGGAGAGCGATTTTTTTAGCTCTCCTTACTGCCCTCCTGAAAGAATTAAGGAGAGCGAAAAATTGCCCTCCTAAATATTTTGGTCTGGGATGATTGAGATTACATGTATTATGCTCACATTAAATTTTTGTTGTAAAGCAAAAATGTAATTTAACTTCGAAGTCACATAACATCACGTAATTTCATTTTGAAAGTGGTTTAGTGGTAAAAGGTAATGGCTGCAACCATACCCAAACACAGTTGCAATCATTTGAAGCAAAATGGGTCACAGCAATATATTTTTTTCTGTCAGTTTCAAGTTCAACAACTGACATCACAGTTTGAGGGGTAATTATTCAAGGAATATTGACACTATAATATACTAGCATTACTACTATCCTGTCATTGAAGCACTTGCACCAGGATGTGACTGTAGATTCAAGCAGACCTGTTGTCCAAGAAAGTCATACGTCTACCACTACCACCTTCAACCCCCCTTGGGGGTTGAAGGTGGTAGTGGTAGGCGTATGACTTTCTTGGACAACAGGTCTGGGTACACACACAGGTCTTGTCAAGTGTGAGTTTGGTTGTTGAGTGAGACATCTAGATGTCTAAGAGATTTTGCTTTACCTTAGTAAAGTTAATAAAATCACTGATGTAGTCTGTTGGTTTCAGTTTCAATGAGTTCGTTCAACTGGATACTTAAAATGCTGTGTAAAGCTAATTGCTCTCCTGAGCTGATTGAGGAGAGCGATTTTTTGCCCTCCTGCATTTTTCAGATTTCCAGGCCTGAAATCTGTAGTTAAGAATTGGGGAAAAATCATGCCTATATGTTATTGGTTGAGGATCCCATAAACTGCCCCTGTAGATGCCCAAAAGAATCCCTGTTTGATTAACATCAGTTTGGAGTCAAATATCCATGGAAGAAGTGTCCGAAAATTAGAAAAAGATAAAAAAAACACCCTTCGACATCCATTTTCAAGCTGGCACTGTCTGAGAAACCAAGTGATTTTTTGTATGACATTATATACATAACTTTTCTGTATTTTGTGTCACATAAGCCTTTTGTTGGAAATAACAAAAACATTTCCGATGGTGGATGTAACAAAGTAATGAATTCAGTTTTTAATAAAGTCTATATTTTTTCAGAGGAGGTATTGAGTATGAGACAGAAAACAGCAAATGATCTTCGAGTGCAAATAGACCGAGCATCAAGAATGAATGAGAGTCAGATTTCAGAGTTACGTCTTGATATAAAGGTAGAGATTTGGTACTGCTACATTCCTCTGATAGAGATGGGCAGTATTGGATTTTGAGTTTATTATCGGTTTCCGTAATTTTATTTTTTTTTCTTTGGTGGGGGGGGAATACCTCGGTATCTGTTCGGTTTTCAGTATCTGACTTGAATGAGATTTGCTGATAGTACCAAGGAGGAATTCATATCAGGAAAAACAGAATAAATGGTTCTAGTATCATTCTACCGCAACACTTGAAATGACACTGCAAATGAGCTCAACAGTTGCAATCTTTAACGACCACAAAATCATATCTACCATAATTTTGTGACTTGTTCTAAACGTACCTTAATATTTTAAGACTTGTTTCAGATTTTTGCAATCTCTGAGCATGTGTCCTTGCAATACCATTATTAGAAGGTCCTGCTTACAATAGACAAATCACCTGAGCAGTGATTTCCTTAACAGGCAGCCAGTACTTGACTGGAAATCACTGCTATGCAGTTGGACATGTGCAGGTTGTAGTGTAGTGGGAATTCAGGACACCTGCCCAGTCTATTGAGGGTTAACAAAACTGAAAAAGAAAATCTATTACTTCTTTCATGAAAATGAACCTTTCAACTGTTATCAAGCCTCAACAGTGACTTATAAATAGCGAACATAGGAAAATTGGTAAATTCGGATGGTTTTGGTATTCAAGGATTGATTTGGTTCAGTTTTGTCAGTATCCCTATGATATGAGTTCTCTTTTTCAGTATATTGTCCATCTCTGTCTTCTAATGAAAAGTAGTGATGACTAGTAATTTTGCATCAGAAATGCCTAAAAGTGAACAGATTGTTCTTAACCAGAGTTCAGTCCTTGAAAACCTTGAAAGTCATTGAATTTAAATATTTACTTTCAAGGCCTTGAAATTTTAGTATGGTCCTTGAAAGTCCTTGAATTTCAGTTGCTCCTTAGAAATTGTTGTTTTTATACCCCCTCTGAAAAGTGTGGGCTATATTATCGATGCCCCATCTGTCCATCCATCCATCCGTCCGTCCGTCCATCCAAACATTCTTTTGTATACAACTACTACATATATTAATTGATTTTCATCAAATGCCTCAAACATTATAACTAGCAAGAGGACATGCGTATATTGTACAATTTTTCATCTGTGACAATTTTAACCAGATTTTCTCCTCTGAACATAGATTTATTATGGATTTTCAAATGAGATTCTTCTGTGCACAACTCCTCCTACATTATTGAACCAATTTTGATGAAACTTCTTAAACATAGCGACTAATGAGTGAACATGTACATATTTCCAAATTTTCCATCTGTGATGATTTTTACCGTGTTATCTTCCCTTCAACTTAGAAGATTTAATATAGATTTGTATATGAGATTTTTGTGTGTGCAACTCTTCCTTAACTCTTTGGCTGCCAGCCTCCACCAGTGCCACGCATTTTGTGGTATTATTCTTGAATTTAGGGTATACATGGCTAATGTCAAGTATCTCACCAACCACCCTGAGCTGAGAGTTGAAACTTTTCAGGTAGTTACATAAAGCTGTGGCCTGTGCATAGCTGTTTTGCCGAAGTCACATTGATCACGTGATTTTGGTGGTCATCTTGGATTTTACGAACATTTTGTGATTTTTACCAATTATTGGCATATAATATATAAGCAATTGGTCAATATCATCTGAAATGTGTCTGAAATGTCTTGGTTATTAACTTGGACCAATGGTGAACAATAAAATGATATATCAGGAAGATATTTGTTGCCATTTATATCATTTGCCACTTCATACGGACCTTCCCCTTGGTCAAAAAATTTTGCTTATATGAACTTGCATTGTGGGTTTTTTCTCCTGTATCACATGGGCTACATAGTTGAAACTTCCCAGATAATTGCATATAGCTATGACCTATGCATAGCCGCTTTTCTGACGTCACATAGGCCATGTGACCCAAGTGGCCAATTTGGATTTTACGAGAATTTAGAGATTTTCACATTTTTGCCATGGGATATGTGGACAGTGGGTCAATACCAGTCTGCTTTATGAGCTAGTATTTTTCTGGCACCAGTGACCGAACAACAGGAATTATTTTATGAGGATATTCCCATGAAAAAATCAATTGGGTCCAGACCATCACACTAGTGTGACGAGCGAGCTGGGGTAACCAACAACATTCAAAAGGATCACATTCAGGATATGTCTCCCATTACAATGCAGAATCGACTTCCAGTGCATTTACCGGACTACTTTGTAAATTTCCCTCACTACCGACATTAGCCGTCCCCCTGACTGCGACAGAAGAGGGTCTATCATCATCATCATCTTCATCATCATTATTCTCATCATCCTCATCCAAGTCTTTGTTGCTGAGATCATTACTGTCTGAGTCATGAAATATAGAGCCAATAGCTTCATCCAGACTCAATCATTTGTGAGAAGACATTTCTGAAACAATGCATGTGGTAAACAAAACGCAAATGATGCTACTAAGAAATCACCTTTCTCTAGCATGGTTTCATGACTTAACCTTGACTGATGGTGCATGGCTTGACATTTACTTCTTTTTGGTGGGGAAATTGCTTATCACCAATAGTGGAATGTATACGCATCACGTATGAAAAGAAGACACCAGAAAATAATAGAGTTGCTTCCCTTAGACTGCAGTTCACCATAGACACATAAAAAATTTGCAATTATGCGAGAGTGGCATTGGCCCCAAACTTCGCATTTATGTGAGAGTGGCAGCGACAGAGGTAATTAATGAACCAATTTTGATCAAACATTTCAAATATGAAATTCTAAATTCTAAAATTTCTGATCTGCAACAATTTTAACCAGATTATCTCCCATGAACTTAGATTTATTATGGATTTTCAGATGTGCTTCTTGTGCGCAACTCACACATTATTGAATCGATTTTGACGAAACTTCTTAAACATGGTCACTAATGAGTGAACATGCACATATTTCAAAATTTTCCATCTATTCTGACTTTTACAAGGTCATCTCCCTTTCAATTTAGAAGATTTAATATAGATTTGTACATGAGATTTTTGTGTGTGGACTACCTCCTTCATTAATAAACCAATTTTGATCAAACTTCTCAAACATTATGACTAACAAGTGGGCATACACATATTCCAAAATTTTTTTTTACGTGCGACAATTTTAACCAGGTTATCTCCCATGAACTTAGATTTATTATTGGTTTTTAAAGCCCAACATTCAGAGGTGCATTCTAGTAAGCCAGAAGTGGGGGTATTAATCACCTTCAGTGAGAGTTCTAGTTTTATATGGCTCACATGTTATCAGTGCACAACAGTCGATTTGTAATGATGAGTGTTGCAGAGAAAATAAAAAAAAACTCTTTTCTCTCAAATGAATCTGTTTACACTGATGACAGGACAAGATCATACTCTGGGATATAGACTGATACAGGGAAAAGTCTTGAAACTTAATCGAAAGATGTTTGAAAATGGCTTGAAACGGTCCTTGAATTTTTTTATCCTTGTACCCTGTTGAGATTGATTTTGTGCTTAGCTTGTAAGGCCTCAAGTTAATTTTTGGTGTGATCTGTCCTAAAGGAGGTACCATGCCAAAAATGAACTTGCTTCAATGTAATGTAGTTAGGAATTTGGACCACATCGGGTTGTTGGAAAGATCAAACTTAACCCTTTCATCACTGAGCTCCTGAATGGTATCATTCTAAAGAAAGTGATTTACAGCAAAGTGGGCAAATCTGTAATGTATTCATGGTAAGGTTCAGCAATATTTTAATCCTACAGTTTCATAGGAACAGATAGAGAATGAATCGGCATGAGTATTAAATTTTTCAATTCATACTTTTATGTTCCAAGAAGACTTAAATCCTGACTGCCTTTACTGGAAAATACATAAATGACACCGAAAAACAACCATACCCAAAATGAGGGACATTGTTACTCTGTTCATTTATTATTGACCTGGTGTATTGTGGGTAATAAATAAATGAAGATAATCTCTTAGTCATATATATCCCTTTTCCAAAGAATTGCCAAGCAGTTAAAAAAAAATTACCAGGAAGGCAGTAAAAATATTGTTTCTGTTGTTAATCAGTGAGAAAATTTGTACTGAGGGTGTGGATTAGGGAATTATTGACAAGAGGCTGCACGTGATTGAAACAAGGCCACCTTCCAGTATTGATATCTTCAGAAATGAGGTCGATGAAAAATAAACAACCCAGTGTTGCATGGGATACTTCATTTTTAGCTCAACTTTGGCGAAGCCAAATTTGAGGTACTGTCATGGCCTGTCGTCCGTCCGTCTGGCCATCCGTCACGCTGTACACACGGCACGGGCTAGAGGCCGTATTTATGAACCAATCTTTACGAAACTTCTTGGGTACCTTTGTTATCACCGTGGGACAAGAACGAGTGGTTTTGGGTGCGGTCCGAAATTCAAGATGGCTGCCGGTGGCCATTTTGTACCAAAATTAGTGCAATCAGTTTTTTGTGCAGAACTTCTGCATGAAAGTTCTGATTTCAATAAATTTCTGTATGAATGTTTAGTAACATGGAATACATCACATATAATAACAGGTTTTTTTCTCGAGCAGATCTTATGCAGATTAGATGAACTTTCATTTATTCAGTGCTACTTATACACAGTAAGTGCATGTGTCAATACGGCTTGGGCTAGAGGCTGTATTTATGAACCGATCTTCACAAAACTTCTTGAGTACATATGTTATCACCTTGGGATGAGAATGAGTGTTTCTGGGTGTGGTCAAAAATTCAGGATGACTGCCAGTGGCCATTTTGTACCGAAATTAGGTCCAATCATTTTTTGTACGCAACTTCTAGACGGCTCAGCGGCTCAGGCTAGAGGCCGTATTTATGAACCGATCTTTATGAAATTTCTTGGGTACCTTTGTTATCACTGTGGGACGAGAACGAGTGTTTTTGGGTGCGGCCCAAAATTCAAGATGGCCACCAGCAGCCTTTTTGTACCAAAATTAGTGCAATCAGTTTTTTGTACAGAACTTCTGTATGAAAGTTCTGATTTGAATAAATATTTTTATACTCTACCAATGACCCAGACATAGCTGGTGCTAATTCTCAAAAATCTAGGGCCAAACACAAATTTTGCCCCCCAATCTCCAACATTTGCATCTAAAATCGAAAATAACATGTCCTAAATGGTCCTCCATACTTTTCCTCCACTGCACATGCACAGTGTCAAGGAGGTCTCAAAATTGGTGCCAATTATCATTCTTTGTTTGGCCCTTCATCAGTTCACATCTGACTGATATTTGTGCTTGTAAATCTGAGTTTAAATGATGCCAGACACATAAATATTAGAGAAATGGTGGATCTAAAGAGGAAATAGAAGGAGGAGAGGAAAAATTAGTGGCAGGAAATAATCAGGGCTGTAACTTAAAATTTTTTTATGAAATTATGTTATGTTCCCTAATTTCAAGGCATGGGCCTGTTGTTGTCATTCTTGCTATAAAGTTACACTGCTTGATCAGTGTTTCCTCTCTCCCTTTCCGTTAGTCCCCCCTTGCTATTCTCCCATGCTTTTGGCATATTTTCTGTAATATTATTACTAAAATTTCTTGGGAGTTTTAGCTTGGTAACAGAATGAATTCTGTTTTTTTCCCTATGTTTACGTCCTCACCCATGGGTGTTTAGGCGTTGTGTTCTGCATCTACAATCCGATGTTCTGCAGTTTCTTCCCTGGAAGTCTCTGTTTTGCATCAGATAGTGTTGTAATTGGTAACTGATTTCGGGCCATGTTTATCAGTGACTGGAGTCATGTTTCCGGTTTTTATACACTTCTTGTTTACATTGACAACGGTTTCTGTTGAGAGTGATTTCTTGTCTTTGTATTCGTTTAATCATAACAAGATACATTATTATTATACGTAAGTGTTGCATTAATTTTTTTGAAATATTTTAAAAAATTTTGTCCACACTTAGGCTTTTTTGGGATCCATTGGGGCTCAACGTTACTTTCAGAAACTTGGGCTTTTCTGAAAAAATATTTTTTCAAAAAAAGTTTTTTGATTTCATTTATTTTTTCTATATGTTAATGGATCATGTTATTATGTATCTTTGTTTTCAAGTGTTAGTGCGAGTACTAGGACTGTTTGTGTTCTTTTCACAATGAAAGGATATTGTTCAAATTGTAATAAGAGGAAATCTTCCGCTGACTTTCATAATCATTGTATTAATTGTAGTCAGTGTACTCGCTCTAACTCCTGCTCAATGTGTGTCAATTGGGATGACAAACATTGGAAACGTTTGTCACGGTATGTTGTTAGCGGGGATAAGGCCATACCGGTCCTTTCTCCGCAGGGTCACTCTAGTTTTTCAATCTCTTTTTCAGAGGAACAAGAACAGGGTGATGTTTCCGTGATGTCTTCCAAAAGTTTGCCTCCGTCGTCACAGTTAAATGAAGAGCTAGCGGCAAAAGTGCTCATGGAAATACGTCAATTCCCTAAGAGGTCCCTGGTAGGATCGAAGGCTTTGGCGTCCGCTAGCTCGCCTGGTGTAGCGACCATTCATCGAATGGCTCGGCAGCCGGGTTCGTCCATTGCAGTCCAGGAAGGAGATTTGGGTGATGCGAGCACTATAATAACGCAAAGTGCACACCCAGTGACGACGGATCAGAGGATAGAACGGAGGAAGCCTATTAGTCCGGTTCCTAGCTCGTCCAGGTCCATCCGGGCTGCGAGCGAGAGAGGTCCCTCTCTCGTACAACAACATCTGGGACCAGATGTTGTGGTACAAAACGTTTCTCGTTTGGAGCATACGTCCGCCACTCGGGACGCTCTGTTATATAAACAGTCTGGTGAGACTGTCAATATGGCTTCCTCATCCTCACGACAGTGCACACGACTGCACCTTGGCTACGTGACCACGGATATCCAGCCAGCTTCGCCTATCAGGGATTCCACGGCGACCAGGTCACGCCATCCGGTAGCCAGGGACACGAGGTCTGTAGACTCTGGACATTCGCATAAAAGAAGTATGCAGGAGTCAACATCCAGGGAGCTTCCAACGGCAAAGCAACGTAAGACCGCTGCTCCACAGGCCTCAGTGACGGACGTGCTATCACAAATAGCACAACTTATCACAGCATCCCAGCAGACGACAGAATCTCTGTCGGATCAGGAATTATCTGACGACGCTGGGTCGGTGCGCTCCGCTGAAGCATCAGGTACGGACGACCGAGAACTTCATATGGTCCGACAGGATGGCGAAAGGGATTCAGAGGATCTGGAGTTTTCCCTTTCGGAACAACATAAAGCGGCTGTAGATTTTATCCGGCATTATCTTCCAGAGGTTGTTCCGTCGGACCAGAATGCTGCTATGCCGGATAAGAGACTGATAGCGTCACTGAACACAGAATTTTTTGATCGGTTTAGGGACATCGTCCCTGAGTTTCCGACACAGTCCAATAATGTCACAAGAACATTTGAACTATTGAATGACGCTATATATAAGCTTGCTACCAAAACGAGCAAGCATGGTTTCTTGTCCGCAAATGCTCTACATCTGCCTTTCATCAATTCAAGGATCAAATTTGAAACGGCAGGACAGGGCATACCGAGAGTTCCTTTGCGTCTAGACGACCAGGCTGAAGACCTAGAATTGTCTATACCGTCGTCTATGTCAATTCCAACCACGAAGTTGGAAACGACAATAATGTCTAATAGAGTTAACTTAGACGCTTTATCATACGCAGATCACCTTACTAAAGCGTTATCATTACGTCTTCAAGGGAAAGAATTCCAGGATATACAATCCTCCTTAAGAGTTCTTTCGAGGGCCATAGCTTATGCTACGTATAACTCCGCCCTTTCAGTGGCAAACCTGGAGTTGGTTAGACGTGACGCGGCCCTAGCTACATCCACGTGTGTGGATGGCAAGGTGAAAAACTCTCTCAGTCGCTTCGGTCTCCGGAGAGCTTCTCTTCGATGGCAAGCTTTCAGCAATCTATGATAAGATAACTAAGAAAGCTTCGGATTCTCTGCTATTCAAATCCGCTTCTAAAAAGTCGGATACAGCAGAAAAGCGCAAGACAGGCACTTCTGGGACAAGTACGCCCAAGGGAAGTTCCTATAGAAGTTCCTATGCGTCCTCTAGGTTTTATTCTAGAGACCGTCAAGGCAGCGACTCACGTAGGGGACATTATACTGGCCGAGATAACCGGTCAGACATCCCTAGGTCGACGGGGCGAGGTGCGGGTCATGGAGGACGTAGTTTATCCTTCCGCAAGCCTCACAGGTCCAGGAGGTGATAGTATGAACCTCTATCGTGTTCCGGTAGGCGGAAGATTGTCAAGTTTTATAAACAATTGGGCGTCAATTACGGACAACCCCTGGGTTCGAGGGGTAATTTCAGAAGGACTAAGAATATCCTTCAAACGAAAGCCTCCATCAACTCGAAGTCCAAAATGGACTCAGCTTCCGTCAAATCCGCAGAAAAGAGACGCTCTTCTATCAGAAGTACAGTCTCTTCTGGAGAAGAACGCGGTAGATGTCGTAGAAGACCAGGAATCACCGGGTTTCTACAGCCATCTGTTTCTGGTTCCGAAACCAGACGGCTCGTTCCATCCAGTCATAGATTTGAGCTTGATAAACAAGCTGATCGTCGCTCCGAAGTTCTATATGGAGACAATTTGATCAGAGCGAGTATTGGGGTGAACGACTATGCTACAAGCATAGATCTCAAGGATGCGTACTTTCACGTCATGGTACATCCGACATTCAGAAAGTATCTACGCTTCGCAGTCCTAGGAGTTGTATATCAGTTCCGAGCGATGTGCTTCGGTTTGAACCTAGTGCCCTGGGCTTTCACTTGAATAATGAACTCGGTAATGATGCATTTCCGAGCTCATTCGTCTGCGGTAACGTCGGCCTACCTGGACGACATTCTTCAGAGGTACGGCAACGAGTTAACGCTTCAGAACGATGTGCAGAATCTGCTTTTATTACTCCGACGTCTCGGTTTTATAATAAACGAGGAGAAGTCGGATCTGGTGCCGTCCAAGTCATTCACCCACTTGGGAATGAGCTTCGAGACGCACAACAATCTCGTTCGTCTGCCGTTAACCAGAGCGAAATTAATCAGTTGTTACACTCGCTATTGTCTTCACTCAGACAAAGTCACACAGAGAGAATTCATGAGACTGATAGGTCTGTGCGGAGACGCTGCGGATCTCATTCCGATGGGGCGGTTATGCACTCGTCCTCTCCAAATTTTCTTGACTCAGAATTGGAGTGTAAAGATTCAGTCGCTCGATATAGACGTTCTCTTGTCAAATCAAGTGAAACAAGAGATGCAGACTTGGGCAAACATTCAATGGTTGACTCAGGGAGTTCCACTGCAGTTGCCGGATCCGAGTTTTACTATTATGACGGATGCCAGTCAAACAGGTTGGGGTGCAACATTGTTCCCAACGGATTCGAAGTGCCAGGGTCTTTGGGATCCGCAGTTTCTAGGCAAGCACATAAACATCAAAGAAATGATGTCAATTTGGCTTGCACTATGTCATTGGATGAACATTATTCAGAAAGCACATGTACAAATCCTGTCCGACAATACGACAGTAGTAGCGTATATTTGGAATAAGGGAGGCACTCATTCCATTCCGTTTTTCAATTTAACGGAAAAAATCCTTCTGTTTGTACTAGAACACCAAGTTCTACTTTCGGTCCGTCATATTCCGGGTCGTCTGAATCTATTAGCAGACTCCCTTTCACGGAAGGGTCGCTTGTTGCCGTCAGAATGGACTCTCAACAAACAGGTATTCAATCAAATTTGCTACCAATGGGAGTGGCCAATGATAGACTTATTTGCGACACAGCTCAACAATCAGTTGCAGACATATGTGTCACCATGTCTGGATCCTCGAGCATATGCAGTAGACGCTCTATCGATCTCGTGGGACGGAATGATAGGATATGCGTATCCTCCAGCGCCATTGATTCAGCAGATATTGCTAGAGATAAAACAATC
The DNA here is from genome assembly GCA_031216915.1 of Pictodentalium vernedei. Lineage (NCBI taxonomy): Eukaryota > Metazoa > Mollusca > Scaphopoda > Dentaliida > Dentaliidae > Pictodentalium > Pictodentalium vernedei. The sequence goes on from CM062294.1 coordinate 220,517,643, forward strand.
TCAATGCAAAATTCTGTTGGTAGCATCTCTGTCTTCACAGAGACCGTGGATAAATCTACTCAGGTGTCTGCTGTGGGACATACCGCGGAAGCTTCCTCCACGAGAGGATCTTCTTTCGCAGGGGAAATCGCGTCAACTACATCACAACCCGCAAGGTCTCAACCTTCACGTATTTCCATTGTGCGGTCCCTCTTGCACGACAAGCATTTTACAGGACGAGCAGTGGATGCAGTTTCTAACTGTAGGAGGACCTCCTCTTCGCTAAACTATGCGGCTAAGTGGAAGGTCTTTTGTTGTTGGTGTAGGGATCATTCTGTTGATATTTTTGATTCCTCCATTCCAGACATTGCAAACTTTCTAGTATACTTGTTTGATGAGATCAAACTGCAGCCTGTTACTATTAAAGGTTATAGGTCTATGTTATCTGATATCTATGCACACCATGATAGTTTACAAATTGGATCTAATGTCTCTTTATCTAAATTAGTTAGAAACTTCTCGATAAATAGACCTAGAACCCTTAGATTAATTCCTGAATGGAATTTAGCTTGGGTTCTTCTTAAACTAAAAGAAAAGCCATTTGAGCCTCTTGAGACACTGGACTTCAAATTCTTATCTTATAAGACAGCATTTCTCTTAGCTTTCTCTTCTGCTAGAAGAGTCAATGAGCTTCATGCACTATCTGTGGACGATTCTCACTATCGTAGTGTCGGGAACACTATTACCTATACTACTAATGTTGGATTTTTGGCTAAGAATCAGGCTCCTAATAAATATCCGGAACCTATTGTTTTTAAGGCCCTTCCGTCTTCAGACGGGCATAGGCCTTTACTCTGTCCGGTTAGAGCTTTACGTATTTATTAACGAAGATCTCAGTTTATCAGAAAGGGACGAAAATGCTTCTTTCTGTCTCTCATGCCTAATAGAAAGGACATTATGGTCCATTCTATTGCTAGATGGATTCAATTAACTATCCGTACTGCTTATGATAATCTATCTTCAACTCAGCAGTCTGTGCTTAAGATTTCGGCTCAAGAAGTAAGAGCTCTTTCTACATCTTGGGCTTACGCAAATAGTGTTGCTATTACAGATTTAATGAAGGCTGCATATTGGTCTCAGCCATCCACATTCACAAATTTTTATCTCAGAAATATTGAGTCCATTTCTGGAGACCTGCGTAGTTTAGGTCCGTTATTTGTTGCTCAGAATGTCGTCCACCAAACAGTTGCAACTATAGTTATGCAGGCTTTCTGTTCCGGCAGTGACTCTGTCCTGCTGCCCTCTTCGTTCTGGGTTATTTGACCCAGGGCAAGGGGAAGGGTGGGGGGATGTTCCCTTAGGTCACCTGCTTTATAGTGAAAAGCAAGGGGATACCTCCTCCGGAGTCGGTACCGGGATGGTTTTAAAGTGTAAAGCTAATGTTTAAATTCATTCATGTCATATTTTTAAAGTGTAGCTCGGTGTGAAGCATTGGTATATGTCACGTGTCAAACGGGCGTTAATATACAATCCTTGGACACTTTTAATGAGTATAAAGAGTCTCAATTCTCTGGACTTACTTTATTTATTGGCTTACTTTTAAAAATAATTAGTATAAAGGGTTATACTGGATGTTAATAGAGAACATGGATGTTATTATGCTCAATTATGAAGGGTGTTGTGTCTTTCTAATTTGTCATAAATAAGAAAGATACATGTAAAGCCTAATCCTCCCTTTCTCCTCGAAAGGATAACTCTATTATATTTAGTTGAGCTTATTGGATTTTCCTCTATGTCCTAGGCCCTCCAGCCTTTTTTCTATTCAGCTATGTCTGGGTCATTGGTACAATATAAAAATGTTAAAAAATTTATAGTAATTTATATATTTTTTATACTTACCAATGACCCAGACGGGGATGGCCCTCCCAGGAGTTGGGAACTCGTACCTCCCCGCTGAGTACATAGCGCTGACCAGGCACTTCTTGTAAGAATGATAATTGGCGCCAACTTCGAGACCTCCTTGACACTGCGCATGCGCAGTGGAGGAAAAGTATGGAGGACCATTTAGGACATGTTATTTTCGGTTTTAGATGCAAATTTTGGGGATTGGGGGGCAAAATTTGTGTTTGGCCCTAGATTTTTGAGAATTAGCACCAGCTATGTCTGGGTCATTGGTAAGTATAAAAAATATATAAATTACTATAAATTATTTAACTTTCGTAGGAATGTTTGGTAATATGGAATACATCACATATAATACGGTTTTCTCGTGCAGAAATTATGCAAATTAGATGAACTTTGATTTATTCAGTGCTACTTATACACAGTAAGTGCACATGTCAATACGGCTTGGGCTGGAGTCTGTATTTATGAACTGATCTTCACGAAACTTCTTGGGGTACCTTTGTTATCACCTTGTGACAGGAACGAGTGTTTTTGGGTGCCTTTATTATCACTGTGCTATGAGAACAAATATTTTTGGGTTCAATCAGACCCACTGTGGGACTCAAAGATTTCTTTTCTAGCTTGGCATCTAACTGGCACCCCACCTTTAAAATACTTTATCTATATATTTGTTACAGGCTGCGGTCAGCATTTATGTACAGACCGTTACAATACTTTACATGTACCTTTGTTATCAGGTCATTACCTAGATGTTTGTCATTGCTGTGTCACACACTATACATGTACATGTCTTAAACAAGTTGAGCTACAGTGTCATTGACACTTTCATTAATTACAAAATATTACATACCTCATTAAATTCACACTTATTTCGTTGAACAAATGTAAGAAAAAACTCACAAATCAAACTCCAATTGATGGCCAGTTACCAATTTCAGCTGAGTTGATAAGTGGAATGTTGCAATATTTCTCCTGATTTCATTTCAAGGACCATGAATCTGACGTTTCGTCCAACTTAAAGAGTGGGCATTGTCATGACATGGGTAGGGCATATTGATTCTTAAATCTAAAAACTAAGAGTTATCTCTGACACAGTTATGGGTGTCTGAGACCGCTAATCGTGTTAAAGATAGCCCTTTGTTTTTAGACTGTCGACACAAGTACAAGTGTAAATATCAATCAACCTGTGGTGTACAAAACCTTTCTTTGACGGAGGAGATTGGGGCAGGGCCTACTCTGAATAATTCTCCCCTCCGCCCGGCTGGAACTTTTTTTCCCTATCAAAAACCTGCCATAATCTACAGATTTCATTCTCTCAGCCACTTTGGAGAGGGTCTGTCTAGAAATTGTCAAGGTATATCCCAGGCACAACCCAGTAATTCAGAGAGGTTACCAATTCCTCCTATCATGGATTCATTCAGGCCATACAGGCGAATGGGACACAGACAAGCTCAATTTAAGTAACAGTTTATTGTCCATGAATTCAGAGACGAATTTAATTTGTAAGTACTCAAGATGTTTTGGGGTAGGTTTAACCATTATAATGTTAAGGCTAGCGATTTGCTCACCTGGGTTGGTCCGAACTGAGCGATTTTTTGCCACCCTGGATTTTTCAAAAAGCCAGCACTGTCTTATTGGAACATATTCTTTATTCGTGTCTCGGTTGAATATAAGTTCCGAGATGCAAACCCCAGACCATGTTACCTTCACTTCATCACAATAACTTATAACAGGGAATGTGATATAAAGATAAAACTCATGTTACATGTGTAGCACCACAAGGCAGTGTGTCATCGCTGATATTCAGTACTTCCCCCTCCACCCGCTGCTTACTACCCCAATGCTACTCAACCCCAAGCAGTATATAAATGGGTGTATAATGCCCCCCCCCCCCCCCCCACACACACACTTTTAGGAAACCCTTGGATGTGAAGCAGTGCTTCTTTCCTACAGTAAAACAAAAATAGGACCTGGTATCTATTGTTGAAATGATTGGTCAACTAGTTGTCGGTTCTGATAGAGCCCAACATCTACTCTGGTTTTCCAAGTTGGAATTTCTAGTATTTCCTATAAAAACATTAAAATGTAACAAAATTCTGATTCAAGGTCTACTGAGGAAGAAATAAAATGATTGTCAGTTGATCTGTTCAGAGAGTGAAATCAACAACACTAATAATGAGATAACTCTCACAGACTTTGAGATCAAAGTAGACATGAAAGTTAACTGTGTTGCATGGCTCATTTCAACTCAGTGATAGTGGTCGGACTGCTCGTGCCTTAATTCTGTTAATGGCACAGTTATTGGAACTTGTCTCCATACAATAATAATTTGATTATAGACTTACTCATACCAGTTTATAGGTGATATACATAGGCTTGATGGGTTATATTTGGATTATATTTTGGTGGTAAGTTATTAACAAAACATTCCTTTCATTAGACACTTGCATTTAATGATTCAATATTCAAGCCATCCTGATGAACAATTAATAATAATCATTCATCAGGATTGCTCTCCACATTTGCGGTAGATTGTACCTTGAACTGAATCACTAATCTTATATGCAAGTGTCTAATGAAACGCTTTGTTTAATGGGGGACATATACTTGATTTATTATAAGTTATCCTCGTCAACATGTATGGTATATGGAGATTTAATACCTGGTTGTCAGTTTTTAAACACCGAGCCTCAGGTGAGTTATTTAAATGAGACATCCAGGTATTAAATCTCCATATACCATACATGTTGACGGAGATAATTTTTTTCTGTCCCGTTTGAAACACAATAGAAACACAGTGGAGAAAAATTTGTGGACGCGTTTCTCACACTCTGTAAAAGGTTGGACCAAATTTGTGAATAACTTTTGTTTTTACAAACGCAGAAGACAACAGATAGAGTTACATCCCTTGGGTCGTTAAGGAAACGAGTAAACAGTATTTTGTTTACATATCGTCACCGAGTTCCAATGTGTTCTATGTGCCTATCGGCACATAGTACACATTGGAACAGAGGGGACAATATTTGCTCTTATTTTATTTTTCTCAAGTTGTTTCATTTTATTATTCTCCTATTTAATTTATAACAGCAAACTGTGATCGAATTGTCAGAAATCTGATGATATTTGTGACTATTTTCAGGTTTTTTGATTCGATTTTTATACAGAGGCAAGAGAATACGAAAAGCTTTCATTTAAACCATATACACCCGATGCTTCGCATGCGCTTATACCCTGAATGTTGCATACTCTCATATACCTCGGATGTTGGGTGCACCCTTTGCCATGGCTGTTTGTCCAAGGCATTCTGACCAATCAAAAGACAGAATTTATCGGGATATAGGGACAAACATAAATATTCCCCTGCACCCTGTGAGTACCGCAGGAGTTGCTTCATGTTGCACCGCATGGGGACCTTCTAATGAACACTGTTGGGAATGGGAAAAACATTGAACATTCTCCTAATGAACTGCTAACCACAATGATTTTGATAGTTGGTATGCAGCTTCATTTAACCCTTTACCCAATGCAATGGACAAAATCGGCCAGCGCTATTCTCAAAAATCGCCAATTAATTTTCATTATTTTTTCATTTTTTGTCTCAAAAACATAGATTATGACCCCTCGTTGGAACAAGCTTGTTCCAACGAGGAGTCATAACCTATGTTTTTGAGACAAAACGTAAAAAAAAATTAGTTATTGAAGAATATTTTTGCAAGTGTCGTCTGCTTTTCATGTTAGGTAAAGGGTTAATTATTTTAATTCAGTTTTCCTTCAACAAAGCTCCCAGGGCAGTATTTGGGATCATCCTGGCAGGGGACATATTTATGGCCCGACATAAAATTTCTATATTTTTATACTGTACCAGTGACCCAGACATAGCTGGTGCTAACTCTTAAAAATCTAGGGCCAAACACAAATTTTGCCCCCCAATCCCCAAAATTTGCATCTAAAACCAAAGAAATCATGTCCTGAATGGCCCTCCATACTTCGCCTCTACTGCGCATGTGCAGTGTCAAGGAGGTCCTGGAATTGGCGCCATTTATCATTCTTTGTTTGGCCCTTCATCAGTTCACATCTGACTGATCTTTGTGCTTGTAAATCTCAGTTTAAATGATGCCAGACACATAAATATTAGAGAAATGGTGGATCTAAAAAGGAAATAGAAGGAGGAGAGGAAAAATGAGTGACAGAAAATAATCAGGGCAGTAACTTAAAATTTTTTAATGAAATTATGTCAAGTTACCTATTTTCGAGGCATGGGCCTGTTGTGGTCATTCTTGCTATAAGTTACACTGCTTGTTCAGTGTTTTCCTCTCTCCCTTTCCTTTAAGTCCCCCCTTGCTATTCTCCCATGCTTTTGGCATATTTTCTGTAATATTATTACTAAAATTTCTTGGGAGTTTTAGCTGGGTAACAGAATGAATTCTGTTCTTTTCCCCATGTTTACGTCCTCACCCAGGGTGTTTAGGCGTAGTGTTCTGCATCTACCATCTGATGTTCTGCAGTTTCTTCCCTGGAAGTCTCTGTTTTGCATCAGATAGTGTATTTTTGGTAACTGATTTCGGGCCATGGTTATCAGTGCCTGGAGTCATGTTTCTGGTGTTTTTACACTTCTTGTTTACATTGACAACAGTCTCTGTGGAGGGGGATTTCTTATCTTTGTGTTAGTTTAATCATAACAACATACATTATTATTATTCGTAAGTGTTGCATTAATTTTTAAAAAATATTTTTAAAATTTTTGTCCACACTTAGGCTTGGGATCCATTGGGGCTCAACGTTACTTTTCAGAAACTTGGGCTTTTCTGAAAAAATATTTTTTCAAAAAAATTTTTTGATTTCAATTATTTTTTCTATGTTAATGGATCATGTTATTATGTATCTTTGTTTTCAGGGGTTGGTGCGAGTACTAGGACTTTTTGTATTCTTTTCACTATGAAAGGATATTGTTCAATTGTAATAAGAGGAAATCTTCCTCTGACTTTGATAATCATTGTATTAATTGTAGTCAGTGTACTCGCACTAACTCCTGTTCAGTATGTGTCAATTGGGATGACAAACATGGGAAGCGTGTGTCACGGTATGTTAGCGGGGAAATGGCCATGCCGGTCCTTTCTCCGCAGGGTCACTCTACTTTATCAATCTCTATTTCAGACGAACAAGAACAGGGTAATGTATCCGTGATGTCTTCCAAAAGTGTGCCTCCATCGTCACAATTAAATGAAGAGCTAGCGGCAAAGTGCTCATGGAAATACGTCAATTGCCTAAGAGGTCCCTAGTAGGATCGATGGCCTTTGACGTCCGCTAGCTCGCCCGGTGTAGCGTCCATTCATCGAATGGTTCGGCAGCCAGGTTCATCCGTTGCGGTCCAGAAAGGAGTTTTGGGTGATGCGAGCACTATAAATCAACTCACCCAGTGACGGCGGATCAGGGGAGAGAACGGAGGAAGCCTATTAGTCCGGTTCCTAGCTCGTCCAGGTCCATCCGGGCTGCGAGCGAGAGAGGCCCCTCTCTCGTACAACAACATCTGGGACAGATGTTGTGGTACAAAATGTTTCGCATTCGGAGCATACGTCTGCCGCTCGGGACGCTCCGTTATATAGACAGTCCAGAGAGACTGTCAATAAGGCTTCCTCATCCTCACGGCAGCGCACACGACCGCACCTTGGCTACGTGACCTCGGATATCCAGCCAGCTTTGCCAATCAGAGAATCCACGGCGACCAGGTCACGCCATCCGGTAGCCAGGGACACGAGGCCTGTAGACTCCGGACGTTCGCATAAGAAAAGTATGCAGGAGTGAACGTACACGGAGCTTCCAGCGGCAAAGCATCGTAAGACCGCTACTCCACAGGCCTCAGTGACGGACGTGCTATCCCAAATAGCACAAGTTATCACAGCATCCCAGCAACGACAGAATCTCTGTCGGATCAGGTAGTATCCGACGACGCTGGGTCGGTACGCTCCGCTGAAGCATCAGGTACGGACGTCCGAAAACTTAATAGGGTCCGACAGGATGGCGAAAGGGATTCGAAGGATGTCGAGCTTTCCCTTTCGGAACAACATAAGCTGCCGTACATTTCATCCGGCTTTATCTTCTAGAGGTTGTTTCGTCGGATCAGAATGCTGCGATGCCGGATAAGAGACTGATAGCGTCGGTGGACACAAAAATTTTTTGATCGGTTCAGGGACATCGTCCCTGAGTTTCCGACACAGTCCAATAATGTCACAGGAACTTTCGAATTATTGAACGACGCTATATATATATGCTTGCTATTAAACAAGCAAGTCTGGTTTCTTGTTCGCAAAAGTTACCGTGATGTCTTCCAAAAGTGTGCCTCTGTTGTTATAGTTAAATGAAGAGCTAGCGGCAATAAGTGCTCATGGAAATACGTCAATCGCCTAAGAGGTCCCTAGTAGGATCGACGGCGTTGACATCCGCTAGCTCGCCCGGTGTAGCGTCCATTCATCGAATGGTTCGGCAGCCGGGTTTGTCCGTTGCGGTCCAGGAAGGAGATTTGGGTGATGCGAGCACTATAATTAGACAAAAGTGCACACCCAGTGACGACGGATCAGAGGAGAAATCGGAGGAAGCCTATTAGTCCGGTTCCTACCTCGTCCAGGTCCATCCGGGCTGCGAGCGAGAGAGGTCCCTCTCTCGTACAACAACTTCTGGGACCAGATGTTGTGGTACAAAACGTTTCGCATTCGGAGCATACGTCTGCCGCTCAGGACGCTCCGTTATATAGACAGTCCGAGAGACTGTCGATAAGGCTTCCTCATCCTCACGGCAGCGCACACGGCCGCACCTTGGCTACGTGACCACGGATATCCAGCCAGCTTCGCCAATCAGGGATTCCACGGCGAACAGGTCACGCCATCCGGTAGCCAAGGGACACGAGGCCTGTAGACTCCGGACACTCGCATAATAGAAGTATGCACGGGTCAATGTACACGGAGCTTCCAGTGGCAAAGCAACGTAAGACCGCTTCTCCACAGGCCTCAGTGACGGACGTGCTATCCAAAATAGCACAACTTATCGCAGCATCCCAGTAAATGACAGAATCTCTGTCGGATCAGGAATAATCCGACGACGCTGGGTCGGTGCGCTCCGCTGAAGCATCAGGTACGGGTGACCGAGCTCTTCATAGGGTCCGACAGGATGGCGAAAGGGATTCGGAGGATTTCAAGCTTTCCCTTTCGGAACAACAGAAGCTGCCATAGATTTCTTCCGGCATTATCTTCCAGAGGTTGTTCCGTCGGACTAGAATGCTGCGATGCGGGATAAGAAACTAATAGCGTCATTGGACACAGAATTTTTTTTTTGATCGGTTCAGGGACATCATCCCTGAGTTGCCGACACAGTCCAATAATGTCACAAGAACATTCGAATTATCGAACGACGCTATATATAAGCTTGCTACCAAAACAGGCAAGTCTGGTTTTTTGTCCGCAAATGCTCTAAATCTGCCTTTCATCAATTCAAGGAATAAATTTGTAATGGCAGGACAGGGCATACCGAGAGTTCCTCTGCGTCTAGACGACGAGACTGAAGACTTGTAATTGTCTATATCGCCGTCTATGTCAATTCCAACCACGATGTTGGAAACGACAATAATGTCTAACAGACTTAACTTAGACGCTTTATCATACGCAGACCACCTTACTAAGGCGTTATCATTACGTCTTCAAGGGAAAGAATTCCAGGATATGATCCTCAGTGAGATTTCTTTCAAAGGCAGTAGCTTTTCCACGTATAACTCCGCCCTTCAGTGGCAAACCTGGAGTTGGTTAGACTGACACAGCCCTAGCTACATCCACGCGCGTGGATAGGTGAAGAACTCTCTCAGAGTCGCTTCGGTCTCGGAGAAGCTTCTCTTCGACGGCAACCTTTCGGCAATCTATGAATTGCTCGATATAGACGTTCTCTTGTCAATCAAGTGTAACAAGAGATTCAGACTTGGGCAGACATTCAGTGGTTGACTCAGGGAGTTCCACTGCAGTTGCCGGATCCGAGTTTTATGATTATGACGGATGCCAATCAAACAGGTTGGGGTACAACATTGATCCCAATGGATTCGAAGTGCCAGGGTCTTTGGGTTCTGCAATTTCTAGGTAAGCACATAAACATCCAAGAAATGTCAATTTGGCTTGCACTATGTCTTTGGATGAACATTATTCAGAAAGCGCATGTCCAATCCTGTCCGACAATACGACAGTAGTTGCGTATATCCGGAACCAGGGAGGCACTCATTCCGTTCCGTTATTCAATTTAACGGAAAGAATCCTTCTGTTTATTCTAGAACACCAAGTTCTGCTTTCGGTCCGTCATATTCCGGGTCGTCTAAATGTATTAGTACACTCCCTTTCACGGAAGGGTCGCTTGTTGCCGTCAGAATGGACTCTCAACAAAAAGGCATTCAATCAGATTTGCTACCAATGGGAGCGGCCAATGATAGACTTATTTGTGACACAACTCAACAATCAATTGCAGACGTATGTATCACCATGTCTGGATCCCCGAGCATATGCAGTAGAAGCTCTATCGATCTTGTGGGACGGAAGGATAGGATATGCGTAGCCTCCAGCGCTGTTGATTCAGCAAATATTGCTCAAGATAAAACAATCTCAATACAATTCTGTTGGTAGCATCTCTGTCTCCACAGAGACCGTGGATAAATCTACTCAGGTGTCTGCTGTGGGACTTACCGCGAAAACTTCCTCCACGAGAGGATCTTCTTTCGCTGGGGAAATCGTGTCAACTTCATCACAACCCGCAAGGTCTCAACCTTCACGTATTCCATTGTGCGGTCCTTCTTGCGCGGCAAGCATTGTACAGGACGAGCAGTGGACACGATTTCTAACTGTAGGAGGACCTCCTCTTCGCTATACTATGCGGTTAAGTGGAAGGTCTTTCGTCATGGGTGTAGGGATCATTTTGTTGATATTTTTTATCCCTCCATACCAGACATTGCAAACTTTCTAGTATACTTGTTTGACGAGATCAAATGCAGCCTGTTACTATTAAAGGTTATAGGTCTATGTTATCTGATACCTATGCACACCATGATAGTTTACAATTGAATCTAATGTCTCTTTATCTAAATTAGTTAGAAAGTCTTCGATAAATAGACCTGGAACCCTTAGATTAATTCCTAAATGAATTTAGCTTGGGTTCTTCTTAAACTAAAAGAAAACCATTTGAGCCTCTTGAGTCAGTAGATTTCAAATTCTGGTCTTATAAGACAGCATTTCTCTTAACTTTCTCTTCTGCTTGAAGAGTCAGTGAGCTTCATGCACTATCGGTGGACGATTCTCACTATCGTAGTGACAGGAACACTATTACCTTTACTACTAATGTTGGATTTTTGGCTAAGAATCAGGCTCCTAATAATATCCGAAACCTATTGTTATTAAGGCCCTTCCGTCTTCAGACGGGCACAGGCCTTTACTCTGTCCGGTTAGAGCTTTTCTGTATTTATAAACAAGATATCAGTTTATCAGAAAGGGACGTAAACGCTTCTTTCTGTCTCTTATGCCTAATAGAAAGGACATTACGGTCCATTCTATGGCTCGATGGATTCAATTAACTATCCGTACTGCTTATGATAATCTATCTTCAACTCAGCAGTCTGTGCGTAAGATTTCGGTTCATTAAGTAACAGCTCTTTCTACATCTTAGGCTTATGCAAATAGTGTTGCTATTACAGATTTAATGAAGGCTGCATATTGGTCTCAGCCATCCACATTCATGAATTTTTATCTCAGAAATATTGAGTCCATTTCTGGAGACCTGCTTTGTTTAGGTCCATTATCTGCTGCTCAGAATGTCGTTCACTAAACAGTTGCAACTATAGTTATGCAGGCTTTCTGTTCAGGCAGTGACTCCGTCCTGCTGCCCTCTTCGCTCTGGGCTATTTGACCCAGGGCAAGGGGAAGGGGGGGGGGGGGAGGGTGTTCCCTTGGGTCACCTGTTTTATAGTGAAAACAAGGAGATACCTCCTTCGGAGTCAGTAATTCTGAGTTGTTACCGGGATGGTTTTAAAGTGAAAGTTAATGTTTAAAAAATTCATTCATGTCATATTTTTTAAGTATAGCATTTGTATATGTCACGTGTCAAACGGGAGTTAATATACAATCCTCGGACACTTTTAAAAGAGTATAAAGAGTCTCAATTCTCTGGGCTAACTTTATTTATTGGCTTACTTTAAAAATAATTAGTATAAGGATTATACTGGATGTTAATAGAGAACATGAATGTTATGATGCTCAATTATGGAGGGTGTTGTGTCTTTCTAATTTATCATAAATAAGAAAGATACATGTAAAGCCTAATACTCCTTTTCTCCTCGAGAGGATGACTCTGTTTTATATTGTTGAGCTTATTGGATTTTCCTCTATGTCCTAGGCCCTCCAGCCATTTTACTATTCAGCTATGTCTGGGTCATTGGTACAGTATAAAAATGTTAAAAAATTTATAGTAATTTATATATTTTTTATACTTACCAATGACCCAGACGGGGATGGCCCTCCCAGGAGATGGGAACTCTATCTCCCCGCTGAGTACATAGCGCTGACCAGGCACTGGTTGTAAGAATGATAAATGGCGCCAATTCCGGGACCTCCTTGACACTGCGCATGCACAGTAGAGGCGAAGTATGGAGGGCCATTCAGGACATGATTTCTTTGGTTTAGATGCAACTTTTGGGGATTGGGGGGCAAAATTTGTGTTTGGCCCTAGATTTTTAAGAGTTAGCACCAGCTATGTCTGGGTCATTGGTAAGTATAAAAAATATATAAATTACTATAAATTTTTTAACTTTTATACCCCCACTCTCGAAAAGAATTGGGGGTATACTAGATTACAAGCGTGCATCCAACCGTCAGTGTGTCTATCCGTCTGTGCATCCATCTATCTGTCCATGCATCTGTCTGATACAGAAAAACTTATTTGCTAAAAAAATACCATCAGCTGGCTTATATGGACCCCCCCCCCCCCTATTTTAACACAATTGATAATGTGATAATGAGAATACACTGAAGAGAATGTTTGGGTTCACATATCAGGGGTGTAAAAATACAGCAAAAGTCACTCGCTCTGCAGGACTAGTAGACTTTAAAATGCACTCGCCCGCCCTTATTTTCTACTCGACCCACTTTTTGTCACTCAATCGCAGTTTCAACTTTCTCTGCCGAGCATCAAAATGACTACTGGGCAGGGAAAGTTGAAATGGCGAGTTACTAAAAACAAAATTGTGCGAATGTCGGGCTTTAACTCCGAATCCGAGCTCCCATACATGCTGATGAGTGATACATCAATTTGGCCTACCTTCACTCTGAGACTCTCTTCAATCGTTGGCATTCAAAATGAAGTGTGCCGTTGTCCTATGAATTGGTCTCACCTTAGTCCTTGCAGGTAATTTGAAGGCTGTCATTTTCGAAATCACAGGTTTATTATCTCCGAAGTCTCAGACACACAGCAAGTTGGAATTTTTCAAAGTGAAACTTTACGGATCACATGTTAAATCAGTTGTTTCCATTGATGTCATTTCAGAGAAATGCCATCAACGGGAACGAATGTAGCTGGCAATCCGAAGATTGGGATATTTGGTCTTTTAAATTTCAACAAATTTAATTATTTGGGCTAGTTCCATGCAGCTGGATATTGAAAATCCCGTTACTTGTTTGCCACTGATGCAAAATAGCTGTTGTTTTTATGTGTACCCATACTATGTATGGTATGGTACACATAATGCCAACATCCGGGGTGGCCATCCGTCGTTCGTCCATCCTTTGTCCGTCCATCTGTCTGTCCATCCATCTGTCCGTCCATTTCTTTGGCATTCGATAACTTGAAAAATATTGCTTGGATTGTCAAGTTACTTTATATTTGTGTTCAGGTTACTGATGTGCCGAGCTGTATAGTTTTTGGTGTAAATCTGATGATTTGATCCTGAGATATTAACCCTTTATCCTTCAATTTGAAAATTCCTCCAATCCCTTTGGCATTCGATAACTTGAAAATTATTGCTTGGATTGTCAAATTACTTTATATTTGTGTTCAGGATCCTGATGTGCCAAGCTGTATAGTTTTTGGTATAAATCTGTTATTTTGATCTGGAGATATTAACCCTTTATCCTTCAAATTGAAAATTCCTCCAATCCCTTTGGCATTCGATAACTTGAAAAATGTTGCTTGGATTGTCAAGTTACTTTATATTTGTGTTCAGGTTACTGATGTGCCGAGCTGTATAGTTTTTGGTGTCAATCTGATAATTTGATCCTGAGATATTGACCCTTTATCCTTAAAATTGAAAATTCCTCCAATCCCTTTGGCATGAGATAACTCAAAAAATATAAATCCGATTGTCATGTTACTTTATATATGTATTCAGGTTACTGATGTGCTGTGCTGTATAGTTTTTTATGTAAATCTGATAATTTGATCTGGAGATATTAACCCTTTATCCATCAAATTAGACACTCCTCCAATCCATTTCTATATGTACCCATACCATATATAGTGTACATAATGTCCCCATCCGTGGTGGCCCTTCGTCATACATCTTTCTACTAGTTGTGCGTATGGGTACATATCTGACAATTTCATCGGCCTATTTTTTGTTTTGTGGTTGAATTTCTAATAAAAAAAAAACAAATCTTTTATATATTCAACTTGTTGTTGTGTTTGCCCCTCACTGAATTTAGAAAAAAAACACCAAATGGTCCTCACATGGACCGACTTTGGGAAGAAAAAGATGGGTTCAGTCTAGGGGCCAATTCACAAATTTGGGACCCAAATGGCAGAAATCAGAAATAAAATTTCAAGTATATTTATTTCGTCTGAAAAAAAGAATAAATTAAACCACAGTTAAGTGACTGAGTGGGGGACGTTTTAAGGCTGGAACCCCAAACCAGCAATCCCCCAGAGAGACTGCAATACTGGTGTCTTAAACTTCGCTCGAGGTGAAAAGGTTTGTTCTGTTGTTGTGACTTGTCAGCTTAATGACACTGCAATGGTGACCAGCATGACCTTAAAGGCTTTAATGACAAAACTCAATAAAAAATTGAAAAGGTTTGTGATATCAAAGTCTGAGATCACTTACATTCTTTAAAATCAGCCATGAAACGAAGCAAATTAAATTTGGTGAGAGATATGGGGCATCACGTATGGTGAAAGCCCTGTCAGTAATTTTGAAAATAGCTGAGTTCTTTGATAGCTAATTTGATTACCTCCCTTACTAGACTAGAATTACCTTTCTACATTACAGACATTTTTATGCTTCTGGTGAGTTCATTCGCACAGTTGTTACATCCCAATACCGGTTCAGAGTTGATTGAGTGGCGGATGATTTGCACCCATATCGGTCGTAATTTCAACAAAGACCGATATATGTTTTATGTATATTATTATACAAGGCTCCCAAAAGCTCTTAATTTAGGCATGTCATGCTCATTAAATAATCCCAGATGTTTTGCCCCAACGAAACTCACTCAGCCAGTCGGACGAGTACAACAGAGAAGTCACTCGCCCGATCAAAGTTTCCACTCTCTAATGCGGAACCTCTATGAATCAGTTTGTATATTTTTAATTGTTAATGTGAAAGAATGAAAAAATATAAACCAAACATTTTTATTCTCTTGGTTGTTAATATTTTTCTGCAAGACTGTTTGTTATTCATCAATGATTAAATTAATTAACTCGATTGACTTATGTTGGTCGGCCATTAATGGTGCTCTTGTGTTTATGATTTATGACCTGCTGTAATCCTTCTGAAGTAGCTTTACAGAAGTTAGTGGCACGTGTATACTGTAGCCAGCAGCGTTTGAAAGGACTGAACACTTCAAATGACTTGTGTTCACGAGACTAATGGATCTATCTTGTCTGATGCCGCGCCACTGTTCGTCTCTTTGAAAACCATGTCTTGCCCTTTCAATGCAAACCACTGGGGCTAACTTTTATTAATATCGATGGGGGTAGGGTTAAAAACCAACATCAGGTATTGGTAAGCGAATACTCGAGAGGTGCTTCCCCCACCCACCTGTAATGGACCGACCCCCGTGGGGATCCCAGGAAGTGAAGCAGTGCTTGTTTATTATGGTAAACAAGCCCTGCTTTACTGGTGGATTATGACCCAGTAACCAATGCTTGGGGTAGAAGAGGCAACATGGGTATAAATGATTGGGTAAACTTCCCATCAAAGGCATTCTCGCCGTTCCCCCTATTTTTTCATACAGATGCATTGTATATTGTGGATATATAATCCATTTTCGTTGTCTCGAGTGCGAAAATTTTTTTTGAAAAATTAAAAATTTTCTCCGGAAACCCCACCAATCCCTTCCCGATCTGTACCACACCTTTAAAAACCCTAGATCCGCCATTGCCTTCATGATTTCATTCAGATCGGAGGCCATTTTGAGTCTGAGCACAACAGTCAATTAGGGGGAGGGGGACTGATACAAATCCCAAAACAAAACATGTTTTGTTTTTCTGAAATTATGCTCTCAACTCTTGATTCGAATTCCGAAGACGGTACCTGTCGCAAAAACGAACCGGAATTTTGCGGAAGCGGAAGATAAAAATGACACCGTGAGGGGGAACTGGAGAGACTTTATTTGGTGACGATAAATTCATAATTGGTGGAAATATCCCTCCTTTTTATTTAACCCTTTACCTAACGTAACGGCCAAAACCGACCAGCTCTATACATGAAAATCGCCATTCAGTCTTTTTTATATTTTGACTTTTTGTTCCCAAAACATAGGTTATAACCCCTCATTCGAACGAGTGCGTCATGCTCGTTCCAATGAGGGGTCATAACCTTTGTTTTGGGAGCAAAAAATGAAAATTTTTAGTTACACATGAATTTGTGTGCAATTAGGTAAAGGTTAACAAATGGCAAAAAGATGAGTAGATAAATATCACATGGTCCACAAGCTTTTTAGTCTCTGCAATTTCGTCAGTTGGATTATCCCGGGAATTTGTCGTGACAGGGGACAACAGAAACTTTTCTGATATTTTGACCTCGTTCCGATGTAAACAGATTTTATTATTGCTATTGTGTAGAAAAATTATGTAACATAAATATTATAGTAGTGTAATAAAAAGTCAGATCATGTGAACTCCACGGGAATTGCTGTGTTAGTTATTAATTCCGTGGGCAAGTAGGTAGCATGCCCACGGTCTAGAAAAATTTCTGTCCACAGAAATTTATGTGGGCAGTTGAAAGGTAATTTGCCCACGGTTTTCCACAACCACTGTGGACATGTGGAAAAGTGACCACCCACAGCGACTGTACTGTATAGAACTTTGCCAAACAAGAACACAGATGATTTTTACCCTCGACAAACAAGTAGAACTCCCTCCTCACACCCACTAGCATATTCCCCCCACCCCCCCCCCCCCCCCCCCCCCACCCCCCTCCATCTGTGCAGACAGCTTGATCCCGGTGAGTGCGTTAGGCTACTTGAGCCTCTGGTTTATTTAAGCTCTCAGAAGAATAGGGATTTTTTTTTAAAAAACTACGAATATATCTGTTATAATTTCTTGAATTTTTTTCAGCACTTTGTAAGTGAACGGAAAATAGATGAGGATTTAGGAAGTACTAATAGATTTGTTGCGGATACAGATCACATTTATGCAGTAAGTTTTTTTTACATGCTAAGATTTTAATACAAGTGTTACAGTGTCTTTTTTATGTAGATCCGCTTTCAAGGTGGAAGAATAATCAAGGCAAGGTATGAAATAACAGTTAACAACAGTTTATTTACACTTAATGAGCACCTCGTTTCTTCACTCTTTTTCACAAGAAAACACCCTGAAAATATACACAAAGAACAATAGGTCACTTATAATATAAAAATATAATTACTTACATATTAATTATAAACAGGCCTGAAAATAAGCAGTCTGTCATTTGCAGAATGAGGTTCCCAGAGGATGAATTTGCTATCCCATACAGTGGACCAATTTTTCCTCTGGGTACTTCTTTCTGTTTAGTTTTGAGACCCTGATTCAGATTGAGGTTCACAGAGGGTAAATTAGCAGGGTAGCATCACTAAATTCACCCTCCGGCGACCTCATTTTGCTGATGGCTTGATATTAAAATTTCATGTACTTACAACAACATGCACCAGAGGATACATATCTGTATCTATCAGTTCCATCCCCAATTGGTACTTCATCAGTGGGAACGAAACACCTCCAGTGCACTTAAATACAACACAAGAGTTGTTATTACGAATAAAGGCAAGTAGTGCTACTACATCTTGTTTCATTTGTAACTAAAGTACACTATGGAACTTCAAGTAAAAGATGCTCATGAAGTTGAAAATCCAGAATGACAGCTGACATTGGCAACCATGCACAACTTGTTATTTGCTTCTATAACAAAGGTACATCACCAAATTAATTTATTGAATCACACGAAACCAGTTATCCATAACTCGATTACATTGATGGTATTTTGTTATAAACTAACTATTAAAGTTACAGCAGTCTTAATGGTAACTGTGCGCATGCTTAATTTTATAACTTATCTGCACTCCTGATCTTCGTAACACATAAAATTAAAGTTCATTAAAATAATAGATTTTACATTATTGTCAAATACTTCGTAGCATTTTGTACATTAATCCATTATATAATCAACTGGTAAAAATCTAGTCATTCTACCCTAGTAGAGCAGCACTATCATACTTCATGGAAAATAAGTTTAAGCAGTGTAACAGTAATTTAGTGCTCTACCAGTAGAAAAGCACAAGTATGCCTTTCAAGGCTTTTACAAAAAGAAAATAAGTAAAAACGTATCCTATGGGTGACACAGGTTTCTTAGTAAGCTGCTACCGACATATACACTCAGTGTAACCAGTACCATATATATCTGCAACATAAATTGATATGTGGTTACGAAAATGTTAAAAATATCATTTTGCTGTAATGAATATGAAAACAGACAATTTCGTATTGTGACACTAAATTGTGTTCTGCACTGCATCTTCTTTTAGCTAACCTGAGCGAAGTTCAAGGGGAGCTTTACTAATCACTTTCTGTCCTTCCGTCGTCCGGCATTAACTTTACATTATCGACTTCTTCTCACAAACTACTCAACCAAATTGAACCCAATCTGATGTGCATGTTCCCTATCATATGTCAATTCAAGTTTGTTCAAATGAAGTTGACCCGACCAGGGTTTCCGCGAGGGGAAAGGGCATGAGGCTGTTTGAGTGGCGACTGATGATCGTTGGTCCCATGGGCCGAACCATGGTTGGCCCGTGGTAGGAAAATTTTGAATTCCAGAATCCCAAAACCCCCATTTCCTTGCATCTGAGAGGATATTTTGTGACTTTTCACGGAGATATATCTGCCCGATTTTACACATTGATAGCCAGTAATTTCCGATGAATATGACGTAAATAAGAGAAAATGGTTGCTCAACCAAAAAATAATTCGTAGTATACGTGACTTTCTATTTGCCCAGGGCATTTCGTCCCAATAAAACTGTCACGCCTTGGCACTTTCATTGGGACTAAATGTCCAGGGCGAATAGAAAGTGTGAGTAGGAGGGAAGATTCGCCCATAATTTAAAAATTCAATTTTAAATTAGGGGCGAAATGACACTTGTGAGATATTTTAGCATACACAAGCACCACGCAAAACCTCATTGCACGTGCATGGTACAAATTTTGACATTTGCAGCCACTGTGAAAACGAATACTAAAGGAGACTTGTGTTCGGTAAATCTGTACTTTAGAAAAACATTGTAGGTAAAATAGTTAGGATCCTACCAATTTTTCCCGACAAACACACCAAATTTAAATCGGTGCAGAATTTCTGAACTCCTGATCTCGTGGTCAAGTCGAAAAAAGACAGAGGCTGGTCTTCTTGACTTCTGTGTTCTCTGATTCCAGTTGGTTAATCCCGGTCACATGAGGCCTCAGAGTGGTGGGATTCGTCTTCACAGCTGGAACAGGTTCCGGAGAGTTCTGGAAGTCTTTCCTGGTTCACAGACTGTGATGACGTCATGCGAGTGGGATTATATAGCAATTCTACAATACTCGATATTACTTTTGTTTGATGTCTTTGATGTTGAAAAACCGCTTTGAAATCAGTTACTCTCCAGGTGCTGTGACAGAATGGTGAAATGGACATGCGTTTTGTTTTCAATGAAATATGTTTTCGGAAATTGGCAAAAGAAGTTTAGAAATGGCAATTCTACAAGCTAGGAACTAAATGTATTCTCGGGGGACAAGCAGATCAATGCAAATTTCAAAAATTCTGTTATGTCAGGAAGGTGACCTGGCGGGGGAATGCGGCTGTTTGACGGATGCTGTGCCAGTATAGCGGAAACCCTGTCTGCCCCTTGGGAGGACCACGCCCAAAAAGTGAGCCTGAATCTTAAACAATCTTCTCATGAACCAGCAGTAGCAGAGACTTGATATTAGGTGTACAGCTTCCTTTTGAGGGCGTAAACAATTTCCGGATGATAACTTGATAATGGTTCAGCCCATGTTCATGAAACTTCATAGGTAGGTTGGTATCGGTGAGAGGAAGAACCCTATTAATTTTGGACTTGCTTGGTCAAAGGTCAAGGTCACAGTGACCTTGAACATAGTAAATTGTAAACAATTGGTTTCCGGATGATAACTTGACTACTGTTCAACCCACATTCATGAAACTTCATATGTAGGTTGGCCTTCATGAGAGGAAGAACCCTATATATTTTGGACTCACTAGGTCAAAGGTCAAGGTCACAGTGACCCTGAACATAGTAAATCAAAGCAATTGGTTTCCGGATGATAACTTGATAATGGTTCGGCCCACGTTCATGAATCTTCATAGTTAGATTGGCATCAGTGAGAGGAAGAACCCTATTTATTTTGGACTTGCTACGTGAAAGGTGAAGGTCACCATGACCTTCAACATAGTAAATCGTAAACAATTGGTTTCCGGATGATAACTTGATAATGGTTTGACCCACATTCATGAAACTTCATAGGTAGGTTGGCCTAGGTGAGTGGAAGACCCCTCCTATATATTTTGGACTCACTAGGTCAGAGGCCAAGGATACATTGACCTTGAACATAATAAATCGTAAACAATTTGTTTGCAGATGATAATTTGACAATGGTTCCACCTACGTTCATGAAACTTCATAGGCAGTTTGGCATTGGTGCAAGAAAGAGCCCTATTTATTTCAGAATCATTAGGTCAAAGGTCAAGGTCACTGACCCTTCACATAGTAAATTGTAAACAATTGGTTTCCGGATGATAAGTTGATAATGATTAAACCCACTTTTGTGCTGTCACAACTCGACATTGGATCGGTGATCCTATCGGCATTTTTTTATATTTGGTATGCAGCATCCTTAGGGCGGTGAGATTCAAGATTGTTCAATCCAAGTCCCTGGGTTCATATTTGGGCTCCCTGTGGGAGCCCGAATTATAACTTAATTCAATATGAGGAATATTCTTCAAAAATCTTCTTCAGATTCACCAGTCAGACTCTTTTGATATTTGGTATACAGTATCCTTAGGGAGGTGAGATATAAGTTTGTTAAAGCCAAGTCCCTGGGTTCATATTTGGGCTTCCTGTGGGAGCCCGAATTGTACCAAAATTTCTATTTTCCAAACTGAGAGACCAATGTGAACCAGATTTGATATGAGGGCTTATTGGGTCATAAGTACCTAATTTATGCCAAAAACCCATTGGAACTGCAGCAGCTAAAAATAGAAAAAAATTAAAATGCCCATATCTCCAAAACTACATGGCACGGAGAATTTTTATTTTGTGTGAAGCTTCCTTAGGAACAGCAGAAAAGAATGGTCAAAAAAAAAAAATTGCTATCGTTTTTTTTCATAGGGTACTTTTCCAGGACTTTTGAAAAAATGCTGAGTCATCATTTTTTAACACTGTGATTAATGGGAAAAACATTAAAGAATCTTCTCCCATACCACTGCTCCAAAGGCTTTTATATTTCACATATAACATCTTTGGAAGATTCATTCACATGTTTGTTGAAATCAAATCCCTGGGTCCATATTTGGGCTCTCTATGGGAGCCCAAATGTTCAGATTAGTGCAATATGAGGAATATTCTTTAAAAATCTTCTTCCAATCCACCAATCAGAAGCTTTTGATATTTGGTATGCAGCATCCATAAGGGGGTGAGATTCAAGTTTGTTCAATTTGAGTCCCCGGCTTAATATTGGGACTTTCTGTGGGTGGGGTGAGGGCATGGCAGAGGGGTGCATGTTAGGTTCAGGTTTGTTCAAATTCATTCCTTAGTGTTTTTGCATAAAATTTGCCTTTCATTACTTCATTCCTTTGTAGTGTTGATGAACCATGTCTAACTGAATGTGACCCCAAATACTTCTTTGAACCACTTTGGCAGGTGAGCAATTAAGGCCACTTGGGGCCTCTTGTCGGATCATTACTGTATTTGTGTAAAAAGCAAGGCCTTCATAAATTTAACAATGCACAAATAATTCAGTTGATAAATGGAATACAGATGAATAAACCTCCTTAAGCTATCTTGGGTGATAAAGGAGTACAAGCCTCTTTAAAATGTATCAGAATAATTATGGGAGAGCAAGCCTCTTTAAACTGATAACCGTAAACAACTCAGTCGAGTGACAGTTCAAACTGAGTTAATCCAAACAATTTCAAAGCTTTAATTCCATGTTACTCAAATGTTGATCATACTAAATTATGATGATTAGGAACATTATAACTTGCCAACTTTTGTCAAAATAAATGTATTTTAAAGACTGCAATTTGTTATTTATTTCACTAAGAAGCAAGGCAGAAATGACAACAAAGGAAAGTTGCGCATAATTACTTTTCCCAATTACAAAGGATTAATGTTCTTTGATTACCTGCCAGGTGGCATCACAAATTATACTCGGACTACAGATCACAGATCGAATGCCTCAAATACAGTTGTGCTCAAAACATTGTCACATCATCACTAAATTGCGGCACTCGCCATGCAGCTGCAATGTAGTGAAAACTGTTGTTTAGTAAAAACATGCAAACATAGAATACAAACTAAAACTTTTTTCCTATATTCTATGGATAGCATAGCTATACTTATATTCTACGGATAGCCTCAGTTTCTGAGCCGTCCACACTAGCAGAGTTTGATTAAGATTCCTGTGTTTATCTATTCAGTGAGGACAGCCATTACTTGCACACGTCCTGTTTTCAACTCGGTTGTTTTTTCCAAGCATTTAAGTTAACTAGTAGAGTTCTGGATTCCCACATTTGGGTTTTAGTCTCATGTGCATGTACCACAACTTAAAGGCTTCAACTTCCATGGATGTGCTTCATATTATCTTTGAAGTGATAAAATTCAGTCTGTATGAATTTGCCTTGGTATAATTTATGGATCAAGACAATGACGTGAACAAATTTTGATCACTAAAAATAATTCAGCACTGTACCAGTTTAGAATAATTTTTACATGAAGAAAATGTTCCATTCAGTGACAAGATTGCACAGTACACAGTAAATCACTAAATTTGAACTTGCTGTAATATGAGGGATATTCTTCGAATATCTTCTTCAGAAATTTAATACAGTGGAGAATTTACTATTCGTTAAAATAATTTCTGACCATGCACGACAGAGCTGATTGTGGTCAACTTTAGTTAGATGTAAATGTGGGTGGTTAAGATTAATGATTGTTCAAATGGTGCCCACTGGCCCATTTGAGGCAGTGGGTGATGGGGTAGAGGCGGATGCTTTGGGCATTTTTTTTTTTTGATTTAAAACATGTTTGGGAGGATTTTGAATAATTTTGTAAAGGTGAAAAATTTGCCCTCTTGTGGCTTGAGGTCAGTTGGGTGATTTCTTTGCTTTAAGATCAGTTTTGAAGGATTTTGAGTTATTTTTTGCAAAAAAAAACTATCCACCCAACAGACCCTGCGTGCACCCTACTCCCCTAACTAAAATAGATTAATTAGCTTGAACATGTAGATACTGAATGTGACCTGAAATCCTTCTTTAAAACAACTTTCTCCGGTTAGCAATTAGGACCTCTTGTGGCCTCCAGTTTTGTAAAGTGCAGTTTATAAATTAACTTTTTATTTTGCAGGAAATCCATAAATTTGGTGAGGTAATGCCTCTAAAGTGTGCCTATTCAGTGCGCCGTCCATCCCTTTCCTCACTGGAGAGTTCAGAAGTTGATCCTGACAGTTTATCTAGACAGGTATCAACTACAGAATCAGTTTCATCTATGAGTACAGGAGGTAGGAACTTTGTATTGATTAGCTTTTTTATTGCTGTGGTGAACGTTTTTGTCCACAATTGTTCTAGAAACCTGTTTTGGGTTTTAATAAACAGTGTCAGTGCCACAGTTAAGTTGGATCCTGCAAAGCTTCAAAATCTGATCTGATACAAAATGGTACAAATGATTCCATTCGATTTGATTTGACTCGCCGTGATTCGGAAATTTTAGAATTGTTGAAATGTTCACTCAATCCTACCAAGGGGCTTCTTTGGAACTCTTCTTCCACCATCATGTCTCCTTTACAGGAGACCTGATGATAGAAGGAGAATTTGCTGAGATTCCACTTCCAATACTATGCTGATTCCCTTCAAGAATATTCCTCTGCTTGATTGATGTGCCCAAACATTGCACTCATTATGTTTGATGCAATTGCCTGATTTGTATGGAATTCGATTCAACCTGAAATTTGAGATTTACAGAGCAGCCTCCACCATTAAGTCATTCGTGCAATCATCCATGTCAAAACATAAATATGTTATTTTATAGTCTGCCTCAACCGTTTGCTTGTCTGACAAAGCTAATTCTTTTCTAAGATGCAGCTGAATCCGTGTTTTGTAATGATTGCTGGTTTGAGTAGGCAACTTAACTTCCATGACAGTAAATTTAACCTACTTTGAATAGAATAGTGGTTATACTGAGATAAGCAAGCGCATCAGTGTTATTTGATTACATTATTGGCATCACAGCGGAGAGTTTTAAACATAACCAGTGTGCAGGCCTTTAAATTCTTCCCCAACTAACGATGGTAAATGCTGTACCAAAGTAAGATAATTGCACCCAACTTATGTTTTGCAGTATTTCGGCAATATATAGTTTGGCCAGGTTTCCCTGACGCTTGCAATATAGCTTAGAAATTAGAGCTTACCTTCGAAATCAAACAATGCAACAGATAAATAATTTTTTTTAAAAACCCACAGAGTGTGCAATAGAAATACTGTCGATGACGATTACTTTTCCATATGATCATGCACTTAAAGCTTGAGATCTCTTATATTCATGTTTGTGGCATTTCTCTGTAAATGCCATGCATAATTTACATTCAAATAGATCTTTGGCTGGACATTGGGAAACTAAGAAGCCTTCTCGATTAGTCGAGTAAACTTACCTCAAAGGGTGGTGGGAGGGAACCAGTGATAATGGTGAAGACCTATAACAAGGGGTTGTAAACTAGCATTTTAAGATGGGGACCTAAAACCTAAAACTGATGCCAAGATGAAGAAAATACCGGTGCTTTTTCTCCATATTTGTCATTGTGCCCAAATTAGACTGATCTAAAGGTCTGCCAGTGTGTGAATAACATTTCGGTCTTTATGAAGGAGATATTGCCTGTCACTATCAACCAATATAGCCTATATGATGCTTTTTCATTCCATAAAGTGCGGCAACTTTTAGAGTTATTCACAATCAGAAAATCAATATCCCAAGTATTTTTAACCCTTTACACACACCAGATCAAAAATTATTTAATTTTTTTCAGATCTTTCCCAAATTTTTAACAAAAACATATTATGTTTGGAACAAGGTCAATGAGTGGTCACATGATATAGTTTTTAGCACACCTAACTGAAAGTTAGAGGGAGCTATTGCCATCACTTGGTGTTCGTTGTCTGCCTTGCGTCTTCCATTAACTTTTGAAACTTGTCTTTTTCAAAGCCACTGGGCCAAATTCAGACATATGGCACAGACCGTCTTTGGAGTATACCATTTTTACTTTGTTCAAATGAAGCTGCTGCCATCTTTGGGCTGGGGTTAATGCCTAAAAAGCCTGAAAATCTTTACCAAAATCTTCTCATGAACCACCAGAGAGAATGTCTGGATATTTGGTATGGAACTTCCTTTGATGGGAGATTAAAGTTCATTCAAGGGAAGTTTGTAGGTCAATATTTGTTCTCTCTGTGGGAGCATGCTTATTTTGGGCTCCACCCGAAATTTGTATTTCAAGAACTGAGGGGTTGATTTGAACCAAAAAAACCCCCTTTTTTCTGCAGCTCCATTGGAACCCCAGAAGCTAAAAATGGAGAAAAAAAATGAAATGTCCTTATTTCAAAAACTGCATGGACCAGAATATTGGTTTTTGGCCTGCAGCTTCCTTAGTATCAGTGGAATCAGATGGACCAAAAAAATTGATTGCTTTCAGTTTTGTCACGGGATGCCATAGTGCAAAAATGCCAAGTTATCTTTCTTGTGCTCCATTAACTTAGTATTCTTCTTCAGAACCTTTGGGCCAAAGTCTAAACTAATTTGGTACAGAGCATCTTGGTGGAGTTGACTCTTCTGATTTTTTTCTCCAAAAGTTACTATACTCTTTGGGGTGTGGTAAATGCCCCATAAGCCTAAAATGCTTTAAAAATCATCTCATAAACCACTTGGAATAATGCATAGATTTCTGGTATGGAACTTACTTTTGTGATGCAGATTTAAGTTTTTTCAAAGGAACTCAGTTGATCAAACTTTGTCTCCCACTTGGAGGATCCCTATTCTGGGCGACACCACAAATTTGTATTTCAATAACTAATGGGCCGATTTGAACCAATTTGTCATGTAGTATAAATGTGTCACAAGCACTTGCTTTATGCCCGAAAAAAATGTTTGGAGATGGGGTAAAGAGTACCACAGAAGTTAAGAACAAAAAAAAATTTTGTACAGACAATTTTTTGTTTTTGAGACTTCACAGAACAGAGCTTTGTTTTTGCCTAAGCAGTTTACCTAGGACCAGCAGAAATGAATGGCCAAAAAATTGCTTTTGGTTGTGTCATGGCAAATTCAAAAATAGACCTTGCTCTCCATTGCTTAATGACACACTCATCTCTTTTGACAACTTGAGCCATGTGAGTGTTTTAGGCTCACTTGAGCCTCTAGTTTTTATACCACCCACTTGAAAAGTGGGTGGTATATAGTGTTCAGTATGTGCATCTGTACATCCATCCATCTGTCCATCCATCCGTCCGTCCATTACGCTTTAGGGGAGTACACATCTGCTATCTGCAACTCCTCCTAAACCAGTGAACGGATTTCATTAAAACTCTCAGACATTCTTTTACATACATTGAAGATGTGCACCTCCTATTTTCTTTTCAGATATTTTAATTTTTACAGTTTCCTATATTGAAAAATGAACTTTGTCAAATTCAGTTGACATTATGTACAGATCTACTATCCGCAACTCCTCTTAAACCATTGAACAGATTTCATTGAAACTTTCAGACATTCTTTTACATACATTGCAGATGTGCACCTCCTATTTTCTTTTCAGATATTTTCATATTTACAGTTCCCCATATTCAAAAATGGTCTTTGTCAATTCAGGTTTTAGTAGGGAGGGGTATAGATCTGCTATCCGCTACTCCTCTTAAACCATTGAACAAACTCCATTGGAACTCTCAGACATTTTTTTACATACATTGAAGATGTGCACCACCTATTTTTCTTTCAGATATTTTCATATTCCCACAAACATCCGTCCGTCCATCCGTTATGCAAAAGGGGTGTTACGCTTTTGGGAGGTACACATCTGCTATCCGCAACTCCTCTTAAACCAGTGAACGGATTTCATTGAAACTCTCAGACTTTCTTTTACATTTATTGAATATGTGCACCTCCTGTTTTGTTTTCAGATATTTTCATTTTTAGGGTTTCCCATATTTCAAAATGGGCTTTGTCAATTCAGGCTTGCATGGGGGTGTTGTTGACATTTGCTATCCGCGACCTCTTTTAAATTGGTGAATGGATTTGAATGAAACCTTCAAACATTCTTTTACATACAGTGAAGATGTGTACCTTCTATTTTGTTTTCAGATATTTTCATTTTTACAGTTTCACATATTGAAAAATAGGCTTTGTCAATTCAAGCTTCAGGGTGGAGGTGTGTGTGTGTGGGGGGGGGGGGGGGGGGGGGGGGGCACTGTTTGTGCTCTCTACATTAAACACACTTTTACTGTTGTAAAATGTTTCTTGGTGGGAGTGGGTGGTATCATTTAGTGAGCAGTGCTCACAGTTTTTCTAGTTTTATTTATGATTTTTTTTTAAAACTGCGCAATTTGGAAATTACCCTAGCGGATCCACCTAATTCATTCGGTAAAGGGTTAAGGCAGATCTTGAACTTAATAAAATTCCAGTTTTGTTTATTTTGTTTTGGCTATTGTAGGGTCTTGAAAAATGCTGCAAAATGTCGAGTAATGGCCTTGAATAGCAGGAACTCAGAAATGAGATCTGAAATTAAAATGCTGGTTAACCCCTCACTCAACACACAAAATATCACGTCTTAGTATTTTAATTTTTTGTAAACAATTTTCCAAAAATCTTAACAAAACCATATCATGTGACCCCTCATTGGAACAAATGTATCAAGCTTGAGGGGTCACATGATATAGTTTTGTTGAAGTTTTTGAAAAAATAATGTTATTTTTCAACTGCTCTCATTGTAAATTACATGGGATGATGCAGCTGATTGGTAAAGTAAAGTGTTAATCAAGCTATTACCATTGAGAAATGTAAGAAAAATCTACCATCAACATTATGTTTATGTACAAAATGTATTGGAGTCTTGCTCTTGTTTCTCAAGCTATATCTTGAGTCATCAAGATATGGCCTAAGGAACAAGAGCTTGACTCGAATACAACATTTTGTACATAAACATAATGGTGATAAGGCCTAAAAAAGTTAAAAATCTGTTTCTCGGGCCCTCCCGCATGGTCCTTTTGGCTGCCACATGTGCTCGTTTTATAACCAATGCAAACTTGAAAAAGTAAAAATATTTTACCCAAGTTAATAAACTTGATAAATTTGTCCCTTAAGTGCAAGAAGGCTTTGCAATGCTTTAGCTAAAGCATTGCAAAGCCTTCTTGCACACAAGGGACAAAATGCACCATCACCCATGCTATTTTGTTGATTATGAGGCCTAAAACATAGAAAGAAAACCCAAGAATATGAACTTTTGATGGCAAAGAAATAATTATAAAAAATAAAATAAAAAACCACCCACCCACATGCAATTTTACAAAAAATGGTTTGAGAAGCAGAAGATCTACTTTGTGAGGCCTAATATATATTTATTAAACTTTTATAAAATAGCATTACATTACTCTTCAAGAAGATGTGTTGCTTGGTCGCATTCCAAAGAAA
Source organism: Pictodentalium vernedei (assembly GCA_031216915.1). Taxonomy (NCBI): domain Eukaryota; kingdom Metazoa; phylum Mollusca; class Scaphopoda; order Dentaliida; family Dentaliidae; genus Pictodentalium; species Pictodentalium vernedei. Next base: position 220,546,939 of record CM062294.1, read on the forward strand.
GGTCATGATTTTACTAACAGCTACTGCTTCCTGAAAATTTATTTGGTGTCAGTGACAAACATGGGAAGTACTGAAAAAAACACTTCTTGTGACAAGTGAATTTGTTGACTAAAGTTTACTACAGACTAATTATTTTTTTTTCAGCAACAAATGAGAAAAACAAAACTGATTCATCCAGTGTGCATGATATGGCTGAACTACAGCAAAAGTTAAAAAATTCATTAAGATTGCAGGTAATTTAAACCGAATATGAACGTTTATATTTAAATGTATATATTTCTGATGTTTGTTCCGAGCCATTGCACAGCTGCTAAGGTGGTGAATTGTGGAAAAATATGTATGTTGCAACTTAAGTTGACAGGTCATTAAATTCACCACAAATCACGTCAGTAAATGGCGTGTCCAAATTAACTGTATTGCACTCATTACATTCAGTGCAACATACTGACACAGGTGTAGTTATACCCCCACAAAACAAAGTTTTTTTTGGGGGGGAGGGGGGGTATATAGGAGTCAACTTGTCGGTCGCTCGTCGTCCGCCCATTGCACATGTAAACTTGAGGAGTGAACGACTTCCACAGTTTTAGCCGCATTTTCATGAAACTTCACAAAAATGATCAACATGATGAGGAACAGTGCGTGACATAATTTTTTTCCCAATCGGATTCAAGATGGCCGACTTGTGGCCATATTGGATTTTTTTTTTATGTAAACTTGTGGAGCGAACTACTTCCACAGTTTTAGCCACATTTTCATGAAACTTCACAAAAATGATCAACAGGATGAGGGGAAGTGCGTGACATAATTTTTTATGCCCCCCCCCCCCAACTTAAGTCGGGTGGCATATAGTGATTGAAGTGTGCATATGTCCATCTGTTCGTGTGTGCATGTGTGTGTGTGTCCGAGCCAATAACTCGAAAACTGTTAGGGCCACAGTCATCAAACTTCACACAATTATACAGGACCATGGGAGGATGTGTCACACACCATAGCCGGGTTTGTACCTTCAAGGTCACATTTCAAGGTCACACCAGAAATCGGTCAATATTCGTGTCTCAGCCATAACTCGGAAATGAATCATAGTCCAATTGTTAAACTTTGTACAAATGTTAAGGACTGTCAGAAGGTGTGTCGCGTGTAATAGTTTCCGCCGCATCTGCAATATGAAGGTCACAATTGACCTTCATATGTTCAGGGTCACAAATCGTTTCTCAAGCATAACTTTAAAACTATTAGGGCTACAGTCATCAAACTTCACACAATTATAAAGGACCATGGGAGGATGTGTCACACACCATAGCCGGATTTGTACCTTCAAGGTCAAGGTCACATTTCAAGGTCACACTAAAAATCGGTCAATATTCGTGTCTCAGCCGTAACTCAGAAACGAATCATAGTACAATTGTTAAACTTTTTACAAATGTTAAGGACAGTCAGAAGGTGTGTTCTGTATAATAGTTTCTGCCACATATGCAAGGTGAAGGTCACAAAGGGGGGGGGGGGTATGTGTTACCTTAGTAACATTCTTCTTGTTTCCCACTAGGTTTCAAAATGGCCGACTGGTGGCCATATTGGATTTTTTTATGTGTATCCATACTATGTATGGTACACATAATGCCGTCATCCGGGGTGGCCATCCGTCGTTCGTCCATCCTTTGTCCGTCCATCTGTCTGTACGTCCGGCGTCCGTATCCATTTCTTTGTCATTCGATAACTTGAAAAATATTGCTTGGATTGTCAAGTTACTTCATATTTGTGTTCAGGTTACTGATGTGCCGAGCTGTATAGTTTTTGGTGTAAATCTGATCATTTGATCCTGAGATATTAACCCTTTATCCTTCAAATTGAAAATTCCTCCAATCCCTTTGGCATTCGATAACTTGAAAAATATTGCTTGGATTGTCAAGTTACTTCATATTTGTCTTCAGGTTACTGATGTGCCGAGCTGTATAGTTTTTGGTGTAAATCTGATCATTTGATCCTGAGTTATTAACCCTTTATCCTTCAAATTGAAAACTCCAATCCCTTTGGCATTCGATAACTTGAAAAATATTGCTTGGATTGTCAAGTTACTTTATATTTGTGTTCAGGTTACTGATGTGCCGAGCTGTATAGTTTTTTAGCTCAACTTTGACGAAGTCAAATTTGAGCTATTGTCATGGCCCGTCGTCCGTCTGTCCATCCGTCCGTCTGTCCGTCCATCCGTCTGTCCGTCTGTCAACAATTGGCTATGGCTCGGGCTAGAGGTCGTATTTATGAACCGATCTTTGCGAAACTTCTTGTGTACCTTTGTTATGACCCTGGGACGGGAACGAGTGTTTTTAGGTGTGGTCCAAAATTCAAGATGGCTGCCAGCGGCCATTTTGTACCGATGATGCAAAAATCAGTTTTTTGTACAGAACTTCTGTATGAAAGTTCTGATTTGAATAAAGTTTTGTATAAATGTGTAGTACCATGGGATACATCACATATAATACGGGTTTTTTTCTCGTGCGTAAATTATGCAAATTAGACTGACTTTGATTTATTTAGTATTACTTTCAGAGCTGTAAGTGCCAAGCTGCTATGGCTCGGGCTAGAGGCCGTATTTATGAACCAATCTTTACGAAACTTCTTGGGTACCTTTGTTATGACCCTGGGATGGGAACGAGTGTTTTGGGGTGTGGTCCGAAATTCAAGATGGCTGCCAGTGGCCATTTTGTACCGATGATGCAAAAATCAGTTTTTTGTACAGAACTTCTGTATGAAAGTTCTGATTTGAATAAAGTTTTGTATAAATGTATAGTACAATGGGATACATCACATATAATACGGGTTTTTTTCTCGTGCGTAAATTATGCAAATTAGACTAACTTTGATTTATTTAGTGTTACTTTCAGAGCTGTAAGTGCCAAGCTGCTATGGCTCGGGCTAGAGGCCGTATTTATGAACCAATCTTTACGAAACTTCTTGGGTACCTTTGTTATGATCGTGAGACGAGAACGAGTGTTTTTGGGTGCAGTTCCAAATTCCAGATGGCTGCCAGCAGCCATTTTGTACCGACGATGCCGAAATCTGTTTTTTGTACAGAACTTCCATATGAAAGCTCTGATTTGAATAATTTTTTGTATGAATGTTTAGTACCATGGGATACATTACATATATTACAGGTTTTTTTCTTGTGCGTAAATTATGCAAATTAGGCTAACTTTGATTTATTTAGTGTTACTTTCAGCACTGTGAGTGCAAATCCCAATACGGCTCGGGCTAGAGGCCGTATTTATGAACCGATCTTCACGAAACTTCTTGGGTACCTTTGTTATCACTGTGGGACGAGAAGGAGTGTTTTTGGGTCCAGTCTGAAATTCAAGATGGCCGCTAGCAGCCATTTTGTTCAAAAATTAAGTGCAGTCAGATTTTTGCGCAGAACTTCCAAATGAAAGATCTGATTTGAATAAATTTTTGTATGAATGTTTAGTACCATGGGATACATTACATATAATACAGAGTTTTTCTCGTGAATAAATAATGCAAATTAGGGGTCCGGGTGGGACTTAGAAAATTTTGGACCAAAATCCGGAAATTAGTTTTTTGTGTTTTGATGCATTTTGGTCAATTTTAAGAAGAAGAAGAAAAAATTTTAGTCTGAAAATATTTTGTTTGGGACTGAAAATTTCCACACAAAAATAATAATCTACAATGATTGGTCTTAATCTGTAGTCCATTACAGTCACCTTGTAATTCTTTTATTATTGTTGACTGGGCCAAAACAAATACTAATTCCTGTCATATTCATTATTCAGTTGTCTTGGTCACAGCAAGTACTAATTCCTGTCATATCCAAGTTGAGCTACAGAGTCATTGACTCTTTCATTTTGTTTGTCCGTCTATCCGTCCGTCCGTCCATCCGTCTGTCTGTCCATTCGGCGTCCGTATCCATTTCTTTGTCATTCGATAACTTGAAAAATATTGCTTGGCTTGTCAAGTTACTTTATATTTGTTTCAGGTTACTGATGTGCCGAGCTGTATAGTTTTTGGTGTAAATCTGTAATTTTGATCCTGAGATATTAACCCTTTATCCTTCAAATTGAAAATTCCTCCAATCCCTTTGGCATTCGATAACTTGAAAAATATTGCTTGGATTGTCTAGTTACTTTATATTTGTGTTCAGGTTACTGATTTGCCGAGCTGTATAGTTTTTGGTGTAAATCTGATAGTTTGCTCCTGAGATATTAACCCTTTATCCTTCAAATTGAAAATTCCTCCAATCCCTTTGGCATTCGATAACTTGAAAAATATTGCTTGGATTGTCAGGTTACTTTATATTTGTATTCAGGTTACTGATGTGCCGAGCTATATAGTTTTTGGTGTAAATCTGATAATTTGATCCTGAGATATTAACCCTTTGCCCTTCAAATTGAAACTTCCTCCAATCCCTTTGGCATTCGGTAACTTGAAAAATATTGCTTGGATTGTCAAGTTACTTTATATTTATGTTCAGGTTACTGATGTGCCGAGCTGTATAGTTTTTGGTGTAAATCTGTAATTTTGATCCTGAGATATTAACCCTTTATCCTTCAAATTGAAAATTCCACCAATCCCTTTGGCATTCGATAACTTGAAAAATATTGCTTGGATTGTCAAGTTACTTTATATTTGTGTTCAGGTTACTGATGAGCTGAGCTGTATAGTTTTTAGTGTAAATCTGATAGTTTGATCCTGAGATATTAACCCTTTATCCTTCAAATTGAAAATTCCTCCAATCCCTTTGGCGTTCGATAACGTGAAAAATATTGCTTGGATTGTCAGGTTACTTTATATTTGTGTTCAGGTTGCTGATGTGCCGAGATATATAGTTTTTGGTGTAAATCTGATCATTTGATCCTGAGATATTAACCCTTTATCCTTCAAATTGAAAATTCCTCCAATCCCTTTGGCATTCGATAACTTGAAAAATATTGCTTGTATTGTCAAGTTACTTTATATTTGTGTTCAGGTTACTGATGTGCAGATTTGTATAGTTTTTGGTGTAAATCTGTTATTTTGATCCTGAGATATTGACCCTTTATCCTTCAAATTGAAAATTCCTCCAATCCCTTTTGAATTCGATAACTTGAAAAATATTGCTTGGATTGTCAAGTTACTTTATATTTGTGTTCAGGTTACTGATGTGCCGAGCTGTATAATTTTTGGTGTAAATCTGATAATTTGATCCTGAGATATTAACCCTTTATCCTTCAAATTGAAAATTCCTCCAATCTGAGGCCAAATTGGTCTATAAACAAAGGAAAACTGGGGAGAGTCCGGATAATTTCTCGACATGTTACAATGTTTTTTATTCAATTAACAGCAGTTTAGTCTATAACCTATATTCAATTAACAGGTCAAATTTGTACTGGAGGTATGGTAACTGGTTTTGTGTTGGAAATTATATTCCACAAAACGAAGTTTAGGGGGGGTATATAGGAGTCAACTTGCCCGTCGGTCGGTCAGTCTGTCGTCGTCGTCGGTCCTTTGCACATGTAAACTTGTGGAGTGAACTACTTCCACAGTTTTAGCCGTATAATAATTTTTGTCCCGCTCGGTTTCAATATGGCCGACTGGTGGCCATATTGGATTTTGCAAAATACTTGTGGGGTAGACTACTTCTACAGTTTTTGTTGCATTTTCATGAAACTAAATATAAATTGATCGACATGATGAGGAGCAGTGTGTGACATAAATTTTTTCCCGATCGGATTCAAGATGGCCGACTGGAGGGCATATTGGATTTTTTTTTTACTTAGAAAAATTGAATGCCCCTTTTCAGTCACCCACACTAGGTGGTATGCCACGGTGGGGGATATCCCGGGTGACAGACCATCTCTAGTTCAGTTAAGAGATATCCATTTAAGTGGGCTCCACTGTACATCATTAATACCATTTAGTATTGCTTTTATGTCTATACCAATTTACCATACCAAGGGAATATAAAAATATTGAAATCTTGATATTTAAAAAGAAAGAAAGCTAACAAAACATCATCCAAAATGTCTTAACAAGAAGAGCTCATGGACTTTGCATTTGTGACAAAAGTGCTAAGAAAAAGTACCCAGGTGGGCATTTACTAGCAGGTAAATTTTGTTACATTAAATAACTGGTGGTGAGTGCCTGTGTCATTTCCAACACTTCGACAAATATTACAGTCATTATTTCTTAAATTGGCTTGTCTTTTCATCCTCAAAAGGGGGCGTGGTGGCTCAGTTGGTAGAGGTGCAGGCTGCAAGCTGAGAGGTCATCGCTTCGAAACCCACCTGCGGCAACCGCATTGTGTCCTTGGGCAAGACACTTAATGTTTCTAAGTGTGGGCTGAGAAATCCACTCTATCATATATTTTACAAGTACAATGGAAATTTGTTAATTGAATGGTCTCTCTGCCAGAGAAAAATTTTGTCAGTTTCCTGCATTTTATTGATAAACTGAGCATTTATTCAGTTTTGTCCCTGTATCCCGATAAATTCCATCTTTTGATTGGTCAAAATGCCTTGGGCAAATGGCCATGGCAAAGGGTGCACCCAACATCCAAGGTATATTAGAGCGTTCAACATCCAGGGTATAAGCACACGCGAAACATCGGGGGTATATGGTTTAAATGAAAGCATTTCGCATTCACTCGCCGCGGTATAAAAATTGAACCAAAAAACTGAAAATAGTTACAAATATCATCAGATTTATGACAGTTTGATCATATTTTGCTGTTATAAATTAAATAGGCGAATAATTAAATGAAACAACTTGAGAAAAATAAAATGAGCAAATATCGTCCCCTCAGTTCCAATGTGTTCTGTGTGCCGATAGGCACATAGAACACATTGGAACTCAGGGGACAATTTGTAAACAAAATACTGTTTACTCGTTTCCTTAATGATCCAAGGGATGTAACTCTATCCGTTGTCTTCTGCATTTGTAAAAACAAAAGTTATTCGGGAATTTGGTCCAACTTTTTACAGAGCGTGAGAAACAGGTTCACAAATTTTTCTCCACTGTGTTTCTATTGTGTTTCAAATGGGACAAAAACATTATCTCCGTCAATATGTATGGTACATGGAAATTTAATACCTGGTTGTCCTCGACTGTGGCTCGGTGTTTAAAAACCGAATTTCAGGTATTAAATCTCCATATACCATACATGTTGGCGAAGATAACTTATAATATCCTTTTTTTAATCAGTTATACCTCAGTATATTATAGATTAAATGCTTATGTCGAGTGTACTGAAACATAAAAGGTCTATGATTAGTGTTTGTTAGAGTAATTCTTTGAGAGATCATAGGATTTCTTAAACAGGAGTTTACTTGATAATCTGTATGCATTAATCAGGCTAAAGGTATATTGAAGGTATAATAAATGGTTTGGTGTTTGGAAGTGAAAGGTAATTAACAGGATTATTCAATTACGAAATATCCGATTAAGTGTGCTCCACTGAACTTAATTTTTGTAACCTTCTCATCTGATAACATATTGCCCACATTTACTTTTCATTTGTTTTAGGGTTTACCAGTTAGGTCGCCTCCTAAGCGTGGAAACCGACCACAGACAGCACCGCAGTTTCAATCTAGGGAATTTAATAGTGGTAATTCTAGAGAGAGAGTTGGTAAGTTTAACCATTTGAGTACCATGCATTTTCTCTTATTGAAAGGTTTCTTTTCTGGGAAACTGTAACATCTCTTCTGGAAAATTGTCAGATGTTCTTTTTTTTCACCCAAACATACTTCCTCCCAAACAAATTTTAATTAATTGGCTCCTTTCAGATATTTATAGATTGTAAATCTACTTCAAGTGGTGGATCATAAACTTCATAAAATGTTGAGCATGTGAAAAAAAATTTGGGCATATTTTAGAAATTAGATGGTTTTATTTAGTGATAAGACAATTAATCGGTATACAATCGGCCATTGGATATGCGCCCATCGCTTCACAATCAACAGCCGGGTGTGTGGGATCGGCCCTCTCCATTGCTTACATGTAAACAAAAAATGTTGAGATTTCCTCAATTCATCATCCAGATTCAAAACACTTTTATTGAAATGACTCTTTAGTGATTCTTAGTTCTGTTTAATCGTGTCAAATTTCACCGAGCAGAGTGAATATGTGTGACTAGCGATATTAAATTCTCAGGGATAATCGTGTGTTAAAGGTGGAAACTCTGGAGCAACGATCGCGGAAATATGATACCCTTCGTTTGGACTTGTGTACTACTTGTAAACACTGATAGTGTCACGAGTGAAGACACATGATGGGACCGTGCATTAGAGAGACAACCATGTTCACTCAAGTGATGAGTGTCCACTTGATATCAAAGGAATCCAAAAACGACAGCAAGAAATTGAAGGAACTTGCTTGCGACATAGTGTATATTACCTTTGATGCATTTCGGCGAGAGCTTCCATAAAAGATAAAACTGTTGTGTTCAGGTTTATGTTTGTTTCGTTTTGTTTTATTCTGCCGTGATTCCAGTTTATAAAATATTATGTATGCAAGATGGCAGTTCCGATTAGTAAAATAAATGTGCTCCTCATCAATAATTAAATCGTTCATTAATGCCCTCAACATTAATAACAAACACCACGAAAACCATTGTCGGGATTGGGGGTTTACTTGATGCATTCATTGCCTGGTGATTACCATAAATTAAATATAACACACTGACCATCGGCATCGACAATCGGCAGATGTCATATCCAAAATATTGGCATTCGGATGAAGAGCCATTTATTTACTAGTTTTATTGACCCCTGAAATTTTATCGGAGGACTATTGTTATCAGCTGCATCCGTCTGTCCGTTCGGAGTGATAACTAAAGTTTGGGTCATCAAATCAAAAACAAATTTGGTGTATATGTCCCTTACCCCAATGATTAGGTGAAATCCGAAAATGGAATTTGTGTCTGGATGATAACTGCAGTTTGAGTAATTGAATCAACAAAGGGGTGGGGTCACCATGGCTCAATAGGTAGAGATGCAGGCTGCAAGCTGAGAGGTCCTCAGTTCGAATCCCACCTGCAGCAACCGCATTGTGTTCTTGGGCAAGACAATTCACCCCCATTGTCTACATGGTCATGATTAGCCATTGTGCAGAAGTATGTGACCTTAAACACCAATAAATAAACAAATAATTATTGAATCAACACAAAATTTTGTACTTAGGTTTGTATCAAGAATATGCAGGTCAAGTTTGAATTTAGGTTTGGTTCGACCAATTTTGGCTGAGTTATGGCCCTTTTTCCATTTTTTTTACTTTGAAAATTAGATATCTGGATGATAACATTAGTTTGAGTTATTGAATCAAAACCAAATTTTGTACATGTGTTTGTCTCGTGAGTATGCAGGTCAAGTTCAAATTTGGGTTCAGTCCGACCAATTGTGGTTGAGTTATGTTCCTTTTTCCATTTTTTATGCTCCAAGAAATTTTCTCCGAAGAGCAAAGAGTCACCATCTGTCTGTCTGTCCATTCCATCCAAGCCTGAAAATAAGCAATCTCTCATTTGCAGAATGAGGTCCCCAGAGGGTGAATTTGCTGATACTATCCCATACAGTGGGCTAGTTTATCCTCTGGGTACTGCTTTCTGTTTAAGTTTGAGACCCTGATTCAAATTGAGGTTCACAGAGGGGAAATTTAGTGATGCTACCCTGCTGTGCAGGGTAGAATCACCAAATTCACACTCTGGGGACCTCATTTTGCAGATGACAGTCTGCTTATTTTCTGGCTTGATTCCATCTGTCCATCCGTCCGAAACAATTGGTTTCCGGACGATAAAAAAAATTATACGTATGTTTATAACCACATAATACAGGTTGAGATTGATAGTGGGTTTGATCTGGTATTTTCTGCCAGAGTTATGGCCCTTTTCCAAGTTAGAAAACATGTTGATATTGGTTTCTAGATGAAAACTTTAGTTTGAGTGAATGAAATGAAACAAAATTTTATACCTAGGTTTATAACCGCATAATACAGATTAGGATTGATAGTGGGCTTGATCCAGTATTTTTTTAGCAGAGTTATGACCCTTTTTCAAGTTAGAAAACATGTTGATATTGGTTTCCGGACGATAACTATTTAGAGTTAGAGTGAATGAAATGAAACCTAATTGTATACCTAGGTTTATAACCACATAATTAATGGGATTGGTCTGACATTTTTTGGCAGAGTTATGACCCTTTTCCAACTTAAAAGACATGTTGATATTGGTTTCTGAATGGTAATTTGAGTTATACATGTCCGATTTCAATCAAAATTGGAATATAGCTTACTGAAGACAATATACCAGACGGGTTTGATTTTGAGTGTTGTGCGATATTTTTTGTTTGAGTTATGACACTTTTTGGACTTTGTTAACTACTAAAATATAGTTTTTCATAAAGCAGGGGGATTAGGGTCCCATGGACACATTTCGTGGTCTGCTATATTGGTGCTATGGTTCAATGGAGATAAGGTATTGATTAATTCAATATCAACAAAGACAAATGACTAGAAACTCATGCTTGGCATTGGGGTGTGGGGGTATAGCCACCCTTGGCATCCGGGGAGCATCTGTTGACTGTGCCAACTCATTTCCCTTGTTTTACTTTGAAAATTGGATGTCTGGCTGCTAACTTTAGTTTGAGTTATTGAATCCACACCAAATTTTGTACACTGGTTTGGCTCATGAATATGCCGGTCGAGTTCAAATTTGGGTTCATTTGGCTGAGTTATGTCCCTTTTACCTTTTTTTCGACTTTGAAAATTTGTAGTTTCAGTCTTCAATATATGTATGTCCAATGTAAGAACCTGCTGTCGGGGGACATAACGGTGGCCTTGTTTCTCTTTGCTTCAAAATGTGTTTTGAATTGATTTGATGGTTTGAGTGATTTTACGCCAAAAAAATATCACCCACCAGACCCTTCTCACCCATAACCCCACTCCTCTAGCTAAATAGATTAAGGTTCCGCTCTACAGTTTTGCACTGTTGCACAGATGTAAATCTCTAAACTAAGGATATATGGTGAAATTAATGCTGTGTAAATTGGAGATATATTTTAGTATCAGTATTAGTATATGATTACATCAGGCTAATTGCTGAACAAGAGAATTTCAAGTTTGGGTCACAGAATTGGAGTCTGATGCATAGGGGTATATTACCAGAGGAATTGGGGGAAACAGTGGTTTCAAACAATTGACTATTTTTAGCTCACTGACTGAAAGTGATTACTTTCTGTCTGTTGTCCATCCATTTGTCCGTCTGTCATGCACTTTACATTATCGACTTCTCCTAAATCCCTTGGCCAAATTGAACCAAATTTGATATGCATGTTCCTTATATACTACTCAAAGTTTGCTAAGCACCAAATATTTGACACATCATTGTGAAATTTGCTTGTGACATATTTGCGATATTTTTGGTGGATCCATATGATTGAGGAATGTATTGAGATGGTCCCCAGTGTTTTCATTAGCTCTCTTGACAGGCAGACTTTTCATGACAGTCATGGAAAGCATGTACCCCTTGATGATGTTTTCATGTCCTGTCTACATGTACATGACATGTGTAGGGTATTCAGTCTTCATTTCAACACAAACCCTTGTGATTTAATGACTGAATATGGCAAATGCAAATGTAAGAAGACATTTGTCTGAAGCAGAAATGTGGCGGGCTGTAGGGATGGTGGAGCAAGGGGCTACCCATCGTCAGGTTGGTGTGCACCATACAGTGATCACCAGAGCCTGGGCAAGATTTCAGCAGTATGGCACACCAGTAAGACGGCATGGTGGTGGCAGAGACGGGGCAACATCTGCAGCTGAAGACCGGTTTTTGATCATTCAGGCCCATAGGAACCACTTTGCCACAGCAACCCAGCTTCGCAGTGACCTTCAAAATGCATCTGGGGTAAATGTTTCGATGCAGACTATCCAGGCAAGGTTGCACGAATGTGGTCTCCAATCGAGAAGACCGTGTATTCGCATTCTGTGTCCCAGAACCACTGCCAGGCACGATATGAATGGGCCATGGACCAGAGAAGATGGGTGACCTGTCCTTTTTTCAGATGAGTCAAGGTACTGCCTAGACCACACAGATAGGCATTCTAGGGTATGGAGAAGGCGAGGAGAGCGATTCCATGCAGCCAACATTGCTGAGCATGACCGCTATGGTGGAGGGTCAATCATGGTCTGGGGTGGCAGCAACAGGGATGGATGTATAGAGTTCTGTGTCCTTGAACGTGGTACATTGACGGCAGAGCAGTATATTGATGAGATCCTGGATGTCCACGTCAGATTGTATGCAGGTGCCGAGGGTGATGGATTCATTCTGATGGATGATAATGCTGTCCTCATGTTGCCCATGCTGTCGGGGAGTACCGACAGAGGGAGGGGATTGAGCGTGTGGACTGGCCAGCAAGATCCCCTGACCTCAATGCAGTCGAACATGTCTGGAATGAGTTGCAGCTTGCAATTTCAGCCCGTCCAGTCCAGCCAAAAAGTGTCCAGGAGCTTGGTGCCATACTGGTCCAAGAATGGAACAACATCCCACAAAGGACCACCAGGAACCTGATTGGGAGCATGAGAAGGCGATATCAAGCTGTAATTAAGAGTAATGGGTCTCATACTTGATATTGAACCCATACCAGTTCGCTCCGTCAACTTTTTGGCAAATTGAAAAATTTCCTCTTTTACCAATAATATCCATATGTTTATACTGTACCAATGACCCAGACATAGCTGGTGCTAACTCTTAAAATATAGGGCCAAACACAAATTTTGCCCCCCAATCCCCAAAATTTGCATCTAAAACCAAAGAAAACATGTCCTGAATGGCCCTCCACACTTCACCTCTACTGCGCATTCGCAGTGTCAAGGACGTTCCGAAATTGGCGCCATTAATCATTCTCAGTTTGGCCCTTCATCAGTTAACATCTGACTGATCTTTGTGCTTGTAAATCTCAGTTTAAATGATGCCAGACACATAAATATTAGTGAAATGGTGATTCTAAGGAGGATATAGAAGGAGGAGAGGAATAATGTGTGATAGAATATTATCAGGGCTGTAACTTAAAATTTTTTAATGAAATTATGTTAAGTTACCTATTTTCGAGGCAACAGCCATTTTGTTGTCATTCTTGTTATTTAGTTACACTGATTTTTCAGTGTTTTCCTCTCTCCCTTTCCTTTAAGTCCCCTCTTGCTATTCTCCCATGCTTTTGGCATAGTTTCTGTAATTATTATTACTAAAATTTATTGGGAGTTTTAGCTGTATAACAGAATGAATTCTGTTCTTTTCCCCATGTTTACGTCTTCACCTATGGGTGGTTAGGCGTTGTGTTCTGCATCTACCATCTGATGTTCTGCAGTTTCTTCCCTGGAAGTCTCTGTTTTGCATCAGATAGTGTATTTTTGGTAACTGATTTCGGGCCTGGGTGCCTGGAGTCTTATTTTAGTGTTTTTACACTCATTGTTTGTTTACTTTTACAACAGCCCTCTGTGTGAGGGGGGGATTTCTTGAAAATAATATCTTGATGTTAATTTAATCATAACTAGATACATTATTATTGTTCGTAAGTGTTGCATAATTTGTTTAAAATATTTTTAAATTTTTTGTCCACACTTAGGCTTGGGATCCATTGGGGCTCAACGTTACTTTTCAGAAACTTGGGCTGTTCTGAAAAAATATTTTTTCAAAATATTTTGATTTTAATTATTTTTTCTATGTTAATGGATCATATTATTATTATGTATTTTGATTGTCAGGGGTTGGTGCGAGTACCAGGACTTTGTTTTCTTTTCACATTGAAAGGATTTTGATCAATTGTAATAAGAGGAAGTCTTCCTCTGACTTTTATAATCATTCTATATGTAGTCAGTGTACTCGCATTAACTCCTGTTCTGTATCTGATGATTTCGATGACAACATGGGAAGCGTATGTCACGGTATGTTAGTGGGGAATTGGACATTCCGGTCCTTTCCCTGCAGGGTCACTCTACTTTATCAATTTCTATTTCAGACGATCAAGATTAGGGTGATGTATCTGTGATGTCTTCCAACAGTGTGCCTCCGTCGTCACAATTAATGAAGGGCTAGCGGAAAAGTGTTCATGTTAATATGCCAATTGCCTAAGAGGACCCTAGTAGGTTCGACGGCCTTTGACGTCCGCTAGCTCGCCCGGTGTAGCGTCCATTCATCGAATGGTTCGGCAGCCGGGTTCGTCCGTTGCGGTCTAGAAGGAGTTTTGGGGTGATGCGAGCACTATAAATCAACCAAATGCACACCCAGTGACGGCGGATTAGAGGGAGAACGGAGGAAGCCTTTTAGTCCGGTTCATAGCTTGTTCTGGTCCATCCGGACGGCGAGCGAGAGAGGCCCCTCTCTCGTACAACAACATCTGGCCCCAGATGTTGTGGTACAAAATGTTTCGCATTCGGAGCAGACGTCCGCCGCACGGGACGCTCCGACATATAGTCAGTCTGGAGAGACTGTCAATAAGGCTTCCTCATTCTCATGGTAGCGCACACGACCACTCTTGGCTACGTGACCTCGGATATCCAGTCAGCTTTGCCAGTCAGAGAATCATCGGCGACCAGGTCACACCATCCGGTAGCCAGGGACACGAGGCCTGCAGACTCCGGACGTTCGCATAGGAAAGTGTGCGGGAGTCAACGAACACGGAGCTTCCGCGGCATTGCATCGTAAGACCGCTACTGCACAGGCCTCGGGGACGGACGTGCTATCCTAAATAGCACAGCTTATCGCAGCATCCCAGCAACAACTGAATCTGTCGCATAATGTTTTATCCGACGATGCTGGGTCGGGACGCTCCGCGGAAGCGGGTACGGACGTCCGAAAATGTCATCCGGTCCGACGGGATACCGAAAGGGATTCGGAGGATTTCGAGCTTTCCCTTTCGGAACAACATATGCTATTGTGTATGTCATCTGACTTGATCTTCTACAGGTTCTTTCGTCGGACCAGAATGCTGCGATGCCGGATAAGAAACTGATAGCGTCGGTGGACTTAGAAATTTTTGGTTCGGTACAGGGACATCGTCCCTCAGTTCCGACATAGTCCAATAATGTCACACAAACTTTCGAATTATTGAACGACGCTATATATTTATTATTATATGCTTGCTATTACCAAGCATTTCTGCTTTCTTGTTCGCAAAAGTTACGGAGATGTCTTTCAAAAGTGTGCCTCTGTCGTCATAGTTAATGAAGAGCTAGCAGCAATAAGTGCTCATGGAATATGTCTATCGCCTAAGAGGTCCCTTGTAGGATCGACGGAGTGACATTCGCTAGCTCACCCGGTGTAGCGTACATTCATCGAATGGTTCGGCTGCCGGGTTCGTCCGTTGCAGTCTAGGAAGGAGATTTGGGTGATGCGAGCACTATAATTACTTTAGTACTCACCCAGTGACGGCGGATTGAGGACAGATCGGAGGAAGCCTGTTATACCGGTTCCTGGCTTGTCCAGGTCCGTCCGGGCTGTGAGCGAGAGAGGTCCCTCTCTCGTCCAACAACATAGGGGACCGCATGTTGTGGTTCAGATATTTTACATTCGGAGCATATGTCCGTCGCTCGGGACGCTCCGTTATATTGATAGTCCGAGAGACTGTCGATAATGCTTCCTCATCCTCACAGCAGTGCACACGACCGCACATTGGCTACGTGACCTCGAGTATCCGATCAGTTTCGTCATTCAGTGATTCCATGGCGAGCAGGTCACACCATCCGGTAGCCAAGGGACACGAGGTCTATACACTCCGTTCGCTCGCATATTAGTAGTATGCACGGGGTAACGATCACGGAGCTTCCAGCGGCAATGCATCGTAGGACCGCTTCTCCACAGGCCTCAGTGACGGACGTGCTATCCGAGTTAGCACAGTTTTTTCGCAGCATCCCAGCAATCGACAGTTTCTCGGTCGAATCAGGAATTATCCGACGGCGCTGGGTCGGTGCGGTCCGCGGTTGCATCAGGTACGGACGACCGAACGCTTTATAGGGTCCGACAGGATGGCGAAAGGGATTCGAAAGATTTCGAGTTTTCCCTTTAGTAGCATTGGAAGCTGCCATATTTATCTTCCGGCATTTTCTTCCAGTGATTGTTATTTCGGACTACATTGCTGCGATGTTGGATAAGAGCCTTATAGCGTCATTGGACACGGAATTTTGGATCGGTTCAGGGACATTGTCCCTGACTTACCGACACAGTCCAATAATGTCATTAGAACATGTGTATTATTTATCGACGCTATATATATATAAGCCTGCTACCAAGCATGATAGTTTAGTTTCTTGTCCGCAATGCTAATTTCTGATTTTTATCATTTATACGAATAGTTTATTTTGGCAGAACAGGGCATACCGAGAGTTCATATGCATCTAGACGGCATGGTTAAAGACTGGAAATAATCTTTTTCGCCGTCTATGTCTTTTCCAATCACAATGTTGGAAACGACAATGATGTCTAATAGACTTAACTTAGACGCTTTATCATACGTAATCCACTTTACTGAGGCGTTATCATTACGTCTTCAAGAGAAAGAATTCCGGGATATGATCCTCAATGTGATTTCTTTTGAGGGCAGTAGTTTGTTCACGTATAACTCCGCCCTTCAGTGGCTGCTTGGAGTTGGTTAGACGTGACGCAGCCCTAGCTACATCCACGCGCGTGGATAGTAAGGTGAAGAACTCTCTCAGAGTCGCTTCGTTCTCGGAGAAGCTTCTCTTCGACGGCAACTTTTCAGCAATCCATGAATTGCTCGATTTACACGTTCTCTTGTCTATCTAGTGTAGCAAGAGATTCAGACTGGGGCAAACATTCGGTGGTTGACTCAGAGAGTGCCACTGTAGTTGCCGGATCCGAGTTTTATAATTATGACGGTTGCCTGTCAAACAGGTTGGGATATAATATTGATCCCAACGGGTTCGAAGTGCCAGGGTCTTTGGGTTCCGCAGTCTCTAAGCAAGCACTTATCTTCCACGGAATAATGTTTGTTTTAGGCTTGCTTTATGTCATTGTATGAACATTATTCAGAAACACATGTCCAAATCCTGTCCGTTAATTCGACAGTAGTGGCGTATCTCCGGAACCAGGGAGGCACTCATTCGTTTCCGTTATTCAATTTAATGGAAAGAATCCTTCTGTTTGTTATAGTACACCAAGTTCTGCTTCTGTCCGTCATATTCCGGGTCGTCTGATTGTATTACCGAACTCCCATTCACTTATGGGTCGCTTGTTGCTGTCAGAATGGACTCTCAACAAACAAGTATTCAATCAGATTTGCTATCAATGGGAGCGCCCAATGATAATTTATTTACGACACAACTTGCTAATCAATTGCAGACGTATGTGTTTACTTGTCCGGATCTCTGAGCTTATGTTGTTAACGCTCTATTGATCTAATAGGACGGAATGATAGGATATGCGTATCCTCCTGCGCTGTTGTTTCAGCAAGTATTGCTATGATAAACAACCACAATACATTTCTGTTGATAGCATCTCTGTCTTCACAGAGACTGTGGGTAAATTTACTCTGATGTCTACTGTGGGACTTAATGCGAAATCTTCCTCCATGAGGGGATCTTTTTTCGCTGGGTAAAATCGTGTCATCTTTATCACAACCCGCAATGTCTCAACCTTCACGTATTCCGTTGCGTGGTCCTTATTGCATTGTAAGCATTGTACTGGACGAGATTTGGACGCGATTTCTTACTATAGGAGAACCTCTTCTTCGCTATACTATGCGGCTAAAGTGGAGCCTCTTCCGTCGTTGGTGTAGGGATCACTATGTTGATATTGTGGATCCCTCCATACTAGTCATTGCATCTTTTTTGTATACTTGTTTGACAAGATCTACTGCAGCCTGTTATTATTAAGGTTATAGGTTTATGTTACCTCATACCTATGCTCTCTATGATAGTTTACAATTGAGTCTTATGTCTCTTTATCTAAGTCACTTAGTAACTTTTCGATAAATAGACTTAGAATCATTAGATTAAATTCCTATACGGAATTTAACTTCGGTTCTTATTTAGCTAAGTAATCATTTGAGCCTCTGGAAACAGTAGTTTTCAAATTCTGACCTTTTAGACAGTAATTCTGTTGGCTTCTCTTTTACTGAAGAGTCAGTGAGTTTCTTGCACTATCGGTGGACGATTCTCACTTTCGTAGTATCGGAAACACTATTTTCTTTACTATTAATGTTGGATTTTGACATAAGAGTCAGGCTTCTAATTAATATCCGGAACCTATTGTTTTTAAGGTCCTTCCGTCTTCGTACGGGCATAGGCCTTTACTCTGTCCGGTTAGAGTTTATGTATTTATAAACAGATATCTGTTTATTACTACGGGCATAAGCTTCTTCTGTCTTTGATGCCTAATAGAAGGACGTTACGCTCCATTCTATTGCTAATGGATTCAATTAACTATCGATACTGCTTATGGTATATCATTGACTCAGCAGTTGTGTTTGAGATTTCGGCTCATGAAGTAAGAGTTCTTCTACATCTTGGGCTTACATTATAGTGTCGCTATTATAGATTTTTGAAGGCTGCTCATTGCGCTCAGCCATCCACATTCATGAATTTTTATCTCAGAAATATCGAGTCCATTTCTGGAGGCCTCTATTGTTAGGTCTGTTATCTACTGTTCAGAATGTCATTCATTTAACAGTTGCTACTATAGCTAGGTAGGCTGTCTGTTTCGGCAGTGACTCCGTTCTGCTGCCCTCTTCGCTCTGGGCTATTTGACCCAGGGCAAGGAAAAGGGGGGGGGGGGGGGGGGGGGGGGGGGGGGGGGAGGGTGTTCCCTTGGGTCACCTGTTTTACTATGAAAACAAGGGGATACCTCCTCCGGAGTTAGTAATTCTGAGCTGTTATTGGGATGGTTGTTTAGTGAGAAGTTTATGTTTTAAAAATTCATTCAGGTCTTAGTTTTTATAGTATAGCTTTTGAATATAGCACGTGTCAACGGACATTATTATACATTCCTCAGACACTTTTAAGGAGTATAAAGAGTCTCTATTCTCTAGACTCACTTTATTTATTGGCTTACTTTAAAAATTATTAGTATAAGGATTATACTAGATATTAATAGAGTACATGGATGTATGATGCTCAATTTTGGAAGGTGTTGTATCTTTCCAATTTATCATAAATAAGAAAGATACATGTAAGGCCTAATACTTCTTTTTCCCTAGAGGGGATGACTCTATTTTATATTTTGAGCGTATTCCATCTTGCTCTATGTCCTTGGCCCTCCAGCCGTTTTTCTATTCAGCTATGTCTGGGTCATTGGTACAGTATAAAAATGTTAAAAAATTTATAGTAATTTATATATTTTTTATACTTACCAATGACCCAGACAGGGATGGCCCTCCCAGGAGTTGGGAACTCTTACCTCCCCGCTGAGTACATAGCGCTTACCAGGCACTGGTTATGAGAATGATTAATGGCGTAAATTTCGGAACATCCTTGACACTGTGCATGCGCAGTAGAGGTGAAGTGTGGAGGGCCATTCAGGACATGTTTTCTTTGGTTTTAGATGCAAATTTTGGGGATTGGGGGGCAAAATTTGTGTTTGGCCCTGTATTTTAAGAGTTAGCACCAGCTATGTCTGGGTCATTGGTAAGTATAAAAAATATATAAATTACTATAAATTTCTTAACTTTCCATGGTTATCGTGTTCAAAAGCTAGTAAATAATGTCAAACACAAATAAAATCTTAATTTCTGTACTTAAATCATTAAAGATATAATTCAATAAAAAATAGATACACTTTTCATTACAATATTTCAACTAAAACGTAAAACAGGTAGTTGGATATACTTGGTGCTCAGCAAACTTTGAGTAGTATATGTCAATTCATGTTTTTTCAAATAAAGTTGCCACACTTCATAGGGAGGGGGTGGAGGAAAATGCTCCAAAATTCTAGAAAAATCTTCTCATGAACCAGTAGGAGTAGAATCAAGTTTGTTCAAACGAAGTTCGTGGAGTAATATTTGCCTTCGTAATGGGAGGGACAAGATTTTTGGCCCTGCCCCAAATTTGCATTTTCTGAACCGATGGTCTGATTTGAACAAAATTCGGTATGTGGTATTATTGGGTCGCATGTATGTGATTCATGTTAAAAAGCGTTTCCCACATTCCACGTGGGAACCCTAGGAGCTAAAAATAGAAAATATTTTCAAACACCCATATTTCCCAATCCACTTGGAACAGAGAACTGTTATTTGGTATGAAACATCCTTAGTACCAGTAGAAATGAATGATAAAAAAAATTGCCATCGAGTGTGTAGTGGGGTGGGGGAGGGCATCGAAAAAATGCTGAGTCAGCATATTTGCAAATATTAAAAAAAATTTCTTCTTCAGAACCACTGATCAGAATCTTCTGATATTTGGCATACACCATCCATAGAGGGGTCAGATGCAAGTGTGTTCAAGTTCAAGTTAAGCCCCTCGGTTTGTATTTGGGCTCAATACAGGAGCCCAAATCTTAACTTAGGGCAATATGGGAAATAAGCTTTAAAAATCTTCTTCTCCAGATCCACGGCAGGGTAGCATCTCAAAATTTACCCCCTGTGAACCTCAGTCTGAATCAAGGTCTCAAGCGAAAACAGAAAGATGAACCTAGAGGATAAATTGGCCCACTGTATGGGATAGCATCAGCAAATTCTCCCTCTGGGGACCCCATTTTGCAAATGACAGGTTGCTTATATTCAGGCTTGGTTATGGGTTAGAAAACTAAGTTGAAGAATATTTGCATTTGAAGAGAGTGTATGTATGAAATGTCATTTTTGGAAATGCTTGAAAAACTGTGGAGCGGAACCTAACTAGATTAACATGTAGATGCTGAATGTGACCTTAAATCCTTCTTTAGCTAATTTTATCAGGTGAGAAATTAAGACCCTTTGGGGCCTCTGTATTTTTTAAGTTGAGCATGTGTTTAATGGGCAACAAAAGTTTCTCTTCAGCAGTGATTTGCAGTGCAGATCAAAATACTTCTCACGCCATTGTTACCCTTAGGTTCTAATTTGTACTTGAATCACTCTTTACTGCAATAAATCAGGTGCTCCAACATGTATATTTTTATACTAAAACCGATGGCCCAGACTTAGCTGGTGAAAACTCGATAAAATCAAGAGCCAAACACAAATTTGGAACCCCTCCCCTCCCAATCCCCAAAGTTTGCATACAAAACAGAAAAATTGGAGTCCTATCTGGCCATCCATATTGTTGTTTACTGTGCATGCATGGTTACCAGGAAGGTACCGGAATTGGCAAAAAGCATCTTTCTTTGGCCCGAAGTCGGTAAACAATGTGCTGACATCTGTGCTTTAAATCTCCTGTTTTGAGGATGCCAGACACAAATCAATGAAAGAATTGGTGGATTCAAGGCTATAAATGGAGGATGGAAGTGAACAATGATGGTTTGCAAGAATTATAAAAATTATTTTATGTTTCCCATTTTCGTGACATGCGCCTGATGTCATCATTCTGGCTAATGATTTATTCACTGTTTGTTAAGTGTTCCTTCCCTATCCTTCCTTGAAGCCCTCCTGTTAAACTCCCAAGCTTTTTGGCCTATTTTTATTGAAATTGTTAAATTTCTTGGGAGTTTAACGTGTGTTACAGAATGTTTATTCTGTTTATCCCCATTGTAATGCCCTCACCCTAGGGGTGTTGGGTCATTTTGGTCTTGCATCTTCTATCCGATGTATCATTCTTTCTTCGTATCAAGATCTAGCTTTGCATCTGGTAGCATTTAAATCGGTTACTGACTTTGTTTCCGGTTTTATACGCCCGTTTTGAAGAAACGGGTCGTATTATGGTATACCTCTGTCCGTTCGTCTGTCCGTCCGGTCATATGTCATACGATAACTCGAGAACGCTTTGAGAGATTTTCGTGATTTTTGGGTAGGTGGTGTATATCGATGGAGGGAAGCTCCCTTTCGTTTAGTGTCGCCGTTCGATTAGTCATTCCAGAGTTATTGGACTTTATTACTTAGAAAATTGTTGATTTTTTACACGTCGTACGATAACTCAAGAATGCTTTGAGAGATTTTCGTGATTTTCGGGTAGGTGGTGTATATCGATGGAGGGAAGCTCCCTTTTGTTTAGTGTTGCCATTCGATTAGTCATTCCAGAGTTATGGTACTTTATTACTTAGAAAATTGTTGATTTTTTACGCGTCGTACAATAACTCGAGAACGCTTTGAGAGATTTTCGTGATTTTTGGGTATGTCGTGTATATCGATGGAGGGAAGCTCCCTTTCGCTTAGTGTCGCCGTTCGATTAGTCATTCCAGAGTTATGGGACTTGATTACTTAGAAAAATGTTGATTTTTTACACGTCGTACGATAACTCAAGAATGCCATGAGTGATTTTCACGATTTTTTGGTAGGTGGTTTATTTTGATGGCAGGAAGCTCGGTTGGTGTCGCCGCTCGATTAGTCATTCCAGAGTTATGGGACTTTATTTTTCACATGTCAAACAATAACTTGAAAATGCTTAGAGCAATTTTCATGATTTTTTGGTTGCAAGTATATGTTGATAGAAGGAATCTCCCTTTAGATTTGTGTCGCTGTCCGATTTGTCATTCCAGAGTTATGGGACTTTATTCATCAAAATATAGGCAATTTTCCACGTGTTGGACTTTGAGCAATTTTCATGATTTTTTGGTGGCAGGTATATGTAACCTGACAAGTACACATGTATACTCATATTGTGTGGTTCCCTCTTGTAATTAATAATGGGCGTATCATGCGCTCATGGCGCAGCTGTTTGTTTTCTGTTGATGTTGTTTACATTTGGCAACACCCTTAACATGTAGTATTTAGTATTATAATACTTTAGAATTATGATTGATTCCGGTAGTGTAGCTAAAAAAAATTGACGTTTGTCCACACTTAGGCTCTATCGGGATGCCCTTGGGCTCATGATATTTGGGAACTTAGGCATTTTGAAAACAAAATTTCGAGAAATTTTTTATAATTGTTTCGAAATTAATTTGATTGCTTTTTCATGTATCCTTATCATTTTGTTGTTGAACTTGCAGGAGTGCTGTCGACTTTGTTTTTTGATTGTAATTAATTATGAAGGCTTATTGCTCTATATGCAAGGCGAGGAAATCTTCCTCGGATTTACATTCTTTTTGTTTTGCCTGTAGGCGATGCACTCCTACAGATTCTTGTCCTACTTGTGTACATTGGGAGGCCAGACGTTGGAGATGGGTGACAATCTTTGTCGTTGGTGGTAAAGTTCCGATGCCGGAGCTGTCACAGCAGGATACATCAAGCTTTTCAGTTTCTTTTTCAGTGGAACAAGAACATGGTGGTGGTAATGCGACACCCATCCATAATGTGCTATCGTCGTCGCGCTCTGATGAGCAAACAAAGCTAGCTGCAAAGGTGCTCATGAATATTTAGCAAGGGATAAGGCCTCTAGTTAGTGCTCTTAATCCTTTGCAAGCAACAAGCTCAACCGGTGAAGCGGTTACCCCGTTAGTGGGGGTCGGGACACCGGGTAAGTCTGTTGCGGTCGAGGGAAGTGTAGAATTGGGTAGAGCAAGCACTAAAACTAAAGCTCACCCAGCGACGACGGCAAAAGGGAAGAAACCTGCAAGTTTCTCTTCGGGAAGCTCTGCGAGGTCTGATAGACCGCGAGTGGGAGAGCCTTCTCTGACGCAGCAACATTTGGGGCCAAATGTTGCTTTGAAAAACTTGTCCGAGTCGGAGGTAACGTCCACACTCGCCGCTCGGAACGCCCCGTCTAAACTGCAGCCGGGGTCGGCTACAGTTACAGCTTCTTCCTCAGGTTCAGATAAGCACACATGATCACGCACTAGCTACCCGACTTTTGATATTCAGGCAGCCCCGTGAAGACGTTCCCAGTCTTCGCTGTGAAGTCGGCCCATCTGGTAGCTAGTGATCCTAGACTTCATTCATTGGGATGTTCGGAGAAGAGATCTTCGTCCGGATCTCTGTCCCAAGAGCAGCAAGCAATGAAAAAACAGAAGCCCGCTTCTCCTCAAGCCTCTGTAATGGACTTGCTGTCGCAGATTGCACAGCTTCCCAGCAAGTGCAAGCGCAGCCTTCTGCAGACTCCGGTAGTGAGCTGTTGGACGGTGCTTGGTCTGTCCAGTCATCTGTACATTCAGATGCTGTTGATCGAAATTCTCAGCTGAATCAGTCGGATGGTGAAAGGGAGGAGGAGGATTAACCTTTCCTTTCAGAACAACATATGGTAGCGATGAATTTCATTCATCAATACTATCCCAACCTTGTTCCACCTGATCAGCAAGCTGCATCTGCTAGGCAGAAACCACTGTCGTCTCTAGACAGAGATGTCGTGCGAAGGAAAGATGATGTTCTTTCCTTCCCGGGACTATCTTGGCAAGTGTTGGAGTCCTTCGGCCACATTATCGATGCCATATTCAACCTAGCAAGTTCGAATAAGGCAGTTTTTTATCTGCATCTTCAATCAGCACGTTATTTTAAAACGGTTGGAGAAGATGTTCAGAGAGCTACACTGCATCTGGATGAGCAGGCTGGGGATTTGGATATATCCTTGCCTACATCATTCAGTTTATGCTCGGATGTGATGGAATCTTCTATTTCATCTAATAGAGCGATTCTGGACGCTATGTCACCAGGGCTTTGGAGCAGCATCTAAATGGAAAGGAATTTGAGGATGTTAGTTCCTCACTGAGAGTTCTTTCCAGGGCAGTCATGTATGCCATGTACCACTTTGCCCTTTCAGTGGCAAATTTGAAGTTGGTTAGATGTGATGCAGCCCTTGCATCGTCATCAATTATCGATGACAGGGTGAAAAGCTCTCTCCGAGTCGTTCCGGTCTCCGGACACACACTTTTTGACAACAGCCTTTCCTTAGTCTATGAAAAACCTTCCAGCACACTGCTACTGAGATTAGCGTCTCAACAACATGCTTCAGCTGACTGGAGTAGGCGAGGTCGTTCCAGTTCCCAATCATCGAAGGGAGCTCCTCGTGAGGGTCTAGGAAACCCTCTTACAGTTACTCCGGAGGTCATCAGTATAGGGACTTGAGGAAAGGGGCGCAAGTCAGATGCCCCAAGGCCGATGGGACATGGTTCTTTGCGAGAAGGACGTAGTTTCTCCTTCCACAAGCCTCGCAAGTCGTACAGGTGATGGTCTAGACCCATGTTGCTTTCCAGTTGGCGAAAGGTTATCAACTTTGCAAAAAAACTGAATGAAAACTACGGAAGATCAGTGGGTGAGAAATGTAGTCTCGGCAGTCCTGAGGCTATCATTCCAAGCAAAGCTCCTCTTACAAGAAGTCTGCATTGGACAAATCTTCCGACGAATTCTTCCAAAGAGAGTCTCTCCTTGTGGAGGTACAGGCTCTCCTATCGAAGAAAGCAATAGAGGTCGAGAATCAAAATTCTCCAGGTTTTTACAAGTCACCTGTTTCTTGTACCAAAGCCAGACGGCTCGTTCCGACTGGTAATAGACTTGAGCTGGATAAACAAATTGATCATGGCTCCATATTTCTATATGGAACCATTCGGTTTGTAAGAGCGAGCATTCGAGTGGAAGACTATGCAGCAAGAATAGATCTAAAGGACGTATACTTTCATGTTCTGGAACATCCGGCATTCAAACAGTACCTGCGTTTTGCTGTGCAAGGAGTGGTTTATCAGTTCAGAGGGATGTGATTTGGTCTGAACCTGGCTCCTTGGGCTTTCACTCGAATAATGAACTCGGTAATGTCATACTTCCGAGCTCATTTGGCAGTGGTAACGTTGGCTTACTTGGACGACATTCTTCAGAGATACGGCGACAGAATTATTCTTCAGAACGATGTTCAGAGTCTGCTTCAGTTGTTCCGACATCTCGGTTTCATAGAGTCGGATCTAGCTCCGTCCAAGTCCTTCATTCACTTTGGAATGAGCTTTGAGACTCAGAACAATCTGGTTTGTCTGCCGTTACCTAGAGCGAAATTAGTCAGTTGTTGTGCTCGCTTTTGTCTAAACTCTCCCGCAGTGACTGCGAGGGAGTTTATAGGGCTGTGCGGAGCAGCTGTGGATCTTATTCTGATGGGCTGTCTGCACACGCGTCCCCTCCAGATTTTCTTCACTCAGAACTGGAGTGTGAAGACTCATTCGCTCGGAACCCAGATTTTTTTAACAGACCTAGTAAAACAAAAGGTTCAGATTTGGGCGGATCTCCAATGGCTGACTCGGGGAGTTCCGCTTCAACTGCCAGATCCGGTCTTCACAATTGTGACGGATGCGAGTCTGACGGGCTGGGATGCGTCCCTAAGTCCCGCAGACTTGAAGTGTCTGGTTCTTTCCTAGAGAAGCACACAAACATCAAGTAGATGATATCTATCTGGCTAGCACTACAACATTGGATTGCTCAAGTAGTCCATGTTCAGATTCTGTCGGACAACTCGATGGTAGTGGCTTATCTCAGGAACCAGGGAGGCACTCATTCGATTCCATTATGCAAATTCAGGAGAAGATTCTCCTATTCGCTCTGAGTCATCACATTCATCTCTCAGTTCGTCATATACTGGGTCGTCTGAACGTAGTAGCAGACTTGCTCTCTTGAAAAGGTTGCCTGTTACCATCGGAGTTGACTCTCAACAAGCGAGTATTCAGTTAGATCTTCTATCAGTGGGATCGTCCCATGATAGATCTTTTTGCAACACACCTGAACAATATATTACCGACGTTCGTACGATCCGTCCATTCCTCAGATTGCCAATTTCCTGGTCTACTTGTTTGACGTATTAAACTTGCAGCCTGTTACAATTAAGAGCTATAAGTCAATGTTATCAGACACTTATGCTCATCATGATAACTTGGCTATTGGATCTGATTTTTCTTTATCCCAGCTAGTTAGAAATTTCTCTATTAATAGACCTTGAACCCTCAGATTATTTCCTAAATGGAATTTGGCTTGGGTTCTGTTGAAGCTTCAAGAAGCTCCATTTGAGCTATTAGACGATGTAGAGTTCAAATTCATGACCTATAAAATGGCCTTTCTCTTAGCCTTTGCATCTGCCCGAAGAGTGAGTGACCTTAATGCATTATCTGTTGATGATTCCCATTACCGTAGTGTGGGTAATACTGTTACATTCACTAAGCTAGTGGGATTCTTGGCTAAGAATCAGATTCCTGTTAAGCAGCCGGAGCCTATTATCATTAAGGCTTTACCGTCCTCGGCCAATCATAGACCTTTGCTGTGTCCAGTTAGAGCTATGCGCATTTATCAACGTCGATCAAGTTTTCTTAGAAAGGGAAGAAAAAGATTCTTTCTTTCCCTGATTCCTAACAGAAAGGATATGCCTGATTATTCCATCGCAGATGGATTTAGCTGACAATACGTATTGCCTGTGAAAGTCTTTCTTCAGATCTTCTGTCAGCAAGATTTCAGCACATGAGGTTAGAGCACTGCTTCTTGGGCTTATTCTAACAGTATAGCCATTACAGATTTTATGAAGGCTGCCTACTGGACACAGCCCTCTTCATTTACCAAGTTTTACCTGAGAAATTTAGAGTTCATCTCCGGTGACCTTAGATCCTTAGGTCCTCTTTCTGTTGCTCAGTATGTCGTCCATTAATCTTACATCTAGAAGATGTCTTAGGCAGTCTGCTCGAGCACTTCCCTCTTCATTACTAGGAATTTTCCTTCAGAATGGGGGGGGGGGGGGGGAGTGGTGGGGGGGATTTTCCCTTATGTTATCTGGCTTTTTAGTGAAAAGCAAGAGAATACCTCCTCCAAAGACAGTAGTCCAGTAGTCAGTGCTGGGTGGTTTTAATGTGTAGCTCGGTGTGGAGCAATAACTATGTCTCATTTATGTACTATTTTTAAAGTGTAGCTCACTGTGAAGCATTTGTATATGTCACATGTCAAACAAGCATTTCTATACAATCCTCAGACACTTTTAAATGAGTATAAAGTGTATCATTCTCTGGACTAGCTTTATAATTGGTTTCCTTCACTGAATTAGCATAAGGGGTTATGCTGGCATTAAATGGAGAAATTATGTAATTATCAATTACGTTGTTGGTGTTATGTTATTCTCTTTTTTTTTTTTAAAAGAGGACATATGTAATTCCTCTGTCTTCTCCTATTCTCCTGTAGGAGCTATTCTTTATCGAAGTAATTGAGAGATTTGATTTTCCTCTAAGTCCTAGGCCCTCCAGCCTTTTTACTATTCAGCTAAGTCTGGGCCATTGGTTGTAGTATAAAAATATGATAAATTTAAAGTAATTTGTATATTTTTTATACTTAGCAATGGCCCAGACAGGGCTATTAAAAAACAAAGTCTTGTTTCTTAGGCGCCTCCCTCATCATAGAAAATCTGCCTCTTCACCTGTTTTTTTTTCACCTGGAAATCTCTTCTATGACTCTATTTTGTACTTTTAGACCGTCCTGGAAATGAGACTGGTGTGAGTGCAATAGCTGCCATCAGCACCCGTGTTTTCTATTTTACGGGAGTGAAAAAATGCACTCATTAAAAAATATTGTGGAACTCTAATATACTGTGAGGGCATATAAATGTGTGTCATTTTGAGAAAGCAGCACTCTGTTGTCAGTAGCAAGTTACTGTCATAATTCAGCAATTCCTTATACATTTAACCCTTTGAATTCTAGTGGTATCTTCCATGCCAGTTCAATGGAAGCAATTAGAAGAGTCCCTATTCATTACGTGAGGTAAACCAATCAATATTTTCAACATGCAGCCTTGGGGCTGCACGTTGAAAACAATAATTGATCTACCCCACACATTTACTGAACTGCCATCTTATTTAATGAAGTTTATTACGTATCATGTTCCTGGTTG
This sequence comes from Pictodentalium vernedei, assembly GCA_031216915.1. Classification (NCBI taxonomy): domain Eukaryota; kingdom Metazoa; phylum Mollusca; class Scaphopoda; order Dentaliida; family Dentaliidae; genus Pictodentalium; species Pictodentalium vernedei. The sequence continues at coordinate 220,575,757 of CM062294.1, forward strand.
GAAAAACGGCTGCTCGGTTCAAAGGGTTAAGGTTTCCTGTGTTTGGTGACAGTATTCCCTCAAAAATTCATATACTAACATTTTACAGGTGCAATTTACTCTCGTCTATGGTTTAGCGGGAGCTTAAAACTGCACCCGTCAATTTTGTTCCTTTCAAGCACTGCTTGTAGGACAAATATTTAACCAACTGTACCTTGTTTGACTGAGCTCTGTTAAACAAAATATATTTGGTTAAATTTGCAACTACAGTTTGGGAAATTTTCACTGCTGAAAACATCTGTTTGCCACATAATAGTGTCAGTAGTTAAATTTCTAATTCCAAATATTTTCAGAACTGTTTTGTGAATAAATAAAAAAAAAAAAAAAGCCCTGAAAGACATTTGTTTGGAAGTATTAAATGACGTTTGAGCTAATATTCTTGGTAACTAAAAATAAAATCAACAGATAAAAAATTGAATGATGAGTCAAACCCAACATGTTTATGCTTAGTGAAAATTGGTGAGGAACAGCAAAAGACATGTTATTTTATGTTCAAACATTCTTTCAAAACAACTTTTCAAACTTAGGCCAAATAAAAAAAATGAATTGATTCTCAGGCATTTTTTTTTTCAAATCAGTGAGGGAGGGAGGATTTTATTTTTATTTTTTTTTTTCATGTAAAGGGTTGAGTATAGTCAGTAATCTTTTTGCTGTCTTTCCACTTGAAAAAGAGAAAAGGTTGTATTTTAGTGTTATAGTATAACTTTTATAACTAACTGCCATAACAACAGCTAAAAGTATTTGTATTTTATTGTTCTTTTTAATGGCATAGATCTGTCAAGCATCATATTCCATTAGAATAGGCCCCAGTAACCAATGCTTGGGGTAGGAGTCCTTTAAAATGGGACACATGGCTCTAAATGATTGGTTAAACTTGAGTTTATATCGGTGTTGCGGCCATTATCAGCCATTGTGCAGAAAAATATGACCTTAAACACCAGCAAATAAATCAATAATTAAATCATGATCCAGTGTATCAGAATTTGCCTTGTTACTGTTTATGGGAGAGTGCCTCTGGGCACTCTCCCATAAACTGCAACAAGAAAAACCAATTTACTGCAAACACAGCTAAATAATTATATGTCGAGAAATGTGAAAAAATGACCATTCCAAGTTTTCACAAATTCTTTAAAAAACATGATATAATAAAAATGTCTAATGAGGAGGTTCAAATCCAACGAGGGAGGGCCTGAGAATCAAAACATTTTTTTTTTTTAGCCTTAAAACCTTTATAGAGGGGCATATTTTTATACAACAACCAAAGGTCCAGACTAGTTGGTGCTAACTCAAAAATTAATCCAAGGCCAAACAAATTTTGCCCCCCAATCCCCAAAATTTGCATGCAAAACTGAAAATTTAATGTCCTATCTGGTCCACCATAGTTTTTGGATCTGCGCATGCGCATTATCCAGGAACACAGAAATTGGCGCCAACCATCATTCTTTGTTTGTTTGGTCTTGAAGTCAGCAACAATGAACTGACATCTGTGCTTTTAAATCTCATTTTTGAGGATGCCAGACACAAATCAATGGTAAAATTGGTGGATCCATGAACATAATTGCATGATGGAAGTGAACAACGGTGGTTAGGAACGTTCAGGGCTATAACTTTATAATTTTTATCAAAATTATTTCATGTTTCCCAATTTCGAGACATGGGCCTGACGTCATCATTCTTGCAATGATTTTTCCACTGTTTGTTAAGTGTTCCTTTCCTATCCTTCCTTGAAACCCTCCTGTTAAACTCCCAAGCTTTTTGGCTTATTTTTATTGAAATTTTTTATTAAATTTCTTGGGAGTTTGACGTGTATTACAGAATGTTTATTCTGTATATCCCCTTGGTTCTGTCCTCACCCCAGGTGTGTTTAGGCGTTTGGGTCAAGCATCTTATGTCCAATGTATCGTTTTTTCTTCATCTGAAGATCTTGCTTTATATCAGGTATCTTTAAAATCTGTTGCTGACTTCAGGCCTTTTTAGCTCATCTGAGCAAAGCTCAAGGGGAGCTTAACTGATCACTTTCCGTCATGAACTGCTGATTCAACAAAATTTGCTGTGCATGTTCCCTATCATATGTCAATTCAAGTTTGTTCAAATCAAGTTGACCCGCCTCTCCGTAGGGCCACGCCCAAAAAGTGTGCTTAAATCTTAAAAAATATTCTCATGAACCAACAGTAGCAGAGATTTGATATTTGGTGTGCAGCTTCCTTTTGAGGTGTAGACTCAGATTTGTTCAAGAGAAGTTCGAGGAGCTTTATTTGCCTTCGTTATGGGAGGGGAAAGAATTTTCGCCAAGCCCAAAATTTCTATTTTCAAAACCGAGAGGCAGATTTGAACCAAATTTGATATGAAGGCTTATTGGGTCATGAGTACTTAATTTATGCCCCAATTTTTTTTCCCGTCACCCCAAAGGAACCACAGGAGCTAAAAATAGAAAAAAATTAAAACGCCCATATCTCCAACATCTTCAGATCAACCAATAGGAATATTTTGATATTTGGTATGCAGCATCCTTAGGGAGGTGAGATTCACGTTTGTTCAAGCCAAATCCCTGGGTTCATATTTAGGCTGAAAATTTGGGGTCCCGGTCCGGACTTAAAATTTTTGGACCAAAATCCGGAAATTAGTATTTTTATACTGTACCAATGACCCAGACATAGCTGGTGCTAACTCTTAAAATATAGGGCCAAACACAAATTTTGCCCCCCAATCCCCAAAATTTGCATCTAAAACTAAAGAAAACATGTCCTGAAAGGCCCTCCACACTTCGCCCCTACTGCGCATGCGCAGTGTCAAGGACGTTCCGAAATTGGCGCCATTTATCATTCTAAGTTTGGCCCTTCATCAGTTAACATCTGACTGATCTTTGTGCTTTTAAATCTCAGTTTAAATGATGCCAGACACATAAATATTAGTGAAATGGTGATTCTAAGGAGGATAGAAAAGGAGGAGAGGAAAAGAATGTGTGACAGAATATTATCAGGGCTGTAACTTAAAATTTTTTAATGAAATTATGTTAAGTTACCTATTTTCAAGGCAGCAGCCATTTTGTTGTCATTCTGATTATTTAGTTACACTGTTTTTTCAAGTGTTTTTCCTCTCTCCCTGTCCTTTAAGTTCCCCCTTGCTATTCTCCCATGCTTTTGGCATAGTTTCTGTAATTATTATTACTAAAATTTCTTGGGAGTTTTAGCTGAATAACAGAATGAATTCTGTTCTTTCCCCATGTTTACGTCTTCACCTACGGGTGGTTAGGCGTTGTGTTCTGCATCTACCATCTGATGTTCTGCAGTTTCTTCCCTGGAAGTCTCTGTTTTGCATCAGATGGTGTATTTTTGGTAACTGATTTCGGGCCTGGGTGCCTGGAGTCTTATTTTAGTGTTTTTACACTCATTGTTTACATTTACAACAGCCCTCTGTGTGAGGGGGGGATTTCTAAATAATAATATCTTTATGTTATTTTAATCATAACTAGATACATTATTATTGTTCGTAAGTGTTGAATAAATTGTTTAAAATATTTTTAAAATTTTTGTCCACACTTAGGCTTGGGATCCATTGGGGCTCAACGTTACTTTTCAGAAACCTGGGCTGTTCTGAAAAAATATTTTTTCAAAATATTTTGATTTCAATTATTTTTTCTATATTAATGGATCATATTATTATTATGTATTTTGATTGCCAGGGGTTAGTGCGAGTACCAGGACTTGTTTTCTTTTCACATTGAAAGGATATTGATCAATTGTTTTAAGAGGAAGTCTTCCTCTGACCTTATTATCATTCTATATGTGGTCAGTGTACTCGCATTAACTCCTGTTCTGTATCGTATGATTTCGATGACAATATGGGAAGCGTATGTCACGGTATGTTGTTGGGGATTTGGACACTCCGGTCCTTTCCCCGCAGGGTCACTCTACTTTATCAATTTCTATTTCAGACGATCAAGATTAGGGTGATGTATCTGTGATGTCTTCCAACAGTGTGCCTCCGTCGTCACAATTAATGAAGGGCTAGCGGAAAAGTGCTCATGTAATACGCCAATTGCCTAAGAGGACCCTAGTAGGTTCGACGGCCTTTGACGTCCGCTAGCTCGCCCGGTGTAGCGTCCATTCACCGAATGGTTCGGCAGCCGGGTTCATCCGTTGCGGTCTAGAAGGAATTTTGGGGTGATGCGAGCACTATAAAATTAACTTAATGCACACCCAGTGACGGCGGATCGGAGGGAGAACGGAGGAAGCCTTTTAGTCCGGTTCATAGCTCGTTCCGGTCCATCCGGACGGCAAGCGAGAGAGGCCCCTCTCTCGTTCAACAACATCTGACCCCAGATGTTGTGGTACAAATGTGTCGCTAGCGGAGCATACGTCCGTCGCTCGGGACGCTCCGTTGTATAGGCAGTCCGCTGAGACTGCTAAGGCTTCCTCTTCTCGTCAGCGCACACGACCGCACCTTGGCTGCGTGACCGCCGATATATTACCAGCTTCGCCGATCAAGGATTCTTCGGCGACCAGGTCACACCATCCGGCAGCCAGGGATTCGAGACCGATGGACTCCGGACGTTCGCATAGGAAAAGTATGCGGGAGCCATCTGATGCGGAGCTGCCCTCGGCGAAGCAGCGATAGACTGCGCCTCCGCAGGTCTCGACGCCGGACATTCTTGTGCACATAGCACAGCTTATCGCAGCATCCCAGCAGCCGACAGAAACGGTGTCGGATCGAGAATTATCCGACAGCGCTGGGTCGGTAGCCGGGGACTCGAGGCCTGCAGACTCCGGACGTTCGCATAGGAAGTGTGCGGGAGTCAACGTACACGGAGCTTCCAGCGGCAATGCATCGTAAGTCCGCTACTGCACAGGCCTCGGGAACGGACGTGCTTTCCTTAATAGCACAGTTTATCGCAGCATCCCAGCATCAACTGAATCTGTCGCATATATTTTATCCGACGATGCTGGGTCGGGACGCTCCGCGGAAGCGGGTACGGACGTCCGAAAGTTTCATCCGGTCCGACGGGATACCGAAAGGGATTCGGAGGATTTCAAGCTTTCCCTTTCGGAACAACATATGCTGCGATGCCGGATAAGAAACTGATAGCGTCGGTGGACTTAGAAATTTTTGGTTCGGTTCAGGGACATCGTCCCTCAGTTCCGACATAGTCCAATAATGTCACACAAACTTTCGAATTATTGAACGACGCTATATATATTATTATTTTATGCTTGCTATCCAAGCATTTCTGGTTTCTTGTTCGAAGAGTTATGGAGATGTCTTTCAAAAGTGTGCCTCTGTCGTCATAGTTAATGAAGAGTTAGCGGCAATAAGTGCTCATGGAATATGTCTATCGCTTACGGAGTGACATTCGCTAGCTCACCCGGTGTAGCGTACATTCATCGAATGGTTCGGCTGCCGGGTTCGTCCGTTGTGGTCTAGGAAGGAGATTTGGGTGATGCGAGCACTTTAATTACTTTAATACTCACCCAGTGACGGCAGATTGAGGACAGATCGGAGGAAGCCAACAACATAGGGGACCGCATGTTGTGGTTCAGATATTTTACATTCGGAGCATATGTCCGTTACTCGGGACGCTCCGTTATATTGACAGTCCGAGAGACTGTCTTTAATGCTTCCTCATCCTCACAGCAGGGCACACGACCGCACATTGGCTACGTGACCTCGAGTATCCGATCAGTTTCGGCATTCAGTGATTCCACAGCGAATAGGTCGCGCCATCCGGTAGCCAAGGGACACGAGGCCTATACACTCCGTTCGCTCACATATTGGAAGTATGCACGGGGTAACGATCTCGGAGCTTCCTGCGGCAATGCATCGTAAGACCGCTGCTCCTCAGGCCTCAGTGACGGACGTGCTATCCGAGTTAGCACAGTTGTTTCGCAGCATCCCAGCAATTGACAGTTTCTCGGTCGAATCAGGAATTATCCGACGGCGCTGGGTCGGTGCGGTCCGCGGTTGCATCAAGCTACGGACGACCGAACGCTTTATAGGGTCCGACAGGATGGCGAAAGGGATTCGAAAGATTTCGAGTTTTCCCTTTAGTAGTATCGGAAGATGCCTTTCATACCTTCTGGCATTTCTTCCAGTGATTATTTTTCGGACTTCATTGCTGCGATCTTGGATAAGAGACTTATAGCGTCATTGGACTCGGATTTTTCGATCGGTACAGGGACTTTGTCCCTGACTTACCGACGCAGTCCAATATTGTCATTACAACATGTGTTTTATTTTTCGACGCTATATATTTATATATATATACAAGCCTGCTACTAAGCATGATAGTTTAGTTTCTTGTCCGCGTGGCTCATTTCTGCCATTTTATCTTTTTTACATATAGTTTATTTTGGCAGAGCAGGGCATACCGAGAGTTCATATGCGTCTAGACGGTGTGATTAAAGACTGCATATATTCTTTTTCGCCGTTTATGTCTTTTCCAATTTCAATGTTGGGAACGACATTATGTATAGTAGACTTAACTTAGACGCTTTATTATACGTAATCCGCCTTACTGAGGCGTTATCATTACGTCTTCAAGAAAAGATTTACGGGATATTATTCTCAATGTAATTTCTTTTGAGGGCAGTAGTTTGTTCACGTATAACTCCGCCCTTCAGTGGCTGATTGGAGTTGGTTAGACGTGATGCAGCCCTAGCTACATCCACGCGTGGATAGTAGGTTAAGAACTCTCTCAGAGTCGCTTCGTTCTCGGAGGAGCTTCTCTTCGACGGCAACTTTCCGGCAATCCATGAATTGCTTGATTTATACATTCTCTTGTCTATCTAGTCTTACAAGAGATTCAGACTGGGGCAAACATTCGGTGGTTGACTCAGAGAGTGCCGCCGCAGTTGCCGGACCCGAGTGTGGCTGTTATGACGGTTGCCAGTCAAACAGATTGGGATATATACTGATCCCTACGGATTCGAAGTGCCAGGGTCTTTGGGTTCCGCAGTCTTTTAGCTATCAGTTTAACTTCCGCGGAATAATGTTTTTTAGGCTTGCTTTATGTCATTGCATGAACATTATTCAGAAACGCATGCCCAAATTCCTGTCCTTTAATTCGACAGTAGTGGCGTATCTCCGGAACCAGGGAGGCACTCTTTCGTTTCCGTTATTCAATTTAATGGAAAGAATCCATCTGTTGGTTATAGTACACCAAGTTCAGTTTTGGTCCGTCATATTCTGGGTCGTCTGATTGTTTTATCGCACTCCCGTTCTCTTACGGGTCGCTTGTTGCTGTCAGAATGGACTCTCAACAAACAAGTATTCAATCAGATTTGCTATCTATGGGAGCGCCCAATGATGTTTTATTTATGACACAGCTTGCTAATCAATTGCAGACGTATGTGTTGGCTTGTCCAGATCTCTGAGCTAATACTGTTAACGCTCTATTGATCTATAGGACGGAATGATAGGATACGCGTATCCTCCGGCGCTGTTCTTTTAGCAGGTATTGCTAAGATAAACAACCACAATACATTTCTGTTGATAGCATCTCTATCTTCACAGAGATCATGAGTAATTTACTCTCTTGTCTACTGTGGATCTTAACGTGAAATCTTCCTCTATGTGAGGATCTTTTTTCACTGGGTAAATCGTGTCATCTTTATCACAACCAGCAAGGTCGCAACCTTCATGTATTCCGTTGTGTGGTCCGTATTGCATTGTAAGCACTGTACTGGACGAGCTTTGGACGCGATTTCTTACTATAGGAGATCCTCTTCTTCGCTATTCTATGCGACTAAAGTGGAGGCTCTTCCGTCGTGGTGTAGGGATCATTATGTTCATATGGTTGATCCCTCCATACTACTCATTGCTATTTTTTAGTATACTTGTTTCACAAGATCTACTGCAGCCTGTTGTTATTTAGGTTATAGGTTTATGTTACCTCATACCTGTGCACTCTACGATAGTTTACAATTGAGTCTTTTGTCTCTTTATCTAAGTCAGTTAGTAACTTTTTGATAAATAGACTTAGAATCTTTAGATTAAATTCCTATACGGATTTTAACTTCGGTTCTTATTTAGCTAAGTAATCATTTGAGCCTCTGGAAACAGTAGTTTTCAAATTCTGACCTTTTAGACAGTAATTCTGTTGGTTTCTCTTTTACTGTAGAGTCAGTGAGTTTCATGCACTATCGATGGATGATTTTCACTTTCATAGTTTCGGAATCAATACTTCCGTTACTATTTAGGTTGGATTGTTGCATAAGAATTAGGCTCCTATTATCCGGAACCTATTATTTTAAGGTCCTTCCGTCTTCGTATGGGCATAGGTCTTTACTCTTTCCGGGTACAGTTTATGTATTTATAAACAGATATCTGTTTATTACAAGGGCGTAAGCTTCTTCTGTCTTTGATGTCTAGTAGAAGGACGTTACGCTCCATTTTATTGTTAATGGATTCTATTAACTAGCGTACTGCTTATGGTATTTCATTGGCTTAGCAGTTGTGCTTAAGATTTCGGCTCATGAAGTAAGAGTTCTTCTACTTCTTGGGCTTACATTAATAGTGTTGCTATTATAGATTTTTGAAGGCTGCTCATTGCGCTCAGCCATCCATTCATGAATTTTATCTCAGAAATATCGAGTCCATTTCTGGAGGCCTCTATTGTTAGGTCTATTATCTACTGCTCAGAATGTCATTCACTTAACAGTTGCTACTATAGCTAGGTAGGCTGTCTGTTTCGGCAGTGTCTCCGTTCGGCTGCCCTCTTCGCTCTGGGCTATTTGACCCAGGGCAAGAAAAGGGGGGGGGAGGGTGTTCCCTTGGGTCACCTGTTTTTACTATGAAAACAAGGGGATACCTCCTCCGGAGTTAGTAATTCTGAGCTGTTATTGGGATGGTTGTTTAGTGAGAAGTTTAAGTTTATAAAATTCATTCAAGTCTTAGTTTTTAAAGTATAGCTTTTGAATATTGCATATGTCAACGGACATGATTATGCAATTCTCACACACTTTTAGGAGTATAAGAGTCTCTATTCTCTAGACTTACTTTATTATTGGCTTACTTTAAAAATTATTAGTATAAGGATTATTGGATATTAATAGAGTACATGGATGTATGAAGCTCAATTTTTGGAAGGTGTTGTATCTTTCTAATTTATCATAAATAAGAAAGATACATGTAAGGCCTATTACTTCTTTTCCCTAGAGGGGATGACTCTATTTTATTTTATTGAGCGTATTCCATTTTGCTCTATGTCCTTGGCCCTCCAGCCTTTTTACTATTCAGCTATGTCTGGGTCATTGGTACAGTATAAAAATGTTAAAAAATTTATAGTAATTTATATATTTTTTATACTTACCAATGACCCAGACGGGGATGGCCCTCCCAGGAGTTGGGAACTCTTGCCTCCCCGCTGAGTACATAGCGCTTACCAGGCACTGGTTATTAGAATGATAAATGGCGCCAATTTCGGAACGTCCTTGACACTGCGCATGCGCAGTAGGGGCGAAGTGTGGAGGGCCTTTCAGGACATGTTTTCTTTAGTTTTAGATGCAAATTTTGGGGATTGGGGGGCAAAATTTGTGTTTGGCCCTATATTTTAAGAGTTAGCACCAGCTATGTCTGGGTCATTGGTAAGTATAAAAAATATATAAATTACTATAAATTTTTTAACTTTTTGGTTTTTTATGCTTTTTGGTCAGTTTTAAGAAGAAGGAAAAAAAAATTTAGTCTGAAAATATTTTGTTTGGGACTTTGAAAATTTCTGAACAAAAATAAAAAAAAATCTGTTTTCTATGCGTTTATCTCAATTTTGGGACGTAAAAGTGCAGGAACTGAAAATAGAAGGAAAATCCTGTGTATTGTATGGGCACAATCGCTTCATCTAGTTGGTATATGCTTTTCTTAGGAGGGGCATATGCAGCTTATTCAAGTCAAGTCCCTGGTTTGATATTTAGACCACCATGTCAGGTGAGCGCCCTAAGGCCCCCTGGGGCCTCTTGTTTATTCAGTGTCTGGGGTCTTGTTTCTGGTTTTTTCCTTTGGCGTTGTTTACATTGACAACGCCCTATAAATATATGTAGTTTCTACTTATTATTACTGTAGGATTGTTGTAAGATACATGTAATAATAATATTCCGGTAGTGTAGCAATTATTTTTGTCCACACTTAGGCTCTATCGGGATACCTTTGGGCTCGTCTTGTTCCCTTTGGGAACTTGGGTTTTTGTCAAAAAATTTTCGAAAGATTTTTTGAAATTAATTTTTCGATTTATATTTTGAATGTTGATTATTATGTATCTTTATCATATATTTATTGTGGAGTTGGTGGGAGTACTATTGACTTTGTTTGATTAATTATGAAAGCTTATTGCTCAAAATGCAAGGCGAGGAAATCTTCCTCAGATTTACATGCTTGTTGCCTTGCTTATAGTTGATGTTCTCCCGCTAATACTTGTAATACATGTTTTGATTGGGATGACAAACGCTGGGCACGGTTGTCACGGTATGTTGTTAGTAGTGAGAGGCCAATGCCAGACCACTCGCCGCAAAGTCAAGCAAGTTTCTCAGTTTCTTTTTCAGAGGAACAAGAACATGTGATGGTTATGTGACGCCTACGAAAAGTGTCCTACCGTCGTCGTGCTCTGATGAGCAAACAGAGCTAGCTGCCAAGGTGCTCATGAATATTAGACGGGATAAAGCCACTAGCTGGTGGTTTTAATCCCTTGTCTGCAGCTAGCTCGACCAGTGAAGCGGTTACTCTGTCCCTGGGTACCGTGATGCCAGGTATGTCCGTTGCAGTCGAAAGAAGTGGATTGGGTAGAGCGAGGACCTTAAAATCTAAACATGCTCACCCAATCGACGACGGTACAGGGAAGAAGCCAGCAAGTGTTGTGGGTCTGAAAGGACCGCGAGCGAGAGAGGTCCCTCTTTATCCCAGCAACATCAGACTTTATCCGAACAAAGGAGGAGGTCCTCTCTTTTCCGGTTCAGTCTTGGCAGGTGTTGCAGGCCTTCACCCATATAAACGACGCTGTATCCATATAAACGATGCTGTATTTAATCTCTTGAGTGCGAGGAAGACAGGCGGTTGCTTAACTTCATCTTCCATAAACATACCGTTTCTTGGACCATGTTCTTTTAAAACAGTCGGAGAAGATGTTCAGAAAGTTCCTCTGCGTTTGGATGAGCAGGCCGAGGACCTAGAGGTATCCTTACCTGGTTCATTCACAATTGAGAATGCAATTTCTTCAAATAGAGCGAATTTGGATGCTATGTCTTATGCAGATCACCTTACAAGAGCTTTGGCGCAACATCTCAACGGAAAGGAATTTGAGGATGTTCGTACCTCTATAAGAGTTCTTTCCAGGGCAATTATGTATAACTCCACCCTAACAGTGGCTAATTTGGAGTTAATCAGACGTGATGGTGCCCTTGTGTCGTCATCACTGATAGATTACAAGATGAAAAACTCTCTCCGAGTCACTCCGGTCTCAGGACATTCTATATTCGACGACAAGCTATCGTTAGTCTATGACCAGGCTACTAAGAAAGCGTCCAATGCTCTGCATTTAAAGTCGGCGTCTCATCGACCCACTGCAGCCAATAAGAGTAAAGGAGGACATGCCAGACAGAAATCATCAAAAGGAGACTCCTCACTAGGGTATAAGAAACCCTCTTATTCTTAATCTGTTGGTCGTCAGCATAGTGACTCGGGGAAAGGGGCGTATGTCTGATCGGGACTATCGGTCAGACGCCCCTAGGCCGACGGGATGAGGTTCTTCATGGGGAGGACGTGGTTTCTCCTCCCGTAAGCCTCACATGTCATACAGGTGATGGTCAGGACCTCTATTGCTTACCAGTTGGCAGGATGTTATCAAGCTTCGCGAAAAACTGGTTAACAATCACGGAAGACCAGTGGGTGAGAAGTGTAGTCTCGGACAGCCTACAGCTATCATTCTGAGCGAAACCCCCGCTAAAAAGATGTCCACATTGGACAAATCTTCCGTCAGATCCTTGCAAGAGAGAGAGAGAGTCTCTTCTGGCGGAGGTACAGGCTCTCTTATCAAAGGAAACAATAGAGGTCGTTGAGAATCAAAATTCTCAAGGTTTCTACAGTCACCTGTTCCTCGTAATGAAGCCAAACAGCTCGTTCTGACCAGTTATAGACTTGAGCCTGATAAACAAGCTTATCGTGGCTCCAAAATTTCTATATGGAGACCATTCGGTCGGTAAAGGCAAGCGTTCAAGTGGACGACTATGCGGCAAGCATAGATCTAAAAGATCGTACTTTCATGTCCTGGTACATTCGGCATTCAGAAAGTACCTGCGGTTTGCTGTACAAGGGAAGGTGTATCAGTTCAGAGCAATGTGCTTTGGTCTGAACCTAGCTCCCTGGGCATTCACTCGAATAATGAAATCGGTAATGTCACACTTCCGAGCTCATTCATCTGCGGCAACGTCTGCTTACTTGGACGACATTCTACAGAGATACGGCAACAGAATTAATCTTCAGAACGATGTTCAGAGTCTGCTTCTATTACTCTGACGTCTCGGTTTCATCATAAACGAGAAAAAGTCGGATCTAGCTCTGTCCAAGTCGTTCATTCACTTGGGAATGAGCTTCGAGATTCACAACATGCGACTGTTGGGGCTGTGCGGAGTGGCTGCGGATCTTATTCCGATGGGTCGCCTGCACACGCGTCCCCCCCCAGGTATTCTTTACTCAGAACTGGAGTGTGAAGATGCATTCACTCGAAACCAGTATTGTTTTAACGGACATGGTAAAACAAAGGGTTCAGATTTGGGCAGATATTCAGTGGTTAACTCAGGGAGTTCCGTTGCAACTGCCGGATCCGGCTTTCACGATAATGATGGATGCAAGTCATACGGGTTGGGGCACGTCCCTAAGTCCCGCAGACTTGAAGTGTCAGGATCTTTGGGACCCTTGGTTCCTAGAGAAGCACATAAACATTAAAGAGATGTCAATATGGCTATACAACATTGGATTGACATAATAGCGGACGCTCATGTTCAGATTTTGTCGGACAACTCGTCAGTAGTAGCGTACATCAGGAACCAGGGTAGCACTCATTCGATTACGTTATGCAAACTAACGGAGAAGATTCTTCTATATGTCATCAATCATCATGTTTACTTTTCTGTCCGTCATATACTGGGTCGTCTGAACGTAATAGCAGACTCACTCTCTCGGAAAGGTCGCCTGTTGCCATCGGAGTGGACTCTCAACAAGCGAGCATTCAGGCAGATTTGCTACCAGTGGGATCGCCCTATGATAGATCTGTTTGCGACGCATCTGAACACTCAGTTACCGACATTTGTGTCGCCATGTCCAGACCATCGAGCGTACGCTGTAGACGCTCTGTCGATCTCATGAGACGGAATGATAGGATATGCGTATTCTCCAACTCCATTGATTCAGCAGATTCTGTTAAAGATCAAACAGTCTGATTGCAAAATTCTACTAGTAGAACCTCTGTCGTCACAGAAACCTTGGATCAATCTTCTCTGGTGTCTGTTGTGGGACGTTCCCCAGAAGCTTCCTCCACGAGAGGACCTTCTTTATCAGGGGAAGTCATGCACACTGCATCACAACCTGGAAGGTCTCAACCTTCACGTATTTCCGTTGTGGGGTCCTTCTTGCATAGAAAACAGTTTACAGGACGAGCAGTGGATGCAATTTATAACTGCAGGAGGTTCTCCTCTTCGTTGAACTATGCAGCGAAGTGGAAGGTTTTCTTCCGTTGGTGTAAGTATCAGTCGATAGATGTTTATGATCCGTCCATACCAAATATTGCCAATTTCCTCGTCTGCTTATTTGAAGATCTCAAACTGCAGCCTGTCACTATTAAGGGCTATAGGTCTATGTTATCAGACACTTACGCTCATCATTATAACTTGGCTATTGGATCTAATACTTCATTGTCCAAGCTGGTTAGAAATTTCTCTATTAATAGACCTAGAACCCTCAGATTAATTCCTAAGTGGAATTTGGCTTCGGTTCTGTTGAAGCTTAAAGAAGCTCTGTTTGAGCCGTAGAGTTCAAATGCTTGGCCTATAAAAACAGCATTTCTCTAAGCCTTTACATCTGCTAGAAGAGTTAGTGAACTTCATGCTTTATCAGTTGACGCTGTTCTGCTGGCCTCTTCGTTCTGTGGTCTTTTTAATATTTGGTGTTGTTTGGGGAGGGTAAACATTATTAACACAACCCGATTTTCTATTTCCAATGAGAAAAATAAAACCTCACTCGTGGGAACCCTATGAGCTAAAGATAAAAAATTCAAATACCTATATTTTAAGAAGGACTGGACAAATATTTATTAATTAGTATGAATCAACCTTAGAAGGGTTTGAATCAAACAAGCCAAAACAATTGCTAACATTTGGCTTATGGTGCACCATACAAAGATCCCCATTGTAACATTAACCCCATGGAGATTTCTTTTCTAGTTTAGCATCTAACTGTCACCCACCTTTACAATACTTTACCTGTACATCTGTTGCAGGCCACGGTCAGTATTTATGTACAGACCTTTACAATACTTTACCTGTACCTTTGTTATCAGGTCATTACCCAGATGTGTGTCATTGCTGTGTCACATACCATACATGTACTACATGTCTTACACAAATTGAGCATTGACACTTTCATTCTTTGTTTTCATACTTGTCCACCTCATATATTAGCACCTCTATGTTATTTAAATCGGGCCAAATGCTTCAACTTGCCCCCTCCCCTCCTGTCCTTAAAATTAAGCCAGAATCATTAAAATGTTGTTTTTCTTTTTCAGAACTTATAGGTAAAAGTGTTAATGCTCTAAGAAGCCAGTCCTTTAGGGGTGGGAGAGGTCGTGGTAGAGGCAGGGGAAGAGGAAGAGGAGGTGGTCCATACCAGGGGAACAGAGATGCCTACAACAGTAATCAAAGATCAGGAAGTCCAATGAAGAGTGATTTTTCAGCAAATCAGTCATCTAGTCAGAAACCAAGTGGTGCTGGTGCAGATGCTGCTAAGAATGGAAGTTAATGGTTCTGTTTGATAAATATATTTATTTTTGCGACAGGTTATTTATCTCAAATGCAAAGAAAAAAAAATTATGTATATCTATTAGTATAAACTTGTTACGTTAACCATATCCTTTCATTAAAATAACAGTTGAAAGTTAACTTATCATGCTCTAATCTAATGTAGCAATTGAATCTAGTCAGTATTTCGCTCGTATATAAATTAAAATTTTGATTTTTTTTATCTTTAACTTAATTTATGATTCATTGTTGGAATGAGCTTGAGATGTTCATTTTGATTTTCTTTTTTGTAGATTAAATACTTGTCCCTTTAAAGTTGTGTGTGCATGGCCATATTAATGGAATAAAGCTAGTGGCAAGCTTTATTTTATTCTAGATGAAAACAAAAGTAGTCACGAACTGCTGAAGGCTTGATCAGAATTTGTACATGTGGTAGAATTTAAACCTTTTTGGGCAGGAAATCCATTTAATAAGTACTTGGAAATAACTTGAAAAGAATGTTGTGATTTGACCCCCATCATTTGGGAACTGTTTTGCTGCTCCACTTTGATTGTTGAAAAACTGCAAGAGGGTATTAAAGAACTCTCCTGTTGACTTAGAGGTTATTACTTGGTTAGTATCATATTGGCCAAGATATCAACCCGAGGTAACTTCATATCAGCCTAAGGTCGAAGTTAATGTGAAGTTACCGAGGGCTGATATCTTGACTGATATGAAATTAACCTAGTAATCAGTGCTGGAAATGAACGAAATTAACGGGTGCAGTTTTAAGCTCCCGTGAAATCGAACACGGGAGTACACTGCACCCGTAAAATATCAGTACAGTGGAGCCCACTTAATTGTATATCTCCTAACTGAATAACCCTGTTAATTGTTATTAATTTCCCAACATAAAACCATTAACTATACCACCAGTACAAATCTGACCTGTTAATTGAATATAGGTTTTAGTGTAAACTCCTGTTAATTGAATAAAAAATCTTATAACCTTTCTAGAAATTGCCCTGTCTCCCCCAGTTTTCATTTGTTTATAGACCTATTTGACCTCAGTACATCCAATATAGGCATTTAATCTATTGTAGCTTGTTTGACAGAGCTTATAGAGCTCTGTCACACAAGATATAATAGAATAAATGCTAAGTTTATCTCAAGAATCCAGCAAAGTGACAAAATCCATGTTGATTGAATACTCCTGTTAATTTGAATAATTTTCATTGCCAAAGTGGCTATTTAATTACCAGGGGTCCACTGTACATGAATTTTGAGGGAAAACTGTCACTAAGCACCAGAAACTTTGAATGTATAAGGTCCCGCTGTTCTAAAAACAATACACATGTATATGCTCTCACAGTATATTAAAGTTCCACAATATTATTTGACAAGTGCATTTTTTCGCTCCCGTAAAATAGAAAACACGGGTGCTGGCGGGAGCAATTGCACTCCCACCCATCTCATTTCCAGGACTGAGTAATGACCTCCTTATTTATTAAACCAAACCAAATATTTACACAATGTTCTCAGATCTCTTACAGTTTTCTGACAGTGTTATTGTTTCTCATTATTTTCACAAAGTCTGAAGTTTCCTCTTCTCCTAGTTCAGCTATCTGAATCTTTTGAGAAAGCTGCGAAATTCAGATAGCATAACTATCTCCTCCCATTTCAATGAATCTCTTCCAGGCTCTGAATATTAATTTGAATTGAATTTTCTGAACTCTCTCAATTCTTCTCTTCATCCACTCAATTCCAACTTATTGACGTCATTAATTCCTCACCATACAAAAATCACCACTTCACACAACTCCAATATGCCTGGTAATGTCAATTTTCTTGATTGTGTTCATTGAATAACTGAACATTTTAATGTAAACAAATTGGTTGTGCCTCGAAATGCATCAAGGGGGACAACTCTAGCCGTGTTCATATCGGATTGTCTCAGTCATGAGTGAGATAATTTTCAGTATCCACTCAAAAACACTCGATATTTTTTTTATTATACACTTTTTATAAGAATCTTATCATTCCAATCGATAGTTCCACTCGTTTCAAGCTTGAATTGAAAGAAAATGATGAATTGATACTCGGAAGTGATTTGATCGATACTCGGAACAGGTAGCGTTTTGCGATCTGATTCAGCTGGCGGGTTTTATCCATCAATTCAAGGTGAATACATTTTGAATTATTGCTGGAAATGATCTGTATCCACTCAAAAATACTAGATTTGGCCATAAAAAGTTGATTGTTTCTCAGGCCATTTTTCCCCCAAAAGGATGCGGGTGGACGTTTTTTTTTTATTTTCTATTTCTCCCGAGAGATTGTTTATGGTAATTTGCCCCCACACAGTGTCCTTGTGGTCCATGCTGCCACATTGTTTATTCACTGGAGGGATGTTGGGTAATAAATGAAGGCTGTTTGGAATGGGGTTTTTTCTCAGTGAAACGTGAAAATTATGCCACGGCACAGGGCGAAACATCTCATGGGCAAAACGTTACAGGGGACGGAACGTCTCTGGGAAAAATGTCAAAGTGCTGTAAATTACCAACTTTCACAGATTTATTTTACCAAAATATGAAATTCCCTCACAACTTGCCTAAGAAAATCATGAATCGGAATTTTTTCTCAATATATTAATTATAACAACGTATTTGAACGAGCAGTTCATCCACAAATCATATTTTTCGTAAAAATGAAATACAAAACGAATAAATGTTTGCATGTTTTTTTTCCCAATTCGACTGCACACAGCTGATAATATACGATTTATTTTCAAATGCAACTGTTATGTTTATATCAAGCAAAGGTTATTTATTGTTTGATATATCATTGATTCAAACAATTATCCCGCTCCCTAAATTCACTTAATTCCATAACTGGTAAACTTACTACACAGTTTCAAATAACACAATGACGGCCATTTACAAAAAAAAAACAATGTCTGGAGAACGTGTTCCATTCAACACTGCACCTGACTCTGCAGAGTTTCTCAGTGTTGGTGCGAATCAACCATTCCCCTCTGTAATTATTGTCAGTCTGAAAGACACTGTCGGTCTGTCTGTCGTTATACTTAATTTTTACGGTATGAAATATTTTCTGACTTGAATAATGCTAAAACCCACCCACTTTATCAAAGTATGCTGTAGAATAAATGCAGAGTGTGTGTTATTTAAAATTCGCTATCATAAGCATTGGTTCTATCAATTTACCGAAATGAGCATAATAACTCGAATTTATAAAGATTTTTGGAGGTGATAAAAAGGATGCATGCGCAGCAAAAATGACCATGTGTCCGGGCCTGAGAAACAGATGTTCTTTTTTTATGGCCTTTTCTATTTATTATACATTTTTAGAACAACTGGTCAACTGTCCGTCAGGAAGATTTTTGTGTCTGCTCCATAACTCAGAGATGCTTTGTTGGATTTGTTGTAACTTGGCATACATGTCGCTTATGGGGACACAATGTCACGCACAAAATATTTTTTGGTTGGATGGAGGTCAAGGTCACATATCAAGTTCATTGCCACATTGGGGGCATAGTCACTTTCGAGTGACAATCTCTTTTTCGATAATCTTTTGTTTAGCGTATAATAAAAAATCATATCTAATGAGTAGTGATTAAAGTGAGGTGTGGAGTTAATGACCAAAAGGTCTTGGTTAGGACAATAATCGATCAAATGTTTTAACCTTCTACACAGTGATGTCGAAATACCAAATTTCTACTTACAATTTTTTCCCATAATGCAAGGAATTTAATAACCATGTTAATTTTGTTTGACCGAGCTCATTGATCTCTGGCGAACAAGAATAAATTGGTTAAATTCCTAGTTGCCTCATGGGTAAAATTTGTTTACTTGAAATTTTCTTATTTTGACGTCAATGTGAAGAGGGTTAAGGTGAGTGAGTCGAAAAGTTAATCACATTATGTTTGTACTTTTTATGAAAGGTCATTTCTGTTTTGTAAAACAGATCTCAAAACATTCTTGTAAATTCATGAATTCCACCCCAAAAGGTTCTTGAGGTTTCTTTAACCCTTTCCCAAACGACTGTGATCAAAAAAGTGTGTTTTTTCTCAATGAGGTTGCATTCAGGTTCCCTGACCTTCACACACTAGTGGGGCGAGATTTTATAACTACAGTACAATCACCATGGATTGGTCGTAATGCATTTTCCAGGTAATAAAAATTATCCTCAGCAAAATTTTAATTAATGGAGCACTAGGTTGTACCCGGTGCTTCATTAATTAAATTTTTTATGATTTTTCTATAAGTCGTGTTTGCAGTCTAATATTACTTATGTTTGTGGAAATATTGCCCACCCGTGAAAAGTGACCAGAACACAGTGCCGTACTGTACACTATTGCAAAGTCAAGTCAGAATCACAAAAACAGATGCAAATAGCATCTCAGATTCTTTTCACTCCTGGCAGGTGAGATTCAACAGTATGTAGATAGAAAAGTGGAAAGATAATTTTGATTGGATTCTGACATAATCAAAATTCTCTGTCCATGTTTCTGAACACCGTACTGTTACCTAACAGCCGTAACTTGCCAGTGCTATTCACAATGTCAGCATTCAAATTTTATATATTTTTGCATCAAAAACATAGGTTTTTTACTCTGCATTGGAAAAAGCCTGTTGAGCTTGTTCCAATTAGGGTACATAAGCAATGTTTTTGAAACCCCAAACTCCTATGGAATCCCCAGGAAGTGAAGCAGTGCTTGTTTACTGTGATAAACACGCTCAGTTTTACTGGTAAAATGGGACCCAGTAACCAATGCTTGTGTTGCAAGTCCTCTAAAATGGGTAACATGGACTAAGTTTGACTTTATCTCCATGTTGCATTCATGATTGGTAATTGTGCAGAAATATATGACCTTAAACAGCAATAATTAGATAAATAAATAATGAAGCTAAAAAAATTGTGTGAGATATTGGGTTAATTTTGTGAGTCAAATTACCAAGTACCCTGATAAAATCCCTGTTATGGTTTCTGAAAAAGTCTTGACTGCCTACATAAGGTTTTAGAACAATTGTAAATCGGAGGCATGGTAATTAGTTTGTCTGAGATATCTGAGTACTGAATTTTGAAGAACATGGCCATAATATTTGTCAGAGTTACAACTGATAACTTGAGTGTTAACCCTCAACTAATCAAAAACTAATCAAATGCTGTGGTGTTGAAAACTTCTCAGAAATGGCTTCTACTTGAACTTTTAATCCAACACTATTCTTTACCTGTGTAGTTTAGAATTCTACATGTAATTTGAAAGTATTTTCATTTGGCACTTGCAAATAGTGTCAGGATGAGAAATTTTTCCCAAGCCTCCTACAGAAGTTATCATAAATTCACCTTGGTTCTTTTCGGTCATCAATCATTTATCATTATCTTGATATTTTTTAAATTTTTGGTCACTTATTATGACTCGGTGCCTGTATATTGGCAGTACGTAATCTTTAGTTGAAATTTATAAAGGGTTTAACCTTTTACCTAACATGAAAAGCAGACGACACTTGCAAATAAAATTTTTGAATAACTAATTTTTTTCATCTGTTGTCCCAAAAACATAGGTTATGACCCTCATTGGAACGATGAGCTCGTTCCAAAGATGGGTCATAACCTATGTTTTTGAGACAAAAAATGAAAAAATAATGAAAATTAATTGGCGATTTTTGTGAATATTGCTGGTCGGTTTTGGACATTATGTTGGGTAAAGGGTTAATTAACCTTATATTTAGGTATTGTATTCAATTTAATAATTTACTCATTCCTCAAATTTAACACTTGGTAGATGTCTTTGTGTGATGGATCATTAGAATTTTTTTTATTTTTATCAGGGGAAATGAATTGCATTTCATACGCAGGACAAGGGAGATGGATTATTGCTAAATCACGGTTAGTGTTGAAACGACTCCGGATTCTGTAGTCGATTAGTCAACACCCAAAGCTGAGTCAAAGTCGGCTAGTCTGCACCCCCCCTCCCCTTTCTGCCCCCAAGCTTTACATAGCAATACCTCTGCATATTTTCTCCACTTACGCACTTTACTAATGCCAGCTCATGCAGGTCATACACAGGCATGATGGACTATATTTGGATTATATTTTGGGGGTAAATTGTTAACAAAATGTCCATTTCATTAGACACTTGCATATAAGGTTAATGATTCAATTCAAGGTACAATCTACCACAGATATGGAAGGCAATCCTGATGAACTATTAACCACACACTTTCAAATAAATGACATGGGAATATCTCTGTAATAGAAATTTTATTGTATGGAGACAAGTTCAAATAACTGTGCCACTCCCTGGGAACCCCAGAAAGTGAAGCAGTGCATGTTTACTGTTGTAAACAAGCTCTGTTTTACTTGTAAAATAGGACCCAGTCACCAATGCTTGGGATGGATGGCCTAAAATCAGCAACATGGGTATAAACAATTGATTAAACTTTATCTCCATGTTGTGGTCAGGATTATTAGCCATTGTAAATAAATAAATTACCTTAACCACCAGTAAATAAATAAATAAATAAATAAATAACTATGCCGTTCACAATATGAAGGCATATGCAATGCAACCACTGTCAACAAGTTCACAAGAGCTGTCGCAGTACAGTTGATCTTGAAGTCTGTCAGTTATCTCTCTGTTATTGTTGTTCATTTCACTTTCTGAACAGATCAACCGACAGTCATTTTAACTCTTCCTCAGTAGGCCTTGCATTGGAATTTTATTGCATTGTAATGTTTTTGTAGAAAATACTGCATGTTCTGACTAACTGATGTTGAAATCCAGAGTCGACGTTGGGCTATATATCCACGTCGCCATTTACAAGTCGACTAATTGTTTCAACACTAATCATTTCAACACCAGTTGTGGAGTCTAAAGCACAGATTCAGAAGCAAATTCTTACCTCATGGCTTACTAAATGCAGCATGTGGTCCCTGAGCAGAAAGTTTGCATGTGGATCTGGTGCTCTATACCATAATGTAATCATAATTTTTAGCCAGGTGGAAAAACATTCCAACCATTGTGTAGCAGTAATCCTCCCTCCCAATAGCGTACTGTAGAATAATGTGATTGTAATAGTAGTCTCTTTGTCTATCGGATGGAAGTAGGATTGTGATCTGGTCACATCGCATTTGCACTGGTGAACAGAGATTTCATAAATAAAATATTCCAAAATGGATTCTGAATCATGAAAAACAAAGAAATATAGTACAGTAGAACCCTGTTAAATGAATAGCCACTTTGCCAGTGGAAATTATTCAGTTAACAGGGGTATTAAATTACTCATTCTGTATTCTAGAGATAAATAAATATTTATTGTATTGTTCCTTGTTTGACGGAGCTCATAGATCTGTCAACCAAGATGTGATAGATTAACTCTTTTATCCAACTAATTGCCACAACCGGCCAGTGCTATTCACAAAAATCACCATTCAATTTTCATTATTTTTTGTCTCAAAAACATAGCTTATGACCCCTCATTGGAACAAGCTCATTGAGCTTGTTCCAATGAAGGATCCAAAGCTGTGTTTTTTATGCAAAAAATGACAAAATTTAGTTAATCAAGATGTTTGCAAGTGTCATCTGCCTTTTTTTCATGTTAGGTAAAGGGTTAAAAGCCTGTATTAAAATATTCTTCGGATCTATATTGGGGAAATAACTGCAAAGCCAAAGGATGTTGACTGTCATTTTGTATCAAAAATGTCTAATATTGCCAATCCTCCTCCTCACTCTCCTGCTTAAATTTTTTTTATGAAATGGGACCAAAAAAAACCAGACAATACTATGCATTATTGTCTCTAATTTGGGAGCCTTTCTGTAATTTGGTGACGCCAGTGACCAGCGTGAGTTTGATGGAATTTAACCCTCTGCACACTGATGTCTGAATATCTAAATTTCAACCTGCAGATTTTTCTCATAACACAACTAAGAATTTAACAAATTTAATCCTGTTTGACAGAGCTCAATGAGCTCTGTCAAACAAGCTTAAATTGGTAGAACTCATAGTTGCATTATGGGAAGAATTTGCTGCATGAAATTTTAGTACTTTGACATTAGAGTGCAGAGGGTTAAAGGCCTAGATTCAGTCAAAATTCTTGGTCTGCTTTTATGAATCACAGTACTGTTTGCCAGGAGTGTATGTAGCACAGTGCAAGAGCAAGTTTCAGCCAGTAGAGCGAGAAATCCAGTGACTGGTACATTGCTTGTGCCCTCAAGTGTTTTCACAGAATTTGAGTGTTGTTAGCAGAATTCCACTCTGCTGGTGTTTTAATGGGTTGAATCCATCAACTATGTACTGCACCTAATCGTCATGTACAAAATGTAGTAGCTTAACCATTTATGCATTACAGCTTGCTTTTATGGTCTTGCACCATATGATATATTAATAATTTTATGTTAACCAATAAAGCACTAAGTTAAGTTTGGCCATCAAAATTTGTTCACTTGTCTTTGCCTTGTTACACTTCATAGAAGAGTGCACTTGTGTATAAATTGTTACACGGCAAATTCTCACACATCATAAAAATAATCTGAAGCACATCCACTGAATATGAAGCAGATGTGGTATATGCTCTTTAGCAAGCCTGAAAATAAGCAGACTGTCATCTTCAAAATGAGGTCCCTAGAAGGTGAATTTGGTGATGACACCCTGCACAGCAGGATAGCATCACAAAATGTACCCTCTGTGAACCTGTCTGAATCAAGGTCTCAAGCCAAAACAGAAAGATGTACCTAGAGGATAAATTGGCCCACTGTATGGGACAGAATCAGCAAATTCACCCTCTGGGGACCTCGTTTTGCAAATGACAGGTTGTTTTTCTTCAGGCTTGCTCTTCAGAATAAAGCTCAATATGGGCTTCCAGCACTCAACCAGTTAAATGGAAACTTATTCAGTTTGTAAGGTTGGCCAATTGATATTATCAGCCTGCAAACATGAGACTGCAGGTTAAGTATGTGCAGTCTAGCCTTCATAAATATCAACTCTTCCTATCTATTCTCTACCTGACATGGGTTGTACCTGTGTAAAAACTCAGGGTTGTCAGGCCAGTTTATTGTATGTATCCTTTTATGTATGAATTTGATACATTCATTGAGATTTCTTTTTTTTTTAAGATATGCTTCAAGTTGTTTGCTAAAATTCAGCTGTCACATCGTCTTTTCATGCTTGTTGGTGTTCAAGCTCAGCTTCATGATCCATGACCAGTGCTCAAAATAACTTTTTTTCTTTGCGCAGCAAAATGCTACGCATTTCCAAAAAATGAATAGCATTTTCTAAAAATTACATAGCTATTTTTGTATACCAGAGTTATGTTATGCTGTTTTATATTGAATTCTTCTAATTAGGTAGAATAGTTTCCATCCATTTCTGGGCATTTCCAAATGATCTGCAACACTTGAAACATTTACTATGTTTTTTTAACTGAACTGCCTTTAAGGGTTGCATGGACTTGTACACTGTTATAAATGGCGTCTTGGTTGTTTAATAGAGTTCTCAAAATGGAAGTTGGGATTTTTAATTTGATGGGCTTGCAGTTATTTTTAATGGACCTTTTATGCAAAATGTTGTAAAAACAGAAAGTATTTAAACCAACAGAACTCATCTTACATATGAAGTTGCTAATGATGCTTGATGGAGAGTTAATCTGAGTTATGCCTGGAATGTTCCACAATCAGAAGTAAAGCATCAGTGAACTAGTTTTCAAATTTGTTTGCAAATTTTCATTTACATTTTGCGATACAAGATAATCAACTGCAGCCTAATAGGCTGCAGTTGATTATCTTGTATCGCAAAATGCTATACATAATTTAACATTGTGTAGCTTTTTGCAAGTTTTGCATAGCAAAAAGCGACGCGACACCGCTTATTTTGAGCCCTGTCCATGACTATATCAAGACTGCAGTGCAAGTATAAAGTAAAATTTAGCCAAATGTTCAGACAAAATCTGGTTACTCAAGGTGACTCACTCCCCCATCATTGGATACCAGATTCTATTATACCAGTGAAACAAAATTTGTTCACACCAGAGTACTGAAGAACTGCTTCACTTCCCAGGTACATCATGATGTCAGGGTTCTTGTGGAGCCTTCAATTCAGTTAATAGCTTTGAATTTGACTAACGGTTATTGAAGGTCTTCAAATCATGGAAAATGTGTTAGGAGGCCTTGAAAAGCATTGAATATTCACAAAAAAATGCCAATGAAGCACGTAATCATAACAATATAGTTTTATATGCCAGAGTTTGTGAAGCTATAGTCCTAACTAGGACCCTCTGCTAATTGCCCCCTCCCTTCCCTTGTGGGGAAGTTGGGAGGATGAAGTAATGACCAGAGGTACTAATTACGACTAGTGAAGGTAGTACCCTGAAAATCCTTGAATTTGGCTACTGTAAGACCTTTAAAAATGCAGAAATAATATCAAGAAACGGCCATGAATTGCCTTGAATTTTATGTGTCCTTGCTTGCAGGAACCCTGGTTGTCCACCTTCGTCCACAGTTTGTGACTTTGTCTGACTTGGAATCATTGATTCCACTCCTATTTTATATCTGTTGAATAATATTTCTAATTAATACTCAAAATAGCACAAGCCTATCAGAAAAGCTCTACAATATATGGTGTGCCCGCATTTTCCAAAAATTGAACAACTAACCAGACTTACAAGGCTCTTGTGACTACTTGAAAATCCTGAAATTTAGAAATCCCTTCGCAGCGACCTGGAAGTTCCTTGGTTATGTCAGCCTTCCTAGAAAACCCTTGAAAAAAGTGATTTCAGAAGACTAGAGGAAATTCATTGCAACAGCATGTGGTGGCTCATTGGTCAGAAATGGACTTTAAACCCCAAAATTGATGGTTCAGTCCTGACCGGCAGTAACTGTGTTGTGTACTTGAGCAAAACACTTAATTCCGATTGCCCGTGTTGGAGTACCGTGGCACTATGTACTAAGGTATTCTGCACTTTGATGGTGCACTTGCCTTGAACTGCTGCTAACTCTGCTCGGGCCAGGATAGTAAGTTGGAGAGCAGGACAGTTGCTTGCCACTGCACAGTTGTTCTCTCTGGTTTCTCTGGCTTCCTCCACCAGTAAAGCAATCTGACATGATGTGATCCTGGCTGTTCAACGTGCCATTAATCCTTAATGAATCAGCCGCATCCGCCCATGTAATTTACAAATTAAGCATTCGAAAAAAATACATTTTTCGAAAAAATTCAACAAAACCACATCATGTGACTCCTCATTGGAACGAGCTCAACATTTTAAAATCAATAATTAAAATAATAAATTATGATATCGTCTGCATTGGGTAAAGGGTTAAACTCCAATAGACAACAAACAAACTGTCAGAAGATTCTTGGATATTAGAACCTTCCTAGAATGAATTTGAGAAAAGAATTTTGACACTCAAAAAAAGTAGCAAATTTATTTTTTGACCTCCAGAATAAATCTAGCCTATTGTATGGGATAGCATCAGCAAAATCCCCCTCTGGGGACTTCATTCTGCAAATGACAGATTGCTTATTTCCAGGCTTAAATTGCAGCATGATATACCCATAGAAGCTGAAAGTGGGGTAGATGCCAATAAATAAATAACTACAGTATTGTCTACAGAAGATATATAGAAACATTTGGCTAAACTTGACTTGTCCAGAAAATGTTGTCACAATATAGTCATAGATCTTGAAAGTTACTTGAACCAAAATGCAGTACAGTCTGCAGAAACTAGACATATCAAATATACTTTTGTAAGGAATTTCACTGATAATTGAATTCTACAATAAATAATTTAATAACTGTTGTTTGATCTGCTTAATTTTTCATTATATTTGTGCACAATTTATGCATACCGTGTGGAAAGGGTTAATTTTTTGCTATAACATAGCATGTATCTCTCTTCCCAATCTGAACCTGGGAAGTGTAGCCTTGCTTGTTTACTGTGCTAAACAAGCTCTGTTTTACTGATAAAATAAGACCTGGTAGCCAATGTCTGGGGTGGAAGTCCTCTAAAATGGGCAGTATTGGTATAACTGATTGGTTGGACTTGACATTATATCAATGTTGTGATCGCGATTAGCCACTGTGCAGAAATTTGTGACCTTAAACACCAGTAAATAAATATGTATCTCATATACCCCCACCCCTTGCATATACACAACACATATACTGATTGTGACATTTTGTGGAACACTTGAGTCGACAACCCCTGTGGGAACCTCGGGAAGCAAAGCACTGCTTATTTCCTGCAGTAAACAAATTCTGCTTTACTTGTAAAGTAGGACCTAGAACCAAAGCTTGGTGTGGAAATCCTCTAAAGTGGGCAGCATAAGTATAAACAAGTGACTAATCTGGACTTAATATCTATGTTGTAGTCATGATGTAGCTAAAAATGCTGATAGTGATCTCACACACCAATAAATAAATAAATGAACTGTGACAAAATCAGGTGAATTGTTTTTAAATAGGAAAAAGGAAAGAGTGGGTTCAGTATTTGTTCATAGGAATTTAAATTCATGTTTAACATGTTTGGCTATATGGTGACTGCAACACAAATATTTAGTCAAGTATATTCAACCGTTTATAATAATGGGGACTGCTTTAGTGGACTTTACCAGGCATTGGTTACCAGGACTTTTTATACAGCAAAGCAGAATCTCTTGACTGCTGTGAAAAAGTAATCCTTGACTTTCTGGGGTTCACACAGGGTGACAGGTGGCATGTTTGAGCAGTTATGGATAAGTTTATTCATGTAAACTCTCGCTTAGTCTTCATCCAAAATGAAATATACAGCATTTTAAAAGAAAACCAAAAAAAACAGGGCAAAGTACTGTTTTGCAGATCCATGTGGGAACCCCAAAGAGTGAAGCAATGTTTTTGTGCTTGCTGTTGTAGACAAGTTCTAGTTTAATGGTATAATAAGACCTTGTGAACAATGTCTAGGAAATATTTTCTCACATGTGGGTGCCTATTTATAATACATTTTACATTACTTTATATTTGTATTGCAGCCACAACATAACCTTAAATGCTGAAAGTAAACTTAATCCTTGAGAGCCTGAACAATTTTACAGACTTTCTGTTGCATCACCGAATTGGAGTTGAGTGGCCTGACACTGATTTCCAGTCAATTCTTGGCTGGCTGTAGAGCCAGTCAAGACTTGACTAGAAACCACTGCCAAAGTATTTTGACTATGGTCTTCATGGCTTCCTTTTGGTTGATTGTTGAGGCACCTTTTTAGAGGCAACAGTACAGCTGCTGTGGACTGGTCGTAATCCACATGCCGGTAGTGATTTCCACGCATGCCTTTACCAGGAAATAAAAATTATCAGCAAAATTTTAATTAACGAAGCACTGGGTTGTACCCAGTGCTTCATTAATTAAATTTTTGATGATTATTCCTGTAATTAGTGTTTGGAATCTAATATTATTACATCCGTGGAAATATAGCCCACCCGTGGAAAGGACCAGACCACTGCGACCGAACTGTATGAAGTTGATCAAAGTTGGAAATAGGCCTTTAAGGGTTGATTCCCAGTCCACTAAACTTGAACAAAAAGGTTTAAACCCTTTGCCCAAAGCACACGATATTAAAATTGTTTATTTTAATTATTTTTTTCTCACACTTTAAAACTTTTTTCAACAGAATCATATCATGTGACACTTCACTTGCACAAGCTTGATGAACTTGTTCCAGTGAGGGGTCACATGTTATGGTTTTGTTAAAAAAAAATTGAAAAATAATTTTTTTCATCTGCACAATTTGTAAATTACGCAGGTGGTTGTGCTAATTCATTAGGTAAAGGGTTAACATTTCTCTTGCTGTTTGCTGATGATACATGAAAATAATATACAGTTGATTATTGTAAATAAATTGAAGTAATTTTATCGATCAAAGCCCAGTGTTAGGTCAGGGATATGCTTTGATTTGATAAATTATTCTGAAATATGTTTCAAATAGTTTTGTAAATGCTGTAATGTTAACAAATTTAACTGACATGTATTTTTACTGAAATTAACTGTTTTGGTGCCAAAACCAATCTGTGCAGCCCAAAAAATTGTAGTTTCTTCTCCAGAGTTACATTCATTGACATGCCTGGGAAATTGTGGAAAGTAGAAGAGTGCTTGCTTACTGTGATAGACAAATTCTGCTTCACCGGTGTAAGAAGACTGGTAACCAATGTTCGGGATTGTGAACCATATTTGTATTATAGTCCTGACATAGCCAGAAATTGATTAATTTTTTCATTGACATTTCACCCAACAGTTCGGAAAACCCACCCGGTGCTATTTTTAAAACAGCAGTAATTTGTATGCCCCAAAAGGTTTTTTCAGGGTCATATAGTGTTTGTCAATTCCGTCCATCCATCTATCTGTCCGTCAGGAAGATTTTTGTCTCTGTTCCATAACTCTGAGATGCTTCATTAGCTCACCTGACTTTCAGTCAGGAGAGCTATAGTGATCACTCACCGTCCGTCGTCCGTGAACATGGTGTTTGCGTCTTCTCCTCCCAAACCGCTGAACCAATTTAATTGATATTTGAGATAATAGTTTGTTATGACATCGCAATTTGATTTTGTTCAAATCAAGTTGCCCCGCCCGTGGGTAGGGCCACACCCAAAAAGTGTGCTGAAATCTTAAAAAATCTTCTTCTCATGAACCAGCAGTAGCAGAGACTTGATATTTGGTGTGCAGCTTCCTTTTGAGGTGTAGACTCAGATTTGTTCAAGAGAAGTTTGTGGGGCTATACTTGGCGTCGTTATGGGAGGGGCAAAATTTTTGGCCCCGCCCAAAATTTCTATTTTCCAAACCGAGAGGCTGATTTGGACCAAATTTTATGTGAGGGCTTATTGGGTCATAAGTAACTAATTTATGCTGATTTTTTTTTTCCCGTAGCCCCATGGGAACCGCAGGAGCTAAAAATAGAAAAAAATTAAAACGCCCATATCTCCAAAACTGCACGGCACCGAGAATTTTTATTTGGTGTGAAGCTTCCTTAGGACCAACAGAAAGAATTGGTAAAAAAAAATTGCCATCGGTTTTATCATAGGGTACAGTTTCGGGACATTGAAAAAGTGCTGAGTCAGCACTTTTTAACACTGTAGGCAATGGGAAAAACATTAAAAAATCTTCTTCTCCAGATCCAGCAGGCAGAATCTTTTGATATTTGGTATGCAACATTGGAGGGTGGATCTGATTCAGGTTTGTTCAAATCGGCCCCCTGGGTTCATATTTGGGCTCAGTATAGGAGCCCAAATTTGAACTTACTGCATTTCAGGCAAATTTCTTTGAAAATCTTCTTCTCCAGATCCAGCAGGCAGAATCTTTTGATATTTGGTATGCAACATTGTGGGGTGGATCTGATTCAAGTTTGTTCAAATCGGCCCCTTGGGTTTATATTTGGGCTCTGTATAGGAGCCCAAATTCGAACTTAGTGCATTTCAGGCAAATTTCTTAAAAAATCTTCTTCTCCAGATCCAGCAGGCAGAATCTTTTGATATTTGGTATGCAACATTGTGGGGTGGATCTGATTCAAGTTTGTTCAAATCGGCCCCCTGGGTTTATATTTGGGCTCAGTATAGGAGCCCAAATTTGAACTTACTGCATTTCAGGCAAATTTCTTTGAAAATCTTCTTCTCCAGATCCAGCAGGCAGAATCTTTTGATATTTGGTATGCAACATTGTGGGGTGGATCTGATTCAAGTTTGTTCAAATCGGCCCCTTGGGTTTATATTTGGGCTCTGTATAGGAGCCCAAATTTGAACTTAGTGCATTTCAGGCAAATTTCTTTGAAAATCTTCTTCTCAAGATCCAGCAGGCAGAATCTTTTGATATTGGGTATGCAACATTGTGGGGTGGATCTGATTCAAGTTTGTTCAAATCGGCCCCTTGGGTTTATATTTGGGCTCAGTGTAGGAGCCAAAATTTGAACTTAGTGCATTTCAGGCAAATTTCTTAAAAAATCTTCTTCTCCAGATCCAGCAGACAGAATCTTTTGATATTTGGTATGCAACATTGTGGGGTGGATCTGATTCTATTTTGTTCAAATCGGCTCCCTAGATTCATATTTGGGCTCACTATAGAAGCTCGAATTTGAACTTAGTGCATTTCAGGCAAATTTCTTCAAAAATCTTCTTCTCCAGATCCTGCAGGCAGAATCTTTTGATATTTGGTATGCAACATTGTGGAGTGGATCTGATTCCAGTTTGTTCAAATCGGCCGCCTGGATTCATATTTGGGCTCACTATAGAAGCCCAAATTCGAACTTAGTGCATTTCAGGCAAATTTCTTTGAAAATCTTCTTCTCAAGATCCAGCAGGCAGAATCTTGTGATATTTGGTATGCAGCATCCTTAGGGGGGTGAGATTCAAGTTTGTTCAAGCCATGTCCCTAGGTCCATATTTGGGCTCAATGTGGGAGCTTGAATTGTAACTTTGTTCGAAATGAGGAATTTTCTTAAAAAATCTTCTTCTTCAGATCCAGCAGTCGGAATGGTTTGATATGTGGTGAGTAGCATCCTTGGGGGGGGGGGGGAGGGGGGATTCAAGTGTGTTAAAGCCAAGTCCATGGGTCCATATTTGGGCTCCCTGTATATAACTTAGTCAATATGAGGAATTTTTCTTTAAAAATCTTCTTCTTCAGATTCAGCAGTTGGAATGTTTTGATATTTGGCATGCAGCAACCTTAGGGGGCTGAGATTCAAGTTTGTTCAAGCCAAGTCCCTTGGTTCATATTTAGGCTCACTATGGGAGCCTGAATGACAACTTAGTTCAAAATGAGGAATTTTATTTAAAAATCTTCAGATCCAGCAGATGAATGCTTTTGATATTTTTTATGCAGCATCCTTAGGGGGGTAAGATTCAAGTTTGTTCAAGCCATGTCCCTAGGTCCATATTTGGGCTGATTGTGGGAGCTCGAATTGTAACTTGGTTCAAAATGAGGAATTTTCTTTAAAAATCTTCT
Source organism: Pictodentalium vernedei (assembly GCA_031216915.1). NCBI lineage: Eukaryota > Metazoa > Mollusca > Scaphopoda > Dentaliida > Dentaliidae > Pictodentalium > Pictodentalium vernedei. The sequence goes on from CM062294.1 coordinate 220,607,737, forward strand.
TCTTCAGATCCAGCAGTCGGAATATTTTGATATTTGGTGTGCAGAATCCTTAGGGGTGTGAGATTCAGGTTTGTTAAAGCCAAGTCCCTGGGTTCATATATGGGCTTCCTGTGGGAGCCCGAATTATGACTTAGTTCAGTATGAGGAATATTCTTTAAAAATCTTTTTTTAGATCCACTGGTCAGAATATTTGGATATTTGGTTTCAGCTTTTCTTAGGAGGAGCAGAAGCAACTTGTGGAAATCAATTCTCTGGGTTGCTATTTAGGCTACCATGTCAGGTGAGCGCCCTCAGGCCCCCTGGGGCCTCTTGTTGGATTTTGTTTTAACTTGGCATACATGTTGCTTTTGGAGAGACGATGTGTCATGCTCAAAGTATATTTTGGTTCGATGGAGGTCAAGGTCACTTTTCAAAGTCATTGTCATGTATAGGGCATAGTCACTTCCAAGTGACAATCTCTTGTTTTACGGTCATGATTGGCCATTGTGCATAAGTATATGACCTTAAACACCAATAAATAAATAATCTCTTGTTTTTATCTTTTCTTAATTTCTTTTTCCAAGACACATTTTAACAAGCACCCCCCCCCCCCCCCCCTCACCCCCCCTCCCCCTTCCCTGGAACCATTTTATTAAGTTGTTCAGTGAGTGAGTTGTAGTTATATTTTTGAAGAAAAAAGATAAATTTTGAGATATTTATGAAAATATATTCCTTTTTCCAACTATAAATTATCTTGTTTAACTCTGTACTTTAGATGGCTAGAAACCCAGTGGGAACTCTGGAAAGTGGTGAAGTGATAGTTTACTCTGGTAAACAAACTCTACTTTACCAGTAAAAAAGGCCTTGGTAATTAATACCTGAAGTGAAAATCCTCTAAAATGGGCCATAGGTAGAAATGGTTTGCAAAACTTGACTTCATACCTATGTTTTGGTCATGGTAAATTGAAGGTGACCTTAAATAACAATAGACAAGATGACTAGAAAAAAACACTTGCCCCCAAAATTCTTGAGTAATTAAAAAAGTGGATTTTTTTTTACCTCAAAGACACAGCTTATGACCCCTTGTTACACAGAGTTCATTCCAGTGATAGCATGATAAACTAGATTTTGCAGGTAAAAATTGAAATGATGGAATAAAATTTAAATCATGATTTTTGTGAATAGTTTTGGCTGGATATAACTGTTATCATAGTTAAAGGATTGAAGGGATAAAGACACTGATATGCCACTTTCTTTGCTGACAAAATGTAGCTAAACAGCACACTGTTGGAAAGGGCTGACTGAGCCCTTTCCAACAGTGTGCTGTTTAACTACATTTTGTCAGCAAAGACAGTGGCATACCAGTGTCTTTATCTTTTAACCCTTTATCCAGCACAATAAGCAGATGACACCTGCAAATAAAATTCTTGAAGGACTAAACATTTCCATTTTTTGTCTCGAAAAGATAACTTATAATCTTTCATTGCAACAGGCTTGTTCCAATGAAGGTTTATTAGCTATCTTTTTGAGACTAAAAATAATCAAATTTCAATGGTGAATTTTGTAAATAGCATTGACCAGTTTTGGCCATTACGTTTGGTAAAGGGTTAAGAATAGGTCTTGGCACCCAAACTTTCAAGTATGTGCTTTAATTTGTGATCAAATTTTGTCCACCCTGTTCTATGTGATTATAAATGTTGCAATGTTATTCATATCCTGGTTAGTCATTTATTAGTAACTCATCAAAAAAGCTTTATTTTGTTGTCAGTACTCCATGAATTTTACATATATTTTTGATAATCTGATGAAGTATTGGGGTTCTAAAGTATTTTTGTACAATATTTGTGAACAAATTCTTTTGATTGGTTATGTCTGATTATTGTTGTATGTACAGTTTTTTTCCGGGTTGCAGCTTACAACTGTTTATTTCATTTGGTTTGGGAATTAGAATAATTTTTTTATTTTTAGCCCTATTAGGCCAATCGTGATTTCGCGGTATGTGATGGTCTTACTTTTTATTTTGGGCATTTTTTTTTTTTTTAATTTTATTTTAGTGATACCAACATACAGTGAACAGTTATTCTTTGTCTTACTAACACAGTTTAGTTTAAATTTTTAGCTGCGACTAGCAGCTCTATAAGTGGCAATGTCGGTCTGTCTGTCGGTCGGTCTGCCTGTGACCAACGAGTTTTAAAACTCAATAACTTTTGAAATACTTGATGGAATGACTTTATATTTGGCATGTAAGTGTATCTTATTCATGTCTAGCCACTGTTCAATGCATGTGTTCCAAATATTTTTCTTGGAGTTATGGCCCTTGATGGACTTAGAATTTTGTGAGATTGCACCACCCGTCGCAGCTACGGCGTCGATGTCGCGATTTTTGTATGAATGTTTAGTAACATGGAATACATCACATACAGTACAGGTTTTTTTCTCGTGCAGAAATTATGCAAATTAGATGAATTTTGATTTATTTAGTGCTACTTATACAATACACTGTAAGTGCACATGTCAATACGGCTCGGGATAGAGGCTGTATTTATCAACCGATCTTCACGAAACTTCTTGGGTACCTTTGTCATCACCTTGGGACGAGAACGAGTGTTTCTGAATGCGGTCCAAAATTCAAGATGGCTGCCAGTGGCCATTTTGTACCAAAATTAGGTCCAATCAGTTTTTTGTCACAACTTCTATACAGCTCGTATTTATGAACTGATCTTCACGAAACTTCTTGGGTACCTTTGTTTTCACCTTGGGACAGGAATGAGTGTGTTTTGGGGTGCCTTTGTTATCACTGTGCTATGAGAACAAATATTTTGGGGTTCAGTCAGACCCACTCTGGGACTCAAAGATTTCTTTTCTAGTTTAGCATCTGACTGTCACCCACCTTTACAATACTTTACCTATACATTTGTTACAGGCTACGGTCAGTATTTAAGTACAGACCGTTACAATACTTTATATGTACCTTTGTTATCAGGTCATTACCTAGATGTTTGTCATTGCTGTGTCACATACTATACATGTACATGTCTTGACAAGTTGAGCTACAGTGTCATTGACACTTTCATTTTTTGTCTCAAAGCCATAGGTTATGACCCCTCATTGGAACGTGCTCGACAAGCTCGTTCCAAAGAGGGGTCATAACCTATGTTTTTGAGACAAAAAATTAAGATATAATGAAAATTAATTGGCGATTTTTGTGAATAGCGCTGGCCGGTTTGGGCTGTTACATTGAGTAAAGGGTTAAAAGTCTGTTTCTCAGGCCCTCCCACGTGGTCCTTTGGGCTGCCGCATTCTCTCTTTCTACAACCAATGCAAACCTACAAAAATAAGAATTAAATGGTTTATGTCTGATATTTTAACCAAGTTAATAAAATTGAACATTTTGTCCCTTGAGTGCAACAAGGCTTCACATTGCGTCAAGGGACGAAATATGCCACCACCTATATTATACTGTAGATTATGAGGCCTAAAACATTAAGACAAACCAAGAACATGGACTTCTGATGGCAAAGAAATCATTACAAAAATCAAAAATAAAATAAAAAACTTCCCACCCACATGCAGTTTTACAAAAAATGGCATGAGAAACAACATCTGCTTTGTGGGGCCTTACAATAAGTATGTATTGAGTCTGTAATTACATGAATACATCGTGTATCAGGTCCCTCTAATACAAAATCTGTATCTTGCAACTGCAGGCTACAAGCATATGCTTTGTTACGATTTGTTTATGTGACTGTTCATAGAACATTGCACTCTTTCGAAAGGTATTTGTGAGAGATTGTATACATTTCGGTATGTGAAAGGGGGGAAAAACTCTTTTCATAGAAAAATTATTAAATTATCAAACAACATTACGTTTATGTTTTTGTATTTGAATCATTGGAAGCATTCAAGTTCAAACAACACATTTACAGTGCACAGTCTTTTCAGAATGTTGATTACATGCACTCGTTAATTTTATCTCTTGTATGATGTCTAGATGAGAACATCCTAGTTTGGTCATGATCTGTCAACTGTGACAAGTGTGCGGGTGCAAATCCTAAAGTCTTTGTTTACCACAGTCTACAGGTCAAATTTATGAAGCAATTTCATTGTAATTCATAATAGGACTTGGTCTGAGGACGAGATGAGAACATCCTACATGTATTTTGGTCTTAATTGGTCATATTGGTTAACGGTGAAGGCCTTATGAGCCCTTGCTCTTAAAACCATTGACACAGCCTACAGGCCATATTTATGATGGGATTTCCTTGCAACTTGGTTTAGTGACTTGGTGTTGTGATGTCCAGATTTCTGAATGAATGTCCAGATGAATTTCCCATTTTGGTTCAGATCGATCAACCATCTGAGCCGTACAGGGCCCCAGGCCATAGACCTGATTCTTCTACCACACTTTACAGGTAGTTTTTTTGGAATGATTTTACTGTAACTTGGTTACTTTGGTTGACATATGTTAACTGTGAGGGCCACATCAACCCAGGCCTCATTTCCTGAGGAAAGTCTACACCTCAAATTATTCTTGCTGAAAACAGCATGTAGGGTACAGAACTTAACATATTCTTAATTATCACAGTTCTTGTTTTATTTCATAATCCTTTCATGAACATTGAACATTATCCTTTTCATCAAATTCTACACACTGTCAAGTTAAGTTGCATTATCATTGACAATTTCATTCAATTTTCGTTGCACTTATCCAACCAGAATTGTTAAAGTTTCAGATGGCCTGCTTTTTTCCTCCCGAGTGTTTTTATTTTCATTTACTCTGATGAATTTGGATGTATCTTTTGACATGAAATGAGTAGTGGAAGCCATTGGTTTTGTTTACAATTGCCACCATTTTTAAATAGTTCAGTAAGGCCACATAAAGTAGATTTTCTGTTTCTCAGGCCATTTTTTGTAAAATTGCATGCAGGCGGGCAGTTTTTTTATTTTATTTTTTAGTTTTTGTAATTATTTCTTTGCCATTAAAAGTTCATGTTCTTGGTTGTTTTATGTCTTAGGCGTCATAATCTACAGTCCAGAACAGCATGGGTGGTGGTGTATTTCATCCCTTGAGTGCAAGAGGCCTTTGCAATGCTAAAGCATTGCAAAGCCTTGTTGCACTCAAGGGACAAATTGATCAATTTTATTAACTTGGGTAAAATATCAGACATAAACCATAATTGTCACATAGGCTGAGGTGGGGAAATCTTCCATGACTTTCTTTTGTATGCTGTCTGTACACAGTAGAGTAGGGGGGTGGGAGAAAAATCTATCCATTAGGTTGATGTGCAAAATGTTTTATCAGAGTCTTACGCTTGTTTCTAAGCCTACAGCCTTGGAAACGAGTTTGACTCTGATACATTTTGTACACAAATTTAATTCCTGATAAATATATATGCACTGAAAAATGAATTTTTACTGGTAATTTTCTAGGATAACATTCAGCTGTCAACTGATTGCTGGTTTGAGTAGATTCAGTTCTAGGAAAAAGTTTTTGTTACACTCTATCACCCCCCCCCCCCCCCCCCCTCTCCCCCAGTGGAATCCCCTGGAAGTGAAGCAGTCCTTGTTTACTCTGGTAAACAAGCTCTGTTTTACTTGTAAAATACGACCCAATCACCAATGCTTGGGTGGAAGTTCTGTATAATGGGCAACATGGGTATAAACGTTTGACTGAACTTGACTTTATCTCCTAGCCATTGTGCTGAAATATGTGACCTTAAACACCAATCAATCAATAAATTACAGTTTATCAGGACATTTCTGAGTGGGTATTCTTTAAATTCAAGATTGTCAGAGTTTAATTACCTGTTTTCTGTTCTTACATACCCACAGGTGATTGAATTACTTGAATACCTTTGAATTTTAAAAATAAACTTCAAGGTCTAGAATACCCTTCAATATGGCCCAGGCACCTTAAAACCCTTGAATGTCCTGGAATTTTATCATGTGATCTGGTTCCAGATTGTAAATAAGAATCATGTGGTCGTTTATGGCAATAGGAATTTGAATGGTACTTTTTGTGGGCAGAGCAAGCCATTTAAAACCCTCACATTAGGTAAAGGGTTAACTGTCACAGTGCCGGAAACTAGGTTCAAAACAGCTGTGTGTCACTCTGGTTTTAAACTCCCTATATATGCTAACAGTGCATTATGACACTTTCCTTGCAAGAAAACATTTTTTTTCTGATTTGTTCCACAGTAGATGCCACTGCTTGTAATCTTCAGTCTTTTAACAATAATTAAAACACTCATATTTCTATTTAACAGCTCCTTAAGTTGGTATTATGCCTTGATCAGTTGATCAATGAATTTATGGAAGTATTCAATGATAGCATTGTAATTTGATGAGGCAGGGCACGGAAAGTTTAATATTTAAAATGTTTTAGTTAGAAGATCTTTTCTGTGGTGATTGAAGATTGGTTTGTTTTTATTTTTACTGATGAAGTGCTGTACCTTTGCATACTTTTAGAAATGTCATTTAGAGCTCACTCATTGTGTCCTCATCTGGTTCATTGGTGGGAATCTAGATCAGGAGTGATAAGTACAGGAAGCCCACTACTTGGTGTTAAGCTATTACCTAATGCAACGGCTGTATCTGGCTGCTGCTATTCATAAAAATGCCCTTTTTTTTTATTAGCTCACCTGACTGAAAGTCAGGGTGAGCTTTTCTTATCACTCTTCGTCCGTCATCCGTCGTCTGTCGTCCGTCGTCCTGCGTGAAGGCGGTGTTTGAGCCTCTTTCTCCTAAACCACTGGCCACATTTTAATTAAATTTCATGTAAGTAGTGGTAATATAGGGGCATTTTGATTTTTATCCAAAGTAGGTTTCGGCTCATATTGAGCAGAGGTGTGGGGAAAAAATGTCCAAATTTTTTGAAAATCTTTTTCTAATGAACCACCAGTAGCAGAGACTTGATATGTGGTATACAGAGTCCTTTTGAGGTTTAGAATCAAGTTTGTTCAAGAGAAGTTTGTCGGACATTATTTGCCTTCGTTATGGGAGGGGCAAAAATTTTGGCCACGCCTAAAATTTCTATTTTCTGAACCGTGAGGTCGATTTGAACCAAATTTGGCATGAGATGATAATGGGTCATAAATAGTTGATTGATGCAAAAAAAATTTTTTCTCATTGCCCCGTTGGAACCGTGGGAGCTAACAATAGGAAAAACCTTAAAACTGCCATATCTGCAAAACTGCACGGCACAGAGAATTCTTATTTTGTATAAAGCTTACTTTTATCCAGTAGAATAGAATGGTGTAAAAAAATCCCTATCAGTTTGATCAGAAGGTACTTTTTTCAGGACTTTAAAAAAGTGCTGAGTCGGCACTTTTTAACACTGTAGGCAATGGGAAAAAGATTAAAAAATCTTCTCCAGATCCAGCAGGCAGAATCTTTTGATATTTGGCATGCAACATTGTAGGGTGGATCAGTTTGTTCAAATCGGCCCCCTGGGTTCATATTTGGGCTCCGTATAGGAGCCCGATTTCGAACTAAGTGCATTTCAGGCAAATTTCTTAAAAAATCTTCTTTTCCAGATCCAGCAGGCAGAATCTTTTAATATTTAGTATGCAACATTGTGGGGTGGATCTGATTCAAGTTTGTTCAAATCGGCTCCCTAGATTCATATTTGGGCTCACTATAGAAGCTCGAATTCGAACTTGGTGCATTTCAGGAAAATTTCTTCAAAAATCTTCTTCTCCAGATCCAGCAGGCAGAATCTTTTCATATTTGGTATGCAACATTGTGGGGTGGATCTGATTCAAGTTTGTTCAAATTGGCCCCCTGGATTCATATTTGGGCTCACTATAAAAGCCTGAATTCGAACTTCGTGCATTTCAGGCAAATTTCTTTAAAAATCTTCTCCAGATCCAGCAGGCAGAATCTTTTGATATTTGGTATGCAACATTGGACTCACTGTAGGAGCCCGAATTGTAACTTAGTTCAAAATGAGGAATTTTCTTTAGAAATCTTCTTCTTCAGATCCAGCAGTCGGAATGTTTTCATATTTGGTTTGCAGTATCATTAGGGGGGTGGGGGGGGGGGGGGGGGGGATTCAAGTTTGTTAAAGCCAAGTCCCTGGGTTCATATATGGGCTCCCTGTGGGAGCCCGAATTATAACTTAGTTCAATATGAGGAATATTCTTTAAAAATCTTTTTCGTTTAGATCCACTGGTCAGAATCTTTGGATATTTGGTATAAGCTTTTCTTAGGAGGAGCAGATGCAACTTGTTGAAATCAATTTTCTGGGTTGATATTTAGGCTACCATGTCAGGTGAGCGCCCTCAGGCCCCTTGGGGCCTCTTGTTATTTTTATGTTCCCTCGAAAATGTTTTTGGCAGCATATAGTAGCTGCCTTATCTGTCAGTTTGGCCATTTGTCAGTTTGGCCATTTGTCAGTTTGGCCATCTAACTTTGTCTGGTTCATAAAAAATTACTCAATTGACTGATCCATCTTGTTCAAACCTCACACAATGATTGCTTTTGACTCAAGGGTGTGTCATGACTTTGACTCAAGGTCATACCCCCAAGGTCAACATCACAGACTTGATTTGCTCCACCACGCTAACAATGTCAGGACCATAAAAAATTAATCAATGAATTCATCTTGTTCATACAGTGATTGCTTATAGCTCAGTAGTGTCTTGACCTTGACCCAAGGTCATACATCCAAGGTCAAAGTCCCAGGCTGTTGGTTTGTTTGTTCCTCTGCTTCAACTTTTGTCGGGGCCCTAAAAAAGTATTCAATAGACAGATCTTGCTCATACTTCAAACAGTGATTGCTTAGAACTCAAGGGTGTGTCATGACCTTGGCCAGTGGTCTTACCACCAACATCAAGGTCACAGATAATTAGTTTGTTTGTTCTTTCACCCTGACTTTGTCCCACCGATAAAAAAATATTCAATTGGTAGATCTTGTTCATACTAAACACATTGATTACTTATGACTCAAAGGTGTGCCATGACATTTATGCAAGGTCATAACTCAAAGGTCAAGGTCACAAAATGTTGTGTGGTCTGTCTTTATTCAGTACAGAAACAGTGATTCAATGGTCGGATCTTATTCATACTGGACATAATGGTTGTTCATTATCAGTGTTGTGTCATGCTCGTCAACCAAGGTCATAACTTCAAGATCACGGACTGTTCACCATTTCTAACTTGTCAAGTTCATAAAAGTGATTCCTTGGGTTGATCACTGTGATGTCTAATTTTCTGACTAATATTCGGGAAGCATCCATCAGCTCTCTGCTGATACAGTGGAACCCTGTTAATTGAATAGCCACTTTGCCTATGAACATTATTCAATTAACAGGAGTATTCAATTAACAGGGATTGTGTCACTTTCCTGTATTCTAGAGATAAACTTAGCATTTATTCTATTATATCTTGTTTGACAGAGCTCCATGAGCTCTGTCAAACAAGATATAATAGATTGAATGCCTGTATTGGATGTACTGACTCCAAATAGGTCAAAAAACATATGAAAACTGGGAAGAGTCAGGGTAATTTCTCGACAGATTACAAGATTTTTTATCCAATTAACAAAAGTTTACTCTATAACCTATATTCAATTTTCAGGTCAAATTTGTACTAGAGGTATGGTGAATGGTTTTGTGTTGGGAAATTATATTCAATTAACAGGGTTATTCAGTTAAGAGATGTCAAATTAAGTGGGCTCCATTGTATTGTCTTGTTTCAATATTTTCCTCCAAAACGTAGCTTATAACTTCTAATTACCCTGTGAGAACTGTGATCAGTTACCTCGGTTTCACTAAGGTAAAATAGGACTCCGTAAACAATCCCTGGGGTGGAAGGACTCTAAAATGGGCAACATGGGTATAAACGATTGGCTGGTCTTGACTTTATATTGATGTTGTGGTCTTGATTTGCTATTGTGGAGAAATATGTGACCTTGAACACCAATAAATAAATAAAAGAATTGTTTTTGCAGGTGATTCCTCTGGTCATTTTGGTTAAATGGTTAATGAGTCACTCATTTACTTTGGAAGTGGATGTACCGTGGAAAGTGGACTATGAAAGAAAATTTTGAGGAGCCAAGTCACTTATTTAACATATTCAGAACGGATTCACGGAAGGCAATATTTTTAAAATTCTGTATTCTGTGAGTGGTGCTCACCTGCTAAATGATTGAGGAAATGCGGTATTCAACTGCAGACAGAAATTTCAGATCTCCATAACTTTAAAATAGTGCAATGTAGTAAACCCTTTGACGCCTTGCAAAAATTTCTATTGCTGACCAGGACTTTTGCAAAATGAGTATTGAGAAAGTCCCCTTGCCTGAATTTCCCTGCAACCATACAAAGCTTTGCCTCAGAAATATGCCTCTTAGACACATTTGAACACAATAATATATAAACTCGACGTTCATTCTGTTTACTGGGCCTTGCCATTTTAGATTGTCCATTCCAGCATGGGTATCCAACAGTGAACTGTTGTATCTGTCAAGATGACTGGTACCCCATAAAAAATTATTTTCCGACTTGCAACCTGACAACATTTTCAACAAGATTCTTGTGTACATGTATACGTATCTAGAAATTTTCATTTTTTGCACCAAAAACAGAATTTTAATGGTGATTGTTGTGAATAGTGCTGGCCTGATCTGTCCATTACAATAGGTACAGGATTAACTCTTTCTCAAACAATCAAATTCATTTTGGCTTAAAAACCACAAGAATGTATCATGTATCACATTATGTCTTCTGATTCCATATCATATAGATGACTTATTCTGATTCCGTATCATATAGATGACTCGTTTCCAGGAACACAATGGGCTATCATAACAGGCACATGAAGACATTCTATGTGCATTTTAGTGATCGACTCAGCTGATCGCTTACAAAACAAAACAAAATTCCTTACAATTAGCAGCAGAACTTTTATCAAGCGTATCTTCATAGGAAGTGACATTGAGAGTGAATAATTTTACAATGCAAGTTTGAAAATTTGCGGTGACAACATAACTCATCGTTTGTTAAAGTGCTCAACAATATTGTTCCATAAAATATGGGTTGTTTTTTTTTTTACTTTTTCTCGCCCAACATTATGTCCCAAAACTGTATTAATAATTTAAGATTTAATCTGTTTGTGTGACAGAATTGTTAGATAAATGAATTGATCATGATAATGTGCATGTCCTGTGATGGTTTCCAGAATGGGATCACAACTCGCTGACAAAGTCGTCTCATTGAGATCCCATTCTGGACACCACCTCGAATGTGATACAAATCACAGGATATGCACATAATCATGATAATCTCTAGTTACCTAATGAATTGGCCACATTCACCCTCATAATTTACAAATTGTACAGTTGAAAAAAATCCTACAAAACCATATCATGTGACCCTTGGTGATCATTCTCATGAGGGGTCACATGATATGGCTTTGCTGAAATTTTTGGAAAAAAAATTTTAAAAATAATTAAAATAAAAAATTTTGACATTGTATGCATTGGATAAAGGATTACTGAAAGCAAGTTTGAGAATGAACTGCAGTATGCTCGTCTGATCTGATAAGCCTTGGTACTTAAATAATTAATAGAGTATTTTTTATTTTGCATGCATTTTTTTTGTTGTTAATAAAATAGATGATCAGTTGTTCAATGTTGGTCTTATGTTCTGTTCGATGATGCTGTGATCAGCTTTGCTCATTTCACAGTTCCTTCCTTGTGGAAATTTCCAAACCCTGTTCACTAGAATTGATCTGAGCTTAGTAAACCTCAGTTCAGGTCGATGTTAGTGAACTTAATACTGAGACTCTTTGATTTTAGTGAACAAGGTTCAGAAATTTTGTATCAAATGATGCCTCATTAACCCTTTGAATCCTGGTGGTATCTGCCATGTAAGTTCAATGACAGCACTTCGAAGAGTCCATATTCATTATTTAGGTGTAGACCAATCAATATTTTCAATGTGCAGCTCTGAGGCTGATAAACGATTTCTTGAGTTCAAAGGGTTAAACATCCTATATATGTAATGGTTAAATCAACAAGCATCCTGTCATATCTTACTTGTCGTAGTGTTAATAACTCAGTAGTACAGTATACTTTCTTGGCGACTGATTAACCTTTTACCTAACATAAAAAGAAGACGACACTTGCAGAAAAAATTCTTGAATAACTAATTTTTTTCATTTTCTGTCTCAAAAACATTGGTTATGACACCTCATTGAAACAATCTCGATGAGCTCGTTCCACCGAGGGGGTCATAACCTATGTTTTTGAGACAAAAAATGAAAAATTAATGAAAATTTATTCGCGATTTTTTAGAATAGTGCTGGCCGGTTTTGGCTGTAACACTGGGTTATGGGTTTGATGGACATGTTTTGCCTTATTGCAAGTACAATCATTATAAGCTTTTGCATGGTTCAGCATCATCGATTTGACGACGTATTCGTTTATGTGTCTCGCAAGGTGTAATGAATTTGTCATATCTAACTTTTTTCACTGATGAATGGTTCTTGTTTCTATCAACCCTAACCCTTTATCTAACAAAGTTGGTTTCATTGTATTGGGGCTAAACGTACATATTTCCATTCACATTTTATGTTTTTAATTTTTACCTAACATAGGCTATGACCCTCTCATTGTTTCAATAAGAGATCATAACCCATGTTTAGGAAGCAAAAAGTGAAAAAAAATTCAAATTTATCGATGGAAAAATAAATATAGGACCATCCTCAAATCCTGTTAGGTAAAGGGTTAATTTGTCTCCTGATAACTGTATTAGTGCCTTGATTGTTTCAGAAAAGAAACATTTGTGTACCTTTTTTATCAGCTGATGAAATGATGTTTTTGATACACTGTTGGAAAATGCTCTCAGGACCCTTATCAGTGTGTTATTTAGTAATGAACACTATACCATTTCGAAGTATTCTTTTTATGAAACTGTTTAAACCCTGGGAAGTGGAACGTTGCTTAATCACTTTGGTAAACAACTTCTGTTTTGCTTGTGTAACTTGGCCTGGTAACCAGCACCTGGGCTGTGATTCCTCTGAATTTTACGACACGGGTATAAGTGATAGCTAAAACGTTACTTAGCACTTTGAAGCTGAAAGACAGCTTTATCGGTCCGAATCATAATACGACAAAAATTCATAAAGCAGATAGTTGCCCAGTGAATTTGCATGGTAGACCAATCCAAGGCTGCACATTGAAAATATTGATTGGTCTTCCCCCAAGTAACAAATAGAGGGTCTTTCAAGTGATGACACTAGACTGATGTGGAAGATACCTAAGCAGACTGCATCTGCCTAGGGGGGAGGGGGGGGTTTCTACAAAAATCCTCATCCAAAAATTATATTATTTTTTTTTTTTTTTAACTCTTGCCTCCAAGAAATAACTTTAGTATTCAATGGAACAAGTTCATCAAGTTTGTTTCAAGGGCTATAGGATACTAAATTAACAAATCTTGTTTCTCTGCCATCTCCCTCATCACAAAAATTCTGCAAAACAAATTCCATCAAAATTACCTGCTTTATTTTCAACCATTCAAAATATATACTGATTAACCCTAAAATCCCCATACAGGCCCAAACTGCAATCTTTATACCCCCAAGTGTGATGTTTGGGAATTCAGCTGATCAGCTGCATGTATGTTGGCAGTGTTTTTACATCATTTTTGGCTGCCTATACAGGCAGCCAACAATGATGTAAAAACACTATTAAGTCACCTACATATATATAGTAGTTAACCAGCGTAAAATTAATTTGAGGCTCTAAGGGTTAAAGCCAATTTTTTTTTCAACCTTGGCTGTGTAATAAATATGATGGATGGTCCCACTTGCCATAAAACAAAAAAAGAAACTGTTGAATGACTAATGATCTTCAAGAGAGTAAGGCCTAAAGGTAAAAATCTGTTTCTCGGGCTTCCCCCACCCCTCCTACGCATGGTCCTTTTGACTGCAGCTTGCTCTTTTTATAACCAATGCAAACTTTAAAAAAATTAAAATTAAATGGTTTGTGTCTGATATTTTACCCAAGTTAATAAAATTGATAAATTTGTCCCTTGAGTGCAACAAGGCATTGGATTGCTTCAACATTGCAAAGACTTCTTACACCTAATGGACGAAATACACCATCTCTCATGCTATTCTGTAGATTATGAGGCCTAAAACATAAAACAAACCAAGAACATGAACTTTTTATGGCAAAGAAATAATTACGAAAAGAAAATAAAAAACTACCCACCCACCTGCAATTTTACAGAAAATGGCCTGAGAAACCTGAGATCTAATTTGTAGGGTCTAAACATTTCAGTTTTCTGAGATATTTCAAACTGTTTTCAGGGATTAGAAAATTCAAGAAAAGTTGCCGGAGGAACAAAAATGATTTCTGAGCTATGTTTTTGAGCTAAGATATGAAAATTTGTTGCCGTTTGAGAAATTTTTGTAATGTTAGGTAAAGGGTTAATATTTTCTCAATATATTCAAAGGTACAGAGAGATGTCGCAATCCTGGAGGAGATCATCAATGCACTAACAGTTGACAGTGTCCCATTGTATTTTCTTTTGTGCTATGCAAATGCCAGGGATGAGAAAATTCCAGAAATTTGCTGATTTCAGTTAATTCTTGACCCATATGCTGCATTTTTTTCTAGCAATTTGTTTGAAAATGGTTTTACTGATACCATTTTCTCGTGAATTTATGGAAATAAAATGTCTGTCAATTTATCATTAACTATGTGTCTTTTTATATTTTTGAAGAAACAACATTTTTGATATTTTTTTTTATTAACCCTCTGCACTCTGATGTCAAAATATCAAAGTTTTCAAGAAGCAGATTTTTCCATGATACGGCTAGAAATTTAACCAATTAAATCTTGTTTGATAGAGCTCTTTTGAGGACTGTCAAACAAGATTGAATTGATTCAATTTCCAGTTGCATTATGGGAAAAAATGCCAATTGAAATTTTGATATTTTGACATCAGTGTGGAGACGGTTAATTATTTAACATGCTGAGTATTTTGTTTTTCATCAAATCTTCACAGTAGCCATGACTAGATTTGATGGAAAATTTATCTAAATTTGAACTAAAAAAAATATATAGTGAAAAAATCCATTCAATTTAAGGTGGTAAATTTGATTAAATGTGACCAAATTATACTTGCAGTACAGCTGCCATGGACTGGGCATTTTCCACAGGGTGGGCAATATTTCCAAGGATGCAATAAAATTAGATTGCAAACACGAATTCTAGGAATAATCAGTAATTAAAATTTTGCTGATGATTTTTATTACTTGGTGAAGCCATGCGTGGACATCACTGCCCACGCGTGGATTTTGACCAGTCCACAATGGCTGCACTGTATTTCATTAGCAAGAAAATTATGTCCTCTGCAGAAATATGTGCCAACAGCATGCAAGGAGTTAAAGAAGACAAAATTCAGCTGATTTCTGCAGATCTTGCTATAGATCTCTCTCATCCCTGTGACTCTGAACTAATCTCTTGCCTAGTGTCATAAGATGTATTATTAATATATTTTATTATGTGAACCTTCAAGTATGGTAGATGGTTTTATAAATACCTTCTTCCCCACCAGTCGATATTTTAACCATTTATATCCCCTGTGGGAACTCTGGGAAGGGAAGTAGT
This sequence comes from Pictodentalium vernedei, assembly GCA_031216915.1. NCBI lineage: Eukaryota > Metazoa > Mollusca > Scaphopoda > Dentaliida > Dentaliidae > Pictodentalium > Pictodentalium vernedei. The sequence continues at coordinate 220,623,335 of CM062294.1, forward strand.
TCTTGTTTACCAGGGTAAGCAAGGTCTCTTTTACTGATAAATTAGGACTCGGTACCCGATTCTTGGCATGTAATTTCTCTAAAATGGGCAACATGGATATAAAAGATTGACTAAACTTGACTTTATCTCGATGTTGCGCTCACTATTAGCGATTATGCAGAAATGACACCTTAAGAACTAATAAATAAATAACCATTTATAACATGTCCAATTTAAAACAAACAGGAAGTGATCCACTAATTGTCATAAAAACTTTTAAGCAAAGCACTTTTCCAGACAGAAATTGATTTACCTGATCCAGTAAAGCACATACTTTTTTTTTGCTTTTAATTATTGAAATTTCTTGAAAACTGGTTTCATCCATTTTATTCATTTATTTATTTATTAAGGTTTAACAACACTTCAACAGCCAAGGTCATGACGTGTCCGTGACAGTTTTACAAGTGGAGGAAGCCGGAGTACCCGGAGAGAACCACCAAGAAACAACGAGCAGCTGCCAGCTCCCCAACTTTGTAACTCGGCACTGCTGCACAGGCAGGGTAAAATTTGTTGAAGACATGCACTCCATCGACATGCAGTACGCCTTAATACATAACGTCATCATGCCCCCATTTGCACAAACAGGGTTAAGTGCCTTGCCCAAGGACACAATGCGTGAGTCAGAATCGATCATTCACACGGTCACCCATCCAAGGACTAACCGGGTTCGACATTGCTTAATTTCGGTGATCTGATGAGAACCGGTTACTGCAATGCCACCATGCCCCCAATTTTATGCATAACTGGTAAAATAGGACCTGGTAACCAACGCATGGGGTGGAAGCCCTCTACAATTAGCAGCAGAAGTATAAATGATTGTCTAAACATTACTTAATATAAGAGCTGCGATTCTCAAATTTTGGTTTGAATCAGACAGAGGACTTTTAACCCCGAGCACTCTATTTGTGCAACAGAATTTTCTTCAATCACTCTGCTTGTCTCTTATTTAACTATGAATTTAATCAATTATATCTTGTTTGACAGAGGTCACTGCATATTTGGCTAAATATCAAACTGCATTATGGGAAATATGTGCTGCTGAAAACTTAGCCTTTTTGACATAAGAGTGTAGACTGTTAATATAATAAAATCTTGAATCAAATCTCAGTGGTCTTCAAGTTGTAGATATAACACCCCTTCTTATAATTTTAAATATTTTCAGGCTCCACTTAAGTATTGTATTCAATGGTGATTCATCCTTTTGGACAAATCAGTAAAAAAAATGGAAAAGTCAGGAACAGAATTCAAGTAATTTGAGAAGTGGAACCTTTCTTGAACTCTTCTATCATCAGATCTCCTTTTCAGGAGATCTGATGATAGAAAAAGAGTTCAAGACAAGACAGTTTGATAGGATTTTTTTTTTAAAGATTTTAATGATTTGAAAATTTGTAAATTGGCAGGAATTAGAGTCAAATCAGCAAGGCAGTTTTGAAATTAAAATTTCAAGGCTGCAGGGTCCTGCTTTATTAGCTCACCTGACTGAAAGTCAGGGTGAGCTTTTCTGATCACTTTTCGTCCGTCGTCCGGCGTCCGTCGTCCGGCGTGAAGGTGGTGTTTGGGTCTTTTTCCTCCAAACCACTGGCCGCATGTTAATGAAATTTCATGTGAGTAGGGGTTATATAGCGGCATTTTGATTTTTGGGCAAATTAGGTTTCGGCTCATATTGAGCAGAGGGGTGGGGCAAAAATGCTCCAATTCTTAAAAAATCTTCTTCTCAAGAACCAGCAATAGCAGAGACTTGATATTTGGTATGCAGCTTCCTTTTGAGGTGTAGACTCAAGTTTGTTCAAGAGAAGTTTGTAGGTCTATACTTGGCGATGTTATGGGAGGAGCAAAAATTTTGGCCCCACCCCAAATTTCTATTTTTTAAACCGAGAGGCCAATTTGAACCAAATTTTATGTGAGGGCTTATTGGGTCATAAGTACCTAATTTATGCAGAAATTTTTTTTCCTGTAGCCCCGTGGGAACCACAGGAGCTAAAAATAGAAAAAAATTAAAACGCCTATATCTCAAAAACTGCACGGCAGTGAGAATTTTTATTTGGTGTGAAGCTTTCTTGGGACCAACAGAAAGGATTGGTAAAAAAAAATTGCTATCGGTTTTATCATAGGGTACTTTTTCGGGACTCTGAAAAAGTGCTGAGTCAGTATTTTTTAACACAGTAGGCAATGGGAAAAAAATAAAGAATTGTTTTCTTCCAAACCACTGCTCTAAAAGCTTTCATATTTTACATATAACATCTTTGGAACATTGATTCACATATTTGTAGAAATCAAATTCCTCGGTCCATATTTGGGTTCCCTATGGGAACCCAAATGTTCAAATTAGTGCAATATGAGGGATATATTTTAAAAATCTTCTTCTTCGGATCCACAAATCAGAATCTTTTGATATTTGCTATGCATCATCCTTAGGGGGGTGAGATTGATGTTTGTTCAAGCCAAGTCCCTGAGTTCATATTTGGACTCCCTTTGGGAACCCAAATTGTAACTTAGTGCAATACGAGGTATATTCTTTTAAAATCTTCTTCTTCGCATCCACCGGTCAGAATCTTTTGATATTTGGTATACAGTATGCTTAGGGAGGTGAGATTCAAGTTTGTTCAAGTCAAGTCCTTCGGCTCATATTTGGTCTCCCTGTGGGAGCCCAAATTATAACTTAGTTCAATATGAGGAATATTCTTTAAAAAAAATTTTTTTTTCAGATCCACCAGTCAAAATGTTTTGATATTTGATGTACAGCATTCTTAGGGGCTGAGAGTGAAGTTTGGTAAAGCCAAGTACCTGGGTTCATATTTGGGCTCACTGTGGGAGCCCAAATTATACCAAAATTTTTATTTTCCAAACCAAAAAGTCGATTTGAACCAAATTTGATATGAGGGCTTATTGGGTCATAAGTACCTAATTTATGCCGAAAATTGTTTTCCTGTCCCCCACGGGAACTGCAGGAGCTAAAAAATTTTTTTCTTTTTAAATGCCCATATCTCCAGAACTACATGGCACTGAGAATTTTTATATGGTGTGAAGCTTCCTTAGGACCGGAAGAAAAAAATGGTAAAAATTTTATCATAAGGTTCTTTTCTAGGACTAAAAGTGCCGAGTCATCATTTTTTAACAGTGTAGCTAATGGGAATAACGTTGAAGAATCTTCTTCTCCCAAAACACTGCTTCAGAAGCTTTTATTTTTGGGCTCCCTATGGGAGCCCATGTATAACTTAGTTCAGTATGAGAAATATTCTTAAAAAATCTTTTTTTTCTGTTACTCCTGTCAGAATCTTTTGATATTTGATTTTTAGTTTTCTTAGAAGCGGCAAATTGAAATTTGTTCAAGTTCTGGTTTATTGATAAAATTGGGCCCAGTAACCAATTCCTGCGTTGAAAGCCCTGTAATGTGGGCAGTAATAGGCATAAACGATTGACCAAACCTGATATTATAATTATGCCTCTGTAATGATGTAGCCTTAGAAAGTGACCTTAAATTCCAATAAATAAATAGATAAATTATTGAGTACCCAATATGGGGATCTAACATATGAACACTCTGGGTTACTAAGTAGAGAAAACACTTTTATGTTGAAAAACTGATAATAACCACAAGGCAGAATCCCTTGCTATTTTGGTGATATGACTCGGCCAGTATCAGGTGAGCGCCCTCAGGCCCCGTGGGGCCTCTTGTACTTTATAATTGTGCAATAAATTGTGACAAAACAGTTGTTGATGAACACATTGTGGCAACCAAAATTCATCTGAAATTTAACCAGTTAATGGGAGTATGATAGCTCAGTGGCTAGTGTATCAGACTTCAAACCGAGAGGTACATGGTTCGAGCCATAACAAGGGTGCATGCATTGTGTCCTTGGACAAGGCATTTAATCCTGATTGCCCACTTGGGGGTGTGATGGTGCTTTGTTTTAAAGCTTTGGTTGCAGTGCCTGCAGCCAATGCTAACCTGCATGTGCTGAGTTAGTACATTGGGAATTCACATTTACAGTTAGTATGTTGGAAGTTCTCATTTGCTCGGTGGTTCTGTCCGGATACTCCAGCTTCCTCCACCTGTAGAACTGTCTAACAATAGATGATCCTGGCTTATTGAAAGTGTCATTAAACCCTATAAATAAATAACCAGTGTGCCACCTTTTGAGAACCTCAAGAAGTGGAGCAGTGATTGTTTACTGTGGTAAACATGTTCTGTTTCACTGGCAGAATAGGATCTGGTAACCTATGCTTGTAGTTGGCTAAACTTGATATTAGACAAGTGTTGCAGTCATGATTAAGCTGCATATGCTGAAAGTGAGATCCGTTAGTATAAGTAACCATTTAATTTTTTTTTCCTATTGTAACAGTCATATCCGGGCAGCATTATTCACAAAAATCACTGTTCAATTTTTTTCATACAGCCACTCTCTGGAGCAGGTCCTATTATGGTATGGCCTTGTCCATATGTCTGTCTGATTAGCATTTGCTTGTCCACGCAATGACTTGAAAATGAAATGCTGAAATGCATCATGGATCCTATTTTCTAAGATGGGTTAATGGTGACTAGAGGAAGACTCCCTTTGATAATCAGTTTTCTGCTACATCCAATATGGCCTCCGTGGCAGCCATATTGTTTTGTTTTTTTTTGTAATTTTGCTTGCCCGCAATAACTTGAAAATGAAATGCACCATGGTTCCTAGTTTTTTGTGTTGGAATAGTCATGACTAGAGGAAGGTTCATTTTAATAAACAGTTTTCTGCCATATCTAATATGGCCTCCATAGGAACCATCTTGTTCTGGTTCTTGTAGTGAATTAAGAAGCATATGAAATGTGCAAGGTATAGTGTGCCACGCAAAATGGCTGAATTTTCATTAAGCAGCCATATAATGATGCCACTGCCAAGCAGAGCTCTTGTTTTTTTCAATTTTTGCAGGAAAAGCATAGCTTATGGCCCCCTCATTGCAATAAGCTAAGTGAGCTCTTTCAAATGAGGGGGTCATGAGCTATATTGTTGAGGCAAAGACGAAAATGTTTAGATATTCAACAATGTTGACATCTATTTGTTTGGCAGAGGGTTAATCCTTTACCTAACGAATCATCCACATCTGCCACTGTAAGTTACAAATTAAGCAGTTGTGAAAAAAACATTTTTCACAAAATTTCAACAAAACCGTATTATGTGACCTTCATTGGAATGGGCTCATTCCACTGATGGGTTACATGATATGGTTTTGTTGAACTTTTTCTGAAAATTTGCAAAAACCATAATTAAAATCAATTTTGATATCCTGTGTGTTTGGTAAAGGGTTTTAAAGTGACGGTATCATTAGTGGATTCTTTATTGGATTGGAAATTAATTTACATGCATGCATAACCTGTGGGGAGACCCTGGAAGGGGACAGTGTTTTCTGCAGTAAATATGGTCTGCTTTACTGGTGAAATAAGACCCGATAACCAGTGCCTGAGGTTGAAGTCCTCTAAAGTTTGCAACATAGGTATAAACTTGGCTTGACATATGTTGTGGTCATAAGATGCCATAGATGTTGAAATTACCTTAAACACAAACAAATAAATAAAAAAATAATAATGTATGCATATAAACTTAGCACTTCACTTCTATGGACCTTTGTCATTTAATTTCTGTTGTCTTTTCTTAGGGGCAGCTAAATGGATTGACTAGGGACAAGGGTAGCTGTCTTAGTATTTGAGGGTTCAAAATGTTATTGTTTGCTGTATTAAACGAGAAAAAAAAATATATATTATCTTCAAAAACTATTAAATTTGTTTTTGTTTGTACTTTACACCCTCAGTTTCCGTAATATTCCAAAATATTGCCACACTCCGATACAGAACTTGCGGGTACATAGGAATCACCATGATTGTCTGTCTCTGTGTTTAAGTAACAAGGTCGTGGTCTGATAATCACCTTTCAAGACGTATGGCTCAATACCTTGTTGCAAGTCTAAAACCCAGGACCGTTAGTCTGTAACTTTAACAATTATATTTTCCAAAATGTTAACTACTACTTGTTAATATAAATCACAAAACGGACAGAGCTTCAAATTCTTGTGAGAATCAGAATTGAATCTCTCAGGGAATACAATCAGAATCACCTTTGATTCTTGCAAAATATTCATTTTATTCTCGTCATGGTTTCTAAAAGTGTCCTGAAAGGCATGGAGAATTCTACTTCATTTTGCCTCGTAATAATAAAGAAACACTTAGACTTTGTAGTGATGCCATACATGCAGACAGGACTTCAATAGAAACCACAGCCATAGTACTAGAACTTCTATAAGGAAGACCACCAAAAGCCTGCGTGTTGGAACATATTCTGAATAAACATGTAAGACAAGAATCTCACACAAATTGGAACTTAGCCCTCAAGGATTTAACTCTTTTGAATACATAAATAGGAGGTTTGTTTTTTTCCTCCAACACAAATTGGGGGATAGAGCGATCAGCCTTGTCTGTCTGTCTGTTTGTCTGTCTGTCAGTCCGTCCATCCGTCCGTCCATCCATCCATCCATACACATCCATCCGTCTGTCCATTCGGACTTCCACCTGTCTGTCATGCTATCCATATGTTAACAGGAAAAGAAAAATCACCATCACTCATTTCAAAGCCAATCATTTTTAGCTCACCTACATCTGTAAGATGTGGTGAGCTATTGTGATAACCTCGGGCGTCAGCGTCGGCGTCCGGCGTGTCCAATATTGTAAGAGTTTATGTTAAGGTGAATTTCTGAAGCATCAGTGGGCTCAGGCCTTTGATATTGCATATGTAGGCTCTAGGGGACTATTAGAACAGTATTTAACCCTGAAACTACGACTTTTTTCCAAATTTCAGCTAAAATTTTCTGCCAAAAGTTGTTGTAAGAATTTGCGTTTAGGTGTTGTAAGAATTTGTGTTAAAGTCAGCTTTTGTGCAGATTGTGCTGGTTTAACTTCTCATTACTGTTGATTTTCATATTTCAATAACAACTGTAGGTATTAACCCTACTGTATGCAGAAATTTAACGAAAATTTTCTTTTTTTTCACTCAAAATTTTCATGTTTTTCTCGGACTTAGTAAATTTTAAGTTGTAAAACTTTGTGTTTAAGTGAGTTGTGTTTCTATGTGTCTTTCCAGGTGATTAATATTCTACACTTGGGTTACTGAACTCCATTGCAGTGATATTTAACCCTCATTACATGCATATTTGAGGAATTTGAGGCTGATTTTCTGCCAAAACTTGTTGTAAGAATTAGCGTTTAGGTGTTGTAAGAATTTGTGTTAAAGTCAGCTTTTGTGCAAATTGTGGTGCTTTAACTTCTCATTACTGTTGATTTTCTTATTTCAATAACAACTGTAGGTATTAACCCGACTGTATGCAGAAATTTAACTGAATTTTTTTTTTTTTTCAGTCAAAATTTTCATGTTTTTCTCGGACTTAGTAAATTTTAAGTTCTAAAAGTTTGTGTTAAGGTGAGGTGTTAAGCTGAGTTCTCAAAGATCAGTGGGCTCAGGCCTTTGATATTGCATATGTAGGTTGTAGGGGACTATCAGAACAGTATTTAACCCTGATACTACAACTTTTTTCCAAATTTCACCTAAACTTTTCTGCCAAAAGTTGTAAGAATTTGCGTTTAGGTGTTGTAAGAATTTGTGTTAAAGTCAGCTTTTGTGCAGCTTGTGCTACTTTAGTTTCTCATTACTGTTGATTTTCATATTTCATTAACAACTGTAGGTATTAACCCTACTGTATGCAGAAATTTAATGGAAATTTTCTTTTTTTTCAGTCAAAATTTTCATGTTTTTCTCGGACTTAGTAAATTTTAAGTTGTAAAACTTTGTAAACTTTGTGTTTAGGTGAGTTGTGTTTCTTTGTTTGTTTCCAGGCGATTAATATTCTACGCTTGGGTTACTGAACTCCATTGCAGGAATATTTAACCCTCATTACATGCATATTTGAGGAATTTGAGGCTGATTTTCTGCCAAAACTTGTTGTAAGAATTAGCGTTTAGGTGTTGTAAGAATTTGTGTTAAAGTCAGCTTTTGTGCAGATTGTGGTGCCTTCATCTCTCATTACTGTTTATTTTCTCATTTCAATAACAACTGTAGGTATTAACCCTACTGTATGCAGAAATTTAACTGATTTCTTTTCTTTTTTTCAGTCACAATGTTCACGTTTTTGTCTGACTTACTCAATTTTAAGTTCTAAAAGTTTGTGTTAAGGTGAGGGGGATTTTTGGGACTTATATTCACTTTCTTTAAAAAAAATTTTTTTAACTTTTTTTTTTTAATACTTTCTCATACTTGTTACTAGTAACATTAAGGCTTATTTTAGTTGTTGATGTGATGTATTTTTGTTGGGACTTATAGTCACTTTCTTGAATGAATGTTTTTCCGCAACTCCTCTTTAACCAATGAATGTACTTACAATTTCAGTGATTTATGAAAGCCTTGAATGAATGTTTTTCCGCAACTCCTCTTTAACCAATGAATGTACTTACAATTTCAGTGATTTATGAAAGCCTTTCCTAATTCTTATTTATGATTTAATATCTGGCCTCACGATTCATATTCTTAATCATAAACATTTCTAAAAGAAAAAAATGCTTTTATATCCAATGATTTTATGTTGAATTGATATATAATAAGTGCAGAAATATAGACTTTCCAAAGCCATCACATAAACCACATTAATCATTTGATGCCTAGTTAATGATTTATATTAACTAAATATTAGGCATGTTACATTGGAACGACATTATCAAGCGCGAATGTAGGTGAGCGTTGGGATGTAACATCCCTCTTGTTAAACTTGACACAGTTCTGCCTGTCGACGAAATGGAGAGGATATCACATGTTGGATTTTCACAGACATCAAAAATGGCTGAAGTCTGCCATTTTGTTCTAAAAATAGCTTTTTCTCTTTTTACGCAAGAACTTCCGAATATTGATTCGGATTTCTGGTATGGAAAACAACTAGCCCAATTTACATGACAGAGTATACAGGTTTTTCTTCTGTGCATAAATTATGCAAATTTCCAGCCATCTTCTTTTTTATACCCCCGATTCGGGGATATCTAGTGAAGCCCTCTGTCCATCCATCTGTGCGTCTGTCTATCTGTCCGTACAAAAGTTTTGCATTGTAATTCCAAAGCCATCGGTCGGATTTGGATCTCCTTTGATATGCTGATATACCTGCATGGGGGAACGGATGTGCACATGGAACGGGTTGCGTCCAATAAACTATCCCACAGTTATGGCCCTTTTTCATTTTTTATCGACATGTCTCACGATACCTTTAAGGCTACTTCAGACATGCCTGTGGGTTGGGGGGGGGGGGGGGGGAGTGGCACACGCTTTGCGTTGCCCTTGTAAAATTTTGTTTGTGGATAAAAAAAAACCCAAATCACCAAAACTCAATTCAAGGCCATTAAATTTGTTATGAAGCATTAATTCAATGGTGTGTATTGACAATAGAAATAGGATGTTACGTTGGGTTTTCACGGCCATCAAAAATTGCTGAATTCTGCATTTTGTTGTAAAAATAGCTTTTTCACTTTTTAAGCAAGAACTTCCCTTCATTATTTTTGGTATGGAGAACAACTAGCGCAATTTACATAATATAGTGTACAGGGTTTTCTCTCGTGCATAAATTATGCAAATTAGCTGCGAGCTTTGTTTTTTGAAATAGTCCCATCTGTAAACAAAAAATAAAAATCAACTAAATGACTAATGATGAACCTATAATTGGAATCGGAACTGGCCGGTTATGGGGCATCGGCCGATTATGACAACCGGCAGTTTCCGGTTATTCCATATTTTACACTGACTATTAAAATTTCTTCGATATCTCGCCATTTCAATGATGTTTATCAAACTTTGTACACATTAGCAGGGTACTAAGCTATTCCTGGAAACAGGAAAATACTGGAAAATGAACAAAATGGTTTCTAGAATCTGGAAAATCCTGGAAAAATGCCAGTTATTTCAGTTAGTACTGGCAACTTTTAGAGAACCGGGCATTATTTTTTAAGACTTGTTACATGCTGTGCGCATTTTGAGGACACCCTTTCCTTTCTCTTCTTATGAATTTGATTAATTAAAAGGTTAAAGAAATTTTGTATTTTAAATGCAACAAACAAATATTTAAATAAAATAATACCGAGGGAATCATGCTGTCAACACACCGAGATTTCCCAACAATCGTGGTTAGAGGAACCGAGTTGAGTTCGGGCTTAGTGCCTATAGCTGTTAATTTGCTTTCAGTCTAAACTAATAAATAATTATTTTGACCTCAAAATCATTTTGTGGCACTGCCGTCAAAGTTTGAAATAAACAGCAACAAGAGAAATGGAGAGTTTCTTGGGTGGAAGGCTTAACACATGATTGTTAAAATCACCTTATCCTTGTTACTCCTGATAAAAAAATTGTCCTTAGGTGCCAAATTTCAGATTGACATCTTGGAAAATGTTGGAGTGTATTCTGGCATTGGTCTCGTTGAGCTGTTGAACGATATTACATGTAAAATGCTCCATTCCCATGTTACACCTAATAAAAAAATTTCTCTTGATGCCAATTTTTCACTTGATAACTCTGAAAATGTAGGATTGAATCCCTTGGTTGCTTTGGCTGAGAGTTTAGTGCATCATCTGACATGATTGAGACCCATCCCATATCCATTTCTGGGTCAAATTACTGGTACCACAATGTGCCAGATTTCTGTTTGATATCCCAAGAGTGTACCCTGGTGTTGCTTGAAGGGTTGATAATTGAAGGGTTAACATAATACTGAACCTAAAAATTGCTCTGCCCATGTTACTCCTGATAGAAAAAAATTACCTCAAGGTACCGTATTTAAGTTCCACATCTCTTAAAATGTAGGAGAGCATACCGGCATTGATCTAGTTGAAATTTTGATGTAATATCGTGTGAAATTGTTCTTACATTTGTTACATCTGCGAAAAAATTGCTACAGGGTGCCAAATTTCAGCCCGATATCTGAAAATATATGTATGCGCCCTACTGTGGCTCTAGCTGAAGGATTAACATGATGTAATCAGCATTACTTTGGAGGAAGTGTTAATCGCATGCAACACCTAGTCCCAATAAAAATTATCCTCAAGTGCCAATTTCAGCTCAGAGTCTCTGAAAATGTAGGAGTGCATCTCCTTGTAGCTCTTGTGTTAATGGTTGAAGGCTAACACAATGTCACCCCATGTGCCAATTTTCATCTCAATATATCTGAAAAATGCCGATAGGATCACCGATCCAATGTTGAGTTGTGACAGCACAAAAGTGGCTTTAATCATTATCAACTTATAGTCCGGAAACCAATTGTTTACAGTTTACTATGTGAAGGGTCACTTTGGCCCAGTGATTCCAAAATAAATAGGGCTCTTTCTTGCACCAATGCCAACCTACCTATGAAGTTTCATGAACGAAGGTGGAACCATTGTCAAATTATCATCTGGAAATCAATTGTTTACGATTTAATATGTTCAAGGTCACTGTGACCTTGGCTTTTGACTAAATTGGAATCTCTGACTCACCTAGGCCAACCTACCCATGAAGTTTCATGAATGTGGGTCAAACCATTATCAAGTTATCGTCCGGAAACCAATTGTTTTACGATTTACTATGTTGAAGGTCACTGTGACCTTGTCCTTTCACTTAGCAAGTCCAAAATAAATAGGGTTCTTCCTCTCACTGATGCCAACCAAACTATGAAGTTTCATAAACATGGGTCGAACCATTATCTAGTTATCATCCGGAAACCAATTGTTTTGATTTACTCTGTTCAGGGTCACTATGACCTTGACCTTTGACCCAGTGAATCCAAAATAAATAGGGTTCTTCCTCTCATGAAGGCCAACCTACATATGAAGTTTTATAAATGTGGGTTGAATCGTAGTCAAGTTATCATACGGAAACCAATTGTTTACAATTTACTATGTTCAGGGTCACTGTGACCTTTACCTTTGACCAAGCAAGTCCAAAATTAATAGGGTTCTTCCTCTCACCGATACCAACCTACCTATGAAGTTTCATGAACATGGGTTGAACCATTATTAAGTTATTATTAAGTTATCATCCGGAAACCAATTGTTTACGCCCGTCCACCCGCCATTCATCAAACTATAAGTCGAGTTTGACTTTGTCACAACTCGACTAAAATGTAGGAGTGAATCCCAGTGTTGGTGTTAACGGCTTAACCTGATGTCGGCTGTGGTTGGGATAATCTAATGTCCCTTTCACAGTCACATACCCCAGGTGCCAAATTTCATCACGATTGGTTGAGGCATGATGGAATCTATAGCCAACAAACAAGCCTAGAGAGAAATATATGCAAGAGTACCCATCATTGCTCATGTTAAAGGGTCAATGTCAAAACATAATCTGGATACCATTGGGACCCATGTCATTTCACTTTCATTTTGGGTGCTAAATTTGGTCCCAGATGTTTGAGGCATGATGTAGGTTAAGTGAAATATTCATGGGTTGAAGGGTTAACATCCAAATGCGACATTGGGACCAGTTCCAGTTCCTTTTCATAGATGCCAAATTTTATCTTGATTGGCATAAACACGCCAAACCAAATCTGGTGTTGCACTGGTTGAAGTGTTAACATCAAAATGCAAGGTCAGACACAATTCGGCATCCCATATCCCTGCTTATGGTCAACTTACCTCTAGGTGTCAACTTTTATCCTGATTGGTAGAGGCATGGCAGAATCTATACATAGTTTGAAGGGGTAACTCCGAAGACCGACTCTTCCCAGTGTTTCACGGGTTGAGTGGTAAATGCTGCATTGGACATAATCGGGACCTATCCAGTGTACTTTTCCTGGTCAAATTACCTCGGGCACCAAATTTTGTTTAGATCAGCTGAAGACTGGCAGATGAACTATAACCAGGATTGCATGGTTGACGGGTTAATGTGACAGATCCAATCGGGACACATCGCACTTGCTATTCTTAGCCACATAACTACAAGATGCCAACTTCTGCCTCAATTGTTTGAGGCACAGCTGAGTCTAAATAACCGGATGTTGCACTGAATAATGGGTTAATGGAACATCTGGTATGATCGAAAATCAGTTCCAATCTCCTTTCCAGAACAAATTATCTCAATCGGTTGAGGCATGGATTCTCTGCAAATGAATGTAGAGAGATAGTTGTACACGTTGAAGGGTAAATGTGACATCTTGTGTGATTGGGACATATCTAATGTCCATTTCCTGGTCAAATTACCCCTTGGTGCCAAATTTCATTGGTCGAGGCATGGGGGAATCTATAGTCTCCAAACAATGTAGATAGCCAGAGAGAGAGAAAGAAACGTTGGCTTTTAAATGTGAAGATATGGCATTGTTCCTATTCAACATAACAATATTCATATTCAACTAAAAGGTAAAAGGTACTGGAATTTTTGTCATTTAGTATGAGTGTTGGAATAATACAGGAATTTCACTCGGAAAATTGTTTCTGAACCCAAATTAATCCTTTGCGTAATGAATCAACCGCATCCACCTGTATACTTTATAAATTGAGAAGTTGAAAAAAAAATTATTGTTAAAAAAAATAAATCATGTGATGTCACCACAGAATAATTTCCTTGAAGTAGCCGGATGATGGTGCTTTCATTGTCTTTGATGCCACGTTTGGAAAGTTAAAATGATCGGCCTTATCGAGGTGGTGGGGCAGACAGAACATGCCCTTTTAGAGTGTTTTGATATGTTCATTCACAAATAAGCTGAAACTATGTCGTGTAACTGTGCCATACACAATTATTAGCCTGTTTACCCTCGCTCAGTTAGGAATGTCCCCATAAAATAATTTTGTCCCGGTACCAGCCGACACAGGTACCGTTTGATATGCCTGTGTCATATGCATTAATTTTTATACCCCCACTTTCGAAGAAAATGGGGGTATACTGGATTACATGCATGCGTGCGTGCTTCTGTCCGTCCGTCCGTGTGTGAGTTCATCCGAGAGTATTCATAACTTTCATAACTCACGTAATAACTAGTGTGGGCATACCTATGACCAATTATTTTCAATAATATTTGTCGGTCATAGGTATGCCCACACTAGTTATTTTTTTTTCATTACTTGTTTTTATTACTTGTTCACTTAGAAATTGTGTCCGTCCAAGCCAAATTTCATCTGTTCAGCCTGTATCTCGGGTATCAAATATTCTATTGCAATGAAATTTGCCGTGAACACTGCTTATGGTATAGGCTTTAAAAAAAGGATTCAACGATATTTCTCACATTCTCCTTTTTAGAGTTATCCCCCTTTTTTGACTTAGAAATTGTTGGAAATAGACATTATTTGTCTGTTCAGCCTGTATCTCAGGTATGGGCTATCAAATTTCAGTGAAATATGGCATGCAGTTTGCCTGTGACAAAAGGCTTCTGCCTCATTGCATAACCTTCCAAACACCAAACAATTTACCATACCTCTTGACTTAGAAATTGTTAGAAATTGTTATGCCCCCCACATCGAAAATGGGGGGGGGGGGGGGGTTATACTGGATTACATGCGTCCGTCTGTGTGTCCATCCGTCTGTGCGTGCATTCGTCCATGTGCGAGTCCGTCCGAGAATATTCATAACTTTCATTATTTTCTATAATATTTGTTGGTCACAGGTATGCCCACACTAGGCGGTACACCACGTGGGTGTATGCACTGGACGACAGTCCAGCTCTTGTTGTCCTGGTACTGACAGGACAAAAGCTTCAGTACCGGAGCCGGTTGGAGCATGAGGGAACCAGCAGTACCGGTACAGGTACCGGTTGACATTCCTGTGTCGTACGCATTGGGTAAATGGTTCATAGTATGATGGGTAAATGTGCGTCAAGTAACAAAGTCGCAGCCCGGTTATTTTTTCAAGACTTCAATCGTTGTTCATTACGTGAAACCTTGTCACTGCATCTGCTACAATTATCAATACAATGGATTTGGATCAAGCTTGTATACACTAATAGTTTGACGGCCATGCTGTTGGTATTCCGTCGCTTGCAAATTTCAAGCCTGGAAATAAGCTGACTGTCATCTGCTGACTGAGGTCCCCAGAGGGTGAATTTGGTGGTGATACCCTGCATAGCAGGGTAACATTACTAAATTTATCCTCTGTAAACCTCAATGTGAATCAAGGTCCCATACCTAAATAGAAAAGGGGTGCCCTGAAGATAAAGTTGGGGAATTCTAGCCTACTGTATGAGATGCCATTAGCTAATTCACCCTTTGGGGACCTTATTCTGGAGATGACAGTCTGCTTATTTGCAGGCTTGCTTGTACTAAAATACTGTGATCACATCTCCCACAGTTAACAGTTGGTTTTAATCAAACTTTGTAGGGGGCGCAGTGGCTCAGTAGATAGAGGTGCAGGCCGCAAGCCGAGAGGTCCTCGGTCCGAATCCCACCTGCGGCTACTGCGTTGTGTCCTTGGGCAAGACACTTCACTCCAATTGCCCACGTGGTGGCACGGTGGCAGTGTGTACTAAGGCGTACTGCACATCGATGGTGCACTTGTCTTCAAACAATGCTAATCCTGCTTGTTTGGAGTTAGTATGTTTGGGAGCTGACAGTTGCTCGGTGGTTCTTCCCGGGTACTCTGGTTCCTCCACGTGTAAAACTGTCGTGGTCAAGATTAGCCATTGTGAAGAAATATGTGACCTTAAACACCAATAAATAAATAAATGATCAAATCAGATAACAAAGATGTGCCTGGAGCAACCATGCCACAGTTTGACAATTTTTTGACAGTGCTGTAGCCAGGTTGTTTTCAGACACTTAAAATAAAACATTATAATCACAGTTCTCCATGGAGATTTTTTTTTTTCATTTACAGTTTTCACAGTAAATTGCATTAACACATATATATGGACAAATATACAGTGTGTAAAGAATAAGTACAATCTTCCGGTCTAAATTCAACATAGACCTGTGTGATTATAGCAGACATTTAGATTAAACTAATTATTTCAGATACTGTTTCCCACCTCAATTTGATTTGGTTTGCGTTGCATGTCGTTCTGTGTTTATTACATGCCTTCACCTCTATAAAAACGATTGTTAGAAGGACACACAGCATTTCATTTGGCAACTATCAACAAAAAGAGCATAATTTATCTCCAACCAAATTTGGGAGGGGAACCTGTGTTACTATTTTGTCCCCTGAGTTCCTACTGGCACATAGAATACATTGGAACTCAAGGAATGACCTTTAGCTATCGCTTGCGATAATCAAATTGTAATTGTGATGGACGATTTGTAGAAAATTTCACTGAAATTTCGCTTCTTTATAAAAAATAGTCTGTAAACGATTTCCGTTCCGCACATGTGTGCAGAACAGATTTTCATTTTCAGCATGGTTTAGTGTTGCTGGAGATGTGGATTTCGTAGAACAAGCGTGTAATAACAGTCATTACCATAACATTTACAACATAAGTGACGCCATAAGTTGCCAGTACTTTCTACCGTCTCTTCGGTGCAAATGGCTTACAGTGTTCAGGGGATCCGTGATTTCACGTACTAAAATGAGATTGACGTCAATTCATCAATGGTTCATTTTTTTTATTTACACTTTTCACAGTAAATTACATTAACACATATGGACAAAAATACTACAGTGTGTAAAGAATAAGTACAATCTTCTGATCTTAATTCAACATAGGCCTGTGTGGTTATAGAAGACATTTAGATTAAACTAATGATTTTAGATGTTGTTTCCCACCTCAGTTTGAGTTTGTTTGCCTTGCTGAACGAGTATAAATAGAATGAGTACACATATATGTCTTTCTGTACACGCTGTATAGTTAGATAGCCAGTTTTCAAGACAACATGCATATATATATATTTTTTTAAATTTGTAAAGATGTATTCAATATATCGGATAACTAAGGCTCTAATTACATTCCTAATATTACTTCCTTAACTGATTGAGGGCTATCTTATTTTTACCTGCGTCGCCATGGGCAGAGCAGGTCTAGTAACCGCTCGACTCCATCCGTCAGTCCGTCCGTCCATCCAAAACACTTTTTCCGTCAAAGTTTTCTTGGCTTCTCTGAAAGGGAATGATTTTATATTTGGTTTGCTGCTGCTTCATCATGATGAGTTGTATCGTGTATCTAATTTTCAGATCTGCCGTGCAGCCACTTCCTGTTTGCCGATACTTTGAAATTTGACTGTACTCACTGAACATTGAAATTTTTCGTCACACTTTTCTCGGCTTCTTTGCGACGGATTCATTCAATATTTCACCTGGAGCTTGATAGTGTTGAGTTGTATCGTGTATGTAATTTTCAGATCTGCCGTGCAGCCACTTCCTCTTTGCCGATACTTTAACCAATTGCATGCAGCGACGCAGGTCCAGACCCGGTATTGGTCTTGTTAGTAGTTTGAATTTGTTCATCAAAAATTGGTTTTATTACAAATTATTGAAGAGGGCCCATGGGCCCTTTTCAATAATTTGTAATAAAAGAAATTTATATAAACAAAATGTTATTTGCATTTGACAGAATATGAAGCACGAGAAAGGAAAATGGTAGCTTTTGCTCTGGTACCCTCAATTTTTTTAAAAGCCCTGATAGTGGCTTCTAGCACTCAACCAGTTAAGACTGAGCTGGACGTTTTAATTACGAACTATATTGACCTCCATGGAGATTTACCAAACTTAGTAAACATTAAAAGGATTATGGATAGAGATTTCTGAAATGACCATGCCATGGTTTGACAAGTCTTTAAGAGTTATACCCCTTGATAGTTTGTTTAATATCTTGTCAGTGCATGCCCTACAGTTCTCAATGATTTCAACCAAACTTAGTTTGTACTGACAGTATGATGGGTAGATGTGTACAAAGTGGAGCATTGCCCTCAGACAATTTCTACGACATTTATAGCCCTCGACACTATATGTCAAAAACTTCTGTCATCTCATTCAAAATAAGAGTAATCTAGAAGTTGAATAATTCTGGGTCACATAGAGTTATCTGAATTCTGGACGTCTCCGGTTTAAATGCCAATTGTCGAAATCCAAACAGTATTTGTGGTATTGCAAACACAAAAGAGTCTAAAAAAGGTAAATTGATGCAGGACGTTGCCACATGTTGGAACTCGACTTAACGGTGTATGATGTTGAGGTGGGTTTTGGAACTCAAAAGACACAATGAGAAATATGTGGAATGTATGCTGCCTCATGAGAATGGACGAAAGCTAGCTAGAGAACTTCCCAACAGAACTGGTGCAGAATCTAATCCCAAAGCCACAGATTTATGGTTGAACTGTTTGGATGTGTTCCTCAACTTACATTACTGTTTCTGTTGTTTGACCTTCTTGCAATGATGGGCAAAATTCTAGAATGAGCCACCTAATATAAAATATTTAAAGAAGAGAGCAACTTTAAAAAGGGGGGAAATAACTGGAACGTAATGACGGGGTAACTCGGCGGATAAAATGACAAACTTGATATGTGTTCAAGAGCTTTCAATAACAAGCTTGAAGTGCAACCTAGGATTGAAAATGAGTTGACCAAAGACCTAGCAAATCTCATTGATTGTAATTATACCCCCACTTTTTTTTTAAAAAGTGTGGTATACCGGATTGCGCCCGTCCTTCCGCCCTCTGATGTCTGTTCAATTTATAACTTGAACATTACTGCTCAGACATCGATGAAATTTCATACAGATGTTCACCATCATGAGATCTTTCAGGAGAATCAACTATTGGTAGATCTAACAATTTCTACTGGGTTGGATTTATCTCTGCTGTAAAACAAAGACAATAAACCCCTTGTGTGTATTCCTAGTGTTGAAAATGTGTCCATCTTAGCATTTTGATAGGAGAGGGGTTGCATATGCCATGCTTGGCATGCTCTTCGTAAAATTACATGACTCTATAGAGTTACTTTGATGTTTTTGGTTTTTAACTCTGGCTGTTGAAAGTGTTGCTAAACATCAATAATCAAATCATACGGTCAATGGCAAAATGGAATACACCATTGTGCATGTGGAGGGAGGGTCAGTAATAATTTAGTCTTACAGCTCTATGAGTTGTAGGTTTAAATTGTTGGCAGAGTTGTGTCAATAATAAATGAAAGTGTCAATGACACTGTAGCTCAACTTGTCAAGACAAAGACATGTACATGTATAGTATGTGACACAGCAATGACAAACATCTAGGTAATGACCTGATAACAAAGGTACATATAAAGTATTGTAACGGTCTGTACATGAATACTGACCGTTGCCTGTAACAAATGTATAGGTAAAGTATTGTAAAGGTGGGTGACAGTCAGATGCTGAACTAGAAAAAATCGTTGAGTCCCAGAGTGGGTCTGACTGAACCCCAAAATATTTGTTCTCATAGCACAGTGAAAACAAAGGCACCCCAAAACACACTCGTTCCTGTCCCAAGGTGAAAACAAAAGTACTCAAGAAGTTTTGTGAAGATCAGTTCATAAATATGAGCTGTATAGAACTTGTGACAAAAAACTGATTGGACCTAATTTCGGTACAAAATGGCCACTGGCAGCCATCTTGAATTTTGGACCGTACCCAGAAACACTCATTCTCATCTCAAGGAGATAACAAAGGTACCCAAGAAGTTTTGTGAAGATCGGTTCATAAATACAGCCTCTACCCTGAGCCGTATTGACATGTGTGCTTACATTGTGTAAGTAGCACTGAATAAATCAAAGTTCATCTAATTTGCATAATTTCGGCACGAAAAAAAACCCCTTACAATATGTGATGTATTCCATGTTACTAAACATTCATACAAAAATTTATTCAAATCAGAACTTTCATACAGAAGTTCTATACAAAAGACTGATTGCACTAATTTTGGTACAAAATGGCTGCTGGTGGCCATCTTGAATTTCGGACCACACCCAAAAACACTCGCTCTCATCCCACGGTGATAACAAAGGTACCCAAGAAGTTTCGTAAAGATTGGTTCACAAATATGGCCTCTAGTCTGAGCTGTATAGAAGATGTGTACAAAAAACTGATTAGACCTAATTTCGGTACAAAATGGCCACTGGCAGCCATCTTGAATTTTAGACCACACCCAGAAACACTCGTTCTCGTCCCAAGGTGATAACAAAGGTACCCAAGACATTTCGTGAAGATCAGTTCATAAATACAGACTCTAGTCTGAGCCGTATTGACATGTGTACTTACTGTGTGTAAGTCACACTGAAAAAATCAAAGTTCACCTAATTTGCATAATTTCTGCACGAGAAAAAAACCCGTATTATATGTGATGCATCCCATGGTACTAAACATTCACACAAAATAATTATTCAAATCAGGGCTTTCATATGGAAGTTCTGTGCAAAAATCTGATTGCACCTAATTTTGTACAAAATGGCTGCTATCGGCCATCTTGAATTTCGGACTGGACCCAAAAACACTCGTTCTCGTCCCACGGTGATACCAAAGGTACCCAAGAAGTTTCGTAAAGATCGGTTCATAAATACGGCCTCTAGCCCGAGCCGTATTGGCATTTGCACTTACAGTGCTGAAAGTAACCCCAAAAAACATCAAAATTAGTCTAATTTGCATAATTTACGTACGAGAAAAAAACCCGTATTATATGTGATGTATCCCATGGTACTAAACATTCATACAAAAAATTATTCAAATCAGAGCTTTCATATGGAAGTTCTGTACAAAAAACAGATTTCTGCATCGTTGGTACAAAATGGCGGCTGGCAGCCATCTTGAATTTCGGACCGCACCCAAAAACACTCGTTCTTGTCCCACGGTCATAACAAAGGTACCCAAGAAGTTTCGTAAAGATCGGTTCATAAATACAGCCTCTAGCCCGAGCCATAGCAGCTTGGCACTTACAGCTCTGAAAGTAACACTAAATAAATCAAAGTCAGTCTAATTTGCATAATTTACGCACGAGAAAAAACCCCGTATTATATGTGATGTATCCCATGGTACTAAACATTTATACAAAACTTTATTCAAATCAGAACTTTCATACAGAAGTTCTGTACAAAAAACTGATTTTTGCATCATCGGTACAAAATGGCCACTGGCAGCCATCTTGAATTTCGGACCACACCTAAAAACACTCGTTCCCGTCCCAGGGTCATAACAAAGGTACACAAGAAGTTTCGTAAAGATCGGTTCATAAATACGACCTCTAGCCCGAGCCATAGCCAATTGTTGACGTACGGACAGACGGACAAACGGACAGACGGACAGACGGACGACGGGCCATGACAATAGCTCAAATTTGACTTCGTCAAAGTTGAGCTAAAAATTAAAAAAATCATGTGGAGGCCATCACTTTTGTAGCAGTGTCTGATCCACATCTGTAACTGTCAGTCATCCATCAAAGAGAAGGACCTCGCCTTCCTCGTGGAGCAGTGCTGGTTACTGCAGAAAACAAGTTCTGCTTTTCTGGTAAAATATGACCTGGAACTAATGCCTATGGTGGAAGTCCTCTAAAGTGAGCAGCATAGATATAAACGATTGGCTAAAATTTACTTCATACCTGTGTTGCAGTGATCATGTAACAATAATGCTTAAAGTGACCTAAAACACCAATAAATAAATATGGCTTCAGTCGGTTGATCAGCTCAGTGCTTGGGATAACCGGTCCAACACAATCAGCCCTTACAGTTCCGATTTCAAAATTATTGAATTGGTCAGGTACAATACCCTCCCTTGTGCGGGGAAACAGAAATTCTCCGATTTAGTGGCAGGCACACCGTGACGTGCTTCTGGATTTATCAGTTTTGGCAAGGAAACTCTTGTGTGTCGTTGTAAACAGCTTGTTTTAAACTTATTTGTTTTACAAGGATTGCAACTTATATTAATGTCTCTCGTCCCAATGGTGCAGTTGTGTGGGATGACCGTCATAGCGGTAATTTCATGGCCACGCTCGCCTTGAATACTACAAAGGGATCTATAGCTTGATTGGAGTGTATCTCTCTCCGCACAGGGGACAGCCATTTTACGTCCCCACCCAATAGGATGGTGTGCTGTGACATCAACCCCACAACTAATGCAGACACTGAGTGTTCGAACACCGTGAGAACTTTCCCCGACTGAGAATCGATCTCGGGACCTCTGGCATGACAGACCCAGCACACTTATCCACTCGGCCACCACTCCCTGCTTGCTGAGCAAATGCTTATTCAGCATAATTGGGGAGATTATAACATCCATAAGCAATTTATTGATTTATTATTTATTGTTTTTAATGTCACTTCCCAAAACGAAAGCCTGGGAAGTTAGGTAGTGCTTGTTTACTGTAGGAAACAAGCTCTATTTTACTGGTAAAATAGGACAAAGTCACCAATGGTTTGGGTGGAAGGCTTCTAAAATCTTGACTTTATCTCCATGTTGCAGATATAATTAGCCATTGTGCAGATATATCTGACCTTAAACACCAATAAATAAATATATATAATAAATAATAATAATAATAATAAGGAATAAATATTTTAAGGTCACTTTCAACATCTTTGACTCTCATGACCACAAGAAGTTAATGTCAAGTTTAGCCAGTCGTTTATACCGATGATGACCACTTTAGAGGACTTCCTTTTGTCTGTTTTTAGTCAAAAATAATACATTCCTGTGCTCAGTAACGTTAACTTACTGACATTAACCCTTAAAGTCTCACATTAATTTTAATCATAATTACTACCCTATTAGTTCTAATGAGCTGCAGATGATTTTACAGTATTTCAACAACATTGTCTTGGCAGTGTTTTCGCATCTTTGTTAGCTGTCCGTATTGGCAGTCAGCAATGATGTAAAACACTACCAGGATAAATTAAGCCTACCAGTTAAGTTCTTAAGGAAGAATACATTGGGGAGGAGGGGGGTGGGGGTGGGGGGTAACTGATCAGAGTGCGACATATCAGCTGTGCATTTTTCCCCATGTGTCCAGATGTGTCTTTTTTTTCCTACACTGTCGTACAATATTTTCCTTCACCCTGAAAAAGTTATAAATTTGTCCTGCCATTATTTCCAAGTCCATATTTTCCTGTGCCATGTTTTCCTACATTCCTTTTAAGATACCTTTTTATATTGTTTTCTTAATGTTAAAATCTGGAGCCTGTTGGCACCACTAAATATGACCACAAGGGCTTACTTTTAACAGACTTCAAAATCAATCTTAAAAAGATGCCACATTTGTCCCCTCCACTTTCCCTCAAAGTTGGTCCTCGAAATATGTCCAAAAATGGCATAAAAATCGCAGGAGGGTTAGGTTGTAGATTGCTTGTCCTAACATCTGTGTCCGTGAAAAGGTAGACAGTCATCAGTACATGAAAAACCTCAAAATATCCACTCAGATGCAAGGAGATGGGGGGTTTTGGAACCTTGGAATTCAAAAATTTTCGACCACAGGCCGAACCAGGGTCGTATCGACGACCCTTGGCCGACCCATAACAGACACATTTATTTCCCTCTGGTGGAAACCCTGATTATCGTTACCTTGGTTACCCAGCTCAAACTTTAGGGATGCAAAATTCTGAAATGTGAAGGCTTGGAAAGCTTTTCCCACACACATCACCCTCACCCCCACCCCCTCTATTAAAATGGAGTTAAGCCAGGCTATGTGAGTTTGTCCCCCCCCCCCCCCCCCCCTACTTGCTTTGGGCTGGCTATGCCACTGACCAAAACCATATAAAGTCATAAATATAACCTCAAGAGTTGTCAACAACAGAGCTCAGGTCAGCTAAAAACCAGCTTCAATTTCACTCAGGTCTGCTAAAAAAACAGCTTCTATTTAAATCAGGTCTGCTAAAAAACTAGCTTCAATTTCACTCAGTTCAGCTAAAAAACCAGCTTCAATTTCCCTCAGGTAGGCTAAAAAAAACAGCCTCAATTTCAGTCAGGTTAGCTAAAACAAGAGGCCCCACGGGGCCTGAAGTGATCATCTTGAAAAGAACACAGTATAAACAGAGTCCAAGAATGAGTTTACATTAAGCAATCCATTTCCATAGGATACACTGTCAATCCTTGAGCCCCGCAAGAGTGACAAAAATAATCCAGGCATCATGCCTTTTCTTCAGTTGATCATGATGTAAAATGTAGAGCTCCCCTATGAAGCCCATTGATACAACCTATGTTGATTAATCTTAGTTACACACCTCTAGAGGGTACTGAATACAAAATTTCTAATTCTTCAGCTATATGGCCAATTCCGGCTCCCATTGGGAGCCCAAATATTGACCCAGGCTCTCGATTTGAACAAAGTTGAATCTGACTTCCCTAGAGATGATGTGTACCAAATATGAAAGCATTCTCACTCTCGGATCTGAAGAAGAGAAATTTTAAAGAAATTTCCTCATATTGCACTAAGTTAAAATTTGGGCTACCAAAGTGAGCCCTAATATTAACCTACGAACCCGATTTGAATAAATTTGAATCTGACCCCCCTAGAGATGTTGTATACCAAATATGAAAGCATTCAGACTAGTGGATCTGAAGAAGATGTTTTAAGAAATTCCCTCTTATTGCACTAAGTTAAATTTCAGGTTCCCATATGCAGCCCAAATAATAACTCAGGCACTTGAATTGAACAAACTTGAATCTGACCCCCCTAGAGATGTTGTATACCAAATATGAAAGCATTCCAACTAGTGGATCTGAAGAAGAAGATTTTTTAAGAAATTCCCTCTTATTGCACTAAGTTAAATTTCAGGTTCCCATATGCAGCCCAAATAACAACGCAGGCACTCGAATTGAACAAACTTGAATCTGACCCCCCTAGAGATGTAGTATACCAAATATGAAGGCATTCCGACGGGTGGATCAGAAGAAGAAGATTTTTTAAGAAATTTCCTCATATTGCACTAAGTTAAAATTTGGGCTACCATAGAGAGCCCAAATATACACCTAGGGATTTGGTTTGAACAAACTTGAATCTGACCCCCCTAGAGATGTTGCCTACCAAATATGAAAGCATTCTGACTGATGGATCTGAAGAAAATTTTTAAAAATTATCCCCCATACTGAACAAAGTTACAATTTTGGCTTCTGTACGAAGCCCAAATATTAACCTAGGGATTTGGATTGAACAATCTTGAATCTGAACCTCATAACAATGATGTACACCAAACATTAAAAGATTCTGACCGGTGGTTCTGATGAAGATTTTTAAAGAATATTCCCCATATTACCCTTAGTTAAAAATTTGGGCTCCTGTATTGAGCCCAAATATGAACCAATGGACTTTATTTTAACATACTTGTATCTGCCCCCCCCCTGCCCCCCCCCCCCCCCCCCCCCTCCCCCTATGAATGCTGTATACCAAATATCAAAACATTCTGATGATTGGTTCTGGAGAAAAGATTTTTTTTCAATTTTTGCAAATATGCCGACTAAGCATTTTTTCGATGCCCTCTACAGAACACCCTAACATAACCGATGGTAATTGTTTTTTACCATTCAATCCTACCGGTCCTAAAGATGCTTCACACCAAATAACAGCTCTCTGTTCTGTGTGGTTTGTGAAATATGGGCGTTTGAAAATATTTCTATTTTTAGCTCCTGGAGTTCATGGGGGGATGCTGGATTCTTTTTTTTGCAAGAGTCAAGTACTTATGACACAATAATACCACATATCAAATTTGGTTCAAATTGGAACATCGGTTCAAAAAATAGAAATTTGGGGCAGAGCTAAAAATCTTACCCCTACCATTACAAAGCCAAATATTGCTTCACGAACTTCGTTTGAACAAACTTGATTGTTCAACTCAAAAGGAAGCTCCATCACAAATATCAAGTCATTGTACCCACTGGTTCATGAGAAGAACATTTTTTAAATATTTTGGAGCATTTTTTCCCACCCTCTCCCTATGGGGCTGGGCATGTTGTGTTGAACAAAACTGCAATGCCCCTTTGGGACCATCACTCACACAAACTTTCACTAGAATTGGTCCAGTGTTTTGGAGGAGAAGACCAAAACATGGTGTTGACGGATGACAGACGGATGGATGACAGACAGGGAGCGATGAGATTAGCTCAGCTTGACTTTGTCAAGATGAGCTAAAAACAGCTTCAATTCCACTCCGGTCTGCTAAAAAACAAACAGCTTCAATTTAACCCAGGTCAGCTAAAAAATCTGCTTCAATTTCACTCAGGTCTGCTAAAAAAAACAGTTTCAATTTCACAGGTCAGCTAAAAAACCAGCTTCATTTTCACTTAGGTCAGCTAAAAAGCCAGCTTCAATTCCACTCAGGTCAGCTAAAAAACCACCTGGAATTTCACTGATTTAAAAATCACTTATCAGTTAAAAAAAAACCCAGCTTCTATTTCACTCAGATCAGCTAAAAAACCAGCTTCAATTTCATTCAGGTCTGCTAAAAAACCAGCTTCAATTTCATTCAGGTCAGCTAAAATTAGAGGTGTGACTGTCCCAGATGGGCCTGTCCATACTACCACCCCCCCCCCCCCCCCATCACCATCCCTACCACCATGATTATCCTAAGATGAAAAGGGACACAACTCTTGTGTACTAAGGCGTACTAGTTGATGGTGCACTTGTCTTCAACCAATACTAACCCTGCTTGTGTGGAGTTAGTATGTTGGGGAGCTGACAGTTGCTCGCTATTGCTCTGCGGTTCTCTCCAGGTACTCTGGCTTCCTCCACCCTTAAAACTGTCATGGTCATGATTAGCCATTGTGCAGAAATATGTGACCTTAAACACCAATAAATAAAGGGTTGAAACCGATTGAGAGAGAAGTGCAGGAGCCAAGGCTCAAACCTTTGATGTCTTGCACACAAAGTGACTAGTTTACCATGAGACAATGATACCAGGACCAAACAGACTGGTAAATATCCTTTTATACCTTGGTTGTTCAGGGTTAACAAAAAATACAAACTCTCAACATAATCTGCTGATGATGCGTTTTCCTGAATAACTAAAATATTTTTATTCTTTACTTCAAATGCACATTTTTTGTCCTCCCAGTGGAACAAGCTTATTCCAGTCCGAGATTAATATGGACAAGAAATCAATGAAACAACCCAAATGCAGTAAGAAGCATTTTATTTTATACAAATTAATGACATTTAAATCAATGTGGCTTGAAAATATCTCTTAAAAATAATGTCAAATATAATAAAGCACATGACACTACACAACATTTTTGTTCTATTGGCTACAAGTTTAAATTTTATTCCTTAACATTTAATGTCAAACAAAACAAAACTGTCACAGCAATAATTAAAATTTTAATACATCAATTAACATTAACGGTAGGAAATTTGTTCAATTACACACACTCTCTCTCTCTAGATCTCTGTCATTCCAACTATTTTCGTTTTAGTTGTGATATAAAAATCAGACATACAATGAACCACAGTCCAAAAAAAAATCAGATGTTTATTGTTTTCTCAGACATGGAAAACGACACTGCAAAATCCACCACTGTACATGAGCACACAAGTACAGCGGTGAGCAACTGTCAGACACCCTAACGTATAACTCTACACAAGGAAGACAAGTGCACCATTGATGTGCAGTATACAGAGGTTATTACCACCATGTGGGTTTCCGAGATGATGTATTGGAGTAAAGACCTTATGTCTGAGCATATATCAATGACCCTGTTAACTGGTAGAGTGCTAAATTAATTTTGGTCATCAAAATTTGTTAACTTGTCTCTGCCTTGTTACAATTTATGTGAGAGTGCCTATAGGCACTCTCCCATAAATTATAACAAGGCAATTCCTGCTAGATGAAATCATTTTACTTCAAAGATAATATGAAGCACATCCACAGAATATGATGCCTTTAATTTGCAGCACATGCACTTCAGAGTAAAGCCCAAATATGGGCTTCCAGCACCCTGCCAGTTAAGATGAGTCGATATATGACCCAGAGGTGAGGACGATCACTTCAATATATGATCTCTGTACCCCACCTGGTGATGATAACCAATTTATCTCACAATATTCCTCCCTTTCTTGACTTGTTTGCATATATTTTGACAATCATTCAGAATCTATGGATTTATTTTTTTATCAAAGAAGATCATGACATCATGATATTACATTCTTGAGCTGTGTATGACATAAATCCCCATTCATTGTTTCCACTTGTACTATAACTGCAAAGGTTATAGTAGTGTTTAGGCTGTGTGTTTCTTTGTTTTATTTTTCAGGTTCAATGCATGGTAGGCCTAAATAAAAATATCATCATGGCAAAAAAATGATCTAGTTTATAATTTATTTAGCTCAGTTGGTAATTTATTTATCATTTAATTAGGGCTGGTGGCTCAGTAGGTAGAGGTGCAGACTGCAAGCCGAGAGGTCCTCAGTTCGAATCCTACTTGTGGCAACCACATTGTGTAATTGGGCAAGACACTTCACCCCCACTGCCCACGTGGGGGCACGATGGCATTGTGTACTAAGGCATACTGCACATCGATGGTGCACCTGTCTTCAACCAATGCTAACCCTGCTTGTGTGAGGTTGGTATGTTGGGGAGTTGACAATTGCTTGCCGTTGCTCAGTGCTACTCTCCGGGTACTCCGGCTTCCTCCACCCATAAAACTGTCATGGTCATGATTAGCCATTGTGCAGAAATATGTGACCTTAAACACAAATAAATAAATTTAATTATGGTTATCAAAAATTTGGCCTCAACATGTGTAATCAGATTTCGATGAGTCCAGGTAAAAAAGTTCTCTTTTTGAAATGAATGATCACTCATGCAGTTGCTACCCTCAATACAACTTTGTATTTTGTCTAGATGTTTTTATTTGTATTGATGGAAATACGTCCCTGTTGTATGATGAAATGTTAGAAGAAAAAAATTATGTTGGAAAAAAAACTGCCATTTATGTGAACTGGTGAAGAATGATTCATTTCAAGTTCCTGTTGCTCAATGGTTAGAGCATTGGGCTTTAACCCTTTACCCAACAAATCTCCCGCATCTGCCCACGTAATATGCAAATTCAACAGCTGAAAAAATATTAATTTTCAAAAAATTTCAACAAAACCATATCATGTGACCCCTCTTCGGAATGAGCTCATCGAGCTCATTCCAAGAGGGGTCACATGATATGGTTTTGTTTAAATTTTTTGAAA
The DNA here is from genome assembly GCA_031216915.1 of Pictodentalium vernedei. Classification (NCBI taxonomy): domain Eukaryota; kingdom Metazoa; phylum Mollusca; class Scaphopoda; order Dentaliida; family Dentaliidae; genus Pictodentalium; species Pictodentalium vernedei. The sequence continues at coordinate 220,652,421 of CM062294.1, forward strand.
AAAATTGGGTAATGATATTTAAAATAATAAATTTTGAAATCGTCTGCGTTGGGTAAAGGGTTAGACTGAAAAATCAATGATTCGATCCTGACCAGAGTCATTCGTGCTGTGTCCTTGGGCAAGATACTTAATCACGACTGCCAACATGGGGGCACAGTGGCAATGTGTACTAAGACATACTGCACATCAATAGTGCAACTGCCTTTGACCACTTCTAACTCTGCCAGTAGGTGGCTCAGTGGCTCAGTTGGTAGAGGTGCAGATTGCAAGCCGAGAGGTCCTCGGTTCGAATCCCACCTGCGGCAACCATGTTGTGTCCTTGGGCAAGACACTTCACCCCCATTGCCCATGTGGGGGCACGGTGACGCTGCGTACTAAGGCGTACTGCATGTCAATGGTGCACCTGTCTTCAATCAATGCTAACCCTGCTTGTGTGGAGTTGGTATGTTGGGGAGCTGACAGTTACTCGCCATTACTCGGTGGTTCTCTCTGGGTACTCCGGCTTCCTCCACCCATAAAACTGTCACAGTCATGGTTAGCCATTGTGCAGAAATATGTGACCATAAACATCAATAAATAAATATATAAATAACTCTGCCAGTGGAAGGTAGTAAGTTTGCAAGTCTGACAGTTGCTTTTCACTGATTGGTGGTTCTCTCCAGGTACACCTCCTGTAAAACTGTCCAACATAGTGTGATCCTGGTTATTGAAAGTATCATTAATTCCCAATAAACAAACAAACGAAGCCCCAGATAGATAATGGAAACTGAAAAAAGTGGGAATAAGTGACATAATAAAGCCAAATGAATGCAATTCGAAATCTCATCGTGTAGTTTAGTTTTGGGTGATTTGGGTTTAAGGCAGCAAGGAGGGAGCAATTATAATTCAGGTTCCATGTTTGTTTGTTCATTGGAGTCCAAGGTCACTCTCAGTAGCTATGGTTATATTTTGACCGCAACAAAAATATAAAATCAAGTTCAGCCATTTGTTTTTTATAATTATGTTACACACTTTAGATGACTCCAACCACAGCCATATTATATGAGACAAAACTTATCTACTACACAAAAGAAGCACTGTTCCACTTCCTTGGATTTGCACAGGGACTTCCATAAGTGTTCCATAAATGTTAACAATTTTAGCACCATGAAATCTATTCTGGAATAGATTGGAAGATTGGTGTATTCATATTGTTTATTGGGGTTTAAGTTTACTTTCAGAATCAATGGCTATAATTGCAACTTATCTATTTTAAATTGATAATATTAACCTCTGATATTGCCTCTTTAGAGGAGCTTTCCAATTATAGAGGTGCCCAATTAATCAGATATCTTTTCATTGAATATCCCTGTTAATTGAATGTAATTTTCAAGCAGTGAACCATTTAACATGCCTTCAGTACAATTTTGCCCCATCAATTGCAAACATATTAGAGTAAACTCTTTTTAACTGATTAAAAAGCTTGTAACAGGCCTACAAAAGTTAAAAATCTGTTTCCCAGGCCCTCTCACATGGTGCTTTTGGCTGCCGCAAGCTCTCTTTTTATAACCAATGCAAACTTAAAAAAATAAAAATTAAATGGTTCATGTCTTGCACTTGAGGGACAAAATACACCATCACCCATGCTATTCTGAAGATTATGAGGCCTAAAACATAAAACAAACCAAGAACATGAACTTTTGATGGCAAAGAAATAATCACAAAAAAATAAAAAATAAAATAAAAAAACACCTACACACATGAAATGTTACAAAAATGGCCTGAGAAACTAAAGATCTACTTTGTGGGGCCATGTCGAGAAATTTCCCTGATAATCTCCAAATACTCCTTGCTTATAGACCTAGTTTGCCTCATCCATAACAGGCATGTAATCTATTATATCTTGTTTGACAGAGTCCAAGAGCTCTGTCAAACAGGATATAATAATTTAAATGCCCAGATTATATTCCTACAATTTAGCAGATTACTAGTATCTCCACAATACAGGAAAGTGTTCAAATCCCTGTTAATTGAATACTCCTATTAACTGAATAATTTCCATTGGAAAAGTGGGTATTCCATTGACATAGAATACATTTTCACTGTATCATGAACAAAGGTAGATATTATCACAGGATGAAACATGGGTTTTCTGTGGTTCTTTTGCATAATATTATAAAAATGCATACTTAAAAACCCATATACACAGTCAAAAATATTAAATAGTTTTTAACCCTTTACCCAATGCAGACGATATCAAAATTTATTATTTTAAATATCATTTTTTTTATAATTTTTCAAAAAATTTCAACAAAACCATATCATGTCAGCCCTCAATGGAACAAGCTCATTCCAAAGAGGAGTCACATGATATGGTTTTATTGAAATTTTTTTAAAAGTAGTATTTTTTCAGCTGCTGAATTTGCATATTACGCGAGCGGATGTGGCCGATTCGTTGGGTAAAGGATTAAGTAGATCATTTATAAATGAAATGAAAGTGTAGATTAAAGAGAAAGAATTAAATAGTTTAATAAACATTTAACAGAATTTTCTGAAATTGCAAAATCCATAAAGTGAAATGAATGTATTTCACATGGCATCAGCAGAAGTATATTCTGAGAGCAAAGATATATTGATGCCTCCTTTGTTCCATATTATTGAAAGTCAATGTTTTTACTCTTTACCTAACACATTCAAAAGAGGATGCTTTACAAAAATTATTATATAAAAATCCTGAATAAGAAATAATTTTCATTTTTCACCTCAAAAACATAGGTTATGTATGACCCATCACTGGAACAAGCTCATTTGAGATTATTGCAATAGGTATCGCAGAACTAAATATTTAGTTTAGAGTGATCTGCCTTGAAATGTTGCACTCAGATATTGAATCATAGTCTAAAATAAGACTCCTAGAAAAAAACTTATTGCTTGAGAAAACTGTTAAAGCATTTTATTAGGTTTTTACAACAATACATGTACTGAATATTTCACAAGAAAAAAGAGATTTTCAAAGTGTTTTCTGGGTCTATAAAATTCAGTTAACTATTTGTGTATTTTTGTTGGGAATTCCCAGAAAAAACTGAGTTCAAGGACGGTACTTCACTTCCTGGTGCATTTTCTCTTATTTGTTGCATGACCCCATGTTTTCTGGCCAGAGAAAGTTGTGTGAATGTCTGTACTTTATGTAGGTATTTAAATATTTAATTTAAAGTGATGCAATCATATTTTTTTCCACATAAGTGTTATAATGGTCGCCTATGGGAAAATATTTAGTTCTGTGAGACCAATAAGGGATCATAAGATATGGCTGTTAAGGTAAGTGATACTGAATGGTATTTCCATTTGTTTCATTCAAACAATAAACAAATTTACAACAGCAAAAGTACTTTCACAAGATAAATACAACATGTATATTAACAGACAAACAATTATGTAGACTATGTCATAAAGTTCAAAATTCAAAAACTGTATTCATTAAAAACTTAACATTTGTAAAGTTTTTGCGGTTCTGACTAAAAATTTAACAAATTGTTTCTCAGGCCATTATTTGTGAAATTGCATGCGGGCGAGTGGTTTTTTATTTTATTTTTTATTTCAGTAATTACATTTTTGCCATCAAAATTCATGTTCTTGGTTCAAGTTTTAGGCCTCATAATCTACAGAATAGCATGGGTGGTGGTGTATTTCATCCCTTGAGTGAAAGAAGACTTTGCAATGCTAAAGCATTGCAAAGCCTTCTTGCACTCAAGGGACAAATTCATCAATTTTTTCAACTTGGGTAAAATATCAGACATGAACCATTTAATTTTAATTTTTTTTAAGTTTAAATTGGTTATAAAAAGAGAGCATGGGGCAGCCAAAAGGACCATGCGGGAGGGCCTGAGAAACAGATTTTTTATTTTTTTAGGCCTTGTCATTATTTTGTAAGAATTGTTTTTTATGCAGGTTTCAAAGCCCATTTTGGGTAACATTCTCACATGCACATTTTGTTTTAAGCTTATTTGTTGTACAAGGATTGGCAAGCAAGTTACGCAACTTATACTAATGCCTCTCCTTGACCCAATGGTGCAGGTGTGTGGAATGACCTTCATAGCATTAACTTTGTTGCCTCCCTCTTCTCGAATACTACGAAGAGATCTTTGGACTGCAGCACGGAGTATGCCTCTCTCCTCACCGAGGACAACTATTTACATCCCCACCCGATAGGAAAACATGCTGTGACAGCATTAACCCCACAATTAATGCTCACAGAGAGTGTTCGGACACCTCAACAACTTTCCACAACCAAGGGTCAATCCCAAGACCTCTGGCATGAGAGACCAACTCACTTATCCACTCAACCATCACTCTCTTCATGTACATTTTCCTGAAACACACAACACAGATTGCTTTCCTCTGACAAATTCTTAGAATTTTAAATTTTGTCGATGGTATTCTTTTGATATGCAATTTGGACAATGAAATATCTTGCAGTTTCCTGGCCAAACCTGACCAAACTATGATGGTAACATTGCAAGATTGTCAAAAATGTTTTTAAAGATTTGGGCATAAATAACGTAATTATTGCACAGAATTTACAGTTGTTTACTTGGTGATGAATTTAAACTGACATATCAGAGCCAACAATAACATAACCTCACGCGTTGCAAATTTATTTTGTGTACCTACACGTAAACTAGTTCTCTGCACAAAAAATATTACAGTATCCTCATTTTAGTGGTGGTTGTTTTTAACTGGTTGAGGGCTAGAAGCCACTATCAGGGTTTTAATAAAATTGGGTAGGGGGTGTGTGTGATGGGGTGTGGGGTGGAATACAGAGCAAAAACCGATGTTTTCTCATCTTTCATATTCAGTCAAACGCAAAAATATTTTGTTTATATAAATATGTTCTATTACAAATTATTGGAGAGTGCCTGTGGGCACTCTACAATAATTTGTAATACAACAAATTTCAATAACAAATTCAGACCACCAAAATAATCTACTTCTCAATCAGTTAAGTTACACTGATTATTTGTTGCTGACCAATTTGCAGCATACTGCCTTATGTAATATGAACAACACTAAGATCATGAAAGTGATTTGACCACAACCCACTTATACTAGTGAGTGAGATTTCCAGGATCAAAGCTTGTGGGGTGTCCAGGGGTGTATGCATGGCATTTTGTTTTTGCTTGTGATGGCTGTTATGTTATGCCCAAATGGATACTATTAGTTATCCATGTATTTTCCAGGGTGTATGGAAATTTACACTGGTTTGAAAACTGATACACCCTCAGACGCAGCCGAAGGGTGTATCAGTTTTTAAACCAGTGTAAATTTCCATACACCCTGGAATATCCATGGATAACAAATTTATTTTCTTAGTAAATTTCTTCACATTGAAGAAAATTTCAATTTTGCAGAACAGGGAAATATCCTATCATATTTTGTTCGGCAGAGCTCTACAAGCTCTGCCAAGCAAAATATAATGGGTTTTATCTATTGCGTTTTTCACGATGAGATGCATCGAAGGTTTATGAATCGGGCAATAATATGCTCTTTGGAATAATCAATAAGTATCTTGACACTGATGAGGTATAAATACATGCTCAGACTTTTTATAACATGAAAGTGTCAATGACACTGTAGCTCAACTTGACAAACTTGAACTTGGTAAGTTATAAATGAAATGGCAAAATTGAAGATCATTGGTACCAGTGTCATTTTCTTTTGCCAGTGGCAACATTTTTTGACAGAAACCGAAGAAAATCGATAGCTCCCATCTAGAGGCCTTCCCAAACAAGCATGCCAGGTTTCAAAGCAATCCGATCATAAATGTGCCCTGTAGGGTGTACAAAAGGGAAATATTGTGGTCTGACTCGACTAAATTCTAAGAACGTTGGCCGTGGCAACATTTTTTGACGGAAATTGAAGAAAATCGATAGCTCCCATCTAGAGGTCTCCCCAAACAAGCATACCAGGTTTCAAAGCAATCAAATCATAAATGTGCCCTGTAGGGTGTGCCAAAGGGAAATATTGTGGTCTGACTAAACTGAGTTCTAAAAACGTTGGCCACGGCAACATTTTTTGACAGAAATTGAAGAAAATCGATAGCTCCCATCTAGAGGTCTCCCCAAACAAGCAGACCAGGTTTCAAAGCAATCCGATCATAAATGTGCCCTGTAGGGTGTACAAAAGGGAAATATTGTGGTCTGACTCGACTAAATTCTAAGAACGTTGGCCGTGGCAACATTTTTTGACGGAAATTGAAGAAAATCGATAGCTCCCATCTAGAGGTCTCCCCAAACAAGCATACCAGGTTTCAAAGCAATCAAATCATAAATGTGCCCTGTAGGGTGTGCCAAAGGGAAATATTGTGGTCTGACTAAACTGAGTTCTAAAAACGTTGGCCACGGCAACATTTTTTGACAGAAATTGAAGAAAATCGATAGCTCCCATCTGGAGGTCACCCCAAACAAGCATGCCAGGTTTCAAAGCAATCCGATCATAAATGTACCCTGTAGGGTGTGCCAATGGGAAATATTGAGTCTTCTGACTAAACTAAGTTCTAAGAATGTTGGCCGCGGCAACATTTTTTGACGGAAATTGAAGAAAATCGATAGCTCCCATCTAGAGGTATCCCCAAACAAGCATACCAGGTTTCAAAGCAATCTGATCATAAATGGGCCCTGTCGGGTGTGCCAAAGGGAAATATTGAGGTCTGACTAAACTAAGTTCTACGAACGTTGGCCGTGGCAACATTTATTGCCGGAAATTGAAGGAAATCGATAGCTCCCATCTAGAGGTCACCCTAAATAAGAATACCACATTTCAAAGCAATCAAATCATAAATGTGCCCTGTAGGGTGTGCCAGAGGGAAATATTGTGGTTTGACTAAACTAAGTTCTAAGAACGTTGGCCGCGGCAACATTTTTTGACGAAAATTGAAGAAAATCGATAGCTCCCATCTAGAGGTCACCCCAAACAAGCATGCCAGGTTTCAAAGCAATCCGATCATAAATGTACCCTGTAGGGTGTGCCAAAGGGAAATATTGAGTCTTTTGACTAAACTAAGTTCTAAGAACGTTGGCCGCGGCAACATTTTTTGACAGAAATTGAAGAAAATCGATAGCTCCCATCTAGAGGTCTACCCAAACAAGCACACAAGGTTTCAAAGCAATCTGATCATAAATGTGCCCTGTAGGGTGTGCCAAAGGGAAATATTTAGGTCTGACTAAACTAAGTTCTACGAACGTTGGCCGTGGCAACATTTTTTGCCGGAAATTGAAGAAAATCGATAGCTCCCATCTAGAGGTCACCCTAAATAAGCACACCAGGTTTCAAAGCAATCAAATCATAAATGTGCCCTGTAGGGCGTGCCAAAGGGAAATATTGTGGTTTGACTAAACTAAGTTCTAAGAACGTTGGCCGCGGCAACATTTTTTGACGGAAATTGAAGAAAATCGATAGCTCCCATCTAGAGGTCACCCCAAACAAGCATACCAAGTTTCAAAGTAATCTGATCATAAATGTGACCTGTGAGGTGTGCCAAAGGAAATTGTGGACGTACGTACTAACGTACGTACGTACGTACATACATACGTACGTACGTACGTACACCGACGGACGAGAAGTGATGGCAATAGCTCAGCTTGACTTTGTCAAGTTGACCTAATAAAAAAACAAAGAAGGAAGCTAACAAATACTGTCAAAATGGCATTTTGAAAGAGAAAAAAGAATAACTGATGACTTTAAAATATAGTTCCATCAGCAAGATAATTTTTGTCATGAATAACACAAAATTGAAGGTATTACATGTATTTCGATTATTTTCTTTCGATGAACAGCACTCTTAATTTTAATACACATGTCATTACCATAAACAATTTTTAAGAGCTTTGAAAAAAATCACATTTCCTCCATATTCATGTTTTACACCGGGCTAAACCCATGTGTAAATATTTCAAGTGGGTGAGGGTATTATTTACATCGTACCTGTCAGCCAATCAAATCGCTAGATTACAATCTGTCAGGAAATGAAAGTTGTTGCAGAGTTCATGCACTTGAATGACTAGTCATTTCAAGGAGCTTCCAGGATCTCACCAGTTGATGTTTGAGGCTTTTTCAAGGAGTTAAAAAAGAAAAATTTTAGGATTTTCGAATATTTTCTAATGTAAAGACATGAAAGCTCCTCACCAAAGGCAATACATAGTAGACTCAAGCCAGAAAATAAGCAGACTGTCATCTGCAAAATGAGGTCCCCAGAGGGTGAATTTGTTGATGCTACCCTGATCACTAAATTTACCCTCTGTGAACCTCAATCTGAATCAGGGTCTCATAACTAAACAGAAAGAGGTACCCAGAGGATTAATTGGCCCACTGTATGGGATAGCATCATCAAATTCACCCTCTGGGGACCTCATTCTGCCAATGATAGATTGCTTATTTTCAAGCCTGAGTAGCATGAACTTTTGCTCAATATTTCCTATCTGAACACTTTATCTAACAAATTGGCAGCATCTGCCTGTATTATTTACAAAGTGTACAGTTCATAAAGCTCATTCTAATGAGGGGGGTTACATGATATGGTTTTGTTGAAATCAGGAGTGGACTAGGCCAAGAAAAGTTACCGGAAAATACACCAAGGGTACCCCAGAACCATAGAAAATTTTTATTTTTCAATCTGAATGAACGAGGACATCCTTGCATCTGAGCAATCAATGACAGTCCACAAAGAGGACATTTTGATAGCATTTTTGTATCATTTTCATCAATCATTTGGCAAAAATGGTTCTACCAAGGAGGGGGACCCATCAGACAGACCATAGTTTGGCCCAATTGGAGAAAAGTTTGATTTTTAGCTCAACTTTGACGAAAGTCAAACTTGAGCTTAAGCCATGGCCAGTCGTCCGTCATCTGTCTGGCCATCTGTCCATCAACAATTCAATACGGCTCGGGCTAGAGGCCATATTTATGAACCGATCTTTACGAAACTTCTTGGGTACCTTTGTTATCACCGTGGGACGAGAACGAGTGTTTTGGGGTCCGGTCCGTAATTCAAGTTGGCCGCTGGCAGCCATTTTGTACAAAATTAGATGCAATCAGATTTTTGCGCAGAACTTTCTTATGAAAGCTCTGATTTGAAAATTTTTTTGTATCAATGTTTAGTACCATGGGATACATCACATATAATACAGGTTTTTTCTCGTGCGTAAATTATGCAAATTAGACTAACTTTGATGTATTTAGTGTTACTTTCAGCACTGTAAGTGCAAATGCCAAGGGAGACGATACTTATAAGCATACGCTTACTTTCGAATCCCATCTTGTATAGTTTTTCTTTTTACATCCCATGTTATATTATATACAGTTTGGTGTACATTACCTATGTGAATATCCTGTTTGATGTATATAATTAACGCTGTTATTAATCAATAAATATTGTTTAAACCAAATGCCAATACAGCTCGTGCTAGAGGCCGTATTTATGAACCGATCTTTATGAAACTTCTTGGGTACCTTTGGTATCACCGTGGGATGAGAACGAGTTTTTTGGGGTCCGGTACGAAATTCAAGATGGCCGATGGCAGCCATTTTGTTCAAAATTAGATGCAATCAGATTTTTGTGCAGAACTTCCATATGAAAGCACTGATTTGAATAATTTTTTGTGTGAATGTTTAGCATCATGGGATACATCACATATAATACAGGTTTTTTTCGCTCGCAGAAATTATGCAAATTAGATGAACTTTGATTTTTTCAGTGTTACTTACACACAGTAAGTACACATGTCAATATGGCCGGGCCTAGGGGCTGTATTTATGAACCGATCTCTACGAAACTTCTTGGGTACCTTTGTTATCACCGTGGGATGAGAACGAGTGTTTTTGGGCGTGATCCGAAATTCAAGATGGCCACCAGCAGCCATTTTGTACCAAAATTAGTGCAATCAGTTTTTTGTACAGAACTTCTGTATGAAAGTTCTGATTTGAATAAATTTTTGTATGAATGTTTAGTAACATGGAATACATCACATATAATACAGGTTTTTTTCTCGTGCAGAAATTATGCAAATTAGATGAATTTTGATTTATTCAGTGCTACTTATACACAGTAAGTGCACATGTCAATACGGTTTGGTCTAGAGGCTGTATTTATGAACCGATCTTCACGAAACTTCTTGGTACCTTTGTTATCACCTTGGGACGAGAACGAGTGTTTCTGGGTGAGGGCCAAAATTCAAGATGACTGCAAGTGGCCATTTTGTACTGAAATTAGGTCCAATCAGTTTTTTGTCAACTTCTATATGGCTCGTATTTATGAACTGATCTTCTTGGGTACCTTTGTTATCACCTTGGGACAGGAACAAGTGATTTTGGGGACCTGGAATTTTTGCGGGGGACCATCTGGACAGTCTGCCTCTGGTTGAAATTTTGTGATTTTTTTTTTTAACTTATTAAAATAATATATTTTGAAATCAAGATCATTTGTAAAAGGGTAAAGTGCATATCGCAATGGTTTCTGCTATGTAATGCATGGATTTCTATAACTAAGCAGACATTCTATTGGGAACAGAAGATTCATTATAGCAAAACTGAGCTAACTGTGAAGCAAACTGAATAGTGCTGAAATCAAGCCAGCCAGAAAATAAGCAGACTGTCATCTGCGAAATGAGGTACCCAGAGGGTGAATTTAGAAAAACTATACAGCACAGAACATCAGTAACCTGAAGATATATATAAAGTAACATGACAATTGGATTGATATTTTTTGAGTTATCTCATCCCAAAGGGATTGGAAGAATTCTCAATTTGAAGGATAAAGAGTTAATATCTCAGGATCAAATTATCAGATTTACACCAAAAGCTATACAGCTCGGCACATCAGTAACCTGAACACAAATATAAAGTAACTTGACAATCCAAGCAATAGTTTTCAAGTTATCGAATGCCAAAGAAATGGATACGGATGCCGGATGGACAGATGGATGGACAGACGGACGGACAAAGGATGGACGGATGGCCACCCCGGATGCCGGCATTATGTGTACCATACATAGTATGGGTACACATAAAAAGAGAGCATGTGGCAACCAAAATGTTTGGCCTGAGAAACAGATTTTTTACTTTTTCAGGTGGGAGACTTTCTGCAGCTTGATACCATTTTCTGCCACTTCAGTGTATTCAAATCATCATAAAAAAATTGTTTTGAATATTCATATGTTTTAATATTCTTCAATTCATATTTCATACCTGTACATTTTAATACTCAAGTTGAAAGACCAAATTTCAAGAAAAGCACAAAATGTATCATCTTATACACTGAACTGCTGAGAAATTAAAGGTTAATTTTACAATTAGCTGCTCTCAAAAAGTATGAGACTCTTCTAGCAGAAAGATAATGAGACAGAAATATACAGAACGACATGCGTGAGTGAATGGGTTAATCGATATGGCATGAGTGCATGCATGGAAGGATAGAATGAGAGGTTATGAAGTTTTATCCCTCTGTGATGGCACATGTGCCATACTGATTAACTCATTCATACACGCGTGTTGTTCTGTGTTTATTACATGCCTTCACGTCTCTAAAAACATTATTAGAAGGACACTTGGCAATTCTTTTGACAACTATCAACAAAAAAGAACACATTTTATCACCAACCAAATATGCGAGGTGAAGCCATTTTGCCATTTCGTCCCCAGAGTTCCAATGTGTTCTTAGTGCCTACTGGTACATAGGACACACTGCAATTCAGGGGATGATTTTTAGCTAGCACTAGCGATTTAAATTGTAATTGCGGTGCATGATTTGTGGAAAATTCCAGTGCAATTTTGCTTCTTTATAGTCTGTCAATGATTTCCATTCCACACATATGTCCGGAACAGATTTTCATTTTCTGCATGATTTAGTGTTGCTGTAGATGGGTATTACATAGAACAGGTGTGTAATACATGTAAAATGAAAAATACAAGGGGCCAGAAGCACTCACCTGACAACGGCCCACTGATTCTTCAAGAGAGATGAAAGGATTTTTTTTTAAATAATTGGGCTCTTATTATTTACTTTTAATTTTGTTGCTACAATTGTGGCAATGGTTTGAGAGCACTCGTACTACCAAACAAGTCAAATGTGCGGCAAGGAAATTGCGTTATTAAAAATAACAAAAATCAAAAGATTCAAACAAGCGGATCTGAAGAAGATTTTTAAAAAATATTCATTAAATTGCACTAAGAAACAATCTGGGTTCCAAAAGGGAGCCCAAATTTGAAACAAGGAACTTGATTTGAACAAACATGCATCTGACCCTCCCCAAAGGAGTGCTAAATGTAAAAGAAATCTGAAGGTATTGACTGATGGAACTCAGAACATTTTTAATGAATTTCCCTCATATTGCTCAAGGATAAAATTTTGGTTAATGAACCCAAATATTAATCCATGGCTTTTATTTGAACAATCTTGAACCTGACCATAAGGACACTATATACCAAATATTAAAATATTTTGACATGTGGATCTGAAGAAGATTTTTTAAGGATTTTCCTCATATTGTATCAAGCCTTTAAATTTATTCCAATTCACATGGAATCAATTTTGATTCTCATGAACATCTACTTCAAGAATCAATTTTCAGTTCTTGCATAAAGACTAAAAAAGTTAAACACCTGTTTCTCAGGCCCCTCCACGTGGTCTTTTTGGCTGCCGCATGAGTCCTTCTTATAACCAATGCAAACTTGAAAAAATAAAAATTAAATTGTTCATATGTGATATTTTACCCGAGTTAATAAAATTGATAAATTTGACCCTTGAGTGCAATAAGGCTTTGCAATGCTTTAGCACTGCAATGCTTTCTTGCACTCATGGGACGAAATACACCACTGCCCATGCCATCAAGCAGATAATGAGGCCTAAAACATAAAATAAATCAAGAACATGAACTTTTGATGGCAAAGAAATAATTTCAGAAAAAAAAAATGAAATAAAAAAATGCTTGTCCACATGCAACTTTACAAAAAATGGCCTGAGAAACAGAAGATCTACTTTGTGAGGGTCTAATTTAGAGTTTGAGGGTATTGTTAAACTCTTGTAAGTGCAAGCAGTATCTATTCCATAGTGAGACAAAAGATGTGCATTGGAGATGCAGGTGTGGAGTTGTGGTGGCAATCGGAGAATGTTGCATGTCCGTAACCCAGTTTTCAATCATATGTAAAAATGATAATAATTTGTGATAAAACAAATTTATATAAACAAAATATTATTTGCATTTCAATGAATACGAACATGAGAAGGAAAACGTTTTTTGAAAGCTCTGATAGGACACTTTCAAAATCTTTGAGAAGAAGCAAATGGACATTTGTGAGAAACAAAGTTAATTTTCATTGTTTGTCTTGTGAGAATCAATTCTGATTCTCGTATGAAACTGAAGCTCTGGAACCCAAATATGGGGCAAGAAACATGATTTGAACAAACTTAATTTTGATTGGCCTGAGGATGCTGCATACCAAATATCAGAAGATTCTCACTTGTGGATTGGAAGAATATTTTTAAAGAATATTCCTCATACTGCACCAAGTTAAAATTCGGCTTCCCATAAGGAACCCAAACATAAACTCAGGGGCTTGATTTGAACAAACTTAAATCTGACCCCCTTAGGATACTGTATGCCACATATTAAAAAAGACTTGACTGCTGGATCTGAAGAAGATTTTTAAAGAATTTTTCTCATATTGGACAAAGTTAAAATTTGGGCTCTCAAAGTGAGCCGACATATGAACCCATGCACATGATTTGAACAAACTTGTATCTGACCCTGAAGGATGCGAAATACCAAATATCAAAGTTTATTACATTCCAAAGTGTGATTTATTGGGATTTCCTGGTTTGATTATAAAAGATAACTTAACAAGTGAATTATGCAATCAACAATTGGGTCATTATCTGTGCACGCAAATGAAGACGCTTTGCCATGGATGTAATGGGGACTTCATTGTTTTTTGTTTTTTTAACCCTTTACCAAATATGAAAAAGAGACGACACTTGCCAAAAAAATTCTTGAATATATATTATTTTCATTTTTTGTCTCAAAAACATAGGTTATGACCTCTCAATGGAACGAGCTCGATGAGCTTGTTTCAATGAGGGGTCATAACCTATGTTTTAGAGACAAAAAATGAAAAAATAATGAAAATTAATTGGCGATTTTTTAGAGCCGTTATGTTAGGAAAAGGGTTAAATAATATAATTATCGTTAATAATGAAAAGTAATAAACAGAGTAATCGCGTGACTGGACTGGTTATGTGAAATAATTCATTCGAGGCAAGGGACTACACTGTAAATCACTTGTGCACATTCACGCACTTGTGTTTGTACAACGTCCCTCACCTCTCATGAATTATTTCACGTAACCAATCCAGTCAAGCGATTACTCTCTTTATAATGACTGGTGGATTTGAAGAAGATTTTTAAAGAATCTCCCACATATTCTATAGTTAAAATTCAGGCTCCCATTAGAAGCCCTAAAATGAACCTAGGAACTTGATTTAAACAAAATTGAATCTGATCCTCATAAAGATGTTGTATTCCAAATATTAGAAGATGCTGATTGGTAGTTCTGGAGAAAATTTTTTTGAATTTGTGAAAACATGCCGACTCTCTGGAGCCAAAAAATGAATCCAAATTATTTATTTATTGGTGTTTAAGGTCACATATTTCTGTCCAATGGCTAATCATGACCACAACATGGATAAAAAGTCAAGTCCAACCAATCGTTTACATCCATGTTGACATTTTAGAGGACTTCCACACCAGGCATTGGTTACTGGATCCTTTTTTACCAGCAAAACAGAGCTTGTTTACCACAGTAAACAAGCACTGCTTCACTTCCCAGGGTTCCCACAGGGAAAACAATTACAATGCAAAGACATGAAGTGTTGAGAGTTCCTGCCCATAATGCATTATGAAATATCTTATCTCAGCATAAAGTAGAAGTAAACATGCCTTTGCACTAGAAAAGTAAGTAATTTTAGAAAAATTCTAATGAAGTTGTTCTCTTTTCAGATTTGATTACCATGGTTTTCCAATTTTATCACAATGTAACAATTTTGTGAGGATACTCCCGATTAGTAACTGATCTCCATAACGACTTGCAGAAGTGCTACCGGATAACTGTTCTCCATCATTTTCATATATCACTGAAGATGAAGTTACTTTACCATCTCTCAATGTCAGTTTAAAGACCTGAAAGACAAAACTGAAATTAGCATCAATATAATAATTATATAAATTTGGTGATAGTATTTTGACTCACTTTGCCAGTGAATAAAATTCAACTGATGGGAGTATTCAGTTAGGCCTAAAAAAGTTTAAAATATGTTTCTCAGGCCCTCCTGCATGGTCCTTTTGGCTGCTGCATGCTCTCTTTTTATAACCAATGCAAACTTAAAAAAATAAAAATGAAATTGTTTTTGTCTGATATTTTACTCAAGTTAATAAAATTGATAAGGGTTTACCCCAGTTAATAAAATTGATAAATTTGTCTCTTGAGTGTAACAAGGCTTTGCAATGCTTTAGATGTAAATCTACATTTAGCATTGCAAAGATTATTGCACTCAAGTGACGAAATACACCACCACCTATGCTATTCTGTAGATTGTTAGGGGCCTAAAACATAAACCAAACCAAGAACATGAACTTTTGATGGAAAAGAAATAATTCCAGAAATAAAAAATAAAAGAAAAAAAATGCCCACCCACTTGCAATTTTACAAAAAATG
Organism: Pictodentalium vernedei; assembly: GCA_031216915.1. Taxonomy (NCBI): domain Eukaryota; kingdom Metazoa; phylum Mollusca; class Scaphopoda; order Dentaliida; family Dentaliidae; genus Pictodentalium; species Pictodentalium vernedei. The sequence continues at coordinate 220,668,159 of CM062294.1, forward strand.
GCCTGAGAAACAGATCTTCTTTGTGGGGCCTTACATATAATATTTTTCCTTCATGCCCATCTACCCATAATATGACATTTGAAACCCCTGTTTGCTAAAAATACATAAAATTGAAATGTAAGAGGAATTGCAATGAAAATTTTTTTGACAGAATATCAAAGGACATAACTCAAAACATTTCTACAGTACCTGAGATGGAGAAATAGTCTTAGGATCTTTCATGTGTTTCATTATGGAATTTACAACCGGGTGACTACCAATATAGATGTCACCAGTCTTGTGATCAATTGTTGGATTATCAGCACAAGAATGTAAGAAGTGCTCCTGAAAGAAAAGTGTAACAAAATAAAACACCAACTTGTAAGATTGATTAGGTAAAGAAACAGTAATTGTCAACATGTATACTTTTGATCATTGGACATCAATGCTCCATAGAGACAATTCATCAGAAGTCAGAATTCAGGGCTTATATTTAATCTAAATTTGGGAGAAACCATTTGGATTCTTGCAACTTAGATGTGAGTCTTCCATGGAAGACGTGCGTCGCCTGGCATTTCAGACAGAATTCTAAGTGGAAAAGGGGCATAACTCTGGAAAAAATACAGCGGATCAAAAAATAAAATAGGAGGTGCACAATGCCATTATGTGATAAAGAATCACTGAAAGCTTCATCAAAATCCATTCATAGGTTAAAGAGGAGTGGCGGATAAGAGAAAGTGTGATGCGGACAACGCGGACGATGACGCGGACGACGCAAGACGACGGGGCATAACTCTGGAAAACATACAGCGGATCAAAAAATAAAATAGGAGGTGCACAATGCCATTATGTGATAAAGAAGCACTGAAAGTTTCATCAAAATCCATTCATAGGTTAAAGAGGAGTGGCGGATAAGAGAAAGTGTGACGCGGACGACGCAAGACGACAAAAGTAATCCCTATATGTTGCTCCCCACTTTGTGGGGCGGCGACACAAAAATGGTTGCAAGAATCCATACCTGCTGGATCCCATGAGGCCACCATGGTTGAACCCCTGTTGAATACTGATAACACATGTTAACCGTTTACACAACACAGCTTTTTAATTTTGAAACATAAACTATATTTGATAATTTAAAAAAAAAATAAACAATATTTACCAATAAAACCTTACAAATATGGATGTCATTGGAACCAGCTCATTGAGCTGGTTCCAATGACAGCCATTTTTGTACAATTTTGTTGATAAAGTGTCAGGATATTTCAGGTCATGTTAGCCTTGTATGGGTTAATTTGCTGCCGCTATGGTAAGGTAAAATTGATTCAATTCTTTTCATGGGAATCTTAGCAGAGGTGCAGCGAGAATCTACATGGATTCTCACTGGTCTTGTTGCGTGAATCTCTGTATGAATCAATTCTCAGATTCTCGTCTAAATATAAGCCCTGGAATTTATGATTAACACTTCTAAGACAATTAATTTTCAAATTTCTCCTCCCCACAAATAGTTCATTACCACCCACACCCAAATAGAACAATCTCACTAAGCTTGTTTCACTGGAGACATGAGCTACTTTATGAAACATGAATTTGAAAATTCATAAACATTGCTGGATATATACTCTTGTATTTAATCACAAATCTCAGGGGCACATGAGGAATTTCTAGTCAAAAACTAGGAACACAATATACAAATCTATCATTGGGACAAATGCAGACATGTGAACCTCCAAAAAATAAAATTTCAGGGAAATTGAGGTTGATTATCAGGGAAATGGCACGAATTTCAGGGGAAAGTTTATGTGACGGAAAATGCTGTACGGAAAAGTCGACTACCACTAAATCACCCTCACTGAGAGTACTTCTCTCCATAGGAGAAACTATTGATGTGACTCACATATGTTGCATTACCAAATAAAAATATGGTCAAAATATATAAATATAAATTTTCATTCTGGAGTTATACTACTGCTCATCTCGGCTGGTTCTGTATCCAGTCTAATGGATTATTCAAACTGTTTTTTATTCACAAACATTGGAATCACAACAGTAATCAGGTTTCTCCCATTACCTGCCCCACCCCCCTCACCTCCTCCCCCACCCCCCAGAAAAAAAGAACCCCAAATTATGGGGAAAAAAACCCCTTAATTTTCCAGTTTCAGGTACAACACAGGTAGATGTCAATCTTTAAAAAAAAATTTTCTTTCACTTCTACAATCAATTCATGACTGTAGTTGTAATCTGAAGAAAAATAATTTATAAAAAAATGAGCCATAATTAACTCCCACAAATGTTCATAAATTTCAATTGTTCAACTTCAAAAAATTTCTTGCAGTTCTCCTACAATCATTTCATGGCTGCTGAAGAGAGGAACTCTTGAAAAAAGTAAGACACAAAATGAATTTCTCTGTGGATCCTATCCATTTTAATATCATTTTGCAAGAAATAATAATAAATAAAATAATAAAATAAAAACACTTCCAAAAGAGGCCTTCAACTTAGAATTAAACCACAGTTGCCATCAGTTCAACTTCCCAAACACTGTCCTGTTTGATTCAAAGATTTACATGAAAGAAAGAGGTGAATCAGGCTTGGATTTCTGAAAAATCCAGGGTGGCAATAAATCGCTTACCTGGAACCTACTTAGGCGAGCACATTGCTCTCCTGAAATCTTTTTCACTTTTTTGCTTCACAAAGATCTTCTAAAGACTTAGTTAACCCCCTGAACACTGATGTCAAAATATCTAAATTATCCAAAGTATCTCCCAAAATTCAAAGTTTAAAATGGTAGCACCCACCAACTCAATTATGATTTATGTTCTCTTTTCAATGTTCAAACACAGTGTTGCAGTTTGTAAAACAAAACTTGGGTACCCTTATTCAAATGCAGGAAAATATAGATGGAACACTATTTAAGGGGAATTCTTGGTTGAATAAAATTTTTTTACAAACCAAACATCTGAAGTTGTTGGTGATCAGGTGTTTGAAACTGGGTCACCACACATTGGCTCAATGTAAACAGCTGATCGAGATGAATTTTGTAGATTTAAAAAAAAGGTACAAACAACATTTTTTTCTTTTATTAATGAATTTCTCGATGATTTTAATGATTTTTGAACAGGGTAATGCCAAGACTATAAATCTCTTGAAACTTATCGCAAATTGACCCTCAAATCATTTCAAAGCGGCCAAAAGTTTTGATATTTTCCGGGATTTTCGGTCCAAGGAGATCTTTTTCTGGGATGGCGGGAACAACGTTGAATTTACCGGGCATTCCGGGAGGGTTAACATGTCTGGACAAATGCACCTCTACAGTGAGAAAAATGCACACTTTTGGCACCACATTTAACAACTGTCCCACCAGGCTAAAACTAGAGTTGTGACTGTCCCAGATGGTCCTGTCCATATCGCCTACCGTCATGATTATTCTAAGGGGAATAACCCTGAAAAAAGTCTAATCAAAACTATAGTCGCAGGTCCACAGATTCCCATGGTATTGAACACCCATACCAAGTTCCAAAGTAATCGACCCATAAGCATCTGAGAAGATCTCCGGACAAAATTCAGGGATTCTAAGATGAAAAGGGGCATAACTCTGGCAAAAAGGTCCAATCAAAACAATAATCCCAGGTTCACAGGTTCCCATGGTAGTGAACATCCATACCATGTTTAAACATCTGAGAAAATCTCCGGACAAAATTCTAGCATTCTAAGACCAGAGGCTAAAGTGCACGCTCACCTGGCTCAAGTTGTCAAAAGAGATGAGTGTATCAGTAAGTGATCAGCAGCAAGAGCAATTTTTTGATTTGCTATGACACAACCAAAGGCAACATTTTTGGCCATTCATTTCTCCTGGTCCTTGGAAAGCTTCCTGGCAAGCTCTGTTCTGTGAAGTATTAAAAAACAACAAGAGGCCCCAAGGGACCTAAGAGTGCTCACCTGACACTAACAACTATCAACCAAAAGTCCTGATTTGAACAAACTTGCATCTGCCCCCTAAAGAAAATCATATATACCAAATATGAAAACATTCTGTCCGGTGGATCTGAAATTATTTTTTTTTAAAATATTCCTCATATTGAACTAAGTTATAATTCGGGCTCCCACAGGGAGCCCAAATATGAACCCAGGGACTTGGCTTGAACAAATTTAAATCTCACCTCCCCAAGGATGCTGTATTTCAAATATCAAAAGATTCTGACTACTGGATCTGAAGAAAAATATTTTTTTTAAATATTCCTTATGTTGAACTAAGTTATAATTCAAGCTTCCACAGGGAGCCCAAATATGAACCCAGGGACTTGGCTTTAACAAATTTGAATCTCACCTCCCTAACGTTACAGTATACCAAATATCGAAAGATTTTTGCTAGTGGATCTGAACAAGAATATTTTTAAAGAAAATTCCTCAAATTGAAGTTATAATTCAGGCTCCTACAGTGAGCCCAAATATGAACCCAGAGACTTGAATGAATTCTTTATTTAGCAATATACATGTTACAAAGCTAAGATATAATGGTGCACAAATATTAACAATGGTATCTTGGTTTTTTACAATATAATAAATAACATGCATACTGTAAGGAGGCAACCTAGCCAGATTGGCTGTCTTGCTGATGTCTCATTAAGAGTAAAGTTGGAAAGAGAATGATGAAAAAGGGAAAATTAGGGGTCGTTTATGAGAGAGGCAGTATAGAAGTTAAAGCAAGAGACCCAAGGGGCCCGGTAGAGCTCACCTGACACTGACAACTATCAACCGAGGGTCCTGATTTGAACAAACATGCATCTGCCCCATTAAGAAAACCATATACCAAATATCAAAACATTCTTACAGGCGGATCTAAAAATTTTTTTTTTTAAATATTCCTCATATTGAACTAAGTAATAATTCAGGCTCCCATTGGGATCCCAAATACAAACCCAGAGACTTGGTTTGAACAAAAGTGAATCTCACCCCCTAAGGATGCTGCATACTAAATATCAAAAGATTCTGATTGGTGGATCTGAAGAAGAAGATTTTTAAAGAATATTCCTCATACTGCAGTAGCCGAGAGAGTAACGTGTTGGGGATGCGGTAGTCGAAAGCATAACGCATTGTGCTCGGAGCCCAAGGCTTGTGAGTTTGAACCCCAGTCGGGGTAACGTAATGCAATACTGGCATGGATTCATAACCATACTGCTCCTCCATAGTGCCATGTTCGGGGATGGTGCTATGCTCGTCCTATTAGGCGAGGATGTAAATGGCTGTCTCGTGTGCAGTAATTACTGTGCATGTTAAAGAACCCTACTGTGGCAAAAGAGCTGCAGCTCGGCAAAGTTCCCCCGATTCCCCCATTGTATATAGTGTATATAGTGTAGGTCATTACCTGTATAAAGAACCCCCGCAATGAATCAATCAGGGTTCTCCTAAAAATCAACAGAGGAGTGACTGTACAAGCGCATTGAATCGTGCAACTACCGGAATAAAACGAGTGTAAGACGCGAACTGCAGCTTCTGTCCAAACGAAATACCTGAGATGATTCTGATGATGTGGGGTTCTCACAGGGTGCTCTGAAAAATTAACGGAGGAATTTCCAAAATAACATAACATAATTGCACTAATTTAAACATTTGGGCTCTCATAGAGAGCCCAATTATGGACCCAGGGATTTCATTTCAACAAACGTGTGAAACAATCTTCCAAAGATGTTATATGTGAAATTGGAAAGCTTTTAGAGCAGTGGTTTGGGAGAAGAAGAGCCTTAAATGTTTTCCCCATTACCCAAAGTGTTAAAAAAGCATTTTTTCAAAGGTCCGAAAAAGTACCCTATGATAAAACCGATAGCATTTTTTTCACCATTCCATTCTGTTGGTCCTAAGGAAGCTTCACACAAAATAAGAATTCTCAGAGCCATGTAGTTTTGGAGATATGGGTGTTTGAAATTTTTTCTATTTTTAGCTCCTGTGGATACCACAGGGCATTTTGAAAAAAATTTTGTGCATAAATCAAGTACTTATGACCCATTAATACTTCATGTAAAAGTTGGTTCAAATCGGCCTCTCGGTTTGGAAAATATAAATTTTGGGTGGGACAAAACTTACTGTCCCTTCTGTAACGACGACAAATATTTCCCCTCGAACTTCTCTTGAACAACTTGAGTCTACACCTCAAAAGGAAGCTGTATATCAAATATCAAGTCTCTGCTACAGCTGGTTCATTAGAAGATTTTTTTAAAAATTGAGGCATTTTGGCCCAACCCCTCCTCAATGAGAGCAGAAACCAATTTGAAGAAAAGCTCAAATGCCCCTACATAACCACTACTCGTGTGAAATTTCATTAAAATGTAGCCAGTGGTTTGGGAGAAAAAGACCCAAACACCACCTTCACGACAGATGACTGACAAAAAGTGATCAGAATAGCTCACCCTGACTTTCAGTCCGGTGAGCTAAAAAATGGGAGAGAAATAAAACACAGAAAAAAAAGAAAAAAAAACGGCAGTGATGCGTGGATATTTACATATATGTACGGTATCATAAAAAGTATATTTTAGACTGCAGGATACTTGCATTTATTGAGTGAGATCTTGCGGTCATCACACAATTTGTATGTTCAGAGGCAGTTATGATGGGTTGCATACCCTGTGTCGAGTGGGGAAGATTCGGATTAGTTGGCGAAACTTAAAAATTAAAATTTTTTAGTAAATTTTGTTTCTTAACATACCTTCCATAATTGTTTACAATTGGCTGTAACGTAAGTGCAAGCCCTACTTCGGAACTAACTCAAGCTTTTAAGAAACTTTTCCAAACAAGTTGGAAAAGTAATAGAGTGCAAAAGCACGAAAAAGTTCGAAAAAGGGTCGAGCGAGACCCGCACTCGAAATTACAGGTACTCTCTCTGCACACCTCTTGCGTTTACCGAGCGCATGCGCAACAACCGTGTCTCAATTCCTTTTCTTTCTGCCATTGTACTGGTTGGAAATTTTTGTGACTCATGCTATTTTTTAGCTGTTATCTTCGTGAACAATTTATTTGTATGTGCAATCTTCATCTGATTATATGCAAGTGGATTGTATCCTTTTCAAGCTTCTAAATTATTACTATTTCATGATATTTTTTATAATTTTTGCTTGCTTTTTCACACATAGTCTTGTTTTTCCCCCATGTGTGAACACAACCATTGTTCTGTTTTCCGTCGGCGGGAAGCCTGATTTCATATATCATTTTCATATTATGCCTAAGGCTATTCCTTGTTCCTCTTGCTTGCAGGTGAAACATGTGGACGACTCTCATTCCACGTGTCACTTGCAACAATTGTACTCAGGCCCAATCATGTGGTATTTGTGGGGTTTGGTCCTCAAAATTCTGGGCTTCTGTTAACAAGGTGGTTCTGTCTAGAGCTAGAACCCCTCGTTCTCGGGGTAAGGGTAGCCGTGCCTTATCAGATATTTCTGTGAGTGCATGTAGTGACTCTGTCACACAGGATGCTGATCTGTCTTTTTCTGTGGCGAGCTTCTCTGCAACTGTTGACGGTGCTAGTGCGGTGATACCTGATGTGGAGACCGTGGTCTCTTTGTCTTCTGATGTCACTCTTGAGATGTCTGTTTTCGTAGAGAGCTTCTCTGAGGTCAGCTCGGTGACACTCTCTGATTTGCCTCCTATGCCGTCGACAGTTGCTGAGGAAGATGTTACTACAGATCCTATTCTGTACGATGGTGGCTCTTCCATCTCCTCTGGGGATGGTATACAGTCTCAGGGGCCCGAGACTGTATCTGCTGGTGTGTCTATGAGCTCTCAGCCTTCCCTGGCTTCGCGGCGAAGCTGTGCGGGTTTGCTGTCTGCTCCGTCTCATCTGGCTAGGTTTGCTGCTAGTCAGTTGAGCCGTTCAGTCGCTTCGGCAGCGATTTCTCGCCCCTCGAGCAAATTATTTATTGTTCCTCCTTCCCCTGCTAGTGTGCCGACTAGCAGGATGGGGTTAGGACATTGGCATCCAGAGCCTGCTGTTCGGTAGAGGTCAGTGACAGCTCCGTTTAGCTGTCACTCTCGGAACCTTCCTCCGGTGATTCCTCACTGTGTTCGGAGTCTGGATGTCGATCGATGCTTGCCGTCGGTCTCAGAGGATGGGCAGTTGGGGTGTTCTGCCGCGCAGAAGCCAATGGCAGGATCCTGTAATTCTTGGGACTATCCTCCGGTATCTTCTCATCGTGTCCCAGCTACTGATCGATGTACGCCGTCGGTCTCTTTAGAGGATTTGCAGGCAGGGCCTTCTGTTCCACAGAGGTCAGTGATTGCCCCTGGGCATCACAATTGGGACTATCCTCTGGTGTCTTCTCACCGTCTCCCTATTCTGTCTGCCGATCAACGTTCGTCGTCGGTCCCTTCTGAGGATTTGGGTTCTTGTACCAGAAGGGTCCATTGGGAGGACACTCCGTCGAGCAATGCTGCTGCGACGAATTCTCAGGGTGACCTGCGTCAGGCTGTTTTGGTGCTCACCCAGTTGCTTTCTAGAAACCCTCATGTTGGCCTCCCTGTGCCTCCTGAGGCACAACCTCCTTTGATCGGTCGCTGAGATGTCTCGCCTGGCCCCTTGGATACTGCACAGTATTCACAGGAGGTTTCTGCTGGTCAGCCCGAGTTGGGATACGTCTCTTCTGCAACAGAGGATGACGATTTTCTTGAAGGTGATGGGCCCCTCTCGTCACTCTTGGGGCAGGCTTTGGATTTTGTCTTTGACTTATTGCCGGACATTCAACCTTCAGACCAGCCATCTGTGACCGTCCGGCCGCGGTCCTCTGTGGAGCGCCATAACCCTGTTGAGCCTTCTAGCTCTGGGGCTTTGCGTCCTCTGCAATTGGCTCAGGTTGTTGAGTCCTTCCAGGGCTTGGGCGCCAAAATGCGTTCTAAGGCCCTCAAGGGTTCTTTCTTTTCTAGAGTTGATGTCTTTCTGCCTCCATCGCGGTTTCGTGTTTACGATTCCGTCTGTCCACCACTCTTCCAAGGGATGACTACTGTGGATGAGGATTCTTCTTCCCTCGGGTTAACTAAGCCTAAGTTGGCAGTTCACCCGATTTTGGTAGTTGAGTCTATGTGGGGCCTGTCCCAAGAGATGCGGTTTATGTTATCTCTCGCGGAGCACGTTGTCGCTGCCCTGGCTGAATATTTTCCACCAGGGGAGTTTGATGATGCTCAGGCACCTTTTCGCATTTTGTCACGTGCTCTCATGAACTTGACACACGCTCACACCTGTAACACGGCTAATTTAGAGCAGGCATGCCGGGATGCGGTGTTGGATTCTTCTACATCTCTTCCTTCTGAGCAGCGTGCTGTCCTGAGGTCTGCCTCTTTGGTTGGACCTCAGTTGTTCTATGGTTCCGTGGAAGCTGTCCGTGGCGAGGTTCTTCGTCATTCGAAGGACTAGCTTTTGCTACGACAGCTGGACCAACCTGCTGCTGCGGGTGGTGGTCGTTCCAAGTCCGCCAAGTGTCCTGCTGCATTGGCCTCGTTGGCGATGTAGTCTACGTCATCGGCTCCGTCTGCTCAGAAGAAGCACCGACGCGGCCAGGCTCGCTGGCAGCCTCAGGCAGGAAAGTCTCAGGAGTCTGTCGCTTCCCGAGGTGGTGGTTTCTCCTCCCGGGGGCCTCGTCGAGGCCGCAAGTGAAGATCCTCACCTCATTTTGCCTCCAGTCGGAGGAAGGCTGTCGCTGTTTTACGACCATTGGACAGAGATAACATCGGACACTTGGGCCCTCGACGTCATACAATCCGGTCTGCAACTGTCCTTCCATCGGCACCCCAGTTTATCTTGGGTGCCCCTCCCGACCTGGGTCCCTTCCGATTCTTAACGTCGGGACCTTCTGGTGCTGGAGATCAACAATCTCCTCTCCAAAGGGGCGATCGAGGTGGTCAGGAACACCCTTTCACTGGGGTTTTACTCGAAACTTTTCTTGGTGCCGAAGAAAAAACGGCCAATTTCGTCCTGTCATTGATCTGAGTATCCTCAACGAGTACATTATAGCATCTCGTTTCAGTATGAGACTTTCCGGTCGGTTCAACGTTCAGTTCATCAGGGCAACTTTGTTACCAGTATCGACCTGAAGGATGCCTACTTCCATGTACCCATTCATCTGGCGTCACGGAAATACCTTCGGTTCTCGCTTTGGGATCGAGTCTATCAATTCAGAGCTCTCCCGTTCGGTTTGAACCTGGCTCCTTGGGCCTTCACCCGACTGATGTCACATGTGCTTGCTTTCCACCGTTCTCAGTCAGCTGTGACTTCGTCAGCCTATCTGGATGACATCCTCCAACGGCACCACGATGCTGCTGTTCTGGAGTCAGATGTCCGGCAGTTTCTTTGCCTACTAGCGTCGCTGGGTTTCAGAGTCAATCGCGAGAAGTCGGATCTCCTTCCTCCTCAGCATTTTCGTCATTTGGGAATGGATTTCGACACTCTTCACAATGTGGTGTCGGTCCCCAATGCTCAGGCGACGATTCTTTCAGCCTTGACTCGGAACCTGCTTCGGTCTCGGCCAGGACTTTCCTTCGGATGCTGGGCCTTTGCGGTTCGGTGACATTTCCGCCCAGTCGCTTGTTTGTCTGACCTCTCCAACACTTCCTGTTGGATCATTGGCATCCAAATGTAGATCCGCTGGACCTGGAACTTCCTATACCTCGGTCCCTGCTTTGTCACCTCCACCCTTGGGCCGATATTCCCTGGCTGACACAGGGTGTTCCGTTGGATCTTCCTTTGGCCAATTGCATCCTTACTGCGGATGCCAGCAATCGGGGCTGGGGTGCAATGTTGGATCCTCTTAGTCTGTCCACTCACGGCGAGTGGAACAGCGAGCAGGTGGGCCTTCATATCAACCAGAAGGAGCTCCTTGCTCTTCTGTTGAGTTTTCGGCTTTGGATCCCTCACATGTCGGACCATATTGTCCTACTTCTTTCGGACAATTCGACAGTAGTGGCCCACATACGGAATCAAGGAGGCACACATTCGATTCCCATGTATCGGCTATCTCGGGATCTTCTTCTGTTGGCGCGGGATGTAAACGCTCGGGTGTCCATATGACACATTCCCGGGCGTCTCAACATCCTAGCAGACTAAAAACCTTAATCGCGTCCATATTTCAAAACATTATATGCATAATTCATCGTTTTTAATTGAAATTTCATGAGCTTCTTATGTTCATGCCCCTGTATATATGTTTAGATATACACACAATTGTTGGTCCATGACAACCTCCCCTCCCAATCCTTAACACTGCTTGAAGCATTATCAACTCGTGCATTACAATTCGGTTTATATTTTTTCTCTTTATTACAATTTTTTCTTCTCCTTTTGTCAAATAGCGGTGCATGGATCTTTCATATCTTTCATAGTAGTGTTACATATTTGCTTTTCCAGGAATCAAAACTTTTAAGTTATGGTGTCTGCATTACATTAATATAACTTATTACATCCCACTTTACATCAAAGATGGAGACTGACAAAATAACTCTGGATACAATAAAATCAATCGAAAGGTTTGATTTCATGACCTTATTTAGGGAAAGGACCACAGATGATGAAGAAAATATGACACCCTTCAATATCCATTGACACTCCTGTGATTATTACACTAGTAAAAGTTTGAGTAGTTCAATAGCAACCGACATCGATTATTATCTAACACATGACCAGCTGATGTTGACGGCAGAGGAGGTGTTGGGCTGTTCATGAAAGACAATATTTCATATCCATTACGTAATGATTTGAGAGTCTTTATACGACATGTGTTTGAATCACTGTTCGTCGAAATATACGATGATACAAAAAAAACCTATGTTGTTTGAATAATTTACCGACCAAATTCTGCCCCTAGAGCCAACATAAACGTATTCAGGAATGAAATGGCCGCAATTTTGGACAAATTAAAGGCGTTCTTAATGGGGGATTTCAACATCGATATCTTAAAATATGGAGTACATGAAAGAACACAAACATTCGATGACTGTATGTTTAATGAAGGATTTCTCTCTCTAATTACAAAGCCAACACGAGTAACAGATTATTCGGCCACCATACTTGACCACATCTATACTAACATATTATTGTCAGTTTTCAAAGGCGGAATAATTATTACAGATATCTCCAATCATTTTGGAATGTTCTATTCTGAACAATCTATTAAGATAAATGATGACGCAAAAACATAAGTCAAACGATACATTAATTCTCACAGTATAAACTCCTTTAACCCTTAAAGGCCTATTTCTAACTTTTACAACCTCAGAACAGGTGCTCTTAACATGCCATCATGATTAGGTCCTGTTGACAACAGACAAATTAGGTAGACAGTGGTTTCTGTTGAGGCAGCCAAGACTTTACTAGAAATCACTGCTAAGCCATTGGACATATAGAGGCTGTGGGTTGGAGGGAATTCAAGACACTTGTCCAGACTCTTAAGGGTTAAAACACAACTAGGCAATGCTGATTTTGAATCGATGTTTGAATCATCATGCCCAAATATGTCATATAAAAACTTCATGAATAGTTTCTCGAATTTGTTCAAAAGTAACTTCCCTCTGAAAAAAATTGGGCATTCCTAAAAACAAATACATTAAATGTCAACTCTGGATGACAAATGGTCTCATCTGGTCTTCACTGAATAAAAACAAACTATATCATAATAAGCAGAAACATGCATCGATTGAAAACACTGGCAGGTAGAAATCATATTGTGCTATGTACAATAAAATAATGTGAGCTGCTAAAGCATAGTATTTTAATAATATCTTGAATGACAATAGAAACAATATGAGAAAAACCTGGGACATTCTCTGCACTGCTATCAAAAAAACAGACAACAATCATATCCTCCCGACAGAATTTGATACAAATGGGAAACTGGAATCAAGCCCAGTGGATATAGCTAATCACTTCCACAGCTATTTTTCTTGCATTGGCCAAACAATAAATAACAATGTTGGCTCCTCCACCAAACATTTCTCTGATATCCTAATTGATAGTACTTGAAACCGAACGGGTAAAAAAATTATGTCACGCACTTCCCCTCATCATGTTGATCATTTTTGTGAAGTTTCATGAAAATGTGGCTAAAACTGCGGAAGTAGTTCGCTCCACAAGTTTACATAAAAAAAAATCCAATATGGCCACATGTCAGCCATCTTGAATCTGATCAGGAAAAAAATTATGTCACGCATTGCTCCTCATCATGTTGATCATTTTTGTGGAATTTCATGAAAATGCAGCAAAAACTGTGGAAGTAGTTCACTCCACAAGTTTACATTGCAACGGATTGACGACGACAGACCAACTGACTGACACGTTGACTCCTATATACCCCCCTAAAACTTCATTTTCTGGGGGTATAAAAACTGATGTTCAATAGAGTTCATGGGTTTCTATCGAAATTAAATATTCTATTCCAGCATCAGAATGGCTTTCGAAAAAGTCATGTTGCTGCAAACTATGATAAAGCCACACTGTTTGTGGATTTCTCAAAGGTATTTGACACTGTTAATCACAATATACTTTTACATAAGTTAGACTTCTATGGGATCAGAGGCACAGCGAATTTGTGGTTCTGCAGTTACCTCACCAGTCAAGCTCAGCTTGTAAAATATGGAGAAACTGCATCAGAATTACAAGATACGTCATACGGAGTTGCACAGGGATCTATCCTGGGTCCATTGCTATTTTTTATTTATATTAATGATATTTATTAGTTATCCTTGTGTCTTCCGGGGTGTATGAGAATTTACACCAGTTTGGGGACTCATACACCCTGTGACAAAATGGACATTATATCTAGCTCATTGAGCTGCTTTTTATACTAAAATTTAGTGACACACAATAAATTCCCATACACCCTGGAAGACACTAGGATAACAGATTTATTTCCAAATCCTTTCATTGTGTTAACTCTACAGCTGATGTATCTTTCATAACAACACCTCATAAAATCGTAAATGAAAGTGTCAATGACACTGTAGCTCAACTTGTCAAGACAAAGACATGTACATGTATAGTATGTGACACAGCAATGACAAACATCTAGGTAATGACCTGATAACAAAGGTACATATAAAGTATTGTAATGGTCTGTACATAAATACTGACCGTTGCCTGTAACAAATGTATAGGCAAAGTATTGTAAAGGTGGGTGACAGTCAGATGCTAAACTAGAAAAGAAATCTTTGAGTCCCAGAGTGGGTTTGACTGAACCCCAAAATATTTGTTCTCATAGCACAGTGATAACAAAGGCACCCCAAAACACACTCATTCCTGTCCCAAGGTGAAAACGAAGGTACCCAAGAAGTTTCGTGAAGATCAGTTCACAAATATGAGCTGTGTAGAAGTTGTGACAAAAAACTGATTGGACCTAATTTCGGTACAAAATGGCCACTGGCAGCCATCTTGAATTCTGGACCGCACCCAGAAACACTCGTTCTCGTCCCAAGGTGATAACAAAGGTACCCAAGAAGTTTTGTGAAGATTGGTTCATAAATACAGCCTCTTGCCCGAGCCATATTGACATGTGCACTTACAGTGTATAAGTAGCACTGAATAAATCAAAGTTCATCTAATTTGCATAATTTCTGCACGAGAAAAAAACCCGTACTATATGTGATGTATTCCATGTTACTAAACATTCATACAAAAATTTATTCAAATAAGAACTTTCATACAGAAGTTCTGTACAAAAGACTGATTGCACTAATTTTGGTACAAAATGTCTGCTGGTGGCCATCTTGAATTTTGGACCACACCCCAAAACACTCGTTCTCATCCCACGGTGATAACAAAGGTACCCAAGAAGTTTCGTAAAGATCGGTTCATAAATACGGTTTCTAGCCTGAGCCGTATAGAAGTTGTGTACAAAAAACTGATTAGACCTAATTTCGGTACAAAATGGCCACTGGCAGCCATCTTGAATTTTGGACCGCACCCAGAAACACTCGTTCTCGTCCCAAGGTGATAACAAAGGTACCCAAGACGTTTCGTGAAGATCGGTTCATAAATACAGACTCTAGCCCGAGCCGTATTGACATGTGTACTTACTGTGTGTAAGTAGCACTGAAAAAATCATAGTTCACCTAATTTGCATAATTTCTGCACGAGAAAAAAACCTGTATTATATGTGATGTATCCCATGGTACTAAACATTCACACAAAAAATTATTCAAATCAGCGCTTTCATATGGAAGTTCTGTGCAAAAATCTGATTGCACCAAATTTTGTACAAAATGGCTGCCATTGGCCATCTTGAATTTCGGACCGGACCCAAAAAACACTCGTTCTTGTCCCACGGTGATAACAAAGGTACCCAAGGAGTTTCGTAAAGATCGGTTCATAAATACGGCCTCTAGCCCGAGCCGTATTGGCATTTGCACTTACAGTGCTGAAAGTAACACCAAAAAACATCAAAGTTAGTCTAATTTGCATAATTTACGCACGAGAAAAAAACCCGTATTATATGTGATGTATCCCATGGTACTAAACATTCATGCAAAAAATTATTCAAATCATAGCTTTCATATGGAAGTTCTGTACAAAAAACAGATTTCTGCATCGTCGGTACAAAATGGCGGCTGGCAGCCATCTTGAATTTCAGACCGAACCCAAAAACACTCGTTCTTGTCCCATGGTCATAACAAAGGTACCCAAGAAGTTTCGTAAAGATTGGTTCATAAATACGGCCTCTAGCCCGAGCCATAGCAGCTTGGCACTTACAGCTCTGAAAGTAACACTAAATAAATCAAAGTCAGTCTAATTTGCATAATTACGCACGAGAAAAAAACCCGTATTATATGTGATGTATCCCATGGTACTAAACATTTATACAAAACTTTATTCAAATCAGAACTTTCATACAGAAGTTCTGTACAAAAAACTGATTTTTGCATCATCGGTACAAAATGGCCACTGGCAGCCATCTTGAATTTCGGACCACACCTAAAAACACTCGTTCCCGTCCCAGGGTCATAACAAAGGTACACAAGAAGTTTCGTAAAGATCGGTTCATAAATACAACCTCTAGCCCGAGCCATAGCCAATTGTTGACGTACGGACAGACAGACAGATGGACGGATGGACGGACAGACGGACGGATGGATAGACGGACGGACAGACGGACGATGGGCCATGACAATAGCTCAAATTTGACTTCGTCAAAGTTGAGCTAAAAATGGACATTAAATCAAACTAATTTAGACGATTTTCTTACTGAAATTAGTCACACAGAATTTCAGCAACTCCTTCCCCTATCGTACTCCCCACTACCTAACCCCATCAATCAGCCATAAAATCATAAAAAAATAGGCAGAATAAATCGTCAGATATGTACCCATACCCAACTAGTAGAAAGCTGTTATTATCTCTGGACCAATTTTTGGAGGAATTTTCAATTTGAGGGATAAAGGGTTAATATATCTCAGAATCAAATTATCAGATTTACACCAAAAATTATACAGAGTGGCACATCAGTAACCTGAAGATATATATAAAGTAACATGACAATTGGATTGATATTTTTTGAGTTATCTCATGCCAAAGGGATTGGAAGAATTCTCAATTTGAAGGATAATAAAGGATAAAGGGTTAATATCTCAGTATCAAATAATCAGATTTACACCAAAAACTATACAGCTCGGCATATCAGTAACCTGAACACAAATATAAAGTAACATGACAATCCAAGCAATATTTTTCAAGTTATCGAATGCCAAAGAAATGGATACGGACGCCCGACGGACAGACAAAGGATGGACGAATGACAGAAGGCCACCCTGCATGCCGAAATTATGTGTACCATACATGGTATGGGTACACATAATAACTTTGATCAATATTTTTGAGTTATCACATTCCAAAGAAACTGATTGGAGTAATTCTTAATTTGATGGATAAAGGGTTGATATCAGAGGATCAAAATAACAGATTTACACCCAAAACTATACAGCTCAGCACATCAGTACCCTAAACAGAAATTTAAAGTAATGACACAATCTGATTAATCTTATTTGAGGTATTGCATGTCAAAGAAATAGATTGAAAATTTTTAAGTTTATTAAGTGGTTCATGCGTTAATACCTTGGGATCAAATGATCAGATTTATATAAAAAACTATACAGCTCGGCAAATCAGTAACCTGAACATCTATATGAAGTAACAAGACAATCAGATTGATATTCATTGAGTTATCGCATGTCAAAGAAATAGATTGGAAAAATGCACAATTTGATGGATAAAGGGTTAAAATCTCAGGATCAAACTATCAGATTTACACCAAAATCTATACAGCTCAGCACATCGGAAACCTGACCACACATATGAAGTAACAAGGCAACCTAATCAATATTTTTTAGGTTACCGCAAGAAATGGATTGGAGTAATGCTTAATTTGATGGATAAAGGGTTAGTATCTCAGGATCGAATCATCAGATTTACATAAAAAACTATACAGCTTGGCACATCAGTTACCTGAACATATCTATCAAGTAACATGACAATAGGATTGATATTTTTTTAGTTATCGCATGCCAAAGAAATGGATTGGAATAATGCTTAATTGGATGGGTAAAGGGTTAATATCTCAGTATTGAATATTCAGATTTACACCAAAAACTATACAGCTCGGCACATTAGTTACCTGAACACAAATATAAAGTATCATGACAATCTAAGCAATAGTTTTCAAGTTATCGAATGTCAAAGAAATGTATACGGATGCCGGACGGACAGACAAATGATGGACGAATGACGGAGGGCCATCCCGGAAGCCGGCACTATGTGTACCATACATGGTATGGGTACACATAAAAATGACATTAAAAAGTTTAAATCTAGCTCATTGAGCCAATGAGCTGGTTTCCTTGCTAAAATTTACTGGCAGAATTCCAGCCCCCCCCCCCCCCCCCCACCACACACACACACTCACTCCCTTCAGTCGATCCTAAAATTGTAACAAAATGGACATTAAATCTAGCTCATTGAGCTGCTTTTCTTACTAAAATTTAGTGACACACAATATCAGCACAACAACCATCGCCCGACCCTCACCCTCCTGAACACCTCACCAACCCTTTGCACCTTCATAGGACTTTGTAGGATAGACCTATTCATTTTCTGACTACTTGACCAAATTGCAGGCTGGGCACTAATGGAAATGAAATAATACATTTTAGACAGAAAGATTTATAATTAAAACTGAATATCACAGCTAATGATGTATATACGGTTCGGGACTGTTGTTTTACTTTCGAAATATAATTTCAACTTTGCCAATGGAGCAGTTACTGAAGATAGAGCATCTTCGTGGACCCTCGTTGGCTACGGTTAATGATGCAGAATCTATTGGTTTGTCGTTGAAATCATCAGAGAATAGAGCCTCTAGCATCAATACATCCAATGTTTCAAGTTCCCTACTGTGGTCCTCTTGCAGAAAAGTGTCCTGATTTCTGGGAACTGTCACGAGCGCTGTTGAAGTTGAAGGTTGTTCATTTGTTTCAGCGTGGCCAGCAACAGGTTTTTGTTGTGTGCTAGAATTTTTTTTAGAACAGTTTTATTCATTGTTGTTCCCATTGCAATTTTTTCCTCGGCTGAAACTCTGAGATGAACAGACAGAGAGTTAACTGACGTGTGTCCAGTTACAGACATGATTTGTGCCGGTGAGAAAATGTTTCTTGCCAAAATTGTGGTACCTGTTGCGCGCAGGGAATGGTTGGTAAAAACTTCAGACAGTTCACAGAATTTACTCAAACGTGTCATGAAGGAACTCGGGAATCTTTTCCAACTGATTGTTTTGTGTACCAGGTGATATCAGTATCATTGAAAGAATCAAGGGGACGCTGCCATAATTTGTTATTTTCTGGATTAAGTTTGGACATGTATTTTTCAAAGGAGTGCACTGGGCAAAACGGTGAGTTTTTCACATCCGTCATGACACCACCATAATTTTCTTTGTCGGTCTTGCGTCTATTTTTAGAAAGTTTGTCTTGAGCCTTAGATGTATTTCAATTGCGTTGCACTGTCAATTTTCACTTTAAACATTTCCTTGGTCATTTCACAAACATTTTCCATTCCCCTTCTACAGAAATACAATCGTATGTCAAGCTGGACTTTACTCTGTAATCCAACGGGTGTCTGGGGTGACAAACGAATATTGTTGTAAAGTTTTTGATATCAGCATCAGGTATTACTGGATAGTGCACACAGTCACCTTTGCCGGCTGATTTAAGTTCACATAGCCCAGTTTTAAAAGACTCAGAGGAATAAAATTCACTGTCTCGAACTAGAACTATCACTGAAGGTGATTAATACCCCCGCTTTGGGTTTTTAGAGGAATGCACCTCTGATCATGTAGGTGAAGGCCATAAGGAAATTGATTGATAAATGTAGGAGGAGTTGCGCACACAAGAATTTCATGTAGAAACCCATATTAAATCAAAGTTCAAGAGAGATAACCTGGTTAAAATTGTCGCAGATCAAAAACTTTGGAATATGCGCATGTTCACTTAGTAGTGATGATGTTTGAAAGGTTTCTTCAAAATCGGTTTTTTAATGTAGGAGGAGTTGCGCACACAAGAATTTGTTTGGACGGAAAGACGTACGGATGGACAGATGGATGGATGGACGTACGGACGCATGGACAGATGGATGGACGGACAGACGGATGGACGTACAGACGTACAGGGCGATTCCTATATAGCCCCCACTTCTTCGAAGCGGGGGTATAATAACATCAAACTGTCTGAGGTGGGATGGAGCTCTTAAATACCCGTTTAAACTGTATCTAAAATTATCCAGGGAAGAAGTTCTGTACATTTCACCTTCTTTTGTTCTTGCATCCAGGTAAAAGTGTTCCAATGTATCATTCAATTTCACAGGTGTGTAGCTTTCAAAATCAGCATCTTCTCCCTTTTCCAATAAATAAGTTCTTAGTAAATTGGCACACTTTTTGTTGCACTTGGCTGTACTTACCGGTATTACTTTTGTTCCTTTTACCAAAATTTCGGTTTCAGTATGACTTGCAAAGCGTTGATTTGAGCCATTTTTAATTAAGCAGGCTGGAGACACCAAAACAAAACGTATCACATGCATTCCAAAAAAATCGCGACATCGACGCCGTAGCTGCGACGTGTGGTGCAATCTCACAAAATTCTAAATTCATCAAGGGCCATAACTCCAAGAAAAATACTTGGAACAACACATGCATTGAACAGTGGCTAGACATCAATAAGATACACTTACATGCCAAATATAAAGTCATTCCATCAAGTATTTCAAAAGTTATTGAGTTTTTGAAACTCATTGGTCACAGACAGACTGACAGACAGACAGACCGACATTGCCACTTACTGAGCTGCTAGTCGCAGCTAAAAATAGCACAATAAATAAATAATCCCGGCATAATACATGTATACTTTTTATTTTCTTTAAAATGTTTGTGTAATAATTTACTTCAAGATATTCAATTAACCATATATTTATTTTTCATACCAAAAAATGAGTTAATAAATAAATATTTATAATAATATAAATAAGCAGGACTTTTTCAGCCTTTTTACCAATTATTGTGTATTCCTGTTTTTACACGGTATAAAAAAAGGCTACTGTGGATTGCAAGTTACACAGTACCTCTCAGCCAATCAAAAAGCAGTATTTTGTTTCATTTGGAAATAAGATAGGTTACACAACTGCATAAATAGTGAAATCGTGAAGCTGTGTGGATGGTGTCAGGCAAATAAAATTGCCATAAATGCAAAAAATAAAACAAAATATATTCTCTTTAGCCCCTCACATATTAAAACTGATAATTCCAATTTGTGTTTGGGGGTGAACAACAATATACTTGAACAGGTATCAAATACAGGTGACGATAAAGCTGTGAAATTCTTAGGTGTTTATTTTGACGAATGTTTGAACTTTAAGCATCATATTACGGCCATTGCATCTAAAATATTAAGAGCGATATATGCTATAAATAGAGTAAAAGAATTCCTTCCCCATATTGTGCTTAGATCCTTGTACTTTGCTCTTGTGCATAGTCACTTGTTATATTGCATACACACATGGGGATATGCCAACAACAGCAATAAGCTCTTTCTCCTACAGAAACAAGCTTTACACATTATTAACAATAAAAAATTCAATTACAGATACCTTATTCAAGAAAAAAAGAATTCTGAAATTTCCTGACCTACACAAACGTAATGCATTAGCTTTTATGTATGATTGAAACAATGGAAATCTTCCAGTGAGCTTTACAAATCACTTCCAAATATATGACAGTGTGTCTAGAAGAATAACCAGACAGACAGGTCAAGTAATAAAAGGTATCCCAAGATCAGACTTCTCAAAAAAACTCCCAGTACATTCATTTCCAAAGCTATGGAACAGCCTGAGTAACACTATAAAAATATTACGTCAAGATTGTTATTTATAAAAAGAATTACCCAAATTTCACTTGAATCCTATCATAACTCAGTACACTGCCATAATCTGGTATGTCCCTACTGTCGCTCTGCCTCTAACTTAACATCTTAATTTTTCCATGCTAACTGCTGTTCCAACCCAGAGACTTGGCTTGAATAAACTTGAATCTCACCCCCCTAAGGATGCTGCAGACCAAATATCAAAAGATTCTGACTGGACAATCTGAAGAAGATTTTTAAAGAATATTCCTCATACTTCACTAATTTAAACATTTGGGCTCCCATAGAGAGCCCAAATATGGACCCAGGGATTTGATTTTAACAAACAATCGAAACAATCTTCCAAAGATATTATATGTGAAATATGAAAGCTTTTGGAGCTATGGTCTGGGAGAAGAGCCTTACATGTTTTCCCCATTACCCACAGTGTTAAAAATTCTGACTCAGCATTTTTTCAAAAGTCCCAAAAAAGTACCCTATGATAAAACCGATAGCATTTTTTTCACCATTCCATTCTGTTGGTCCTAAGGAAGCCACACACCAAATAAAAATTCTCAGTGCCATGTTGTTTTGGAGATATGGGCATTTGAAATTTTTTCTATTTTTAGCTCTTGTGGTTCCCTCGGGGCATTTTGAAAAAGTACTTATGACCCATTAATACTTCATATCAAATTTGGTTCAAATCAGCCTCTCAGTTTGGAAAATAGAAATTTTGGGCAGTGCAAAAATTCTTACCCCTCCCATAACAACGACAAATATTGCCCTTCGAAATTCTCTCGAACAAACTTGAGTCTACGCCTCAAAAGGAAGCTGTATACTAAATATCAAGTCTCTGCTACAGCTGGTTCATGAGAAGATTTTAAAAAAAAATTGGGTCATTTTGGCCGCACCCCTCCTCAATATGAGCAGAAACCCAATTTGAAGAGAAACCCAAATACCCCTATATAACCACTATTCATGTGAAATTTCATTAAAATGTGGCCAGTGGTTTGGGAGAAAAATACCCAAACACCACCTTCACGATGGACGACACACAAAAAGTGATCAGAATAGCTCACCCTGACTTTAAGTCAGGTGAGCTAACAACTGAACAAAAGTTTTGTTTTATATTCAACTACTGTGGTTCTCTCTGCCACCCCCCCCCCCCCACCCCCACCCCCCTTCCCCCACCAAAAAAAAAAAAAAAAAATTTCGGCATAAATGAAATACTTATGACCCAGTTATATAGTACATAACAAATTTGGTTCACATCTGCCCATTGGATCTGAAAATAGAAATTTTGAGTGTAGCCCAAATTAGGGAGCCCAAATTTTGATTTACTGAGTTTCTTTGAAAAAAGTGAATCTGCATCATTAAAGTAAGTTCCAAACAAGAAATCTAAGCAGCTGCCATCTTCATTTGAACAAAGGAGAAAAGGTTTACTCCAAAGATGGCCTGTGCCATAAATGAATGAATTTGGCACCAGTGGTTTTAAAGAATAAGAAAGAATAAGAAAGATTTCAAACTTGAGAAACGGAATTTTACTGTCACCAGTAAATTCAAAAGCATCAAAAATAAACAAAACAGAAAGAGAATTTATGGAGGTTTAATTTTTTGGGTAAAGTCAGGTGAGCTAACAAGTCAAAAAGGGGCATACCTCTGGTAACAATAGACTGACTGAAACTATAATCACGGGTGCACAGGTTCCCATGGTGGTGAACAATCATACCAAGTTTGGAGGACAGTGGCCCATAAAAGTCTGAGAAAATAAATCTCTGGACAAAATTATGTACTAACAGTTGGGTAGATATGTAGCTATCAATTATGTGGCTGTAAGTAGTTATGTGGCTTATATTTTTAAGTGGCTTCTCAAATTTATGTGGCTCCTTTGTCCAACCAATAGTTATGTGTAGTTAATAGAAGTAACCGCTCTTTCCGTTCCTCCAACGTTTCAGCCTCATGGCCTTCATCAGGCTGGCAACACTTAATTATCACATAATAAATTATTAATAGTCCTCTCACTAATCGACTATAGAGAAATAAGACGTTGGCATATACAGTAACGTCGTAGCGTTGCACATATAAAGCCAACGTCACGCAGTCATAAAAACTGATTTCGAAATACATTGGAAGTATAACGAAAAACAATGAACAATGGAAAATCAACAGCTATGTCCCCACCCACATCCAATGTTATTAATATGGGGTGTGGTTGAGGAAACAGGTGTGGATAAAATGGCATAATATATGCCTGTGTGTATAAGTAGAGAAACCCTTTTAGAGATCATCTATGTGTCAATATAGTACTGCATAATTTTATCAATATGATCATAACTGGAGGAAATTATTACTAAAACTAGAGAGCGTGTGTCATCTGCTGATGACATATAAAGATACCCCCCCTCTTCGGCCCAACTGAACCCTCTTCCAACAATATATCCCAAATGAAAACAGAAGAATGTTAAAAAATCTAAGTTAAAAATCAAGAAAGGGAAATAACTGTGGAGAAACAAAATTTTCGCAAGACTTTATACATGTTGCACATCATCATTGTGTGTATGATCATATTCTGAAGTTTCAACTATATGAATTGAAAAGTGGGGGAGGAGTTGATTACAGCATGACGGTACCCTCCATTAAACAATTTCGCGATGGAAGAACTGACGGACTAATGGACATGAGGAATCCTATATACCCCTGCTAGACGGGGGTATAATTAATAGCACCCCAATATACAACAGCAGCTAGCATCCAGTGCGCGGTATGATTTATGACATCGGGGTTTGGATGTCATCTAAGCAACTAAGAATAAAATGGGGTTGTACATGGAATTAGTTTGGGAAGGCTAGCTAAGCGCCCGGAGAAAACCACTAAGCAGCGGCGAGGAACGATTAAACAATCAAAAGCCCTCGCCTATAGCAAATCGGAAGCACGAATGTAATAGACCATAACTAAAGTAGCGAAGGGCATACATATGGGAAAGGAGGGTGCAAAGGTAACTGATATAGAGGGAGGGGAAAAGAGAGAGAAAAGAGATACAGAGAGAGAAACATGCAAGCAGAGAAAGAGAGAGGGGGGAAGAGGACAGAAAAAGAGAGAGACAAAGAGACAGAAGGAGAGATAGAGAGAGAGGAATAGTCATAATAATAATAATAATAATAATAATAATAATAATAATAATAATAATAAAAAATAATATGAAAGAAGTACAGTATAAGGGAGGAAAAGGAAATGGGTGCTAACCACAATCGGACTAGAAGTCTGCCGCCATGTGGCAGCAGGCTTCGAATCATAGAGTGATCACCCATTATCGGATATCACAGGAAGATAATATATGGACATGTAAATAATAGATAGAGGCATGGCTATCAAAGATGAAAATAACAGGGATCAAGTAGTTATATATACCAAACCAGGTCGTTCTATGAATAGGCATGGGGCTCAGAGGAACAACAGTTGGGGATATATTAATAATATACCTAGAAGGGACAACTGCAGATGTCACGCCTCGACTCCACGCGTGGTACCGAGTAACCATTTGAAATGCCCAAGTGTAGGGACTGAACACCTCACAATTTGACATATGCTGCTTTAAAGGAAGCAGATATCAAATTGCAAGTTAACCACTCCTTTTCCTTTATCGAAATAGACTAATCCAGACAGCAGTAATATGCAGAAATGAACTAGTCCATTGAAAAAAAACAGCAGTAGAAGAGTACTCTAAAAGAGACCAAGTAAAAGAGATGAACAACTGAAAACCTGATATCTACTACCTTAAAGGCAGCAGATATCAAATTTCAAGCTGACCACCCCCTTTCCTGAGACTGATATGGACAGCAGGAGTGTACAGAGAAAGATAGTCACATGAAAAAAAACTGCAGTGAAAGAGATAAAGGTTATCTACACATATAGGAATGTAAGGGAAGGATGCTAGCTACTACTGTTAGGAAAGAGTAAATTCATAAGACATCAGTACCCAATACATCTGATAAAGAGAGAGAGAGTGGGGGGGTCGGCAGGGATGGTGGGCGCATATGAAGTAGATATAAAAACTACTAGTGACGACCATATATGTATATATGTCATTCCTAAATTCAACATGTAGCAATGAATAAGCTAGTTAAAATTACCAAGATAGACCCAACAAGATAACTCAACACGGGTTCCTCAAAAAATATACATAATTTCATAATTTTTAAATAACTTTGTCTACAATCTTCAACAAACTCACACAAACATGGGCACCATATCTGTGTGGCTCTATTGAGAAAGACCAAAAACAAATCAGGTTGTAGAAGCCTTACTTAGGCTACGTTAGTGGGCAGATTCAGCTGCCCCGCTAGGCAAAGGGTTAAGGGGTGGGCAACCCAAAGCCCAACATCTGCTGCCTTAAAGGCAGCAGATATCAAATTTCAAATTGATCACCCTTCACTATGGTGATGGACTACCCCAGATAGTAGAGATGTACAGAGGCTGATAAGTCCATGCAAAACCGCTAGAAGTAATACCTTAATCCCCTACCCAATGTAACGGCCAAAACCGGCAAGCGCCATACACAAACATACCCATACAGATTTTGATTTTAGTTAGAATATTTGTCTCAAAACCACAGCTTACGACCACCACTGGAGCAAGCGCATCGAGCACGTTCCAATGAGGGGTCATAAGCTATGTAATCGGGACCAAAAAAAAGGTGGGGGGGTGGGGGGGAAACCTTTAGTTGACACAGAATTAGTTTACCAAGTGTTGTCTACTTTCCATGCTGGTAAGGGGAGAAACTCAAAGGAATACGGATACCATATTACGAATTAGAACCTTAGGACCGGAACACTATGGCAGTACCAACAGACGGATCCGGGAGACACATATCAGGAAAAGTGGTAAGCCTAGGAGAACCTGGGTTAAATGTAAAAAAAAAAAAAAAAAAGGGGGGGGGGGGGGGGGGGGGGTCGGGTGGGATGATGAAACCATATAAATATGGATATCATTGGGGCTGGTCCATTATGCTTGCTCCTACAGACCACCTACGAAAATAGGTACAACAGAGAAATAATAAAACAAAACAAAAAAGAGAGATGGTAATAATAATAACCTTGGAAAGTCACATAAAAATGAAACCACAGATAACCATACAAAAATGGATATCATCAGGACTGGCTCATTGAGTCGATCGAAACCATATCCATATCTGTATAGGGATATCAGATGGGTGGAATAATAAATCCATGTAACATAAGGGCGGGGGAATGGAGTGGTAGGGAATAACTAAGCGATATAACTGAATTAACTGAACCCTATTAGTGACGATTATAGGCCTAGTCACCATTATGAACAACACATATGGTATCGCGGAACTAAATATTGAAATTAGAGAAAAACCGCCTTAATATGTTGCACTCGGAAATGACGCAATCTCTAAAAATAAACAGCCTTGGGGAAATCCATTGTTTCAATAAAAGTTTGAAACATTCTACTGACATCTTGCATTATTGTTGAATATTCCTGATAAAAAAGAGGGTGATTTGATGACTTTTGGACCTAAAAAATACAATTTACTTTTTGTGTTTTTTTGTGGGGAATTCCCTGAAAAATATGTGCACGTGACCGGTACTTCCCTTTGTGTCAGTTTTTCTCTCTTATTTGTTGCATGTCCCCCTGTTTTCAGATCAGAAAAAGTTGTCGGAAGGGCTATACTTGACAGAGATATTTGAATGCCAAAATTAAAGTGATGCGATCATATTTTTTTCCTCCTGAAAGTTATAATGGTCGCCTATGGGAAAATATTTAGTTCTGTGATACCATATGTTAGCGAATAGATGAATGGAATTAGACCAAGAAAAATGGGTGAACAACTCAAGACTCGACATCTGCTACCTTAAATGCAGCAGATATCAAATCTCGAGTTGGTCACCCCTTTCCTGTAGACCATCCTAAGGGCAAATATATGCAGAGATGGATCAGACTTTACAAAAACATCAGAATGGAAAGAGATAAACACAAGGGGGTATGAGACAGAGTCGGTTCCAATATTAACACAGAATAACTGGATAGAGGGTGGGCTAGACTGAGTTCTCCTAGATATACATAGGACTGATGTATTGGGTCCATAGATGACTAACTAGAACAGTAGACCATTTCTTTTCCTCTTTGTGTTAAACCAATGGAGTCTCAAGTACAGAGCCTCCTGATCCATATGTCTTCTCTAATAAGGTGTTTGCGTTTATCATTCTCCACTTTCTCGGCTACACATACACTGAGGTCCTAAAGTGTGTGTCCATGTGAGTTGAAGTGTGCATGGCTGGGCTTATCCTCATGTAGTCATATATCGCACATATGTTCACTGATTCTTTCCACTAGTGATCTTTCTGTTTCTCCTACGTATACGGCACATCCACAGCATTTACAGCAGAGTATGTAGACAACATTAAGTGTTTTGCAATTGATGTCTTGTCTTACGGAAAACTGGGATGATTTGTTGGTATTGTTGACCTCGTTAAACGATATTTTCCTACAAATGTCACAGTTGCTCTTACAGAGTTGCGGAGGTAGTGTAATGGTCTGTTGTCTTCCTATGCACAAGAACATCAGCAAGGTTTTTGTTTCTTCTGTGGGAGATCAACGGGGGAGATGGGAAGACTTTCTTCATCTTGTCCGAATCATATAGTATGTGCATATATTTCTTTGTGATGTTGCTAATGTCAGGTAGATTCTTTGAGTAAGTAGTCACCAGTGGAACCCTAATATTTTGCTTCTCGTCTCGACTTTTTCTTTGTTGTAAGAGGGAACTTCGATCTAGCATATCGATCTTGCATAACTGTCTTTCAGTTAATGTTCTACTATACCCCCTTCTTCTTAACTGAATCTTGAGGTCTTTCCTGTGTCGGATATAATCTTCACATATTCTCTTTATCCTTATTCCCAAACTATATATGATGGGCCTCTTTGTATGGGATGGGTGATCGGATTTATAATTTAGATATAGCATCTTGTCAGTTGGTTTGATGTACAGGTCCATGTAAATATGTCCATTTTCCAGTTTAATGTAGGTGTCTAAGAACTCAATTTTCTGTTGACTGAATCTCAGTTCTACCTTTATGTTGGGGTGGATATTATTGGTGAATTCTGAAAAGGCCTTTAGTTCTTCTAAGCCATGTGTCCAAATTCCGAAGCCATCATCAATATATCTTTTATAGAAAATGGGTTTTAGGTGGAAATTCATTAGTGCTTTGTCCCATTTTCTCATATAGCTACATGCAAAGTTCTTCCCTAGTCTTGATCCAATTGCTATGCCGTCATTTTGTATATAATGTTTAGTACCAAAATCGAAGTTGTTGTTGTCTAAAACAATCTTAATCATATCCAGTATGTACTCTGTTGGAATTAACAATGATGTACGCCTTTCCAAAGCCTCACGGCAGGCTTCTATGCCTTCATTACGTGGGATGGAAGGATACAGTTTGCATACATCAACGCAGAAGAGGAATGCATCTTTGGGTATTTCTTCATCTATGTGCGATAGCTTGTTGATGAAGTCCGTTGTATCCTTAACGAAGCTAGGCGTATTCGTTTCGTATTCTTGTAATTCATATTCTGCTACCTCGGCAACCCTCTCTGTCGGTGTACCAATACCACTAACTATAGTTCTATATGGCAGCTCGGGCTTGTGTAGCTTTGGGTTTCCTTTCAATTTACCTGCCGTAGGATATCTCGGGATGAAGTACTGTTTAAGGTCTTTACTAATGGTCCCTTCTTTCTCCATCCGATTAAGTAGTGATTTTACCCGCTTGGTAGATCGATTCGTTAAGTCTTCTTTCGTCTCAAGATAGGATGGGCTGGCTTCCATTTCCGTTTGCAATTTGTCTATATAATCTGCAGTATTTTGGACGACTATCCCCGAGCCCTTATCTGCTGGGCGTATAATAATATCTTAATTGTCCATAAGTTCTTTCAAAGCTTTGTGTTCGTTGCTGGTGATATTGTGTGGAATTTTTGGTTTGATGCTCGCCATAATGTCATTCTTTACAATATCAATATCCATGTCGAGCGCAGCATCTCTACCGCTCTTGGGTGTAAAGCAACCCTCCTTCTTGTTTGTGAACTTTTCTGCTTCAAAAACCTTTTTATTTTGTTTATTCTCGTTGTAGAAGAATATGCGCATCCGCATATGCTGTTCCCATTTTATTAAGTCCACTACTGTGCAATTTTATCCACACCTGTTTCCTCACCCACACCCCATATTAATAACATTGGATGTGGGTGGGGACAAAAACCCCTGCAATGCGCTCTCGATGACCTAGAACAATGGTGTGCCAAATGGAGAATTAAGCTAAACGCCAATAAAACCCAACAAATCACCTTTACTCGCAAGATAAGTAAACGGGATTTTGACTTAAAACTAATGGATAACACCCTCCCAGAATGCAAAGAGGCGAAATTCCTGGGCATCACCATTGATCAAAAACTGTCCTTCAACAAACACACCGAGGACATGGCGAAAAAAGCCACCAAATGCATTAACTTACTGAAAATGCTTAAGGGAACTTCATGGGAAGCCAACCAGTCCACCCTACTCAAACTATACAAAGCCTTTCTGTGCTCAGTACTCGAATATGGTGCAATCATACTAACTGACCTCAATCAAACTAATATGGAAAACTCCAGAAGGTCCAAAATCACGTGCTCAGAGTCGCCCTCCGCGCCCCATGGGACACACCCATCAAAACACTCCACGACAGGGCCGATATCCCCACCATTAAAGACAGCCTAGCCACCCTGGCCACGAAAAATCATGATCGGTTAGCCGACAGTGAACTAATCTCCGAACTTGGAGCCATTTGCGAAAGCCGACAAAAGCCCCAAAATTGCAATCAAAACTAAGACCACTCGAAAAAACAAACAAACTAGGGAACGAGAAGGTGAACTAACAGGCAGAAAAACAGCTTAACTGTGGCCTTCTACCAGAAAGGGCTGCCTTCACCGACTCAAGTAAAATTACATCAGGATTAAATATTGTTAAAAAAATAAATAAATAGGGAACGAGAAGGTGAATAAACAGGTAGAAAAACAGCTTAACTGTGGCCTTCTACCAGAAAGGGCTGCCTTCACCGACTCAACTAAAATTACATCACGATTGGATACTGTAGATCTCATTTCCGGCTGGGGGGCTCGGGCCACACAGGATGCTCGCGATACCAGGTGAGAGCATTTTGTGTGGGCTGGGCCTCCCCGACTGGAGGTGGGATTTGCAGTGTTTAATCGTGATCCAAAATAAACTCAAACTAACCTAAATATGGTCGAAACCAGCGAAGGGCATAACAGAAACACCCTCGGGTGTGGTTTAGTGTCTAAACCTGTTACCCTCCTGCTACAAACTCACTATAACCCTAAAAAGGTGATCTAACAGGCAGATTAACAGCTTAACTTGTGATCACAATTAAAACATAATGTGCTACTTTTATCTTTTTATTTCTACATATTCTAATGAAAACTAATTCTGCCTTCTTCTTTTAAGCAGGTACACAGAAGATGCTTTTTGACCAGCACCCCAATAACCGCTATGGACAGTCCAACCATTACAGAAACGGTAACCTGTACATCCTCCACTTCATCCCTAAAAGTGGTCGACCACTTTAACGGAGGCGAGTGTTGGTCCTGCGTCCCGCCTCTGCCCCTTTTTGTAAGCGCATTGCGCATCTTTCTGTCCCAACCCATTAGGATTACAATGCAGGCCTGCCCCCGAACCAGGGAAGTTCGGGTCTTCTTCTTGGTGGTCCCCGAAAGGTGTCATTGTTGTTTCCTTCAAAGACATCCTATCAAACAGAGACAGCCTGAGGCAGATTATACTTGCCAGTGATGGCCCAACCTCTCACACTGGTCCTCACCTGAGGGTTCAACCGACATCAGTCAACGAGACCGCCACACCGCAACAGGAGACACCTGCCGAGTACCGGAACCTTTTCCTCCTTCAACACACCTAGACATGTGACAGCCAATCATATACAGTTACCGAGGGTCGAAAGGGGCTTGTTCCCCATACCGTCCCTGCGCGTCTTCGGCGCGCAAAATCATTTCGTTCGAAGTGGGGACATAGCTGTTGATTTTCCATTGTTCATTATTTTTCATTATACTTCCAATTTATTTCGAAATCAGTTTTTATGACTGCGTAACATTGGCTTTATACATGCAACGCTACGATGTTGCTGTATATGCCAACGTCTTATTTCTCTATAGTCTATTAGTGAGAGGACTATTAATATTTTATTAGGTGATAATTAAGTGTTTCCACCCTGATGAAGGCCATGAGACTGAAACGTTGGAGGAACGGAAAGGGCGGTTACTTCTTTTAATTATTGATAAATATTGTGTCGCTTTTCTTTTGGACTTTCACTTTGTGCTAATAGTTATGTGGCTTATATTTTTAAGTGGCTTCTCAAAATTATGTGACCTTTTTACCAACAAATGGCTATTAATGTGTCCAATGTCAATTCATATTTTATGTGGCTTATATTTTTAAGTGGCTTCTCAAATTTTATGTCACTATCAATTATGTGGCTGACAATTAGGTGGCTTTTTTTACTAACAAATGGATATTTATGTGCCCATTGTCCATATATATTTTATGTTGATTATATTTTCAAGTGGCTTATATTTTTAAGTGGCTTCCAAACTTTTATGTGGCTGTCCATATATAATTTTATGAGTTTTATATTTTTAAGTGGCTTCTCAACTTTTATGTGGCTATCAATTATGTGGCTGCCAATGGATGGATGTCTAAAACTTTGGACATTGCTTTTCCAACCTTTAATGTGACTATGATGTAATGTGTTTTATTTTGTCAAAAAGATGATTTTTAGATGTCTGAAAAATTTCTGTTATGTGGCTAGCCACATAACAGAAATTGGCCACATAAATATCCATTTTTGCCAAATCCTAGCCATATAAGTAGTCATTTGTAAACATGGACGGACTGATGGATGGATGGACAAGATGATTTCAGTGTGGGGGGTATAATAACAATGTTTCTCCTGGTGGGAAAATTAGATAAATATTGAGCCAAAGGTGTGCATTTCTCTCAACTTTAAGCACCATAGAAGAGATAAATTTTCTGAACAAATCCTTGATCACATCTTAAAGGTAAAGAGTCTCTGCCCCTCTTCCAGCTATTTCCCCCAAAAACTGCAATGCCGAATCCCCCAAAATAGAAATATAGGTTTCAGGTGAGTACATTGGAGGGACCCCCACTCGACCCTGTTTTTCTGGTGGTGGTGTTATGGTGAAAAAATATATTGGTAAACATAATATTGGCCAAATTTCCACCCCCCTCCCCACTCTCTCTCTCCCTTTAACAACTCTTTCTGGAAAATCTTGAGTGTTATGTGCTTTTTTTATGGGAGTTCAATTTTGGCTTGTTGTTTTAATTAACTATGGCGAGAGTTTGTTTAAATCCTCTCTCTATTATTTTGTATTCCCGGCTTACCCAATCAGAATTAAAGTGAGATGTGTTCATTAAAATGAGAAATTTTTGCAGCTAAAAAAGTTGGTTTTCTAATGGCTGAGTGCAGGGAATTAAATTTCCGTTCTCAGTAGTGCTTAACCCTTAAAGGCCTATTTCTGACTTTTAAGACCTCAGAATAGGTGCCCTTGAAATTCCGTCATGTGTAGGCCCTGCTGACAACAGACTAATTCCATTGGCAGTGGTTTCTAGTCAATTAAGTTTCTGCATATTAAGGCCGCCATGACTTGACTAGAAATCACTGCTAAGTCACTGACGTGTACAGGCTGTGGTCAGGTGTCCATTCAGGACAATTGTCCAGGACCTTAAAGGTTAATGAATTCACCCTATGAACCCTGATAGTATATTCCATGCTAGTTCAGAGACACAAACTAGTAGAGTCAATATTTGTTACTTGGCAGAAGACCAATCAAAATTTTCAACGTAAAGCCTTGGGGCTGCACAATGAAAAGCTAGATTGGTCTACCACACGACTTCACTGAGTAACTATCTACTTTCAGAATGCAGGTTGTATGATAATCCTGGGCTGGAAAAGCGGTCTTTCAGCTTTAAAGGGTTAATGAAAAAAAAAAGAGAAAACATTGCCACCCCCCTCATCATAAAGTTCAGGAAAATTGATTGAGGAACAACAATTTTTTTTATAGGGCTAACTATGAGTGAACAGTAAAGAAAGTAAAACTCAGAATTACCATTCAAAGGTAAAGGCAAGTAAAATGATTCATTTGACATATAAAAGCTCACCTGGATTAAATCTAGGGAATGATCTTTGTTGATGGAATAGGTGATTATTGATCCTCTCAGAGAAGACACTACATACAAATATCTGAAAAATAAGATGATTCAAAATGTCATAATTAAAAAGGCAGGTCTTTAAACTAAACCTGTTACCCTCTGAATATGACTGTCAAGGACATTTGGGTGATCTGTCAGGAATATTTCCATGCTTGTTAGCAAGATTTGAGCATGCAGCCAACATATCCATAATTTATGTTTGATGCATCCTACACGGTCATAATGCATTATATTTAGTTTTATTTGGACAATTCTAATGGCATTTCTCAATAGAAGCGTACATATATGGATACCACTAGATCCAGCTCTCTGAGTTTGTTCCACTGAAATGCTATTCGACTGATTTTATTGACAAAATTCTATGATATTCCAGTTCTTCTTAGGCCTGTATCAGTTTTGGCCTCCGTGTCAGAATTTTAGGTTTCATTTGAGTCATTTTAGGTATTTGTTTGGTTGTTTACGGTAATTCTACATCTCTTAACCCTTACCATGAAACTATATTTCTATAATCTCTGTTATTTCAGTGTTTATAAACAAAGAAAAATGTGATAGATTACTGCATAACTATTTTGAAAAGTGTCAAGCAAGAGAAAATAGGATGTTAGCATGTGGGTGCGAGATTGAGCATCAAACTGGGATTTGCCTGGTGAAATTGGGAAAATTAACAGGTCTGTTTTTTATTACATGCCTGTTCATTGTAATCCCCCATCTGCAGCAACACTAAACATGCAGAAAATGAAAATCTGTTCCGCACATATGTGCGGAACGGAAATCGTAGACAGACTATATTTAAATAGAAGCAAAATTTCACTAAAATTTTCTACAAATCATTCAATGCAATTACAATTTGAATCGCTAACAACAGCTGAAAATCATCTCCTGAGTTCCAATGTGTTCTATGTGCCAGTTGGCACAGAGAACACATTGGAACTCAGGGGACAAAATAGTAACACGGGTTCCCCTCGCAAATTTGGCTGGTTATAAAATGTGGAATTTTTTATAGTTGTCAAATGAATTGCTGGGTGTCCTTCTAATAATTGTTTTTATAGATGTGAAGGTGCGTAATAAACACAGAATAACACATGCGTGTGAATGGGTTAATCGATATGGCACTTGTGCCATCGCGGGAGGATAAAACTTGAGGCCTGCGGCCTCTCGTTGTATCCTTCTGCACTGTCACTTCATGCCAAATCGATGAACCCATTCACACGCGAGTGTCGTTGCATATAAACTCCCCACAAATTAGTTAAATTGGGATTCGCCTGGTGAAATTAGGAAAGTTAACAGGTGTGCTTTAAACTCCCCACAAATTAGTTATGGTAAATGTTGTGCCCAAATTATGAAAATATACCCACACTGAATGATATTTAAAAACACTAGGCCAAATAAAAAAATAAATTCGGTTCTGAGGCAATTAATTTTTTCAAATCAATGAAGGAGGGGGGGGGGGTGCTTTTATTTTAATATCTTATGTTTGATAAGGCCTCATAAAGTAGATTTTCTGTCTCTCAGGCCATTTTTTTGTTAAATTGCATGTAGGCCGGCAATTTTTTATTTTATGTTTTATTTTTTGTAATTATTTCTTTGCCATCAAACGTTCATGTTCTTGGTTGTTTTATGTCTTAGGCTTCATAATCTACTGTCCAGAACAGTATGGGTGGTGGTGTATTTCATCCCTTGGGTGCAAGAAGGCTTTGCAATGCTAAAGCACTGTAAAGCCTTGTTGCACTCAAGGGACAAATTTATCAATTTTATTAACTTGGGTAAAATATCAGACATAAACAATTTAATTTTTATTTTTTGAAGTTTGCATTGGTTATAAAAAGAGAGCATGTGATAGCCAAAAGGACCATGCAGGAGGGCCTGAGAAACAGATTTATAACTTTTTTAGACCTAATTGTTAGGTGCTAAATTATTTATACACACATTCTTGCCTTGTTAAAATTTATGATTTAGGTACTCTCCTATAAATAGTAACAAGGCGAATCCATACAAACTAAATTATACAACTTCACAAATAATATGAAGTACACTCACAGAATTGTGTTCCTTTATATTTATGCACCTTTTTAAAAAAAAAATGCCATCCACATAATATATGAGTTGTTTTCTGAAGAACACAGAAAACTTGATGTTTACAAAACAAATATTATAACTAGACACTCTATTTTAATCATGCTTTGTTGAAAACATGTGCAAATAAATATACACTGATCACAACATTTTCAAGTCTCACAATTTCATTCTAATTTTGAAAGACACTACAATCCAATAAAAACGTTCAACTAAGGGGTTCAATTTCCATGAGTGATTGTCCGAGAACGTTTTTTTTTGGCCTTAATTATTTATTTATTTGGGTTTAATAACACTTTCAACAGCCAGGGTCACCTCGTGTCAGACAGTTTTATTGGGGGAGGAAGCCGGAGTAACCGTAGAGAACCACTGAGCAGTGGCAAGCAACTGTCAGACTCCCCTACATACCAACTCCGCACAAGCAGGGTTAGCCTTGGATGAAGACAAGTGCAGAATCCACATGCAATAGGCCTTAGTACACTGTGCCACCATGCACCCACTTGGGCAATCAGGATTAAGTATCTTGCCCAAGGACACAACACAGTTACCCCTTCTCACAGGGATCGAACCATGGACCTTTCGGTTGGAAGGCCAATGCCATAACCCCTAATTAACGTATATAGATGTGCACAGCTGCAGATGACTTAACAGTGTTTCAACATTATTGTTGGCTACCTGTACCATGCCCTCTGATTGGATGAGAGCTCAAATAGTTTCTTCTATGTTTGCATCTCCAGTAGCATATGTTACCATCTGATGTCACAACATCAAGCCAGAAAATAAGCAGACTGTCATCTGCAAAATGAGGTCCCCAGAGGATGAATTTAGTGATGCTACCCTGCACAGCAGGGTAGCATCACTAAATTGACCCTCTGTGAACCTCACTCTAAATCAGGGTCTCAAAACAAAATAGATAGAGGTACCCAGAGGATAAATTGGCCCACTGTATAGAATAGCATCATCAAATTCACTCTCTGGGGACCTCATTTTGCAAATGTCAGACTGCTTATTTTCCGGCCTGCACAACATGAAATATTTGAAATGACGTTGCCTGTTTTTTAATTATTTCATCAACGGAGTGACTTGTAAACCGCTTCATTTTTCTACATTTTTCACGCATGCAGCAGACGATGTTCCTAATGAAGCGTTGTTTATATCACAAATCAGTTTATGATTTGAAGTAAAATGGAGTGACCTCGACCTTTATTATTTATTTAGTATTTGTCCCCTAATGTTGTGGGACCGGAGTACACAGGAGGTTTATTTTCAAAACTAGTTATCCTTAAAAATTGCCCTTTCGGTTGATGATGTGGGTTTGGGGCTATGGGTAGGGTCTTATTTGAACATATACATTATTGAACATAAATTCCAAGCCACAAACCTCAGATCATGTTACCTTCCATTCATCACAATAACTTATAATATAAATTTCCTTCATTCTGGTAGGCATCAACAGTAAAAGGCAGAAAAGATCCATTCCAACAATATTCAGCTCGCTGTCAGGATATTCAAGGAATTCATGATACTGTGGTAACCCTGGGCAGGGATTCTTTTGGGTGACCACAGGTTGCTGAATATATGGGGCCCTTTCCCAATTGGTTTTCTGTGGCCTTATGACCACCCAGTTCAGGACACCAACTGTGCATTAAATTTAAATTCCTCACGTAATGAAGCTTAGAAAATGTTTGAATTTAAAGGCAAATGACAAGTTCTTCGTTAATAGTATAAGTACAAATTAACTGGTTGAGTGCTAGAAGCCAGTATTAGGGCTTTCAAAAAAATGATACCTGGGGAAAGTCAACATTTTCCTTGCTCATTTTTCATTTCAGTTAAACAAAAAAAAAAATTTGTTTATATAAATTTGTTTTATCACAAATTATTGGCACTCTTCAATAATTTGTAATACAACAAATTTTGATTTGTAAGGTATATATATATGTGTATATGTGTATATATGTATCCTGTGAAAAGAAAGCAGGTGTGTCTTATTGCGAAAATTATAAATTCATAGTAATTTGTATATTTTTATACTTACCAATGGCCCAGACTAGCTGGTGCTTAACTCAAAGTTATTAAGGGCCAAACACAAATTTTGAACCCTCCCCCCCCCCCAATCCCCAAAATTTGCTTGCAAAACCAAAAATTGAAAGTCCTATCTCCATACATTTACTCTCTGTGCATGCAGAGAGTACTACATAAAAATTCAGCGGGGAGGAATGAGTGCCCACTCATGGGAGGGCCATCTCCATCTGGGCCATTGGTAAGTATAAAAATATACAAATTACTATGAATTTATAATATTTTTACACTGTAAACCAATGGCCTAGACTAGCTGAATCGTAAAAAGGTGGAGGGGCTAGGACTTCAGAATTAGTATATCAACATAGTTCCAATCCTGTAATCCAAGGTGAAAAGAAATTAAAATTATTAGGAATTACATGTATTTCTCTCTATACAGTAATAGAGAAGACATATCATACAAAAGGAGCCCAGTTCAAGTAATTCCGTATACTTAGCATGAAGACTATGCTAATTGGATGTAACGAGTTCCCAATTTTTAAGGTTAGTCCGGACTAAGCCCCAAAAATTAGGATGGCGTATTTTAGAATGAGCGAATATCCCCCACAAACATATGTCATACACAATAAAACTCCAGCTGTATGCAGGATATAATTACGGACAAAACAGCTTCCCTCATAGTTACATACCTATCAAGCCGGTGGAGAGGTAAAGAATTGCCTGCTATATAACGTACACCAAAGACGGCATACGCAGATAGGTCGAAAACTGGTGATATAATATATAACATACACATGTCCAATCGAACCACAATGAACAATCTCTGGAGAGTAAACACACTTCCGAGGTAACCCACAGGCAACCCCATTCAGGTGTACAATAAATTCCAGTAACAACACTCCCCGACGTGTACTATCCGATATCTATGACACTATAAACGTAGGAATATACAAGTTGAGTACCGACATTAATAGAAACCTGGATCTAGAAATGGATGTAGGTATGATTAACATGCCCCGACACGGACAGCCCCCGAAATAATTCATAATTTCAAAGGTCCATAATATACAATAAAGCATCAGCCTAATAATTAAAACGTCATAAGCCACGCCTCTCTCAAATTTCATTCAACTGTTCACTTCACGTAAAAGTTATGTTCCGTGGTAGGTGGAAGTAGGCCATCAGTATTACATTGTATTTTGGTTTTGACCGTTTCCCGAGAACTGAAAAACACAGTTTGTAAAGGTGGAGTTAGATATAAAGCCAATATTCTTCCTCAAATATAAAATCATTTTGATTTCCAAAAATTTCGTTCAAATTAGCAATGTCAAAATTGCCGTATTCGTCGTGACCAGCCATTGTTTACAATCGATTTGGGTAAAACGATGAACACAGACGATCACCCAGTGTGTGTAAAAATTGAAATGTCAAATAAATACAGTTGTGAAGAAAAAGAAAAATTGACCCACCACGGTCATTTAAATATTTTATAAATAATTTCATGGTGATAAATTAGTAATGTAAATTTCTTTTTCTTTTTCATATTTAGAACGTGCCAGTGTTCTACCTTCTATTGATTTAACACCATGTTGCAACTCCGAAGACTGGTATTTTAGGGGCGTGGCTGAGGGCGGACCTAATTGTGTTTTTTTCGGTTCATTGAGTTATGAAAAGAAAAAACAGAATCGTGTTTTATCTGAAAACGCATGAACCGAAAAAAAGTTTAATTATATAGTGTATATCCCCAGAACTAGTATATATATGGGTGGCATAATAATACTTTGAGTAAACATGTTTTAGACTTAAGTAAGGTAAGATGGATTCATTACACATTCATTGCATAATTCTACAGATGCTCATTCAAAGGTTCCCATGGCTGTACACACAGTGGATAATTAAACTATTGATATGCTCACTGACTGGACCTATGGCTGTACAATACCCACACATGCATGGCAGACATTTAATTATAAAGCGACGCCATCTTGCATTTGGCATCTTCTAACATTATACTTTGTGATCATGTTTAAAACACTGACTGGTGGTAGCTCATGAATTCATGGGCCATTTTGCATTAAACCTTGAAAATTGAGACCAACGAAATTAACTCCATTTACAGTGGCACTCTATCAGTTAAAAGTGAGTCTGAGAGACAAGATCCATGAATTTGACTTTTCTGACAGCCATATGAAGGGTTCCAATGAAGATTCAGATGCTATGGTTTTAAAGAAGAAAATTAAAAAATAAAATTTGAATGGTGATTTTTATAAATAGCACTGGCTAGTTATATTTGTTACATAAGGCCACACAAAGTAGATCTTCTGTTGCTCTGGGCATTTTTTGTAAAATTGTATATGGGTGGGCATTTTTTATTTTATTTTATTTTTTGTAATTATTTCTTTGCCATCAAAAGTTCTTGTTCTTGGTTTGTTTTATGTTTTAGGCCTCATAATCTACAGAATAGCATAAGTGTGGTGTATTTCGTCCCTTGAGTGCAAGATTTTTTGCAATGCTAAGCATTGCAAAGCCTTGTTGTACTCAAGGGACAAATTTATAAATTTTATTAACTTGGGTAAAATATCAGACATAAACGATTTAATTTTTATTTTTTTAAGTTTGCATTGGTAATAAAAAGAGAGCATGAGGCAGCCAAAAGGACCATGCGGTAGGGCATGAGAAACAGATTCAACTTTTTTAGGCCAAACTGCTATTATTAAATAACATGGCCTGAGAAACAGGGGCTTTGTGAGACCTAATCAGTTGATTTGTGAGCTCTAACCATGAAAGCTGTGTTTGTTCAATAACCTGTTAGACAGACATTCCATAAACAAAGCTTCCTGAATGGAGCTTGTTAACTCGGCTGCCTGCCATAGCTGGGACAAGCCTAATCTAAATTAGCACCTTTGTAAAGAGAAGATGTTGATTTAGATTTTTTCACAGCAAAATGAAACAATGAAAGTAGATTTGTATATAAGGCGCCTCACATTTATTTAATACGATTTGAGAGAATACCTCCGAAGTGATAACAGCTACCTCTTAAAGTGCTAATTGATTTATCAATTGAACTGCAGTATTGCCTTGAACAGACATCATTAAACCATCATCATTAGTCATACCTACAAAAAATCACAGAAAAGAGAAAACAGGAAGAAATATTCAGACACGTCTGAAAAGGTTAGTGAAAAGGTTAGTGTAAGTGGTAACAACCATGTAAACCATGTAAAAAGGCAAGAAATTGTCAAACAACAAAGAGTGTCTGGGGAGGGGAGCGGTGGCTCAGTAGGAAGAGGTGCAGGCTGTAAGCCGAGAGCTCCTCAGTTCGAATCCCATCTGCAGCGTTGTGTCCTTGGGCAAGACACTTCACCCCCATTGCCCATGTGGGGGCACGGTGACGCTGTGTACTAAAGTGTACTGCACATCGATGGTGCACATATCCTCAACCAATGCAAACCCTGCTTGTGTGGAGTTAGTATGTTGGGGAGCTGAAAGTTGTTGCCGTTGCTCGGTGGTTCTCTATGGGTACTCCGCCTTCCTCCACCCGTAAAACTGTTATGGTCATGATTAGACATTGTGCAGAAATATGTGACCTTAAACACCAATATATATATATAAGAGTGTCCGGAGTAGGGGCCCAGCCCCCAAAACACAAGCCTAACCCAGGAAAATAAGGATCAAACAGGTTATGATGTACCCACGGGGGTTAGGAACAATGAAGACTTTTCCCCCTCCCAGCTCTTTGCTTCTCTGATGAGAGAGAAAGAGGGCTGAGAGGATGATAAAATCAAGTTTGAAGCCAAGTTAGAAAGGGAGCGACAAAGCAATGAAAGTGCCACATGGAACTAATGACCAGGATAGAGGACCTTAACAAGGCTATGTCAGCTAAAGATGCCAGAATTGAAGCACTGACAGAGAGGATATTCGCATTAACTGGAACACTTTGCCAGCACCCGGGCTCCCCTCCTGGGGGGGGGGGGGGGGGGGTGGGGGTGGAGGGGGCCAGTTGTGATGGAGGGAGTCCATGCTAATGTGCTATACCAACAAACATCCCAATTGTGGTATCAGCAGAGCCATCTCTGCCAACATCAGGCTCTCCCCCTATGGAGATCACCCTCTATCTCCGACACCATTAAAGACACTAAGGGCACCGAGCACATGAAAACCAAAGGCCCATTAGATGAGAAAGAAATTGGTCCTGTGCTATCTCAAATGCTCAGGATCCAGTTCACACCAATTAAAAGAAAGAAGCATTGCCAAGAAGCTGAGCCCGAGTTGGAGGAGGTGATGGACAAGGAAGGGTTCATCCAAGTGAGGGATAGAAGATTCAAGAAAATTAGGACACCTCACACCATCAGCTCCTCCAGCTCAGGTCAAGGCTCTAAGCACCACATGGCCGCCAATGGGGGCAATGGTGGACCCGTCCCCACTGTGGAAGCTAGTGGATCTTCCACCAGCCAGCCCACAGGGGAGGCAGGACCACCAGTACCCGCTCCAGCACCCACTCCCCGCATGGAATTGGTTGCCGCTGTAAATAAACCTCCCACCAACTCCAACGGGGTTGGGACCAACAAAAACAAAAAGAAGCAGACACCGCCCAAACGGGACAGTACCTATCAAAAAGAATTTACAGTGGTGGTGACAAGGGTCCACCCTGATACACCAAAAGACGTTATAAATGCTAGCCTACCAGGTTGTAGCTGGGATAGGTTACTTCAGCAGCAACAGGCAAAACTACCTGGAAGCTGAAAGTGACCTGTCCAAGCCGCAAGACTAAGCTCAAACTGATAAGTCAAGGGGTTGAAATCAACAAGAGGCACCATATTGTAGAGGAATACAGGTCCAACCCCCCCCCCCCCCCCCCCTCCAAAACAATGCCACAAGTGCCAGAAATTTGGTCTCATTTCCGACAACTGCAAAGGGGGGCTGAGATGCATGAAGTGCGGATATAAACACATCTCCAGAGCATGCAAACCAGCCACATTAAAATGCCCAACTGTCAGGGGAGCCACCCCAGTAACTACAAGGGGTGCCCCTACTATAAGAAAGCAAAAACAAGTGTGGAACTTAAAAGAGTCGATCTTGCGAAGTCAGTAAATGCCTCCTCCCCATATCCCCTTTGCTCCCTCATCGTGGGGAGTCTACAAGAGGTGTAAAGCAAACACCTGAGCACCAACGTCAGCATGTCGGCATCTAAACTCTTCAAAACACAGATCTCCCATACTGTCATCAAAGCCGCTATCTATCAAAACACCAGTTAACTAAGTAAACCATTCTTTTAGTCATATAACACCCCAATTATCTGGCGCCTAGTCATGGATAAGCTTCAATTAGCGGCATGGAATGCCAGATGCATGTATAACAAAAAACTGCAAATTAATAATTATTTTAAAAACATAGATATTCTTGGAATTTGTGAGACTTGGTTATCTAAACCAAAAAACTTCTCAATCACTGGATTCAGAGTTATTGGAAGGGACCACGCGCTCACTCGGGGCAGAGAGGTTGCTCTACTAATAAAGCAGGATATCAAACATAAGCCGATTAAAACAGACCACCTTGACACTGAGGTTGTAGCTGCTAAGATTACAGCCAATAACAAAAAAGTGACAATCGTATGTTATTATAATTCCCCTGATAAAATAGTCAATGTAGAGGTGTTTGAATTCTCCTCGGGTAAATACAAACACTGTATCTTCCTGGGAGATTTCAATGCCAAGTACCAGTACTTCGACTGTAATTCCACAAGCCCCAACGGCAATGCTCTGTTTGACATTATTGAAAAAACTAACCTACAGGTCATAAATGAAGATACCTACGTAACCTATTTCAGCTCCAACCCACTCCATCGCTCTGACATTCTAGACTTAATCATCACCAGCTACTCTCTCAGTAAACACATCAACGACCACAAGGTTAGCGACAATGATCTGGGTAGTGACCACCTACCAGTCCATGCCACATTAAACTTGGTAATGGTCCCTTCCGATATCACCCCACCATCCGAAGGAACTTCACCAAAATTAACTGGGACCTGTACCGTGATGTTATTGATGTTAAACTTGCCTCCAGCA
The DNA here is from genome assembly GCA_031216915.1 of Pictodentalium vernedei. Classification (NCBI taxonomy): domain Eukaryota; kingdom Metazoa; phylum Mollusca; class Scaphopoda; order Dentaliida; family Dentaliidae; genus Pictodentalium; species Pictodentalium vernedei. The sequence goes on from CM062294.1 coordinate 220,711,992, forward strand.
CACCCTCCAACGGGTCCGACATTGAGACCCAATGCGCAGACCTCAGTAATGTTATAAACTCGACCCTAAATGAAATATGCACCAAAGAGGAAGTGCACCCTTGGAGACATACAATCTCAGAGGACACACTTTCACTAATCAAAATCAAGCAAAAGGCCCTCCACACACTCAAGTCCAAAAGCGATCCCACGAAGCGAGGGGAACTAAAGAAAACCTTCAATCACCTTCACGGGGAGGTAAAGCAAGCACTTGTAGCTGAAAAGCAAACTAATTGGGAAAGGGCCACATCCAAACTCAATGAACTCAAGGACGCTAATAAATTCGGGAACACCTTCAAGGTGTTAACAGGTCAAAAAATTACCAAGAGACCATCCAAGCCCCTAACCAGAAAAGATGGTTCAACCACTGCTAGTGATAAGAAAAAGGCATAACAACTTGGCCAAGCTCCTCAGAAAATCCAATCGTACCCACGAAGGACTCGAATATAATGATACGATTAAAAACACGATCGACAACATTGTTAACAATAACTCGAAAGTTTACCGTGACACCTATTTTGACCCTGATCCAGAAGAAGGGGATGATCATGACCTCGTCGCCCCCATCACAAATGATGAAATCATCAATGTCATCAAACAATGCAAAAGCTCTTCCTCACCGGGGAATGATGAAATTAGCTACAAGATTCTTAAATAAAGCCCCAACTCATTCATTTGAAGGATTTCAACTCTCTGTAATGCCTGTCTCACCCATGGTTACTTTCCAAAATGCTGGAAATCAGCTAAAGGTGTCATGATACCTAAACCGGATAAAGATCTCTCCAATCCAGCCAACTACCGACCCATCAGCCTCCTCAGCTGCATTGGTAAGGTATTCGAAAGAATCCTCACCAATCGGCTAAGGGAGCATCTCAAAGATACTGATTTCTTCAATGACTGGCAACGAGCCTATAGGAATCGCAAGGAAGGTATGGAACATATCCATTGCCTTGTGGAACTAATGAGAACGGCAATCGAAAATCAACAAGTTGGGGCAGCTATCCTATTAGACGTTGAAAAAGCATTCGACTCTGTATGGCACAATGGGGTACGCTATAAACTCTCCAAACTAAATCTCCTAATAAAACTATTAAGACTTCTCTCCTCTTTCCTTAGAGATCAGAAAATCAAAGTAAGGGTCAACAACGAAATGTCCATCAACGTCCCCCTGGAGGCTGGTACCCCCCAAGAGTCCGTCCCTCCTATTTATTATCTATGAAAACAACCTTAACATCACCCAGAAATGGGTCCAGATCTCACAATTCGCAGATGACAAAGGGCTATGGGACTCCAACAAACAGCCCTCGTATCTCAAAAAATCCCTTCAACCTGCACTTGATGATCTTGAGTGATGGTGTGCAAAATGGAGAATTAAACTAAACATAAACAAAACTCAAAGAATCACCTTCACCCGTAGGTTCAAAAACAGCGACTTTGATCTGAAAGTAAAAGATAAAATCCTCCTAGGATGTACCAAGGCTCAATTCCTTATTACCCTTGACTTGAAATTGACCTTCACTAAACACACTAACAACATCGCCACTAAAGCCATCCGATGAATTAATCTGCTAAAAGTGCTACGAGGAACATCATGGGTGCCAACGAAGCTATCCTACTAAAATTATATAAAGTATTTGTTCACCCTGTACTGGAATACGGGGCCACTGTCCTCAGCGAAACGCACAAAACCAACCTCAGTAACCTTCAAAAGGTCCAAAATCAAGCGCTCAGAATTGCCCTCCGTGCCCCTCGCGACACACCAACAAAACTTCTCCACGAATGGGCCGACATCCCAACCACTGAACACTGCTTAGCCACTCTAGCTGCCAAAACCTCGTAACGCTTTAACCCTTTACCCAACGAATCGGCCGCATCCGCCCGCATAATATGAAAATTCAGCAGTTGAATTTTCAAAATATTTCAGCAAAACTGTATCATGTGATACCTCGTTGGAACGAGCTCATTCCAACGAGGGGTCACACGATATGGTTTTGTTGAAATTTTTTGAAAAATTTGAAAAAATAATATTTAAAATAATAAATTTTGATATCATCTGCGTTGGGTAAAGGGCTAAGGAAAGCAAACTAATATCCGAACTAAATGACATCTGTGCAAGTAGACAAAAATCCAAAAACATAAAAGAATAAAATCTGACCTAAAGCCTGTCAATAAAAAGCCGCGACCATAATTGATTTGTTTAATCACCCCGTAATTAGGAACCAAGCCAGAGGGGATAGAGCAGGAATAACACCTCGTGTGTGGCACATGATCGTATGGCCTGCTTCCCTCCCTGAACCTTAATCTTCATCTCAACCTATCTAAATTAAAATGACCCATATTAACTCAAGTAGAAATAAAACCAGAGAGATAAAGAGCAGGAATAACACCCTCGGGTGTGGCACATGATCGTATGGCCTGCTTCCTTCCCTTAATCTTTATCTTGATCTCAGCCTATCTAATTAAAATGTCCCATATAAACTAAAGTAGGAATCAAACTGGGGAGGTAAAGAGCTGGAATAACACCCTCGGGTGTGGCACATGATCGTATGGCCTGCTTCCCTCCCTTAATCTTAATCATGATCTCAGCCTATCTAATTAAAATGTCCCATATAAACTAAAGTAGGAATCAAACCGGGGAAGTAAAGAGCAGGAATAACACCCTCAGGTGTGGCACATGATCGTATGACCTGCTCTCCTTCCTTAATCCTAATCTCGATCTCAACCTATCAAGAAGATGCAGATCAAGTCAAGTAGGAATCAATCCACGGGGGCAAGGAGCAGGAAACATCCTCAGGTGTGGCATATAAGTGTCATAGTCTGCCCTCACGCCTTTTAACTCAAACACAATCCACTCTACCAAAGATGGCCCCCTTACTTTGTTAGCACTCTTACTCTACTGTATACAACCTACTAATTCTGTTTTTTTCTATTTTAAGCAGGTACCAACAGATGTTTTTCTTTGAATCAACCCCCCCCCCCCCCAATAACTGCCTGCTATGGATTAACTCTAACTGCTATGGAACACAGTAACCACTATGGATTTTGAACATCCTTCATTACATCCCAAGAAGTGGTCATCCACCTCCTGGGAGGCGAGCATTGCTCCTGCATCCCACTTATGGCCCCTTTTTGTAAGCGCCAGTAGTGCACATTATTGCCCTGGCCAAATAGGTTACCATGCAGGCCTGCCCCTGAACCAAGGAAGTTCGGGTCTTTCTCTGGGTGGTCCCCAAAAGGGGCCGTTGTTGTTTTCTCTCCACGATCTGATGCTTGAAACTATATTCTACAGTTAAAGAGGGTTGAAAGGGGCTTGCCTTATACTGTCCCTGTGTGCCTCCGGCACACAAAACCTTTTCATCTCATTAATAAGACAAGGAGGAGAGAGAACAGATCTGCGATAAAATGAATCCAAAATAGTGTAGATTATTTTATGTGATTGCAGTCAATGTTGCCATTTGGGCAACAGAATTCTAATTCATGTCATATGGTGGGCTGCGAGGAAGCCAGAAGATTCATGCTGTGTATTTAGAATATTATAGTAGTAGTATGGCACAGTAATAACGTTTATATTAGATAGTTAGTTTGTTTGTTATGAGTATAATGACACCTTCAGAAGCCTGAGGTCGGATACCCCATGTAGCAAAATATACACTATCAAGAGTCCGAAGCACATAATAGTTTATGAAGGATTCATAATTTAAGCAATAAATTTGAGTTATAAATGCAATTCCACATAACCTGGTAAATTGTTAAGCACCCAGAATTTTTCTTGATATTAATATTTTCTTACGTATTTCTCTACGAAAGAGTTTGGTGAGAGATTTAATTGTAGATTATATTTTGGGGAATTATTATTGGGTATCGTGATTGATCACAGGATTTAATTTTATTAATTGGGATGATTTGTACAAATGCTGGGTTCAGGACATGTAAATTGTTGAACCATTGTTCATCTTCTATTTTCAATGAAGAAGTCCTGAGTCACCTGAGAGCCCATTAAAGCCTTGCCTCTTCTCCTTACAGTCAACATATATTATTTCATTCCTGTTGATAACAACTGATTTGAAGAATAGCATTGCATGACATCTCCTGAATAAACAATTGCAATCTGCAGGAGTGAGCTAGTGGTTACCGGAATGGTTAGTCTAAGAAAGAGAAATTCCCCAGCAATTTACAAGTCCCAGGCCCATCATTATTTTTATCATCCATTATCTCATATCCCTCTATTGGTTAGCGCTTTGTGGCACATAAATATACACTTACTGCGGTAAGGTCCTGGAAGCAGTGATTTTTATTTATTGGAAATTGTTACCGTTATTTGACACCAGGCAAATAATTTTTAGAGCCTCACCCTCAGTGGAAAATACCCATGATCCACACATAGAAAGATCCCTGGTCATATTATAAATTTGTCCCATGAATGAATTTTGTCCATACGTGTCTAAGTATTACTTGAAAAGAGGGGTCTATATATTTATAGAGAAAGTACCATTATTCAGCGGCATGAATAGGTTAGTGACTTCTTCAAAGAATGCCAAGGCACTGTGACAATGTGTGACTGACCTTGAGAAAGTTGAAACTTAGGTGAAAGGCACTGTGACAATGTGTGACTGACCTTGAGAAAGTTGAAACTTAGGTGAAAAATAAAAAATCCTCCACTGCTTGATAAAACTAGAGTGCACTGTCACAGTGCCGAAGCTGCAACGATTCGTGCAATGCTAATGATGACAAAAAAACTTGTTGGTGACAAAAAAAACTTGTTGGTGACAAGTCCATAAATGTGACAGAAATTATCCGAATGACATGCACTATTGAGAAGGTGTAGACATCATGAAGATACACTTGCATACCAAGTATGGTGTCATTCCATCAAGTATTTTAGGAGTTATGGTGTTTTTTAAACTCATTGGTGACAAAAAAACTTGTTGGTGACAAAAAAACTTGTTAGTGACAAGTCCATAAATGTGACAGAAATTATCCGAATGACATGCACTATTGAGAGGGTGTAGATATCATGAAGATACACTTGCATACCAAGTATGATGTCATTCCATCAAGTATTTTAGGAGTAATGGTGTTTTTTAAACTCGTTGGTGACAAAAAAACTCGTTGGTGACAAGTCCATAAATGTGACAGAAATTATCCGAATGACATGCACTATCGAGAGGATGTAGACATCATGAAGATACACTTGCATACAAGTATGGTGTCATACCATCAAGTATTTTTGGAGTTATGGTATTTTTTAAACTCGTTGGTGATAAAAAAACTTGTTGGTGACAAGTCCATAAATGTGACAGAAATTATCCGAATGACATGCACTATCGAGAGGATGTAGACATCATGAAGATACACTTGCATACCAAGTATGGTGTCATACCATCAAGTATTTTTGGAGTTATAGTGTTTTTTAAACTCATTGGTGACAGACCGACCGACAGACAGACCAACCAACTGACCGACCAACCGACTGACCGACCGACCGACAGGCAGACCAACATTGCCACATATAGGGCTGCTCATCGCAGCTAAAAAATCTCACACTCTCCCCCAACTATACGTAAAATATGAACCTTATTCAAAAAATTCTATTTGGGCATCGCTAAAGCACAGCCCAAATCAGATTTAGTGAACTCAGTTTGTATTTTACATATGAGGCGGGGACTCCTTGGAGAGTCTCCATTTCTGCTTATAATTTTTAAAGGTTTTATCAAGTAAACAATAAAGTAAAAGTTAAAAAATTTATAGTAATTTATATATTTTTTATATTTACCAATGACCCAGACTCAGCTGTTGCTAACTCTAAAATATCTAAGGCCAAACGCAAATTTTACCCCCCAATCCCCCAAATTTGCATCTAAAACCGAAAATTACATGTCCTATATGGTCCTCCATACTTTTACTCCACTGCGCATGCGCAGTGTCAAGGAGGTCTCGAAATTGCCGCAATTATCATTCTTACAACCAGTGCCTGGTAAGTGTTATGTACTCAGCGGGGAGGTAAGAGTTCCCAACTCATGGGAGGGCCATCCCCGTCTGGGTCATTGGTAAGTATAAAAAATATATAAATTACTATAAATTTTTTAACATTTTTATACTGTACCAATGACCCAGACTTAGCTGAATAGTAAAAAGGTTGGAGGGCCTAAGACATGAATGAAAATCCAATAAACTCAATTACATATAACAGAACTATCCTCTGAAGGAGAAAATGAGAGATAGGCTTTACATGTATCTTTCTTATTTGTAACAAAAAGAAAAACACAACACCATTCTGTAATTGAGCGCAATAACATCAATGATTTCTATTAACATTCAGTATAACCCTTTATACTAATATTTTTAAAGGAAAGCTCATAAATAAGGAAGTCCCGCAAAATGAGACTCTATATACTCATATAAAAGTGTCTGAGGATTGTATATTAACACCCGATTAATATGTGATATATACAAATGTCTCACACCGAGCAACACTTAAAAAATATTACATAGATGAGTAAACCTTAGCTTTACTTTAAAACCATCCCGGTACCGACTCGGAATTACTGACTCTAAGGGAGGTATTCCCTTGCTTTACACTATAAAGCAGGTGACCTAAGGGAACACCCGCCCCCCCCCCCCCCCCCCCCCCCCCCACTTCCCCTTGCCCTGGATCAAGTACTTCAGAGCGAAGAGGACAGCAGGACGGAGTCACTGCCGGAACCGAAAGCCTACATATATATAGTTGCCACTGTTTAGTGGACGACATTCTAAGTGAAAAATAATGGACCTAAACAATGCATATCTGCAGAAAAGGACTCAATATTTCTCAGATACAAAATCGGGAAAGTGAAGTGCTAAGAACAATATGCAGCCCTCACTAGATCTGTAATAGCAACATTATTAGCGTAAGCCCATGATGTAGAAGAGCTCTTACTTCATGAGCTTAAAACTAAAGCACAGACTGCTGATTGAAGATATTATCATAAGGAGTACTGATAGTAAATTGAATCCATCTGATCATAGAATGGACCGAAATGTGGAGGAAGCTTCCACGGCATGTCTCACAATAGACGTCTGAGTAGATTAAATAACGGTCTTTGTGGAGATAGAAATGCTATGAACAGAATTTTGCATTGATATATATAACTTGAGCAATATCTGCTGAATCAACGATGCTGGAAGATATGCATATCCTATTATTCCGTCTCACGAGATTGATAGAGCATCTACTGCAAATGCTCGAAGATCCAAACATTGTGACACATACTTTTGCAACTGAATGTTGAGATGCGTCACGAAAAAGTCGATCATATGCCGCTCTCCTTGGTAGCAAATCTGATTGAATACTCGTTGTTGAAAGTCCATTCTGGCGACAACAAGCGGCCCCTCCGTGAAGGGAGTCCGCTAATACATTCAGACGACCCGTAATATGACGGACCGATAGGAGAACTTGATGTTCAAGTACAAACAGAAAGATTCCTTCCGTTGACATGAAAAAACAGAATGGAATGATTGTCGTCCTAGTTCCGAAAATACGCTAATACCGTCGAATTGTCGGACAGAATTAGCACCTGAGCATACTGAATAACGTTATCCAATAAAGTAGCGCAAGCCAAAATGACAACATTCTTGAGGTTAATGTGTTTAATTAGGAACTACAGATCCCAAAGACGCTGGCCCTTCAACTCCGTTGGGCTCAATGATACGACCCAACCTGTTTGACTGGCATCCGTCAAGACTGTAAAACTCGGATCCGGCAATTGCAGTGGAACTCTCTGAGTTAACCACTGAAAACCTGCCCAAGTCTGAATCTCTTATTCACTTGATTGACAAGAAGATGTCCGTATCGAGCGAAAAAAATCTTCACCCTCCAATTCTGGATCAGAAGAAATTGGAGAGGACAAGTGCATAACCGCCCCATCGGAATAAAATCGTGGCAGCTCCGCACAAACGTATTAGTATCATGAGATCTCTCGCTGAGACTTTGTCTGAGCGAAGACAATAGTGAGCTTAACAACTGATTAATTTCGCCCTGGGTAACGGCAGACGAACGAAAATGTTGTGCGTTTCGAAGCTCATCCCCCAGTGGGTGAATGACTTGGATGATACCAGATCCGACTTCTCCTTGTTCCGACTTCTCCTTGTTGAGATGTCGGAGCAATAGAAGCAGATTCTGCACATCGTTCTGAAGCATTAACTCATTGCCGTACCTCTAAAGAATGTCGTCCAAGTAGGCCGACGTTATCGCAGATGACTGAGCTGGAAATGAGTCATTACCGAGTTCGTTATTCGAGTGAAAGCCCAGGGGGCTAGATTCAGACCGAAGCACATTGCTCGGAACTGATACACGACTCCTATGATGAGGAAGCGAAGATACTTTCTGAATGCCAGATGTACCATGACGTGAAAGTACGCATCTTGAGATCTATGCATGTAACATAGTCGTACACCCGAAAACTCGCTCTGACCGATCGGATGGACTCCATATATAAACCTGGAGCCATGATCAGCTTGTTTATCCAGCTCAGAAAAATGAGTGAACGGAACGAGCCGTCTGGTTTTTGGAACCTGGAATTCCTGGATTTCTACGATCTCTATCACGATCATTCCAGAAGAGAATGGACTTCTGATGGAAGCGAGCATCTTTCCTGCTGACTTGACGGAAGCTGAGTCCATCTTAGACTCCGAGTTAATGGATGATTTCATTTGAAGGACAATTCAGTCCTTCCGAAATCACCCCTCAAATCCAAGGGACGTCCGTATTCTATTCCCAATTAATTGAGAAACTCGACAGTCTTCCGTTCACTAGTACACGATAGAGGTTAATACCATTACCTCCTGGTCCTGCGAGGCTTGCAGAAGGAGAAGCCATGTCCTCCACGGCCCGCACCTCGCCCCGTCGACCTAGGGGCGTCTGACCGGATGTCTCGGCCAGAATTACGACCCCTACCTGAGTCGCTACCCTGACGGTCTCTAGAGTAAGACCTAGAGGATGCAAAGGAACCTCTATAGGAACTTCCTTTGGACATATTCATCCCAGAAGTGCCTGTCCTGCTCTTCTCTGCTGAATCCGACTATATGGAAGCGGATTTGAATAGCAGAGAGTCTGAAGCTTTCTTAGTTATCTGATCATAGACTGCGGAAAGCTTGCCGTCGAAGAAAACTCTCCGGAGACCGGAGCCACTCTGAGAGAGTTTTTCACCTTACTATCCACACGCGTGGATGTAGCCATGGCCGCGTCACGTCTAACCAAGTCCATATTGCCACTAAAAGGATGGAGTTTTACGTGAGGCCCTTGAAAGAACTCTTAAGGAGGTTGTACATCCTAGAATTCTTTTTCCTTTGAGACGTTATGATAACGTTCTGGTAAGGTGGTCCTGACCTGGTCATCTAGATGCAGAGAACTCTCAGAATGCTCTGTCCTGCCATTTCAAAATATTCCTTGAATTGATGAAAGGCAGATGTAGAGCATTTGCCGATAAGAAACCTGACCTGCCCATTTAGGTAGCAATTTATATAAATATAGCATCATTCAACAGATCAAATGTCCGTGAGACATATCTGGACTATGTTGGAAACTGAGGGATGAAGTCCCTAAACCGATTAAGAATTCTGTGTCCAGTGGCGCTATCAGTCTCTTATCCGGCAACGCAGCATTTTGGTCTGGAGGAACAACGTCAGATGATAATGCCGGATGTACTCTAGGGCAATTATGTTGTTCCGAAAGGGAAAATACAACTCATCCGTATCCCTTTCGCCATCCTGTCGGACCACTTGAATTCTTGGTCGTCTGTGCCTGAACCTGCAGAGGAACGTACCAACCCAGCTTCGTCGGAATATACCTGATCCGACAGAGTTAGTGTCGGTTGCTGGGATGCTGCGATAATTTGTGCTATCTGCGATAACATGTCCGTAACAGAGGCCTGTGGAGCTGCGGTCTTACAGGATTTAGCCGCTGGAAGCTCCTTGGACGTTAACTCCTGCCTGCATACTTCTAATATGCGAACGTCCGGAGTATGAAGGCCTCGTATCCCTGGCTACCAGATGGCGTGACCTGATCGCCGTAGAATCCCTGGTCAGCGATGTTGGATGAATATCACTGGTCACATAGCCAAGGTGCAGTCGCGTGTGCTGCCGTGAGGATGAGGAAGCCGAAAGAGCAGTCTCTCCGGACTGTCTATATAACGGAGCATCCCGAGCGGTGGACGTATGCTCCGACTGAGGAACGTTTTGTACCACAACATCGGGGCACAGATGTTGTAGTACGAGAGAGGGACCTCTCTCGCTCGCAGCCCGGATGGACCTGGATGAGCTGGGAACCGGACTAATAGGCTTCCTCCGTACCATCCTCATACACATCATCACTGGGTGTGCACATTGTATTTTTTATTTATATCACCCAAATCTTATTCCTGGAATGCAACGGATGAAACCAGGAGGCTGAGCCATTCGGTGAATGGTCGCGACACTGGGTGAGCTAGCGGACGCCAACGCCGTCGATCCTACTTGGAACCTCTTAGGCAATTGACGTATTTGCATGAGCATTTTTACCGCTAGCTCTTCATTTGCCTGTGACGACGGAAGCACACTTTACGAAGACATCACGGTAACATCACCTTGTTTATGTTACTCAATGAGACCTGTGGAGCCGCAGTCCTACGTAACTATCCGATGGAAGCTCCAGGGACGTTAATTCCTGCATTTATATAATATGCGAACGTCCCAACTGGAAAGGCCTCGTGTCCTTGGCTAGCAGATGGAGTGACCTGGACGACGTGTGGTCCGTGGTCGGCGAAGCAGGAGCACCAGGGACGTTCAATCCTGCATTTATATAATATGCGAACGTCCCCTGGAAATCTGTGGTCACGTAGCCAAGGTGCAGTCATGTGTGTGTCGTGAGGATAAGGAAGCCAATATAACAGCTGCATCAGACTGTGTATGCAACGGAGCATCCTGGGCAGGAGGAGTGGAAGTAAGCTTCGACTAACAAACAAACATACAACATCGCGGCGCAGATGTTGATGTAAGAGAGAGGGGGCCTCTCTCGTGTACGGTCCGGGTGGACCTGGACGAGATAGCTACCGGAATGACAGGCTTCCTCTGTACTATCCTCGGATCCGTCGTTGCTGGGTGTGCACATTCGATGTTTTATAGTGCTCGCATCACCCAATCTGCTTCCCTGGACTGCAACGGACGAACCTGGATGCCGATCCATTCGACACCGGGCGGACTAGCGGACGATCAATTGCTTTCGATCCTACTAGGGAACTCTTCAGCAATTGTCGTAATACCTTGAGCACTTTCCGCTAGCCCTAATATTGCAACAACAGAGACACACTTGTTGAAGACATCACGGAAACATCACTCTGAATTCTGAAAAAGAAATTGATAATATAGAGTGACCCTGCAGAGAGAGGACCGTAATTGACCCCTCATCGCTAACAAAAGACCGTGACACACGTCTCTAACGTTGTCATATCAATCAACACACACAGAGCAAGAATTAGTGCGACTACAATGATTAAAAGAAACACAATGAACCTGTGAATTAGAGGAAGATATCCTCGCATTACAATTGAAGAATATTTTTTCAACATGAAATAATATACACAGTCATATTACTCGCACTAACCCTTGAAATAAATATACATAATATATTATAATCTGTTATAACATTTCTAAAGAAAATAATTTCCCGAAAAAAAATTTTTTGAAAAAATTTTCAGAAGAGCCCAAGTTCCCAATGGGAACAATGAGCCCAAATGGATCTCAAAAAAGCCTAAGTGTGGACAAAAATTTTAGATCATTTCAAAAAATTAATGTAACACTTACGGACAATATTAATGTATCTTACTATGAACTGAACTAAGCAGAGGACAAGTAATCACTATAAGAAGTAACCATTGTCAACATAAACAAAAAGTGTAAACAAACCGGAAACATGACTCTAGGCACTGATAAACATGGCCCGAAATCAGTTACCAATTTAAACACTATCTGATGCAAAACCGAGACTTCCAGAGAAGAAACTGCAGAACATCAGATGGCAGATGCAGACCAAAACGCCTAAACACCCAAGGGTGAGGATGTAAACACGGGGAAAAAAAAAGAAAATAATTCTGTTTCCAAGCCAAAACTCCCAAGAAATTTTAGTAATAAACATTACAAAAAATAAGCCAAAAGTATGGGAGAATAGCTAGGGGGAATAAAGGAAAGGGAAAGAGGAAACACTGATTAAACAATGGAACATTCATAGCAAGAATGACCACAACAAGGTCATGTCTCGAAAATAGGTAACATGAATAATTTCGTAAAATAATTATAAGTTACAGCCCTGAACATTTGTTTCCACTGTTTTTTCCTCTCCTCCTTCTATTTGCTCCTTATATCCACCATTTCTCTCACAATTATGCGTCTGGCATCCTTAAAACTGAGATTTACAAGCGCAAATAACAGTGAAGTGTAACTGTATTGAGGGCCAAACAAAGTATGATAATTGCGCCAATTTCGAGACCTCCTTGACACTGCGCATGCGCAGTGGAGTAAAAGTATGGAGGACCATATAGGACATGTAATTTTCGGTTTTAGATGCAAATTTGGGGGATTGGGGTGTAAAATTTGTGTTTGGCCCTAGATATTTTAGAGTTAGCACCAGCTAAGTCTGGGTCATTGGTACAGTATAAAAATATATGTGGTGCATTCTTCACTTAGTGATATAATGTACATTCAAAACAACTTCAATCATTTTTTGTGAACAGTACTGTTTCAGAGAAATAATATTCAAAACATACATGAAATATCACCTTCAACTTGCATACATCTCATGGATGGTACAAGAAGAGAGAAAATGGACAACAGCTCCCTTCTTGGGTCTCTCTTACCAGACACACTTAGTTTCCCTTGTCAAAGAAGACTAAAACATTATTGTGGAACATCATATTTTTCCTTTTGACTTACTTGTGGTCTGGAGTTGTAATAATTCCATTTGCCGTTACATGACCATCATCAACAACTTTGCAGTTCTCACCATCACAGTGAACAACGTTTCCCAATGGCAACAAAGTGGATTGCTCCAAGAAGGAAAGGACACCATCCTTGAAATGACAGTAGTTTGTTACATAGAAAGAATTTTCACCTGATGCTGCCACATCATTCAATCTGAAATGATAAAATCATAAAAGTAGTCATGTGAATATGTGAAATTATGTTTGTGAATATTTAAATGGTTGAGCGCTGTATTATTTTTGGCGACATGAATTTGTTCCTCAAAATTCATTTTATTACAAATTATTGGAGAGTGCCCACAGGCACTCCCCAATGATTTGTAATAAAACAAACTAATATAAAAAAATATTATTGGTTTTTGACTGAATATGAAACATGATCAAAGAAAATGTTGGCTTTTGCTCTGGTACCCTCATTTTTCTGAAAGCCCTGATAGTGGCTTTTAGCACTCAACCAGTTAATTAGATGAACTGATTGCAGAACCATGAATCGGCTACACCCATCCATGTAATTTACAGGCAGAACAGTTGGAAAAAAAATTATTTCTCAAACTAGATTGAAGTATGCCCCCACACTGCATATGGACACAGGAGGTTGAAGAGAAAACTGATTTGTTACTCATACATGAGCTGTGTCTTATGTCCACTGACTTCTCCCTCCTGGCCCCTGACTTCTCCCTAAAGTCTCTGAAGGGAGAAGTCACCTCTCCATAAATCAGCTACCGGGCTGCCCCCTGCTAAATACCAACATTTCCGGTAAAACATTTCAATGCTGCACTTCCAGTCTGCAAGGTCATATCTCCAACTTTGGCACAAATTCTCTTTTTGACAAATTTTGAATCTACTGGTCTAATTACATAAGTTACGTGGTGCAGATGAGATTTTTTATGACAAAATGTGCTTTCTTGGTTTGAAAAGCTGACATCTTCAAAAAAATTTCAAAAACCCTAGAGTGCCAATTTTATTTCAAACTTCCTGTGTTGCAAAATGAGACAATCAGCATGTTCCTGTTTGGTGGAATTGGAACATTTTGGAATTCTTGACAGAGAGATCCCAACTTGACTGTCACAGGTCATACAATATATGTGCTTCTGGCTCTTGGTAGTGTAAATATAGCTACATGGAGTACCCGACCCCAGGCTTCTGAAGGTGTCATTGAACTGTCATAAACAAATAAACTAACTATCTAATATAAACGTTCTCACTGTACAATACTACTACTATAATATTCTGAATATCAGCATGAATCTTCCAGCTTTCTCACAGTCCATATGACATGAATCAGAATTCGGTTGCCCAAATGGCAACGTTGACCGGAATCACATAAATAAACTGCACTATTTATACATATTTATACAACATTTCAGAAATAAATGTATCTCATATATGAGATACATTTATTTCTAAAATGTTGTATAATTTCCCTAACAGTAAGTTTAAAATGTTGTATCACCACCTAAAATAATTTTAACAGGGAGCACAGTGGCTCATTGGTTATGGCATTGGACTCCAAACCAAGTGGTTCATGGTTCGATCCCTGTGAGGGGTAACTGCTTTGTGTCCTTGGGCAAGGCACTTAATCCCGACTGCCCATGTGGGGGGCACGGTGTCACTGTGTACTAAGGCGTAATGCATGTCAATGGTGCACCTGTCTTCAACCAATGCTAACCTTGCTTGTGTGGAGTTAGTACATTGGGAAGTCTGACAGTTGCTTGTCATTGCTTGGTGGTCCTCCCCGAGTACTCCAGCTTCCTCTATCTGTAAAACTGTCCGACACGAGGTGAAGTGTCGTTGAACTCCAATAAATAAATAAATCTCATAGAAACATCTCTAATACCCTCTAAATGTTCTTTCAAAACAACAAATGTATTTTCCTTCTGGAGATGCTACAGTATTGTGATGTCAAAAGCGGACAGAAAATTTATCGCAATCCAGTCAAAATTCTCTGTCTGTATATCTCTCTGTAACACTATAGAATCTTGTCTGTCGAAAAGGAGAACATTAAGCCTGTGATGCAACTTTCGTTTAATGTTTTCATGCAGTTATGTTTTTGCAATATATTATTTGTGAAACATTGACTCACTGGTGTAGGTGTGTCACAATCTGGTCGCGAAAAATACCTCTTTTGTAATTACAGTACTGTAAATTTACACTTTTCTGTATTCCTAATAATAGGAATTATCAAGTTTTTCCATCTCCTGTTAAGTTTGAAAACTCGAGATAAAACATTTCAGAATCTCAGTAATGATATGCAATTAACAGGAATATCCAATTAACAATAAATTCTTCAATTCCCAATACACTGATAATATATGTTACATGGCCTCTAGCGGGCTGATACATTTCCATACAAGGTTCTGAGTGTTCAAATCGGGTGAGGCAAAGGCAAATGTCCATGTAAATCAAGGGATAATAAATTTTCCTGAGAAACATAGAACAACCAGACGTTTATTTTTTAGAAAACGCTATTGACAGTACTATGTAGAATCATCAACAGTAACTGGTACTGGTACATATTCATGGTGGCAGTAAACAATCGTCACTGTTCAAAGTGCGATCTTTAACAAAATAAAACGTATTGCCGCTACAAGCATATCTGAAATACCCTTACATACATTTACTGTCATCACCACCTGAAAAGTGTTAACAAAGCATTTTAACTGTCAAAAATAAATCACTTTTAATCTGCTGAGTAAACTGTAAAGAAAATGTTTGTTTCAGCATAAAAAATCAATAGAATCGTAAACAAGAGGCTCCAGGGGGCCTGAGGGTGCTCACCTGACATGGTAGTCTAAATATCAAACCAGGGACTTGACTTGAATAAGCTGCATATGCCCCTCCTAAGAAAACCATATATCAACTAGATGAAGTGATTGTGCCCACACAATACATAGGATTTTCCTTCTATTTTCAGTTCCTGCACTTTTACGACCCAAAATTGAGATAAACGCATAAAAAACAGATTTTTTATTATTTTTGTTTTCGGAAATTTTCGAAGTCCCGAACAAAATATTTTCAGACTAAAATTTTTTTTTCTTCTTAAAATTGACCAAAATGCATAAAAAACCGAAAAGTATAAATTTTATAGTAAATTTCCTTTCTTATTATACCTACCGAAATTGTTTACTACAGACTTGCACTACAGTGGAAGAACCTAACTCGGATAAAATACTCTCTATTTTAATCTTTCCCAAGATTTGGGAAAGAAAAGTGGTGTAAAAACACCACGAAAAAATAAGCCAAAACTGGGCCGAGCGCCAGTATGGGACGCTCTTCCATAGTACAAATCCACGACTTCCGTAACAGTGTGCAATGCATCAATTCATCATTCTTTTGATTCCGAACAACACAGGAGTTATGTGATCAGCGGGGAGGAAGGATTCTTACCCAAATAAGAAGACGGGAGGGCCTCCATGTAAACAATTTCGGTAGGTATAATAAGAAAGGAAATTTACTATAAAATTTATACTTCTTATCAACCTACTTCAATTGTTTACTACAGGCTGAATAGACAAAAGGCTGGAGGGAATCACATAACCAACCCACACATAACTGAATAGCACTGGGACCGTGGACAGAGGAAGAGATCCCTAGGCCTATCAAACCATAGCATCACAAACATTAGAAAAGCCAATGAAAGATGAGGCGTATGGTGAAGTGCGACGCACAGACAGAAAGGGCACTAACAGCACAAAGCTGGAACTGACCCTGAAAAAAGCTGAAAAGCTTGGATAGACAACATCCTGAGCCGAAGAAAGAGGGCCCCAAGGTTCTCTGTCGGCTCCTACAACTGTCGCAGATAAAAGGAGAATGTAGCATTTCTCCAGAAGGCTGCCAGTATAACATCAGTCATCCAACAACATGACAGAGTTATTAAAAGAGGAAGACAATGCACGCACCTCGTGGCAGAAAAAACAATTGGTAATACAAGCACCAGTAGCTAGACGAGCGGAAGCTGATCGAATAGCAAGACAAGTCCATCAAGAAATGGATGCAGGAGAGATCTGGCATGGGGAAAACGCATATTCATCCAGGATAAAGGCGTGAATGCCCCTCACCCCCCAAGCAGAGCAGCGCCCAAGAAAGTGACCATCTTGGAGTAAACTGCAAAGTCCTAGGTCTTTTCAAGGAAAAGAGCTGAACAAGCTTGGAGAGGCAAGGATGAGTGTCGAAACAATGCGGTATCACATAGGAAAAAATGTCTCCGAAGCATGGACAAGTACCCATTGCTGGAAACCTCCAGAAACAAACATATACCAGAAACTCCCGCAAGCGGTGTGATCGAAGAAGTGACAGAAGCAACAGAGTGATCGCACACCATCGACAGAAGAACCTTCCACTTAGCCACAGAGGCTAAACCAGTGGAGTGAGTGCCTCCTTGAAGAAAAGCAACTCCACTGCGTGTCTCGAAAAACCACTACGGAGGAGACAGGACCCGATAAAAGACATGGGCGAAGGCACAATGAAGTCGGGTCAACTTGAAAACCTCCTCCGGCGACTTTGGCAGAGAAAGTCGCTAGGTAGAGAGAGACATGCCAGAACCGCCGCTAACAGAGAGCGGAGCAGATTGATCCACACCCACCGAAGCGACGGGTGTGATCGAAAGGATTCGACGACTGCAGGTTCATATCTGGGTGAGAACCTGAGGCGGAATCGGAACCGGTAGGAAGGCGTAGCCGACAAGACCATCCCAAAGGAGGGCCAGAGCGTCCACAGCGAAAGCCAGAGCATCTGGACACGGGGACACAAAAGTGTCCACCTGATGGTTCCAACGAGTCACAAGAGATCGATGGAACCCGCCATGTGGAGCATCCACCTGGTGGAAATGACCCTGCCCCGACGGGACAGAGATTCGGCTAGGACGTTCAGACAACCGGGAATGTGACGAACAGCCACCCCGGCGTGGACATCCTGAGCGAGCAGTAGAAGATCCCAAGCCAATTCGTACATTGGAACAGAGTGCGTGCCGCCCTGGTTCCGAATGTAAGCAACCACCGTCGAATGGTCGGACAACAGAAGGACCTGGCGATTCGACAGGTGAGAAGAGCAAGAGGCTCCTTCTGGTTGATGTGTAGAGCTGCATGATCCTGGTCCCACATCCCGTGAATGGAAAGACCTAGAGGATCCAACGTCGCACCCCATCCGAGATCGTTGGCATCTGCCATCAGAACGCGATCGGACGTGGGTAAGTCCAACGGAACACCCTGCGAAAGCCACTGGACATCCGCCCAGAGGAGAAGGTGGGGATAAAGATATTCTGGAAACTGAAGCACCAGATCCAGAAAATCTACATTCGGCCTTCAACGACTGAGCAGAAAGTGTTGGAGAGGTCTGACACGCAGCCGACCTAGAGGAATGAGATCCGTCACCGAACAGCAGAGACCGATTAGCCGGAGAAAACTCCGAGCCGACACGGATGTGGACTGGGACAGAGTCGGAGCAAAAGCTGAGAGAATCACAGCCTTGGCCTGGGGAACCGCCATCAAATTGAATTGTGTGCGGAAAGCCATCCCCAGATGATAAAATGACTGAGAAGGGACCAGGTCCGACTTCTCCTCGTTAACTCTGAAACGTAGCGACGTGAGCAAGCTCAACAGAGTGGCGACATCCGACTCCAGTAAGGCAGCATTGGAATGCCCCTGGAGGATATCGTCCAGATATGCCGATCTAGTCACCCTGGAGTGTGTGCAATGGAAAGCTATCACATGCGACATCAGTCTGGTGAAGGCCCAAGGAACCAGGTTGAGGCCGAAAGGCATGGCCTTGAACTGGTAAACTCGCCCCAGAAAAACGAACCTGAGATACTTCCGTAACGCCCAATGAATCGGAACGTGAAAATAAGCGTCTCGCAGGTCGAAGCTGGAAGCGAAATCTCCCTGGTAAATTGAACAGAGGACCGACCTGAAAGTCTCCATGCTGAACTTGGGAGCAATGATAGACTGGTTCAGGAAACTCAGATCGAGAACCGGTCAGAGTCGGCCGTCCTTCTTCGGCACCAAGAACAGGCGGGAATAGAAACCCACTGACCTAATGTTCTTGATGACCTCAATCGCCCCCTTTGTCAGGAGATTGTCTTATCTCCGTGGACAAAAGTTCCCGACATAAAATGTCTGAAGGAACTGTGGTTGGAAAAGGCACCCTGGACAGAGTGGAGTGCCATCGGAAGGATATTCGCATCCCGGACCAAACAACATCTAACATCCAAGGATCGGATGTGATGGTGGCCGAACGGCCTGCAAACTCTGCTATCCTTCCTCCAACCTGGGACGAGTCGAGGTGAGGACCTTCATTGCGAACCCCGATGAGGCTCGCGAGAGGAGAAAACACCTCTACTGAATGAAGAATCCTGGGACTTCCCTCAAGACTGCCGTCGCTTACCCTTACCCCTTGAGTAAGAAGTAGAAGCGGTGGCAGAAGGATCAGCCCCTTTGCTTCGCAGAGGAAGCCGAGGGCACTTGTTAGGCTTAGAACGGCCCGTGCCTACCCTAGAAGGCTGATCAAGCTGAAGAAACAGCAGCTGATCGTTGGAATGACGTAGGACGTCATCCCGGACCGTCAACACAGAACCATTGGAAAGTTGCGGACCTGCCAAAAAAGCAGATCGAAGAGTAGCGTACTGCTCCTCAGGAAGGGATCGGCCTGTGTCCCACACAGAGTCCCCTCGAACTAATTCCAGATTAGCCGTGTTACAGGCATGCATGTGAGTAAGATGCATGAGCGCCTTGGACAGCACACGCAAAGGAGCCTGTACCTCGTCAAACTTATCTGAAGGCAGATAAGCAGCTAAAGCTGAGACGACGTGATCGGAGAGAGAAAGCATACCAAGCATCTCTCTCGATAAGCCCAACGTGGACTCCAGAGTAGTCATCGGAATGACGGCAGACTTGGACTTGGAAAGCCCGAGGGAATTGGAGTCCTGATCCAAAACCGTCAAAGTCTGGTAGACCGACGGATTGGCGGAATCGTAGGAACAATAACGCGCCGGAGGCAAAAAGGTGTCAACCCTGGTGAAGAACGGAGCCTTCATAGCCTTGGAACTTAGCTTGGAGTCCAAGGCTGAAAATGCTTCAACCAACTGTACCGACGGGCACGGTCGAAGACGCCCAGAAGCAGGTTGCTCCATAGACTTGGCGCGCGACTGATGATCGCGGCCTGGCTGACACTGTCGACTGGTTAGATGGTTTGAGATCCGGAAGGAACCCAAACACGAAATCAAGAGCTGCCCCCAAGTCCGAAGACTGCTGGCTCTCGACATCAAGCATGTCTGACTCTTCCCCTGAGTTGGAAGACACATAGCCCATCGTGGGCAAACCAGCCGACGCCTCCCATGGTGTCAGAACACCAGGGGGATCAGAAAGCGGCCTGTTTCCAATCCCGGGAGGCGGCGCCATAGGAGGCGCCTGGAAGCCACTCGCTGCCTCGCTGGAAGCAACAGGAAGGCTCTTTGACAGAACCTGAGTGAGTAAGGAGAGGACTCCCTAAGCTCACTGCCCGTACTGGCCGGTTCGACAGGGGAACGAACCGGCAAGGGGCTTCACCTCTGACCCTCTTAACCAGCGAAGGGAAACGATCCTCCAAAAGACCCGACGTGGGACGACGGGTGGCAGCCGAAAAAGTCTGAAGGCAGACGTGTGTAGGGGTGTGACACACCCCGAAGATCAACATAGCAGGAACTCATGAGAGTCACCGCTGACCGCTACAGGGCAGAAGGTCCAGGCTGCACAAAAGACGTTGGACCCCAAAACTGGTCGTGTGGCCAGAATGAGTGGACGGAAATGCCACGGAGTTCATAGTGTCCCACTAAGAACAACCGAAACCAATGACAACTGTGGTGCTCGACTGCACAGAGACCACAGGAGAGGGTCCGGCCAGCAGCCACTTCCAACTTCGCCGAGTTGAAGTCAGGGAAGGCTGAGGCCGATACCCCCACGACTACACAACCAGACACCGCAGCAGACCACTGCAGGTATAAAACTACTGTGCTCAATGGCGGAGAGGACACAGTAGGGGGTTCAGTCGGCAGCCCCATTTGACTTCGCAGAGTGGAAGTCTGGGAAGGCTGAGGCCGAAACCCCACAACGACACTACAGACATCCCTACAGACCCTGGCAGGGAGAAGCCGAGGCCGGCTAAAAACGGTGCCCAATGACGTTGTAGACAGAACAGCAGTAGCAGCAGATACGACGGGAGCTGTTGGAACTGGCGGTAAAGCGGAGAGAGCCACCAAGCTCAGCCTCCAAAGGAGGAGTCACAACCCTAGTGACGCCTCAAATATCGACTGGAGAGGGCGCATAGTCCCGGAACCAGGCATCTCTACACCAGAAAACCAACAGCTCCCGCAGTATCCACCATGGTAAAACACTGCACATTCCCCACGGAAGGGGAATAACTCTCACCAGACATGGACGAATCAGGAAGCCCCGAAACGACAGCGGTCCCCACCCCCCGCTGGTGCGGGAGGAGCTGCACATCCCCCATGGAGGAGGAGCAATTCTCATCAGACGTGGTCGAATCGGGTGACCCGAAACGATAGCGTTCACCACCCCCCGCGGGAGCGGGAGGAGTTGCACATCCCCCACGGAGGGGGGTCAAACTCACACCAGACGTGGTCGAGTCGGGGGGCCCCGAAACAATAATGTCCCCCCCCCATGTGTGGGAGGAGCTGCACATCCCCCACGGAGGGGGTAAACTCACATCAGACATGGTCGAGTCGGGAGGCTCCCGAAACGACAGCATTCCACACCACCCGCGGGTGCGGACGAAACGGACATGAGAACGCACCAACGGCGAGGGCAAAAGGAATTGCCCTAAAGGAACCGAACTGGAAAGAACAGAGGTGAGAGCAGTAGAAGAAAAAGGTGAACTCAACAGAAACAGAAAGTAGAAGAACACCCTCAACTACGAGAGAAGGTAGCAGAACCCAGACGGCCGACACCTACTCCAATAACAATTTTTTTATCAATCGAAAAAATTAATTGTCGAATCGCGATGACACGATGTCGCAAACAAAACATTCGCGAAAACGGAATAGTAATTAATAAACAATGAGAATGTGGTTGAGAATATAAACGAGAATATATAAAACACAGTCCTGTTATTATACGATCTTCAGATCCATAATTCCAGTCACAGGAAAACCATTATCCACGAGTTGAATTATCACTGTTTCATAATGCATATGGCGGAAACACATCCTGCTCGTGCTTCGGATAGAAAAAGAATGGCGAATTGATGCATTGCGCACTGTTGCGGAAGTCGTGGATTTGTTCTATGGAAGAGCGCCCCATACTGGGTATGCGCCGATGGCACTCGGCCCAGTTTTGGCTTATTTTTTCGTGGTGTTTTTACACCACTTTTCTTTCCCAAATCTTGGGAAAGATTAAAATAGAGAGTATTTTTCCGAGTTAGGTTCTTCCACTGTAGTGCAAGCCTGTAGTAAACAATTCAGGTAGGTTGATAAGAAACTAATTTCCGGATTTTGGTCCAAAATTTCGAAGTCCCACGCAGACCCCAAATTTTCAGTGTAAAAAAAAAAAAAATTTTTGTCTTAAAATTTACCAAAATGCATAAAAACAAAAAAAACTCATTTCCAGATTTTGGGCCAAAATTTCAAAGTCCCACCAGGACCCCAAATTTTCAGAGGAAATTTTTTTTTTTTTTTTTTGTCTTAAAATTGACTGAAACACATAAAAAAAACAAAAAACTCATTTCCAGATTTTGGTCCAAAATTTCGAAGTCCGGACCAGGACCCCAAATTTTCAGCCTAAATATGAACCCAGGGACTTGACTTGAACAAACTTGAATTTCACCCCCCTAAGCATGCTGCATACCAAATATCAAAAGATTCTTATTGGTAGATCTGAAGAAGAAGATTTTTAAAGAATGTTCCTCATACTGCACTAATTTGAACATTTGGGCTCCCATAGGGAACCCAAATATGGACCGAGGGATTTGATTTCATCAAATATGTGAATCAATGTTCCAAAGATGTTATATGTAAAATATGAAAGCTTTTGGAGCAGTGGTTTGGAAGCAAACGATTCTTTAATTTTTTCCCATTGCCCACAGTGTTAAAAAATGCTGACTCAGCATTTTATCAAAGTCCCGAAAAAGTACCTTATGACAAAACCGATGGCAATTTTTTTTTACCATTCCTTTCTGTTGGTCCAAAGGAAGCCTCACACCAAATAAAAATTCTCAGTGCCGTGCAGTTTTGGAGATATGGACGGTTCGTTTTTTTTTCTATTTTTGGCTCCTGAGGTTCCCATGGGGCTGCAGGAAAAATTTTGTTGGCATAAGTCAAGTACTTATAACCCAATAATACCTCATATTAAATTTGGTTCAAATTTGCCTCTCGGTTCAGAAAATAGCAATTCTGGGCAGGGCAAAAATTCTTGCCCCTTCCAGAACAAAGGCAAATATTGCCCGTTAAACTTCTTTTGAACAAACTTGAGTCTACACCTCAAATGGAAGCTGCATACCAAATATCAAGTCTCTGCTACAGCTGGTTCATGAGAAGAAGATTTTTAAAAATTTTGTGCATTTTTGCCCCACACCCCTTCACAATATGAGCAGAAACCCAATTTGAAGAAAAACCCAAATGCCCCTATATAACCGCTATTCATGTGAATTTTCATTAAACTGCATCCAGTGGCTAGGGAGAAAATAACCCAAACACCACCTTCACGACATACGATGGACAACAGACAATGGACAACAGACGACGGACGACAGACGACGGGCGATGGACAAAAAGTGATCAGAAAAGCTCACCCTGACTTTCAGTCAGGTGAGCTAAAAACAGCAAAGAACTTTTGGGCCTACAAATAATATTTTCTATCTATTTTTTAAATATTCAATGTTTTAAATCAATAAATACGATGCTTTGAAAATATTTTTGGTACTTAAATTCTCTCATTTTGTTTTAACTCATATTTTGAAAATTCGAAACATGTGGAAATGCATCAAAATAGTAATGGTGGCCACTCACCCGAGATCAAATAATATCAGGTGAGTTACCTGACATGGCGAACCCTTAGATGGTATTCCAGCATTCTGATTGGATAAACTAACTATGAGGCATAATAATAAATTAAGTATTAAATCCATTCTATCCTGTATGACACACGGTACTGTTACTGCAGAAGATGACAGAGGATTTTGATCAGATCATAGCCCAGTCGCAACCTGGAAGAAATTAGGGCAATAACAAAAATTTCTTGTTTCTCACACAATTTTTCCACAATTGTATGTTGAGGGAGGGAGACTTTTTTTTTTATTCTCAAAACAGTTCTGAAAATAGTTTGAATCAGAAACTTAACTACTTACACTATTTTATGTGGAAAACCAATGTTTTCAGCAGTGAAAATTTCCCATAATGTAGCTGAAAATTTAACCAACTATGGCTTGTTTGAAAGACAGACATGTTAACCCTCCTGGAAAACCCGGGAAATTCCCGGAAATTCAATGGTTTTTTGGGGGGGGGGTTTTATATATTTTTTATTCAGATATAGTATTACATTAGAAATGTACAGTGATAATCGATACAGTTGTGTATTCACATAGGTGATTTACAAAAAAATAAGCAACAGGAATATGCACAATTGTGTAAATGAAAAAAAGGAAAAAAACTCATATTCAATGAAACAGTAGTCACTTCAGGAGTGTTTGTCGTATTCGGTATTTCTGTCTCAATCTCATGGAAGTTAGGTTTGAAACTGACTCGTCGATAGTCTGGAAGGAGAGATACGTGAAAAACACTCTGTTTTAATTAACTTTACATCGGCATTTTGGCTAAAATTGCTCATAAACTAATGCAAGGTCAAACAATAGTAGCTAATAAGTTCCACCTCTCTTGAATGGAAGTTTTCTTTTTGGCGGAATATACATATAAAGACATTAATTCGATCTGTTTGTAATATTTCAGCCATTCAATATAACTTGAGTAATTAGGGATACACCCTGTTGTTCTGCATGAGAGAATAAACTGTTTAAATAAAAGAATACTGAGATCAATGATCAGAGGCATGGTTGGATTGTTTGAATGTAAAATAATATATTCGGGGGTCATGGGAAAAGTCAAGTTACAACATTCCTCTAATTTTGAAAGCCAGTTCAGTAGAACTGTTTTAGAGAATGGGCAGTCAAAAAATAAATGTTTTATAGTTTCTTTTGTGTTACCGCAGAAGGTACACAGTTCTGTCTCTACAAGTTTCATTTTAAAAAGCATGGAATTTGTACATATAAGTCTTTGTAAAATTTTGAACTGCGTGGCTTGCAGCTTTGGATCATCTGTGGTCACAAACGGAGTTTTGTAGATCGCTTCCCAACCTGAAGTTTGCAGAGAAATGTTCAGCATGCTGTTCCATTTAGTTTGAGCTTTTTGGGGATTTTCACTGACTAGCTGAAGGAAAAGTGGGTAGAACATTCGATTTACTTTTTGTGTGATATTCTATTTCTCAACACAACTGTTTGTAATGTCAACATATCTTGGAAGGGATTTAATTAGCCTTTTCCAGCTTTTCGGAATCGCGTTTATCACTCCCTGGTAGACAGTGAAGGGTGGTTTTAAATCAAATTTCGCGCAAAACTCGGTGTATAACAGGAAAGAATTTTCGTTGTTTGAGAGGTCATTTAGAAAGAAGATGCCGTGGTCACACCAATGTTGATTATAAAATAGTTTGCCCCCAATCTTAATATTGTTGTTGAAGAAAAGTGGTTCCGGCAGTATCTCTGGAACATTTGGGGGTCCCGTGCCGCCCATGGCCGACCACCCACTGAACACATTTTTCCAAAAAGGGTTAAGATTTTTACTTATCTTTTCCAATCCTTGTTTACGAAGGTACCACACTTTATATCCACCATATTTCTCAAGACCGTCTAACAGAAGTGTCTTCCAGGGGGCAAATACCTGAGGGTCTAATAATTTCTTGATCCACATTAGTTTTAGCGACTGACTGAAAGTTTATAGGTGAGGGAATTTAATTCCACCATTTTCAAACGTATTTATCATAATGTTTCGTTTTATTTTGTCTTGTTTTCCAGACCACAGGAATTTAAAAAAAATAGTTTGCATTCGCTCAAGAATTTCTTCTGCCGGGTCAGAAAGAACACTTAGGCAGTGTATTAATATTGGAAGGGCCATGGTCTTCGCTACACAGGTTTTACCTATTACGGATAATTTCCTGAAAGACCAATCATTGAATAGTTTTTCAATTTTTTCCATTTTTTTCAAATAGTTTTTCTCAATAAATCTGTCACTATATCGTATTCAATACCTAAAATTGTGAATGAACTTTGGTGATTCCAATATACTTTGTAGCGTGTTGGAATTACTTCACCACATCCCATCTTTGATCGAATCCAAATCACTTGTATTTTATCGAAATTCACCTTCAGGCCTGAGTGTTTGGAAAATTCATCCATGATACTTAACACGGCATTGAATGAATGGCCGTCATCGCTTAAGAACAGCATTGTGTCGTCCGCATATTGTGTTATTAGATATTCAGAGTTATTTATATTAACTCCATTTATTTCTGGGTTGAATTTTAACGAGGAACTGAGAATCTCAGCACACAAAATAAACAGATAGGGTGATAAAGGGTCACCTTGCCTCACACCCTTGCCTAGTGCAAATCGATCTGAGCAATGGCCATTGTTCAAAACACAACTATAGATCCCGTTGTAATACGTTCTAAACCATTTTATGATAGATGGTCCAAAGTTGAAAAAATTTAGTGAGCGTTCAATGAAACTCCATTCTAATGAGTCAAAAGCTTTCTCGAAATCTATCATAACTAAGATTGCGGGTATGTTTTTCTGCTCGCACTTCTTAATTACATCGAAGCATAATCTAGTAGATTCACCAATATATCTACCTTTCTTGAAACCTAATTGGGTTTCTGAAATGATTTTGGGCAGAACTGTTTTTATGCGGTTCGCTATTGCACTTGATCCAATTTTTACATCGACATTTATTAGCGATATTGGCCTCCAATTTTTCATGTACAGTTTTGATTTGTTTTGTTTTGGGATACACGTTATAATGCTTCCTTTTTGGACAAATGAGAGCTCTCCTGCTTGATAACCATAGTTTAGGGATTTAACTAGAAAGCTACCTATGTCCTTCCAGAAAAATTTGTAAAACTTGGCAGTGAAACTGTCAGAAGCAGGTGTTTTATTATTTGCCATTTTTTTTCAATGTGTGGAGGCATTCCGACTCAAGTAAATCACCCTCTAGAGAAATTTTTTCATCATCATTTAAAAAATTCAGGAAAGGGTTCTTACTGTCAAAAAAATTATTCTCGTTATTCGTCTCATCTGCCCCCGGATTGCTAGATGTATATAGTTTTTCATAAAACTGTTTCTGTTCAGAAAGAATTTCAGTTAAGTTTTGTGTTTCAGAACCATCATTCCTAATTAATTTGCTGATTATTTTTTCAGTGTAGTGTCGTTTTTCAAGGTTACAAAAATATTTTGTAGCTCTTTCCCCTTCAACTTTCCATTTGGCCTTCGATCGCAAAATAGCGCCTTTGATTTTTTTCTCCCTAATTATTTTTAAATCTGATTGTAAAGTTTCCATTTCTTCCCTGACATTTAAATCACCCTCATCCAATCTTCTTTGCAAAGTTTTTATTTTTGTTTCTTTTTCTGATTGTTCTTGTTCGGACTTCCGTTTAAGAGATGCACAATAAGGAATTGTTTTGCCCCTTATCATGAGTTTAAGTGTTTCCCAAAATAATTGGTAGCTAATGGAGAATCCATTATTATTATTATTATTATTATTATTATTATTATTATTATTACTACTGTATTGTAGAACAGTTTCTGCTATTACCTTCTTGACTATACACACATATTCTGCATCATTTAGAAGGCTGTTATTAAATTTCCATATTCCTTTCCCTTTCGATTGATTTACGAAAGATAGTTTTAGAGTTATTGGGTTATGATCTGACCTTTATCTAAATTCTATGTCTGCACTTTTTAAAAACAATTGCAAATTGGAGGTCATCAAAAAGTAATCTAATCTGGCCATTTTATTATCTGGGCCCCTCCATGTGTATCTTTTCGTACTCGGATTTTCCTCCCTCCAAACATCATATAAATCGAATTTTTCAATTAACGTTTTAATTGTTTCATTTGATTTTTTATTATTTTTATGTCTGTACTTTATTGTGTCAGCCTCATAAGAAATTGGGACATTCCAGTCGTCTCCAACTAGTATTGCGTCATTACCCATCTCTTCAATTATATCAAACAGATTTGTAAAGTAACGAGGTTTATCGTCGTTGGGACCATACAGAGCCACTAACGTGAGCCTTTGGTCATATATAGTTATGTCCAGTACAATGAAATTACCACCAGGGTCTTTCCTACTATCGTGTATTTTGTAGCTTAAAGTGTTTCGAAATAGAATCGCAGTCCCTCTACTGGAGCTGGTGTAGGAGTTGAAAATTGCCTCGTAACCCCGCTCGTTTCTCCATGTATTTTCCACATCACTACAGGAATGAGTGTCTACCAAGAGAGTGATATCAAATGGCTTCCTACACCATGAGAAGACATCCCTGCGTTTTACAGTATCGGGAGACAGACCTTGACAGTTCAAACTACCAAATGTGATATTCGCCATATTGATTGTTTTGTTTATTGATCGACAAACACCCTGAAGGACAAATTTCTGATGAGTCATCCTCGTTTGTAACGAGATCATGGTGTAATATTTCGCTTGAAAAAAACATCACAACTATTAGAAGATATCTGCACAGTACCTTATAGAACACCCTGTAATACACAACAATTCTTATCTGAAGTTTCAATTTTGGGAAAACAAACAATATTAACAACAGAATTATACAAGAAAAAACAATACATTTCATGGTGCGGTTAAGATGGCGTTTTTTTGAAGGCGGTATCATGTAATCTGTTTTAAGTTTCTATGGCCGCTTTACTTTGTGGTGAGGTTGAATCCGCTAAAATTGTATTCGTAGTGGAGAACAGACGAAACAGGTCAGCCCATTATTAAAAAGGAAGGGTTCAAATAACAATCGCAATCTACAACATATAGTTGTATATTGCGAGAGTTATTGGATCTCTGAAAAGTTCATTATCCTGTCTGTGATACTTCAACACTTGGAAAAAAGGCTTGTAACCTCTGATAAGTCAGCAGAGAAACCATTGATTCAATGACCCACAAAATAGAAAATAGTAGATTCTATTTTTTTCAACCGATCTGTAGGTGTCTAAGGGTAGCCCTATGACACCAAGTGCCTTGAGTGCCCCACCCCCCCCCCCCCCCCCCCAGTCCCATCGTAAATCAGAAGGGAAAATCAGTCCAATTATTAAAAAGGAGAGGACCAAGTAACAATCGCAAAATACAGCATATAGCTGTATATTGCGAGTGTTATTTGATCTACGAAAAGTTCCATTGACATTTCTCCTTGTTAGTGAACGCAAAATTAGCCTTCAAGGTTATGGAATTTCAACAATAAGATTCTAAGAATCTTCTTCATATCCTTTCAGGGATAGTTCAATGCGCGGAAAAAAGGCTTGTAACCCCTGATAGGTCAGCAGAAAAAACGTTGATTCAATGACACACAAAATAGAAAATAATAAGTTCTTTTTTTTTCAACCGATCTGTTGGTGTTGAAGGTAACCCTTTTACCACCCAGTGCCTTGAGTGCAACCCCCCCCCCCCCCAATCTCATCGTAGATCTGAGGGGAAAATCGGTCCAATATTAAAGAGAAGGGCCCAAATAGCGATCACAACATACAGCATATAGCTGCATATTACGAGTGTTATTGGATCTCAAAAAAGTTCATGTCCTGTCAGTGGTAGTTCAAAGCTTCGTTTAAAGGCTTGTAACCTCTGATAGGTCAGCAGAGAAACCATTTATTAACTGACACATAAAATAGAAAATAATAGGGAATTCAATGTTGTTCCCAGTGTCCCAGAAAAAAGATCTGCTTGGGCCGAAAATCCCGGAAAATATCAGTCTAAGCTTTTGGCAGTTTTGAAATGATTTGAGGACTGATGTACGATCAGTTTCAAAAGATTTATAATCTTGGCATTACCCTGTTCAAAAATCATTAAAATGATTGTCATAAAATTCATTATTAAAAGCAAAAACAAAAGATGTTTCTATATTTTCACCCCTTGGCCTTCAGATGCTTTGTTTCTAAAAAAACATTTTGTTTCAACAGAGAATTCCTCTTTAAAAAAGAGAATTCCTCTTTAATGGTATTCAATTATATTTTTCCTGCATTTGAATAAGAGTGCCCACTGCCCAGGTTTTGCTTTACAAACTGCAACAGTGTGTTTGAACATTGAAAAGAGAATGTAGATTATAATCCAGTTGATGAGTGCCACCATTTTAACTTTGCATTCTGGGAGAAACTTGGGAAGTTCCTTTGATTCATTTCTCGTGATAAAAATTATCTGTCTGGGAATCACCTCTTTTTTTCATGTGCATCTTTGAATCAAACTCAGTGTTTGGGAAGTTGAACTGAAGACAGCTCAGGTTTAATTCTAAGTCGAAGGCCACTTTTGGAAGTGTTATTATTTTTTTACTTTATTTATTATTTCTTTTTAGAATGATACTAAAATGGATAGGATCTACAGAGAAAGTAATTTTGTGACTCTTTTATATTTTTCAAGGGGTCCTCTGTTGAGTAATCTTTCTTTTACTCTGGAGAATTTTCTTTAATTTATATTTCCTTCAACTCATGCTACTGCACAGCAGCCACAAAGTGATTGTAGGAGAACAGCAAGAAATTTTTGGAAGTTGATCAATTGAAATTTCTGAACATTTGCAGGAGTTAATTATGCCTCATTATTTTTCTTATAAATTACTTGTCTTCAGATTACTGCTGCAGTCATGAATTGATTGTAGGAGAAATGCAAGTGAACATTTTTTTCTTCTTGAAGTTTGACATCTAGATGGGATGTTCTTGAAACTGTAAAACCTTAATTTTTATTTTTTTTGATGGTGGTGGGGGGGGGTGGGGGGGTGGGGGGGGGGGGGGGGTATTGGGTGCAACTTTATTACTGTTGTGATTCCAATGTTTGTGAATGGAATACAGTTTTAATAAGTCATTACACAGGATACAGAGCCAGCTGAGATAAGCAATAATTTAATTCCAAAATGAAAATTTGTACTTATATATTCTGACCATTGTTTTGTTTTTTTTCTTTTTTCTTTTTTTTTTGGGGGGGGGGGGGGGGGGATACAACACATGTGAGCTGCATTAATAGTTCTGTAGTATCTTCTGTGGAGAAAAGTCCTCTCACTGGGGGCAATTTAGTGGTAGTCGACTTGCTGTATACAGCATTTTCTATCACACAAACCTTTCCCTGAAATCTATGCAATTTCCCTGAAAATCAACCCCAGTTTCCCTGAAAATTTGTTTTGGAGGTTAATATGGTATAATTGGTTAAATATTTGTCCTACAATTGCAAAACAGTGCCAAAGAAGAGATTTTTAGGTGCAAGAAGAGGTGAAGAGGCAGATTTCTATGACGAGGATGGTGCCAGAGAAACAAGAATTTTTTTTAATAGCCTTATCTGTTCACTTTTCTCCCCTTCATTGTGGAATGTCTCTTGTCAAAAAATTATATATGAGAAGACTGAATTTCAAATGCTATTTTGGTTTGTTTTTCTCGATTTAGTCTCAACATTCCAGGATTTTATTTATGAAGTCTTCATCCACTGATGTCAGTCCAGTGTTCACGTTGACTCAATATTTTAATTGCCAGAGCTGAATATTTTTTGTGCCAAATGAGAATTTTTTGATGGCGCCGCTGCGGTCTTCTATACATGGAGGGTAGAAGAAGAGAAACCCTTGACATCGGTGACGTTGAGATCGCCGATTGTATGCATGCAAGGCCGGCCAGCTTGCCAGCCGGCCAGCTGGCCCTGGATGCCTGCATAGTGGACAGGAAGGCAGCACGACTGCTTGCAGCCCTTCCAGAGGGTGCGTTAATCCTGAAAATCAAGTTCTTGTGCAAACGGAACAAAGGCGACTGGGTCGCTGAAGATAAGTTTGACCCTGTCGGTGCGGATAGGAAGAAGGGGCAGGGCATCATTGAGATCTCTCAAGAAACTAAGCCGGGCGCACTGACCGAGATAGACCAGGTGTACTACCAGAATGCTTACCCTGTCACAGCAGTCGTTTACAGGCTCTACCCTCTCAGAGACCCAGACCCAGCAAACCTAGCACCAATGAAAGAAGGTGATCTCAGCTGTGTCATGCAGAGAGTGGTGGAGCACTTCAACGGTGTTCTCAGAGGACAGGGCCTAACCCCCACCAGGCGACAGAAAATCAAGGAGTGGGAGAAGAGAGTCCATGGCACTGGTGCAACGGTCGTCGATGTAGGCAAGCTCAAGAAGATCCTCAAAGGGGGGGGGGGGGGGGGGGGGGGGGGGATATCAGCGTGACAGATATAGCTGGTGAGGCTATCTACAACAGCGGAAAATATCAGTTTGAAGGAAGAAATGGTATGAGAGGGAAAGTAGAGCTCATCTGCCATAATGACCACGCTTGTTCCAAAGACCAGCTCTTCTCCCAGTGCAGACAGGCCCAGATATGCGAGGGTGACGTTTGGGAAGCTATCAGACAGGCCACCCAAAATAAGCCAATCGCTGTCTGGCTACTCGAAGGTGGCCAGGATAGACAGCTCAGCATCGACCAGTTCCTCCTACAAGACAGCCATGCCTTTAGGACTCAAGAGGCCCACCAAACCCTCCAGAAGGCCTGCGCCAATCTAGGAGATGAATCTCTTGCCAACAGGGCCTTCCGAGTGAACCACGCAGCCTGCATCGTCGCAAAGGAAAGGAATGACTGGAAGCCAACCCCAGCATCTTTCCTGGATGACATCCAAAAGGCTTGTGTCGAACATGGCCACTGTGGCCTCTGGAACGCAGAACGGTATCACGTCAATGACATCATAAGCAATGACATGAAGGCACGCTATCCCTCAAGCTTCTAATGTCATCCAAATTCAACATGACTCATATAGCAATCAATGGTGCTTTGCCCAAAGACATAGGTACCAGTGTCGCCCAAATATGCAAGTGGGCTTTCGACCCAAGTGTCTACCCTGTCATCCCTGCATGGTTCGGGAGGCATTTTGAGGAGCAGGGCTGGGCTCCAATGGTCCTCCTCTCATATCTCATGGATTCCGGCATCCTAACCAGATTAGAGGTAGGAGAAGCCATCATCACTTTCGGAAAGAAGAATGTAGTATGGCTCCCCGAAGATAGAGATCAGGGCTGCAGCATCATATGGATGTTCACTCAGGGCAGCTATACATGCCACAGGAACACGCCGACTACCTCCCCAAGCCAGAGTATTGTAGCACCACGAAAGATCTCCCTCCCAGCACTGCTCCAAGGTATAATGACCCACTAACCCACCAACGGCTGAGTTACCTCAATGGTGGAGATGGTAGCGGCAAGACGAGAGCGATCGAGCTCTTCAGGGTGCGAGACCCACTTGTCTTGACCTCAATTCACCGCCTTGCCAAAGAGATGTGAGGTAGGGGGTGAAGGCCCAGATCTACCATAGCTTCTTCAGGTGGAGCGGTCAGAATGACTGGATGCCAGACTGCATGAGCCAGAAGTTCATCCCTCGTGTCATCATTTAGGATGAGGTCAGCACTGTGCCCCGGCCATCCTAGAAATGTTCTTGGACTGGCTAGACCAGCTTGGGGTCCAGGTTATCTGCTGTGGTGATCAAGGTCAGCCATCACCGATCACATGTGAGATGCCCCATGACTGGTTACGTCAAGTCACCGGGCAAAAGATGATGTGCTCAAGGCCCTGAAAAGGCACATCCGCCTCCAGGCTGACAAGGTCCAGTGTCAGGAGATGTGGAAGGCTCTCCCCAGCTGTCTCGGATGGGAGCGCTTCATGGAGCAATGGTGACCAGGTGACCTGATCGTCACCAGCCGGCAGAAGGTTCGCGACCAGACACCCCAGTTCCGCTGCTATACCACTCCAAGGACAGCAGAAAACAGAACATTATGGTTCCCATCCCGGGCACAGACTACAAAGAAGAGCTCATACTCAATGACATCATTGAAGTCACCATTGAGGCCGGTGAACAGGCTATTAAGACCGATGATTGCTGCCTCGGGTATGCCCTCACAGTCCACTCAAGCCAGGGTCTCACTATCCGCGACCCACAGAAGGTTGGATCATAGACGACTTCCTACAATGGTCCAACCTCGCCTACCTTGCCGTTTCCCAAGTGGAGTATATGCAGCAGCTCGAACAGGTGACCTGTTCACCAGATGAGGGTACTGAGGTCAGGCAGCCCACAGAACAGCAGCTCCGCAAAAACATCATGAGGAAGCTTGTCGCCCACAAGTGCCAGGACCAGGTCAAAGGACTCCCGGGGTTCAATCTGAAGGACAACTACATCCTGCGGCTCAAGGAGGACCAACAGAACCACTGTGCGACATGCAACATCGAGATGCTGTGGGCCTACCAGCCCAAAGATACACAGCAGTTCAGTGTCGACCAGCTGGACCACAGCAGGGGGCACTGCCGGGGGAACGTATGATTGACCTGTTTAGAGTGTAACCAAAGAAGAGGGGTTGCAGCAGTGCCAGAGGCACAATACACCTAGTGTCTAGTCCGAAGGACTAACCGTTCCGAAAGAACATCGGGAGGCAGCTGGGTGTCAGGAGGCACCACAAGCAACTCTTCCCAGATGAATCCACGAGCTGGTCCATCCAACAAATGGTAGAGGACAGGTTAGCTGGGCTTGGTGACCGAGCATCCAAGCCGGTACACTTGGAGGGACCACACAGGATCGGTTGCACAATGGCAACCTCCCCCCCAGCTCGCCTGCCTGGTACAGGTAGCGAACACCCACATTGGAGGGGAGCAGCCAGAAACCACAGAAGAGGGCTCTTGTGTCACAGCCTTGGCGGCATCAGATGGCCTCTTTTTAGTTAAGCGAGTCACCTCACCATTCACCACCGCAACAACGCCGGGCAGCTGAACAACCCATTCATTCGACCTCTCACCTGATGGTAACCTCATCTCCTGGGCGTATTGGTGCCCAAACAGTCGCTCTGCCAGGATATGGTAGAACCGCTCCACAATTCCCTGGTCCCGGTGGACATCCACACGGCCACGCCATGCTTCTGTCCCGTGTTTCGCCAGCAGCTGATTGACTGCACCCATGAACTCGCGCCCGGGATCGACCTGAAGGAGCTTGGGCCACCGCAGTGGTCCACGCTTGTATATGTTTTCTAGGGAGGCCGCGACCTCTTGGGCCTTTTTTGTAGCCAGGGGCTCTGCCTCTTTATAGCGGGAGGCTACATCAACGACTGTGAGTGCATACTTGTAGGTTTTGCAGGCTAACAGGCCTTGTGGCAGAAAGAGCAGGCCTGCCTGGTGAACCTCATTTGGCGTCCGCACATTGAACTTGGGTCGTGGTATGTGTGTGCTTCGCACTGCTGGAAGATATATCTGCCAGATGACCTGCTTCTTAAGCCATGCCCAAACCAAATCTTCCGAGACCTTGGCCGTGGAAGCAAGGTTTTTGATGACTGTGAGTCTTCCAGTACCCCTTGGGGCTGTAGTAGACTGAAGCCAACTTTGTTGCAAGCTTACTGTCCATTCTTGGGTATTCCAGCATCCTTTGGACCTCTAAAAGCCATATTAGAGGAGTTTTATAATGATAATATACAATTATGTAAGTGACACTATCCGACGTTCAAACCGTGGACCTACCAAAGGTGTTCCATGTCGGAGAGCAATTTGCGTGTGCCCTTGATGAAGTAACCTACTACCCTCTTTGGTACAACATTAGTTCGAGGCTAGGCAACAATTATATTCGCATCATGAATGAGAAAGGTGACTCAGTTGAACAGAAGATAAAGATGCCAGATGGCTATTACAATGTATGCAAGCTAAATGATAAAGTGTTTAGTCAGGTTGGGGCTATACTGGATCTTCACAAACCTTCAGGTTGTCTGTGACTCCAGGCTGATAAGTCTCTGAGACTGGGAGGTTTGGCACGCACCTTGGGATTTGCAACAAACAAATCCCTCGGGGAGGGAAGCAGCTGATGGGGGATGAGTTACCTGAACTTGCAACCCACCGTGAGCTCTACTTTCATCTGTCAGAAGTCAGCACCACGGACAATGTTCACAACGGACTACCCAGCACGCTACCCAGCACACTACTCAGAACAGTACCTGTAGCAAATGAAAAATGTGCCAGTGGCAGAACAGTAGCTTTCTCTCATTTGCAATACAAAAGGCTTGTCCCAGGCCCTATAGGCAATGTTACAGCCCACGTTTTAGATAGCATGGGTGGCCCTATTGAATTGCAGCACTTATCTGTAACATTACATATTCAAAATATGCCTGTCCCTACGGAACAACAGTAACAGCTGCAACAAGTGCAAAGACATGGTGAATAGCAGAGGACCAGGAGCACATGAAGCATTGCCTTGCACCACCCTTTAGCTGGATGAGCTCGGGGACACGCAGGGCTTTGGAGAACCAGGGATGACAGACAAATTGTATGTACATGTATTTCAGCTCTCTGAGGGGCTATACAAAAGAAAAAAGCTGCCCTTTGTTGTTCCTTCAGAACAGGAACAACTGCAACAAGCTACATTTACCGAGCTGCGCGGTTTGAACCTGGAAGGCTTAGACCCGTGGAGGAGCTACAGACTTATCCAGAATGACTCCAGTCAGTGGTCTCTGTATCGGCACCCTGTTCGCGGTTGGTGGGAACTTGACTTCAGGGTCATCCAACATAACATCTAACTGGGCCGCGACTACAGGCTTCTTATAGCCCGAAAGGTGTTATTTATGTTCACGAAAGCAATGCCATGTATGTGTTGGGTGGGGTAAAAGGAGGTGCGATGATGGAGCTCTTTCGGGAGTTTGATCATCTTACTCCTGGCAAGGGTACCACCACAATTATACAGATAGTCCTGGGTATACAATCCAATGACTTCATACCAGTGCTACATGGGCTTGACCTAAAATGGGGTCGGCGGCATAATCACAAAGAACTTGTCATCATTATCCGTGGCAAAGGTGTATTGCTCTCATTAAGTGGTGTCGAGTACAAGGTCACAGATGCTAGGTTTCCAACCGACACATTCAACACCCTATATCTTGGCCCAGCTAAACTCAAGCGCCTGCAGTTTACCAGACACATGCTCACGGATGACGATTTAAAGGTATTAGAACATGGTCTATAATACCAATAAGTATGGGCTTGTATCCAGAACTCAATACCAGAGACGCAAATACTTTCTGCATCCAGGAGATCAGTGATGTAAGAGCCCGTCTCATGACCGAACGAGACTGCAGGCATTCTCTCGACAAGAAATACAAGCGAGGGGTCAATATCACAGATGGCATCAAAACATTTCTATCCGTGGCCGCCGTAGGAATCAAAGTTGGTGGAATCAGGTTGTTGCCAAACATAGCTGCAATTCTTGCAGTTATAGCACTAGATCGAGGCTGCAGCAGGGGCCTGTGGATTGGCAGGTGTTTTCGGGAAATTTGTAAGCTGAAGGCTCACAAAAAGGCAAAAAAGCACAACACGATTAGCACCTTAGCAGAGGCCAAGCTTTCGAGCATCGCAGATCTGTATTCAAAGGCTGTTGCGATGGCCAGATATCCGAGGAGGAATTCAGTTGTGTACTCGCGAAGGAAGAGAAATTCAACCAACTCTGGTTTGATATCTGCAAGGCATCTCACCAAGAGAGCCCGCAGCAGGGCACAAAAAACAAGATGCTGCTGCTGATATGCCAAGAACTTGCCAGGCAGAGACAGGGACCCCCTGTGCCTGCTGTTGTTCCTGTTCTGAAGGGACAACGGGAACAAGGGGAACAATGGAAATGGCTGAGACCAGAGCTCACCACACCCACCGATCCGTAGTTGCTGTACAACTCTCATGGGCTTTTAGGATTACTTTACAGCATAGCTAGGTGGCCATCCGTTCCCCCCCCCCCTCCCCGCACATAACCCCTTTTTTTACACGCTTAGTGAATCACTGGGTGAGTTTGTAGCTAACACACCCAACCATAGTATGATGAAGGCAATCTCATGGTCCTTCTGTCTGGCTGATAGTGTGTAAAAGTCTTCTAGTTGCGGTTCTGGGCCAAGACTGTTTAAACTGTTCCCAGTTACCTGGGCATACTCGCGAGTCACAGCATCCTGGAATGTGCGCAAGGCATGGCCTTGGTGACGTAGTTCTTCGTTGATCCATTCGAGGCATTCTGTTCGCTTACGGGACCATACTGCCTGGGCGGCCTGAAGCTTTTCTACGGCTTTGTCATGTCGCACACATTCTGCACCAGCATCGTTATCCCGAAAATTGGAAAAGAGGTAGTTGCTGCCAGAGAAGGCCACTGCCTTAACAAGGGCACCCGCAATTAGCATTGTGATCGAGGCCATCTTGTTATTTCATAATATCTGCTGGAATGATTCCTTGTTTAACAAGAGCGCACATATCGCTGAAGCAATACAATGTCCCCTACTGGACTAAAGAGCATTAATAATTATACAAATGTTATAACCAAGATGTGATCAGCATGAATTCCATTGAAGCTTTTCCAAAAAAAGTCCGGAAAACTGATATTTTGGAGCTTTTCCTTATTTCCAAGGGCCATAACTCACACAAGAATAATGCAATCAGCATGAA
This sequence comes from Pictodentalium vernedei, assembly GCA_031216915.1. Classification (NCBI taxonomy): domain Eukaryota; kingdom Metazoa; phylum Mollusca; class Scaphopoda; order Dentaliida; family Dentaliidae; genus Pictodentalium; species Pictodentalium vernedei. The sequence continues at coordinate 220,750,703 of CM062294.1, forward strand.
ACTCAAACTTGATCTGTAAGTCATCATTCTATAGTAGTTTACCCAAAATTAAATCATTCTGTTGAAGCGTTTGAAAAGAAAACTCCGGAAAACTGATATTTTGGTGCTTTTCCATATTTCCAAGGGCCATAACTCACACAAGAATAATGCAATCAGCATGAAACTCAAACTTGATCTGTAAGTCATCGTTCTATAGTAGTTTACCAAAAATAAAATCATTCCGTTGAAGCGTTTCCAAAAAAACTCCGGAAAACTAAAGTGTGACTGAAAGACTGACAGACTGACGGATGGACAGAGTGCAAACCTATAGTCCCCTCCGGCAATGCCGGTAGGGGACTAATTAGCATTTCCTTGGTTGCCATCGCCTGCCCCACGTCAAGGACTACCATCCCGACATCATAGCCGGTGAAGTCAAGTTGAGAGGTGGCTCCCTTCATTGCCATCTTACCTAACAGTTGTAGGGAGGCGGTTCCCAGAGTTTTCGTCATTGCTGTGCCAAGCCGTGCTTAATATCGGGCATAGAGTCTATCGATTTCCTTATCGTTCATGGCGTCGACCTGGTCAAGTGTGAGGTTTTTTCCTCGATTGTGCTTAGCCTGCTCACCAGAAGCTACTGCAGCTAGCATTTTGCGTTTGGCTCCATCGATCTGTTCTTCCTTCAGAAAAGGAACAGCAGGATCCACTGCAGTCTTGCCTTCTGTATTGCCTTCCTGCGGTGCAGCATGGCACCTTGCTCTTCCAGCAGTTGGTAAATGATATTGTCACAATTCATGCTGGTCTGTATATACGTTATCTACGGATATGTTATGGCGATACGCCATTTGAGTATAATATACGAGAATGCCGCCCACCCCAGCACGAATGAATGTAGTTCTTGGGTCACTAGAATGGCTGCCTCCCACATAACAGGCGTTATAACAACACTTTATAAGTGGTTGCTTGGTCTGTTTTCAAAACTAACAGGGCATGCCTGCTCTCCGCCAATGCCTGGCGAACTGCTACACATTCCTCACGGCTTCTAATCACATCAATCTCTTGTAGACAGTCCTCAAAGCTGTCTCTGTCCTTACAGTGGAACAGGCAAGCCCAGAGGGTCTGTTCATGGGGATCCTTTAAGACAGTGTTATACTTCTGAGTCAAAACCCAAACGCTCTGCTGCGCATTACGATCTGAGAAGGCTAGCCCGGACAGCATGTCTTTCTTTTGTGTCAAAGCTTTCAAAGCCGAGTAGTCATCGATAATGTACAAGGTTGGCTCTCCCTGGAACGTGTGATAGAAGGTCCGTAAATCCTGGTGGAGGCATGTACTATGTACACATCAGGGTCATTCCAAATCCATGGACGGTCGTGGTATGTTTTGCTGTATTTGATCATGGGACAGAGCACCATAATGTTCCAAAATACACCATGGTGAAGGCCCTCCAGCAGGTCCAGAGCGAAAACTGTCTTGCCACAGCTGGTTGACCGCAGATACTGGCTGCGTGGGGCTCCGTTAGGAAAAGGTCATTAATAAAGTGTGTTGGTGAACCGGTCATCTTCAATGTTAAACTGCGCATCCATGAGAACATACAGATATACATTCAAAGCACCACTCGCCTCTGCTGTCTTTGTGATATGGATAGTGATACCTTCACTGGTGTTTTCTATAAACCAGCCACTGCCGTGTAGTCCGCCATCATCAGGTCAAGCCATAGTACATGCTTGTTGGTCAAGAATTCTTGCAATGTGACATCAGCCAGAGATAGCTCCTTTGCGACTAGAGACACCTCGGGATCTCTTTTGCTGCTGGGGCAAGATCCAAAGTGCCGAGTGGCTTCGTTCCATTTCTGGTAGACATGCAATCCCTGGGAGTACAGCTGCTTAGGCACCCCTTCGATGATAACCTCAACTTTGGTGATCTTGGGATTATAAAAGACCTCAGGTTTCCTACCGAAAGCTGCACAATCATTAGTAGGGTCCTCGAACAGCAGCAGGATCCCTTTCATGTTCTTTGAGGTTGCTGTTCCACAGAAAGTCGCTCTTGTCTTTGGTCATTTTGCAGAGGCAAAGGACGCGATTGTATAGGATGGCGAGACGACCAGCATACTGGTTGCGGACCATGCGAGCAAGTTCATATTGGGTGACCATTTCATATTCCAGGCTGATATTATTAATGGTGTAACTGGCAGTGGCATTGCCTGTATCCAGGACCACTCGACTGTAATCAGTGAATGTCAGCTCGTACTCGAGCCGATCCCCAAGCGCACTCTGGTAGAAAGGCATATGTGCCTCAAGGAGTTCAAAGTCCAGCGGGATACAGAACCAATTGCCATAGCCTTGTCTACAGCAACAGTGTCAACCTTCTCTTCTGCGCCGACCTGCAGCTTAGTAGCATTTCTTCTCGCGGAGGTATTAATTCCCTGGTAGTGTGCATTTTTGCGCTCGGGGGCTGTTTTCCAAAGGTCAAGGTAGCAGTGGTACACACCTGCATTGTTGACCGACATCATCTCGTTCCCGCTGATCTTGATTGCCATTTTCTTGCCGATGGCATGGCCAAGATTCTGAACAACTGACCTGTTATCATCTGTTGAGTTTAGGGTGACTGCAAAGGCTAGGCACACTGTACCCGGTACGATAAGGTCGTGGGACCGTGGGACCCGAGGTTTGGGAACCGGATATTGAGCTGTTGGTTCGGGCCAATCATACTAGGGTTGTGCATGATTACAACTGACTGCTGAACTCCCTGTAACCCAAGAGGCTCTCGTAGTCTGCAGTATGGGTCAAGCTTGTATCCATATTGATTTGAAGACATGTTGAATATAATGAACATATCTCGGATCTATCTTCAATACAATGGCAGACTTTGACCTTGACGATGATGATTCAATGGAGCTGCAAGATGAAACTAGCTTTACCCAGGCCCCTTTGGATGTTCCTTTAGAACAAGAACAAGAGACAGGCGTTAAAATACCTTCATTGCAGTATGAGCTCTTGGAGGAGGTTGTCAATGGCTACTACCAGAATCTGTCTGAGAAAGGGATGGTGCCCTACCTATGTGACTATTCCAAGTTTGAACTCGGCAAAAATATGCAGCTGAGGCTGAAGGCCCTTCCAAATATCAACATTGTTAGTAAATCAGGAGCACCCCATGCTCTCTCAACAATTGCTGGAAAGCATAGCAGTGCTGAGATCATCCGGAATGAGCTGGAGTTTACGGACTGGACTCGAGGGGGCAAGGCGCTTAAGCCAAAGGCACTTGAAACACTGCAGGTCAATGACAATGAGTTGGGTGAGGCAGCTGCTAGGATCGGATATTACAGAACTGCAAGACTTGGGACAGGTGGCTAATGCTGCATCAAATTCCACTCAAAATGTGGTGGAAAGTCTTACCGAGGAGGAAGAAACTGCACTTAAAAACTTACATGTCCCTCCACTTGATACTGTGGGATTGGAGTATAACATCAGAGAGCTCCACGGACTCAACAGGGCGATGCAGACCACCCAAGGTGAGTTAACGAACAACCTGGCCAGACTGTCCGGGCTGGATGAGCATATCGCTTTGGAAAAGAGAAAGCTAGATGAAGCTCAAGATGATCAGTTTTGTAGGCACCGGATAGGAGAACGCTTATGCAACCTGGAAGGTGAACAAGCATCCCGCCTGGAAGTGGCCGCAATGAATAGAGAGGCCCTCCGATCTCAAATCAACGTTATCAGAGAGATGATCAATCGGATCCTCAATGAGGACACGATTCTTGGTGAGCACATTCGCACCCTCTTCCAGGAACAAGGGATTAGGATCGCATCTATCCACACAGCGATTGGGATGGCAATCTCGACCCTAGTACTTGCTCTGACCAGTGGGGTGGAAGTACCCCCACTCCCGCTCCACCACCATCTGATAAGGGTGGCCTCAAAGAGTGGGTGAAGAAGCACCCACAGGCTCTTGGGTGCATCCGCGCCAAGCTAGCTGGGAAGGCGGAGGCTGCGCTACCTGGAATTATAGGCTCCATTTTTTCATGGCTGTTCAAGCTACTCACAAAAACTGTGGGCTGGCTGTCCGAAAACCTGTGGGCCTTGGTCCTTGCTGTCTGGGGTCTGCTTCTTGTGGCGGCTCGTCAGTGGCTATCATCAAAGAAACCAAAGCGCAAGTAAGCCAACTGCAATCCCACCCACATCGGCAGTTTTCTCGTCATCATGCTGGCGTGCTACTGCAATTCCTGATGCCACCGACTCAGCATCAGAGGCACCTCCGCTACAGGTCCCCATTTCCACAGTATGCACATCAATAGCCATCAGACCGGCCAGCGGCTTGACCAGTCCTGTCTCTCCCGTAGACACAAGGGGTGGGATTGGTGCAGTGTTTATTTTTGTATTTAGTCCCAGGGTCTGGGCGGTTGTGGCAATAACGATCATGTTGTTATACTCCATGAGGCCGTGTGAAAGGCCACCTAGTTCCATATCAGAAGGCACCATGTAGAGGCCTCGACCGAATACATAATCTGTTTTTGACTTGGCGTGAGACAACTCGCTTTGATAGCGTTTAATTCCACTCTCCAGGTCCACTGGGCATGCAATGGCATCTTCCACATTCACCTCAAACTTCTTTTGGACGTCAAACGCTGTACACGTTCCGGAAATCGATGAACGGGTCCGAGCCTGGGACCCGATTGTTGCCCAGACGTATGTCCTAATGGACTCATTGATTCTTTCGAACCCTGCCCTTGTAAACCTGTTTGCCTCGTCAACTACAAACATAGTAAAATCTGCATGCCCTTGTCTGATAAAGTCTGCATGAGTATGCCCATGCCCTGAGCATTCAGTGAATGTGACCACATGGTTGTATCTTTGACTCGGCAGGTGTAATGTCAAGGGATGGCTGTAGTATGTGATGACTTGGTATAAAGTGCCCAACCCGTCATTATAATCCCCCTTTTCTCTCCAATCTGTATCAGGCAACACACCAAATTCATTTGATAGGCTTTCAAATGCACGTCTGTCATAGGAGTTATTGTATCTAGACCATTCATGGTCCTGGGGTAAGGCAACTTTCATTTCAGCTAAAATCAGCTGTGCCTGGGAGTAGAATGGAATAGCCAGAAACCTCTAGCGAACAAGTCTGTGGTTTGGTTCAGGTGGTCAGTAGCTGAGACCCCGCACCCTGTCGTCGCACACCATACAGCGAAGTTCACCTGGTTTTGCCAGAAGGCCATGGGCAAACTCCGCCATTGCTTGATGACTGCTCCAGAATTTATGTCTGGGTGTTTATACTTTGAGAAGATGTCCAAGTGATTGGTTTCAAAACTCTTGGTATTGGTCATTGATATCACTTAGTTTTTTGTGCTTGTAGAATCCGCCAGCCTTATATCTGGCACCGGCATCGTTAACGGAAGGCTTATGGATGATAAGCAATCAAATGGAACAACCGTGTGTACAGTGTTAAGTCTTACACTAGCGAAAGTATTTGCTCTGAATAGAATGTTATACTTTACTGAGTGAGTGTGTACATATAACCAAGCCAGTGTGTGTGAATTATTATCAATCATGCTGTATGTTGTTAAGAAATGGGTCACACTATTTTTTAGTCCGTGTGTAAACAAGCTGACAAGAAACAGTTATCGCTTGAACACCACTAGAGTATTGAATAGATTTTAGCATTTTATATAAGCACAAATTGTTTTGTATAACTAGTACAGGATACAGCGGGTTCCCTATGTATCTGCCGCTAGCGGGATTGGCCATTCAGTGGTGGGTATGTTAAATCTGTTAGGTGTGGTGCAGTTCAACGCATCAGCTGCTTGGCACGCAGTTGTGGACTGTACTAGCTCAGGACTATGGCACCAAAACCGATGGGCCACATGCTTCGACCAACTGCCTGGGGTCAGCGGATACTGCTAGAGTGTATCAGCTTTTTCTTGCTATAATGTACCAGCGGTCACAGCTATAAGTGACACTACATGGATGTGTGAGGGCAGCAGGCTGCCGGAGCTACACATCCAGCCACCATCCCATAAGCATGTGGAAGTTTTTCCTCTTTTGCTCTAATTTTCTTTGCGATTACACATTATTGTCGCACACCAGGGCTTGGGAATATGAAACCCGAGGTAGTTGACAGTTGCTGCAAGAGAACCTCTGGGCCGGCAAAGGTGTGGGGGGTCCCTTATGGCTCTCTGGGGTGGATTTACTTTTATCTATGCAGGGGCCCGTTTGGTGTTGGGGTAGAAAGTGAATCTATGCTGATGCCCCAAATGGGATGGCCTCTTGGCCAGCGAGGGTGGTGGGCCGTCCCCAGGGCCCCCAAGTCAGTGCATTCGCCCCCTGCCCACCTGCCAACACCTGGTGCTGAAGGGGCCGGTGAGGGTAATGGGCCACCCCCCGGGGCCCCCCAAGTTGGTGCATCCCCCCCCCCCCCCCCCCCCCCCCCCCCCCCCCCCCACCTGCTGCTTGTGTTAATCTTTGATTTTGGTCAATGGGGAAGGTACCACCAACAATTAAGGACAATTGATTATCTGGTCTATTGTTCGGTGGTGAAGAAACAAAGCATGCATTGTTTACACAATACACAATTTCTTAATCCGAGGTCACTAATAAGGACAATTGGAGAGTGACTGGTCATTGTGTACTCAGCTGGACGAGATTACTTTATTGTAATTAATGATGTGGGCATTCATATTGATATATTTAACTTATCATTTGGTTTCTTAACTGGGAGATAATGTAATATTATATACCCGGTTTTGCAAAGACAGAAAAGGCTGACATAAGGTCCACCATGGGTGGTGGACATTATGTCAGCCTTTTCCGACTTTGCAAAACCGTGGACGAAAATCAAGGATATACCAGGCTGGTGATTTTGAATTTATGTGCCAAATTTTTGTGCCAAATGCTCAAATTTATGGGCCAGATTTGTCAAAAAATATGTGCATTTGGCACATTGGCACATGCCAGCGTGAACACTGTGTGAGTTACAACCACATGATATTTTGATAGAGAAAGATGCCATATTATGATCAGAGTACTGTAGCATAGAGTTTATCAAATTTACTCTTTATCTAAAAATATCAGCTCATCCACCCATGTAATTTACAAACTGAGTAGTTGAAAAAAGTAATTTTTCGAAATATTTCAACAAAACCATATATTGTGATCACCTCATTGGAACAAGCTTTACAGCTTGTCAGATTCGTTCCAAGGAGGGGTCACATGATATGGTTTTGTTGACATTTTTGGAAAAATTTGAAAAAAGAAAAATAATTAAACTACCAATTTTGATATCGTCAGAATTGGGAAAAGAGTAAAACAAGATATAACTGATTAAATGTTTATACTGAGAGTGGAGACACAAACTTGGTCATTAAACAGGCCTCGAAATAAGTACAGAATAGCTGTTCGGGTTACTTGAAAACTACAAGGATTTCAGAATCTATAACCGGTGAACTATTTGCGACTGCATTTTGCAGTTTACAGAACCAAAAAGTGATCATCACTTTGCTGCTCCATCCAAACATTTGCTGAATTAACATCAAAAATATTTTTCTTACTGACATAGCCTACTCAAGGTTAAGAAACACTGTGCAGGGAATAATGGCCAGAGATGTGAGAAAACATGATTTTCATTTTTAACCCAGATGTGCGATAGTGCTCTGGAGAACAGTAAAATAATTAATGGGATATTTATTATTTTCATTCTCTGAAAATGAAAAAATTCAAAGTAATTTATATATTTTTTATACTTACCAATGGCCCAGACTTAGCTGGTGCTAACTCAAAAATATCTAGGGTCAAACACAAATTTTGCCCCCCCCCAATCCCCAAAATTTGCATGCAAAACCAAAAATTAGAAGTCCTATCTGGCCCTCCATACATTTACTCTCCGTGAATGCGCAGATGCCAGGAAGTCATCAAAACTGGTGCCAACATCATTCTTTGTAAAAAAAGATTATAATATAATAATTCAGCGGGGAGGTATGCGTGCCCAGTACTGCCCACTCATGGGAGGGCCATTCCATCTGGCCATTGATTAGTATAAAAAATATATAAATTACTTTAAATTTTTTCATATTTTTATACTGTATACCAATGTTCCAGACTTAGCTGAATCGTAAAAAGGTGGAGGGCCTAGAACTTCCGAAATAGTAGATCAACATAGCTCAAATCCTTCAATCCATGATGAAGAAAATTAGAATAATTAGAATTTACATGTATGTCTCTTTATACTATAATAGAGGAGACATATCCTAACATGGATCCCAATTATGTAAATCCTAAATCTGAGCATGAAATCATGCTAATTAGGATGTAACGAGTTCACAATTTTTAAGGCTAGTCTGGACTAAGCCCTAAAAATTAGGATGGCATATTTGAGAATGAGAGAAAATTGCCCATAAACCTACGCCATACAAAAATACTACAGCTGAATGCTGAATATAGTACGGATAAAATGGCTTCCTTCATAGTTACATACCCAATAAGCCAGAGAAGTGGAGAAAATGACCCCCCTCCATTTTTTTGAACATATCTTCAAAATAAAGAGAGGAAAGCTCTGGAATCAATAAGTGGTACCAGGAAACAATATAAATAAATATAAATCAGGCACTCAGGAATTAATTCAAGAATAATAAATGGTGCTTAACGCCACTTCACAAGCCAAGGCTATAGCAACGATTTTGGTAAATATTATTTTCCGCTACAAAATATGCACTGAGACGGTGTATACAGATACTACGAAATCAGTGAAATAATAATATAACATACACATATTAAAACGAGATACGATCAACAATATCTGCAGAGAAAACACACTTCAAAGATCATCCACAGGCGGCCTCTGTACATTAAAATCTGGTAAGAACACTCTCCAAAGTGTACTATCTGATATCCACAACTATAAACACGTGAGAATATGTGATTTGAGGACCGACAAAATAGAGACCAGGATCTAGAAATGGAGGTAGGTAAGATTAACCGGCTCCAACGCAGACCGCCCCCGAAATATATAATAATTTCAAGGTCCATCAAAGCGATAGCGTAATAAAATATTGCTTGAGTGCATTAAAATCCAGCATGTTATCATCTAAAAAACCACTAACTGGTTATGCCGTCCATCACCTATGAACTCAAATAGCAGCAATTATGATGATTTAATAAATGCTTGTATATTAAAAATCAGAAAATAAACACCGGAAACTAATGCCACAAAACTGTGTATATGCCTATGAGGGTGCCATCCAACACAACCCAAATGCATAGTATGTATTTATTAAGATATATATATGTGACAGAGTGTGAGTGTGGGGGGGAGAGAGGGGGGGGGGATTAATTTTTGAATTCATTTCGAAACCTCCTCACCCACATTACTTAATCATTGCTTGTCCAGACAGTAAAAATATAGTAACCGCAAGGCTCCCTCATGTCTGACATACTCCGTTATGCCACTAAGAGCGGAGAATGACATGAAGAACAAAACTTCCCCTGAAGAAGAAGGCCCTCTTGTGGAGGAAGCTTCTGGCGAATGTTCAATAATAGACACTTAAGAAAACTGATATGCTATTAGCATGAATCACCCTGAGACTATTCAACCTCAATGTAATCAACAGAAACAAAAGAATTGAAGGATACACGTATCCTATCATTCATTCCCATGAATATGGCTGAGTGTCAATTGTATGCACTCAAATGCCTAACACTGGTGACACAAATGATGGAAACTAATACTCCTGTGTGCCGCAAACTTAACTATCCTGAAGCGATCCTCCATAAGATCATGTAATAGCAATATTGTTAGAATAAGCTCAAGATACTGCCAGCGCTCTAACTTCATGTGCTGAAATCTTAAGCATTGACTGCTGATTGAAAGATAAATTTTCCTAAGCAGTACGAATAGCTAACTGAATCATGAAAAATAATGACAAAAACAAGGGTTTTCTTCTCTTTCTGATAAACTCTGATCTGCATCTAAAAATACATGATCGCTAATAATATAAATTCAATGATGTAGCGTAAACAATAAGACATCATTTCTGAATATGTGGTCTCCAGGAACCGAGGGTCCCAAGAACCCTGCAAAAAAAAGACCATCGGACTCATGATTGTAACCCAATATATGAACTCACGTCCGTCATAATTGAGAAAACCGTTTGACCTTATGTTAAAAGATCCGCTAAAACAAAACAGGTCTAGAGCGAAAAACGTTTACCACTCCAGTTAAGAAAAACTGGAGAGGACGTGTGTGTAAGGCGATCCATCGAAATAACATTCGTAGTCGCTCTGCACAACCCCATC